>OY856412.1:639960164-641398914 GCA_963693085.1 Alisma plantago-aquatica
GTATAGGCAAGAGGAGGCACATAATATGATTGGTGCCAATATGGGGTCTTCGAAAGTGGTTCATCGAAGAAGGAATGTGGTGCATCACTCTTGAAGATGAAGGTAGAAGGTGATGAATCCACCATCTGTAGATGTGGTGAATCCGGTGGAGGGTCTGACTCTGGCTATTCCTCATCACCTGGATCATCATGTAGGAGGAGTGGTGCCAACGTGGGAGGAAGCATCTTAATGGTAAACTCAACATCATAAATATTTTTATGTGGCTATGCAACCTCATAAAAATCATGAAATTAATATTGGGGTCGATGAGGAGCATGGGATCAACATGTTGCTCTAGTTCCTCCATGCAGGATGTTCTGAACTGATCAATGGACTCTGGAAAATCAGCACTACTGACAAATAATGGTAGAGGGATGTAAATTCCTTTGAAGGTAAAATCTCCTTTTCTAGATCATCCTGATAAGGGCTCAAAGGTGGATGAGGTGGAGTGTAGCTTTTTGTAGTGGCCTCTCTTCATTTGTAGAAACTATATGTGGACTTTGAGTTGCTTGTTCATCTTCCAAAATAGCATCAACCAATGTCGGTTGATAATTGATAGCTTCTGGATCAAGGTCTTCAATATGGACAAATAATGGAGTCTCAGGTGCGAAAGCCAAAAGGGGGTCGTCTTCCTGATGTAACTTTTTGTTTTGACATACTAAAGTCTCTATCATAGAAAAAGATGGAGTATCACATTTTGGCCATAGTTTCTCAATTTGTGCGGTTGTGGATGAATTTGGCATTGTTGATACTACGATGATATCATCTTCATCATTGTCAATAATCATCATCTTTAGCTTCTCCATATGTCCTTGGGAACTTTTATGCTCCTTAATTGATATTGTGAATTGCACGAGCTCAGTCATTTGTGCAAGTAACCTTTTGCTTCGAGCATCTTCTGTGACGTATGTCTCACGAAAACATGATTAACTAATGCGGAAGTCTTCATCAAGCAGCGGATTAGCGAAAATCACTAAAAATTTAAAACTTTTTGCAAAGAGATCCACACATAGTAAATCTTTTTCTTCAAGAGCCAAAGTATACCACATTTACTTTATGGATCAAAGGTACATATCATGCATCATCTCTTTCTGAGAATTACAAGCATCAGCTGACCTGTTAAGCTAAACACAGGTGGTATAAAATCTCAAGACACTGATCCAAAATCTCGAAAGCACTAACTACTACTCCGAGGACCTGAGAGTACAGAGACGACACATAGGACTCTATATACAACTATACATGTCATGACAGCCAATGTCCCCACCTGAGACTTCACTGATGTCCCTGATGCTACTGTTGTTCTTCACCTACTGAAGGATTCCTGACTCCTCGTCCGCATCCACCTAAAAATGTAGTTCCCACGGGGTGAGACAATTGTAAATTTCCCCAGTGAGAGATATAACTCTCTGCCAGTAACATTATTATTGCAGCTTAATAAGTTACATATGAAAAGAGGAATCATATTTGTTTGACAACAGTTACTTCAATGTCTAACAAATTAGAATATTAATCTTATTCTACATTACAACTATAACATGAAAGAGCATCATATCACATATCCATTAGGGAATATGAATAACATGTATAACATTTATCCACTACAGAATCATTATCACATCATTAACTCTCTTCAGGCTTAGATCATATATCTAAAGCCTGGCATTGTCATAGTGGAGTCATGGCCTGTAGCCACACTCTTTTCTCAGAGTATTGAGATCTCAATCCCTCAACTCATCAAGTACAAATCCACTTCTTAACACATTCATCATTATGATTATAGAATCTGGGTATTTAAACCCTTATCTCATCATAGAACACTTGTTACCACTTATTAAGTAACTTCATACCTTCAGGTCATCTGACCAAGGACATTATAATTCTTGCTACACAAAGTATTGCACATAGTTCACAAAGCTCATATCACCTCTTATTACCCCATAATAGGCAATAAGACATATGAAAGCTTATAAGGTCTATAGAACATTTTCAATGTACAGAACATCATAGCCCATACCTGGCTATGCTCATCTTCTCATCATATCTGCAAGATTAGTAATCATAATGCAATTATATATCAGTACCATGCAATACAAGGGTTATCTTATTATATTCATAACCCATTAGTCTGTATTTGAGCTTCACATAGAATTACTTTGTGTTAGAGCTTCACATAACACCACCCTGCATTAGGGACTCACATAGAAATCACCCTACATTAAAGATTCACATAGCATTTACCCTACATTAGGGATTCACATAGAAATTACCCTGCATTAGATATTCTCATAGCATTTACCCTACATTAGGGATTAGGGTTTCACATACCATCTCCCTTCTTTAGAATAGGGATTGCATATAGTATCACCCTTCATTAGGGTTTCATATCACCTTGCCCATAATTAGGGTTTACTAATCATCCCCAATTAGAGTTTCTCATGAAATCACCCTCAATTAGGGTTTCACATGGATACACCCTAAACTAGGGTTTCACATGGATACACCCTCAATTAGGGTTTACATCATGTATTGGATCCATGCATTTGTTATGCATTATTGATTAGTACCATTAAGGGTATCTCTCACCTAATTACATTAGGTTTCCAAAAAGGTTTGATCAATTAGACCTTCAATAACATGAGGTATCCAAATAGATTGATCAATGGAACCTTCAATAGCACTAGGTATCCATTTGGATTAGTCAATTGAGTCTTTAATTTCATTGGGTACTCAATTGGATCAATCCATTGTTCCTTCAATTACATTAGGTACTCAATTGGATTAACTAATTGATCCTTCAATTGCATTAGGCATCCAATTGAATTAACCAAATTGATCCACAAACGGTTTGAAACCGTTTAAGCAAAAAGCTTTGAAACCGCATGGACTTGAAACCGCATGGGTCTCAAATGGTTTGAGACCGTTTGGTCTCAAACGGTCTTGAGACCGTTTGTTCCCAAACAGTCTTGAGACCGTTTGGACTCAAACGGTCTTGAGACCATTTGGTCCAAACCTCTCAAAACCGCATGAACCAAAAAGTCAATCAAGACTTCAACAACACTCAATTCCAATCAATGGAACTTCAATCGATTGGATCATAAATTGGATCATGAACTCACCCCTTAATTAGGGTCTGATTTCAATGGGATTAGGGTTTATAACCACCAATTAGAGCTTTGAAGTTGATCATCAATCAAACTACTAATTGTGTTTCAATTGATTGCATTGGACCTTCAACCATTGAATTCATGGAACCAATCATCAATGGGACCTATGCTCATACTTCAATTGAGTTTAATAGGGCAACCTTAAACTGATTTGACCCTCAATTGATTATCAAATAGGGTTTGAATCAATTGAATTAGGGTTTGGAATCGATGATCCTTCAATACTAATCAATGTAAGACTAGTTACTTTGAAACCATTGAACCATCATCCAAATTGGGTATGACCTGACCCCAAACGGTCTTGAGGTCATTTGGATGACCTCCAAACGGTCTTGAGACCGTTTTCCCATCATATCATCAAAATCCAAGTCAACCAATTAAGGTTTGGATCATTGGATTGATCACCAAATCAGCAATTGATTACGCTTTAACTTAGTATCATTGGATCATCAATTGCTTAACCATACTCACCCCTAGACCTCCAAACGGTCTTGCGTGACCTCCAAACGGTCTTGAGACCGTTTGGATGAGCTCCAAACGGTCTTGAGACCGTTTGGCTCATCCAACCCTTGGATTCTAGTGAAATTCCATCAAGGATTGGTCTATCGAGTTGATCAACAAATCAGCACTTAATTGCAATATGATTTGGTACCTTTAGATCTTCAATTGGTCAACTATACTTAACACCAGACCTCCAAAAGGTCTTGGGTGATCCCCAAACGGTCTTGAAACCGTTTGGGTGATCCCCAAATGGTTTTGAAACCATTTGGGCCAATCAACCCAAAACATCATCTCAATCACTTGCAAAATCAGCACTTAGTCGATTAGGGTTCATACCACATCTTTGGATCTTCAAACACATATCCATACTTGACCCTAGACCTCCAAACGGTCTTGGGTGACCCACAAACGGTCTTGAGACCGTTTGGGTGATCCCCAAACGGTTTTGAAACCGTTTGGGCTAATCAACCCAAAATCTCAAATCAACTCATTGGACTTTCAGCACTAATTCCAATTAGGGTTTGCCTAATTGATTAGCCTTCAACTCATGGTTCCTTGGGAATTAATCCATAAAATTTGGAGGGTAATTAACCAACATAATTAGGAACAGGAATACCAAACTTTCAACCCTTGGTAAACCCCACCAAACGGTTTTGAAACCGTTTTACCAAAACGATCAAGTTAATCAGATTGAAATATCAGCACTTAATCCAATTAGGTTTACCTAATTGATTAGGCTTCAACCCATGATTCCTTTGAATTTAACCCATAAAATTTGGTGAGTAATTAACCAACATAATTAGGAACAGTAATCCCAAACGGTCAACCCTTTGTCAACCATACCAAACGGTTTTGAAATCGTTTACCCAAAAAGGTCAAGTTAATCAGATTGAAAATCAGCACTTAATCCAATTAGGTTTACCTAATTGATTAGACTTCAACTCATGATTCCTTTGGAGTTAATCCCTAAAATTTGGAGGGTTATCAAAGAACATAGTTATGAACAGGATTCCAAAACGGTCAACCCTTGGTCAACCCCCACCAAATGGTTTTGAAGCCCTTTTCTCCCAAACGGTTTGCAAACCGTTTGGTCACCAAACGGTTTGGTGAAACTGTTTGGTCCCAACTTCCAAACCGTTTGCCAAAGATATTTGGGGAATTGTGTGCTTATGATGATGTCATCATCATCAACCTGAAATTCACGAAATATACTGTGATTTCCATGGAAATTGCATCATTAAACCAAACTTAATTTTGGAAATGTAGAAATGATCACCAATTGATAAAGAATTGATTGCAATAACAAAGTTAGGGTTTCAAGTTATAAAACCCGCCTCCAATTGATCTACAAATCTCCAAGATCACGCCATCAATGGTGGATGAAGCTCTTGCAACTCCTCTTAGGCTCGTCCTTAAGCTTTTGATTGTAAAAGTTGGCTAGGGTTGAAGAGGAGATCGAAATAAGAAGAAATCAATGATTTATTTTCGATTTCCACCATGGAATCAAGGAGAACGAAGGTCAAGGGCTTACCAACAGGTAGGGAGTCGTACTCCTGCTCCTCCCTAGCTCCTTGGTCAGTTTTTCAAGCAAGGGAAAGAAAGAAATCCGAAAAAGCCTTTGTTTTGGCTTGGAAATGGCACTTTTATAAGAAAAATTGATGAGAGAGAAAATGCCTTATTAAGATGCATTCAATCCCAAAAATAGTACCACTTCTTCCTACTTGGTTTTCTTGCATGCAAAGGCAACTCAAATCCACCGAACTCCCTTCCATTATCCATGGATTAAGGGAAAAGAAAATAAGCACCTTAATCCATTATAATACTAATATATCTTTTTGAGTGGGAATTCTTTAACTTATAATAAGTTGAGTGGAATTTCACCTCCTTTAGATATTTTTCATTCCTTATCTTGGAAAAATAACGTCCATCCTTATTAAAAATCAACCAATAACATTTTGGTTGAAGGCCCTTTAATTAATACATTCATTTTTTTGCCCTAAATTAAATTAGAGTTTCACTTAAGATTAAATCTTGATTATTTTAATATCAAGATTCTCTCTCCTCAAACTTAATTCAAATGAGGTGCCCTTCTCATTTTATTTGTTCTAAAAGATTCCAAGAAACATTAGGGACCTTATTGAAGTGGTAATTTGCATATTGAACCCTAGGTTTTAGGTAAATTGCACATTACACCAAAACCAGGTTTTAATGGACAAGGATTGCTTTACAAGCTTAATCTTGGTGCCCAAGCTTGTGAAAACCATATCACTACATTATATTCATTCTTATGATGTCTCAACATCAGAGGAACATCTTATCATGTAACATTTGCAATTTAACCCTTCAACTTGGGTAATTTGCACTTTAGTCCAAAATAAGCAAACATTGCTCAATCAGGACCAAAATTGAAACATAAGTTTCTCATTAGCCCTAATTACTTTTACCAAGATAAGACTAAGAATCTACTCAAACTTATTAGGAAAAACATCTAGGGTTAACACATAACCCAGGTCAGGGATGTTACATCTTCAATGATGATCATTTTCTCAATGGCATCTAGTTTGTCACTCTGGTTGGGAGAAGGTTGGATTTCATAACATGCTCATTACATAACTCCCACAATGTTGCTAATTATAGTCTTCCACAAAAGGGAACTGATCTTCATAACACGGCGGATAAGAACAACTTCCCAAATATTGTTTATCAAAGGCCTCATTATTGTAAAATTTATTTGTACAGCAAGGTTTGTCATGGTAACTTTTAGAATATAGTCGATTATAGTTCACATCAAATCCACCATAATAGGAACATGTGGCATCTTTCTTAGCAATGCATATAAAGAGTGCTAATGTGATCCAAAAGAACACATTGGGACAATATTTTTATGTATGATTGTAAAAACCACACGACTGACATGGTAAATAATGTTGTGCTGACCGCTCCATTTAATATGGTACCTGAAAATTATGGAAGCTATTTATCAGGATGAAAGAAAATTTCAATCAAGTATATTTTCAATAAAAAATTTGTTCAAGAAGATTTTTAAGATTTTCAAAAGAAAAAAAAATCCTAACTAGTCCTAATTAAATTAAATAAGTCAAAAATTTTGTTGTCCCCGGCAACAGATCCACATTTTGATATGGGTATTATTGCACTACAAATTCACTAGGAATGGAATTCCTAGTGTTTACCGAAACAAATGAGCAATAATTACCACCCACAAGAAGATGGGTCTTATCACATTATAGTTAAAGATCGAACCCAAAAGACAACATTTTCAAGAATTGATTGATCAATCTAATTAAACTAGGAAAGATATTTATCACAAAAGACATATTTTGGTCGATTACAAGTGATGTACAGGAAATAAAGATTGAAATAAAATTTAAGATTATCAGATGGATGGATAGACTAGGATAAGTAGACTTCACCACCCTTACCTACAATTATTCTCTCACTGCATCACAAACACACATAAATAATATCATGGAGGCAAGATAAATCCCCCTTTCATCGTTAGGATTAAGCCTGGACAGATATCCCTCTAGGCTTGTTGTTGTGCTACCTAAAGATCATGTATTCGTTGCCTCATAAAACATCTATCTGACGTCTCATCAAGAGTCTAACAAAAATCAATCTATATCCTAGATCTTGGGTTCGAAGTTCTCTACATTTGAGACCATGCTTGTAACGTCCCCAGATTCTGCCATCTCGAGACTTAGAAGGCCTGAGAGGACAAATATGAAACAGTTTGGCAATTGTATCAAAGTGTGATGCATGCAAAAGCATAATACACATACATGAACATTCATTAAAAGAGTACACCATATATTCTAAACATTCAACATGTATATTTATAACATGAAATATTATAATTTACATTTACATGATTTAAAGAAAGTGTTACAAGTCTATGAATATATATGCTAACCAGGATCTATATAATAGTTAAAACTTGTACAACTTTCTCACATCCTATTCTTTTGTCCCATGCTAGCTCTGAACCAAAACAAATCAACACAGTGATTTTTCAATTCATTAAAAAAAAGAATGTTATGCTTCAACCTTTATAAGGTGGGGTGGGTACACCCTAGATGCTCTAGATCCTAAGATGTTGACTTGGGATACATATTGAAACACGAGAGCTTTGGTACCTAGAAGTGGTGACCTTTACCAGGTTGGACGCTTTGATATAACCTTAAGCATGGAACTAATCAAAATTTGAGGTCGAAATTCCATATAAGGTGGGAATATAAGGTGGGGTGAATGTGATGACCTGACTTTTAGGGTTTCTACAATTAGTATAGTATTTGAGGTCCAAGTATGTTCATAGTTGGTTAATCCCATAGCAGGGTGGTTTTTATTTGAAATGCTTCCTTTTGTCCCAAAAGTATGGCTCTAATGCCATTAGAGGATCAAGTATATCTATCTAAATCCATTTATGCATATGGAGATGATTAACACTAGTTAGTAGTGGATTAGATCAATTTTTTAAGAACTAGACCGGGTTGAGTCGGGTTCAACCAGAGTGGTTGAACCGGTTGGACCATAAATGATGTCAGCATGACGTTAAAAAAATATTGAACCGGAAAAACCGAACCGGTCACCACAATTTAAGGCAAATTAGCGGTCCGACCGGTCGAACCAGACACAATATATACATATATGTATATATATTGGTGTACATATTTAAACACAAATATTAATACATATATATACATATTCTATATATATATATATATATATATATATATATATATATATATATATATATATATATATAAACATCTATGTATATATATGTATGTATATATATGCATATAGTATATTTATATGTATATGTATATAGATATATATACACATATATTTTTATATATGCATATATACATATAATTATATATATATGAGTATATATATATATATATATATATATATATATATATATATAGAGAGAGAGAGAGAGAGAGAGAGAGAGAGAGTCAGGCTAGAATACACTCGAGTGTATTCAGAGCAGAATACACTCAAGTCGTTTTTCATGATGCAATGTTTTTTTCAAAAATCAAATCCATTGATCTTCTTAAACATTTTGTGAATAGCTCATATGCAAAATTTGAGCACATTTGGACATTTATAGGTCATGTTATAAAGACCGCAAAAATTATGCATTTCAATTTAGTTTCGCACGTCAATTTTGTTGCCCTTGGATGAGTGATTTACACTCATACAAATGGGCTCAAAATTTGTATGTAGCCTAGTTATAGTATGACGGTGAAGATCAATGGTTTACATTTTGTAAAAAATAGTCTTGATTCACAAACACTTGAGTGTATTCGTGCGATCTGTACACTCGAGTGTATTCTAGCCTAACTCTTTCTTTCTCTCTCTCTCTCTCTCTCTCTCTCTCTCTATATATATATATATATATATATATGTATATATATATATATATATATGTATATATATATATAAGGCTTATCTTTAATACCCGGCGGGTAACTAACGGGTAGCTACTCGGCAACACTTCTTGGTATTTTTTTTCACACTTCCTGATATTTAAAAAAAAATTCACAATTGTAGAAGAACATTTTATCTAGCTCTCCAAAAAATTTGATCAAAAAATAATATCATTTGCCCCCTCAAAATCAAAAAACCCGTCCATATATATTACTGACTGTATATATGTATATATATACACACACACACACACACATATATATATATATATATTTTTCACACTTCCTGATATTTTTTTTAATTTTTTTTTTCGCAATTGTTGAGGATAATTTTGTCTAGCTCTCCAAATTTTTTTATCAAAAAATAATATCATTTGCCCCCCCCCCCCAAATCAAAAAACCCGTCCATATATATTACTGACTGTATATTTTCTGCGCAGTTACTCTTTTGCACTCAGAGTTACTCCAGCATACCATATAGTTACTCTTGCTATTTAGACGGGTTACTCCAGCATACCATATAGTTACTCTTTTGACCCGAGTTACTCCAGCGGGTAGCGAAAATTCTAGCTACCCGTCGGGCAACGAATGAACCGCCATATATATATATATATATATATATATATATATATATATATATATATATATATATATATATATATATATACATATATATACATCTATATATGTGTATACATCACATAGTTCCTCCTCTAGCTAAGCATATAAAGTATTTTTCTCTTTTATTATGTGGGCCACGACTTTATTTTTATATTATAGCTTTTATTTTTTTCTTCTATTTGAACTAATGATTCAATCTGGTTCAGTTCGGTCAACTGGTTGGACCGGTCGGACTGTGTTTCTAACCAATTGGACCGGAAAAGAACACATAATCAGTTTTTTAGGCTTCCGGACCGGTCGGCTACCGGTTTACCGATCTGACCGACAGGTCCTGTTCAATTTTGAAACACTGGATTAGATAACATATGAAGTTAAGTATCCAATGAAGTATACATGGATCCATATGACTAGATAATGAAACCAAGGATGAATCATGGCCCTACAAGGAGATATTTAGTTTTGAATATTGCAAATAAATGTTGAATTATATGAATGGAGGACATTGATGGTATAAATGAAGTCCAACATTGGTCTTTTTTTTTTTTAAGGTAGGTCTTTTGTTATTTAGTATCTAGGCATGTAACACTTGTGTGTCATACTTTGGGCGCAACCTTTAAGTTTGCGTGGTTTCTCGGTCAATCTTCGATGCTAACAGACTGTGGAGTCGCCTTCCAACTCCGAAAAACAAGGAGCCTACAATGTGATTTGAGATCCAGATCAAGGGCCTAATTGGAAGGCTTTTAGATGCTT
This sequence comes from Alisma plantago-aquatica, assembly GCA_963693085.1. NCBI lineage: Eukaryota > Viridiplantae > Streptophyta > Magnoliopsida > Alismatales > Alismataceae > Alisma > Alisma plantago-aquatica. The sequence goes on from OY856412.1 coordinate 639,970,696, forward strand.
GAACAGATCAATGGACTCTGTGATAATCTGAGGTCTATAACGACTCCTCAGTGAAGCCGTTTTGTGCAATAGAGAGACAGAACAATCTCCCCGGCTTCTCTACCTCTTCACACAATATTGCAAAGGGTGAGAGGAAGAAGAAATAAAAGGTGGAGGGGTTATAAGAGGTGTGTAGTTGGGGAAGAGAAAACACACCTAATACCTATATGAATCGATGAAGCCCTACAACCTGGAACTGTGGAACCCCCTGCCCTGGAAAACCCAGATCCTAGGAGGGAGAAGAAGGTAGGCTCAAGGAGAAGGCTGTCTCCACACCCATTCATCTTGGAGTGCATCCTGAGGTTCAATACACTTTTGTAATGCCTCGAGACTTTTTGGTGTGAGAATAAGAGGCATGCAACTCTGCCCCACTTTCAACCATCCCTACTCTTTATCTCCGTCGTGAAGTCCAGGTTCCCTTTTTCTGATCCCTGAGGAAGAAGCATGAGGACTTCTCAGAGAATAAGCTCGAGTTCCTGATCTTGAGTCATACCTCCTTGAACCTTGACGCATTCAATTCCAACACCCGACATCAACTTTCCCCTTTCTGATCGTCCCCACGGCGGCACCCCTGTTGTCCCGACTGGAGGTCTTTCAGCGTCCCAGGGATCTGAGGAGATTCATGAGGCTGCTGCCAAGACCTCTTCTGTCATCACGAATGAGAAAGGAGGGCCGTAGGTCCTGGTGGACTCTCAATCGCTCACTCACAAGCACCCAGGAGATACATGTCGCGGCGGCAAGCAAACGACGCTCACAGAAGGCTGAGACCTGCGCGTCCAGTTGAGGATGAGAGTTATGAGAGGGCAAACCCGGCTCAACACTTCTAAACCTAGGAATTGAACCATCCAGTTCAGCTCCCAGCAGCCAGGCAGCTCCAACCGTCCCTGTAGGAAAATCCCAGATTTTATATAATTCATAATAAATAGCTCCATTGGCCAAATAATGCCCCAAAAATACCACTAGACTCAGAAAAATATTCTCTACATTAGTGAACCCTTAGAACAGTCTTTTGAAGTACAACTAATGATGATATTTATCTTAGATGAGAATGCTTCATTTATATGGCATAATTAGAAAATATTTGAAATTAAATATGAGAAAAACATTATTGAACCCTAGTATGATAAGGAAACTAAGTATGGACTCCAATCTTGAAATTATGCCAAAATATTATATCTTTCCTAATAATGACTAATTAAAGGCTTTTATCCTCATTTTAATTGTAGAATATAGACCAGCACTAAAGAAAAAATGAAAATCGGAGCAGACCCTTATTATGATCTCCTGATCAATAGAAAAATAACAGAAATATGTCTTAGATTGTATGAACCAAGATTTGGCCAAACCCTAATTTGGACCTAAAATACCTAGAATATGATGAACATTTATTAATGATGATTAATTGCTATTAATTAGGTGATGACCAGAGATGTAGATGATCCTGAATATAAATAGGAATATCTAAACTTATGTACGTGGGTTTTATTAAGTATAAGACTAGTTTTCATGGATGCATAATGATATGATGTGCTTTGGATGCACTTATTTGCATATAAATTCTTAGAAGCATATTAGTATTCTATGCTTCACCAAACCTCATTGGTTTTCATGGCACTGTACTCTCTCCTTTGTGTGGGACACTCATTTTTAGGATTTGGTTTTTTATTCCAATCGAATCGAACCTCAATAGTTTTCTCTGACGCTTGTTTTATCAGAGAAAAACTATATAATATTTTATTATATATATGTATTACAAAAATGTGTCCCCACACATGTACGAGTAGGAGGTGGTCATGCAACCTAAGTGAAAGTGAATGACATCAGTCTAGAAGAGAGAGTAGTTCTAGATTAGATGTCTAGAGCCTTGTTTGGAATATGTGATAGATGGAATAGATGATATAAATTTTGATGATATGATGTAAGTCTTATATAGATGATATAAGACAGTTATGATGATATACGTTTGTTTTCAAGGACTTAAGTTCAGATTTGAGGTTTTGATATAAGTTTTGATGATGCAAGTAAATAGGCTTTTATGAGATAAGATATGTTAAGTTAAGACAAAGTTGTGAGTCAGCATGAGCCTCAATCTCTTATACGAAGGAGGACCTCTAGTGTTAGGACCAATTTTGGGGTTAACTCCAAAGAGAGTGAGACCCATTGGGAGAAGGTTAGAGAACCTAAACTCCAAGATATGAGAAATATGAGAAATATGTGATATGATATGTCCTAAACTAGAATACTACTGAGTGATTGAGTTGAGTCTCTTTGTGCATGATTCTAATAGACATGTTGAACCCTAGAAGTCCTTGGAAGGGCCAAACCCTAAGAGATAAAGAGAGGCTGGCTATATGTGCATATGTGATCATGAATATGAGTGCCTACCATCTGGGTGAGGGAGAGAGCCCAAGACCCTGGAGGAGGTAGCTATGTTAGTTTCTGAGAAGCCTCATGCTCGGGTTGGTGGTTTCCCACATAGGAATCTAGTGGTGTATATAAGAGAGTTTTGGGTAAGCATGTCTCATGGGTAGAAACCTATGAAGAGTATGTCATAGCATGTTTTGGTTTGTGCTTATGTGGCTAGAGCTTGTAAGGCTATTACGAGTGCCAATGAGGTAATCTGAGAACCCTAGGCTAATAAAGGAAAGATAAAATTGTGTTATGAGATACTCATAGAGTTGAGTGAGCTCAAAGAGATTGAGCATGACACCACCCTCAGAATAAGGGTTGGGAGAACCTCAGTTGGACTAGATAAAGTTTTGATATATGTTTGTCAAGACACTCACATAAGTTTGTTTAGCACAACCATGATATAATAAAGGTAAGGATGTGATCTAATCTTGAGACGTGATACATAAACATAATATGATGGAAACCTAGAAATGGTTTAATACATATCGATGCATAAATGGTTAACCGTATACATGAATAAAGATGATAATGTGAATAGTCGAATTATGTTATGATGAATCTCTAATAAAGTTTTCGACTAATATGAGAAAGCACAATGAGATGACACTAATGATGCATGAGACATGTTACATGAGGTGTTAATCTTAGTGCTTAATAAAGATGAAAAATATATTTTGACAGTTAGCATGACATAATGCTTTTAACACCTTGATATGATCTATATGGATAAAGTGGGTTTACTTTAGTTAACTCCCTCCTAAAAGGCATATGTTAATCTTGAACATACTCTAACAACGAGCTCAATAAAATGTTGATGACACCTTGACATAATCGGTTAACTTTAGTTAACTTCTTTGGAACGTGATAGTATGATGTTGAATATTAATGCATGAGTAAGATAAGGAAGCAACTCTAATATATGAGATATGTCATGACATAACCAGAGTTTCTAAACCCTTGTTCTAACCATATATGAAGAGGTGTTTCACCTTAGAGGTTTTAAAACCTCATAATGGTAGTTTGGAGATGGCTATGGAGCTTTGTTTTTGGATATGTTGCACCTAAGATAGTTTCCTACTTATGGAAGAAGATCCTTAGTTTTTCCTTGGAGTATGAGTATGGTTCAATTTCGAGGACAAAATTTATTTTAAGATGTATATGATGTGATAGACTGGGTTTTTGGCTTAATTTTGGGGACGAATGTTCTTTTAAGATGTGTAGGATGTTATGGAGTAATCTTTTGGGGTTTTTAATACCCAATTTGATAAGTGTAACATCCCAGGATTTGAGACCTCAGATAACATGATCTTAAAAGGAATGATTGGACTACCCATATCACCAAGGTGCACCTCCTTTTCCGGGAGCCCATCGCTAAAGAACGTTAAGCGTGCTCATCTTGGAGTAGTACTAGGATGGGTGACCAGTCGGGAAGTTGCTCCTGGCTTGTGCGTGAGTGGACAAAAAGCTTGCAGTTAAGGCTAGTGGTGGTCTGTGGGGCCAGTCATCATTCCTGAAACTCTACTAGAGCCTTGGGCAGTGGGCCCAGACGTTACAAATGGTATCAGAGCCATAACCCCTCCAGTAGGTGGGGCCCACATGGGCATGTGGCATGCCAGTCTTGAGCAGTGCGGTCCAGACATGTAGGAAATGGTTGTCCATGGTTGACGTAGCCACCCTTGCGCTGGTATTCCGTGATCGGGAGCTGGGTGTCCATGGGCCATTGTGGGTCTACACTGAAATGGGGTCAAATTATGAGGCCTTATAGTTGAGCCTTAATGAGGGCGTCAAGAGCCTAAGTGGGGGAGATTGTAACATCCCAGGATTTGAGACCTCAGATAACATGATCTTAAAAGGAATGATTGGACTACCCATATCACCAAGGTGCACCTCCTTTTCCAGGAGCCCATCACTAAATAACTCCATAGTTAAGCGTGCTCAACTTGGAGTAGTACTAGGATGGGTGACTAGTCGAGAAGTTGCTCCTGGCTTGCGCGTGAGTGGACAAAAAGCGTGCAGTTAAGGCTAGTGGTGGTCTGTGGGGCCAGTCATCATTCTTGAAACTCTACTAGAGCCTTGGGGCATTGGGCCCGGACGTTACAATAAGTGAGTTCATATATTTGATATTCGAATACCGTATGTGAGTTTTGATCATAGGAAGGTGTTTCCATTAATTTGGAAGACGTTGAAAGTTATTTGATGTTAATAGTATGAGTAATATCCTTAAGCATGTGCCACTTTGGATTAAGTTGTTGTTTGGCCAATTAGTAATAACTTGGTACCGAATCAGAAAGAATGTATTTCTAGTGTTAATAAACATATGGTTCAAATTTCAGGAAATTTGAAGGTTCCGAGAAGGAGTTATTTGAGTTTGAACTTGGGGAAATAATGAGCATTGATTTACTTGATAGATCAAGGTTTATATATTCGACTTAAGTTCTAATCAATCAGTGTCACACAGCTGATACATCGAGTGAGCCACAGATCGGTTGTGTGGCTTATCTATAACCCATAGGATGATGGTATTAGACGGTTCTAAGTTGACCCCTACCTTGAAGTTAGACAAGGTAGTGGAGCTAGTTGAGCGTTGTTTTACCACGATCTCATGCCTAAGCTTGAGGTGGTTCTTGGTGGGACTGGTAGAGAAGTTGTGTTCCCCTCATCCTATTAGTTCCTTGTCTACTTCTTGGGTCGTTGCATGGAGATAAAAGCAAGGTTCATACTCGTGTTCCTCCTGCTCCTCCACCAGCACTGTGAAGATGAAGGAACCAAAGGAAGGAGAAGATGAGTGTATCATGTTGGTTCCCTCGGTCGGGCCACCTCACGCATGCTGGGGTCAAGGAGCAAATGTCGTGCAGGCTGGGGATCAACCATGGGCGGCAGGCTCCTAGCAGACGAAGTTTTGAAGCTGTGTCTTTATGTCTGACAAGCCAAGAAGGACCGCAAGGGTCTAGCGAACCCCTTGGCATATCAATCAGTGGGCGATGAAGACCTGGAGATTGACCAACTCCTCGTCGGAGTCGTTCCCATGGCAGCGGCGTTCTCACCTCGACCCAGAGATCTGGAGGGAGTCACAGGTTTTAAAGAGGCCGGAACCTAAGGGATTGAATCCATGAGGGTTTGGGCACCGCCAGGTGTGCGCAAGGAGCTAGGAAGTGTCTGCCATGCCTCACCGAAGTTGGGCCAGGCGGCGGCGCATGTAGCGGAAAAGGGAGCTGCACAACGACAGGCATGAGAATGTGAGAAAGCGCGAGGACAAAGAGAGTCCAGTCACTTGTGAGAGAAGGGAGAGGGACCGGGCCCAATTTTCAACCACCTGAGAACCAGGCAGCCAGAGCTGGAGTTGCGCAACCCAAAGTAGGGCCACGTGGCAATGCTTGATTAGCCGTCGAAGGTGAATAGGTCAGTAAATATGTAGTTCTTCATTAAATCATAAGAAATAGCTCGAGCATCAGAAAAATAAGTATGATATACCAAACTTCTAAGAAAAATGAGTAGAACACAATTAAAGAAAAATATCAGGCTTTTGAAGCATGAATATCAGTGATATATTGTTAGTTGTGAAATGCTTAATTGATGGATAATAAATATCAAACATTGGCCTAAAATTATGAGAATATGTCAGTAAATCAATATTCATGCTTATAATCCAGTGGATGTCAATGATTATGATGATGATGATGATGCACGAAATCATGTAATTTACTCCAAATGGCTAATTAGGGCTTTTAACCCTATATAAAATGCAATAAATGCACACATGCTCAATAAATGATGAAATTCACAGAGTAAGCTCATATCAGTATATGAAACCTCAGTTTTCATTATGAGATCATAAAGATGAATAGAATCCATGTTATATGAAGATGAATCTTAATACATGTTATGAAACCCTAATCTAGGTTAATGATGTAACCTAGGTTTAATATGTGCACAAAAAGGATATGGAACCTAATGTTCAGATGATGAACTTTGATAATGAGATGTAATCTGGAAAATGACATCAGTGAGATAATCATAAGATATGAATACAAGTAATGATACACATATCCTAATGAACTAAGAGAAACTCTAATGAACATGATTAGGGTTAAGATGAGATGTAAGATGATGGGAATCTGATGACAGGATATGATCTTGTCTTGATTAGGTTTAACAAAGATATAGATGACGTGATGAATTTGTGTTTGGGATGTCTCTTTGGAAGGTATGCCATTACCTCTTACTTGGCTTATTATACATTATGCTTGTGTTATATGGTAGTAAAGACTTGGCATATGGTATTGATTGAAATGATTGTCTTGTATGATATGTTGCTTGAATTTTCATACATATTGCTATGAACACATCAAGCATAATATATCTGTTCCATTATATGAAAGCACCAACTCTATGGTAGTGTGATTTGAAGTGACCGAACTCTTTGGTAGTGGTCACATTGTACATATGGAAGCACCAACTCTTTGCTAGTGTGCTTGGACCCAACTCTTTGGTAGTGGTCACATTGTACATATGATCCAACTCTTTGGTAGTGACCATAAAGGCCTTAATGCATTCAACTCTCATGTAGTAAATGCATAGATGATGTAATGGAAATTATGCTTAAAATATGTGTTCTCTTTTGTTAATGAACATCTTTATGCAAGTATACGCTTTTCTTATATTCTTCTGTTACTGCCAAGTATTAGTTTTATCTTATTGCCAAGATATGATGAGAGGTATATAAAAGACACATAGGCGTACTCAATACAATACTCTTCAATATTGTGCTGACATGTACCACATGTAATCTTTTATTTAGGTTTTGGTTATGCTCTTGAAGATCCAGGATAGTTGAGAGTTGTGTGGCGAGCTGATGTACATGTGGACCTGTTGTCTTAAGATCCTGTAGTTTAGTGGTAGTACATGTATATGTAGAAGTTTACCTTTCAATATGTAATATCAAATGTTGTAACAATTCATGTTGTAATTATATGTTGAATGGTGAACATGTATTGTATGGTTTTATTATTGTTCATGTACATGTGCTATTGTGTTTCCTTCTAACTTCCTCTGATTTTCTTCTTCTTAGCCTAATGTGTGGTGCTTTAAATTGGGATTCTCACTGAGGTGAGGATTTCAATTTGTACGTCACATAATAGATTAAGTTTTAGAAAATCGAGGGACGTCACAGGTGGTATTAGAGCATGAACAATAGCAAAACTTGACATTTGCTCATTATGCAACTAAAAACTTAAGAACCTTGAACCTTAATGATCTTTTAGGGTTAGATTAGTCATCTTTTAGAGACTAGATCTGAACTAGCCTCTAGGTTAGCAACTAGATGTTCGAGAACTAGGTCTAGACTAGTGCTTGTTGTATGGTAAGTCCTTAGATGTCGTTCTTTCCTTGTAGTACAGCGCTATGGGACGTTGCTTTATTTGGAAATGACGTACATCAAGGGAAGAGAAATCCTAGGCATATGGCGCTCGTTGTCTAGGGTAGCTACACTAGTCTACACCATGTTCTCGCCCTTTTCATTGGTTTTCATGACATTGTACTCTATACTATGCGTGGGACACTCGTTTTCAGGATTTGGTTTTTGATTCCAATCGAATCGAACCTCAATAGTTTTCTCCGACGCTTGTTTTATCAGAGAAAAACTATATAATATTTTATTATATATATGTATTACAAAAATGTGTCCCCACACATGTACGAGTAGGAGGTGGTCATGCAACCTAAGTGAAAGTGAATGACATCAGTCTAGAAGAGAGAGTAGTTCTAGATTAGATGTCTACAGCCTTGTTTGGAATATGTGATAGATGGAATAGATGATATAAGTTTTGATGATATGATGTAAGTCTTATATAGATGATATAAGATGGTTATGATGATATACATTTGTTTTCAAGGACTTAAGTTTAGATTTGAGGTTTTGATATAAGTTTTGATGATGCAAGTAAATAGGCTTTTATGAGATAAGATATGTTAAGTTAAGACAAAGTTGTGAGTCAGCATGAGCCTCAATCTCTTTAATGAAGGAGGAACTCTAGTATTAGGACCAGTTTCGGGATTAACTCCAGAGAGAGTGAGACCCATTGGGAGAAGGTTAGAGAACCTAAACTCCAAGGTATTAGAAATACGAGAAATATGTGATATGATATGTCCTAAACTAGAATACTCCTGAGTGATTGAGTTGAGTCACTTTGTGCATGATTCTTATAGACCTGTTGAACCCTAGATGTCCTTGTAAGGGACAAACCCTAAGAGACAAACATAGGTTGGCTATATGTGCATATGTGATTATGAATATGAGTGCCTACTATCTGGGTGAGGGAGAGAGCCCAAGACCTTGGAGGAGGTAGCTATGTTAGTTTCTGAGAAGCCTCGTGCTCGGGTTGGTGGTTTCCCACATAGGAATCTAGTGGTGTATATAAGAGAGTTTTGGGTAAGCATGTCTCATGGGTAGAAACCTATGAAGAGTATGTCATAGCATGTTTTGGTTTGTTCTTATGTGGCTAGAGCTTGTAAGGCTATTACGAGTGCCAATGAGGTAATCCGAGAACCCTAGGCTAATAAAGGAAAGATAAAGTTGTGTTATGAGATACTCATAGAGTTGAGTGAGCTCAAAGAGATTGAGCATGACACCACCCTCAGAATAAGGGTTGGGAGAACCTCAATTGGACTATATAAAGTTTTGATATATGTTTGTCAAGTCATTCACATAAGTTTGTTTAGCACAACCATGATATAATAAAGGTAAGAATGTGATCTAATCTTGAGACGTGATACATAAACATAATATGATGGAAACCTAGAAATGGTTTAATACATATTGATGCATAAATGGTTAACCATATACATGAATAACGATGATAATGTGAATAGTCGACTTATGTTATGATGAATCTCTAATAAAGTTTTCGACTGATATGAGAAAGCACAATGAGATGACACTAATTGTAACATCCCTGACCTGGGTTATGTACTAACCCTAGGCACTTTTCTTAAATAAGTGATTATATGCTTGTGTTTATCCTTGGAAATGTAATTAAAGTTTTTGAGGAACTTATATTTCAATTTTAGTCCTTTTTGCATAATGTTGAAACATTGTTGTGTTAATAATGGACCAAAGTGCAAATTACCCAAGTTGAGGGGTTTATTTGCAATTTGCACATATTAAGATGTTCCTATGATAGTGAGACATCATAATAATGAATATGATGTGGTGGTATGGATTCCAAAAGCTTGAGCACCAAGATACAGCTTGTAGAGCAATCCTTGTGCTTTAAAACCTAGTTTTGGTGTAAAGTGCAATTTACCCAAAACCTAGGGTCCAACATGTAAAATATATCTTCTAGAGTATCTCTCATGTTTCTTGGCATAAATTTGATCAAATAAAATGAGAGGGGTGCCTCATTTGAATAATCAAGAAGAAAAGATAATCTTGATATTAAATAATCAAGATTTAAGCAAATGGTTCTTTAATATACAACTTATTAGGATGTTTGGTTTCTTTTCCTTTAAACCTTGGATAAAGAACGAGTTTTGCATGAGATTAGAAGGTGGAAATGTGTCCAAGGATGGAGGAAGCCTTGGTGGATAATTGTGGGAAATAAAAGGAAATAGTTATCCCTGTTCTTTTGAAAAGACCCATAAAATATATATAGGAATCCTTTTCAACAAAGAAAGGGATCGTTTCCCTTAGTCCTTTTCCTTATCTTCTTGCTTTGACCGACCAAGTAAGGGATCTTGAGTAGAGGGAGTATGATCAACCTGTAGGTAAGTCTTGGTCATCTTCTAGCTCAGATTATTGGGGGAAAACCCTAAAGAAAGGTTAGATTTATGGTGTTCTTCACACGATTCTTCTTTCTAGCTATCTTATTCATCCAAAAAGTGGAGGAAAGACCTTGGAAAACTACTGAAGCTCAAGCCACCATTAAAGCTACGAAGCTTGGAGCTCTGGATCATACCTAAGGCGGGTTTTATAACTCTAAACCTTTAGCTTTGTTAATGCATCTTCATCTGAATGAAAAATTGTTAGTTGTTCTTCTTCCTTTGCTATTCTTGTGTTCTTGCTAGCTATTCCGTGAAGAACAACCCCTATTCTTGGTTGAACATAGGTAGAAGATGATGACATTAATTCCTATGTTTATCCAAGAATCTACTTTAACAAACAGTCTCCCAACTTTAGCAAACGGTTTGCCAAACCGTTTGGAGGAAACGGTTTCAAACCGTTTGAATGCAAACAGTTTCACATGAACGCATGGAAGCAAACGGTCCAAGACCGTTTGGAAGAGTTGACCAGGCGTTGACCATTTGGAGGTCTTTTGGGAATAAAGTAGATTAATCACCTACCAAAAATCATCAATTAATTCCAAGTGGATCACCAATGAAGGCCCATCAATCATCAAAACCCTAATCGGGTCAATTGTTGTTTTCAATAATTGAATTAAGTTGAAGTTTGGGTTGAGTAACCCAAACGGTTTAAAAACCATTTGGCAATCACCCAAACGGTCTCAAGACCATTTGGGGGTCACCCAAGACCGTTTGGAGGTCTAGTGTTGACTATGGTTAAGTGGTTGAAGATCTTAAGGTAACAAGTTGAAGTGCAATTGATTGTTGACCTAGTGATCAATCCAATGAGTCAAACCTTAATTGGTTGAGTTAGTTTTTGATGTTGACTTGAGAAAATGATCTCAAGACCATTTGGAGGTCATCCAAACGATCCCAAGACCATTTGGGGTCAGGTCATGACCAAATTGAATGATGGTTCAATGGTTTCAAATCAATTAAACCCACATTGAAACATGTTGAAGGGTAATCGATTCCAAACCCTAATCCAATTGATCCAAGCCCTATTTGATGATCAATTGAGTGTCAAATCAGTTGAGGGTTGACCTAATTGACTCAATTGATGAGTGGCTAACAAGTGCATGATCGATTGAGGGGTTCAACATTGGAAACCCTAACTCAATTGAAGAGGTTGAGACACTTTTTGGTCCATGTGGTTTTGAGGTGGATTGGACCAAACGGTCTCAAGACCGTTTGGGACCAAATGATCCCAAACCGTTTAGTCTCATGCGGTTTCAAGGTCAGTTATGTCCATGTAGTTTCAAAGTCAACAAGACCAAATGGTTTTCATGACCAAACAGTCTTCACTTCCATCTTGGGAAAATAGTCTTGAGTGTGAACTTTACCACACGGTTTCAAAAGTCAACAAGAACAAACGGTCTTCAACACCAAACAGATTCAAGGTCTATCCAAGACAGTTTGGAGGTTTAGTGTACAAGACCGTTTGAGGTCTATGAAGGTCAAGATCATTTGATGCCTTAGTGGTCAATATGGTTTAGTGGTTGATTAACCTAAACCTCATAGATACCTAAAGTGATTAAGGGACCAAGTAATCATTTTATTAATGCATGTTATAATCAGTGGTGGTCATTAGAAAGATACCCTTGATGGGATAGAGTGGTTAGTACTCTTTGAACAAGTAAGCTTTGATAATCACAATAGTAATGACATAACCCATGATGTCAATGATTGAATTGACTTAGTCTAATCAAGGGTGATGAAAATATCAACTTATATAAGGAGGAGAGAGAAGACTTCTTATATGAATGATTAATCAAGAAGTGGACTCCTACTTTGAATGAATACCTAATTAGGGTATGGTCCATGATAATGAGATAATGAAACCCTAGTTATGATAGCCAATGAATCATAAACCTAATTGGGGACATTAATGGAAGTAATCCTAATACATGATGATGGTATGATCTTAATTTATTGTAATGTGAATAGTAAACCCTAATATAGGGTAATATAATGATATGAACAGTAAACCCTAATTCTGGGTTATGCTTTTAAGCATGAAGCTCTATGATTGAATTATGAAATGAGGGAACACTATTCCTAATTAAGCTAAAGGGGTTGGATAACCCTAATTGAATTGAACAGGAAACCCTAACCCTAGAAACCTGCTATGGTGATGTGAAACGGTCGTGGTGATCTTATGTAGCACGACCCTGCAAGATAGCACGGCCGTGGTATTCTATACTTGACTTGGAAATAACTTGCATAGTGTTGATATAGATATAATGTACATATTATCAATTGTGTTGGACATGCATGTTTTTATGAAATATTGAGCATATCCAGGTAAGGGTTGTGATGCATTATTCATTTAAAGCACTTTATAAGTTTTGAACGCAATGATATGCTATGTTGCCTAGTGAGAGGTAACATATGAGATTGATAGGCTGTATGAGACAAGAGAAATATCTGCATTGCCACTATCATGTTCATACTATGAAATGACTTAATGGCAATATGTTACTTGGTAACAAGTGTTTCGATGATCTAATGGTTTGAATACCCATGTTCTTGAATCATAATGATGAGATGGTTAGGGATTGATATCCCAATGTTAACAAAATGTGATATGAACTTGATACAATTAGTACTCTTTCTTTATAGCAATTGTTTTATTGGTTTATGTTTGAAAACATGCCTGATGCTAAAAGAATGCTATAATGTACTTAAATAATCAAGTTTAATGATATCATGTAGAGCCCTGACCATAGATCCATCATTGTTAGAAGTAAAATGATGGTGAAACAGGTTTTCCTAAGGGAACTCCTGGAGAGCATACTTTTGAGTATGTGGGGGTTATGGACACGAATATCCTTACGTCCTAATGAGGAAATTGATGTGAGATGTACATTTAATCTCTCAATCCTTCATTATATGTGTATGCCAGGATGATGTATCACTATTCTCCCGATGATGTTGTTAATGCCGCATCGATGAGAGATAAACAAGAAATCCCTCGATGGCGAAGAGAGTACAACATGTCAGTGTAACTCTAAATAGCGAAGTTGCCAGAATACCCTGGAAAGCTATTATGGCAGAGACACATGATGTCCTGCATGTTGTACCTCACACTGACTGAGGAAGATGAGGTCATAGAAATCCGGCTCTTCTGATGACCTATGTATGGTACCGATTGTGATTTCGTAATGGTCGGTTGGAGTATGAGAGGTGTAACTCATCTCCTTAGGGCATAAATATGTTTGTAAAATGTAATTAGCCGAATAGCATAATTGCTTAGGTTGAAGTATGAGAAACAATGATTGATGTTACATTGTTTATAATGTTCTAGTTGAATAACTAGTATACATGTTCTTCGTATTCCTTATTTGTTATATGTCTTGTCATTCAATCAAGTATAATTGAAATGATTGCTTAGAGAATACTGCTTTGCTTAGCTCATTCAGTGAACTGCCTGCCGTTGAATAATGATAGTTCTTCTGCTCATTCTTGTTTTAATAATTGCAATAACAATGCTTCTGGCGGACATTTATAACTCTCGCTGGGACAATTATTCAATTGTCTCACCCCCGTGGGATTCAACTTTTTAGGTAGACGCTGAGGATGAAGGAACCCATCAGTGGGTGAGCAGCAATAACAACAACAACATCAGGGACATCAGTGATTCTCAGGTGGAGACACTATCTGTCGAGCTTTGTATATAGAAAGTCCTATGTGTCGTCTCTATACTCTCAGGTCCTAGGAGTCAGTAGATGTTTAATATAGATATGAGATTTTGGCATAATGCCTCGAGATTTTTGTATCTTGCCTTGTACAGTTTAACAGGGTAGCTAATGTTGTGATTCTCGAGAAGAGATATATACAGAGGTGTGATGATGTATCAGTTGTAAATAACTTACTTTGTTCTTTATAAAATAGTTTCACAGTTGTTAGATCTCTTTATGAAAAGTTTTAATTTTTAGTGATTTTCAGTAATTCCGCTGCTAATTAATCGATTCTGCATTCATTAATAACATTTTCTCCGAGACGGGTCCCACAACTAGTGGTATCAGAGCTCTAGGTTCGTTGAGTCTACAGAGACATAGGACTTAGGTTGTTGAGTCTGTTCTAAGTGTCTTCTAGTATATCTGATAGTATCTTCTGCTCGTATAGGAGGAGAAGATAAAACTAAAGGTGTCTGGGTCACACGAGGAACATGTTGCAGAGAGTAGTGTCGCTGCACCCAGAGAAGGTGCAAGAAACCAAGAAAGAGAAGAACATGTGCCTGATCCACCCCAGTTCAATCCAACTGACATGGGGAACCCAGCCGTCCAAGCCATGTTTGGGCAGTTTATGACTGCTATGACACATATGACTGATAGGATGCCTATACCTTTACCTAGGGCACCTACCCACCCAGAAGGACATGGATCCGGCAAGACGTTTGAACAACTACGTCGGGTTGGAGCCACCGAGTATGTTGGAATAGCTGACCCTGTAGATGCTGACTTGTGGTTAACTGAACTAGAGAAGGCCTTTAGAATCCTGAACATCCCAGAAGTTGAGAAGGTTAGACATTCCGTGTATCTTCTCAAGGGGAGTGCTGGTTACTGGTGCACCATGGAGGAAGGAAAAAGGCTAGGTGTGGAGATTGAATGGGAAGTTTTCCGATGGGAATTTATCAGCAGATACTTCCCTAAGACGTTCCTGGATGAGAAAATCTCTCAGTTTGAGAAGTTAAGACAAGGAATAATGAACATTAGTGAGTACGTGGCTAAGTTCATGGAGATTTTGCGGTTCTGTCCGCACATGGAAACTACAGATGAAGAAAGTATTAGGCATTTTGAGAAGGGGTTAAACGCTGCGTTGACCACTCCTGTGTATGCTCTGGAGAACAGAGAAAGGTTTGCTACCTTTGTGGAGTCTATCAGAAGGGTAGAGAGGACTGTGGCAGAGAAGATACAGACCAAGAACAAGAATATATATCCCCAGTTCCAAGGATCCTCATCCAAAGGTTTCAAGAAATCGAGGTTTTTTGTACCTACACCGCCACGTAGATTCAGTACCCAGATGCAGTGGATGTCAAATAGGGGTAGAGGATGAACTTTACCTTTAGAAGGAGCTCGCAGCTCAGTATCTATGTCGGTTACAGGACCACGAGACCACAACAACTGAACAAAAGCTATTACATTTGTGGAAAGATGGGACATCTGATGAAGGATTGCAGAGCCAGAGAAGTGAGTGTAACTCATCCTCAAAGGCAGAGTCAACAAGGTTATCAAAGGAGACAGTTTTCAGGTAACGCTAGAGGACATGGACAAGCGTTCCAAGATGGATCATCGACACCTAGTCATCGAGCACCGAATCAACCACAGGCAACGACAAGGTTCTACACAATGAATCCACCTAATGCACTGATCAACCCTTAGGTTGTGGCAGGTCAGATGGAATTGTTATATTCTTATATGTCTACATCTTGTGTTGTATTTGTTTTAATTGATCCGGGTGCTACACATTCCTTTATCACTCGAAGAGTGATTCTTGACTGCAACTTGACTATAAGTCATAGAACAGATAGTTTGTTGCTAGAAACTCCGTTGATGGGATCTGCTGTTTTGCGAGAGATATGTTCTCCCTGCATCCTCTTATTTTTTGAACATTGCATTCAAGTGGATCTTATACCACTTGAGATTCATGGATTCGATGTAATCCTTGGGATGGATACCTTAGAAAGGTATAAGGTTGTCTTGGATTGTGAGTCCAAGCAAGCTTTATTCACTGATGCTAGTGAGACATGGATCTTTCAAGGAGATAGAAATATTCTGCCAACCTGTCTCGTGTCAGCTATGGTTGCTGAGAAGCTGATGAGGCAAGGATGTTATGCATTCTTAGCCCATGTGGTAGATACTATCATGGAGAGTCCTAAACTTGTTGAAGTTCCTGTAGTCAGGGAATTTGAAGATGTATTTTCTAAAGAACTTCCAGGTGTACCACCGCCCCGAGAGATTGACTTTGAAATCAATCTAATCCTGAACACGCAGCCAATAGCACAAACACCATATAGGATGGCGCCTGCTGAGATGGCAGAACTCAAGAAACAACTGCAAGAGTTTCTTGAGAAGGGTTTCATCCGACCAAGTACTTCACCTTGGGGTGCTCCGGTCCTCTTTGTTAAAAAGAAAGATGGATCGATGCAGTTGTGCATTGATTACAGACAATTAAATAAAGTAACAATAAAGAACAAGTATCCTCTACCAAGGATTGATGATCTCTTTGACCAGTTGCATGGTGCAACCATCTTTTCAAAGATAGATTTGAGGTCGGGATATCACCAGCTACGTATTAAGGATGGTGACATACCTAAGTCTTCCTTTAGGACAAGGTATGGTCACTATGAGTTCACAGTTATGTCGTTTGGACTGACTAATGCACCAGTTGCATTTATGGAACTCATGAATAGAATCTTTCAACCTTTTCTCGATCAATGTGTTGTTGTCTTTATAGATGACATCCTGATCTATAATAGAGATGCTCAGCAGCACGAACAACATCTTCGTCAGACTCTAACTTTGCTAAGAGAGCATAAGTTATATGCTAAGTTTAACAAGTGTGAGTTCTGGTTACCCGAGGTTTCTTTTCTTTGACACGTAGTATCTGCTTCAGGTATACATGTTGACCCTAAAAAGGTAGAATCCGTCCTGCAATGGGAACAACCGAAGATTCCGACGGAGATTCGAAGTTTCATAGGGTTGGCGGGCTATTATCAGAGGTTCATTAAGAAATTTAGTTCTATAGATTTACCCTTGACTAAGTTGACCAGGAAGGATGTTCTTTTTACCTGGAGTGACAAGTGTCAGCATTCATTTCAGTTTTTGAAGGAGAGGTTGACAAGTGCACCAGTACTTGTGTTACCTGAGTAGGGGAAAGGATATATAGTTTTCTGTGATGCCTCTAAGAATGGATTAGGATATGTGTTGATGTAGGATAAGCAAGTGATTTCTTTTGCCTCTCGACAGCTTAAGAAACACGAGGAGAATTATCCGACACACGATCTAGAACTAGCTGTTGTAGTCCATGCCTTGAAGATCTGGAGACATTATCTTTATGGAGAGACATTCCAGATTTTCACAGACCATAAAAACCTTAAGTATATCTTTTCTCAGCATGAGCTTAACATGAGGCAACGCCGATGGATTGAGTTAATCAAGGACTATGATTGTACAATTGATTACCATCTAGGGAAGGCCAATGTCGTTGCGGATGCTTTGAGTAGGAAATCAGCAACACCAGCCTTAGGCAGAGCACAACTGAATTCCTTAGTGTACTCTAGAAGGGATATGCTTATCTCCTTAAGGCAAGACAATGTGCAGTTAAAAGTATCATTGTTATCAGGGTTGTTAGCTGAGATGCATATAAAACCTACTATGAGACAACAGATTAAGGAGGCAGAACAAGTTGATGCTGCAGTTCAGTAGGTTAGATCAAAGTATAGTAATGAGAAACGAGAAGGTTACCATGATTCAGATGATCAAGTAACTTCTTATCATGATAGAATGATAGTACCTGATGTGGATAACTTGAGGAAGTTAGTCCTGGAAGAAGCTCATTCTTCAATGTATGCTATGCCTCCAGGAAGCACAAAGTTGTATCGAAACTTGAAAGATATGTATTGGTGGCCTGGATTGAAGAAAGACATTGCTGAGTTTGTTATGCGGTGTCCTGTGTGTCAGCAAGTTAAAGATGAATACCAGAAGCCTGCAGGAACAATGCAACCTTTACCCATACCACAGTGGAAGTGGGATCATGTAACAATGGAATTTGTGGTTGGTTTACCTAGAACAACCAAAGGACATGATTCCATCTGGGTAATAGTTGATAGGTTGACAAAGACAACACATTTCTTACATGCCAAAACAACCTATTCTGCTGAGAACCTGGCACAATTGTATGTGGATGAGATAGTGCGACTGCATGGGGTCCCAGCTACCATTGTCTCTGACAGAGGTCCTCAGTTTACAAGTCATTTTTAGGAGCAAATTCATAAATCTTTAGGCACAAAGTTAAGGTTTAGTACAACCTTTCATCCTCAGACTGATGGACAATCAGAAAGGACTATACAGACTTTAGAAGACTTGCTTAGAACATGGGTTCTTCAGTTTATAGGAAGTTGGGATCTGCACCTAAGTTTGATAGAGTTTGCCTACAACAATAGCTATCAACATAGCATTGACATGGCACCTTATGAAGCCTTGTATGGTAGATGTTGTAGATCACCCCTATGTTGGTATGAAACTGGTGAATATCAACTTTTAGGTCCTTATCTTCTGCATCAGACCATCGAGAAGATTAAAATAATACAACAACAGTTAAAGACTGTACAGGATAGGCAGAAATCTTACGCGGATAAGCGTTGTAGTCCTTTAGAATTCCAGGTTGGAGATAGAGTGTACCTCCAGGTCTCACCTTGTAAAGGAGTTCTTAGATTTGGAAGGAAAGGAACGTTAGCTCCTAGGTTTATGGGGCCTTATCCAATCATTGAACGGATTGGAAAGGTAGCTTATAAACTAGAGTTACCACCAGAGTTACAAAGGTTACACCTAGTGTTCCACATTTCCATGATTAGGAAATGTCATCCTGACACAGAATCAGTTCTACAACCTATGGAAGTAGAATTGAATGAAGATATATCTTATGTTGAAGGACCTGTGTTAATCCTTGACAAGAGAATTAAAAAGTTGAAAAAGAAAGACATAAGTCTTGTGAAAGTTCTCTGGAATCACCGTGGCGTTGAAGAGGCTATGTGGGAACTAGAGGAAGAGATGAGGAGGAAATACCCTGGTCTTTTCTCTTAATATGTTTTGTAGATGATTTCGGGGACGAAATCCTTGTAAGGGGTGGATAATTTGTAGCATCCCTGACCTGGGTTTTGTACTAACCCTAGGTGTTTTGCATAAATAAGTGATTAGATGCTTGTGTTTATCCTTGGCAATGTAATTAAAGTTTTTGAGGAACTTATATTTCAGTTTCAGTCCTTTTTTCATAATGTTGAAACATTGTTGTGTTAATAATGGCCCAAAGCGTAAATTACCCAAGTTGAGGGGTTTATTTGCAATTTGCACATATTAAGATGTTCCTCTGATAGTGAGACATCATAATAATGAATATGATCTGGTGGTATGGATTCCACAAGCTTGAGCACCAAGATACAACTTGTAGAGCAATCCTTGTGCTTTAAAACCTAGTTTTGGTGTAAAGTGCAATTTACCCAAAACCTAGGGTCCAACATGTAAAATATATCTTCTAGAGTATCTCTCATGTTTATTTGCATAAAGTTGAGCAAAGAAAATGAGAGGGGCACCTCATTTGAATAATCAAGAAGAAAACATAATCTTGATATTAAATTATCAGGATTTAAGCAAATGGTTCTTTAATATACAACTTATTAGGATGGTTGGTTTCTTTTCCTTTAAACCTTGGATAAATAAGGAGTTTTGCATGAGATTAGAAGGTGGAAACATGTCCAAGGATGGAGGACTCCTTGGTGGATAATTGTGGGAAATAAAAGGAAATAATTATCCTTTTTCTTTTGAAAACCCATAAAATATATATAGGAATCCTTTTCAACAAAGAAAGGGATCGTTTCCCTTAGTCCTTTTCCTTATCTTCTTGCTTTGACCGACCAAGGAAGGGCTCTGGAGTAGAGGGAGGACGATCAACCTGTAGGTAAGTCTTGGTCATCTTCTAGCTCAGATTCTTGGGGGAAAACCCTAAAGCAAGGTTAGATTTACGGTGTTCCTCACACGATTCTTCTTTCTAGCTATCTTCTTCATCCAAAAAGTGGAGGAAAGACCTTGGAAAACTACTGGAGCTCAAGACACCATTAAAGATATGAAGCTTGGAGCTCTGGATCAGACCTAAGGAGGGTTTTATAACTCTAAACCTTTAGCTTTGTTAATGCATCTTCATCTCCATGAAAAATCGTTAGTTGTTCTTCTTCCTTTGCTATTCTTGTGTTCTTGCTAGATATTCCTTGAAGAATAGCCCCTGTTCTTGGTTGAATAGAGGTAGAAGATGATGACGTTAATTACTATGTTTATCCAAGAATCTACTTTAACAAACAGTCTCCCAACTTTAGCAAACGGTTTGCCAAACTGTTTGGAGGAAACAATTTCAAACTGTTTGAATGCAAACGGTTTCACATGAACGCATGGAAGCAAACGGTCCAAGACCATTTGGAAGAGTTGACTAGGCATTGACCATTTGGAGGTATGTTGGGAATAAAGTAGACTAATAACCTACTAAAAATCATCAATTAATTCCAAGTGGATCACCAATTGAAGGCCCATCAATCATCAAAACCCTAATCAGGTCAATTGTTGTTTTCAATAATTGAATTAAGTTGAAGTTTGGGTTGAGTGACCCAAACGGTTTCAAAACCATTTGGGGATCAAGGGGTCACCCAAGACTGTTTGGAGGTCTAGGGTTGACTATGGTTAAGTGGTTGAAGATCTTAAGGTAACAAGTTGAAGTGCAATTGATTGTTGACCTAGTGATCAATCTAATGAGTGAAACCTTAATTGGTTGAGTTAGTTTTTGATGTTGACTTGAGAAAACAATCTCAAGACCATTTGGAGGTCATACAAATGATCCCAAGACCGTTTGGGGTCAGTTCATGACCAAATTGAATGATGGTTCAATGGTTTCAAATCAATTAAACCCACATTGAGACATGTTGAAGGGTAATCGATTCCAAACCCTAATCCAATTGATCCAAGCCCTAATTGATGATCAATTGTGGGTCAATTGAGTGTCAAATTAGTTGAGGGTTGACCTAATTGACTCAATTGATGAGTGTCTAACAAGTGCATGATCGATTGAGGGGTTCAACATTGGAAACCCTAACTCAATTGAAGAGGTTGAGACACTTTTTGGTCCATGCAGTTTTGAGGTGGTTTGGACCAAACGGTGTCAAAATCGTCTGGGTCCAAATGGTCTCAAGACCATTTGAGTCCAAACGGTCCCAAGACCATTAGGGACCAAACAGTCTCAAGACCGTTTGGGACCAAACGATCCAAAACCGTTTAGTCTCATGCGGTTTCAAGGTCTGTTATGTCCATGCGGTTTCAAAGTCAACAAGACCAAACGGTCTTCATGACCAAACGGTCTTCACTTCCATCTTGGGCAAATGGTCTTGAGTGTGCACTTTACCAAACAGTTTCAAAAGTCAACAAGACCAAATGGTCTTCAACACCAAACAGTTTCAAGGTCTGTCCAAGACCGTTTGGAGGTTTAGTGTACAAGACCGTTTGAGGTCTATGAAGGTCAAGGTCATTTGATGCCTTAGTGGTCAAGATGGTTTAGTGGTTGATTAACCTAAACCTCATAGATACCTAAAGTGATTAAGGGACAAAGTAATTAGTTGATTAATGTATGTTATAATCAGTGGTGATCATTACAAAGATACCCTTGATGGGATAGAGTGGTTAGTACTCTTTGAACAAGTAAGCTTTGATAATCACAATAGTAATGACATAACCCATGATGTCAATGATTGAATTGACTTAGAATAATCAAGGGTGATGCAAATATCAACTTATATAAGGAGGAGAGAGAAGACTTCTTATATGAATGATTAATCAAGAAGTGGACTCCCAATTTGAATGAATACCTAATTAGGGTATGGTCCATGATAATGAGATCATGAAACCCTAGTTATGACAGCCAATGAATCATAAACCTAATTTGGGACATTAATGGAAGTAATCCTAATAAATGATGATGGTATGATCTTAATTTATTGTAATGTGAATAGTAAACCCTAATCTAGGGTAATATAATGATATGAACAGTAAACCCTAATTTTGGGTTATGCTTTTAAGCATGAAGCTCTATGATTGAATTATGAAATGAGGGAACACTATTCCTAATTAAGCTGAAGGGTTGGATAACCCTAATTGAATTGAATAGGAAACCCTAACCCTAGAAACCAGTCGTGGTGATGTAAAACGGTCGTGGTGATCTTCTATAGCATGACCCTGCAAGATAGCACCGCCGTGGTATTCTATACTTGACTTGGAAATAACTTGCATAGTGCTGATATAGATATAATGTACATATTATCAATTGTGTTGGACATGCAGGTTTTTATGAAATATTGAGCATAGCCAGGTAAGGGCTGTGATGCATTATTCATTAAAAGCACTTTATAAGTTTTGAAGCAATGATATGCTATGTTTCCTAGTGAGAGGTAACATATGATATTGATAGGCTGTATGAGCCAAGAGAAATATCTGCATTGCCACTATCATGTTCATACTGTTAAATGACTTAATGGCAATATGTTACTTGGTAACAAGTGTTTCGATGATCTAAGGGTTTGAATACCCATGTTCTTGAATCATAATGATGAGATGGTTAGGGATTGATATCCCAATGTTAACAAAATGTGATATGAACTTGATACAATTAGTACTCTTTCTTTATAGCAATTTTTTTATTGGTTTATGTTTGAAAACATGCATGATGCTAAAAGAATGCTATAATCTACTTAAATAATCAACTTTAATGATATCATGTAGAGCCCTGACCATAGATCCATCATTTTCAGAAGTTAAATGATGGTGAAATAGGTTTTCCTAAGGGAACTGCTAGAGAGCATACTTTTGAGTATGTGGGGGTTATGGACGTGAATATCCTTACGTCCTAATGAGGGAATTGATGTGAGATGTACATTTAATCTCCGAATCCTTCATTATATGTGTATGCTGGGATGATGTATCACTATTCTCCCAATGATGTTGTTAATGTCGCATCGATGAGAGATAAACAAGAAATCCCTCAATGACGAAGAGAGTACATCATGTCACTGTAACTCTAAATAGCGAAGTTGCCAGAATACCCTGGAAAGCTATTATGGTAGAGACACATGATGTCCTTCATGTTGTACCTCACACTAACTGAGGAAGATGAGGTCATAGAAATCTGGCTCTTCTGATGACCTATGTATGGTACCGATTGTGATTTTGTAATGGTCGGTTGGAGTATGAGAGGCGTAACTCATCTCCTCACGGAATAAATATGTTTGTAAAATGTAATTAGCTGAATAGCATAATTTCTTAGGTTGAACTACGAGAAACAATGATTGATGTTACATTGTTTATAATGTTCTAGTTGAATAACTAGTATACATGTTCTTCATATTCCTTATTTGTTATATGTCTTGTCATTCAATCAAGTATAATTGAAATGATTGCTTATAGAATACTACTTTGCTTAGCTCATTCAGTGAACTGCCTGCCGTTGAATGATGATAGTTCTTCTATTCATTCTTGTTTTAATAATTGCAATAACAATGCTTCTGGCGGAGAGTTATAACTCTCGCTGGGACAATTATTCAATTGTCTCACCCCGTGGGATTCAACTTTTTAGGTAGACGCCGAGGACGAAGGAACCCATCAGTGGGTGAGCAGCAGCAGCAACAACAACATCAGGGACAACAGTGATCCTCAGGTGGAGACACTGTCTATCGAGCTTTGTAGATAGAAATTCCTATGTGTCGTCTCTGTATTCTCAGGTCCTAGGAGTCAGTAGATGTTTAATATAGATCTGATATTTTGGCATAATGCCTTGAGATTTTTGCATCTTGCCTTATACAGTTTAACAGGGAAGCTAATGTTGTGATTCTCAAGAAGAGATATATATACAGAGGTGTGATGATGTATCAGTTGTAAATAACTTACTTTGTTCTTTAAAAAAATTTTCACAGTTGGTAGATCTCTTTATGAAAAGTTTTAATTTTTAGTGATTTTCAGTAATTCCGCTGCTAATTAATCACTTCCGCATTCGTTAATAACATTTTCTCCGAGATGGGTCCCACACTAATGATGCATGATACATGTTACATGAGGTGTTAATCTTAGTGCTTAATAAAGATGAAAAATATATTTTGACAGTTAGCTTGACATAATGCTTTTAACACATTGATATGATCTAGATGGATAAAGTGGGTTAACTTTAGTTAACTCCCTCCTAAAAGGCATATGTTAATCTTGAACATGCTCTAACAACGAGCTCAATAAAATGTTGATGACACCTTGACATAATTGGTTAACTTTAGTTAACTTCTTTGGAACATGATAGTATGATGTTGGATATTAATGCATGAGTAAGATAAAGAAGCAACTCTAACATATGATATATGTCCTGACATAACTAGAGTTTCTAAACCCTTGTTCTAACCTTATATGAAGAGGTGTTTCACCTTAGAGGTTTTAAAACCTCCTAATGGTAGTTTGGAGATGGCTATGGAGCTTTTTTTTTTGGATATGTTGCACCTAAGATAGTTTCCTACTTATGGAAGAAGATCCTAAGTTTTTCCTTGGAGTATGAGTACGGCTCAATTTCGAGGACAAAATTTCTTTTAAGATGTATATGATGTGATAGACTGGGTTTTTGGCTTAATTTTGAGGACGAATGTTCTTTTAAGATGTGTAGGATGTTATGGAGTAAGCTTTTTGGGTTTTTAATACCCAATTTGATAAGTGAGTTCATATATTTGAGATTCAAATACCGTATGTGAGTTTTGATCATAGGAAGGTGTTTCCATTAATTTGGAAGACGTTGAAAGTTATTTGATGTTAATAGTATGAGTACTATCGTTAAGCATGTACTACTTTGGATTAAGTTGTTGTTTGGCCAATTAGTAATAACTTGGTACCGAATTAGAAAGAATGTATTTCTAGTGTTAATAAACATATGGTTCAAATTTCAAGAAATTTGAAGGTTCCAAGGAGTTATTGGAGTTTGAACTTGGGGAAATAATGAGCATCGATTTAATTGATAGATCAAGGTTTATATATTCAACTTAAGTTCTAATCAGTCAGTGTCACGCACCTGATACATCGAGTGAGCCACAGATCGGTTGTGTGGCTTATCTATAACCCATAGGATGATGGTATTAGACGGTTCTAAGTTGACCCCTACCTTGTAGTTAGACAAGGTAGTGGAGCTAGTTGAGCGCTGTTTTACCACGATCTCACACCTGAGCTTGAGGTGGTTCTTGGAGGGACTGGCAGAGCAGTTGTGTTCCCCTCATCCTATTAGTTCCTTACCTACTTCTTGGGTCGTTGCATGGAGATAGAAGCAAGGTTCATACTCATGTTCCTACTGCTCCTCCACCGACACTGTGAAGATGAAGGAACCAAAGGAAGGAGAAGATGAGCGTATCGTTTTGGTTCCCTCGGCCGAGCCTGACCCAACAACGACGCTAGGAACAAACCTGGCCACCTCACGCATGTTGGGGTCAAGGAGCAAATGTCGTGCAGGCTGGGGATCAACCATGGGCGGCAAGCTCCTAGCAAGTGAAGTTTTAAAGCCGTGTCTTTGTGTCTGACAAGCCAAGAAGGACCGCAAGGGTCTAGCGAACCCCTTGGCATATCTATCAGTGGGCGATGAAGACCTGGAGATTGACCAACTCCTCACCGGAGTCGT
Organism: Alisma plantago-aquatica; assembly: GCA_963693085.1. Taxonomy (NCBI): domain Eukaryota; kingdom Viridiplantae; phylum Streptophyta; class Magnoliopsida; order Alismatales; family Alismataceae; genus Alisma; species Alisma plantago-aquatica. Next base: position 639,996,427 of record OY856412.1, read on the forward strand.
TCCCATGGCAGCGACGTTCTCACCTCGACCTAGAGATCTGGAGGGTGTCACATGTTTTAAAGAGGCCGAAACCTCAGGGATTGAATCCGTGAGGGTTTGGGCACCGTCATGTGTGCGCAAGGAGCTAGGAAGTGGCTGCCATGCCTCACCGAAGCTGGGCCAAGCGGCAGCACACGCAGCAGAACAGGGAGCCGCACAACGACAGGCATGAGAACGCGAGAAAGCGCGAGGACAGAGAGAGTCCAGTCCCGTGTGAGAGAAGGGAGAGGGACCGGGCCCAATTTCCATCCGCCCGAGAACCAGGCAACCGAAGCTGGAGCTGCGCAACTCAAAGTAGGGCCACATGGCAATGCTTGATTGGCCGTCAAAGGTGAATAGGTCAATAAATATGCAGTTCTTCTATAAATCATAAGAAATAGATCGAGCATCAGAAAAATAAGTATAATATACCACACTTCTCAGAAAAATGAGTAGAACACAATTAAAGTAAAATATCAGGTTTTTGATGCACGAATATCAGTGATATCTTGTTAGTTGTGAAATTTTTAATTGATGGATAATAAATATCAAACGTTGGCCTAAAGTTATGAGAATATGTCAGTAAATCAATATTCATGCTTATAATCCAGTGGATGTCAGTGATTATGATGATGATGCACGAAATCATGTAATTTACTCCATATGGCTAATTAGGGCTTTTAACCCTAAATAAAATGCAATAAATGCACACATGCTCAATAAATGATGAAATTCACAGAGTAAGCTCATATCAGTATATGAAACCTCAGTTTTCATTATGAGATCATAATGATGAACATAATCCATGTTATATGAAGATGAATCTTAATACATGTTATGAAACCCTAATCTAGGTTAATGATGTAACCTAGGGTTAATATGTGCACAAAAAGGATATGGAACCTAATGTTCATATGATGAACTTTGATAATGAGATTTAATCTAGAAAACCACATCAGTGAGATAATCATAAGATATGAATACAAGTAATGATACACATATCCTAATGAACTAAGAGAAACTCTAATGAACACGATTAGGGTTAAGATGAGATGTAAGATGATGAGAATCTGATGACAGGATATTATCTTGTCTTGATCAGGTTTATAAAACATATATATGACGCGAGGAATTTGTGATTAGGATGTCTCTTTGGAAGGTATGCCATTACCTCTTACTTGGATTATTATACATTATTCTTGTGTTATATGGTAGTAAAGACTTGGCATATGGTATTGATTGAAATGATTGTCTTGTATGATATGTTGCTTGAATTTCCATACATATTGCTATGAACACATCAAACATAATATATCTGTTCCATTATATGAAAGCACCAAATCTATGGCAGTGTGCTTTGAAGTGACCGAACTCTTTGGTAGTGGTCATGTTGTACATATGGAAGCACCAACTCTTTGGTAGTGTGCTTGGACCCAACTCTTTGGTAGTGGTCACATTGTACATATGATCCAACTCTTTGGTAGTGATCATAAAGGCCTTAATGCATTCAACTCTCATGTAGTAAATGCATGGATAATATAATGGAAATTATGCTTAAAATATGTGTTCTCTTTTGTTAATGAACATCTTTGTGCAAGTATACACTTTTCTTATATTCTTCTATTACTGCCAAGTATTAGTTTTATCTTATTGCCAAGATATGATGAGAGGTATATAAAAGACATGTAGGCGTAATCAGTACAATATTCTTGAATATTGTGCTGACGTGTACCACATGTAATCTTTTGTTTAGGTTTTGGTTATGCTCTTGAAGATCCAAGATAGTTGAGAGTTGTGTGGCGAGCTGATGTACAGGTGGACATGTTGTCTTAAGATCCTGTAGTTTGGTGGTAGTACATGTGACTGGCCTAAATCGCACGTCCAAAAGTGGAGGCAGATTTGAGGTAGTCGAGCTTTTACATTTATAAACCCGAATCCTTCTAGGCCCCCACAACTTTGTTTACGGGGTCGAAGTAGATATACGGGGTCAAACACAGGGACAGGGGGGTAGTGTTGAGAACCCAGAATCGACACGCTACACTCCGGTGGGTATAAAGAGATATAAATTCCCAAAAGGGAAACAACAAGATGTCACAAATAAAACAAAGAAAACTATCTCCAACAGGAGCTACAAGAGAGATTTAACATTTTAGTCATTTAGCAGTTTTTAGGGGTTTTCATGCAACAGAAACAGAAAGATAATACTAGGGCAAGATGCGAAGGATAAGACTACATCAAAACAAGTGGCAGCAGTAACACCCTGCACCCCTCCTCTCAGAGCGGGTACTTCTAACCAAGCGTCAACACCCCTCTCGAGGTTGTCAGACTTAAGTTAGAGTGGAATGTTACGGAAACAACTCCGTTCCAGGCACTCTCGTACTCCAGAATCAGACCAAACACTAGAGCCACAACACGACTCTCGAAGCTGTTGCGACGGGAAAACACGATTCGGTAGCTAAGCGAAACATGATCCAAACATGCAAGCTAGAGTTCAGATATCAAACATAGCAGTCATCCAATATATCGCACCAAGCATAGAGTAGCAAGTAATTAAGCTTTTCTATTTCCATACACATTAGGGGTCTTAATACATTGCGTAAGAAAGGAATTAAATAACGGAATTAAAGATAGATGTCGCCTTCTTGATGTAGAAGGGCGACAGACTACAGCGGCTCTCCCGCCCGATACCAGACAGGGGCCTAGCCCGATACAGCGGTGTCGGGCGACACACTCTCTCGAGCGGCACACCGTGACGACCGACTGTATCATTCAAGGACCTGGCCGATACGCTCAAGTCGGGCGACACGCATGACGGGCAAAGCGTATCGAGTTCAATATCGTGTCAGGCATGGAGCGACGCATCCTACTGTCAGGCACTTGTGTCGCTCGTCATCGTTGGCCGATATCGGCCCGCAGTGTCGCCCGAGACGGTTCTAAGTGAAATATCCCCTCCCTCTCGGGACGAGGAAGAGCTCACCTAGTGTCGCCCGGCATGAGCACTGGGGCACGATACTCCTTCTCTCGCAGTTTCCTCTGAAGATCACTCAAAGCTCCCAACTGTCTGAATTCTGAAGTATCTGAACTGTCTTTTTGGCTTCCTGTAGCTGCTATTTATAGGCAGCAGTTGGAGGAAGTTATGATGCTCGAAGCGCCACATGTCCTCCTTATTTGCGGGTCGGTGGACGGCCGATACTAGTATCGCTCGGCTCAGGAGTGTCGGCTATCGGTCATGTGATGGATGGTGCGCTTGCCGGTGGGTGACTGTGTCGCCCGACAAGCTGGGTTGTCGGGGCGAGCTGGGCTCCCTTTCGGGTAGAATGCGTGTCGTCCATCTGCTCCTTCTTGCGCGGCATCCTTTTGTCGTGCGTCATTGTGTCGCTCCGCCCTATCGGGCAGAGGTTGTATCGGGCGTCAGGAAGGCCGAAACAGACTTGGACTTATTCTGTGGGCCGGGACAGCCTTATTGCACCAAAATGAGGAAAAACTTTGCAAAAGATGGAAATATAGGATTAAGAGCATTGCTTGGCCAATTATTGTGAAAGTGCATACAAAAGAGAGGAAAATAGCTAAAAATGGCAGTTTTGATAACAGAAAAACAGTCTAAAATATCACAAAATTTGATGTTATCAACATGTATATGTAGAAGTTTACCTTTCAATATGTAATATCAAATGTTGTAACAATTCATGTTGTAATTATATGTTGAATGGTGAACATGTGTTTTATGGTTTTATTATTGTTCATGTACATGTGCTACTGTGTTTCCTTCTGACTTCCTCTGATTTCTTCTTCTTAGCCTAGTGTGTGGTGTTTTAAATTGGGATTCTCGCTGAGGGGAGGATTTCAATTTGGACGTCACATAATAGATTAAGTTTTAGAAAATCTGCGGACGTCACATGATTACTCCTGAGTAGATCAGTTGAGTCCTTAGGCAGGATTCATGTATACAATCTAAATCCTCTATGTGAGAGTTGGAAAAAAATGATGGGTAGGTAACTCATAATGAGAAAGTCAATTCTTTTGATTGAGCTAGGTCCTAGCTTGAGTGACATACATTTGTGAATCTCATCATTAGGTACAAGTGAGGGATATATGAACTCTGGTTCTGAGAGTAAAATGCCTTGTGCATAAGATACTCATAAATGTTGTTCCTTCCACTTCTATTTCTTAACATATGATACTAAAAGCCTCACTTGAGTTGTATATATGATTTATATATGAGGAGTCACTTGCATAAGCTTGACCTATTCTATATTCCCTTCCTATATCACACATGTAATATCCAAGATTGAAATCATGATAAGATAGGCTTAATATATTTTATTTCCCTCTATATCATGCATGAAAGATAATAGTATGAAATCATGAGCTAGAAATAAAGGTATCTTTGGATCATAGATTAAATAATCACAATGTATATATCCCAACCTCCAATCTTCTAAATCTAAGATTCTTGTTTGACAAATAACGCTTATAATGGGAAAAACCTAATTTTCAAGTATGTATAAGGACCCCTTCTCTAATATTGAAATCCTAGTATGATGTTGATCATAAGACACATTAAAGATGTTAATTCTGATATAATAAATAATGGCATGAAACCTTGGCATCAACGTATGATTAGTGGGGTGAAATATGAAACCCTTAGTATTTCCTTCTCAACTATATATTAGTAAATAAATCCCTAATTATTAGGGTAACAAGGGTTTTGTATCCTAGGATAATAGAATGTCATGTTATGACTATGCCATTAAATGATTTTTCAATTCATTAAAAAAATCATATTATGCTTCAACCTTTATAAGGTGGGGTGGGCACACCCTAGATACTCTAGATCCTAAGATGTTGACTTGGGATACATATTGAGACACAAGTGGTGACCTTTATCAGGTTGGACACTTTGATATAACCTTAAGCATGCCATTAATTGAATTTCGAGGTTGAAATTCCATATAAGGTGGGGTGAATGTGATGACCTGATTTTTAGGGATTTTATAATTAATATCGTATTTGAGGTCCAAGGATATTCATGGTTTCTTAATCCCACAACTGGGTGGTTTTTATTCTAAAATGGTTCCTTTTGTCCCAAAAGTATGTCTCTAATGCCATTAGAGGTTCAAGTATATCTATCTAAAGACATTTATGCACATGGAGATTATTAACACTAGTTGGTAGTTGATCAGATAACATATGAAGTTAAGTTTCCAGTGAAGTCTACATGGATCCATATGACTAAATAATGAAACCAAGGATGAGTCTTGGCCCTACAAGGAGATATTTAGGTTTGAATATTGCAAATAAATACTGAATTATATGAATGGAGGACATTGATGGTATAAATGAAGCCCAACATTGGTCTTTTGTTATTTAGTACCTAGGAACATAACACTTGTGTGTCATACATTGGGTGCAACCTTTGGGTTTGCGTGGTTTCTCGATCACCCTTCGATGCTAACAGACTGTGGAGTCATCTTCCAAATCTGAAAAGCAAGGAGCTTGGAATGTGTTTTGAGATCCAGATCAAGGGCCTAATTGGCACGCTTTTAGAGGCTTGAATAGATCAACGTGCTCTGTGATAATCTGAGGTCTCTAATGACTCCTAAGTGAAGCCATTTTGTGCAATAGAGAGATAGAACAATCTCCCCGATTTCTCTGCCTCTTCACATGATATCGCAAAGGGTGAGAGGAAGAAGAAATAGAAGGTGGAGGGGTTATAAGAGGCATGTAGTTGGGGAAAAGAAAACACACCTAATACCTATATGAATCGATGAAGCCCTACAACCTGGAACCGTGGCACCCCCTCCCCCGAAAAATCCCAGTTCCTAGGAGGGAGAAGAAGGTAGGCTCAAGGAGAAGGCTGTCTCCACACCCATTCCTCTTGGAGTGCATCCTGAGGTTCGATACATGTTGGTTTATTTATGCAACGAGTTTCAATCCAAGTAATGGATAGTTTACTCAACTTAACCAAACTCCGCAAGTATACGGAGGTAGTATAGTCAAGGTCGAACACAAGGAGCGTTGGTTAGTTAGGCGCAAGAGTTATGATTTTCAATAATCTAGATCGTTGTACACAAGATGATTAGATTAGAACAACTAAATTATAGATTTAAAACAAAATAGTAAATTATCACTTAAGAAAGGTTAAGATTCAGATTTGGAAGGATCTTAGACTTGGGATTTCACTATCACATCATAACTTATATTAAAATACGAATTTAACATGTTAATTAACTTGCAAAGGAGGTTTGTAGTCATCACTCACCTCCCGGTGAAGTGATGACGATTTTAACTCCATACATCACTCTCGTGTATGTATTTCATTTCAAATCACAAACCTTGCTCCTCAACATAATCCCAGCTACTCTCGCGGTCAAGGAAAAGTTGCCAAAAGAGTAACTCCATACTCTCAAACACATCTTCTCAGATTATGAAAGAAAGCATAAAACATACAAGTATGATGGCCAATCACACAAACAAGCATTTCAAATCTGAAACAACTCTTGGAACATGCAAGAAACTAACATTTAGTACGAAATTCATACGTTCATACAAACTATGACATGGGAGTTACTCTCCCATGTCCAAGATTCGGATTCTACTCGTCCATGATCATGTATTGCATAAATGCTACATAATTTTCAGAGTTTAACATGGTTTAGAGAAGGAAAAGCTAAGCAATCCCAAGGTGTAACCAAAGGAAGGTAGAATTCCGACTTGAGGATGAAATCCCACTTCTACAACTGCTCCAAACCGGACAAACTTCCCTCCCGAGAAGCTTTGTGGAGTGAAGAAGCTCTGCTACACCTTGGAGAAGAAGCTTGGAGAAGAAGAGAGGAAGAATGAGGGTTATTTGGTAAGAAACCACCTCCTATCCCCTCCAAATCTCCCTCCTATGCTCTAGGCTTACTCTAGGACGAGAGAAATTCCACAAATGACCGGGCATAACCGCCCATTAAGTTCCCACTTCGTTTTAAACAAAAACTCATATTTTACAAAATGTTGAAACTGCCAGGTGCATGACATGCACTTTGGAAATGCACGCCGTGCAACTTTCCAGAAACTTTCAGTTTGCTCCAGAATACACTGTGCATGGCGTGCACTTTGGAAATGCACACCGTGCAACTTTCCAGAAACTTTTGGCTCCCAGGTGCACGCCGTGCAACTTTCCAGAAACTTTTATCTGCCTGAAATTCCCAGGTGCATGGCGTGCACTTTTGGTGCACGGCGTGCACCTCGCTGTTCTGGGCTGTTGTATATTTTGCTCATAACTTTCAGTGTGTAGGTCCGATTTACATGCCGTAAAAAGTGGTATTTGCACAATTTCGAACCCCAAAGTATGTAGATACTTGAGGAGTGATCTAATAAGAGATAATATGATATATTACTCATAAGTTCATTGCAATATGTAGTACCTACAATACAAACCATGAGACAAGTAAGAATAGCTAAAAATATAGAATCTAGCATGAATGAGAGTGATAATTGAGTCAAAACAACATGGATATGCAACCAAACATGATCCAAAAGATGATATAATTTGTGCACATCAAATCCCCTAAGCTTAAACTATTGCTTGTCCTCAAGCAAAAAGAGCATAGAAACACAAATGAAGGAATTGTCAAGTTCATGCATAGATCAAATGAAATGAAAGATGTGTATAAGACCAAACCAACCATGATCAACATGTTTATACTAATAGCCATCAATTCAACTCAAACATCCAAGAAAGAGATTTTTAGTTCATCAGGGGTGGCATCAATTAGTTGAATCAATCAATTAAACAACACTAGGTAGAATTTGGATGACCAAGCCAAGCAATTAGTGGATGTGCAACTCAAACTCTCAACTATTAAGGATACAAATGCTGAAATCTTAGTTAAAATTGAAAATTTTAGTTGTACTCTCCTTCTTTCCCAAAAGTGATATGATAAAGGATTATGGGTTCCGACACTCGGCTGCTAATGTAGGCTTATGCACACATGGAGTGTCAGTTGGGGTATTTTACCCTCTTTTAAGACATACCACCTAACCATCGTGGCCAGATCGGACTTACACTAGGCTAGAATGATATGTGGGCGGTTTCGCCATCTTTTATAGGGTATAAAGTTGAGATAAGCCAAAAGAAATTTTAAATTTTTTTCCAAAAGATAGGAGAGTCAACTAAATTGCAACATTAGCTAGATTTCATTCATTTGTTTTGAAAATTTTTCATTGAAAGAGTGGTTGAAAATGCACTAAGAGCTTGGCAAGGGCATCTCGTATTCCAAATGATGTTGTAAAGTTGATTTACTCAAAAAAATTGAAACCATTACATGTTTTAAGCAATCAAGGATGTGAAAGATGAATGTTCAGGCTAGAAGCATAAACCAAGGTTAAGCACATGTTGATGGCCAAAATGTTTCATTTGATTAATGCATGCCTTTTACAATTTCTCCAAATGATATTTCTCATCAGAAGAGGACAATCTGTTAAGCATAGGAGTTCTATCCACATATAAAGGATAAACCTCATATCATACTAGATTTTCCACCAGAAGAGGAGAACTGAAAACAATGACTGAAATGTGAACACAAAACAAAAGCAAAAGATAAGAAGCAAATAACATGAAAGGGAAAAGATAAAAGAACTAGGTTACCATCCGGTTCCTCCCCCCTAAGCTTGAAATCTACAGTGTCCTCACTGCATAAATCAAACTAAAAAGGTTGCAACCAAGTACCTCATCATGGTGGAAACATCAAAGTCCATGGAGGACCGGTTCTCTGATTTACAACTGGAAATTGTTGTGCTAAAGATTGATGCCTCCGTGCAAATATGTCCTTGATTTGGGGCAAGCGAAAGCACCTATTAGCTGCAACAAGAATAGTCTTTTTTATGCCAATACTATTTGTCTTTTCATTCTCCTTTGAAGCATCATCAAAATATGAGTTGGGAAGAGTGTTCTCATTATCAAGCAATGTGTCATCTAGAGTGTGAGGAGGAAAGACATGTGGCTTGCTTGAAGAATCAACATGTAGAGCATGTGTTGTAGCTTTCTCCCCTTTAGTTGCAACTTCATAATCATCATGGATATCAACATCATCATACTTTGAAGGATATACCTCTATAACAACTCCATTCTTCAATGTCACTGGCCTGAAATACGTAGGATTAATCTCCGGTGGACTAGGCAAGAAAGGTGTAAATGCTTCTTTGCTAAAAAGATCTTGTTGGGTAATTTGTTTCTCCAAGATGTGTGCATGAGTGGCAATATCGTCCACCTTAGAAGAGAGTTGGAAAATGGCACCCTTCATTGATTGTATTTGTTGTTGGAACTCCTCATTTTGCTGCATTTGAGTTGAAATAAATGTTGCAAGCATGAACTCTAATCTAGGAGTTACTTGCGGTTGTTGTGGCTGAATGAAATTCGGGTTCACATTGCTGTAGAAGCCCGGTGGAGTGTAGCCCATTGGAGAATAAATAGAAGAAGCATAACATGTAGAAGATGAGTGTCCAAGCAACCCACATGAATCACAAATAATATTGGCTGCTTGAAATGGTTGTGTGCTTAGCTTATCAAACCTTTGTGATAAAGTGTCTATCTTTGCTGCAATTATGTCTATATCACTAATCATGTGATCTTCTCTTTGCTTTCTGGAAGTAGTATGTGAAAAGGATGGGTGGTAGCTTGTAGCCAGACTCCATTGGCAATGATTTGATGCCATATCTTCAATAATAGCATAGGCTTCTCTATAAGATTTGTTCATTAGAGCTCCATTTGCAGCTGCATCAATAGACATCCTTGTATTGCAACACAAACCATTATAGAAAGATTGCAATAGAAGCCAATTTCTTAGACCGTGATGTGGACAAATATGTTGAAGATATTTGAACCTCTCCCATGTATCATACAAGTTCTCTCCATCCCTTTGAGAATAATTGATGAGTTGACTCCTTAGCTGCAAAGTTTTGCTAGGTGGAAAATATCTTGCCAAAAAGACCTTTAGAAGATCCTCCCAAGTGTCGATTGACTTCTTTGGCAAAGTATAGAGCCATCCCTTGGCTCTATCTCTAAGAGAGAATGGAAAAAGGATTAGGTGTATCCCATCAGTAGGAACGCCATATATCTTTATGGTGCTTAGCAACTGCAAAAATTCAGCAATGTGGAGGTTTGGATCCTCCATTGGTGTCCCTCAAAATGCATTTAGCTGTAGCAATTGTATGATGGCTGGGCTGATAGAAAACTCCTCTGTCTCAAATTTTGAAATATTAATAGGCCCACTCATGTGCATTGCATCTGTAAAGTAGTCCTTAAGAGGAAGGTCATCCTCCTTGACTAGTTCTTCATGTGGATCCAGAGGATTAGGTGGGTGTGGCGTAGATGGTGGTGATGTATGTGGTATGGGTGTTGGTGGTGTATATGATGGTGGTGAATTAGGTGTGAATGATGGTGGTGTGGCTGAAGGATGTGTGGATGAGGGTGGTACATATGAAGGTGATGTGGATGAAGGCGGCATGGGTGAATGTTGTTTGGATGATGGTGACATGGATGATGGTTGTGTGGGTTGTGATTCCTCCATACATGTTTGGCTTTCACTCCTTCTTGCTCCATGAGGGCTGCAAATGATGTGTTCATTTTCTGAATGTAGAGATATGCATGGTTCAAGGATCTTTTTATGAATACCCCATACGCTCCTGCAAATAAACAAGGTGAGTGAGATACAAAAACAAGTATGGAAGATACAACAAATTATGAAGATCATGATGAATTATGATTTATGGATATGAAGGTTGTGATATAGTCTCATTTACTTATCAAAAACTCTTACTCTAACAGGAATACCGATGCTCCCCGGCAACGACGCCAAAAACTTGATGGTTTATTTATGCAACGAGTTTCAATCCAAGTAATGGATAGTTTACTCAACTTAACCAAACTCCGCAAGTATACGGAGGTAGTATAGTCAAGGTCGAACACAAGGAGCATTGGTTAGTTAGGCACAAGAGTTATGATTTTCAATAATCTAGATCGTTGTACACTAGATGATTAGATTAGAACAACTAAATTATAGATTTAAAACAAAATAGTAAATTATCACTTAAGAAAGGTTAAGATTCAGATTTGGAAGGATCTTAGACTTGGGATTTCACTATCACATCATAGCTTATATTAAAATACGAATTTAAACATGTTAATTAACTTGCAAAGGAGGTTTGTAGTCATCACTCACCTCCCAGTGAAGTGATGACGATTTTAACTCCATACATCACTCTCGTGTATGTATTTCATTTCAAATAACAAACCTTGCTCCTCAACATAATCCCAACCACTCTCACAGTCAAGGACAAGTTGCCAAAAGAGTAACTCCATACTCTCAAACACATCTTCTCAGATTATGAAAGAAAGCATAAAACATGCAAGTATGATGGCCAATCACACAAACAAGTATTTCAGATCTGAAACAACTCTTGGAACATGCAAGAAATTAACATTTAGTACGAAATTCATATGTTCATACAAACTATGACATGGGAGTTACTCTCCCATGTCCAAGATTCAGATTCTACTCGTCCATGATCATGTATTGCAGAAATGCTACAGAATTTTCAGAGTTTAACATGGTTTAGAGAAGGAAAAGCTAAGCAATCCCAAGGTATAACCAAAGGAAGGTAGAATTCCGACTTGAGGACAAAATCCCACTTCTACAGCTGCTCCAAACCGGACAAACTTCCCTCCCGAGAAGCTTTGTGGAGTGAAGAAGCTCTTCTGCACCTTGGAGAAGAAGCTTGGAGAAGAAGAGAGGAAGAATGGGGGTTATTTGGCAAGAAACCACCTCCTCTCCCCTCCAAATTGCCCTCCTATGCTCTAGGCTTACTCTAGGACGAGAGAACTTCTGCAAATGACCGGGCATAACCGCCCATTAAGTTCCCACTTCATTTTAAACAAAAACTCGTATTTTACAAAATGCTGAAACTGCCAGGTGCATGGCGTGCACTTTGGAAATGCACGCCGTGCAACTTTCCAGAAACTTTTAGTTTACTCCAGAATACACTGTGCACGGCGTGCACTTTGGAAATGCACGTCGTGCAACTTTCCAGAAACTTTTGGCTCCCTGGTGCACGCCGTGCAACTTTCCAGAAACTTTTATCTGCATGAAATTCCCAGGTACACGACGTGCACTTTTGGTGCACGGCGTGCACCTCGCTGTTCTGGGCTATTGTATATTTTGCTCATAACTTTAAGTGTGTAGGTCCGATTTACATGCCGTAAATAGTGGTATTTGCGTAATTTCGAACCCCAAAGCATGTAGATACTTGAGGAGTGATCCAATAAGAGATAATATGATATATTACTCATAATTTCATTGCAATATGTAGTACCTACAATACAAACCATGAGACAAGTAAGAATAGCTAAAAATATATAATCTAGCATGAATGAGAGTGATAATTGAGTCAAAACAACATGGGTATGCAACCAAACATGATCCAAAAGATGATATAATTTGTGCACATCAATACACTTTTGTAATGCATAGAAACTTTTTGATGTGAGAAGAAGAGGCATGCAACTCTGCCCCCCCCCCCCCCCCCAACCATCCCTACTCTTTAGCTCCGTCGTGAAGGCCAAGTTCCCTTTTTCTGATCCCTCAGGAAGAAGCACGGGGACATTTTTGAGAACAAGATCGAGTTTTTGATCTTGAGTAATACCTCCTTGAACCTTGACACATTTGATTCCAACACCCAACGTCAACTTTCCCCTTTCTGATCTTGATTATGATGTCTCCCTTGTTGTGCGGACTGGAGGTCTCTCATCATCCCAGGGATCTAAGGAGATTCATGAGGCTGCTGTCAAGACCTCTTCTGTCATCACAAATGAGAAAGGAGGGCCGTAGGTGCTGGTGGACTCTCAATCACTCACTCACAAGCACGCCGGAGATACATGTCGCAGCGGCAAGCGAACGACGCTCACAGAAGGTTGTGATTGGAGTCGCTAGAACGTGAGACCTGCATGTCGAGTTGAGGATGAGAGTTACGAGAGGGCAAACCTAACTCAATACTTCTAAACCTAGGAATCAGACCGTCTGATTCATCTCCCAATAGCCAAGCAGCTCCAGCCGTCCCTGTAGGGGATGAGTAGCCACGTGACGAGACGTCATTGGCCCAGGGGTAAGCAAAATCCCAGATTTTATATAATTCATAATAAATAGCTTCATTGGCCAAATAATGCCCCAAAGATAGCACTAGACTCAGAAAAATATTTTCTACATTAGTGGACCCTTAGATCAGGCTTTTCAAGTACAACTAATGATGATATTTATCTTAGATAAGAATGCTTCATTTATATGGGATATTTAGAAAATAATTGAAATTAAATTTGAGAAAAATATTAATGGACCCTAGTATGATAAGGATACTAAGTATGGACTCTAATCTTGAAATTATGCCAAAATATTATATCTATCCTAATTAATGACTAGTTAAAGACTTTTATCCTCATTTTAATTGTAGAAAATAGATCAGTCCTTAAAAATATGAAAATCAGACCAGACCCTTATTCTGATCTCCTGATCAGTAAAAAAATAATAGAAATATGTTTTAGATTGTATGAACCTAGATTTTTCCAAACCCTAATTTGTACCTAAAATACCTAGAATATGATAAGCATATATTAATGATGATTAATTGCTATTGATAAGGTGATGACCAGATATGTAGATGATCTAGAATATAAATAGGAATCTCTAAAGTCAGGTAAGTGAGTTTTATTAAGTATATGACTAATTTTCATGGATACATAATGATATGATGTACTTTGGATGCTTTTATTTGTATATAAATTCTTGAATGTAAATTAGTATTATATGCTTCGCCAAAACTTAAAGGAATATAAAAGAACTTGGGATGAGTTGTAGCTACTAAGGTAAGCACAAATGGGAAATGGCCCAATATGGATGTATGGCATATTGCCTAGTATGGATGTATGATGAATTGCCCATGCTAGATGTATGGTAAAGTAATTTGTCCATACTGGATGTATGATAAAGTGATGATATAAATAGTAGTATAACTGCATCTACATATATGCCCAAAAACACGTGTTTACTTGATTATCACATTAAATAATATTTTCTTTTACCTTTTCTTCTTTCTCAAAATCTTCAAGTATGCAAGCACAATATATATATGTATCTTTCATCCACGTACACAACACATTGTGTTGATTTGCTATTTCACGTATGTTTTAGGTTCAGAGCTAGTATGGGATAAAAAAATAGGATGTGAGCAAGTTGTACAAGATGTACTATTGTATAGATCATGGTTAGCATACATATTCATAGACTTGTAAAACTTCCTTCAAATTATGTAAATATAAATTGTAATATTTCATGTTATAAATATACATGTTGAATGTTGAGAATGTATGGTGTATTCTTTTAATGAATGTTCATGTACACGTATTATGCTTCCGCATCACACTTTGATACAATTGCCTAATATTTTTAGATTTGTCCTCTCGGACATTCTAAGTCTCGAGACGGCAGAATCCGAGGACGTTACAATGATAAACATGTAAACCCATTGTCCAAACAAGAATACAAGTAATGGAACGATGGATTTAATATGAAAAATGTTCATACATGCATGGATGCATAAAAGAATAAAAGTAAACAGTGGGGCTACTCCCCACGTCCTAGCTTAAGGAATTATTCACAATTCATAGCGAGATCAGAATGAGAAGTAAGAAAAAGGAAAGAGATAGCCATCATCTCAGCGGGTAGAAGAGAGGTAACAATAGAATCACCCAGGACCGTCGTCGGGTGGCCCTTCTTCTTCGTTGTCCTCCTTGTTTGGATCTGATCCGTGGATGAGGAAGGGTAGGTAAACGGATGGATGGAGGCGCCATCAACCTTACTCTGTCAAGTAAAGAAGTCGGGTCTTGACGGGGTGATGGAGCGGCAGCCTGTCGGCCTGGAAAGAGTGATTATTTGAACTGATGTCTTGGGGTCCTATGTATACTTTCCGTCAAAAAAGTTCAAAAGTCACACAATAAATGAGTGGGACCCGACTAGTCGACATGTGCATTTTGGTCGATGGCTCTGTCCAACCATAGTTGCCGTTTGATGATTGTCGATCTATTACTGTCGACATAACTGTCGAGTTGTTGATAAGAGGCCATGTCGAGGTTGGTTGTTGGTCCTCAATGGACATTGTTGTTGATATGTGGAGGTGGATGGCTTCCGGAGATGTCGACTGGTGGAAGACTGTCGAGAACAGATGTCGATAGCTGCCGGCCTATCGACGTGGAGTCGATACTTCATAGTCGATTCCTTTCTAGTTGTCATGTGCTTGGTAGCACGCATTTTCCTTTGGGAAAACTGATCAACAGTATTTAATTTACAAGAGTCTCGATTGCTTTTGTTACTTGGTGGGCAAGACTTCATAGTCCATGGCGTGGTCGACACTTTGCATTGTCGACCTGCTGTATGAGGAGAGGGAAGAGCGATAGCCGGACACCTCAATTGTTTTTTTCTTTATTGCCTCGATAGTCTTGCAATACGCATGCTGATAATGCGCGAGGGGGAGGCTGTTTGTAGAGGAGGTTAACTGTGGGTAGATAGAAAGTACATCGTAAAGAACAATTAATTATGATTTGTTGGATGGTTTATTTGCTTGATGGATTATCGAGAGTCAATTTAATGATTGCAAAGGTACCGTTCGGCAAAGCATTTGACAATTGCCGGGCAGCGATGATTGATGGTCTGTCAGCACGGTCACATATCAGACGCTCTTATTATTATTTTTTTTTTATAACACCGAGATACTTTATTCATCATGCTCTCGGGTTGCAGGCAAAACCAGGTTTACATTTAAGGAAGGAGTCGTCCTTTGTTCATTCCGGGGCTCAGCCTGAACAAACGCTGGACATTGTGCCCAAACTATGGATTCATTGACATTTCTAACTGCCCATTTCACTAGCTTATCTGCTAGAACATTAGCACCCCGCCTGATAAAAGTGATGTGCATATTCGGCTTTCTTCTCTTGAAAGCTTCGAGTTTTTCTCTGAAAATCTTATATTTAGCCATGTTATTCAACTTGTTATTCAGAATATCGCAGGCTAACTTACTATCCGATTCAATCCTCAACTCCTCTTGTCTGTGCATCAATGCTTCAATACCCCTGCAGATAGCTACCAATTCCGTAACTAGCACGTCACAACTCTGGACTGATTGAGCTCCGGCTGTAATCCACGTTTGATTAGCGTCTCTCGCAACAAAACTTGTGGCTGCTCGTCTCCACTTCTTCTGCACAGACCCATCAACATTGACGGTAATCATATTGGGCGGTGGAGGTATCCAGGCAGCGGCCGGCTGCCTCATAACTATAGATGCTGGTTTTTGAAATACCTGCACGATGCTCCCTGCAGCTGTAGCAATTAGACCCGCAGCCGTGCTAGGAGGACAGGTCTTGCCATTGAAGATCAGCTCGTTTCTATACCTCCACAAGGCTTCCACCGTTGTTGCAAACCAAGTCGACCGGATCATACCATCTCGTTTGTGTTTCAGATTCCGCATGAACCACGTTCTCATAGAGTCACCTGGCTCAAACGTTATATTCTTGCTGCTCGTTATTCTCTGCCACACCAGTTGTGCGTATGGGCACTCCTTGAGCACATGAATAGTAGTTTCTGGAGCCTGCCGACACCTTGGACACTGTTGGTCCTCTGTGAACCCTCTTCTGGCTCTATTGACATTAGTCATCAAACCTTCATGCAGCGACTTCCAAAAGAAAATTTTCATGCGCTCTGGTATTGCAAGCTTCCATATAGATGTCCAGTTACCAGGTGTACGAATACAAGTCGTGTTAATTAACTCCTTATAGTAGTTTTGGGTTCTAAACCGGCCATGGTTGTCCTCTGTATGACACCACGCATCTTCGCTCCCGTTCAGGATCGGTGGCGGCATTTGCAGAATGGATTTTGTTGTTTCCTCAGTAAACCAGTAACTAATGAAGTCTGTATCCCAGCTTCCCTCGGATGCCAACGAACTGACCTTCAGGTCTTTTATGTCTTCAGGAATGATGAGATTTGGTTTAACAGAAGGTATCTGTCTCATCTCCACCCATCTATCATACCATACCGACGTCGTCTTCCCATTTACAACAACCTTAGCCAGGTTCCTCGTCACAGTATCCTTTTTATCCACCATGTATTTCCACAAACGAGATCCAGTCCTTCTACCTTCCTCCCGACGATGCAAGTACTTTCTAGTCATCACGTCCTTCCAAATACCTCCGGACGCAGTAGTAAAATCCCAGATATTTCTAGCTAGTAGGGCTTCATTCTGCTGTCTCGCCGCTTTAATGTTTAACCCTCCATGGAGCTTCGGTGCTATAACCTTTTTCCAGGCGATAAGGCTAAGACTTCTGCTGGTATTTGGACCTCCCCACAAAAAATTGCGGATGCTCTTGTCGATGTTGTCACACACAGATATCGGCAGATGGCTAGTTTGCATGATATATGTGGGTATCGAGTTGAGCACAGAGCGAGCCAGTGTGGTTCTACCTGCAAGAGATAACGTTTGCGTCGTCCAAGAACTGATGCGCTGATCTATGGAATTGAGAAGGCTTAAGTAGACTACCTTGTTGGCTCTCTTGTGTAGTATCGGAACACCGAGATGTCGTCCCATATCCACCGTCTCCTGTATCTGAAGAGCTCTGCATATCCTTCTTCTCAGCGATCGATCCGTGTTCTTCGAAAAATAAACAGACAATTTCTCATTAGACAACCTTTGGCCGGATACCTCCCCGAATCTTTTTATGCAATCCATGATAGATCTAGCCTGATCCACAGATGCCTCACTGAAAAGGATAATATCCTCCGCGAAGCATATATGCGTCAGCTTTGGGCCTCTCCGCGTGACCAGCAACGGTTTCCATCTGCCCTCGTCCACCAAAGCGCAGATGTCTTGGCTTAATCGTTCAAGACATAAGACAAACACATAAGGAGATAGGGGATCTCCTTGACGTACTCCGCGAGAAGCTTTGAAAGGCTGTAACAGTTTCCCTTTCCAGGAGATGGAAATTTCACCGCTGGTAATTATGTTCATGATCACAGTGATAAGCGAAGAAGGAATCGGTGTTCTCTTAAGTGTATCGTAGATAAAATCCCATCTCATCCGATCATATGCTTTTGCTAAATCAAGCTTCAACGTCATGCACTTCTGCCCTGCTCTTCGCATGCTCATGGAATGAACCACCTCCTGCAGAAGAATTACATTATCCGAGATCCTTCGACCAGGAACAAAACTCGTCTGGCTAGGGGATATCCAATCGCTCAGGACTGGCTTGATGCGTTCCACTATGATTTTTGAAACCAGCTTCATGCTCACATTATTAAGGGCTATCGGACAAAGGTGACTGCATAAAGTAGGAGTGTTATTCTTAGGAATTAGAACAAGGGTGGATTTCGCCATACGCTGAGGGATTGGTTGACCTGTAAAACAATTACCAATCGTTAGAAGTAAAGAATTCTTGATGGTGCTCCAGTTATTCTGCAGGAACCCTGCATCTATCCCGTCAGGCCCCGGGGCTTTCACTGGATTCATTCTCTTCAGGACTTCTAGAATTTCATCTTCAGTAGGAGGGCGCCTGATATGCTAGTCTGTAGTCTGCGACCACTCCGGAAACGCTCCAGGATAACCCCTATAATCAGTGATCGGCGCAGCAGATCTGTCTTCACTAAACAAGGATTTGAAGTAATTGTGAACCAGGAAGTCCAACTCGTCGTCCTCCACCCATTCCCCTCTGTCGTCTTTTAGCTTAGCAATTACATTCCGTCTACGCTTTGCCTTCACCAACGCTTGATAATAAGACGTATTTGAATCCCCCAGCTTAAGCCAGTCACATCTGGCCTTCTGCCTCCATTCTGCTTCTTCTTTAGCAAGGACGTCCATATATTCACACTGCAGACCTCCGATCTGTGCATCCAGCTCCACAGAATAATTGTTACTAAGATCGCTTTGTTTCTTGGAAAGGGTAGCTAGCAGGAAATTCTTTTGTCTTCTCTCCTTAGCCCATTCCTCCTTATCCCACCGGCCAACAGCGGTCATGAAACTATCC
Source organism: Alisma plantago-aquatica (assembly GCA_963693085.1). Classification (NCBI taxonomy): domain Eukaryota; kingdom Viridiplantae; phylum Streptophyta; class Magnoliopsida; order Alismatales; family Alismataceae; genus Alisma; species Alisma plantago-aquatica. Next base: position 640,015,544 of record OY856412.1, read on the forward strand.
GCCGCAGTAGTAAAGTCTACATTCGCATTCCAATGGTTCTGGATTAAGGATGGGAATGTGCACCGATTCGACCACCTTGTACTTGTTTTAAGATGCGGAGTGTAGGAAGCGTGTTGTAGGTTTGTCTTGACCAGAATAGGTGCGTGATCAGAAGCAACTCTAGGCAATACCTCCACCGATGTATTGGGGTGAACCTCGATCCATTCCCGGTTGGCCACCGCCCGATCGAGCCATTCTTGCAGACAGCCCCGTTTAAACGTCATGCGAGGACCTGACGCCCCTAAATCCTCCAAGCCCGCGGCGGTCAGCGCATCCGCAAATTCACGGCAGCTGGCCATATGTACAATATCACTCCAGCTCTTCTCCTCCATATTAAGGATAGCATTAAAGTCCCCGAGAACCAGCCATGGCAGCGATGAAGAAGTTGACAGCGTATGCAAATGATCCCAAAGAAATCTCCTCTTCAGCAGCTACGGACTAGCGTACACAAAGGTGAACAGCATACTGTTGTTAATCAAACAATGGACGAATAGGCGGTGAAGTGCCAAGATCTCCACCTTCCCAATGCTCCTTCTCCACAGAACCCAGATACCCCCGGAAAAGCCTGTCGCTTCCACCCGATGCGACTCATCAAATTTCAGTTTCTTGATGATACGATCAGCAGCAACTCCACTTATACGTGGTTCAATGATAGCCATTATATCGATCTTGAGTCTATCCTTTTGATGACAGATAGCGTTCTGGATGTCTTCTTTGCCTATGCCCTGGACATTCCAAGCGGCACAGATCATTGGACAACTGCAGGGGGAACGAAGGGGTTGGTTTCACCCTCCTCCGTCTGACTTCCTTGCTCCTGGTGGAATTGTTTCCCTCACTTCCTAGTTCCTTGTTTCAGAACATCCGCATCAGTACCTAATTTACAGTTTCTCAAGTGTATTCCTACTGATCCCCCTCCTCGCGGTGGATTCTTGATACCTTCCGTCCTCCTGTTGCTTTTGGGCGTAGGAGTAGTTTGCCCAAAGTAAAAGGATAGGTTCGACATCCCATCCTCTCCATCACCGAGGACAACAACTGTATCCTCCTCCATTATGGTAGTGACTTTGTGATTCCCTTTCTCTCCTGCTTGATTCCCTTGATTTCTGACTTGTTCCGGTACTACTGTAGGGGTTGGTTCTTGGTTCCCTTGCTGTTCTTTTTGCTGCACTTCTTGGGCCTGGTTATTCCTTCTTGTCGCCTCCTTTCTAGCTCTCCAATCTATACTAGTAACTCTGTCAGCTGCCACTTGCGGGCTCGGTTGGGATTCTCGGTCCTTCTCTTCTACAGCCAGATGCACGAATCTATTGCTTTGTTTGGCTCGGTCTGTTTGCGGCGGTGGTTGCTTCCGTTGACGACGCTGCATGGGCGCAACATGCATAGCAGATGTGTAGGCTCCATTAGGACAGGGAATCGGCTGGATATCCGGGTTTTCTGCCGTAGCGTGCTTTCTAGCTGTCTCCATCGCTGCCTCCTTCTCTTTACAATTCTCCTCCTTATGTCCGATCCTCCCGCAATACATGCATATAGTAGGCCGATTCTCATACTCCAATTTGTACATAGCATCCTAGATAATTATCGACGGTATAAGGGGCTTAGAAGTATCCAGCTTTACCGCAACTCTAGCAAATTTCCCCCGTCTCTTGAGAATAGTGTTGTTGTCTACTTTTACAGTAGTTCCAATGGTGTTGCCGATTTCCTCTAGTATTCGCTGCTGGTAAAGGAAGATTGGTAAATTCGGAATCCTCACCCAAGCCACCACATATCTAGGGTTCGTATCGGTAGGGATGAACTCTGGATCCCAGGGTTGCACCGATAGGTACGAGCCCATCATAGGCCAAGGGCCCCCGGTTAAAGCCTGAATATAATCGTCTTCACGTAGTAATTGCACCAGATAGTAGTTGTTTTCCAAGTCAATCAGACGCATGTTGCCCAACGGATTCCACAACGCCTTGATCCAAGTTTGTAGGGCCATGAATCCCACGTCTCTTCCAAGGACCTTCACAATCACAGTAAAGCACCATGGTTTCATCAGTTGGCTGTATTTATTCGGATTGATTTCCATGTGGGGAGTTCCTTCCTGCACAACAACCCTTATGTCCTCTTTGTTCAATAAAACTTCACTATCTTCGAAACCCAGAATAGATTTGCTGTGGTTGCCTACTACATCGCTATATGAGATCGGGACTCTAGGATCAGATCCCCGCTGTGTTCTCGGTTCCTGGCTATTGTGATTCAAACTCCCCTATAGATCTGGAAATTCCGCGTCTCCCGGAATCCTTTCCCACTGTACCTCGCGTGTTAAGCCTTGTTGAGGACGAGCCTGGTTGTTACCCTGGTTCACTTCGTATGAGGTATATTGTAGATTAATTCCTATATTGTTCAGAACTCCTGATACTATTTCTGTGCTGTCTTTCCGGATCGCTTCGTTGGACTTTTGGCTTGTAGCTTCCTCCGTGATCGTCTCGCTATCCATCGGCACGATCTCCTGTTCGGTGCCGACAGTCTCCCCTTCTCGTCCCGGATCATAATCGTCCGGCGGTCTAAACCCCCAGCCCCCTCTTCCACCTCGACCACCCCGGCCGCCGCCTCTTCCGGCGCTCCCAAACCCTACCATGACTCAGGATATCAGACGCTCTTATTGAAACACGCGATGAGTTGCCCGCTGCACTTTTCTCATTAAATTAATGTCGAAAGCAATCGGTTAGCAGAAATTTCCACCGCGAGAAAATGTCCCGATGGGCTACCAGCGTCAGCGTTGGCACTTGCCGCTTTGCCGAAATATGATCACGGTTGCTTGCCATCACGTTAAGCAATATGACTTGAATTTTAATGCATTAATGTCCTTTAGCTTCCAAAGATTCTAATTGTCTTAATCGTTTTCTGCCTAGTCAAAAAGAAATAATCTTGGACTTTAACTTCTATCTTGGCAATCAGTTCAAAGAAAATAACTTCAAAGCATATAAATGAATTCTTTTTCTTGATAAACGAAGGGATGACTTGTGATTGACCATGAATAAATCCTTGAGGAACATCCCTACACAAAATAAAAGTAACGTCATTAATAAAATCATTGTACTTACAATAAAAGTGGAAAAATTCAGATTTAATCAAAACACTCCATAAATTGTCTAAAAAGATGGGAAAACAATTTTTTTAATAATTATAACGAGTGCAAAGCTACATGAACTAATTTATTGAAAAAAATGCGGCATAAAGATGAAAAAATGGTCTAAGAAATGCAGTAAAAATGAGAGGAATATCTTTTCATCAGGTGTCTAGTCGCCTTCCCTTCGCTCAGTACCGTCTCAACCATCATACACAAAAGTTCTCTAATGTCAATGTCAGTATTATTATTTTCTTTTAGGAAAATCATTTCTCTATAGTACTTGCTACAATAGATTCAGGCCTAGGGTTTCAGAGATGATCATTCCAGTCAAGTTTCTCTTCACTAAAAGGTATTTCTACCACTCAAACCTCCTTGGGATGGTGAGTTTGTTAGAAAAACCATCGATAAATCTAAAAGTTTTTTCTATAAATATTCCTTAATAATGAAAATAAGCTTAAAGATGAAATATTTGCAACAAAGATCTGAAAAACGACACCAAAATCAATCTAAAAATCAACTTAGCGGCTCTAAGCAACCCAACACGTGTACAATTAATCCATCATCATTTAATTCCAAGAAAAGCGTCTAATTCTTCTAACACCTAAAAGGAATATGACTGCATCTCTATTACATGAGCATAGGGGAGAGAAGGGTTTCTTATTACATACCTCAATTTCTTTCACACCCAAATACAACACAATATCCACCATTCAACATGTCACTCTTAATCATAATTTACATCGTCTCTTCTCAAAATATAAAGGAGTCATAAGATTACCCAACATTATAGGAAGAGATTTAGGGTTTTTAATCATCACTGGCCTACATCCATAGTGATTTCACAAGATAAGGTAAGATAAATTGTCGAGCTACTCATCTCAATCATTGTATAAACAAGGTACCTATTGGAGATGATAGAGGTGAAAATTTAAGGGTATCTATTGAAACTTGTATCTTTCATAATTATTCTCATGTATGAGGCTTAACAAGCTCTATGAGGATGGTATCCAACCTTTAGATAGAAGGATCTTGTTAGGGCTATATGGATATACCCCTTATTGAAGGCGAGATATGCCTGGAAATTATGGTGATAGTATAGATTATCACTTATATTAAGGGGTTCATCTCAATTCTGAATCATACTTAGGATTTTGCATTTTTCATTCATGCATGCTCAGTTGCTGAAGCAGATGTATGCGCGGCATGCTATAAAAATTGTTGGTATGTATGCCCAGAGAGCCAATCATTTGATGATTGTAATATGACATTAGAAACATGATTTGATTATAAATAAAAGGCAAGCTTTCACTTTATTATGATCCATTCAATTATGAGATAATGGTGGAACACTATCAGTGTCTAGAGAATCATATTACTTAGTCACGTATGTGTTCAAGTTACTAACCTTGTGGATGAGATCAAACAGATGTTAAGAGTACATATACATATTCTCATCATGTCCTTGATCGGTTATCATTGTGGAAGGTTTATAGACAACAATGATACATATGATCAGAGTGTGAGTTGGTTCGTGACTAAATCTCATTAGTCATGATATGGAAATATCAACCAAGCACATAGATACATGTTAGAGAACAATGCATCAGACATACCCACCTCGAGATTGATACATGAAAGCCATCTTTATAGAAGTCATAGTCAGATCTCACAGTGATGGCGGTGGTGGTTGTGGTTCTTAGACCTAAAATCACTGCACTCATAACATATCATTGGGAACACTTCGACATCATCAAACACAATCCTAAAATATTGGTTATTATAAAGGTGACGATTGGGTGACTTTGACACATGAGGATTGATTGTGAGTGATAAACATGCAATTTGTCCCTTCGATAGGAGTATGATATCTAAGGCCTCTTGATTAGAGAGACTAACAAAAGTATGGCCATACACATGTGAGCCAATATGTGATATTGAGCTTACATATATCTCATGCAGTCTGCTCTGGTTCAAGGAACAAGATTGAATAATAATGAGGATGACTGCTCCATGCCTCTAGTTCAATCTGGATATATGTGACAAAGGAACTATACAAACATTATAACACCATACACATATTGTAGGTTGAAGTTTCTCCCCAACATTCCATTCACTTGGGGTAGCAATGATGTGTGACTAGGCACCGCTCATTGCTTGTGATGTCATAAGCTAGTTATAGACATTCACTGCCTACGTGATATGAGACCTATAGGGTCACACACATAGGAACTCATATAGAAGAGGAGTTTGATCTTGAACGATGAATGAATTGATTACTATAATGTTTAGATATTTCAATTCACACAATAGATCAGCTGGCGAGACTGCCAAGCAATCAGTTTAAGTATTGAGATTATTGTTTGGAGTGTTAGGCTTGTTGTATTGTACATTAGTTGGAATTTTTCCTGACCTCACCTGTAAGACGCCCATCTCACATGTGCCAAATGGCCGTCTGGCCTGGTGTGAGACACTCGTCTTAGTTTCACCAAACAACCATCTCAGGGGAGCAATTCGATTGCATCAAGGATTAGTTCATACATCAAGTGGAGTACTAATTGGAATTGAATTGCCAACATATGTGCAGAATTGGAAACTACAAAATGACCATCTCATGTGTGAGATGAATGTCTAGCTGGGCGAGACAACCGTTTCAGTGCACACAGGTTGTGAAACTTTTATAATTATCACAAAAATTCTAGATCTTCCAGTCCTTTCCACTCCTGCTTTAGTCCCACATTGGCTGGGGATTGGGAACCCTAACCCTAACCCCTCATATATATAGAGGGGTACTTAGGGCTTCCCAGAGTATAACTACTACACAGACAATTGAGAATCAGTTTCTCTGACAATTGTTATCCTCTCTGGTTGTGGTAACCATAAGAGCCCAGGAAAGTCCTACCCAGCTAGGGAGGGATAGCCAAGGGAGAGAAACAACTGAGGATCATTGTTGTGGGAGAGCATGTTGGTGACTAGTACTCTAACGGGAGAGACACCTCCTTCCTCTCCGTATTGGAAAGATGATAGGAGATCTAGTTGGTCCGTGTGGACTACTCTAGAGGCAGGAGTCTTTTGGCTACTGCTAGGAGGGCAACGTCAACTTGCAGTCGGTGGTGAGATCTGAGGAGCCGCTGCAATAGTTGTCCGAGTCTGGTAACCATGGAGGAGCAAACAGACGAGTCCCAATGCAACCAGGAGCTGCACAACCACCGTCCAAGACAGAGTGTGCTCATCGACGAGGATTGTCACTGGACTTTCTCTAAGACTAGGTATATCTTTGTGAAACACCCTTCCCATTGCATAGTTATTGACGTGATCTACTAGTTTATGAAAAATAGGTCAGTAAATTTTTTTGTTTCGGATTCCTATCTGATATCGTAGTTCCCAACAGTTGTATCAAAGCCGCATCAATTAATTATGTTTTGGGTTAATCAATATAATCAAAATTTATTTTTACCGTGTTTATTTATTGCATGCGATGTGAATATTTAAACTAGTTGATGTGCATGTCTGTCTAATCACAACATAAAGAACCCAAACAACTATATATATATATATATATATATATATATATATATATATATATGAAATTTACACACTTCGTCATAAAATCAGGTTTGATGGTGAATATAAAGCATCATTATGGCTAAAATCCTAGATCTATGTTTGCATGGTTGTGGTTATTTATTCCTATTGTTAATCGGTATGCATATTGAGCCTCTCTCTCCTTTCCCTATGTAAATTAATGCTCTTTTTCCTATTTACCCTCAAATGTAACTAGAGGTTTTCTCCATATACAATGTAATAAGAAATAAGATAGTTTTAATTTATATTTTGACATGAGATGACGATATGTACAAAGGCAAAATGGCCGACTCATGAGACGACACGATCAACTGGAGGACTGAGGAGGCTAGACGACAGGAGGATGAACTGATTGACTGGTGGGCCAACCGACCACCTGGAGGTGTCCATACACTACTTGGAGTTGAGAACCAGATGACTGCTTAAGAAAAGCCCAACCAAGTGAACATGAGGTGAGATGACCAGTTTATGAGATGAACCGGTCAAACTGGATTAATTTGAGCACAAATATTCACCAACAATAGGTTGCATATGATGTGGACCATAGGTGGTAGTAATTCCTTATAGCTCCAAGGAATTACATTAGTATGGCCATAACCATCACTTGTATGCTTTATTTATTATATGTTCTTATTTGTGGTTATAGCATGTATATGATACATATTATATATGTGGTGATTTGATAAAGTATATGTATATACTTATATATACAAACTCCCTCAAATAAAATATCAAGTCTTGGATATTTTCCAAATGCAGCACACATGAATAGCTTGATCGACAAGTGTGGGTTCCCCAAGAGAGGTGCGCCATCTATCTCATAGAAGTGTGATGGTAATGATGTGGCCCCCCCAAGTAGGGTGCATTATTATCATCTCATCTTTTAGGTTAGGCTTGATTGATGATTCTCAAAGAGTATACACCCAGAGGCATGCAGATGATCATGGCAAGTAGTTGCACATATCATATAACCAAGAGTTGCATACAATGAAATTTGCATGATTGTCTACCTTAATAATTGGTCATGAGTGCCAACGTTGGTTGGGTATTGATGAAATAGTTTTGGATCTTGGCCCACTAGAATATTGTACGCTACAATATTCTGAATTGATATTGAGGGCTACCAATTTGAATAAAATAGGGTGATAGTTAACTAAATACCTAATTAATATCATCAAATTAATCAAATCAAACCCAATCAATTTTTTTTTTGAAAAGGGATGCAATATTTCTTTGTAGAATCAAATGTCAAATAGAAACATGTTCAAATTGCGATTAGTCCTTTAGAAGGACAAAATGGGACAAAAGTTCCACAATTGGTTAAGGACTTTGAGAAATGTTTTCATCAATAAGTGAAAGGTCTATGTCCTTGATAGACGAATGCCAGAGGAATCCACTCCAAATGAACCTAAGGCTAAATGGATGCTTATTGGAAGCATGACAATGATGCTATAGACATTTGAATACCTAATGCTATCTTATATGAACTATGAGTTGCATGAACAAAATGAATACATGGACATTCTCGAGATGGTAACACATCTTAAGAATCATGTAAAGAAAATAAGGTATAATATCTCTAAAGCACAAATTTGAGTGTAAATTGACAAAGGGAGGTCCAGTAGAACCCCATGTGTTCAATATGATTGGACATGTGGAATGACTGGGATTTCTCTTAGGTCAAGGGTTGACCATGAATATGATTATGCAATTGTTGCATGAATCATATAGTCAGTTTATCACTTGTTTTGCATGTCGATGCCTATGCAAGGAAGAAGGACACATCCATGATGGTGATAAGAGGAAGTGAGTCCTAGGGAAAAGACAAGGCCAAGATGTGTTCTAAGGCTAAGCTTAAGTACAAATCTTATACACTCAAATAATGGAGAAGGGTAAGTGTAAAAGGAATCTGTCCTTTTCACGTAAAGGATAAACAAAAGAAAATGCCACCATTGTCATTTGTCTGGACATTGGAAAGGAATTATCCTCTTCATAAAGGATCTCAGGAAGAAGATAGAGATAAAGATCTTCACTTCGGGACCTAAGAAGAAGTAAGCTAGAACTGTGTGGAGCAAGGGATGCTACCTCTAGAGTTGAAAGCTGTCATTCTTGGGAACATAATGGAATCAATAAATTGCTATTATGTACTATCCATTAATGAATCCATCATATGTCTTGTGTGAAAAGGACATTATGTTTGACTTTAAAGATATGAACTCTTATGGCAATGACCTATTTCTTATAAACTATACTGGATAGTTGTAGAGATAGATGTGTGTGACACATATACCGAATGACTTGATAACTCAAACAAACTAAATACCTATAGCACTGTCATCTAGAGCGCATAACCAAGAAATGCATTTATAGAATCCATATGATGGTTATCTAGACTCTTTTGGTTATTGAACCAATAGAGACATGCATGTCTTATTTGTTGTGCAATATGACAAGAGCATCATCACTAAATGTAGTGGGAAATTGACTATTCCATTAGGACTAGTATATTGATGCACATAGACCTTTTGGAAGAATGCTAAAGGTAGTTACAAGTACCTTATTATATTTACTGATATGATTAGTAGATATTTAATGTATTTAATGAAATACAAGTATGGATCTCTTGAAGTGTTCAAGGAGATCATAAATGAAGTATGTAATTGACTTGGTAAAAGTATTAAGATACTTCAATGTGATTGATGCTAAAATATTTTAAACCAAGAGTTTGAGGTCCTTCTAGGAAATCATGATAGTGTATCATGATGAATTCTACCTAAAACACAATGATAGTGTATCTGATAGAAGGAATCACACCCTGTTAAGTCATGGTGCGATTATCAATTAAAATCTAACTAGTCATACAATTTCTTTTGGGCATATGCTTAAACACTAAATAATGTACTCTCTAAAATGGTTCAAAAGACACCATATGAGATATGGCATGGGATATGTCCCGATGAGTCTTTGACAGTGATTAGGATTGAAGGCTTATATAAGAAAATAGTTTCTAAGAGGATTTATCCACAAATCACATGAATTTTATCTTGTTGAATACTACTTATATTCCAACCCAACAACAAAGTGTTTATTTCTAGGATGGCTGAATTCCTAAATGGAAATTAGTTCTAAAGGAATAAGTGGGAGTAAAAGTAGAACTCAAAATATTTGAGACAAACAAGAAAAACATAGAACCTAAAGAGGTACAATAGGAACAAGGAGAATCACAAGTTGTTGTGGAATATCAAGCTCCTTATGTAAACACAAAACTCATAGTTCTAGTAGAACACACCTTAAGTTTGAAAGATGATGATATCTTATAACTCAAAAGGTGGCTAGTTGACCATAGAGATGAGTTAACAACCTACCTAGAAACTATTGAGGGATCAGAATCTGAGAAATGGCTTGAGGCCATGAGATCAATGATGGACTCCATGTAAACCAACAAGGCATGACCTTGGTGGATCCACTTGAATGGGTAAAACCCATTGGGTGCATTTTGGTCTATGTAAGAAGACCAACATGGAAGGGTAAATTGGGTGTAAAGAGTTTCAAACTAGTTCAAGGTGTTAAACGTGATGAAATCTTTCACCAGATACCATGGTTAATCCATCTAGATCATGATTGCTGTTGCAGCTTAATATGACTATGTGATTTGGGATATGGATGTTAAAACTACATTCCTTAATTGGAATAGTTGAGAGGATGTGTACGTGACACAACCTAATGGTTTTATAAATCCATTAATGCAAATATATTCTATAAGCTACAAAGGTGAATCTGAGGATTAAAGCAAGCATCTCAGAGTTGGAATCTTTGATTTGACAAGACAATCAAAGGGTTTGACTTGAGTGAGAATGAAGATGAAATTTGTGATTACAAAATATTTAGTGGGAGGATATTTAATATTCCACATAATGATGAGGAATAACGTCCTTATCCTATAAATATTATAACATGGCAAGGAAAGTACCTTCTATATGAAGGGTTTATGCAAAACATCCTATGTGATATGGATCGAGATCTATAGAGATAGATATAGAAAGCTTCTTGACCTAAGTAAGAGCACATACATTGGTAAGATGTTGAAGGGTTCAACATGCAAGACTCAATGAGAGAAAATGTGTTCATATTCCATGGAGTTAGTCTCTCAGGAGCCTAGTGTTCCAATTCTTATGAAGAATAGGTACACATGGATAGATGCCATGTGAATTTGCAATTGGATCTATCTTGAATGCAATGTTATGTACTTATCCTGTTATCTCGTATGTATTATATATGATGAGAAGATATCCAGTAATATCGTATGCATTGGACATGATGAGAGGATATTCAATCATCTCATATGTATTTGAAATGATGAGAAGAGATATATATACCTGCCTAGCAATCTCGTATGTATTGGACATGATGAGAAGGTATATGTTAGATACCAGTGAGAGTCACCAGACTACCATAAATAACATCCTTAGATGCTTGTAAATCACTGAAAGGATTGGTTCCTTAGTTATGGTAATAAGGAAGAGTTGGATGTAAGGGGTTACACCCATGCAAGCTTCCAAACTGACAAAATAATCACAACCTAAAGTTATGTTTGACATCAAAAAATAACTATAAGCTAGAAAGAGTTCTAAGCTATTGAAAAATGTTCATAGCTACAAAAGAAGCTGATTAACTCTGTGTTGTGAGAACAACAAAGGATACTATATGGATCAAGAAGTTTAAACAGATGAACTTGTGTAAGGTTCTAAACCATTGATGACATAGTATGGATAGTATGAAAATAATGAAGCTGCTGGTTAGGCTGGGAATCTTAGATAGCATACTATGACACTTCCATCTCATACGAGTAGCTGTACAATGTAGAGATGTGCAAATTGCAAAATACCGACTTAAAGCAAACGTTGCTAAACACGATATAGAAGCACTTGCACAACAAAAGCATGATGGTCATGTTGTTGGTGTGTATGCCCTGAGAGACAATCATGGGATGATTGGTGGGATACATTAAGTTTGATTTGATAAACATCAAAGGAAAGCTTCCAATTCTTTCTGGTTCAGTCATATGAGATAGTGATAGAACAGATTGAATGTCTAGAGAATGATAGTACTCAATGACGTATGCTTTCAGGTTGAGGACCTGAACGATGAGATCATACAGATGCTAAGAGTTTGTACATTCTTGTTATGTCCCTAGTCGTATGTCATTGTGGAAGGTAGATAGACAACAATGACACATAAGACTAGATTGTGGTGTTGGTTGATGACAAAATCTCATTAGTCATGATATAGAGATATCAAACCAAACACATAGGTACTTGTTAGAGAACAAGTGTACCGGACAGACCCACCGTGAGTTTGACACATGGAACCATGACATGGTAGTCACAGTCAGTACTCACAGTGATGGTGGTGAGTGTGATTCTTAGACCTGAAATCACTGCACACAACACATGTCGTTGGGCACACTTTGACATCATCAAACGCAGTCCTGAAACATGGGTTGTTATAAAGGTGATGATTGGGTGGCTTTGAAACATGGGGCTTTTGAGGGGTGAGTGATAGATATGGGATTTTTCCCTCCTGAGGGAGTTTGATATCCAAGGCCACTTGATGAGTAGGATTGAAATAGGCGTGCAGACGCATGTGTGAATCAGTATGTGATATTGATGTCATACATATCTCTTCCAATATACTCTGAGATCAAGAAAGTGAATGACCATTGACAGGATGACTGTTCCATGCCTCGAGTTCATTTGGGATATCAGTGACAAAGGAATTATACATTCACTGTAACACCATTCACGGATTGTAGGATTGAAAGTTGTTCTCCAACTTTCTACTTTCACTTGGGTAGCACTGATGTGTGACTAGGAACCACTCTTTTCTTGTGAAGTCATAAGTGTTATGGACTTTCACTGCCAACGTGAAATGGACCTACAGGGTCATACACATAGGATTTAAGCTGGAAGAGGAGTTTTGTCCACAAACAATGTTTAGATTGATTACTAAAGGAGTTTAGTAGTTCAATTAAACACTCAATTGATTGATAGCTCAAAATCATAGTGTTCAAGGTGTTGGATAGATTGATTAGAGTATCAAATTGATTGAAACCGCAATTGAATGATTCTGCACAGTCTGCACTCCCAACCGATCGGCTCATAAGATGAACCGATCATCTCAGCTTGGTGAACCGGTCGGCTCAAGTTGTGAGTCGATCGGCTCATGGATAGGGTGAACGATTGCTTCAAGTATTGAAACGATCGGTTCAACTGTTGCAACTGAGCAAGTTGGGAAAGTCGGATTGGTGAGAATTTTCCTTGCATTTCACTTGCCCAATTTGATTGGAACAAGGATTGGTATTTGATACCAATTAGAAACAAAAGAGGGAAAGTCAATCGGGAACTGATTAGGACCACGAACTGATCGATTTAGAAAGTGAACCGACCGGCTCATGGGTCCCAACTGATCGGTTGAGTGTCAACCGACCGGGTTAGATCTCCAACTGACCGTTTCAGAAATGAAACGATCGGTTCAGGTTGTGAGTTGGTTGTTTTTGTGGAAAATCTCGAACCCTTCTACTCCTACTTTTAGTCCCGCATTGCCCGGGATGGAGAACCCTATCCCATGACCCTCCTATATATATAGGGGTATTGGGGGCTTCTCAAAGTACAACTCAGTGCAACCAGTTGCTCTACAAAATTGTCGTTCTCTCTGGTTTTGGTAATCGAGAGAGAGCCCGAGCAAGCGCTACCCGCAAAGGGAGGTGCAATAAGGGAAAGGCAACTGCAGTTGCAACTGGAAGCAGGAGAGTGTGTTGGCGACTAGTACGTCAACAGGAGGGTGCGACTCCTTCCAACTCCTCGTGGGACAAGGAGTGTGGAGTTCCATGTGGTCCGTGTGGACTACTTCAGAGGCGGGAGGTTTCTACCGCTTAGGAGGACAACTGTCAATCCCGACCGTCCCGGTGAGACCAGGAGTCGTCAGTCCCGGTGTGACCAGGAGCTGCACAGACACTGTCCAAGACCGGAGGTGAAGACCGCACAAGGCGTGAGGTATTATCGCCGAGCAAGCCTCGGGACAAGGTATGATTCCACAAACCATCCCTTTCCTATTATATAGACGTTGACGCGTTTCCTTGTTCTGAGTTTGGGGGAGAAAATTTTTTATTTTCGCTGCCTTCTCTGCCTCCCCTAAAACCCAACACATGTTAGGTCACTCGGGATGAGATCTGTGTGTGATTGGCTCTAAGTGTAAGCGTAACATAATGGATTTTAGATGTAATATCCATGTAAAGTGTTTCCCAAGTTTCCCTTTCATTTCTGTCCTTTATGTTGTTTATGTTTAATTAGTGGAATTTATAGTGGTTTAGTGAACATTTATTCACTAATTGTACCAATATAAGGGTTTATGCACAAATTCCTCAATGAAAGCATATTTAAGGATCTAAAATGCAAAATCACCACTTTAGTAGAACAATGGTATATTAATTTGTGCTAGAAGTGCAAGGCCCTAAACCTTGATTAATGTATTAAACACGCTTAATTACTATAATTAAGTGCTATAAACCTTAATCTAACATTTTTATGTGATTTTAAAACATAAAATGAGCATACATTTCAAATTTGGTTCGATTTGGATGTTGTTTGTGCATGTTATGCAATTTTAGGTACATTCTAGACTTCTATGTAATATACCCAATTGGGAGGTCTTCTTTGCAAATTATCACCTGAATTTTAATCCTTAGATATTACCTTACCATTCTCAAGATTTTGAATCATGGGTCACCTGGTTGCACCTTGGTTTGAAGGTGTTTCTCTCCAAGGGCATTATAGGGATTACCCTCTTTATAAATGAGCTTATCTTTAAAAACTATCAACCAATGGGGCTATTTCTTTGTTTGAAGGATGGTGGGGATGGCCTAGAAGTCTCCAGAGGATTTTTAGACTGACCTTTGATATACAATAAGAGTCTATGAGATGTCCTCTTGCATGTCCATGAAGCCCTAGCCTAAGGATACATGGAAAGTCCCATAGACACCTCATACTTGTCCCCTTCTTTATAAAGCCATGTCTACCCCTTCCCACCAGCCATGAATTTTCTGTCCCAACGTAAAAGAGGGTGCCTAGCTTGGTGAAGAAGGATCCTAGGGTTCCAAATTTCTCTATTTAGGATTTATTAAGATCCTCCTTGGTGATTTTGACCAAAACTAGTAAGTATCCTCCCTTCCTTCCCTATTTTCATGTTGTTAGTATTCCTCCCACCTTCTTCCAGGTCGGAACCATGACCTTCCATGGTAAAACTCGACCTAGAACCCTAAAACATCTCATCTCCATGCTCTTTTGCTAGGGTTTGCACCTCTAAAGTGGAGAAGGTGATCTTTGTTGAAGAAAGGAGCTTGACTTGGAGCAACTAGACCTTCTAATCTTGGGATCCTTTCTGTTTGGACCTTCTTACCTTCCTATAGGCAAGTTTTGTTAACCCCCTTCTCATATATTTCTTACTACTTGCTTAAAACTCATGCTTCTATGTTTAAAATCGATGATCTCCATCTCATTTTACCATGTTCTTCTAGGGTTTTAGTTTCTTGCTGTTTTACCTTCTCTAGAAGCTCTAGTTTGGTTACCTATGCAACTTCAAACCTGATCTTGGGTCAAATGGTGTTTTCTCCCTCTCCCTCTCTCTTCAATTATCTCGATCGATTTGATGATGTGGCGATTTCCTATTGGTCAATATGGAAAAATTCATATCTTCTAATCCGCTTATCCAAATTTAAAAATAAATATGTTTTGGAATTGGAAAATTAATTTATATCTAATAAAAATATTTTCAAGGTCTTATTTCATGGTTTGACGATGGGTGGTTTTTTTTTGAGTTAGGAGAGACATTAGTCTCCCCCTCCCTCAAAGAGCATGCGAGAGACCGAATGACTGCAAGGGTGGTAAATATTGTGTACAACGGGATGTTCGAACCTGGGTCCCCTGGGGAGGACCTACTGTGCTCAACCATCCACACTACACATGCCGGGTTTTTGTAAAATGAATTTGATGCATAAAATCCATAAAAAATACATCTTAATCATCATAACTCCAAAATTAACATAAAAATATGTTTTCTTCATCAGGAGAACCTAATAAGCTCATTGGTAATATTTTCAAAATATAAATCTGAGTTTTTCTAATTTTTTTTGAAATTAGGGTTTCTATACATTAATGTGCACTATGTACTCTAATACATGTTAATACATTGAAAATAGGCAAAGTGGATCTTGGACTCAATTAAAGTGGTGAAAGTTAGTAATTGATATCAGTAAGAGAGGTTTGTGCATTCCTTACAACCTATGTTGGGATAATTGCAACCAAACCCTATATTTATCTAATGAGGCTTAAATGAACCCTAAATCTTCTATTCTTGAATTCTAATGTTGTTCATGCCTCAAATCAGATTATATTTTCTTATTGTTTGAGTCTTATACCCCACTACCATGCTTATTGAATATTATGACTCCTCTTGCCATGACTACTTTTCTAGCATGTAGATTTATGTTCTATTCAATTTAAAGTAGCAATATTTATGTACAACCACCCTCAGAGGGCATGTATCTAATCACCCTAGGGAATGTTTTTACTCTCCCCTATATAATTGTGTAGGTGACTGGGAATGTCTTATTCTCCCCTCACCTATAGATTAGAGGTTCGGTAGGTGCCTCAACCCTACTTAGTTAGGTAGACATAATTATCTTACATACAAATACTTTTTAATATAATTGTTAATGGCAAGTTTCTTTTAAATATAGCCTCATATTCTTATTATCTTCATCTTATGATGAACCCTGGCATGTTCTTATTTGCTTTACTTATCTTGTTATCCTAGACTAGTTTTGTGACACATACCTTGTTTTCTCTCCCCTTTTGCTGGGTGCTTTCCCAACCACCCAGGTGCTGGTGCTGAGTAAGGGGAAGGACAAGTTTGAAGGAAGTCGCCTCAGGAGTAGATATCAACTATCTGAAAGGATGTCTAGGTTGCTATAACTAGATCATTTTTTCTTATCTTTATTTTGGGAACAATAATGTAATGAACAATGAAATCCATGTAATAGGCTTAGTAATTTTATTTCCACTTCTATTGATGTTTTATAATGTATCTGATGCATGCTTATTTACTTGGAATATTATACTTGCATCCCTCAATATCTTTTATATTTCTAAAAAGATGGATGTTTTGTGCTTCCTTTAAATTTTAGTAAGGATGTGATGTCACCTCTTTACAACATGGTATCAGAGCCTTTAGGCAGCTATTAGGACATGAAGTTGAAGCAAAGGTGTCTAGAATGGATCAGGGTTTTGGGGGATGCCAATATTTTCCTCCGCACCACTAGCTTGGTTTACAAGGACTCCCGTGCCCATATGATACCGGCCTGGCATGAGCTGATACAAATTGCACAAAATAGTATGATTTTAGGAAATAGCATTCTAGATATTCTTTTCTTGTCTATGCTTCTATTCTTTTCTCATCTATGATTCAAATACTCCTGGGAACTTAATATGTTAAACCTACCTTTCAGGATAGGTGACTTGTTTGACAGCAAGAACAAGGGAAATGAGTCGAACCCTGATGACTCCAATGTAGGAAACACTCCTGTGACTCCTACTGACCATAATGTGGTCAACCCTACTACTCTGGGCACCCCCACCTTCAAACTAGAGCAGGAGCTAGCAATGCTATGCCACTTGCTCTCCACTATGATGGGGCAGATCCACACAGTGGCTGACAACGCCAACAAGTCGAGGGAGTTCACCCTCACCAACTTCATAAAGATGCAGCCACCTTACTTCAAGGGTGAGAGTGAACACAACATGGTGGATAAAGCCGATGACTGGGGGTTAGCTTTGGATCAGACATTCGAGGGTATGGCATGCCCTCCTCACCAGAAGGTTCAGTTCACAACGTATGTGCTGGACGGACCAACATATGTCTGGTGGAATGGTGTCGCCCACACTCGAGAAACCTCTACCATGGAGTGGGACCAGTTCCTGAAGCTATTTAGGGAGAAGTACATCTGTCCTGCCTTCTTGAGGAAGAGGGAAGCTGAGTTCTATAGCCTCAGGTAGGGAAGCATGAGTGTGGCTGACTACATTCAACAGTTCCTACTTCTGGAATGCTATGCCACTGACCTTGGAGCTGAGAGAAGGGAAACGTTGTTCTTGGAGGGCTTGAACTACCAAGTGGGCTGAAGTCTTGTTCTGCAGCTTCCACTCACTTTCTAGTAGATGGTGGATAAGGCCTTGGTCATCGAGTCCTACCTAGGATTCCAATCGTATGGACACAGTAATGGCTATAACAAGAACAAGAGGAAGAACCCTACCCTGAACGAGAATCACGGACGTGATCGGTGCAATAGGTGCTCTCGCCACCATCCTCCAGGGAGATATCCTGCCAATAATGCACCTGCTCATAGAGACAACCGACCTCCTACAACCTATCATGAGTGTGGCCAAGTTGGGAATATCCGACCACTTTGCCCCCATTTCCAGCAAGGATAGAATAATGCCCACCAGATGCAGTAGCCAAGGCAGAATCCGCCTTCGTGGAATAATAACAACAACAACAACCAGAACCCGAGGTAACCGCTAGTGGAGAGGCAGAATGGGAGAGTGTTTTCTCTCAATGCTGAGGAAGCAGACGAAGATAATGAAGTTATTGAAGGTACCTTGTATCTTAATATACATCCTATAAAGGCATTGTTTGATTCTGGCTCATCCAATACCTTCATATCCTATCAGCTTACTTCTATGTTAGAAAAAGAATCTGAGTATATGGATCATATATTAGATGTAAAAACCCCTAGTGGTAAGATCTGCTCTTTGTATCTCCAAACTCTGACCTTGGACCTCTGTATATCTAGTATAATGTTTCCCTTAGATTTCATCTTGCTCAACATGACCGCCTTTAATGCCATCTTGGGAATGGATTGGTTGAAGAGGTACAAAGCTATTTTTTTGGTGAAGAATCAAAGGTTGGTTTGTCACATCCTGTTGAGGGAAGACTGTGTGTCAAGGGTAGGAAGCGAGAGGATCAGAAATTTGTTATCTTTGCCATCAAAGCTGAAAATCTAGTCTCGTAAGGGTGTAGAGCTTTCTTAGCCTCTATAGTCCTTGATGCTACACCTCCTTCTCTGGACCACATGGATGTGGTGAAGGACTTCCCGGGCGTCTTTCCAGAGGAGTTACCCAGTTTGCCACCAACTCGTGAGGTGGAGTTCTCCATCGATCTTGTACCTGAAACTTCACCAATATTGAAGCTGCCTTACTGCTTGGCCCCTGCCAAGCTTGTCGAACTAAAGAAGAAGCTAGAAGAGCTTCTCGACATGGGCTTCATCTGCCCCAGTGTTTCACCTAGGAGAGCCCCTGTACTATTTATGAAGAAGAAGGATGGTTCGATGCGGATGTGTATGGACTACCACATGCTTAACCAAGTGACGATGAAGAACCATTATCCTTTGCCTCACATCGATGACTTGTTTGACTAGCTAAAGTTAGCCACTGTGTTCTCCAAGATGGATCTATGAAGTGGCTACTACCAGATGCACATGAAGGATGATGATGTCTTGAATACCGCATTCATAACTCGCTATGGGAATTACAAATTCATGGTCATGCCTTTCGGCTTGACAAATTCCCATGCTACCTTCATGGACTTGATGAACCGAGTGTTCTGCCCATACCTTGACAAGTTCGTGGGGGTGTTTACAGAAGACGTTTTGGTTTATTATGATATGTTAGAACAACATTGTGAGCATATGTGGATTGTACTCAACACACTTTGAGAAAATCAACTCTATGCAAAATTCTCAAAGTGTGAGTTCTGGATAAAGGAAGTGATGTTCTGGGGCATGTGATTTCTTCCGGACATATAGATGTTAATCCTATAAAGGTAGAAGCTGTGACCAAGTGAAAAGCTCTGAAGAATCCCTCAGAGATCCATAGTTTCCTCAGGTTAGTTGGTTACTATCAAAGGTTTATTAAGAGCTTCTCTGAGTTTGCCTTGCCTTTAACTAAGTTGACATGAAAGGAGGTCAAGTTCTCTTGGAAACCAAAATGTGAGAACAATTTCCAAAAGTTGAAGGAGTGTTTGACTTCTATTCCCATTTTTGCCTTTCCTGTTGAAGGCATACCCTATGTCATCTACACTGATGCTTCTAAACAAGGCTTAGGGTGTGTTTTTATGCAAGACAGAAAGGTGATCTCCTATGCTTCCTACCAATTCAAAACCAAATGAAGATAATTGGCCTACACATGATTTAGGGCTTGCTGCCATCGTTCATGCTATGAAAATATAGCGACACTATCTCTATGGTGTGAAGTTTGAAGTTTTCTTTGAACATAAAATCTTAAGGTACCTATTGACACAAAAGGATCTGAATCTACGATAGCGAAGGTGGATGTAATATCTCAAAGATTATGACTTCACCATCACCTATCATCTCGGTAAAGCAAACATCATAGCCGATGCTTTAATTTGTAACAAGGATGCCATTTGTTCTGCTCTGAGATGTTTAGTGTGGGAAAATCTTGAATATGTGACTAGTTGGCAACCTCAAGTTGTTCAATTCAATGGACAAAGACAAGTTGTGTGTCCATATGGCTAGTTTGACTATTACACCGACTTGGATCTTGAAAGTCATCGATGTACAGTTGGAAAGCTTTGAGATGGAAGAGATGAAGGCCTTGACAGAGTAACCACATTCTAACTTCTCTATCAGAGTGGATGGTGCTGTCTGCTTCAGACAAAGGTTTTGGATTCCTGACATTGTTGATCTGAGACAGAAGGTGCTGAGTGAAGCACATGGGAGCAAGTACACTATTCATCCTGGCACAACAAAATGTACAAGGACTTACAACGAAGCGTCTGGTGGAAGAACATGAAGAATGATATAGCTCTATTCGTTGTGAAGTTCTTGACACGTCAACAAGTCAAGATCGAACATCAACAACCTGGTGGACTTCTTCACCCTCTTAAAATTCCAGAATGGAAGTGGGAGAAGATCACAATGGACTTCGTTATTGGTTTCCCCAAGTCCAAGAAAGGTTATGACGCTGTTTGGGTGGTTATTGATCGGCATACAAAATCTGCTCATTTCTTGCCTTTCAAAACTAATTACAAAGTTGCGGATATGGCTCAGTTGTACGTTGATTGGATTGTACGCCTACATGGAGTACCTGAGGTTATAGTTTCTGATCATGACCCAAAGTTTACTTCTCATTTATGGAGTCAGATTCAGGAGGAGATGGGACTGACTTGCGTTTCAATATTTCTTACCACCTGCAGACTGATGGTCAATCTGAGAGAATAGTTCAGATTCTAGAAGACTTGCTTTGTGCTTGTGTGATGGATTGGGGTGGTGCATGGGATCGGTATCTGCCATTGGCTGAGTTTGCTTACAACAATAGCTACCAAGCTAGTATTGGTATGCCACCTTTTGAAGCTCTCTATGGTAGACCATGTCGTTCACCTTTGCATTGGGATGATGTCGGTGAACGTTCTCTAGTGAAGATTGATGACATAAAAATGATGATAGAAAAGGTACATTTGATAAATAAATGCATGAAAGCTGCTCAAGACCGATAGAAGATGTATGCTGACAAGAAAAGGTCTGATGTTAACTTCCTAGTGGGTGACTATGCATTTCTAAAGACCAAGCATATCTGTTCTATTGCTAGATCTAAAGTTAAAGGCAAGTTGAGTCCCCACTATGTTGGACCATTTGAAATCTTAGATAAGGTTGGAGACTGTGCATACAACTTAGCTTTACCTCCTTCCTATGATAAGATTTATAATGTGTTCCATGTCTCTATGCTGAAGAAGTATGTGAGTGACTCTTCTCATGTGCTTACTGTTGATCCTTTGGAGATATATGAGAATCTGACCTATGAAGAGCTACCTGTGAAGATCCTTGACTCTTGAGTAAAGCAGCTGAAGAACAAAGAGATAGAGCTGGTAAAAGTTTTGTGGAAATATCATGGTTTGGAAGAAACCACTTGGGAGTTGAGTGATGAAATGTTACGTACTCACCCTTCTCTTTTTGCATGAGATTTTGAGAATGAAATCCTTTTAAAGGGGTGGAGTGCTGTAACATAATGAATCTTCGATGTAATCTCCATGTAAACTTTTTCCCAAGTTTCCCTTTCATATATGTCCTATATGTCGTTTATGTTTAATTAGTGGAATTTACAGTGGTTTAGTGAACATTTATTCCCTAATTGTACCATTATAAGGGTTTATGCACAAATACCTCAGTGAAATCTTATTTAAGGATCTAAAATGCAAAATCACCACGTTAGTAGAATAATAGTATATTAACTTGTGCTAGAAGTGTAAGGCCCTAAACCTCGATTAATACATTAAACAAGCTTAATTACCATAATTAAGTGCTCTAAACCTTTATCTAACATTTTTATGTGATTTTAAAACATAAAATGAGCCTAATTTTCAAATTTGGTTCGATTTGGATGTTGTTTGTCCAAGTTATGTAATTTTAGGTACATTTTGGACTTTCATGCAATTTACCCAACTGGGAGGTTTTCTTTGCAAATTATCACCTGAATTTTAATACTTAGATATTTCCTTACCATTCTCGAGATTTTGAACCATGGGGCCCCTAGTTGCACCTTGGTTTGAAGGTATTTCTCTCCAAGGGCATTATAGGGATTACCCTCTTTATAAATGAGCTTATCTTTAAAAGCTATCAACCAATGGTGTTATTTCATTGTTTGAATGATGGTGGGGATGTCCTAGAAGTCTCTAGGGGCTTTTAGGACTCACCTTTTATATACAAGAAGAGTCTATGAGTTGTCCTCTTGCATGGTCATGAAGCCCTAGCCTAAGGACACATGATGTTATGACTATATCTGAGCTTAATCAGTAAGTTAGGGTTTATGTGGATGATTACATGATTTCATAGATTTATAATTACTTAAACATGATTAATAATGATATCTCAATCATGATATGTTAAACCTAATGAGAACCCCAAGTATGTTATCTCTTTGTATAATTAGGGTTTGACAAAATATAAACCCTAGTCGGCTGAAATCAGGGTTTTCACCAAATAGGCCCATGTTGGGGAGGAATGAGAGAGGTATGCAAAGGAGAATTAAAATGGTAGTTGAAGGATAAGATAGCATGACCATGGTGGGTAGCAAGGCTGTGGTGGGTTGATGGTGGCACGAGCATTCTAGGCCACACAGTCATTTTGAAAGAATTGAACTATTGACCAACTTTTATACTCAAATCTGATGAAACCAATGCACCACGGCCGTGGTAGGCAGCATAGCCAGGCTGGGTCCATCTTAGCATGGTCGTGGCAGCTAGCATGGCTGTTCTGGGGCATTTTCTCTTCAACCGACTGTTCTACAAATTTCTGGATAGTAGTGCACTGTTCTATTTTTAATTATTTAATAGTAGCTCAGAATGATCTAAAATTTTAACTAAAGCTTTATACTCAATTACAAACAACATGCTAAATTTTTATAATTTTTGGAGAAGGTTTGATCTCTGAAATACACAAATTACAGTAACTTTTTTTATGATAGAAAAATCTGTTGAAATAAGAAAAAGTTTGGTGAGGGGTCAATGTGCAATTCACCCAAGCAGCTCAATTGCTCTATATGGTCAACCTAACACACTAGTATCTCTAATAATTTGTGATTCATTCCAGCAAAAAGAAATCCTAGAGAGAGAGGGAGAGTTAGGGTTTGAGAGGAGAAAGTGGTGGAATTATTGATCTAGGGTTTCTCTATGCGAGATATGATGAAATCAAGTAAGTTTAGCTTCTTTGCATAGACTTTAATGGTGAATCTTCTCTCACATGTCAAGATTCCTTCCCTCCTCTGATTTGATCTAAAATGGTATCTAAACTTCCCCTTTTCTCACTCTTTCTTCATAATCCTTCATTTTTAGGGTTTCCGAGTTGAAAGGAAGAAGAATCGGGTGAATTGCTAGGGATTTGATATGAGATGGATATTTTCAGGGATGAAATGCGTTTTTAAGGTGTTTTCACACCTTAGGGTGAGTGGGAACTTCTTTAAATAGTATATTGCATAAAAATTGGTTAAATCATCCATAATCTTTAATTGCTTAGTGTGCGACTACAAACCCTGAATTGTATGTTTGATCTAAGTTGTTGCAAAATGATATGAAATGGATTCTTTGTCTGTTTGGATGAATTTCATATGATAAAATAATATTAGAAATGCTTTAAACACATCCTAATGAGAATTCCCTAAGTATTCGCAAAGGTTATAAGAGTAAACTAAAATATAGGGAATTTGTCTATGACTAAAATTGCTGTATAATTAAATAGAGAAATTTGTTTATCTGGATCCCCTTGGTTATGAATGATTGTTTATCTGAATGCGTGTTACATATATGTCAGATACTATCTTGGATTTCATTGAAGGTGAATAGTGTTTGTTTGATATCTCAGTAAAGAGGGTGAAACCCTAGATGCGAGGAAAGTTGGATATTTGCGAATAGATATTGTGAAATCCATTTGAACAAATTTTCTTGTCATGATAGACTTTATTTATTCAATTTTATTATTAATGCATGTTATCTCAGTGAATGTCATGGAAACCCAAATTCAGCTCAGTTCCAAGGTCTCATACATATATTGATTTTATATGATTTGTTGATAGTAGTCTTTATTCAATGAATGTTTGTGTCGCATGAAATCCTTATGAGAGCCATGTGATAAGTGAATGAGGTAAATGAAACCCTAAGGATAGGGTGTTCAATGAATTAAGCATTTTGATTACCATGTTCTCAATATGAGATGTGTGATGCTTAACAATTCATTTGTGGTAAATGTTATCAGATGGTCTATGAAACGAATGGTTTACAAAGATAAACTAAGATATGTAATATGATGATTGAATTGTGAATGTAAAGAGTGAATTAGACATGTAGATGCCCTGAACACTGTAGATTCCCTATGAGAGGTCTACACCATAGGGATGAAATGACCTAACCCTGGAAGTGTCCAGTATATGGGGTTCGGTACATACTAACAGGTGGTTCGGGGGACGGAGCCCTAGTGGAAGTCTCCTTAAAAATACAATATGTAGTGTTCAACATCAACCAGAGATCCCGGTGGCACTAGAGTACAGAAAGGCCAATAGGTGTCTTGACTCACTGCCTGAGTACCCAGGTTGAGAGGTGGAGTCTGTGATATCTGGCCGCTCCCATTAGCCGCTGAGAGGTAGACGTGCCGAGGCCCGCTAAAGACGGGGTCTTACTCAAGAGATAGGCTTACGAACCCGGGCATGCTTCTAAGCCTTGTACAATGAGATCGTAGCTTGCTGTGATTCTTTCGCATGTTGTGGTACACCTCATGTGGGTTCAGGGCATAATAAGATGAATGAGAGGTTAAACAAGTGTGTGCAGTTATTCAATTATTCTTTGTATGGTTTTGAATTATTAGTTCTCTTTGAAATTAATCAAGAATGCTCATTTATTGATTTACTCTTGTTGATATCTACAATATCCTTCCATATTTATGATTGTCAATGATCAGTCTTTTTAAAGCTTAGTACTTTTATAATTGATATCAGTTGCTCAAAAGTATATCTGTAATTATATCAGTGCTTTAAACTATTTCTTTGAAGTACTCATTCACTCAGCGAGTAGGCTCACCCCTCTACTCACAATTTTTAGGGAAACCACGTGGACTTGAAGAAGGCCAAAGCATCAGAGTAGATATACCACATGAGTTAAGTATGAGATTAGTTAAGTTCAGTCGGTCCCTGTCACTCTCGGTCCTAGTATAGATGTGAGAGAGTTGTAAGTGATGTTTTGTATCTTTGTTTCCTTAATAATAGAGTATGTATCTGATTATCATATCATATGTATATGGAAGTGTGAAAAATAGAATGAATGTATGGATGTGTATCGTTTATGTTGAGATCATATTAAAGTAATCAAAGTTTGATTCTCTTGTAAAGTTGTTTATGTGATTGGATGGGAGAAAAGAAAGAGTTTGAAATAAAAGGAAAATGAAAAAAAATCAGGAGTGAACTTTGTATTAAGTATAATCCTCAAAGTTATGCCCTATTCTCGTGGTTAGTGGTAATCGTGGCATGCGGGTGTGACAATCTTTTGGTATCAGAGCTTAGGCTGAGTCGTCAGGGACAATTAGGATAGATAGTCTAAGTTATAAGTGTGGCAGATAGGTGGTGATGTGTCTTTAGCTCTGGGAGGTCTGAGTATTTAGATACCCTGGCCCGATATCTGAATACTTAGATTGACTAGTATCAAGCTACTCTATGAATTCTTCTCTGGATGCCCTGGCCAGGTATGTAGAGGAAGGATGGGATAAAGAGATACCCTAGAAATTTTAGGGTTAGGAGACCGAGAAGTAATGAAGGAGTAAGAGATTAAACATAGAATGTGACATAACTCTTGCTTTATATTGCTTGTTTGATTGGATATCAATAGAAATGCTCTTATATGTATGAATTTAGATTATCAATTTGTAGAATATATATTGTTCTTTATTATTGTTGTGTATCATGAAGTGATTCAGTTATTATTTATATTCTTTATATCAAGTAGACCAGAAGTTATGTTTGAATGATTTTTCTCTAAGTGGATATTCTTTCCACATGTTTGAGATTAATAGGAGTTAGTTAATCTTGAGTAGCTCTTGGCTTCAGGACTGTAGGGTCGGCCTGGTCCAGCTGGCAGGATGCGTTACTGGGATCTAATGGCTCCTATTAACAATATAATAAGAGTAGAATATGGACAAATTAGACATACATCATAGTGAGAATGTACATATACTAAGATGTTGAAACATATGGGAAAGATTAGAATAGCTAAGAATCAGTTGGAACTGATATCTAAAATCTAACTTTGGGGCCTCATATGAGAAACTCTTAATTGGGAATAAAGGAACATGACATAAGGTTCATATTAAGTTTAATTATTAGTATTATATGAACTCTAAATATGAAATATGGAAAAGATATGAAAAAAGTACGTAAGGGCCAAGATAGTAAGAATCAATCATGAGGAATGGATTATATAGCTGAGTACAATGTTTTTATGTACTCTAAAGCAAAGGGAAAATTGAAGAAAAGAGTTAAGTATAATATGTACATAGAAGTGACGAGTCTTCAGAAGAGTTGAAGTGAAGAGAACTAGATGAGCATGTAAATCATAAAACTAGGATAAGAAACTTAGTTGAAACAAAGAGAAATGTTGGAAATAATGAGCTTGATTTAGGAATGAGGGTTATGATATAATTGAGAGCATGGAATGTATACCTTTATTAATAAGTTTAATACATTCATCCTTACTACCTTTGGATTTTAAGTCTCTATAGAACAACAAACTAGTTTCTAAAAGAAGAACAAAAGTGTAGCTTAGAAAATCAATAAGCCATACAAAGGTAGACTTTATTTAGGAAGGAAAAACTTGATTGAAAGAGAAACTATGTTTCACCCATGCATGAGCCGTTTGATTTAAAATGAAGAATATGTAATGTATTAAAAATGAGGTGAAACTAGTAGAGAGATTATTGATTTAGAATTTCAACTTCAAATTAATAGAAGGATAAAAAGAAATATATGTAACATGGTATACATGATCATACATATAAAAGAAGCAACATGATCATAAGAGAAAATTAGAAGTTAAAGATGACATGTGGAATAGTAGTATATGGTAAGGGGATTATGGAAAGTAAGGAAGGGTTTGAAACATAATGGAGTAATATAGATTATAAAAGAAAGAGGTTAGGAGATTCAATCAAGTGCTAATTAGTCAATTATACTTGTTGATAACTAATTAAACCTACATATGACAAATATATTAAGGGAATGATTGAAGATAAGAATTCTAAGTCTCAGAATCATCTTCTCTTTCATATCTTCCTTAATTAGAGAAATGTGGGAATGAAGTGATAAGAAAATGAATCATATATGATGTATAACCACCATGGTAGAGACATCTAGTGAATGTAATAATGACACACAATATGATGAAGAAACCCTAGCAGGGTAATTGAGAATGTAATCTATCTGAATGGCCAAGTAAGAGAAAGGAAATTCAATTGATAAGATAAAGAAGACTTTAGTAAAATTTGTGAGATCCAAAGTTTGAATTGCAAATTAAGGGAGCAAAGTCACATCACAATAAGAACATGCTACTGATAAGGACCAAACCTAGAATGTTTAGAGTTGTAGTAGTTCAAGGGATGTCACTAGTGATTTGGCCTTGAATACTAGCATCTCTATAAAATAAGATTATGAGATTTGCACTATGAGAAGTAAACTAGCACTGATAGTAATCCAGGGTTTAAAGGTAGCTAATATGAAAGGTAGATAAACAATATGGAAATGATTTGGAGCAAAGAGTAAAATATAAATTTGAAATGTAACAAGTTTGTTTTGAACAAAAGGAGAAATACAATATGAGTGAAGTGCGATATGAGATAAATTCTTGTAGTGATAGTAAGAATGATGAATAATCTATTTGTACCTTGTATGTTTCAATTTTAGGAATGTTTAATCTACATGATTAAATGAGAAGAATAAGTAGGAAAAAGTATGTAGTAGTGAATGAGGAGAGAGATAAGAGAAAAAAATGGCTTTTAGTAATATGTGAATTTGTTTTTAGAAGTATAATTTGTTGAAGGTATATTAAGGGATGTAAATTGGTTCTACGTATGATTTCAGTGTACATGTGCAAGCAATATGTTAATATCAGGTGTCTGATAGTTGTAGTCATTCATATCAGTAATCCATCTTAATATTGTACAATTGTGGTATGGTGATATGGGTCAAATGATGATAAAACAAATGGAGGGTTACCCTGAATAAGGTAGTCTTACCTATTCAATCATATGAATAGAAGGGATGATAACCATATTGTATTGATATGTAACCCTAATGAGGTATAGCTTGTTATACCTAGTTTTAATATAACTAAGCGATGGTAATTGGGTATGAATAGTCCTTGAATGACTAATACAATCATAGAGTACTTTGTTACTGTTGTTGAAACCCTAGTATGCTATAACTCGATTGTTACACCTTGAATTATGTGTGGGTTCATACTTGAGAATAATATGGAATGTGATGGTAATGCTTCACCTTATGCATCCATGATGCAATGGGGATGCCATGCATAGTATTGTACAATTGCTGTTGAATCTAGTCTTCCAACTCAAGGCTGTTTTTCTGTTTGAGTAGCACAACAGTAAAAATTCAAAACAACATGGTGAACTCTCTTTTGTGACTTAGAGGTAATACATAACAATAGTACATATTAAGCCGTATGAATTGAGATAGTTGGATCAGATTATTAATGTTGAGGTAACACCTCAAGACAATGAAAATATTGAAATGGTTGTTTCTCTCTCTATCCTATGATTGATTGTGGCATAGAGAATTTGTTGGATATCATTGGGAACTGTTTCCGACATGTTGTGATTATAAAAGAAATAAAGGACTTAATGTTGAAAAGTGCATTCAAGTATGAAATACAACAATATAATGACATGTAAGATTTTAGAAGCTTAAAATAAACCTTGAAAGTTCTTTGCTTGCATATTTATGTTTCGGGGGCAAAACCTTTTTAAGGGGGAGAATTGTTATGACCGTATCTGAGCTTAATCAGTAAGTTAGGGTTTATGTGGATGATTACATGTTTTCATAGATTGATAATTACTTAAACATGATTAATGATGATACCTCAATAATTATATTTTAAACCTAATGAGAACCCCAATTATGTTATCTCTTTGTATAATTAGGGTTTGAGAAAATATAAACCCTAGTCGGCTGAAATTAGAGTTTTCACCAAATAGCCCATGTTGGGGAGGAATGAGAGAGGTATGCAAAGGAGAATGAAAATCATAGTTGAAGGCTAGGATAGCGTGGCCGTGGTGGGTAGTTTTGGATCGATGGGCTCTAGAGGGGGGGTGAATAGAGCTACACACACTTCACAAAATCGATTAGACCACCAATTTAATTGTAGTGCAAAAACTAACGCAAGCAGCAATTTGATATCCTATTCTAGCATACAAAGCAAGGATAAGAGATAATGAATATCATACACTTGGATAGGTGGTTTAGAGTGTTTCCACATCCTAAACTTAGGAGCTATGTCAGTCCACTACCTAGAGTTGGTTAGACTCTAGGATTTGCAACTTGGTCCTCTTATTTATCACGATAAGATTACAAGAAACATAAACCACACAACCAAGGGCTTAATTACTCAAGCTAAGATCTTCTACCTATCCAAGGGCTTACCCACAAAGCAAGATTCTTCGGCCTTCTTCAAAGGACTTACCCAATCTCACCTTTGTCTTCAGCCTTGCAGGATTTACCTATCTTACTTGAGCTTGCCTTGCACCTCTCCTTCACTTGGAGAGCTTTCCCACGTTTTCCCTTCACCAAGGGAGCTGGAGCAACGATCAATCTTCACTCTTGAAGATCAGAAACACATCTTCCCCTTCACTCGGAGAAGAACAGCAGCAACTCCTCTTTCACTCGGAGAAGTAGCTTCAATCAGTCTTCAATTTGATTTGGAGGTGGGAAGAAAGAAAGGAGAGATTTACATAGCACAAAGGATAGCTCTCATATACAAGGACCTATCTCACTCACGAATTTGTCTTGAAGGTAGAGAGAGAAAGGGGCTCAAGGGCTTGGAATACTCTCAACTAAGCTAGAACCAAGTTTGCAATGGAAGAGCAGCTTGGAATGAAGTCAAAGGGGTTCTATTTATAGTTGAGGGTGGCCCTTTATGTTGTGGGACACTTGGGTGCAAAAGTGATCGTTTTTCCTTCAAGAAAACGGCTATATTTTTGCCCAAAACAATTCACCAACGGTCATATTACTTTTTCTGCAAACTCCGTACAGTGCAATCGGTCGAGTATAATGGTTGTAACTCGACCGATCAAGTAGCAGGAAATCCAATGTTGAATTGATCGGTTGAGTTTGTCCTGAGGAAACTCGACTGACCATTTCAACTGGAAATGGCCTACTACCCAATCGGTCGAGTTCTGTGAGTGCACAACTCGACCGATTGCAATCTTCAGAAAATCGACTCAGGATGATCGGTCGAGTTTCAGGGTGGGAAACTCGACCGACCAAGTGCCTGAAATGGATTTTCTAATTTGCAATAAAAGTGATTAGCACTTGGTGAATTTTGTCCCAAACATTTTTCTCTTCTAAGTTACAAGCATATACATCGTTACAAGTGATTACATTTATGTTCTAAGGTGATTTACATAGAAATCCTAAATTGCACACTTGTAGTCAATTTGGCTTTCACTTGACCCATTCTAGGGCTTGTATATGTGATCCTTTTCATGTACCTAATGTCTGCAAACAATCTTTAACGCACATGTTAGATACATATGAATGGAATGGTTAAGTCATTATCAAAATATAGGTAATGTATAACCTCTAGGTCAACATTCTCCCCCTTTTTGACAATGACAAACCATTCCTCAAACATATTGAAAAGGATAAGAAAGTTATACCTTTGCCTTGTGAATTAGGGGGATTCATGATAAGAACAATTAGAATTTGCTCCCCCTCAAACTATGCTTCCTCTCATCTGCATGTTAGGTTTTCTATACATGGAAAAACCAATATCCATATAATATGTAATCCTTTGCATGTCATATGATCAACAACAAATTAACAAGAAAAGGATCACTTAGGCAAGAAAGCAATAGTATAATCACAAGAAAACAATATGATTGAGTCTCAAACCATGAGGTATTTCTCCCCCTTTTGACATTAGCAAAAAGGTAGGGGGGTAGAAGAGCAAAAACTAGGTCTTCTCCAAGACTCAACCACACATATATGCAAAGTAATAGACAACATTGTAAAGACATATAACAGACAACCACAGAGGAGATCATACAATCCAAGTCAGAATCAAAATATAGCGCAACAAACACCAAGGATAAGATAACACAGATTAAATAGCCAAAGTGTAGCAATGATATTCCAACTCAGACATATATTCTCATAAGCGACTACAACCATAAAAGCGAGAAAACAGTGAATAAGAAAATAGTACAGCTCAGACTAATGTGCCAGGACGTTGCTTATACAAATGAGTCTAGAAAGATATATATAATAGACATGCTATACTATAATCTAAGACAACCTCCTAGACATCTAAGCTATCTATGTCAACTGCTTCCTCGTCATCGCCTGGGTTGTAGTCCTCATCGCCATACGAAGGCGGGGCAGCTGTGCCAGCAGAAGAACCAACACCATCATCGCCATCCTCGGAAGAAGAACCATCACCATCAGCATCATCAACATCCTCGTCGGCATCCTCATCCTGGTCGGGCATCTCCTCGTCAGCAGGACCAAAGGAGCGACCGGGCCAGCGGGCATTCTGCTCAGCCCACGACATGCCAAGAGCTAGAAGCTCCTGGGCCTGTGGATAGGATGGAGCAGAGTCCCCCAAGGACGCGAGAAGAGTGGCCAGGGGGCCAGCAGGTAGCGGTAGATATGCAGGAGTAGAGCTACTAGAGGGATACTGAGGTGGAGCAGCAGCGGAAGGCTCGACAACAAACGCTGGTGGAGCAGGAAAGTAATGCTCATATGCATAGGAGGCATAAGCACTACCTGGATATGGCTGGTATGCTGGGTAGGGTGAAGAGCAGGATAGGTTCATGGTAGACATGATCGAACACAAATCCTGATGGAGGTGATCCTGGACCTGGCGATTGTACGCATGTTCATGCATCATGTATCCAAGAAGGGTTTCATTTGATGCTCTGAACGACGCATGGCTAGGGTGAGGATGTGGCTACGGGGGTGGAGCCTGGGTGGAGGTAGGAGGGGCACCAGAAGTAGAGGCTGAGGATGAGGTAGAGCCAAAAGCACCAGGGGCAGGGGCAGGGGCAGGGGTAGGTACAACCTTCAGAAGAGTGGTTTCACTAATGCACACTCCCTTTCGAGCAACTGGGTAATGGAAGTCAGAAAAGAGTGATTTGTCAGTGGCGAACTGGAAGAGACCACAGATCAAGGCTGAATAGGGAGGGTGGGTGCCCTTGGTGTTCTTGCCTTTGTCAAAGCAGGTCATATGATGTAGAATGTAACGAGCCCACTTGACACCGATGTTGTTCAACAAACAATACATCAAAACCACTGTGTTTTCCGCAATATCCGTTTGATTTCGCTTCGGATGGATGTTGCAGTTAAGCATAAGGGCTAGGATGCACTTCTAGAGGTCAATGGAGGAGGAGGGAAGGGTGGACCGCTTCTTATAGGCCACTTCAGGCTTTTTCAAAAATCGATGAATATCCAGTAAAGTCAATTCATGATGTTTGTAAAAGCCTTCCGGGTCTAAAAGATCAAAATACTCATCATAGCCCCGACGCCAAGTAGTGGTTTCTTCATCTCCGGCAAGATAGAGATTGAAAGTCTCCTCGCAGAGTTGAAACCGATGACCGGCGATCATCGATGTTAGGACTATTTCGGTATTTGGCGGGGGAACAATCGAATCATAGTTCCAACGCAGATTAGCATAGAACTCGTGAAATGCGTTTGTACTAGTTAACTGATTATTGAAGCAGTCACTTTCGATCGCTAGGGCGGAAAGGTTGTGTTTGGAAAGAAGCTTCACGATGGAGTTGATATGGTATTGAAAATGGTTTGCACTAACTAGGGGGCGGAAAGGAAAAGGAGAGCGAGGAAGGAGATCCTTATACCTATTGACTGCCTCTAGAGATACAAACGAAGTGTTATCAAAAGGAATCAACCGTTGGGTCAAGGAAGAAGCTGGGGCATTGCTAGGGGAGGGTCATTTTCTCCTGTGGAAAGCCATGGAAGCAAAAACAAGAGGAGAAAACACACACACAAGCAAAACGAACCTCAAAACCCAACAAGAACACACAGCCGTCGCCCGGAGAGGCCAGGAGCAAGCTGCTAAGGAACCTTAGGGTTAGGAACGGGAAAGGGTTAGGGCTAGGGTGGAGAGCACGGGCCAAGAGAAGAGGAATCGATCGGCTATTTTCAAGTTGCAAGTGAAAATAGTCAGCCGATCCTAAGTTTTAAGTTGGCGTAGCCCGTCGATCGGTCGAGTTCTGAGAGTGGACAACTCGACCGATCGGTCCACTGAAGAACATCTCTCGGCTCCTGATCGGTCAAGTTTTTTGGGGTGAAACTCGACTGAAGGTCAACCTGACCTAGCAGTCTAAAACTTAGATTCTAGCCACATACATGCCTATTAAATTTATTTTTCCATTCTATTATGCATAAATAACATACCTAAGCACATTTTGCTCATCATTGGGCACTATTTAGCGATAAAATGCGAAATTCGATAAAAGCCCAAAACCAAGCAAAAAGTATGCATATTGATAGGCAAATTAAGCACAAGCAAGCATGTATATGCAACATAAGGTGAAGAATGACATGAGCAAGCATATAGGATAGAGACCACTAGCTAGATCACATAGCAATATCATTTAAATCAATAATGAGCAGTTTAGATCGAATAAAATTAAATTGATCTCTAGCTAGAGGTTTAGTAAAAATGTCCGCCTACTGATTTTCCGTGTCCACATGTGTGATATAGATATCTTTCTTGGCAATGTGGTCACGAAGAAAATGATGGCGAACCTCTATATGCTTAGCTCTACTGTGCAATATAGGATTATAAGAGAGGTTAATTGCACTAGTATTGTCACAATAGATAGGAGAAGCGTCAAAAAATATGTTAAAGTCTTGGAGCATTTGATTCATCCATAGGACCTGTGCACAACAACTCCCGGCTGCGATGTATTCAGCTTCGGTAGTTGATAATGCCACTGTGCTTTGTTTCTTGGAGAACCAATACACTAAGCATGGTCCTAGAAGGAAGCAAGTGCCGCTTGTGCACTTTCTATCAATCAAACACCCTGCATAATCCGCATCACTATATGCCGTAAGAGTAAAATCCCTTGATTTAGGATACCATAGACCAAAATTTTGAGTTTGGCTAAGTACCTCAAAATTCTCTTAACAGCAGTGAGATGCGACTTCTTAGGGAAAGATTGAAAGCGAGCGCACAAGACAACACTAAACATAATGTCAGGTCTATAGGAAGTTAAATAAAGTAAACTTCCTATCATACCTCTATAGAGATTCTCATCTACCTTTTCACCTTCTTCATCTTTATCAAGTTTGGCGGTGTTTGACATGGGTGTATCCATCAGCTTCATGTTCTCCATCCCAAAGCGCTTGAGTAGTTCAGTTGGTATTTGCCTTGGTTGATGAAGTTTCCTTCCTTTGTTTGCTTGATTTGAAAGCCAAGGAAGAAGGTCAACTCACCCATCATGCTCATTTCAAATTCACTATGCATAAGAGAACTAAACTCCTTGCAAAGATCAAGATCAGTCCCGCCAAAAATGATATCATCAACATATATTTGTATGATAAGAAAATGGTTAGAAGTGTGTTTTAGAAACAAAGTAGAATCAACTTTGCCCATGACATACCCATTATCTAACAAAAATTTCTTTAATTTCTCATACCAAGCTCGAGGTGCTTGTTTGAGTCCATAGAGAGCTTTTTGTAGCAAATAAACATGATTGGGTAATTTGTCATTTTCAAAGCCCGGAGGTTGAGCAACAAAAACTTCCTCCTCAATTGTACCGTTCAAAAATGCACTTTTAACATCCATTTGATAAAGCAAGAAATTTTTATAACTAGTAAAAGCAAGTAGCATACGGATAGATTCTAATCTAGCAACAGGAGCATAAGTTTCATCAAAATCAATACCTTCCTGTTGGTTGTAACCTTGTGCTACTAACCTTGCTTTGTTCCTTACCACTTTTCCTTACTCATCAAGCTTATTGCGGTAGACCCATTTGGTGCCAATGATCTTTCTATCATTTGGTCTTGGCACTAGAGTCCACACACGGTTCTTCTCAAATTGCTCAAGCTCTTCTTGCATGGCAAGGATCCACTCATCATCACCAAGGGCCTCTTTGATGTTCTTTGGCTCTAGTTGGGAGATGAAGGCACTATCTACTTGTTCTTTGTTGTGAGCAGCTTGTGTCCTCACTCTCTCAAACGGATTGCCAATGATCAACTCCTTGGGGTGATTCTTTGCAAAGCGGGGAGTGGGATCCTTCTTTTCTTCTTCTTTTTCTTCTTCTGCAACCTGCTTGCCTTTGTCTTTGATGTTGAGATCTTTTAAGATAGGAATTATTTCATCTACAACATCATCATCACCAATATGCTTGCCAATAACAGGGTCAGTTTCAATAAATTTAAAATTTATAGATTCTTCAATTTTAAATAGTTCAATGTTAAATACTCTATATGCCCTGCTAGTAGTGCTATAGCCTAGGAAGAAAGCCTTGTATGATTTCAGATCAAACTTTTCGAGAGAATCCTTAGTGTTTAAAACAAAACAAGGACATCCGAAAACATGAAAGAAATCAATAGACGGCTTCCTACCACGCCATAGTTCATAGGGTGTTTTCTTGAAAGTCGGATGTGTGAAAACTCAGTTTTGCACAAAACATGACGTGCTAACGGCTTCAGCCCAAAACTTCTTAGGAGTGTCATACTCAAGAAGCATGGTCCTAGCCATCTCTTGTAGCGATCTATTCTTCCTCTCAACAAATCCATTTTGTTGAGGTGTGCGAGGAGAAGAGAAATTGTGCGAATAACCCAATTTTTCACAAAAAAC
Source organism: Alisma plantago-aquatica (assembly GCA_963693085.1). Taxonomy (NCBI): domain Eukaryota; kingdom Viridiplantae; phylum Streptophyta; class Magnoliopsida; order Alismatales; family Alismataceae; genus Alisma; species Alisma plantago-aquatica. The sequence goes on from OY856412.1 coordinate 640,051,983, forward strand.
GTTCAAAAAGATAATTTTCAAAGTCTCCCCCATGATCACTACGAATAGAAAAAACATGGCAAGAAGCTTCATTTTCAACTTGTTTACAAAAGCTCGAGAAAACATCAAGAGTATTGCTTTTAGAAATGAGAAAGAAAGTCCAAGTATATCTAGAAAAATCATCAACAATAACAAGACAATACTTGGAGCCACGAAGCGTTTATGTTCTCATTGGTCCGAATAGATCAATATGAAGAAGCTCAAGAACTCTCTTGGTACTCATGACTCCTTTGGATTTGAAGGAGGATTTGGTTTGTTTCCCTTGTGTGCAAGGTTGGCATTCCTCATCCTTTTCAAAATCCAATTTAGGAAGTCCTCGAACCAAGTACTTTTTGTTCAATTTCTTCATTTGATGCAAATTCACATGACCCAAACGATGATGCCAAAGTGAAAGATCATTTTTATCCACAACTAAGCATCTATTTAGTATGGGCTTAAGAGCATCGAGAACAATCACAAAGATTACCATTTCTAGTTCCCTTATATATAACATTATAGGACAGGGAATCTAGAAGTAAGCATTCTAAAGAAGTAAATAGCACAAGATAACCATTATCACATAATTGTCTAACACTAAATTGTGATGTAGGCCATCAACAAGCAATACATTTTTAATGCATAATTCATTGCCTACATCACCCTCACCTATAACCTTACCCTTCTTGTTGTCCCCGAAGGTTACCGATCCTCCTTTCATTTTCACAAATTTGTTGAAATGGCTGATTTCTCCAGTCATATGCTTAGAGCAGCCACTATCAACAATCCATTTCTTTTTCACCTGCAAGAAAAGAGGATGTCGGAACCCAACTCAAACTTTGGGATCCGGGGTTAGCTTAGGGACCCATTTCATCTTTGGGTTGGTCCCCTTGGGCTTGTAAGGACAATACGTAGTATAATGGTCATCACATTTGCAATGAATACAAACCATGGGGTTTTTAGAGCCGGAAGACTCTCCATTGAAAATTGGAGGTTCCACACTCTTTTTCTTACCCTTCTTCTTCTTACCTTTTGGAGTAGTTCCATTATATCCTAAACCACTAGTACCAACTTGTTTGGTAGAGTGCTCGAGGACATCATTTAGGGATTTCTTACCCGAAAGAAACCTTTACAAAGTAGATCTTAATTTATCATTATCATCACTAAGATTTACAACGGTAGTAGATAAACTAGCAAGATCTTCTCTAGTATGCAAAAGGTTGGCCTCAAGACAGAGGGCTTTAGTAAGAAAAGAGTCTTTTTCTAGAGTTAAGCTAGCAACTTCATTTCTAGGCAAAATAGGTCTAGAAGATAAATCATTAATTTGAGCAAGCAATTTTGCATTTTTAGATTTGAGCACAACTATTTCTCTTTGATAGGCATAGACTTCTTTTCTCCTAGCATCATCAATAAGCTTGAGTTCTACATTTTCAGTTTTAAGAGTATCATGCTCATCTAGGCAATTTTGGTTTTCTATCTTAAGATTTTCAATGTTTTTAAGATATACACCATTTTCAACCTCTACTCCATTGTATTGAAGTTCAAGGTCAAGAAATTGCCCTTGCAAGGATTCTATACTATCAAGATGCAATTTTTCATTTTCATCAAGAATGTCAATTTTTCCATAAAGCTCATCAACTATCTTTCCTAATCTTTTTCTTTTAGATTTACATTTAGCAAAAGATGAATGGCATTCATTAAGCATGTCAATAAGAGTTTCCTTAGATAGCTCATGTAAACTAATATCACTTACTTTGCTTACCTCATTTACCTCAATTACATCTTCACTTGTAGAGGCAATGAGGGCAGGATGACATTCTCCATCTTCAGAGCTTGTGGAGCTTGAAGAAGAAGACTCCCATGTCGCATGAGCTGCATCTTTGGATCTTCTTTCCTTCTTGTCTTTCCTCTTGTACTTTGCTTCTCTTTTGTACTTGTCATCCTTCTTGTAGCTGCTCTTATGATGGCTCTTCTTGGCCTTTGGGCAGTCACTCTTGTAGTGGCCTTTTTGACCACACTCGTAGCACGTAGGAGTTGAGGAGGAGGGATTGCTCTTGAAGTGTTTCCCTTTGGAGTAGTTAGCTTCATGATCATTGACACCTTCATCTTCACTTGAGGAAGGGCAGGGAGACTTCATGGCAAGTTGTTGTTGTCAGACCATTTCTTCAATTTGAGCTTTGAAGGCGGTGTCCTTTATCTTCTTTGATTCCTTCTCTTCTCTTTTCTCCTCTTCCTCTTGCTTGTCAAGCCTAGGTTCATGGGCTTGAAGGTTACCAACCAGCTCCTCGATTGATAACTCACTTAGCTTGTAAACTTCTTCAATAGAGGTGACCTTTGGCTCCCATCTCTTTGGAAGAGATCTCAAGATCTTGGCATTGATTGTACCTCTATCCATGACACTCCCAAGGGCTGTAAGGCTATTCAAGATGACATTTAACCTTGTGTACATATCTGCTACCCTCTCATTCTTCCCCATCTTGAAGTTCTCAAGAAGACCACCAAGCATGTAGACCTTGGCCTCCTTGACTTGCTCGGTCCCTTCATAGGTGACACACAACTTGTGCCATATGTCATGCGCCGAGTCTGACAAAGAGATGTGGTTGAACTCCGATGGTGTAAGGGCAGCGTAGATGATGCTCATGGCTTTAGCATTGAGTTGAGCACGCTTCATCTCCGCTTCTTTCCATGTGGTGATGTCCCCTTTTGGATCTTCATACTTGAGATGGACAATCTTCCACATTTCGAAACTCACCCCTTGGAGATAGAATTGCATTCTCCTCTTCCAATATAAGAAGTTTGTGCCGTCGAAGACCGGAGGTCTCATGGAGAAGCTTCCTTCAAGGTTGAGTGACCCAAGAGCTGAATCGCCCATCTTCTCCTACTTGTAGAAGTAGCTTGGAGAAGACCTGCTCTGATACCACTTGTTGGATCGATGGGCTCTAGAGGGGGGGTGAATAGAGCTACACACACTTCAAAAAATCGATTAGACCACCAATTTAATTGTAGTGCAAAAACTAATGCAAGCAGCAATTTGATATCCTATTCTAGCATACAAAGCAAGGATAAGAGATAATGAATATCATGCACTTGGACAGGTGGTTTAGAGTGGTTCCACGTCCTAAACTTAGGAGCTATGTCAGTCCACTACCTAGAGTTGGTTAGACTCTAGGATTTGCAACTTGGTCCTCTTATTTATCACGATAAGATTACAAGAAACATAAACCACACAACCAAGGGCTTAATTACTCAAGCTAAGATCTTCTACCTATCCAACGGCTTACCCACAAAGCAAGATTCTTCGGCCTTGTTCAAAGGACTTACCCAATCTCACCTTTGTCTTCAGCCTTGCAGGATTTACCTATCTTATTTGAGCTTGCCTTGCACCTCTCCTTCACTTGGAGAGCTTGCCCACATTTTCCCTTCACCAAGGGAGCTGGAGCAACGATCAATCATCACTCTTGAAGATTAGCAACACATATTCCCCTTCACTCGGAGAAGAACAACATCAACTCCTCTTTCACTCGGAGAAGTAGCTTCAATCAATCTTCAATTTGATTTGGAGGTGGGAAGAAAGAAAGGAGAGCTTTACATAGCACAAAGGATAGCTCTCATACATATGGACCTATCTCACTCACAAATTTGTCTTGAAGGTAGAGAGATAAAGGGACTCAAGGGCTTGGAATACTCTCAACTAAGATAGAACCAAGTTTGCAATGGAAGAGCAGCTTGGAATGAAGTCAAAGGGGTTCTTTTTATAGTTGAGGGTGGCCCTTTATGTTGTGAAACACTTGGGTGCAAAAGTGATCATTTTTCCTTCAAGAAAACGGCTATATTTTTTCCCAAAACAATTCACCAACGGTCATATTACTTTTTCTGCAAACTCCGTACAGTGCAATCAGTCGAGTATCAATGGGTGTAACTCGACCGATCAAGTAGCAGGCAATCCAATGTTGAATTGATCGGTCGAGTTTCTCCTGAGGAAACTCGACCGACCATTTCAACTGGAAATGGCCTACTACCCAATCGGTCGAGTTCTGTGAGTGCACAACTCGACGGATTGCAATCTTTAGAAAATCGACTCAGGATGATCGGTCGAGTTTCAGGGTGGGAAACTCGACCGACCAAGTGCCTGAAATGGATTTTCTAATTTGCAATAAAAGTGATTAGCACTTGGTGAATTTTGTCCCAAACATTTTTCTCTTCTAATTTACAAGCATATACATCGTTACAAGTGATTACATTTATGTTCTAAGGTGATTTACATAGAAATCCTAAATTGCACACTTGTAGTCAATTTGGCTTTCACTTGACCCATTCTAGGGCTTCTATATGTGATCCTTTTCATGTACCTAATGTCTGCAAACAATCTTTAACGCACATGTTAGATACATATGAATGGAATGGTTAAGTCATTATCAAAATATAGGTAATGTATAACCTCTAGGTCAATAGGTAGCACGGACGTGGTGGGTCGATGGTGTCACGAGCATTCTAGGCCACACGGCTGTGGTGGGTCGATGGTGGCACGGGCATTCTAGGCCACACGGTCATTTTGAAAGAATTGAACTATTGACAAACTTTTATACACAAATCTGATGAAACCAATGCACCACGACCGTGGTAGGCAACACGGCCGTGCTGGGTCCATCTTAGCACGGCCGTGGCAGCTAGCATGGCTGTTTTGGGGCATTTTCCCTTCAAACGACTGTTCTACAGATTTCTGGATAGCAATCCACTGTTCTATTTTTATTTATTTAATGGAAGTTCGGAATGATCTAATATTTTAACTGAAGGTTTGAATCTCAATTACAAACAACATGATAAATTTTAATAATTTTTGGAGAAGGTTTGATCTCTAAAATACAAGGTTTTTATGATAGAAAAATCAGCTGAAATAAGAAAAAGTTGAATGAGGGGTCAATGTGCAATTCACCCAAGTAGCTCAATTGCTCTATATGATCAACCTAACACACTAGTAGCTCTCATAATTCGTGATTCATTCTAGCGAAACAAAATCCTAGAGAGAGAGAGAGGGAGAGTTAGGGTTTGAGAGGAGAAAGTGGTGGAATTGCTGATCTAGGGTTTCTCTATCCGAGATATGATGAAATCAAGTAAGTTTACTTCTTTCCATAGACTTTAATGGTGAATCTTCTCTCACATGTCACGATTCCATCCCTCCTCTGATTTGATCTGAAATGGTATCAAAACTTCCCCTTTTCTCACTCTTTCTTCATAATCCCTCATTTTTAGGGTTTCTGAGTTGAAAGGAAGAAGAATCGGGTGAATTACTAGGGATTTGATATGAGATCGAGATTTTTTGAGATGAACTACATTTTAAAGATGTTTTCACACCTTAGGGTGAGTGGGAACTTCCTTTAAACAGTATATTTGTAACATCCCTGACCTGGGTTATGTGTTAACCCTAGATTTTTTATGTAATAAGGTTGAGTAGATGCTTAATATTATCTTGGGAAAAGTAATTAGGGCCCATGAGAAACTTATGTTTCAATTTTTGTCCTGTTTGGACAATGTTGAAGCAATGTTTGCTTATTTTGGACTAATGTGCAAATTACCCAAGTTGAGGGGTTTATGTGCAAATTGTGCATGATAATATGTTCCTCATGTGTTGAAGCATCATGAGAGTGAATATGATGTTGAGATATGGCTTATGGAAGCCTGAATACCAAGAAAGAGATGATAAAGCAATGTTTGTGCATTAAAACCTAGTTTTGGAGTAATGTGCAATTTACCCAAAACCTGGGTTCAATATGAAAATTACCACTTCAATTAGGTCCTTAATGTTTCTTGACATCATGTAGAGTAATGAAAATGAGAAGGGCATCTCATTTGAATTAAGTTGGAGGAGAGAGAATCTTGATATTAAAATAATCAAGATTTAATCATAAGTGAAACCCTAATTCAATTTAGGGAAAAAATGAATGTATTACTTAAAGGGCCTTCAAAAAAAATGTTATTGGTTGATTTTGAATAAGGATGGACGTTCCTTTTCCAAGATAAGGTACGAAAATATCTAAAGGAGGTGAAATTCCACTCACCTTATTATAAGTTAAAGAATTCCCACTCAAAAAGATATATTAGTATTATAATGGATTAAGGTGCTTATTTTATTTTCCCTTAATCCATGGATAATGGAAGGGATTTCGGTGGCTTTGAGTTGCCTTTGCATACAAGCAAACCAAGGAGGAAGAGGTGGTACTAATTTTTGAATTAAATGCATTTTAATAAGGCATTTTCTCTCTCATCAATTTCCTTATAAAAGTGCCATTTCCAAGCCCAAACCAAGGCCTTTTCAGATTTCTTTCTTTCCCTTGCTTGCAAAACCGAACAAGGAGCTAGGGAGGAGCAGGAGGACGACTCCCAACCTTTTGGTAAGGTTCTTGATTCATTTCTCCTTTATTCCATGGTGGAAATCAAAAATAAATTATGGATTCCTTCTTATTTTGATCTCCTCTTCAACCCTAGCCAACTTTTACAATCAAAAGCTTGAGGACGAGCCTAGGAGGAGTTTCAAGAGCTTCATCCACCATTAATGGCGTGAGCTTGGAGCTTTGGAGCTCAATTGGAGGCGGGTTTTATAACTTAAACCCTTAAACATTGCTATTGCATCAATTCTCTATGCTTTGTTGATTGATTTCTTTAATTTGATACACTCTTGTTTCTTTGCTGCAATTTCCATCAAGAACGGTTGCTGTTCTTGGTTGTTCGATGGAAGGAGATGATGAAATCATCCTAGATGCTTATCCAAAGAAAAGTACCAAGCCAAACGGTTTTGGTAGCTACTCCAAATCGTTTTAATTTGATTGGTTATGCGGTTTCAGCAAACCGTTTAAGGGCAAACGGTTTGAAACTGTTTAAGGGCAAATGGTTTGAAACCGTTTAAGGGAAAACGGTTTGAAACCGTTTGGGAGCAAACGGTTTCAAAACCATTTGAGATGGTTGACCAAGCGTTGACTGTTTGGGAATTTTGTTCCTAATTATGTAGGCTGATAACCCACCAAATTTGAGGGGTTAACTCCAAAGGAATCGTAGGTTGAAGGCCGATCAATTAGGCAAATCGAATTGAATTAAATGCTGATTCTCAACCTGATTAACTTGACCTGTTTGGGAAAACGGTTTCAAGACCATTTGAGTGAGTTGACCAAGCGTTTACCGTTTGGGATTCCTGTTCATAATTATTTTGGTTGATGACCCTCCAAATTTGAGGGATTAACTCCCAAGGAATCGTGAGTTGAAGGCTAATCAATTAGGGAAACCTAATTGGATTAAGTGCTGATTATCAATCTGATTTAATTGAACTTTTTGGGCAAATGGTCTCAAGACCATTTGAGTGCGTTGACCAAGGGTTGACCATTTTGGACTTATCCGAATTATGTTGTCTAATGACTCACAAAATTTGAGGGATTAACTCCCGAGGAATCATGAGTTGAAGGTTATTCAATTGGGAAAACCCTAATTGAAAACAGTGCTGAAATTCCAATGAGTTAAGTGGAGATTTTGGGTTGATCAGCCCAAACGGTTTCAAGACCGTTAGGGGATCACCCAAACGGTATCAAGACCGTTTGGGGGTCACCCCAAGACCGTTTGGAGGTCTGGGGTCAAATATAGTTGACCAATTGAAGGTCTAAAGGTACCAAATCATATTGCAATTAAGTGTTGATTTGTTGATCAACTCGATAGACCAAACCTTGATGAAATTTCACTAGAATCCAAAGGTTGGATGAGCCAAACGGTCTCAAGACCATTTGGTGGTCACCCAAGACCGTTTGGAGGTCTAGGGTTGAGTATGGTTAGGTGTTTGAAGGTCTAAAGGTACCAAGCTGATATACAATGCAATGCTGATTTGGTGATAAATCCCATGATCCAAACCTTAATTGGATGGCTTGGATTTGAGTGATATGATGGGAAAAAGGTCTCAAGACCGTTTGGAGGTCATCCAAACGACCTCAAGACCGTTTGGGGTCAGGTCATACCCAATTTGGATGATGGTTCAAAAGTTTCAAAGTAAACAATCTTGCATTGATGAGTGTTGTTGAATCATCGATTCTAAACCCTATTCCAATTGAATCAAACCCTAATTGATGACCCAGTGAGGGTCAAATTAGTTGAAGGTTGACCTAGTAAACTCAATTGAAGTATGAGCATATGTCCAATTGATGATTGGTTCCATGAATTCAATGGTTGAAGATCCAATGCAATCAATTGAAACATAATTAGTAGCTTGATTGATGATCAACTTCAAAGTTCTAATTGGTGTTTATAAACCCTAATTCCATTGAGATCAGACCTAATTGAAGTTCCAATTAAGGGATGAGTTCATGACTCAATTGATGATTGAGTTGATGATCCAATTGGTTGATATTCCATAGATTGGAATTGAGTGTTGTTGAAGTCTTGATTGACTCTTTGGTCCATGCGGTTTTGAGAGGTTTGGACCAAACGATCTCAAGACCGTTTGGGACCAAACAGTCTCAAGACCATTTGAGGCCAAACGGTCTCAAACCGTTTGAAACTCATGCAGTTTCAAGTTCATGCGGTTTCAAAGCTTTTTTGCTTAAACGGTTTCAAACCGTTTGTGGTTCAATTTGGTTAATCCAATTGGATGCCTAATACAATTGAAGGATCAATTGGTTAACCCAATTGAGTACCTAATGTATTTGAAGGAACAATGGGTTGATTCAATTGAGTACCCAATGATATTAAAGACTCAATTGACTAATCCAAATGGATACCCAGTGTAGTTGAAGGTTCCATTGATCAATCTATTTGGATACCTCAAGTTATTGAAGGTCCAATTGATCAAACATTTTTGTAAACCTAATATGATTAGGTGGGAGATACCTTTAATGGTACTAATCTTTAATGCATAACAAATGCATGGATCCAATATATGATGTAAACCCTAATTGAGGCTGATTCCATGTATAATCCTATTAAGAGGTTGTCTACATGTGAAATCACTAATTAGGATGAATAGTAAACCCTAGTTGACGGTGTATCCATGTAAAACCATAGTTGAGGGTGCATCCATGTGAAACCCTAATTGAGGGAGTATCCATGTGAAACCCTAACTGAGGGTGCATCCATGTGAAACCCTAATTGAGAGTGATTTCATGAGAAACCCTAATTGGAAATGATTAGTAAACCTTAATTATGGGCAAAGTGATATGAAACCCTAATAAACGGTGATTCTATATGCAATCTCTATTCTAAAGAAGGGAGATGGTATGTGAAACCCTAATCCCTAATGAAAGAATAGAATTCATACTTGAATATGATTCATGAGGTGAAATCCTGTAGCACGACCGTGTAAGGCTGCACGGCCGTGGTGGCTTCCCTTTGCACGGCCGTGGTACTCTATGCTTGACTTAGAGTTGTTTTGAAAAGGACCTAACATGGTCTTTTTGTTAATTCCCGACTTATGGATGAATCCATAGTATTGGCAATGGCTGTATATTCCAAGTGAGTGACTAATGATCACTACTTTACATGATGAATGTGATGAACTGGTGCATAAAGTATTAGGATGGGTAATACCCTAATACAAGCTAAGTATATGAACTCAAATAAGATAATTGTGTTGAGGGAAGTGATACATCAAGATATGATAGATACCACATCCAACACCCCAATACTGGTATACCTTGATATGTTATAAGTCCAATATAATTGGGTGAATAACACATGAGATGTGCCATGTCAATGGTTACATTGAGATGAAATGTACCCTATTGAATGTAGGCCAACATTCCTTATGAAAAAGGGTTAATCCAAACCTATAAACTATGATGTAATCAATAGTCTAGTAAAGATGAAAGAGAAATTCATGATGTGTGTTGATAATTAATTTAATGATAAATGATGAGAATAATGAAGTATGATTAAAATACTTATTATTCCATAATGATTCCTCACTATGTGAACCCTAATACAGGGTAATACTATATGAACCCTAGCATAGGGTAATTGTTATGTGAATCCCTAATGTAGGGTAAATGCTATGTGAATCTCTAATGTAGGGTGATTTCTATGTGAGTCCCCAATGCAGATATGATGAGAAGATGAGCATAGCCAGGTATGGGCTATGATGTTCTGTACATTGAAAATGTTCTATAGACCTTATAAGCATTCATATGTCTTGTTGCCTATTAAGGGGTAATAAGAGGCGATATGAGCTTTGTGAACTATGTGCAATACATTGTGTAGCAAGAATTATAATGTCCTGGGTCAGATGACCTGAAGGTATGAAGTTACTCAATAAGTGGTAACAAGTGTTCTATGATGAGATAAGGGTTTAAATACCCATATTCTATAATCATAATGATGAATGTGTTAAGAAGAGGAATTGTACTTGATGAGTTGAGGGATTGAGATCCCAGTACATTGAGAAAAGAGTGTGGGTACATGCCCTGACTCCACTATGACAATGCCAGGCTTTAGATATATGATCTAAGACTGAAGAGAGTTAATGCTGTGATAATGATTCTGTAGTGGATAAATGTTATACATGTTCTTCATATTCCCTAATGGATATGTGATATGATGCTCTTTCAAGTTATAGCTGCAATGCTAAATAAGATTAATGTTCTAATCTGTTAGACATTAAAATATCTACTGCCATATAAATATGGTTCCTCCATTCATAATTATCTTCTTAAGTTGCAATAATAATGTTACTGGCAGAGAGTTATAACTCTCGCTGGGGCAATTTTTATAATTCTCTCACCCCCGTGGGAACCACATTTTTAGGTGGACGCGGACGAGGAGACAACAATCCTTCAATAGGCGAAGGACAACAACAACAACATGGACAACAGTGAAGTATCAGGTGGAGAGATTGGCTGTTATGTCATGATTAGATGTATATAGAGTCATATGTGTCGTCTCTGTACTCTCGGGTCCTCGGAGTAGTAGTTAGTGCTTTTAAGATTTTGGCTCAGTGCCTTGAGATTTTATTCTGCCTATGTTGAGCTTACCAATGCAGTTGATGTTGTAAATCTCGAGAAGAGATAGTACAAGACATGTACTTTGAAACAGAATGTAAATGTTATACTTTGGCTCTTGAAGAAAAAGATTTCCAATGTGTTGATCTCTTCGCAAAAAGTTTTAATTTTTAGTGATTTTTGCTAATCCGCTGCTTAATAAACGCTTCCACATTAGTTAATCTTGTTTTTGCGAATCGGTCGTTACAATAGTGCTATCAGAGCTCTAGGTTCACTGACTCTACAGAGACATAGGACTAAGGTTGTAGAGTCTATTCTAAGTGTCTTCCAGTTTATCTGATAGTATCTTCTGCTCACATAGGAGAAGAAGAACTTGAAAATGACTGGAAAACATGAGGAACACATTGCTGAGGGCAATGTTGTTGCACCAGGAGGGGGTGCATGGGACCAGGAAAGAGGAGAACAAGTTCCTGAGAATTCCCATCTTGACCTAATCAGGATAGAGAATCCTATGTTGTGCTCTTGAAGAGAAGGTTAGGACAACAGTGATGCATAAAGAAGACTGGATACTGGTATTACAACCTAGGTTACCAGTCCTCAATGCAGAAACTTTGGGCTTTGAAAGGATTCCTGAGTGACATGGTCATGATAGAACAGTGGAAATGTGGGAAAGATTATCATATGGCAAAAATGTAGACTCTGCCATAAGTTTGGACAAACAGTACATCTGTGATGGTAGTGCCCAAGGAAGGGCAATAAGCTAAGAATTAAGGTAAGATCTCTATAATTTTAGAGACATTTGCCTAAATATTCTAAAAAGCTAAAGTTTTTGGTGTCACTAGTACAATAAATGCCTAGTGCACCAGGGTAGTAGCCACTAAGTGAAGGCAAAAGTAGTAACATGAAATAACTAAACACTATGTGTTGAGCCAACCTAAAGTAGTAGATAATCATGATGGGTAATAGTCAAATGAAATATATTCATTCTAATACTTCATTTCATGATTCTATGTGTTGTAGTTGTTTTTGAGCTTCCTTTGACTAGTCCTATAAGGACACAAGGAAGATGAGAATCTACATTTTACTCAGTGATTCCTTAAAATGTTTTATAATCTCCCTTATCTGTGTGTTGAAAGATGAAATATAGAAGTGATACCTGAAGAAAATTTAAGAATGGAGAATCTTGTGTGTATAATGATGTGAAAAGTTAGGAATATGATAGAAAATAAAGTGCATACTACCTAAACTCAATACTTATATACCGTGGCCAGGTATATGATTATTGAGGATAAGGCAAGTATGAAACTCTTAGATTGTTATCTTTTTGATTAATCTGATCAAGTAGTCATTCTGAAATAATCTAGTGAGTATAATGAAACTATAGAGAAGAGCTATGTGAACATTCTCAACTTATAGGGAAGAGCTATGTGAACATTCCCAACTAATAGAGAAGAGCTATGTGAACATTATCAACAAAAGGGAAGAGCTATGTGAACATTCCCAACTAATAGAGAAGAGCTATGTGAACATTCTCAACTTATAGGGAAGAGCTATGTGAACATTCCCAACTAATAGAGAAGAGCTATGTGAACATTCTCAACAAAAAGGGAAGAGCTATGTGAACATTCCCAATTAATAGAGAAGAGCTATGTGAACATTCTCAACAAAAAGGGAAGAGCTATGTGAACATTCCCAACTAATAGAGAAGAGCTATGTGAACATTCTCAACAAAAAGGGAAGAGCTATGTGAACATTACCAACTAATAGAGAATAGATATGTGAACATTCTCAACAAAAAGGGAAGAGCTATGTGAACATTCCCAACTAATAGAGAAGAGCTATGTGAACATTCTCAACAAAAAGGGAAGAGCTATGTGAACATTCCCAACTAATAGAGAAGAGCTATGTGAACATTCTCAACAAAAAGGGAAGAGCTATGTGAACATTCCCAACTAATAGAGAAGAGCTATGTGAACATTCTCAATAAAAATGGAAGAGCTATGTGAACATTCCCAACTAATAGAGAAGGGCTATGTGAACATTCCCAACTAATAGGGAAAAGCTATGTGAACATTCCCAATTACATAGAGTTTGCTAAGTGAACTTTCCTAAATGAATAAAGGATTGTTGAGTGAATTATCTCTGTTAGATATATATGTTTCTCTTTTGATAAATATTCTTGAGTAATGATTGAAGTATGTTCTTTTATGCTTCTTCCTTTCAATGATATGGACATCATATGTTAGGGGTTTATGCTCTGCATAAACATTGATGAGGTTGAACTAATGAAAGGAGCTTTGTGTGGAATCACAGAGTTCATAATATCTCCAGGATATTAAGATGATATGTGGAGACTTGAGGGCATGATTAATGAAGAATCTGTTCCTCCTTTTCCTGGGATTTCGAGGACAAAATCCTTGTTAGGGGTTTATAATTTGTAACATCCCTGACCTGGGTTATGTGTTAACCCTAGATGTTTTGTCTAATAAGGTTGAGTAGATGCTTAATCTTATCTTGGGAAAAGTAATTAGGGCCCATGAGAAACTTATGTTTCAATTTTGGTCCTGTTTGGACAATGTTGAAGCAATGTTTGCTTATTTTGGACTAATGTGCAAATTACCCAAGTTGAGGGGTTTATGTGCAAATTGTGCATGATAATATGTTCCTAATGTGTTGAAGCATCATGAGAGTGAATATGATGTTGAGGTATGGCTTATGGAAGCCTGAATACCAAGAAAGAGCTGATAAAGCAATGTTTGTGCATTAAAACCTAGTTTTGGAGTAATGTGCAATTTACCCAAAACCTGGGGTTCAATATGAAAATTACCACTTCAATTAGGTCCTTAATGTTTCTTGGCATCATGTAAAGTAAAGAAAATGAGAAGGGCATCTCATTTGAATTAAGTTGGAGGAGAGAGAATCTTGATATTAAAATAATCAAGATTTAATCATAAGTGAAACCCTAATTCAATTTAGGGAAAAAATGAATGTATTACTTAAAGGGCCTTCAACCAAAATGTTATTGGTTGATTTTGAATAAGGAGGGACGTTCCTTTTCCAAGATAAGGAACGAAAATATCTAAAGGAGGTGAAATTCCACTCACCTTATTATAAGTTAAAGAATTCCCACTCAAAAAGATATATTAGTATTATAATGGATTAAGGTGCTTATTTTATTTTCCCTTAATCCATGGATAATGGAAGGGATTTCGGTGTCTTTGAGTTGCCTTTTCATACAAGCAAACCAAGGAGCAAGAGGTGGTACTATTTTTGGGATTGAATGCATTTTAATAAGGCATTTTCTCTCTCATCAATTTCCTTATAAAAGTGCCATTTCCAAGCCCAAACCAAGGCCTTTTCGGATTTCTTTCTTTCCCTTGCTTGCAAAACCGACCAAGGAGCAAGGGAGGAGCAGGAGGACGACTCCCAACCTGTTGGTAAGGTTCTTGATTCATTTATCCTTGATTCCATGGTGGAAATCGAAAATAAATTATGGATTCCTTCTTATTTTGATCTCCTCTTCAACCCTAGCCAACTTTTACAATCAAAAGCTTGAGGACGAGCCTAGGGGGAGTTTCAAGAGCTTTACCCACCATTAATGGCGTGATCTTGGATCTTTGGAGCTCAATTGGAGGCGGGTTTTATAGCTTAAACCCTTAAACATTGCTATTGCATCAATTCTCTATGCTTTGTTGATTGATTTCTTTAATTTGATACACTCTTGTTTCTTTGCTGCAATTTCCATCAAGAACGGTTCCTGTTCTTGGTTGTTAGAAGGAAGGGGATGATGACATCATCCTATATGCTTATTTAAAGAAAAGTAACAAGCCAACATGTTTTGGTAGCTACTCCAAATCATTTTAATTTGATTGGTTATGCGGTTTCAGCAAACCGTTTAAGGGCAAACGGTTTGAAACCGTTTGGGAGAAAACGGTTTCAAAACTGTTTGGGATGGTTGACCAAGCGTTGAATGTTTGGGAATTTTGTTCCTAATTATGTAGGCTGATAACCCACCAAATTTGAGTGGTTAACGCCAAAGGAATTGTAGGTTGAAGGCCAATCAATTAGGCATATTGAATTGAATTAAATGCTGATTTTCAACCTGATTAACTTGACCATTTTGGGAAAACGGTTTCAAGACCGTTTGAGTGAGTTGAACAAGCGTTTACCGTTTGGGATTCCTGTTAATAATTATTTTGGTTGATGACCCTCCAAATTTGAGGGATTAACTCCCAAGGAATCGTGAGTTGGTGGCTAATCAATTAGGGAAACCTAATTGGATTAAGTGCTGATTATCAATCTGATTTAATTGAACTTTTTGGGCAAACGGTCTCAAGACCATTTGCGTGCGTTGACCAAGGGTTAACCGTTTGGGATTACTGTTCCTAATTATGTGTTCTAATGACTCACCAAATTTGAGGGATTAACTCCCAAGGAATCGTGAGTTGAAGGCTATTCAATTGGGAAAACCCTAATTGAAAACAATGCTGAAATTCCAATGAGTTAAGTGGAGATTTTGGGTTGATTAGCCCAAACGGTTTCAAGACCGTTTGGGGATCACCCAAACGGTCTCAATACCGTTTGGGGGTCACCCCAAGACCGTTTGGAGGTCTGGGGTCAAATATAGTTGACCAATTGAAGGTCTAAAGGTACCAAATCATATTGCAATTAAGTGTTGATTTGTTGATCAACTCGATAGACCAAACCTTGATGAAATTTCACTATAATCCAAAGGTTGGATGAGCCAAACGGTCTCAAGACCGTTTGGTGGTCACCCAAGACCGTTTGGAGGTCTAGGGTTGAGTATGGTTAGGTGTTTGAAGGTCTAAAGGTACCAAGCTGATATACAATGCAATGCTGATTTGGTGATCAATCCCATGATCCAAACCTTAATTGGATGGCTTGGATTTGAGTGATATGATGGGAAAACGGTCTCAAGACCGTTTGGAGGTCATCCAAACGACCTCAAGACCGTTTGGGGTCAGGTCATACCCAATTTGGATGATGGTTCAAAAGTTTCAAAGTAAACAATCTTGCATTGATGAGTGTTGTTGAATCATCGATTCTAAACCCTAATCCAATTGAATCAAACCCTAATTGATGACCCAGTGAGGGTCAATTGAGGGTCAAATCAGTTGAAGGTTGACCTACTAAACTCAATTGAAGTATGAGCATAGGTCCAATTGATGATTGGTTCCATGAATTCAATGGTTGAAGATCCAATGCAATCAATTGAAACATAATTAGTAGCTTGATGGATGATCAACTTCAACGTTCTAATTGGTGTTTATAAACCCTAATTCCATTGAGATCAGACCCTAATTGAAGTTCCAATTAATGGATGAGTTCATGACTCAATTGATGATTGAATTGATGATCCAATTGGTTGAGATTCCATAGATTGGAATTGAGTGTTGTTGAAGTCTTGATTGACTCTTTGGTCCATGCGGTTTTGAGAGGTTTGGACCAAACGGTCACAAGACCGTTTGAGTCCAAACGGTCTCAAGACCGTTTGGGACCAAACGGTCTCAAGACCGTTTGAGACCAAACGTTCTCAAACCGTTTGAGACTCATGCAGTTTCAAGTTCATGCGGTTTCAAAGCTTTTTTGCTTAAACGGTTTCAAACCGTTTGTGGTTCAATTTGGTTAATCCAATTGGATGCCTAATACAATTGAAGGATCAATTGGTTAACCCAATTGAGTACATAATGTATTTGAAGGAACAATGGGTTGATTCAATTGAGTACCCAATGATATTAAAGACTCAATTGACTAATCCAAATCGATACCCAGTGCAGTTGAAGGTTCCATTGATCAATCTATTTGGATACCTCAAGTTATTGAAGGTCCAATTGATCAAACATTTTTGTAAACCTAATATGATTAGGTGGGAGATACCTTTAATGGTACTAATCTTTAATGCATAACAAATGCATGGATGCAATATATGATGTAAACCCTAATTGAGGCTGATTCCATGTATAATCCTATTAAGAGGTTGTCTACATGTGAAATCACTAATTAGGATGAATAGTAAACCCTAGTTGAGGGTGTATCTATGTAAAACCATAGTTGAGGGTGCATCCATGTGAAACCCTAGTTGAGGGAGTATCCATGTGAAACCCTAACTAAGGGTGCATCCATGTGAAACCCTAATTGAGAGTGATTTCATGAGAAACCGTAATTGGAAATGATTAGTAAACCTTAATTATGGGCAAAGTGATATGAAACCCTAATAAACGGTGATGCTATATGCAATCTCTATTCTAAAGAAGGGAGATGGTATGTGAAACCCTAATCCCTAATGAAAGAATAGAATTCATACTTGAATATGATTCATGAGGTGAACTCCTATAGCACGACCGTGTAAGGCGGCACGGCCGTGGTGGCTTCCCTTTGCACTGCCGTTTTTGGTTGCACGGACGTGGTAGTCTATGCTTGACTTAGAGTTGTTTTGAAAAGGACCTAACATGGTCTTTTTGTTAATTCCTGACTTATGGATGAATCCATAGTATTGGCAATGGCTGTATATTCCAAGTGAGTGACTAATGATCACTACTTTACATGATGAATGTGATGAACTGGTGCATAAAGTATTAGTATGGGTAATACCCTAATACAAGCTAAGTATATGAACTCAAATAAGATAATGGTGTTGAGGGAATTGATACATCAAGATATGATAGATATCACATCCAACACCCCGATACTGGTATACCTTGATATGTTATAAGTCCAATATAATTGGGTGAATAACACATGAGATGTGCCATGTCAATGGTTACATTGAGATGAAATGTACCCTATTGAATGTAGGCCAACAAGCCTTATGAAAAAGGGTTAATCCAAACCTATAAACTACGATGTAATCATAGTCTAGTAAACATGAAAGAGAAATTCATGATGTTTGTTGATAGTTCATTTAATGATAAATGATGAGAATAATGAAGTATGATTAAAATACTTATTATTCCATAATGATTCCTCTCTATGTGAACCCTAATACAAGGTAATACTATATGAACCCTAACATAGGGTAATGGTTATGTGAATCCCTAATGTAGGGTAAATGCTATTTGAATCTCTAATGTAGGGTGATTGCTATGTGAGTCCCCAATGCAGATATGATGAGAAGATGAGCATAGCCAGGTATGGGCTATGATGTTCTGTACATTGAAAATGTTCTATAGACCTTATAAGCTTTCATATGTCTTGTTGCCTATTAAGGGGTAATAAGAGGTAATATGAGCTTTGTGAACTATGTGCAATACTTTGTGTAGCAAGAATTATAATATCCTTGTTCAGATGACCTGAAGGTATGAAGTTACTCAATAAGTGGTAACAAGTGTTCTATGATGAGATAAGGGTTTAAATACCCATATTCTATAATCATAATGATGAATGTGTTAAGAAGAGGAATTGTACTTGATGAGTTGAGGGATTGAGATCCCAGTACATTGAGAAAAGAGTGTGGTTACAGGCCCTGACTCCACTATGACAATGCCAGGCTTTAGATATATGATCTAAGACTGAAGAGAGTTAATGCTGTGATAATGATTCTGTAGTGGATAAATGTTATACATGTTCTTCATATTCCCTAATGGATATGTGATATGATGCTCTTTCAAGTTATAGCTGCAATGCTAAATAAGATTAATGTTCTAATCTGTTAGACATTAAAATATCTACTGCCATATAAATATGGTTCCTCCATTCATAATTATCTTCTTAAGTTGCAATAATAATGATACTGGCAGAGAGTTATAACTCTCGCTGGGGCAATTTTTATAATTGTCTCACCCCCGTGGGAACCACATTTTTAGGTGGACGCAGATGAGGAGACATGAATCCTTCAATAGGCAAAGGACAACAACAGCAACAGGGACAACAGTGATGTCTCAGGTGGAGACATTGGCTGTTATGTCATGATTAGATGTATATAGAGTCATATGTGTCGTCTCTGTACTCTCGGGTCCTCAGAGTAGTAGTTAGTGCTTTTAAGATTTTGTCTCAGTGCCTTGAATTTTATTCTGCCTATGTTGAGCTTACCAGTGCAGCTGATGTTGTAAATATCGAGAAGAGATAGTACAAGACATGTACCTTGAAACAGAATGTAAATGTTATACTTTGGCTCTTGAAGAAAAACATTTCCAATGTGTGGATCTCTTCGCAAAAAGTTTTAATTTTTAGTGATTTTCACTAATCCGCTGCTTAATAAACGCTTCCGCATTAGTTAATCTTGTTTTTGCGAATCGTTCGTTACAATATTGCACAAAAATTGGTTAAATCATCCATAATATTTAATTGCTAAGTATGTGACTACAAACCCTGAATTGTATGTTTGATCTAAGTTGTTGCAAAATGATATGAAATGGATTCTTCCTCTATTTGGATGAATTTTAGATGATAAAATAATATTAGAAATGTATAAAATACATCCTAATGAGAATTACCTAAGTATTCACAAAGGTTATAAGAGTAAACTAAAATATAGGGAATTTGTCTGACTCTAATTGTTGTATAATCAAATAGAGAAATTTGTTTATATGGATCCCCTTGGTTATGAATGATTGTTTATCAGAATGCGTGTTGCATATATGTCAGATACTATCTTGGATTTCATTTAAGGTGAATAGTGTTTGTTTGATATCTCAGTAAAGAGGGTGAAACACTAGATGTGGGGAAAGTTGGATATTTGTGACTAGATATCATGAAATCCATTTGAACATATTTTCTTGACATGATAGACTTTAGTTATTCAATTTTATTATTGATGCATGTTATCTCAGTGAATGGCATGGAAACCAAAATTCAGCTCAGTTCCAAGGTCTCATACATATATCTATTTTATATGATATGTTGATAGTAGTCTTTATTCAGTGAATGTTTATGTCGCATGAAATCCTTATGAGAGACATGTGATAAGTGAATGAGGTAAATGAAACCCTAAGGATAGAGAGTTCAATGAATTAAGCATTTTGATTACCATGTTCTTAGTATGAGATGTGTGATGCTTAACAATTCAGTTGTGGTAAATGTTATCAGATGGTCTATGAAACGAATGGTTTACAGAGCTAAACTAAGATATGTAATGTGATGATTGAATTGTGAATGTAAAGAGTGAATTAGACATGTAGATGCTCTGAACACTATAGATTCCCTATGAGAGGTCTGCAGCATAGGGATGCAACGACCTAACCCTGCCAGTGTCTAGTATACGGGGGTCGGAACGTACTAATAGGTGGTATGGGGGAAGAAGCCCTAGTGGAAGTTTCCTTAAAAATACAGTATGTAGTATCCAACATCAACCTGAGATCCTGGTGGCACTAGAGTATAGAAAAGCTGATAGGTGGCTTGACTCACTGCCTAAGTTCCCAGGTTGAGAGGTGGAATCTGAGATAACTTGCCACTCCCATTAGCCACTGAGAGGTAGACGTGCCGAGGCCCGCTACAGACGGGGTCTTACTCGAGAGATAGGCTTAGGAACCCGGGCATGCTTCTAAGCCTTGTACAGTGAGATCGTAGCTTGTTGTGATTCTTTCACATGTTGTGGTACACCTCATGTGGGTTCAGGGCATAATAAGATGAATGAGAGGTTAAACAAATGTGTGCAGTTATTCAATTATTCTTTTTATGTTTCTGAATTATTAGTTCTCTTTGAAATTAATCAAGCATGCTCATATATTGATTTACTCTTGTTAATATCTAGAGCATCCTGCCATATTTATGATTGTCAATTATCAGTCGCTTTAAAGCTTACTACTGTTATAATTGATATCAGTTGCTCAAAAGTATATATGTAATTATATCAGTGCTTTAGACTGTTTCTTTGAAGTACTCATTCACTGAGTGAGTAGGCTCACCCCTCTACTCACAATTTTTTGGGAAACCACATGGACTTGAAGAAGGCCAAAGCATCAGAGTAGATCTACCACATGAGTTAAGTATGAGATTAGTTAAGTTCAGTCGGTCCCTATCACTCTGGGTCCTAGTATAGATGTGAGAGAGTTGTAAGCGATGTTTTGTATCTTTGTTTCCTTAATAATAGAGTATGTATCTGATTATCATATCATATGTATATGGAAGTGTGAGAAATAGAATGAATGTATGGATGTGTGTCATTTATGTTGAGATCATATTAAAGTAATCAAAGTTTGATTCTCTTATAAAGGTTTTTTTTGGAAATCGGTAAATATATTGCCAAAAGGAGCCTGTCTAAAAGCAGGACCTACAAAACAAACCCATATACAAGGGGGTATTATCTACAAAACCCCCAGTATCTCTTATCTTTCTCAGACAGGCCTGAGGCTAAGCCTTTTTTACACATAAGAGCACGGGATAAGAAACTGGCTATTATGGAAATAACCCTCTCCTCATCCCTATCTTGTCTACCATGATTCCTATTGTTCCTTTCCTCCCAAACCAAGTAGCAGGTACCGGTAAAACAAAAACCACCTACTGCAAACTCTCTCCTAGTGAGCGGTTTATCTATAATCTTCTTGATCATATCATTTATGTTGTCCCCCTTCATCTGCTCCCATTCGCACTTGAGACACACCGTCAGCCAAATTCTCCTGAAATAACTACATTGTCCAAACAAGTGGTTTTGGCTTTCCTCTTCTCTGTTGCACAGGCGGCACCAAGCATCAACCTGCATCCCCCACCTATTAAGCCTATCCGCGGTAGGGAGTTTGGAAAGAATAGATCTATATGTAATCGTACTCCATTTGGGGATATGAAAGGGGTTCCAGAGTATATAATGCCAAGGCACATCATCGCCGATATCCATGTTGGCCCATGGTCTCGCCCTAGGATCAACCAGGCTGACAAACCCAAGTTGATCAACATTATACCAGTGCTGCGCTACCATCCACTGCTTGCACATGTTCTTCCATATCCGAGAGGAACTGTTATCAAAGCCATCTTGTAGCCTTCCATACCTTTTAATCATCCAACCAGTCCAAACATTATCATTCTGAATCAAAAATATATTAACCCTCTTGCACTGACTTTGGTATACCATCGTTTTTGGTTCAATAATATTCAACCCCCCCTTATGGAAAGGCCTAGCAATATCTTTCCACACAACACCATGTCCTTTTCCACCCCACACAAAATCGGCCATTAGCTGCCTGCATCTATCAGCAGTCGACAAAGGGATATCGCAGGAATCACTCCAAAATCTTACCATAGCTTGAAGTACAGATCTAACAAGGACCAACTTCCCATCCATGGAAATCATACCTGCAGACCAGCTATCAATTTTGGTTCTTAGAAAATCAGTGCATTGTGAAAAATCAGCAACTGAACCCTTACCACCTGCCACAGGAGCACCCAAATACCGGGCAGTAAGTCTACCCACCATGATTTGAATAGAATTCCTCATCCTCCCTCTTCTCGAAATGCAGGACCTGGATAGATACATCCTTGACTTGATAGTGCTGATGTATAGTCCAGTTAGACGCCCAAAAATGATCATAACAGCCTTAAGCTCCTTCACTCTTTTAGCATGCCCCGTAGAGAAGAGTAGTACGTCATCAACAAAAATTAGGTGGGAGTGCACTAACGTATTCTTCACTTTGAAAGGTCTAACACGCTTTTCATCAACAACATCTTTCATAAGTTTCGTTAGTCCCTCCATGATAATGGTGAACAATAGCGGGGACAAAGGATCCCCCTGCCTTAAGCCATTCCCAGCAGTAAAGAACCCAATCGGGCCACCATTAAGAAGAATAGAGAAGGAAGTGGTGGATACACATTGAGAGATAATGTTAACCCACCTCTCACAAAAACCCAAAGCCTTCATGATAGCCCACAGGGCATCCCATCTAACATGATCGTACGCATTCATTAAATCAACCTTCATGCAGGCTTTGGCACTGCTTCTTTTATTATTGAACCCGATGAGGAACTCAGCAGCAAGAAGGGTGCTATCAGATATACGCCTTCCTTTAATGAAGGCAATTTTCTCTTTGGAAATGATATTCGGGAGAACACCTTTAAGCCGCTCATCAATGACTTTGGATAACACTTTATATAGCACATTAGAGTAGGCTATAGGCCTATAATTAGAGATACTCTCAATATCCTTCTTCTTGGGGATCAGTTTGATGAAAGCATGGTTGATAGACAACACCATACCGTGCCCGTTTATGACCCATCTTACTGCTTTAACTAAGTCCCCTTTCACCATCTGCCACATATACTGAAAAAACTTAGCATTCATTCCGTCAGGTCCTGGCGCTTTGCTGGAATTAATAGAGAACATGGCCTCCTTCACTTCCTCTTCACTGACCTGAGCACAAAGCATAGCATTAGTTGTTTCATCAACCCTTCTCTCGGTAGCATCTCCTCTAGGCAAAGGCCAGTTGTCTCTTCATTATTATATAGCTTTTTAAAGAAGTTGATAGCATTTAAAGCAATGTCCTCTCTGCTGTTCACTACTAGTCCACGTTCATTTATCATCTCATGGATAGCTTCTCTCATCTCTTTCTTCTTAACAGCTCTATGATGGTATTACAGTCTCCATCATTTAGCCATTCCATCCTACTCCTCTGCCAAAATAAAACTTCCTCCACTTTTTTCAACTTCAGCAGTCTCTCCTCCACTTTTCTTTCTTCTGTTATAAGATCTTCATTTAAAGGATCATTCCGAATCATCATCATGGTATGCTGGTATTCCTGTTCATCCTTATAGAGCAGGTTCTTAAGATTGACTTTTTCTTTAC
This sequence comes from Alisma plantago-aquatica, assembly GCA_963693085.1. Classification (NCBI taxonomy): domain Eukaryota; kingdom Viridiplantae; phylum Streptophyta; class Magnoliopsida; order Alismatales; family Alismataceae; genus Alisma; species Alisma plantago-aquatica. The sequence continues at coordinate 640,075,686 of OY856412.1, forward strand.
TCCACTTCTTAAGGGCTTTCTTCGTATTCTGTATTTTCTTCAAAGTAATGAACATGTCATTACCTTCAACTTCGGTACCCCAGCTAGCTTCCACAACTTGCTTAAATCCGGGCCAATCACACCACCAATTCAGGAAACAAAAAGGTCTTTTTATGTTCGGTTTGTCCACCAACTCGATCTTCATCCACACATGGTCACTAAGCGGATTAGAACCCAACTTAATGAAAGAAGTAGGCCATATGCTCAACCAAGCATCATTAACCAACCCCTTATCAATAGCACTGGATATTCTCCTACTCTTTTCCTATGTGTTAGACCAGGTGGTCCTGCCCCTAAATCTGTTCAGCTCTGACAACCCACACTCCTCAACCATATTATTAAACGAAGCAAGGATCCTTTCAGGGACCCTTTTACCACCCATTTTCTCATCGGACCTCCTTATGTTGTTGAAATCTCCTACAACCAGCCACAGAATCTCCTGTTGGGTAGTATCAACAATATTCTTCCACAATCTAGTTCTATCTCCCTCCAATCTTTCTCCATACACAGCAGAAAGAATGAAGTGAGTGCCTCCCCGGTTGCAGCAAGAGACAGACAAAACCTAATCATAAGCACTAATAGTCTCGACATCCCAGACATTACTACGCCAACCAATAGCAATGCGACCACCATCCCTTTAATCCAGGTTAGTTGTAGCATTCCACCCTGTCTAGAACAGGGTGTCCACTCTCTCACTCACTGCTCTTCTAATTCTAGTTTCCAAGTAGATGACCAAAGACACATCAATTTCTGCTATGGCCTTCCTCAACTCTCTCTGGCTATTCGCCAACGATGCTCCTCGCACATTCCAGGCGAGGATGGTCATTAAATTGCTTTGTTTCCCCCCTCCACCTTCGGGATGGGAGCTCTTCTTTCCTTTCTTGACTGAGCTTCTAGTCTGTTTAGGACTTTTGCTTCTCCGAGTTTCAACACCCATTGACACTTCTTCAGGCATTTGTTCAAGCACAGCAAAGGCGTTGCACATCCTGCTATCTCCACTAGCAGCAGGATGTCCGCCTGGGTCGTCTTTGTCCTGGATCTCTCCTTATTTAACGGTCACCACCTCCTGTGCGCCATCGACCTCAGCGTCAGCCACAAAGACCATAGCAGAAACAACAGACACCTCGACTACAGCAGCAACTGAGACCTCTGTGCCACCCACCCTGACAGCCCCTGGGACTATCGTCTTTCCCTTTCTAGATCCCACTGGAGGTCTTGACTTGCCGCCTCACCTCGCTCGACCCCTAGGTACCTCAGGAACAATCGGGGGAGCAAGGGAGACGACCTGGCTTCTCTCACCCGAGCAGTCGCCTGTTTCGTGGCTGAAGACTTTGCAGGAGCTGCAGCGATCTGGCAGAGCTTCATACTTAAACCTGACCTCCCATTCCTCACCACTAGGAAGCTTAACCATAACCTCCGGTGGCGGCTCTGTCTTGGCAGAGATGTCAACACAGAACCGGGCACACCCTTGGATGGACCCATTAGACCGCCTATCGATGGCCCTAGGCGTGCCAACGGCGTGGGCGATCACAACGATAGCTCTTGATGTCCAGTGCTTACCAACATCAGGTAACGACACCCAAATCGGCGCTGTCTTGAAAGAGGCCCTTCTAGTATCAGCCTGGGGCGTCCATTTGCACACAAGGACCAATTGATCATCAAAGAACCAAGGTCCTCTTAGCATAGCTTCATTATGATCAGCATCACTAGCAAACCTCGTGAGAAAGAGTCCACCATCCAGTGTGAACACCTCCATCTCCCCCTTTGGTCGCCAATGTCTGATCATCCACCCTCTGAGCTGGTGCGGGTTGCATCTCTTCCCCAGAATCTGGACAATGACGGAGAATCGATGATAGTCCTCCATCTCGTCCATGATCGGAACATTGAACTTTGTCCACAACCGCATATCCCCTTCCTTATGGAAAGGGGTCTTGGGGTCTGCCGCCACACCTCCTCTAAGCAAAAGAGGAGGCCCAACAACAGACTTAACCCAATCGCGTCCGATGGTGACATCAGCATCAACATCGAACCAGTCACATGCAGCTCTGCTACCACTCGCCCCAACAGCAGGGGTGGAGGCGGCTACGGGTGGGGAGCCCCCAGTCTTTGCGGGGATTGCCTTCTGCAATAGGGGGCCTCAGTCACCTTCTTCAGCGGGTCCAACTCAGGGGAAGGCGGCGGCGGCCCACCCACCATCGCGAGCACCAGGCATCGTCTAGAGATGGATCTGAGCTAACCTAGAGAGAGAAGATGCACAACTAAATTGTCATAGTTGCAATCATTCTTTTCTCTTGTAAAGTTGTTTATCTGATTGGATGTGAGAAAACAAAGAGTTTGAAATAAAAGGAAAAAGGAAAAAATCAGGAGTGAACTTTGTATTAAGTATAATCCTCAAAGTTATGCCCTAATCTCATGATTAGTGGTAATTGTAGGATGTGGGTATGACACATGGAAAGTCCCATAGAAACTTCATACTTGCCCCCTTCTTTATAAAGCCATGCCTACCCCTTCCCACCTCCCAATCCAAGAAGCAATCCTCTCCTCTTTCCCCAACTTAGTGTAAGGCCCCTAAACTTGCTTAATGAGTTGAATAAGATTAATTATCATAATTGAATTATTATAACCCTAATCTAACCTTGTTATATGATTTGAAATAATAAGCAAGCTTAAGTTTCAAATTTGGCCCTATTTGGACACTATTTGAACAAGTTTTGCAATTTTATGCACATTTTGGACTTTTATGCAATTTACCCAATTGAGATGTTTTCTTTGCAAATTATCAGTTTCATTATGTTCCTTGGATATTATCTCATCATTCTTGATCTTTTTGAGCCATGGGGAACCTATTTAATCCTTGTTTTGTAGGTGTTTTCTCCAAGGGTATTTTAGGGTTTACCCCTTTGTGGATGAGCTACCTTTAGTAGCTGTCAACTAATGAATTATTTGTTTTGTTTGGAAATTCAAGAAATAAGGGATTGTCATGTCTCTATGGATGGTGGTGGATATGCTTGTGTGTGTGCTTGTATATTCTTAATATTTTAAGGCCATGGACACTTGGAAAGATACTAGAACTTCAACTTTTTCTTTTAGTTTTTATCTTAAAGTTTCATATACTTATCCCTAAGAACCAACATGAGACATTTTCCATCCACCACTTCCCTAATTCTACAAAACTCATTCTCCCTCCATGCTACTACAAATTTCCTGTCCAAGGAATAAGAAAGAGGGGAGCTTCTTGGAAAAGAATCTAGGGTTGCAATTGACTTCCATTTAGGGTTTGAAAAGCTTCCTTCTAGTAATCTTGACCTAAAAGAGTAAGAATATTCCTCCATTTATTTCTTTGTTATCCTTCCTCCTAGCTTTCTCCAGGTCAGAACCTTGCTGTTACATTGTAGAAATTGCTCTAATACCAACTTGTGAGAATCCGTTACACTAAACGAGATTACTCAAAACATAAAGCACAATCACTCACCAATTAACCACATACCCAAAAATATGGATAAATTAAAACCGATTTCAATATCAACAATTGCTCTGATACCAACTTTTGAAAACCCATTACACTAAATGAGATTACTCCAAACATAAAACACAATCAAACACCAATTAACCACATACCCAAAAATATGGGTAAATTGCAGAAAAGTCCAAAGTGTGCATAAAATTGTATAACTTGCTCAAAAAGTGTCCAAATTAGACCAAATTTGAAATGTAAGCTTGTATTATGATTTCAAAGCATATCAAAAGGTTATATTAGGGTTATAAGAATTAAAGTATAATAATTAAGCTTATTCAACTCATTAAGAAAGTTTAGGGGTCTTACAACTATCATCACATATATAATCGCTGAGACACGACCGCGGCCATTCTCAAACTGAGGGCTAGGTATGACCACAATCATCCTCCCTAAACACTTGAATTTAGGATGACCAGCACCCCACATACTCATCAATATGCGCTCTGAGTTTCCCTTAAGAATACTCATTTCACCATCTGGCAAGTTCTGACACTCAGATGGATCTATGGCACAAGGCACTACATGATTAGAGTTCCACTTGATTAGTTATCCAAATTGGGTGAATTAAGGCTACATAAAACAAATGGACATACAAACCCTAATTCACATCTAGTAAGCATATAAGTATCACAACTTCAAAAAGTTATAAAACTTATGAAACATAATTTCTCATCTCATCATCACATGGTACTATTCACTTGCCATTCATGAGACTACACCAGTCATCATACTATCACAAGATATAAATCCTTTTCACAATATCAGAGGGTATCAACCCTTATCAACCCTTGCTAACGTTTTACCAATCATGGCATGTGTCCCATACCATTCCTTGAAGTATAAAAAAAGGCGATGTATCCATTCTTTTTTTTTAGATACACTGACACTTGAACACTTGTCAGTTCTTTTTTAGCATTAAAAGAAATGCTAACACTGGCACATGTCATTCCATACAAGGAAACATTATTCCCAGTGAGCCTTGTTAGGGGTGAAACAACAACACTATCTTCACCTTACTAGTATTTACACAAACTACTTAGAAGACATATCATGATCCCATAAAGACATTTAATCAACCCCATACCACTCTTGTTCAACTTGTCTCTTAGCTATTGCTGCTTCAACAACCCTAAGGTTTTTGAAGAAATATTGATCATATTTTTGACCATATTTGAAATACTTTGACATGTCATCATTCAAAGCTTGATATAACTTGTATGACATGACTGGAACACTTTGTTCCTCCTATTCATAAATTCTATTTGTACATTGGTTAGTCTAAAGGACATAACTCTAAACTCATCATGGTCATGTGAATTATGTCATCCAATGTAACTCTTATGCATTGATATTGGATCATAGGTTTATCTTAAAGGAACACAATATCACATATCTATTGACCAAAAAACCATCTATCCTTGATAGTGGTCTTGCCCAACTATCACTGAACCATACACAATATTATAGAATCACTTTTTTTTTCTTCCTTCCAAACAACATTTAGAGGGTCATCATCAACTCTCTCTCCCTCTCTTTAAGGGGGAGGAACACTTGGAATGTTCATTTAATAAACATCTCCAACCTTCACATATTTCTCATACTATTGATACATCTCAGATACTAGGATTCATTACCTTAGTATCCACCTCATGTGTTATAAGGAACTCACATCATTATCTCATCCACTTTTACCAACATAAAAAATATCAAGACATATAAGAGGAGTCTTCCTAATTATTGGAAGGCTCAAAAGAAAAATCATCACAAACTTTATTATCTTAGAACCATACTCCAAACAACCTTATGCTATAATAAGCTATCCACCCTCATGTTTACAATGAATCCACACATACTAAGTGGAAATGATCCACTTGAAAGTTGTGCCCTGGAAAGGAAAGACAAAAAGGGAAACACACTTCCCACATCATAGAAACATTGTTCAAGGGTCATTAGCAAAAAGGTTACGAATTCTATTTTCATTATGCAGGTTACAACTTCTAATGTATCATTTTACCTTTTTCATTTTGGGTTCCTTGCCATTAGAATAGGAATCATCATGATTAACATATCTCATTACTCCTTCCTTGATGACTATTTATCACACTTGGGTATGTTCTCTTATTTTATGATATTTTTCAACCACTTATCAACTGGTAAATCATCATATTCCACATTTTCTTCATTAAACATGGATCATCTGCCTTAATTTCTTTCAAACTCCATGCTTATTTTACATTAACACTTGCTTACACACATAGGTTGGTCTGATATTAACTCAAGTTCCACCTTATTCCTTTGTCATTGTTCTCATTATCTTCTCATTTTATACTTATCATTGGAGTTCTCTCCATCTTATGTGGATTTCATGCCTTGATTCACTTTATAAGCATAAACTTATCTGTCTTTTACTTTATTATCTTCTTGAATCACATCTTCAAGAACTCCTCTTTTTCTAATTTGTATTCAATTTTATATGTCATGGTGTTATACCTTTCTCTTATAGTTACCAAATATTTGAGTTTTGATAGATTATGATGCAATTTTCATCTTCTTTAAGGTAGGATAGAGATATTCATACCATGATTTCTTATTCATTATGCTCTTTAGATTATATCAAAATGACTACTTGATTAGAGTAATCAGAATGATAACAATCTAAGAGTTCCATAATTACCTTTCTTCAATAATTGAATACCTGGCCAGGGCACCCAAATACTGAGATTAGGCAGTATGCACCATATTTTTATGTCATATTCCTAATTTTGACCTCATTCTAGTCCTAAGTCCTAGTGTCCCTATAGACTCGATGAACCTAAAGCTCTGATACCAACTTGTGAGAACCCGTTACACTAAATGAAATTACTCAAAAGATAAAGTACAATCAATCACTAATTAATCACATACCCAAAAAATGGGAAAATTAAAACCGATTTCAACGTCAGCACCCTCTTAGAAACATTTGCGTAAGAGCCCAACATCATTCTTATACCCATACTATACCAAGAATTTGATTCAAATTATTCAATCGCCTTAGCCACAACATATATACATAGGAGAACAATATTTTTATATGCCACATAACAAACATTAACATGCTAACAAAATTTCTATTCGTTTGAAACACCATATACAAACTTTTCCTGCCCAGACCTGAGAGTACAAGGATGACTCTAGGACACACTAGACATCTAATCAACTTTCTCAAAGATTCATTACAATAGATCCTTTTTGCTGCCACATGTTTGCTTTCATAACTTCCGATTACCTAAAAATACGTGGCGAACCACAAAGGTGAGACCCATTTCCCAATAAGAGATATAACCTCCAACAACCTTTATTGATTACAACATTTTAAATAGTAGATAACTGAGCAGTTGGAGTATTTAATAATCAATTGAACAGATTGAACAATTCAAGTATGCTAAAAGAATTAAGCAATTAATATTAGCAACAAGTATGGTTATCAATGTATATATAGGTAACAAATAAATCCATTTCTCTAGATAGATATCTACTCAAATTTCATCAAACTACATCTAATAACAACCATCATCATTAATCTGACTATCATCATATTCCTTGCTAACAACACAAACAATTTAGTAGCATAAGCATCCCTGACATCATGAATATGTCTAGTAACATAATATGGCTATCAATATTGGCATTTCAAATAAAGGGAACAAATCTATGTCATAAGTAGAACTTAAATCATAACATAATGAACTACATAGGCATGATTAGCAGTTTAAGCATTTCTAATTACATAGGCATGGCTAGCAATATTAAACATAGCTAGCAACAATATCTTAACCATCAGTGTCAATATATTTGACAACATAAGTATGTTTACAACAAGAGCATAACAACAACATAAGCATATTTATTATCTCTTATTGTACTATACATGATTTCAATGAAAAGAAAGCAAATATGGGTTATCATCCAATATGAAGCATTGTGTATAACCCTAAACATATATGATACACATATGTCTTACATCTTTTATTATGCCTTGAGGATATTGAGGATACCACTAAAAATCCAACTGGCCACTGCTAAGTTAAAATCAGTGCCACACAAGATCTAGGAAGAGCTAGACTCCTAAGATCTTCTCCGTCCCCGGTCAGTACCGGTTTGCCACAATGACACATAATGTCAAGCTACTAACAACCTAGTCCGTTTTTGGTACAGGTCACGACACTAGTGAAAGGAGGTGGGTACACATACCCTACCATCCGAGGTACAACTATAGTTGTCCTCCAATCTTGTCACATATATAATCACTGAGACACGACCACAGCCGTTCTCAATCACATTAGATGTATGAGGCATGACCATAGCCATCCTCTACAACATGCATTATGGATGAAAAGGATATATCCTCAACTTGCCACCCCCACATACTCAATAGTATGTGCTCCGAGTTTCCCTTAGGAATACTCGTTTCACCATCTGGCAAATTCTAACACTCAGATGGATCTATGGCACATGGTACTACATGATTAGAGTTTCACTTGATTATTTATTCCAATTGGGTGAATGAAGGCTTCATCAAACAAGTAGACATACAAACCCTAATTCACTTCTAGCAAACATATAAATATCACAACCTTTAAAGGATATAAAATGTGTGGAACATAATTTCTCATCTCATCATCACATTGAACTATTCACTTGCCATTCATGCGACCACAGTAGTCATCATACTATCACAAGATATAAATCCTTTTCACAATATCATAGGGTATCAACCCTTATCAACACAAGAGGATTACACCTCATTCAGGGCTCAACCATGCTCAAAGGTCATTAAGACCATCATACTAGAACATGATATAAATCCTTTTCACAATATCACAGGGTATCAACCCTTATCAACATAAGAGGATTACACCTCATTCATGGCTCAACCATGCCCAAAGGTCATTAAGACCATCATACTATTCTCTACAAGATCATTATTATCTTTGCATGCCTTATAACAAGGCTCAACAACATCACTTACATATAATACACCAGATCATCACAATATTGCATTAATGAGCTAGGAGATATTCATAAACAATCATAGTAGGGTTATATTAACATTAAGAACATTCCTTTATGACATCAACATGCAAGGAATCTAGATATGATTAACACTTATCATATTCATAATGCACATGTTTAACATAAGAAAGTATCAATCATGTGGCTATCATAACCACCAATTAACAAATTAAGGTTAAGATCATATTAAGGGGGTTATTTCACCATCATGTAATCATATAAGAAGGTTAAATATGATTAATCATCTTTATCTATTTGCATTAGAGTTAGGTTCAACAAGATAAATTATATTAATGTTACTAATCAGCACTCATACCCAAATCCAAACTCATGGCATCCCCATTAGATCATGGATGCATAAGGTGAAGCATCACCATCACATTCCATACTATTCTAAAATATGCACCCACACATAAATCAAGGTGTAACCATCAGGTTATAGCATACTATGGTTTCAACAATAGTAACAGAGTACTCCATGACTGTATTCATCATTCAAGGACTATTCATACCCAATTACCATCATTTAGTTATATTAAGGCTAGGTATAACAAGCTATACCTCATTAGGGTTACAGATCAACACAATATGATTATCATCCCTTCTATTCATATGAGTGAATAGGTAAGTGTGACGCTAAACACCAAACATCGGATAATGATTAATGCAGAAGAAAACGTTAACAACGGATGACTGAAAATCACTAAAAATTAAAACCTTTTTGCAAAGAAATACATTTCAGGGAAGCTTTGATAACAAGGACCAAAGTAATATATACATTCTGATCCACAAGTACATACCATGTACCAACTCATCTCGAGGAATATATACAACAGTTTCTTGGTTAAATCTACACACAAGCAACATAAAACCTCAAGGCATTCAATGCCAAAATCTCAGATCGATCATGAAAGCACTAACTACTGACTCCAAGGACCTAAGAGTACAGAGATGACACATAGGACTCATATCTACAAGACATGACAGTCAGTATCTCCACATGGGATGTTACTGCTATCCCTGATGATGTTGTCCTTCCCTTGATGTAGGGTTTCTACCTCCTCGTCCTCGTCCACCTAAAAAGGTTGGATCCCACAGGGGTGAGACAATTGAAAAATTATCCCAGCGAGAGATATAACTCTCCGTTAGAAACATTATTATTGCAGATAACAGTATCAAACTGAGCAGAGGAATCTTTATTGAACAACAAGATTTAATCATTAATAAGCAAAATAGAGCAATATCATCTTTTTAAAGCATTACAACTATAATTGATAAAGCAGTAAATCTTCTATTCATTTTAATAAGGAATATGAAGAGCATGTATAATATATATCCATTTAGGATATGATAAGCAATATAACATCAACCAATGATTTTCATATTTCATCCTTAAACAAATATGCTACACGACTGATTACATTTTACAATCACACTTATGCCCTGAGGAGATGAAGTATACCGTTCATGATCCAAACGACCACGATTACGTAAGCATCGGTACCATACATAGGTCATTGGAAGAGCCAGACTCCATCACCTCATCTGTCTTGGTCAGTGGGAGACCACATGCAGGACATCTAGTGTCGCTGCTAAATAGCTTTCCAGTGTATACTGGCATCTTCTCTATAGAGTTATAGCCCGTAGCATATACTCTCTTCAGGATATGGCCCATAGCCAATGCCTGGTATTGTGGAGTCATGGCCCATAGCCATACTCTTATTAGGATATGGTCCATAACCATTCCTGTACATAGGATATGGCCCGCAGTCATTCCTATGAGGCGTAAGGAGATATTTGCCCATTACCCCCTCATATTCAAAAATATGCATTCCAAGAGTTCCCATAGGAAAACCTATTTCACCATCACCAACTACTGACGATGATGGATCTATGGCCAGGGCTCTACATGGTAAGATTTCACTTGATTAATTAAGTGCATTACCATATTCTTTTAGCATCAGCCAAGTTTTCAAGCATAAATTATTATGAAAAATGCTACAAAGAAACATGTAATACTTCTATCAAGTGATTTTCAAAACTTTATAGAACATTGAGATCTCAGTCCCTTATTTCATTACTAGGAATTCAAACTCTTCATCAAATATCATCATAATGTTCACTGGATCTGGGTATTCAAACCCTTAGTTCATCACTGAACAAGGTTACCACTTATCATGTAACTAATACCTCCAGGTCATCTGACCAAGGTATTCATGATACTTGTTACATAAGCATATCACATAGCTCACCAGGCATATTCAATTTCTTGTCACCTCTCACTAGACAACAATTAAAGTAATGGCTCACAAGGCCCATTAGCATCATATCTCATACATGGTTATGTTCATCATCTCATGATACCTGCATGGTTAGTATACTTGATAACAACCATATCAATTACATATCAACATTATGCAATACAAAGATAGCATTACTATTCCCTTATTAGGGTTAGGGTTTCCCATCTTTATCAATTAGTGTTTCACATAACATCACCCTATATTAGGGTTTCACATAACATCACCCTATATTAGGGTTTCACAACCCAAACTCAAGATTAGGGTTAGGGTGTCCCATCTTTATCAATTAGTGTTTCACATAACATCACCCAATATCAGGGTTTCACATAACATCACCCTATATTATGGTTTCACAACCCAAACCCAAGAATAGGGTTACGGTTTCTCATTCTCCATTGATTAGGGTTTTATGATTATCTCATTAATCTAAACCCTAAATTAGTGCTTCCACATATCTTGGATCACATAGCATTATTTAAGTATTAAATCATACTTATCATTGTTCCATGTACTTAGGAACACACATCACCATCATACATTATTCAGTTGACTTAACCTTTCACTAAGTACATACACCTATGCTCATCATAGTGTATTGAATTTATTACTTTCATAGGCATCAAGTGATAATCACTCTTAATCACCTAAGTGCTTTAGAGGTACTTCCATTGAAATCAACCTTGAGATACTCTTCAACCACTATGGGGTTATTAATACTTACATGGTCTGAATCAATTGTACCTTTAAACGGTTTAGACCAATTGAACCTTCAAACGGTCTTGGTCCTATCCTCCAAACGGTTTGATACCATTTAGACCTTCAAACGGTCTTGGTCTAACCCTTCAAACAGTTTGGGACCGTTTAGACCTTCAAATGGTCTTGGTCTAGTTGAACTTTTAAATGGTTTAAAGACCGTTAGAACTTAAACGGTCTTGAGGTCACTTGACCTTCAAATGGTCTTGAGGTCACTTGACCTTCAAATGATCTTGAGGTCACTTGACCTTCAAACGGTCTTGAGGTCACTTGACCTTCAAACGGTCTTAAGGTCACTTGACCTTCAAATGATCTTGCCCACTTTGATCTTCAATCGGTTTTGAAACCATTTGATCTTATTAGGGTTTGAAACCATTTGATCAAATCAACTTTGAAATCGTTTAACCGTAAACGGTTTGATACTGTTTGGTCCTCAAACGGTTTGAGACCGTTTGGTCAAATCAGAGTTGAAACCATTTAAACCTAAATTAGGGTTTTGAATCCAGTTGAGTTTTAAATGTTCTAAAGTCATTTGGCCATTCAAGGTTGAGACCATGTGGACTAGATTAGGTTGAAACCATTGAACCTTTACACACTCTTGAAACTATTTAGCCTCTAACAGTTTTGAAACCGTTTGGTCATGAAACAGTTTGAAATCGTTTGGTCTCTAACGGTTTGAAACCGTTTGACCAACCAAAAGAAACTATTTGTTCTTGATATTCTTGAGGTGTGTGCTAAGATGATGTCATCATCATCAAGCTTCAGACCTCCGATTTCTACTGTCATATATATGATAAATTCAGAAATTATTCAAGAAGAACATAAAGGATCAACATATGATGAGGAATTGAAATCAATAATAACATTGATGGGTTCAAGTTATATAAACCACCTTCAAAGTAGCTCCAAATCTTCAAAATTCTCATCTCTAGTGGTGAAAGAAGCTCCTTTAACTATCCAATGTCCGTTTCCAGCTCTTTGGATGCAAAAAATAACCAAGGTTGAACATTGGATAGAAGAGAGAAGAAAATCAATGTTGAAATCCGATTTCAACCATCAATTCAAGGTTGAAGATGATCATGGATCTTACCTTCAGCTTGGGGAACGTTTTCCTCCTTCTCCTATGCTCCTTGGTCATCAGCCAAAGCAAGGGAAGAAAGTGGTTTGCAAAATAGCCTTTCAAGTAAGGAGAAAATCGAGTACATGTAATTGATTTTCTAGGAGAGAGAAAGTAGGAGAAAATTCATCCATTTTCTTGATTCATGCCCCCTACCTTCCTTGCCTTCGAAGACATCTTCATTTATCCTCAATATCCTCTAAATTATCCTTCAATTAAAAGCAATCACTTACGCACCTTAATCATTATAATATTATTATCCATTTTTAGTGGACATTACTTTTTAATTAACAAATGTGAGTGGATTTCTTCACCTACTTAGGATATTTCGGTACCACTTAAAGCATTTGGACGTCCTTGCACTATAGGATCTTAACCACAACCTTTTTAGTTGATGGGCACTTCAATTAATATATTTATTTTTGCTACAAAATAAATTAGGGTTTCAATTATGCTTAAATCCTGATTATTTTATTATCAAGATTATCTCTCCTTAAAAGTAATTCAAAAATATGCCACATTATTTTATTTTCTCTAAATGATACCAAGAAACAGTAGGGAAATTCTTGAAGTGGTATTTTGCATATTCAACCCTAGATTTTGGGTAATTTGCAAATTACACCAAAACTAGCATTCAATACACAAACATTACTCAAACAAGCTCCTTCTTGGAACTTAGGCTTGTAGAAGCCATACCTCAGCATCATTCTCATTATTATGATGCTAAAACACTTGAGGAACATTTATCATGTAACATTTGCAAGGTAACCCCTCAAATTGGGTAAATTGCACTTTAGTCCAAAACATGTAAAATATTGTTTCATCATTATTCAAATAGGTCCAAAATTGAAACATAAGCTCTCCTTTAGTCTTAATTACTTTCAAAAGATAAATACAAGAATCTAAATGACTTACTTAAACAAAACTCCCAGGGTTAAGGCATAACCCAGGTCAGGGATGTTACAGTAAGACTACCTTATTAAGGGTAACCCTCCATTTGTTCCATCATCATTCAACCCATATCACCATACCACAATGTCACCCAGAACCATTATATGTTTAAAAGGTAAGACCATTGGTTGTTTACATAAGTAAACACCTTGAATAAACCACCTATGAAGTCCTTGATTTGTTCTCTAGAAAGAGTCACCATTTAACCCTAGACATTGCTTGATTAACAACACAAAAAGTTCCATTGAGAGTAGGGTAAAACCCACAATTGATTCTTCATTTAAAGCAAGCCATCCATTGTCAACAAGTAAGCTCCTTAAGTTGACCATATAAAGGAAACCCTATAAATCACATTATTAGGACCAACATATTACATTATCCATCATTCCACTTTATTAGAGGAATAAACATTAGATCTTGACCATCGGGTCAAGTTCATATGTTAAAACCATCAATTTTAGTATATGTCCGACCATGTTAGTATGGTTAACCCTTTTTTATTTTCTTTGCATTGCGATCGTGTTAGTACAATAAGAGATAATAGATATGCTTATGTTGTAGTTCTGCTCATGTTGTAAACATACTTTTGTTGTCAAATATAATGACACTGATGGTTAAGATGATGCTGCTAGCTATGTTTAATATTTCTAGCCATGCATATGTAATTATAAATGCTTAAAATGCAAATCATGCCTATGTAGTTCAGTGTGTTATGATGTTAGTTCTACTTATGATATAGGTATGTTCCCTTTATTTGAGATGCCAATATTGATAACCATGTTATGTTACTTGACATATTCATGATGTCAGGGATGCTTATGCTACTAGATTGCTTGTACTATTAGCAAGGAATATGATGATAGTCAGATTAATGATAATGATTGTTATTAGATGAAAATTGATGATATTTGAGTAGATATCTATCAATAGAAATGGATTTATTTGTTATCTATATATGCATTGACGATCATAATTGTTGCTAAGATGATTTGCTTAATCTGTTTAGTATACTTGAATTGTTCATTATGTTCAATTGATTATTAAATACTCCAACTGCTTAGTTATCTACTATTTAAAATGTTGTAATCAATAAGCATTGTTGGAGGTTATATCTCCTACTGGGACATGGATCTCACCCTTGTGGTTTGCCACATCTTTTTTGGTAATCGGAAGTGACAAAAATAAACCTATGGAAGCAAAGTGGAGCTATAGTAATGAATCTGTGAGAAAGTTGAATAGATGTATAGTGTGTCCTAGATTCGTCCCTGTACTCTCATGTCTGGGCAGGAAAAGTTTGTATATGGTGTTTCAAAAAAATCAAACTTTTGTTAGCATGTTAATGTTTATTGTGTGGCATATACAAATATTGTTCTCCTATGTAGATATGTTGTATCTAAGGCGATAGAACACTTTGTATCAAATTCTTGGCATAGTATGGATACAAGAAAGATATTGGGCTCTTGTGCAAATGTTTCTGAGCGGGTGTTGATGTTGAAATCGGTTTTAATTTACCCACATTTTTGGGTATGTGGTTAATTGGTGATTGGTTGTGTTTTATGTTTTGAGTAATCTCATTTAGTGTAATTTGTTACACTAAATGAGATTACTCAAAACATAAAACACAATCGATCACGGGTTACACTAAACCAGATTACTCAAAACATAAAACACAATTGATCACCAATTAACCACATACCCAAAAACGTGGGTAAATTAAAACTGATTTCAACATCAGCAACCACTCAAAAACATTTGCATAGGAGCCCAATATCTTTCTTGTATCCATACTATGCCAAGAATTTGATACAAATGGTTCTATCATGTTGGCCACACCATATATACACGAGAGTACAATATTCGTGTATGCCACACAAAAAAGTATTAACATGCTGATAAAAGTCCGATTTATTTGAAATACCATATACAAACTTTTCCTGTCCGAACCTGAGAGTACAGGGAAGACTCCAGGAAACACTAGACATCTAATCAACTTTCTTAAAGATTCGTTACTATGGCTCATCTTTGCTACCACATGTTTGTTTTTGTCACTTCCGATTACCTAAAAAGATGTGGCGAACCACAAGGGTGAGGCCCATGTCCTAGCAAGAGATATAACCTCCAACAATGCTTATTGATTACAGCATTTTAAGTAATTAAACAATTTAAGTAGTTTAATAAGATATAACAAATAGGCTTCATAGTAGGATGATTGATAGAATACATAAATGAGAAGATAATAATTATCATCATGAGCCAGACGATCACCCTTTATCTTGTTGACAATATAAGTAATTCAGTGGCATATGCATATCTAGCATCATGAGCAAGTCTAGTAACATAGAATCTCTATCATTATGAATAAGTCTTGCGACATAAGCATAGCTAACAACACTACCATGTCTAATAGGTCAAACATATTAACATAATAAGAAGAGCTAACAACATAAGAACAACTATCTGCATAAGCATGATTAGCACTATATGCCTTTCTAGTAACAAAAGCATGGCTAGAATGCTAAACATAACTAACAACATGAGATATCTAGCATCATGATTATTATTAGTAGTAGCAGTATAGTTATCAGCATAAACATGGCTATTGTATGTATGCATCTACAATCTTAAGCATATCCACAACATAAGTATATCTACTATCTCTTAATTACACTAAGCATCATCTTTATGAAAAGATAACAAACAAGGGTTATCATCCAATGTGAAACATCATGTATAACCCTAAACAAATATGCTCCATGGCTGTATTACATCTTTTATTATGCCCTAAGAAATTCAAGGATACCACTCAAGTTCCAACTGACCATCGCTTGGTCGCAATCAATGCCATATAAGATCTAGGAAGAGCTAGACTCCTAAGATCTTCTCTGCCCCTAGTCAGTATAGGTCCTCCATAGCGACACATAAGGTCAAGCTACTATAGCCTAGTCCGTCCTTGGTACATGTCACAACACTAGTGAAAATAGGTGGGTACGCATACCCTACCATATGAGGTACAACTGCAGTTGTCCTCCAATATCATCACATATATAATCACCAAGACATGACCGCAACCGTTTCCAAACTGAGGGAAAGGTATGACCATAGTCATCCTCCCTAAACACTTGAATTCAGGATGACAAGCACCCCACATACTCATCAGTATGCGCTCTGAGTTTCCCTTAGGAAAACTTGTTTCACCATCTGGTAGGTTCTGACACTCAGATGGATCTATGGCACAAGGCACTATATGATTAGAGTTCCACTTGATTAGTTATGCCAATTGAGTGAATTAAGGCTGCATCAAACAAGTGAGCATACAAACCCTAATTCACTTCTAGCAAGCATATAAATATCACAACTTTTAAAAGATGTAAAATGTGTGGAACATAATTTTTCATCTCATCGTCACATGATACTATTCACTTGTCATTTATGAGACCACAGTAGTCATCATACTATCACAAGATATAAATTCTTTTCAAAATATCACAGGGTATCAACCCTTATAAACATAAGAGGATTACACCTCATTTAGGGCTCAACCATGCCCAAAGGTCATTAAGACCATCATACTATCACATGATATAAATCTTTTTCACAATATCATAGGGTATCAACCCTTATCAACACTAGAGGATTACACCTCATTTAGGGCTCAGCCATGCCCAAAGGTCATTAAGACCATCATACTATTCCTTACAAGATCATGATTATCTTTTGCATGCCTTATAACAAGGCTTAACAACATCACTTACATATAATACATCAGATCAACACAATATTTCATTAATCAACTAGGAGATATTCATAAACAATCATAGTAGGGTAACATTAACATTAAGAACATTCCTTTATTACATCAACATGCAAGGAATATAGATATGATTAACCCTCATCATATTCATAATGCAAATGTTTAGCATAAGAAAGTGTCAACTATGTGGCTATGATAACCACCAATTAACATATTAATGTTATGATCATATTAAGGAGTTTATTCCACCATCATTCCATCATATATGAACGTTAAACATTAATACTCATCTTTATCTATTTGCATTAGAGTTAGGTTCAATAAGACACGTTATATTAATGTTACTAATCAATACTTATATCCAAACCCTAACTCACAACATCCCCATTGGATGATGGATGCATAAGGTGAAGCATCACCATCACATTCCATAACATTATCAAGTATGAATGAAAACACAAATCAAGGTGTAACCATCAGGTTATATCATACTAGGGTTTCAACAATAATAACAGAGTACTCCATGATTGTATTAGTCATTCAGGGACTATTCATACCCAATTACCAGCATTCATTTATATTAAAGTTAGGTATAACAAGTTATACCTCATTAGGGTTACATATCAATACAATATGATTATCATCCCTTCTATTCATATGAGTGAATAGGTAAGACTATCTTATTAAGGGTGACCCTCCTTTTGTTCCATCATCATTCAACCCATATCACCATACCACAATGTCACCCCGAACCATCATATAAAAATGTTAAACATTAATACTCATCTTTATCTATTTGCATTAGAGTTAGGTTCAACAAGATAAGTTATATTAATGTTACTAATCATCACTTATATCCAAACCCTAACTCATGACATCCCCATTGGATCATGGATGCATAATGTGAAGCATCACCATCACATTGCATATCATTATCAAGTATGAATCAACACATAAATCAAGGTGTAACCATCCATTTATAGCATACTAGGGTTTCAACAACAATAACAGAGTACTCCATGATTGTATTAGTCATTCAAGGACTATTCATACCCAATTACCATCATTCATTTATATTAAAGTTAGGTATAACAAGTTATACCTCATTAGGGTTACATATCAATACAATATGATTATCATCCCTTCTATTCATATGAGTGAATAGGTAAGACTACCTTATTAATTCTGACCCTCCTTTTGTTCCATCATCATTCAACCCATATCACCATACCACAATGTCACCTAGAACCATTATATGTTTAAAAGGTAAGACCATTGGTTGTTTACATAAGTAAACACCTCGGATAAACCACATATGAAGTCCTTGATTTGTGATCTATAAAGATTCGCCATTTAACCCTAGACATCCCTTGATTAACAACACAAAAAGTTCCATTGAGAGTAGGGTAAAACCCACAATCGACTGTTCATTTAAACCAACCTATCCATTGTCAACAAGTAAGCTCCTTAAGTTGATCATATAAAGAAAACCATCTAAATCATATTATTAGGACCAACATATTACATTATCCATAATTCCACTTTATTGGAGGAATAAACATTAGATCTTGACCATTGGGACAAGTTCATATGTTAAAACCATCAATTACAGTATAGGTCCGACCATTGCATGAACCATTGGTCTAAGGCTTAATTGATGCTACAACTACAATGCTTAACACACCATAGGTTTTAGAGACCTGATCCACCATGATTAATGACCATTAAGACCATAGGTTGTTAGATCAACACTATATTCATTAATGAACATCAAATATTAAGCTAATGTCATCATTGATTGATAACATCAGTAGGGTACTTAATGGTTGATCATTAAACTTCTAATTGATCCAAAACCTGACCTAAGGGGGTGACCATAGGTTGTCACCATCATCTGACACCTTTGATCTGAACCATAAGTTGTCATGAAGACAACACCATAGGGTTGTTGCAATTGTACCATCATCGGGTCATGGGTTTATAGAAGAAATCAGCTTAAAACCCTAAAATTAACCATTGGTTGATAGGTGCTTAGCACCATAGGTTGTCAAACCAACCTGATAAAAGTCATATTATTCCTTATGAATAATGTACACATGATCACAGGTTCATATAGAACTGAAATCAGAATATGGAGTATTATAAAAATTGAAATCCAAGTCAAGCATAGCTCTTTAGTGCATAGATCATCATTTTCAAGCAAGAACATGATCTAGAAATCTTATGGTAAGCAATAAATGTGGAGAAAGTTATAAAACTTGCCTCTAGTGAGAAGATGAAAACCCAAACAGAAAAAAAACTCGAGCAGGTAGGGTAGAAAATCCAAGGATAAGTTATGAACTCGTCTATCTAGTACCTTTCTTCATCAAATGAGCAAACCCTAAGCATAAGGAGCAAGAAATGTAGGGTTTTAGAGCTTTAGAGCAATTTCTACCATGTAACTGCAAGGTTCCGACCTGTAGAAAGGTAGGAGGAAGGATAAAAAATACAAAACGGAGGAAAGAAGGGGATTCTTACTCTTTTATGTCAAGAACACTAGAAAGAAGCTTTTTAAACCCTAAAAGGAAGTCAATTCCAACCCTAGATTCTTTTTCCAAGAAGGTCCCCTCTTTCTTCTTCCTTGGATAGGAAATTCATAGAGGGAGGATGAGGTTTGTAGAAGGAGGGAAGTGGTGGAGATAAAATGGCTCGTTTTTGTGCTTAGGGATAAGTATATGAAACTTTAAGATAAAGAAAAAGAAAAAGTTGAAGTTCTAGTATCTTTCCAAGTGTCCATGGCCTTAAACCATTAAGAATATACAAGCACACACACAAGAAGCTCCCACATGTCCATAGATACATTCTTATCCCTTGTTTCTTGAATTTCCAAGAAAAACAAACAATTCATTAGTTGATAGCTACTAAAGGTAGCTCATCCATGAAGGGGTAAACCCTAAAATACCCTTGGAGAAAACACTTCCAAACCAAGGTTTAAATAGGTGCCCCATGGATCAAAAAGCTCAAGAATGATGAGAGAATATCCAAGGAACATAATTCAAGTGATAAGTTGCAATGAAAACCTCTCAACTGGGTAAATTGTAGAAAAGGCCAAAATGTGCATAAAATTGCATAACTTGCTCAAACAGTGTCCAAATTGGACCAAATTAGAACTTAATCATGTATTATGATTTAAAAGCATATAACAAGGTTATATTAGGGTTAAAATAATTAAATTATGATAATTAAGATTATTCCACTCATTAAGCAAGTTTAGAGGCCTTACAACTATAAACCCCTAACATGGATTTTTCCCCCAAAATCCAAGGTAAATAAATATGGGTACTTTATTTACACCTCATCCTATTACCTTTACATGCTTACTTGCATATCATGGTAATTTCACATCATTCATACATATCTCATCTTGGGTCAGCACAAAAACCCCCACATAAGAAGACATTTGCAAATATGGAACATGGAAACTTGTTGTGCCATGTGTACAAATCTAATAGTAACTTTAAGCTATAATTCTAGTTATCATCCTGAAATTATATATATTGTATCAAAAAACCATCTATCCTTGATAGTGATCTTGCCCACCTGTTACTAGACCATACACATCATTATAGAGTCACTTTTGTTTTTCCTTCCAAACAACATTTATAGGATCATCATCAACTCTCTTTCTCTCTCTCTCTCTCTACAGGAGAGGAATACTTGGAATGTTCATTTATACTTGTGAGAAACCGTTACACTAAATGAGATTACTCAAAACATAAAGAAAAATCAATTACTAATTAATCACATACCCAAAAACATGGGTAAATTAAAACCGATTTCAACATTAGCACCTACTAAGAAACATTTGCATAAGAGCCCAACATATTTCTTATATCCATACTATGCCAAAAATTTGATACAAATTGATCTCACCTTAGACACAACATATATACACAAGAGAACAATATTCATATATGTCACACAAACAAGCATTAACATGCTAACAAAAGTTCTATTCGTTTGAAACACCATATACAAACTTTTCCTACCCGGACCTGAGAGTACATGGACAACTCTAGGACACACTAGACATCTAATCAACTTTCTCAAAGATTCTTTTCTATAGCTCCTATTTTCTTCCACATGTTTGTTTTTGTCACTTTCAATTACCTAAAAAGATATGGCGAACCACAAGGGTGAGACCCATGTCTCAGTAAGAGATATAACCTCCAACAATGCTTATTGATTACAACATTTTAAATAGTAGATAACTAAGTAGTTGGAGTATTTAATAATCAATTGAATAGATTGAATAGTTCAATTATACTAAATAGATTAAGAAAATCATCTTATCAACAAGTATGATCATCAATGCATATATAGATAACAAATAAATCCATTTCTTTGGATATATATCTACTGAAATATCATCAAATTGCATCTAATACCAATCATTATCATTAATCTGACTATCATTGTAATACCCCTGACCTGGGTTATGAGGTAACCATGTTTGTTTTGTCTAAGTAAGTTTCTTAGATATTTAATGTAATCCTCTAAGGAGTTTTGTTATCATGTGACACACTTATGTTTCAAATTTGGTCCTGATTGAATGTTGTTTGAGCAATGTTCCTTTGTTTTGGACCAAAGTGCAATTTTCCCAAGATGAGGGGTTACATTGTAATATGTCACATGTTAAGTGTGTTCTAAGTGTTTTGGTGTCATAATAGAGAGAATGATGCTAAGTGGTGGCTTGTGGAAAGCCTAAATCCCAAGTTATAACTTGTTTGAACAATGCTAGTACTATGTGCACCAATTTTGGTACAACTTGTAATTTACCTATTATATGGGGTTAGAATGCAAATTACCACCTCTAGAGTGTCCCTACTCCCTCTATGTATATTTGTATAGGAAATAGAAAGAAGGAGACGTTATGTTTGAATCATCTTTGAATGATGATACTCCTGGTGATGAATAGACCAAGGAAGAATTGAAGGTAAAACTTTATATGTGTTGTATCGAGTTGTGGACTTGATATAGGAGCCCTATCGACCAAGGAGCCATAATAGAAGTCTCCTATCAGTTTTTTGAGACTTGGAAAAGGCCATTATGGGAAGTCACCTCAAGGGGGTGGCCCATGATGAGTTGCAAGTTCCTTGCAAAAAGTGTATCAACTTGCCTTAATGATGAGATAAAGATGAGGAAACTGATCGAACAAGATAAAGGATGGCTGAGATATTGTCTCTAGCTTATCCTCAAGACTCTTGCATTGAACTATACGTATGTGTATATGCATGGCCACATGTCAACCATTAATGGCCACGTGTCATGTAGTAGCATGAGGTGAAGACACCTCTTATACACTTTATCTCATGAACTCAAATATATATAGTTCACCTTCCACTAACTTATGGAAGTTTACAAACCCCACAACCATCTTCCTTGGAGATATCATGCAAATACCCTTAGGTATCATGAAAAGTAGCTCAAAGAGAAAGGGGAGCTTGAGAACCAAGCTTAAGGTAAGACTTTGTTTATCTTCAACCTTGGTTGAAGTAGGATATCGGGTTATGGATATTTCTCTCTTTCTTTCTTCACCAAAGTGCTTAACTATGGTGATTTCTTGTCCATGGAGGAGTTGTGAATGAGCTTTGGACCTTGAATAAGTTCATCATCAACCTTAGGAACTTAAAGCTTTGGATCTTGGAGCTTTGAAGTTGTTCACAAGGCGGGTTATATAACTTGAACCCAATCATGTTATTATTTACCACCTAACTTGTTACACAAGATGATTTACTTTTAATTCCGAGTTTGTATTGAATACTTGATGAATCCATGAGTTCTAAGAATTTCCTAGACCTATTATTCATAAACTAGAATAGTTAGAACGAAGGTCTAGAGATTGAAGAAGATGGTATCACTTTATAAATTGATATCGTGTTCAAGTACACACACAAGTACCTCTAACCCGATATGGTTATGTACATGCATCACTTGCACGATATGCTTGTGGGATTACATCTCCTTGCATGATATGGAGATGAAGTTTAAACCTTGAACACGATATGGTGTTAACCATATACCTTTTGCATGATAGGAAGTCAAGTGAAGACTCCATGCACGATATAGGGTCAAGTGTGTACTTATAAGTCGATATGTCAAAATGATAGTTTGGGTAACCCGATATGAGTAAGACAAGAAAGTACTCCTTGCACGATATGATCATGTAATACACACCTGGTACACGATATCTTGAAGCACACATATGATGCATGATATGAATGAATGAGCATACACTTATGCATAATATAAGATATGGATTCAAATAACAAGGTATAACCCGATATGGTTGAAATACCTCAACCTGATATGAAACCCAAGATGGGGGTTAAACGATATAGGGATAGATGACAACTCATATATGATATGATCCAAGTCTTATGAATGATATGGGAGATACCTACTTACCCCTTATACACGATACAAGTCTAAGATTACACCTCTTGCACGATATAGAGATAGTGAATACTCTAAACAATATAGAGTTGGAAACCCAAGGTGATGGGTAAGCCGATACAAGTGGTGAGTGATACCAAATGGACGATATGAATGATATCTCTTGGATTCTAGGAATGACACCTACTTCTATCTTGTGAATGATATGAGGTACAATTCATACCTCATGAACGGAATGACTCATTTTACCCAATATGGTGGCAAAACTGGGTTGAAGGATTGAAATCTGATATACCCTATCCTTTGTGTAATGAATTGGGATAAGAGAATTCAATTAGACACCTAGCTTGTCATATAACTATATGATAGGGCTAATCCTTGAAGGTATGAAGGGTTTATGATCCTAAGGGTCTACCTAACATGGTAAGCCGATATGTTACCCAACATGGAGACCCGATATGATAATTTTGGATGGGAAATTGATATGGTATCTTGTATATACCACTTAAACAATACATGATGAGGAATACACTCTATGACCGATATGCTGCACACCTTATGAAAGATATGGCACCAAGTACATAGCTTATACCCGATATGAGGTCAAGCACCTAGCTCATGCCCGATATGAAGTTATCTTGAGTTGATAAGAACTAAGTCATAATCAATTTGATATGGGTACATGATATGATGATTAGGGGATACACCCTAAAACATGACATTGTGATGCGGTTATACCACGTGCCCGATATGGACACACTACATGAAACAAGAATGTATTATAAAGTATAATATGTTAACATACACACATCTTGATACCCGATATAGAATGGACACTTCAATCATATGTGATTGATTGAGTGAAATATGTTGTAGGTTGTGTTAATTGCAATATAAAAGAAGATGTAAATTGTTAATGATGAACTAATATTCCTCAAGAGGAGGATTGAAACAAAAGTATGATGTAATCAACATACTAGTGAGGATGAGAGAGAAACTCATACTTTGAGTTGATAATCATTAATGATAAATGATGAGAATAAATAATTATGATTGAATACTTATGATAGCAATGTATGCTCTGAGATGTGTGGAGAAATGAATTAGGGTTTGGATTAATAATATGAACTTGAAACCCTATTCGGCTATAAAGGGAAACCCTAACCCTAATAATGGGAAGGTTATATTTCTCTTATTGCATAAGCCTTGTGAGACATGTTAAATACTTGAATAAAAAGTATAATGTTTATGTGGTCTAATGACCTAAAAGAAAGTTATTTCCTAGTGAGAGGTGACAAGATGTTTAAATGGCCTTGTGAACCATGTGAATAATTGTTTCCTAGTGAGAGGTGACAAGATGTTTAAATGGCCTTGTGAGCCATGTGAATAGTTGTTGCCTAGTGAGAGGTGACAAGATGTTTAATGGGCCTTGTGAGACATGTGAATGGTTGTTGCCTAGTGATAGGTGAAAAGATACTTAATCAAACCATGTGATATATGTGAAATACTTGTACAACAAGTGAAATGAATACCTTGGTCTGAGGACCTAGAGGTAATGGTTACATGTTACAGAGGTAATAATGCTATGTGGTGATCTAAGGGTTTGAATACCCAAATCTATTAATCATGATAATGATGATATGAAGGGATGAATATTCCCAGTAATGTGATAGGGGACTAAGATCCCAAGTGTTTTATATCTAAATGTGTTCTAAAGATTAGAAAAGTACTTGATAGAGGTATTGCAACTTTCTTTGTAGCAATTATTTATGATTGATGCTTATAACTTGTTTGATGCTAAAAGAATATTGTAATGCACTTAATATATCATTAGAAACCATAGAATGTTGCCCTGACCATAGATCCATCAACGTCAGAATTTGCTGAATGGTGAAATGGGTTTCCCGCAGAATAACCCAGAGTGCATATTTTTGAATATGTGGGTGCATAAGTATAAATGGACGACCATGTGTGAGTAGATCCCCTTACGAACTTGAAATAAATGGGGATTTGGCTATATGCCATATCTTGGCTCGAGTGCGACTATGGTCGTAGACTCTATGTTGAGCACGGTGAACTGGCCTGTGGCTTAGACTATGGCTATATGCCATGACTCAGTAATTTCATAACTGGGGACGATTGTTAGTACATGTTCCCCTAAGAGAGTGCATGCTGACACAGTAACTCTGAGCAAAGATGCCTTGTACCCTGGCACACTCTTTTTGTAGTGACATGAGTTGTCCTTCCAGTAGATGACACGAGATGTCCTACTGAATATGTGTGGTCTCGTACTGACTGAGACAGGAGAGGTCCTGGCATCCGGCTCTTCCATTGACCTTGTATGGTACCGACTTGTACGAAGTTTGTGGTCGGTTGGAGATGAATGGGGTATAATTCATCTCCTCAGGGCATAAGTGTGATTGTAAAATATGAGCAATCGTGTAGCATATTTGCGTAAGGATCGAATATGGAAAACATTGTTTGATGTGCAATTAAGTTATACATCTTAGCTTGATAGATGTTATTTATGTTTCTTTACATTCCTTGTAAAGTAGATAGATGGTTTATTACTCTACCATGGGTAGATGCATCATTTTCCTTAGGTAAAGAGATTACTTTTTCCTATTCATACAATGGTTAATCCTGCTTATTAATATAAAAGAACCTCTGCTCAGTTTTATAATGCTTATATGTGATAATAATATGGTCAACGAAGAGTTATATATCTTACTGGGACAATTGTCTCAACCCATGGGATCCAAAATTTTTAGGTGGACATGCACGAGGTGGTGGACACCATTCTACAGAAGAGGAACATCAACTGGGACAATAGTAACATCCCAGGTTGACTTTACTATCTATCATGTCTTGTAGATAGAAGTCCTATGTGTCGTCTCTATACTCTCAGGTCCTTGGAGTCAGTTCGTAATGGTTTCATGAACAATATGAGGATTTTGGCTTGTATGCCTCGAGGTTTTATGTTGCTTCAATATATGTGTTGATAGTGCAACTGTTAAATGTTTTCCTCGAGATGAGAAGAAACAATGTTTGTACAATGTGAATCATGATATGTATATGTTTTGGATCTTTCAGTAAGAATTTCTTGGAAGAGGATCTCCTTGCAAATGGTTTTAAATTGTAGTGATTTTTGTTAATCCGTTGTTTATGTTTACTCCACATATTTAGTAATGATTTGGCTGTCAGTTTGGTGGTGGTCGTTACAATCATCATATTCCTTTCTAACAATACAAGCAATCTAGTAGCATAAGCATCCCTGACATCATGAATATGTCTAGTAACATAACATGGCTATCAATATTGGCATCTCAAATAAAGGGAAAAAAATCTATATCATAAGTAGAACTAACATCATAACACAATGAACTACATAGGCATGATTAGTAGTTTAAGCATTTCTAATTACATAGGCGTGGCTAGCAATATTAAACATAGCTAAAAGCAACATCTTAACCATCATTGTCAGTATATTTGACAACATAAGTATGTTTACAACATGAGCATAACTACAACATAAGCATATCTATTATCTCTTATTATACTATACATGATCTCAGTGAAAAGAAAACAAACAAGGGTTTGCATCCAATATGAAGCATTGTGTATATCCCTAAATAGATATGCTACATGACTATCTTACATCTTTTATTATGCAATGAGGAAATTGAGGATACCACTCAAAATCCAATTGACCACTGCTAAGTCAAAATCACTAACATACATGATCTAGGAAGAGCCAGACTCCTAAGTTCTTCTCTGCCCCCAGTCAGTATGGGTCTGCCACAATGACACATAAGGTCAAGCTGCTAACAACCTAGTCTGTCCTTTATATAGGTGGCACAATAAGTTTCTATGTGCAATATTTGCAAATGTCTTCTTATGTGGGGGGGGGGTTGTGCTAACCCAAGATGAGATATGTATGAATGATGTGATATCACCATGATATGCAAGTAACCATGTGAAGGTAATAGGATGAGGTGTAAAGGAAGTACCCATATTTGTTTACCTTGGATTTCAGGGGCGAAATCCCTATTAGGGGTTTATAGTTGCAAGGCCCCTAAACTTGATTAATGAGTTGAATAAGCTTAATTATCATAATGAATTAATGGGTAATCCTAATGAGGTATAGCTTGCTATACCTAGTTTGAATATAAATAAACGATGGTAATTGGGTATGAATAGTCCTTGAATGATTAATACAATCATGGAGTACTATTTTTTTGATTTATGAGGGAACCATCTCTTATTGTTGTTGAAACCCTAGTATGCTATAATCTCATGGTTACACCTTGATTTATGTGTGGGTTCATACTTTATAATAGTAGGGAATGTGATGGTGATGCTTCACCTTATGCATCCATGATCCAATGGGGATGCTGTGAGTTAGGGTTTGGGTATGAGTGATGATTAGTAACATTAATATAATTTATCTTGTTGATCCTAACTCTAATGCAACTAGATAAAGATGCTTGTTCATTTTTAACCTTCTTATATGATGGCATGATGGTAAAATAACCTCCTTAATATGATCATAACCTTAATGTGTTAATTGGTGGTTATCATAGCCACATGGTTGATACTTTCTTATACTAAACATGTGCATTATGAATATGATGAGGGTTAATCATATCTAGATTCCTTGCATGTTGATGTAATAAAGGAATGTTCTTAATGTTACTATAACCCTGTTGTGATTGTTTATGAATATATCCTAGCTCATTAATGCAATATTGTGCTGAATGAGGTGTAATCCTCTTATGTTGATAAGGGTTGATACACTATGATATTGTTAAAAGGATTTATATCCTGTGATAGTATGATGATCTTAATGGCCTTTGGGCATGGTTGAGCCCTAAATGAGGTGTAATCCTCTTATGTTGATAAGGGTTGATACCCTATGATATTGTGAAAAGGATTTATATCATGTGATAGTATGATGGTCTTAATGACCTTTGGGCATGGTTGATCCCTGAATGAGGTGTAATCCTCTTGTGTTGATAATACCAGGTGATATTGGAAAAGGATTTATGTCTTATGATAGTTTGATGACCAATGTAGCCTCATGAATGGCAAGTGAATCCATACTGTTGATACAACTTGGATACTAGGATTCATTACCTTGGTATCAACCTCATGTTCTATAAGGAACTCCCGTTCTTATCTCATCTACTTTTACCAACATAATCAAATCACAAGACATATAAGAGGAGTCTTCCTAATTATTGGAAGGCTCAATAGCAAACTCATCACAAAATTTATGATCTTGGAACCATAGTCCAAACAACCTTATGCTATAATAAGCTATCCACCCTCATGTTTACAATGAATCCATTCATACAAAGTGGAAATGATCCACTTGAAAGTTATGCCCTAGAAAGGAAAGACACAAAGGGAAACACACTTCCCACATCATCATAGCATTATTCAAGGGTCACTAGTAAAAAGATAACCAATTCTATTTTCATTATGCAAGTTACATCTTCTTATGTATCATTTTACCCTTTTCATTTGAGTTCTTTGCCATTAGCATAGGAATCATCATGATTAACATATGTCATAACTCCTTCCTTGATGACTATTTATCACACTTGGGTATGTTCTCTTATTTTATTATGTTTTTCAGCCACTTATCAACAGGTAAATCATCATATTCCACATTTGTTTCATTAAACATGAATCATCTGCCTTAATTTCTTGCAAACGCCATGCTTATTTTACATTAACACTTTATTACACACATAGGTTGGTCTAAGATTAATTCAGGTTCCACCTTATTCCTTTGTCATTGTTCTCATTTATCTTCTCATTTTATACTTATCATTGGAGCTCTCTCCATCTTATGTGGATTTCCTACCTTGAATCACTTTAAAAGCATAGACTTTTACTTTATTATCTTCTTGAATCACATCTTCAAGAACTCCTCTTTTCCTTATTTGTATTCAGTTTAGATTTCACAGTGTTGTATCTTTCTCTTATAGTTACCAAGCATTCATGTTTTGATAGATAATGATGCAATTCTAATCTTCTTTAAGGTAGGATTGAGATATTCACACCATGATTTGTTATTCATTATTCTCTTTAGATTGTCTCAAAATGACTAATTGATCAAAGTAATTAGAAAGATAACAATCTAAGTGTTCCATACTTACCTTTTCTTAAATAATTGAGTACCTGGCCAGGGCATCCAAGTACTGAGATTAGGCAGTATGCACCATATTTTTATGTCATATTCCTGATTTTGACATCATCCTAGTCCTAAGTCCTAGTGTCCCTATTATGACCATATCTAAGCTTAATCAATAAGTTCGGGTTTATGTCGTTGATTACATGCTTTATTAAATTGATAATTACTTAAACATGATTAATGATGATATCTCAATCATGATATGTTAAACCTAATGAGAACCCCAAGTGTGCTATGTCTTTGTATAATTAGGGTTTGACAAAATATAAACCCTAGTCGGCTGAAATTAGGGTTTTCACCAAATAGGCTCACATTGGGGAGAATGAAAGAGGTATGCAAAGGAGAATGAAAATGGTAGTTGTAGGATAGGATAGCATGGCCGTGGTGGGTAGCACGACCATGGTGGATCGTTGGTGGCACGGGCATTCTAGGCCACACGGCCGTTTTGAAAGAATTGATCTATTTACCAACTTTTATACTCAAATATGATGAAATCAATGCACCACGGCAGTGGTAGGCAGCACGACCATGCTGGATCCATCTTAGCATGGATGTGGTAGCTAGCATGGCCGTTCTGGGGCATTTTCTCTTCAATCGACTGTTTTGTAGATTTCTAGATAGCAGTTCACTATTCTATTTTTAGTTATTTAATGGTAGCTCGGAATGATCTAAAATTTTAACTGAATCTTTATAACTCAATGAAAAACAACATGCTAAATATTTATACTTTTTGGATAAGGTTTGATCTCTTAAATACAAATTATAGTAACTTTTTTATGACAGAAAAATTTGCTAAAATAAGAAAAAGTCGAGTGACGGGTCAATGTGCAATTCACCCAAGCAGCTCAATTGCTCTATATGGTCAACCAAACACACTAGTAGCTCTCATTATTCGTGATTCATTCTAGAGAAATGAAATCCTAGAGAGAGAGAAGGAGAGTTAGGGTTTGAGAGGAGAAGGTGGTGGAATTCTGATCTAGGGTTTCTCTAACTGAGATATGATGAAATCAAGTAAGTTTAGCTTTTTTGCATAGACTTGAATGGTGAATCTTCTCTCACATGTCAAGATTCCATCCCTCCTCTGATTTGATCCAAAATGGTATCAAAACTTCCACTTTTCTCACTCTTTCTTCATGATCCCTCATTTTTTGGTTTTCCAAGTTGAAAGGAAGAAGAATTGGATGATTTGCTAGGGATTTGAATGAGATCAAGATTTTCAGGGATGAGCTGCGTTTTTAAGGTGCTTTCACACCTTAGGGTGAGTGAGAACTTCCTTTAAATAGTATATTGCACAAAAATTGGTTAAATCATCCAAAATCTTTAATTGCTTAGTATGCGACTACAAACCCTGAATTGTCTGTCCGACCTAAGTTGTTGCAAAATGATATGAAATGGAATCTTCCTCTCTTTGGATGAATTTCAGATGATAAAATCATATTAGAAATTCATACAATAGATCCTAATGAGAATTCCCTAGGTATTCACAGAGGTTATAAGTGTAAACTGAAATATAGGGAATTTGTCTATGACTAAAATTGTTGTATAATTAAATGGAGAAATTTGTTTATCTGGATCCCCTTGGTTATGAATGATTGTTTATCTAAATTCATAGAACATATATGTCAGATACCTTCTTGGATTTCATTTAATGTGAATAGTGTTTATTTGACATCTCAGTAAAGAGGGTGAAACCCTAGATGCGAGGAAAGCTGGATATTTGCGAATAGATATTGTGAAATCCATTTGAATGGATTTTCTTGACATGATAGACTTTATTTATTCAATTTTATTATTAATGTATGTTATCTCAGTGAATGGCATGGAAACCCAAATTTAGCTCAGTTCTAAGGTTTCATACATATATTGATTGTATATGATTTGTTGATAGTAGTCTTTATTCAATGAATGTTTATGTTGCATGAAATCCTTATGAGTGCCATGTGATAAGTGAATGAGGTAAATGAAACCCTAAGGATAGGGTATTCAATGAATTAAGCATTGTGATTACCATGTACTTAGTATGAGATGTGGTGATGCTTAATAATTCAGTTGTGGTAAATGTTATCAGATGGTCTATGAAACGAATGGTTTACAGAGCTAAACTATGATATGTAATGTGATGATTGAATTGTGAATGTAAAGAGTGAATTAGACATGTAGATGCCCGGAACACTGTAGATTCCCTATGAGAGGTCTGCGCCATAGTGATGAAACGACCTAACCCTGGTAGTTTCCAGTATACGGGGGTCGGAACGTACAAACAAGTGGTACAAGGGACGAAGTCCTAGTGGACGTCTCCTTAAAAATACTATATGTAGTGTCAAATGTCAACCAAAGATCCTGGTGGAACTAGAGTACAGAAAAGCCAATAGGTGGCTTTGACTCACCGCCAGAGTACCTAGGTTGAGAGGTGGAGTCTGAGATATCTGGTGGCTCCCATTAGCCGCCAAGAGGCAGACGTGCCGAGGCCCCCTGTAGATGAGTCTTACTCGAGAGATATGCTTAGGAACCTAGAAATGCTTCTAAGCCTTGTACAATAAGATTGTAGGTTGTTGCGATTCTTTCACATGTTGTGGTACACCTCATGTGGGTTCAGGGCATAATAATATGAATGAGAGGTTAAACAAGTGTGTGCAGTTATTCAATTATTCTTTGTATGTTTCTAAATTATTAGTTCTCTTTATAATCAATCAAGCATTTCATATATTGATTTACTCTTGTGTATATCTAGAGTATCCTGCCATATTTATGAGTGTCAATTATTAGACTCTTTAAATCTTACTGCTGTTATAATTGATATCAGTTTCTCAAAAGTATATCTGTAATTATATCAGTGCTTTAGACTATTTCTTTGAAGTACTCATTCACTGAGCAAGTAGGCTTACCCCGCTACTCACAATTGTTAGGGAAACCATTGATAAACCACTAGAGGGGGGGTGAATAGGGTTTTATAATAATTTTAAAATTAATTCAACCAAACAGATAATCACAAGAATGTTGGAGAAGAAGACACAACATTTAGAGTCGTTCCACCCTTAGCAAATACTAAGGGAGTCAGTCAACTACCCAATTGTTTCCAATTGGGATTTTGAAATTATTTGAATTTTATTACCTCGCAAGGATGTTACATAAAATTACAAATAGCTTCCCAACCCTTTGGACATCCTTCACCCCGAAGTCGTCTCACCAACCTTGAAGCAGCCTTCACTTGAAGTGACTTCAAGCTCCCCCTTGAAGTATCCTTCCTCCTTGAAGTAGCTTCCCATTGAGACCTTCTAGAAGTAGTCCAAAGTCATGCCGAGCTACCTTCACCACTTGAAGAAGCTCCAACAACCTATTTTCTGCAGCCTCCAACCTAGGAGTAGCAAA
Organism: Alisma plantago-aquatica; assembly: GCA_963693085.1. NCBI lineage: Eukaryota > Viridiplantae > Streptophyta > Magnoliopsida > Alismatales > Alismataceae > Alisma > Alisma plantago-aquatica. The sequence goes on from OY856412.1 coordinate 640,109,175, forward strand.
GGAGAACAAAATACAATAGAAGGAACAATATTGGAAGAAGAAAACAACTTTACCAATTGAGTACATCGCTTTGATCCTATATCAAGCGTTTGATCTCCTAACCAAATTGGATTGATGTGGATGTATAGTGGATAGGAGATATCAACCTATAGGAAACTAATGTAGAGCTCAAGGAAAATAGATTGCAAGTGTAGCTCAACTTTTTTGCTCACAAGGATTGAATCTCAAGTGTAATTGTGTATGCAAGTTATATCATGAGGTGTCCTATGGATGTCCTATTTATAGTAGTGGTTTGCTAATGCTTGGGGATGTTCTAGACACCTTCTAGTGTGTTCTTAGTGCTCAACTAGCCGTTAAGTGTCCACTAATTGCATTTGTAACAACTAGTTAATTCAGTCTGAAAAGTGCAGACAGAAACCTTCTCGGTCGAGAAGTTTGTCGACCGAGTGCCTCTCGGTCGAGGAATTTGTCGTCCAAGAGTAAGTCTGGAATAATTGTATTACAACATTCAACTCAACTCCCAACTACTTTTCTAACTCATTCTAATGGCTAGGAGGGTCTATTCTCAGATGAGGAGTTTGTCGACCGAGAGTGTCTCGGTTGAAGTTTTTGTCGACAGAGAACATCCCTGATTCAATGTATTCATTTACTGAGTGTGTGTATCAATGTGCTATTGTGATACTATCTTGGTGGATGACCTATTTATGTGTTGTGAGTGGATAGGGAAGATCTAAGCACTTGATTTACATGATAAGTATTTGTATATTATATACTTGTACAAGTTTTTACATTTGATTACAATCATGAAAATAAAGAAATTTTAGCAAATTGATCTTCCAAGTCTTTGCTATCCACCATCTTATATGCTTGTCCCTGAAACACTCAAATATCAAGTTAAATCCACAAGAAAGAAATGTTTGTCATCATCAAAACAAAGGGATTATAAAAATGTCCAATTTAGCCAACAATCCCCCCCTTTTTGAAGATGACAAACATTCCCAAAATATAAATCAAAGAAATATGAATCATATGAGCTTCATAGATGAAGTTTATCTTTTGCAACCATTCTCTTGTGTGCAAGCCAAGAGATTATGAAACTCATTTTACTTCATGTTATTGATTTTATATTATTTCTCTCCCTTTGTCATTTCAAAAAGATAACCAAGATAATCATGACTTTTATTACTCCTCCTTAATTTGATGCTCAATATTTAAAACAAGGGTAATCAACACAATTGAATGCAAACCACTCATTTTTATGTCAAATTTAGCCACAATATATTTCTCAATCATTTCCAAAGGATGTTAAGCCTTGAAATGATATGAGATCCTTTTAGATTCATGGCATATGTGTTTTGATTTCTCATCCATTTTACAAGGAATGTTAAGCCCTGAAAATGATATGAGATCCATTTAGGCTCATGATGGATACATATATTGATTTCTCAACCATTTACAAGGGATGTTAAGCCCTGGAATGATATGAGATTCTTTTAAACTTATAGTAGAATCAACAAATGTATCTCTAACCAAATACATGAGATGTTAAGCCCTAATTTGTTTAGAGAATTCCATTAAGGTCAAGATATACATTATATTCATCAATATTGTAGGCTCCTTTATTTTCATAACCAAGATTACTTTATAGATACTAAGGTCATAACTAGTTTCAAATTTTCTTTATGATGTTTACAAAGTTTTTGTGGACTCCTTCTCAATCTTATAGTCAAGATAGTTTGTGTGAGCTCCCCCTTCATCTTATAATCAAGATAATTTAAGGATTCTAAGGTCATAATAAGCATTAGATCATAATAAGTTAACCTTTTATGAGAGCTATGCACAAAAATTTTATTTTCAATATACTAAGATTGAGTGCAAGGAAATGATTTACAATTATGTATTTTGTCAAGCTTATTTTAGGTTGACCTTGACTTTGACCTGGGCGCCCCTCGGTCAAATTTGTTTTCGACCGAGAGGCAATTTATGTAGATTTACAATTTAAGCATTCACAATGATCCATTTGATTTAATATAAAGCCTTTATGTATCTTAAATAGGCATATATCAATTGAAAAAAAAATGTACCTTAAAAAGAAACATGTTTGATTCTTAATGACCTGAAGCAAGATCTTTAATTCATATGAGTTGTAACATTTTTTCTCTTAGAACAAACAATTGATAAAACATTAATATTCTTGTTCTAAGCAAGATATTAAATTTTCATTGCCTTTTTCTTCATAGAAGATTTCATAAAACATAAAACTTGAAGTCCATAGTGAAAATATTCATGCATCACAAAGATGATATCCTTTTCCATAAGTTATTTCAAGATGCATTTTTGCCATAGAGATTTACCTTAATGTAATAATGGAAATTTCAATTATAGCATCATCAATGAGCTAAATCATTTTGATGATAAGAGCAATTTCTAATCGCATGGTTTATATATAGATATAGACCAGGGATTATTTTAGACAAACCATGTGGAACACAATAATCATGATAGAAACATATCCATAATTTCCGTGATTAAATTTTCTCAAAACATGATTCATAATTTTCAGATTTAATATTGACCATGTACGCTTAATCATCTTTTTCAAGAAAGTATCAATTTAAATTTGATAACATTTGAATTTTCAAAGAAAGAATGTCCAATTTCAATTTGCATAGAGTTCAGAATGACACAAGTTGTAATTTGCACCAAGTTCAATAAGGATTTCATTAACATATATGTAATGATGCAAACTACTAATATGTTTGAGAAGTTTTGTCTTATTTTTTCAATAAAACATGTCTACTTGCAGTAAGAGTATAAAATTCCAATCAGCATCATTTTTCTTTGTAAGCAACAACTTGAGTACAATCAATCTTTTCCTCTTGTATACTTGATAGATACAATGAAAAGTATAAAGTTTTGATGCTCATATATTATTCCTTTTAATTAGGATCATTCAAATAATTAAAGCAATGTAGTATCTAAAGTTCATTACCTACTTAAGTTAACTGCAATTTGAGTATCTTGCTTTTATCGAATAATTCTGTCAGAGTTTCACTCGGTCGACAAATTTCTCGATCGAGTGAGGTTCAGTCAAAATATTTGTTGATCGACCGTTTATCAGGTTTTTGCAGGCTTAAGATAGTAACTCTATTGGTCAACTAATTTCTTGACCGAAATTTTCTCAGTCGACAACTTTCTCAACCGAGATTGTTTCTATACTCTTTTCAAGTAAAAACATAGATAAGTTTTACTGAATTATGCAAGTTAATGCTCAATTTAGTTGAGATAAGACATTTGAATATCAAAGTAATATTTTAGGTCAAATATCAACTAATCATATTCAAATCTCTAGGTTTTGGGAACCCAAACTAGATCAACACCCTTTTTCCTATATGGGTAAGAAAACAAATAATGTCCAAGACGCAAGCAGTAATGACAACAAATGAAATCAATTTCATTTATCTTTGAGTTGTTCTTGGGTACATACATGGTCTTGGGTGCTTGTGTTCTTCTAGGTTTAGGTTGATATGATTTCTCTTTTAGAACATATCCTAAACCTTTCCTTCCATTATAACTAGAAGAATTTCTTAGAATCTTATCAAGAACGTCATTGTTTCTCAAGCTATAAATTTCTCTTTGTAACTCGGCAATCTCATCTATGTTCTTTTTGATATCTAACTTTTCTTGATCTAGATCAGATGATAAAGTATCTCTTTCTTTAACAATAACATCATAATCTAGATGAGAACATAGGGTAAATTGAGTCTGAAAATTATTTAGTTTTGCAAGCAATTCAACCTTTTGTTGAGAAAGAAGATCATAGTTTGTTTCTAAAGTAATCAACTTCATATTGCAATCATTTAAAGATGATTTCAAAGTAAGGTTTTTAGAAATAATTTTTTCCTTTTCAAAAGAAAGATTATGTAATTTAGCATATAAATCCTCATTAGTTCTAGTAACTTTCTTTAGTTTCTTTTTACAATCAATATATTTATCATGCAATTCACCAATGTTAGCAACTAACTCTTCTTTAGATAAATAAAAAAGACTTACCTCTTCTTTTTCTTCATTTGTTGTAGCAATAAGACACTCTACTTCTTCTTTTCCATCTTCACTATCATCACTTGAATCATCCCATGCAGGTTTATAAGCTCTTTCTTTCTTCTTGTGAGAAGATTTCTTCCCCTTCTTAAGTTTGGGACAACATCCTTTTAAGTGTCCCTTTTTGTCACATTCAAAGCACCTGAAAGAAGAAACACTAGAAGTTTTGTTAGTTTTAAAACTTATATATTGCTTACCATTTACAATGAGAGTTTCTTCTTCACTATCATCTTCACTTGTGTCATGACTAATCTTGGTTGATGCTTTGAATGTAATGTCCTTTCTTTTCTCCTTCTTGTGTTCAACCGCTGATCTTTCTTCTTCCAAGGTTGCCTCATGTTCTTCTAAGTTTCCAATGAGTTGCTCCATCATTAGTCGAGTGAGGTCATTGGCTTCTTCAATTGCAGTCACCTTAGGCTTGTACTTGGGAGGAAGTGACCTAAGAATTTCTAACACTTGATCCTCTTCACTAATTGTCTTACCTAAAGCATTCAAACCATTAATAATAGAAGAAAACTTTGCATACATTTCACAAATAGACTCATTTGGTTCCAAATGAAATTGTTCAAACTTTTGTTTAATCATACCAATTTTAGAATTCTTCACTTGAATAGTTCCTGCATAAGTAATAGAGAGTCTATGCCATATTTCATATGCAGTTTCACAATTGGATATTCACCTATGGAAATTGAACAATAAAGGATACTTACAGCTTTTGCATTCAATTGGGGTAGCTTTACTGTATTAGCATCCCATGTAGAATACTCTATTTGAGGAAGAGTGTAATCATTTGAAACCATTCTCCATAGATCCCAACTTATCCCTTGAAAGTAGAATTGCAGCCTCCTCTTCCAATAGGTGTAGTTGGTGCCATCAAATGGTGGAGGCCGAGCCACAAGTGTTCCTTCCAAGTTGAGGTTGTTTAGTACCCCATCACCCATTTTATTCAAGACTTTGTTAAAGTTCCTTGAAGCCTACTCTGATACCAATTGAAAAACCACTAGGGGGGTGAATAGGGTTTTATAATAATTTTGAAATTAATTCAACCAAACAAACAATCAAAAGAATGTTGGAGAAGAAGACACGGTGTTTAGAGTAGTTCCACCCTTAGCAAATACTATGGGAGTCAGTCCACCACCCAATTGTTTCCAATTGGGATTTTGAAAGTATTTGAATTTTATTACCTCGCAAGGATGCTACATAAAATTACAAATACCTTCCCAACCCTTTGGACATCCTTCACCCCTAAGTCATCTCACCAACCTTGAAGCCGCCTTCACTTGAAGTAACTTCAAGATCCCCCTTGAAGTAGCCTTCCTCCTTGAAGTAGCTTCCCGTTGAGACCTTCTAGAAGTAGTCCAAAGTCACACAGAGCTACCTTCACCACCTGAAGAAGCTCCAACAACCTCCTTTCCACAACCTCCAACCTAGGAGTAGCCAAGGAGAACAAAATACAATAGAAGGAACAAGATTGGATGAAGGAAACAACTTTACCAATTGAGTACAATGCTTTGATCCTATATCAAGCATTTGATCTCCTAACCAAAGTGGATGGACATGGATGTATAGTGGATAGGCGATATCAGCCTATAGGACACTAATGTAGAGCTCAAGGAAAATAGATTGCAAGTGTAGCTCAACTTGTTTGCGCAAAAGGATTGAATCTCAAGTGTAATTGTATATGCAAGTTATATCTTGAGGTTTCCTATGACTTTCATATTTATAGGAGTGATTTGCTAATGCTTGGGGATGTTCTAGACACCTTATAGGGTGTTCTTAATGCCCAACTAGCCGTTAAGTGTCCACTAATTGCATTTGTAACGACTAGTTAATTAATTCTGAAAAGTGCAGACAGAAAACTTCTCTGTTGAGAAGTTTGTCGATCGAGTGCCTCTCGGTCGAGGAATTTGTCGAACGAGAGTAAGTCTGGACTAAGTGTATTGCAACGTTCAACTCTACTCCCAACTACTTTTCTAACTCAGTATAATGGCTAGGAGGGTCTGTTCTCGGTCGAAGGGTTTGTCGACCGAGAGTGTCTCAGTCGAAGTTTTTGTCGACTGAGAACATCCCTGATTCAATGTATTCATTTACTGATTGTGTGTATCAATGTGCTATTGTGATACTATCTTGGGGGATGACCTATCTAAGTGTTGTGACTGGATAGGGAAGATCTAAGCACTTGATTTACATGATATCTAAGTATTTATACATTATATACTTGAACATGTTTTTACATTTGATTACAATCATGAAAATAAAGCAATTTTAGCAAATTGATCTTCCAAGTCTTTGCTATCCACCTCCTTATATGCTTGTCCCTGAAACACTCAAATAGCAAGTTAAATCCACAAGAAAGAAATGTTTGTCATGATCAAAACAAAGGGATTATTATAATGTCCAATTTAGCCAAAAACCATGTGGACTTGAAGAAGGTCAAAGCATCAGAGTTGATCTACCACATGAGTCAAGTATGAGATTAGTTAAGTTCAGTCGGTCCCTGTCACTCTAGGTCCTTGTATAGATGTGAGAGAATTGTAAATGATGTTTGTATCTTTGTTTCCTTAATAAGAGAGAATGCATTTGATTATCATGTCGTATGTACATGGAAGTGTGAGAAACAAAATGAATGTATGGATGTGTATCATTAATGTTGAGATCATATTAGAGTAATCATGGTTTAATTCTCTTATAAAGTTTGTTTTTGTGATTCAATGTGAGAAAACAAAGAGTTTGAAAAAAAAAGAAAAAAAAGTTGGGAGTGAACTTTGTATTAGGCATAATCCTCATAGTCATGCCCTAATCTCATGATTGGTGGTAATCGTGGGATGCAGGCGTGACAATCTTTTGGTATCAAAGCTTAGGCTGATTCATCAGGGACGATTAGGATAGAAAGTTAGAGTTATAAGTTTGGCAGATAGGTAGTGATGTGTCTTTAGCTCTGGGAGGTCTGAGTATTTAGATACCCTGGCCCAATATCTGAATACTTAGATTGACCAATATCAAGCTACTTTGTCTATTCTTTTCTGGATGCCCTGGCCAGGTATGCAGAGGAAGGATGGAATAGAGAGAAACCCTAGAAATTTTAGGGTGAGGAGACTGAAAAGTAATGAAGGAGTAAGTGATTAAATATAGAATGTGATACAACTCTTTCTTTATATTGCTTCTTTGATTATAGACAAATAGAAATGCTCTTATATGTATGAATTCATAATATTAGTTTGTAGAATATATATGGTTCTTTTATATTGTTGTGTATCATGAAGTGATTCAGTTATTATTTATATTCTTTGTATCAAGTAGACCAGAAGTTATGTTTGAATGGGTTTGTCCTAAGTGGATATTCTTTCCACATGTTTGAGATTAATAGGAGTTAGTTAATCCTGAGTAGCTCTTGGCTTCAGGACTGCAGGTTCGTCCTGTTCCGGCTGGCAGGGTGCGTTACTGGAATCTAATGGCTCCTATTAAAAATATAATAAGAGTAGAATCTGGATGAATTAGACACATATCATAGTGAGAATGTACATACACTAATATGTTGAAACATATGGGAAAGATTAGAATAGCTAAGAATTAGTTGGAACTGATATCTGAAATCCAAATTTGAGACCTCATATGAGAAACCCTTAATTGGTAATAAAGGAACACGACATAAGGTTAAAATTAAGTTTATTGATTAGTATTATATAAAATCTAAATATGAAATATGGAAAAGATATGAGAAAAGTATGTAAGGGCCAAGATAGTAATAATCAATCATGAGGAATGGATTATATAACCGAGTACAATGTTTTTATGTACTCCAAAGCAAAGGGAAAATAGAAGAAAAGAGTTAAGCATAGGATAAGTAAATAGAAGTGAAGAGTCTTCAGAAGACTTAAAGTGAAGAGAACTAAATGAGCATGTAAATCATAAAACTAGGATAAGAAACTTAGTTGAAACAAAGAGAAATGTTGAAAATAATGAGCTAGATTAAGGAATGAGGGTTCTGATATAATTGAGAGCATGGAATGTATACCTTTATTAATAAGTTTAATACATTCATCCTTACTGCCTTTGGATTCTAAGTCTCTATAGAACAACAAACTAGTTTCTAAAAGAAGAACAAAAGTGTATCTAAATAAATGAATAAGTCATACAAAGGTAGACTATATTCAGGAAGGAAAAACTTTTATTGAAAGAGAAACTATTTTTCACCCATGCATGAGCTGTTTGATTTAAAATGAAGGATATGTAATGTATTAAACATGAGGTGAAACTAGTAGATAGATTATTGATTTAGAATTTCAACTTCACATTAGTAGAAGGATAAAAAAGAAATATATGCAACATGGTATACATGATCATACACATAAAAGAAGCAGCATGATCATGAGAGAAACCTAGAAGTTAAAGATGACATGTGAAATAGTAGTATATGGTAAGGGGATTATGGAAAGTAAGGAAGGGTTTGAAACATAATCGAGTAATATAGATTATAAAAGAAAGAGGTTTTGAGATTCAAGAAAGTGCTAATTAGTCAAGTATCCTTGTTTATAATTAATTAAACCTACATATGATGAATGTATTGATGAATGTTTGAAGATAAGAATTCTAAGTCTCAAAATCATCTTCTATTTCCTATCTTCCTTAATGAGAGCAATGTGGGAATGAAGTGATAAGAAAATGAATCATATATGATGCATAACCACCGTGGTAGAGACATCTAGTGAATGTAATAATGACACATAATATGATGATGAAACCCAAGCAGGGTAATTGAGAATGTAATGTATGTGAATGCCCAAGTAAGAGAAAGGAAATTCAATTGATAAGATAAAGAGGACTTTAGTAAAACTTGTGAGATCCAAAGTTTGAATTTCAAATTAAGGGAGCAAACTCACATCACAATAACATCATGCTACTGATAAGGAAAAAGTCCTAGAATGTTTAGAGTTGTAGTAGTTCAAGAGATGTCACTACTGATTTGACCTTGAATACTAGCATCTCTAAATAACAAGATCATGAGATTTGCACTATGAGAAGTAAACTAGAACTGATAGTAATCCATGGTTTAAAGGTAGCTAATCTGAAAGGTTGATAAACAATATGAAAATGATTCGGAGAAAAGAGTAAGATATAAATTTGAAATGTAACAAGTGTATTTTGAACAAAAGGAGAAATACAATATGAGTGAAGTGCGATATGAAATAAATTCTTGTAGTGATAGAAAGAATGATGAATAATCTACTTGTACCTTGTATGTTGCAATTTTAGGGATGTTTAATCTACATGATTAAAATGAGAAGGATAAGTAGCAAAAAGTAAGTAGTAATGAATGAGGAGAGAGATAAGAGAAAACAACGGATTTTAGTAATATGTGAATTTGTTTTTTGAAGTATAATTTGTTGAAGGTATATTAAGGGATGTCAATTGGTTCTATGTATGATTTCAGTGTACATGTGCAAGCAATATGTTAATTAATTGTGTCTGATAGTTGTAGTCATTCGTACCAGTAATCCATCTTAGTATTGTACAATTGTGGTATGGTGATATGGGTTGAATAATGATGGAACAAATGAAGGGTTGCCCTGAATAAGGTAGTCTTACCTATTCACTCATATGAATAGAAGGGATGATAACCATATTGTATTGATATGTAACCCTAATGAGGTAGAGCGTGTTATACCTAGCTTTAATATAACTAAGTGATGGTAATTGGGTATGACTAGTCCTTGCATGACTAATAGAATCATGGAATACTTTGTTACTTTGTTGAAACCCAAGTATGCTATCACCCGATGGTTACACCTTGAATTATGTGTGGGTTCATACTTGAGAATAGTATGGAATATGATGGTAATGCTTAACCTTATGCATCCATGATCCAATGGGTATGTCATAAGTAGTATTGTACAATTGTTGTTCAATCTAGTCTTCAACCTCAAGACTGTTTTGCTATTTGAGTAGAACAATAGTAAAATTCAAAACATCATGGTGAACTCACTTTTGTGACTTAGAGGTAACACAAAACAATAGTACATATTAAGCCATATGAATTGAGATATTTGGATCAGATTATCAATGTTGAGGTAACACCTCAAGAGTATGAAAATATTGAAATGGTTGTTTCTCTCTCTATCCTATGATTGATTGTGGCATAGAGAATTATTTGGATATCATTGGGAACTGTTTCAGACATGTTGTGATTAGAAAAGAAATAAAGGAATTAATGTTGAAAACTACATTCAAGTATGAAATACAAGAATATAATGACATGTAAGATTTCATAAGCTTAAAATAAACCTTGAATGTACTTTGCTTGCATATTTTTGTTTCGGGGGCGAAACCTTTTTAAGGGGGGGAGAATTGTTATGACCGTATCTGAGCTTAATCAGTAAGTTAGGGTTTATGTGGATGATTACATGCTTTACTAGATTGAAATTACTTAAACATGATTAATGATGATATCTCAATCATGATATGTTAAACCTAATGAGAAACCCAAGTATGCTATCTCTTCGTATAATTAGGGTTTGAGAAAATATAAACCCTAGTCGGATGAAATTAGGGTTTTCACCAAATAGGCTCACGTTGGGGAGAATGAGAGAGGTATGCAAAGGAGAATCAAAATGGTAGTTGAAGGATAGGACAACACGATCGTGGTGGGTAGCACGGCCGTGGTGGGTTGTCGGTGGCACGTGCATTCTAGGCGACACGGACGTTTCAAAAGAATTGAACTATTAACCAACTTTTATACTCAAATATGATGAAACCAGTACACCACGGCCGTGGTAGGTAGCATGGACGGGCTGGGTCCATCTTAGCACGGCCATGGCAGCTAGCATGGCCGTTCTGGGGCATTTTCTCTTCAACCGACTGTTTTGTAAATTTCTGGATAGAAGTTTACTATTCTATATTTATTTATTTAATGGTATATTGTAATGATCTAAAATTTTAAATGAAGATTTAAAACTCAATTATAAATAAAATTCTAAATTTTCATAATTTTTGGATAAGGTTTGTTCTCTAAAATACACGAATTACAGTAGCTTTTTTATGATAGAAAATTTGCTGAAATAAGAAAAAGTTGAGTGAGGGGTCAATGTGCAATTCACCCAAGCAGCTCAATTTCTCTATATGGTAAACCTAACACACTAGTATCTCTCATATTTTGTGATTCATTCCAGAGAAATGAAATCCTAGAGAGAGAGGGAGAGTTAGGGTTTGAGAGGAGAAAGTGGTGGAATTGCCGATGTAGGGTTTCTTTATCTGAGATATGATGACATCAAGTAAGTTTAACTTCTTTGTATAAAATTTAATGGTGAATCTTCTCCCACATGTCAAGATTCTATCCCTCCTCTGATTTGATCTGAAATTGTATCAAAACTTCCCCTTTTTGCACTCTTTCTTCATAATCCCTCATTTTTAGGGTTTCCGAGTTGAAAGGAAGAAGAATTGGATGAATTGTTAGGGATTTGATATGAGATCAAGATTTTTAGGGATGAGCTACATTTTTTAGGTGTTTTCACACCTTAGGGTGAGTAGGAACTTCCTTTAAACAGTATATTGCACGAAAATTGGTTAAATCATCCAAAATCTTTAATTGCTTAGTATGCGACAACAAACCCTGAATTGTCTGTATGATCTAAGTTGTTGCAAAATGATATGAAATGGAATAATCGTCTGTTTGGATGAATTTTAGATGATAAAATCATATTATAAATGTATACAATACATCCTAATGAGAATTCCCTAAGTATTCACAGAGGTTATAAGTGTAAACTAAAATATAGGGAATTTGTCTATGACTGAAATGGTTGTATAATTAAATGGAGAAATTTGTTTATTTGGATCCCCTTGGTTATGAATGATTGTTTATTTAAATTCATAGTACATATATGTAAGATACTATCTTTGATTTCATTTTAGGTGAATAATGTTTGTTTGATATCTCAGTAAAGAGTGTGAAACCCTAGATGCGAGGAATGTGGGATACTTGCGAATAGATATCGTGACATCCATTTGAACGGATTTTCTTGACATGATAGACTTTATTTATTCAATTTTATTATTGATGCATGTTATCTCAGTGAATGGCATGGAAACCCAAATCCAGCTCAGTTCCAAGGTTTCATACATATATTGATTTTATATTATTTGTTGATAGTAGTCTTTATTCAGTGAATGTTTATGTCGCATGAAATCCTTATGAGTGCCATGTGATAAGTGAACGAGGTAAATGAAACCCTAAGGATAGGGTATTCAATGAATTAAGCATTGTGATTTCCATGTTCTCAGTATGAGATGTGGTGATGCTTAACAGTTCAGTTGTGGTAAATGTTATTAGATGGTCTATGAAACAAATGGTTTACAGAGCTAAACTAAGATATGTAATGTGATGATTGAATTGTGAATGTAAAGAGTGAATTAGACATGTAGATGCCCTGAACACCGTAGATTCCCTATGGGAGGTCTACACCGTAGGGATGAAATGACATAACCATGGCAGTGTCCAGTATACGGGGGTCAGAACGTACTAACAGGTGGTACGGGGGACAAATCCCTAGTGGAATTCTCCTTAAAAATACAGTATGTAGTGTCCAACATCAACCAGAGATCCTGGTGGCACTAGAGTACATAAAAGCCAATAGGTGGCTTTGACTCACCGCCTGAGTACCCAGGTTGAGAGGTGGAGTCTGAGATATCCGGTGGCTCCCATTAGCCGCCGAGAGGTAGACGTGCCGAGGACCGCTGTAGACGGGGTCTTACTCAAGAGATAGGCTTAGGAACCCGGACATGCTTCTAAGCCTTGTACAGTGAGATCGTAGCTTGTTGTAATTCTTTCACATGTTGTGGTACACCTCATGTGGGTTTAGGGCATAATAATATGAATGAGAGGTTAAACAAGTGTGTGCAGTTATTCAATTATTCTTTGTATGTTTTTAAATTATTAGTTCTCTTTATGATCAATCAACCATTTCATATATTGATTTTGTAACATCCTTGACCTGAGTTATGCTTTAACCCTAGGTGTTTTGTTTAATAAAGTTGATTAGATGCTTGCTCTTATATTTTGAAAAGTAATTAAGGCCCAAGAGGAACTTATATTTCAATTTTAGTCCATTTTGAATAATGTTGAAAGTAATGTTTTACTTGTTTTGAACTAAAGTGCTAATTACCCAAGTTGAGGGTTTAAATTGCAAATTGTGCATGATAATATGTTTCTCATGTGTTGAGGCATCATGAGAATGAATATAATGAAAAGGTATGGCTACCCCAAGCCTGAGTACCAAGAAAGAGTTGATAAAGCAATGTTTGTGCATTAAAACCTAGTTTTGGTATAATGTGCAATTTACCCAAAACCCAGGGATCAATATGAAAATTATCACTTCAAAATAGTCCCTAATAATTCTTGGCAACATGTAGAGGCAAGAAAATGATAGGGGCATCTCATTTGAGCTACTTTGTAGGAGAGAGAATCTTGATATTAAAATAATCAAGATTTAAGCATAATTGAAATAATGCAAAAATAATAATAATAAATGGATTGCCCTTCAACAAAAATTGTGTTGGTTGAAATCCACATATATGGACGTCCTTGTGCCTTGCAAAGGCAAAGGAAATATCTACATGAGTGGAGAACCCACTTACATTAAGAAAACAAAAAGAAATATCCACTAACTTATGGATAATATTATTATAAGGGTTAAGGTGCTTAATTTGCTTTTCTTTAAAACTTGGATAATTGAGAGGAATAAGAGGAAAAATAGATAGCCTCGTAACTATGGAAGGGAAGGGGGATAATGGCAAGGAAATGGAGGAGATAATCCCTACATTATCTCTCTTAAATGAATTTTCAATAAAATTCATATATATGCTCCTTTATCCATGAGTTGAAAGGGTAATCTCGAATCCACTTTCACTCTTGCTTGAAAAAAATGACCAAGGGAGATAGGAGAAGCAGGAGGACGACCCCCAACCAGTTGGTAAGATTCTTGACCTTCGTTCACCTTAATTCCATGGTGGAAATCGAAAATCAATGCATGATTTCTTCTTATCTCGATCCCATCTTCAATTCTAACCATTCCTTTTCACTCCAAGCTTGAGGACGAGCCTTGGGATAGTGAAAGGAGTTGCATATACCATTATTGACGTGAATCTCCAATCTTTGAAGCTCAATTGAAGGCGGGTTATATAACTTGAACCCTTAATCATTGTTGTGGAGCTCAATTTCTCAATTCATTTGATTCAATTGTTCTCCTTGCATTTCCTTTGATTAATTGATGGATTTACCATGGAAATGGCAGTAGATTTCAAAGGGCTGAATCTTGATGATTATGGCATCATGTTAAGAATACATCTTAACATAATTGAGTTGCAAATAGTTTCAATAGCTTTGGGCCAAACGGTTTCACCAAACCGTTTGGAGACCAAACGGTTTGCAAACCGTTTGGGGGTTTGGTCCCAAACCATTCGGGATGGTAGACCAAATGGATTGGTTGACCATTTGAGGTCAGGACCCTAGAATATGTTGGATGATGATCCATTTGATCCAATTGATTAATTCAATGTATGGACCATCCTCCAATTAGAAACACTAATCGATTTGTTGAAAGAAAACTCAATTGATCCAAACAATTTCAAGCTGACTTGGACCAAACAGTCTTGAGTCCGTTTGAGTCCAAACATTTTTGAAACCATTTGGGATCAAATGGTCTTATGACTATTTGGAGACCCAAGGTTGATTGTAGTTGATGAGGAAGATCCAATGGTGTTGATTGATGAATCCTTCAATAGTCTAATTGATGGTCAATCCAATGTTGCAAATCTTATTCAATTTGGTTGATGGATGTCCTAGTGACCCATTTAGTTTTGAGACTGGTTTGTCCCAAACAGTCTTGAGGACATTTGAGTCCAAACGGTCTTGAAACTGTTTGGGGTCAAACGGTCTCAGGACTGTTTGGAATCCAAAGGTTTCAAAACCGTTTGGAGTGAAAAAGGTCAAAACCGATTGGATGATCCAAGGTGATAAAATTGATTAGAAACTTAAAGTGATGGTTGATCCAAGGGTTAATCATGATGATTATCAATGATAGGAACAAAGGTTGAAAACCTAAAAGTACCTATATGATCAATATCCTTAGAATGGTTAACCCCAAAACTTATAGAAGTAGTAGCTCAATACACTATGTCAACCATAAATGTATGTACTTAAAATGATGGGTCTACCTAATTAAATTAAGTTTTGTGTAACTAACATCCTAGGGAGGATGAGAGAGAAGTATTCATACATGAGTATTAATCATGTGGTGATTAGGGTATAATCCATAGTGAAGAGATCATGAAAACCCTAATCGAGAAGGTTAATGAATCCTAACCCTAATTCAAAGCAATTCTGAGTGAAACCCTAATCTAGGGTAATAATGAAACTCTAATTATGGGTAATTGAATATGAAACCCTAATTAGGATAAATAGTAAATCCTAATTATGGGATATTGTATGTAAACCCTAATCCAGGGTGATATTATATGGAACCCTATTTTAGGGTGATGTTATGTAAGACCCTGGTATATTAATGTGATGTGGAACTCAAATCCAGGGTGATGTTATGTAATGCTATATGAAACCCTAATCTTGGGCAATATGGTGATAAACCATAATCCTGATCAGGGTAATGGCATGAGTATCCCCTATTGACCTGAAATGGGAAACCCTAACCCTAGTAAGGGAATAGTGGTGTTACCCTTGAATAGTGATGTTATATTTGTTTTGCATGATTGCTAATATGAAATTGATGTAACTGTTATCATCTGTACTAACCATGTAGGTATCATGAGATGATGAGCATAGACAGGTAGGAGCTATGATGTTTTATGTATTAAAAATTGTTATTGGGCCTTATGTTCCATAATATGCCTTGTTACCTAGTGAAAGGTAATAAGATAATTAATGGGCCTTAAGTGTCATGTGAGATGTTTCTGTAACAAGTATCATGTTTACCTTGGTCAGATGACCTGAAGGTGATAGTTACCTAAAAGAGTGGTAATAGTGCTCAGCAATGAGTTAAGGGTTTGAATACCAAGAACCATATGTGTGGTGACCCTGAATTTTATGGTTTTTCATACCCAATAAAATATTTTAATATCATGCATGCTTTTCTTATGGTTGAAATCCAATTGAGGAATCAGTTATTCAATTAGGTACTCTTTTCATCCCAAAAGGTTAACCACATAGGCAACTGATGAGTAGTGTACCTATTGGTGTTTAATTGTTAATGAATAGCCTTTTATTCATTGATTGAGTATTTCTGAAACTAAGCATCTGACTGTGGGTACATATAGAGTAGAATGGCTTGTTTATATATGTTGAGGTGTTGTGTGGCCAAACAAAGTTAACTTAAGTTGCTTGGATCTTTTAGAGGCTAGTTGATAATGCATTGACCATAGTGTTCCAAACTATCAACTAAGACACTTGAAGTCATCGATCAATGAACCAAGAATGGTATTTTAGGATTTAAAATTAAAGAGTGTATTCTAGGATGTAAAGATCTCATGTCTACAATCTTAGGGTCAAAGTTGTATTCTATGGGAGGCTATTGATGTTTGAAATAAAGAAGAAGATTAACTAAATGATGATTTCTAACCCTAGGTCTCTGTTATGTTCGATGTATATTGAGACATAGGTATGTGTGGCATGGCCATGTTTTGCCTAGATATGCATGTCCGTTTCTATTCCTAATCAGCAACAAGCATTATTCATTCATTTTGGATGAGAGGTTGTGTGGAGTCTTAGCGGCTGTGAGACCAGATCAAATGCTCCCTATTCACCTCCAACCTCCAAATGAAACAGAGCCGAAGCTTGACTGATTCACGGCCTGATAACGTGGAAATAGAGAGCCTAAGATAAGCCTTGAGCATTGGAAGAGATCCATACTACGTGGAACTACCTAAGGACTCCTCACTATAAGGCCTACTTGATGAGATGAGAGAGTTTCATCTCTCTCCAATCTACCCAGAAAATTAATAGAGGAGGATGACGTTAGGGAAGGGCTTAGGATGGGAAAAAAATCAGTATCGCATATAGGGTGTTGGTTGTCGATTCCCGGTTGCTGTTGGATTGGAACAAACATGGCGTGCCAGAGATCAATAGCCTTGACATCCTCCTCCTTTCTTCATCACTGCGAACAACATCCGACCTAGAATCTGGAGGTAGTGCTCACTGCTCAACCTTCACCGCTATTCTTTGAATGTTGCATCTGGTTTGCATTATCAAACCAGGGATCCAGGAACATTAAGTTTTGAAGCGAGGAGAACCCCAAAATTTCAACTACTGCTCAACATCCCACCTCAGCGAACCAACCTAGGCAGAGCCGTTCCATGCTTCCTGTTTGCTCCAACTCCCAGAAGCTTTTGAGATTGATGATGGAAACATGACCGGATGGCGATAATTTCTTGCTCCACCATATTTGATGCCACAGTACATCCATCATGGCGGCATAGCAAAGAGCAGTCACAGTTCCTCACTGTCATCGAACCAGACATTTTTGGTGGACCAGATTAGCCGTGGTGGAGCCATGGTCGTCGACCACAACAACTACAAACACAAGGTCGTCAATTGCAGCAGCTTGGAACAGGAGCAGATCTCGTTGTTTATCTGCAGATCGTCAAAATCCATGTTCTCTGGCCTCTGGTTGCCGATCTAAAGTTATGGACATTGATAGCTGATAAGTTCCTTCATCCCTCATCAACGAGGTATCATAGGCGGCACTGTGATCACGAGGTCGGAGTTTCATAATTCCCCTATGCGATATAGCGTGCGTGAGGGAGGGAGTGGGAGCCAGATGAACAGGCCTGCAACCCGTCCGATTCATCTACCTGAGCCGGCGATTCAGGACCCCAATCTAAAACTAGCCACATACTACTTGGGCTGATGTGACGTGATCTGGAGCCTTTCAAGGAAGATCTAGCGGCCCTACTTAATCTCCAAGAGGTATTTCTTAGTTAAACCCAAGTTAATACCTTTATCTTATGAAAACCATAGAAAACAGCTCCATTGGCCTATATAAACCCGAAAAATATCCCTAGACTCAGAAAAGTATCCTCTATATTTCTAGACCCCTAGATCAGAGCATTGAACCACCTTCAATGATGATAATTAATTTAGAGTAAAAAGCTCCTTTTTAGGATCCATTAAATGAAATAAATAGTAGCCAGGTGATATTAATTCTCAAAAAATTGTCCTAGAACCCTAATGATGATAAACATCCATATTTAGACTCTGATTTGAGTAATATATCTAAATAACAGGTCATTTTCTAATAATGACTATTTAGATGCTTTTAATTCCATTTTAATTCTAGGAAATGGACTAAGCATCAGAAAATTTTGAAAATGAACCAGACCTAAATAATGACCTCTAAATCATTATAAAAATACTAGAGACATAGTTTAAATTAGTAACACCTAGATTTTACCTAAACCCTAAATTGAACCTAAATACCATTAATAACGGTGAATCTTGTATTAATGATAATTAATTTGTTATTAACCAGGTGATGACCAGATATCTAGATGAGCAAGAATGATTAGAAATATCTGAACTCAGGTACGTGGGTTTTTATTAAGTACAAGACTATTTTTCTGGTTGCATATGATATGTAATATCTTGAATGCTCATATTTAGATATGATTGCTTGGTTGAATTAGTATGAGTTATACTTCACCAAATCTAATAGAACATAAATGAGTATGATGGGTTGTAGCTACTAGAGCACATAGCCTGGTGTGGATGTATGTTGCCTAACATGGATGTATGATTCCTTGGCCCATGTTAGATGTATGATGATACTATATTGCCCATACTAGATGTAAGTCAAGTGCAAGTATGTGTAGTACAACCACATCAAAGTGAATGCAATAAAAGGAATGTTTACCTAATTATCACTTTAAACAATGTTTTCCTTTAATCTTTCTTTCTCAAGTTATTTCAATTATGCAAACATATTAGTATGTATCTTTCTACCCATGTGCACAACACCTTGTTTGTTGATTCGTTGTTTCACGTATGTTTTAGATTCAGAGCTAGTGTGGGATAAGAGAAAGGAAGTGAGCAGTTGTCCAGGTTGTACCTATTGTGTTAAGATCCTATTAGCATACATGTTATTAGACTTGTAAATCTTCTTTCAATATGTAAATTTAATTCATATTGTAATATAAATATGTTGAATGTTGAGAATTTTATGGTGTATGGATCATAGTTGAATGTTCATGTATGCACATATTACTTCCGCAACGCACTCTGATAGGATTGGATGATGTTTTCGGATTCTGACATCTCATTCCCAATAGGGTTTGGGGAAATCAAAATCCGGGGACGTCACAGTTGGTATCAGAGCATGAACAATAGCTACACCTGACAATTTCTCACCATAAAACATAAAAACTAAACTTCAACTTCAACTTAAAACCCTAGAAACTTAGTAAGTTGTTCTATACGAATAAGGTTTGACTTAGCCTCTAGGTTAGAACCTAGATGTTCGAGAACTAGGTTTTGATAAGTGTGTGAGACCCTTTCCATATAGAGCTCATATGTATTGGGTAGCTACACTAGTCTACACCTTGTTCTTACCATTTCACTAGGTGACATGGCACTAGACTATCTACTATGTGTGGGACACTCAAGTTTGCTGGTTTGGTGTTGTTTCCCAATCGGCTCGCACCTCGACAATTTTCTATGATGTCTGCCTTCTCAGAGAAAAACTATATAATATTTTATTACCTATATGTAAATATAAAAATGTGTCCCTCCCACTGTAGAGTAGTTAGTGTTCATGCAATCTAAGTGAAAGGGAGTGACATCAGTCTAGAAGAGAGAGTAGTCTAGATTATATGTGTAGAGCCTTATCAAGATATGTGATACATAGAGTAGATGATAGAATGACAGTTGAAATAAGCATGAGAAAACTTATCTAAGTTTGATCTCTGATAGTATAAGTTTCCTTGTAAAGGTTTAAGTTGTATACTTGTTGAATTCAATTTTGGAGAATTTAAGCAAAATCTTGAAGATGAAAGTACATTCCCTTTTTATACTTAAGATAAGTTAAGTTAAGATAGAGATGAGTGTGCATGAGCCTCAAGCTCTTATACAAGGAGGATGTCTAGTGGTAGGATGAGATATGTGGTGAACTCTAGAGCGAGTAAGACCCACAGGGAGAAGGTCATAGGACCTAGCCTCCAATATATGAGATATGTATTAAAAAAAATCCTACACTAGATTACTCTTGAGTGTTGAATTGAGTCCTTATGCATGATTCAAATATATATATGTGAGAATTGGGTAAAAGAAAAGGATGGGTAGATGACCCATATGATAAAGTGAATCCTTTGGCTGAGTTAGGTCCTAGATGGAGTGACATATTTTGTGAATTTCATCATTAGTTGCAAGTGAGGTAATATATGAACTCTAGTTATGTGAGTATGATGCTTTGTGCAAAAGATACTCATAATACATGTTCTCCCTTCTTCTTCTCTTTCTTAATATATGATGATAGAAACCTCACTTGAGCTATTTGGATTATTATGTATGAAGTGTCATTCATGTAAGATTGACCTATTACATATTCCCTTCCTATATCATACATGCAATATTGAAGTTTGAAATCATGAGCTAAAGAAAAAGATATCTTTGGATCATAGCTTGCTGGTAAAAAAAAAATATAGTTCTTAACCTTAATCCTTCTCAATTTATGTTTCAAGTTTGAGCATGACTCTCACACAATAGGGTAAAACCCTAATAGGTAAACACGAAAAGATAAATCAATCACTTCTCTAATGATGAGATTCTAGTATGATGTTGATCATATACCATATTATTGATGCACGCATGGCAATTAAAGATGTGACATCATAATATCACCTTACATAGTTTAATCTGATAAAATGTAAAACCTTGAATATAACCTCCTCAATTTCATGTGTGGAAAAAAAAATCTTAGAGAAACATGGATGGAAATTCCAAATAAGAGAATTTCCTTACATGGCTTAACTTCCCGAATGATGCTTCATCCTATATAAGGTGGGGTGGGTACACCCTAGATGCTCTAAAGTCCTAATATGACAACTTAGGTACGTTTCCAACTACGATATCCTTGGTACCTAGAAGTGGTGGGCTATATGTAGTAGTCCACACAATAACCTTGAGTATGATATTTGCTAAATTTTGAGGGCGAAATTCTTATAAGGTGGGGTGAATGTGGTGACCCTGAATTTTAGGATTTTTCATACCCAATAAAATATTTTAATATCATGAATGCTTTTCTTATGGTTGAAATCCAATTGAGGAATTAGTTATTCAATTAGGTACTCTTTTCATCCCAAAAGCTTAACTACACAGGCAACTGATGAGTAGTGTACCTATTGGGGTTTAATTGTTAATGAATAGCCTTTATTCATTGATTGAGTATTTCTGAAACTAAGCATCTGACTGTGGGTACATATAGAGTAGAATGGCTTGTTTATATATGTTGAGGTGTTGTGTGGCCAAACAAAGTTAACTTAAGTTGCTTGGATCTTTTAGAGGGTAGTTGATAATGCGTTGACCATAGTGTTCCAAACGATCAACTAAGACACTTGAAGTCATCAATCAATGAGCCAAGAATGGTATTTTAGGATTCAAAATTAAAGAGTGTATTCTAGGATGTAAAGATCTCATGTCTACAATCTTAGGGTCAAAGTTGTATTCTATGGGAGGCTATTGATGTTTGAAATAAAGAAGAAGATTAACTAAGCGATGATTTCTGACCCTAGGTCTCTATTATGTTCGATGTATATTGAGACATAGGTATGTGTGGCATGGCCATGTTTTGCCTGGATATGCATGGCCGTTTCTATTCCTAATCAGCAACAAGCATTATTCATTCATTTTGGATGAGAGGTTGTGTGGAGTCTTAGCGGCTGTGAGACCAGATTGAATGCTCCCTGTTCACCTCCAACCTCCAAATGAAACGGAGCCGAAGCTTGACTGATTCACAGCCTGATAACGTGGAAATAGAGATCCTAAGATAAGCCTTGAGTATTGGAAGAGATCCATACTACGCGGAACTACCTAAGGACTCCTCACTGTAAGGCATACTTGATGAGATGAGAGAGTTTCATCTCTTTACAATCTACCCAGAAAATTAATAGAGGAGGACGACGTTAGGGAAGGGCTTAGAATGGGAAAAAAATCAGTATCACATGTAGGGTGTTGGTTGTCGAATCCCAGTTGTTGTTGGATTGGAACAAACATGGCATGACAGATATCAATAGCCTTGACATCCTCCTCCTTTCTTCATCACTGCGAATAGTAGTCGACCTGGAATCTGGAGGTAGTGCTCAGTGCTCAACCGTCACTGCTATTCTTTGAATGTTGCATCTGGTTTGCATCATCAAACCAGGGATCCGGGAACATTATGTTTTGAAGCGAGGAGAACCCCAAAATTTCATCTACTGCTCAGCGCCCCACCTCATAGAACCAACCTAGGCAGAGCCGTTCCGTGCTTCCTGTTTTCTCCAACTCCCAGAAGCTTCTGAGACTGATGATGGAAACATGACCGGATGGCGAGAATTTCCTACTCCACCATATTTGATGCCGTAGTACATCCATCATGGCGGCATAGCAAAGAGCAGTCACAGTTCCTCACTGTCATCGAACCAGACGTTTTTGGTGGACCATATTAGCCATGGTGGAGCCATGGTCGTCGACCACAACAACTACAAACACAAGGTCGTCAATTGTAGTAGCTTGGAACCAGAGTAGATCTCGTTGTTTATCTGCAGATCGTCAGAATCCATGTTCTCTAGCCTCTGGTTGCCAATCTAAAGTTATGGACATTGATAACTGATAAGTTCCTTCATCCCTCGTCAGTGAGGTAGCATAGGCGGCGCCATGATCTTGAGGTCGGAGTTTCAGAATACCCCTACGCGATACAACGTGCATGAGGGAGGGAGTGGGAGCCGGATGACCAGGCCTACGACCCGTCCGATTCATCTACCTGAGCCGGCGATTTAGGACCCCAATCTAAAACTAGCCACATACTGCTTGGGCTGATGTGACGTGATCTGGAGCCTTTCAAGGAAGATCTAGCGACCCTACTTAATCTCCAAGAGGTATTTCTTAGTTAAACCCAAGTTAATACCTTTATCTTATGAAAACCATAGAAAATAGCTCCATTGGCCTATATATACCTGAAAAATATCCCTAGACTCAGAAACGTATCCTCTATATTACTGGACCCCTAAATCAGAGCATTGAACCAGCTTCAATGATGATAATTAATTTAGAGTAAAAAGCTCCTTTTTAGGATTCATTAAATGAAATAAATAGTAGCCAGGTGATATTAATTCTCAGAAAATTGTCCTAGAACCTTAATGATGATATACATCAATATTTAGACTCTGATCTGAGTAATATATCTAAATAATAGGTCATTTTCTATTAATGACTATTTAGATGCTTTTAATCCCATTTTAATTCTAGGAAATGGACCAGACCTAAATAATGACCTCTAAATCATTATAAAATACTAGAGACATAGTTTAAATTAGTAACACCTAGATTTGACCTAAACCCTAAATTGAACCTAAATACCATTAATAACGGTGAATCTTGTATTAATGATGATTAATTTGTTATTAACAGGTGATGACCAGATATCTAGATGAGCAAGAATGATTAGAAATATCTGAACTCAGGTACGTGGGTTTTTATTAAGTATAAGACTAGTTTTCTGGTTGCATATGATATGTAATATCTTGAATGCTCATATTTAGATATGATTTCTTGGTTGAATTAGTATGAGTTATACTTTGCCAAATCTAATAGAACATAAATGAGTATGATGGGTTGTAGCTACTAGAGCATATAGTCTGGTGTGGATGTATGTTGCCTAACATGGATGTATGATTCCTTGGCCCATGTTAGATGTATGATGATACTATATTGCCCATACTAGATGTAAGTCAAGTGCAAGTATGTGTAGTACAACCACATCAAAGTGAATGCAATAAAAGGAATGTTTACCTAATTATCACTTTAAACAATGTTTTCCTTTAATCTTTCTTTCTCAAGTTATTTCAATTATGAAAACATATTAGTATGTATCTTTCTACCCATGTGCACAACACCTTGTGTGTTGATTCATTGTTTCACGTATGTTTTAGGTTCAGAGCTAGCGTGGGATAAAAGAAAGGAAGTGAGCAGTTGTCTAGGTTGTACCTGTTGTGTTAAGATCCTATTGGCATACATGTTATTAGACTTTTAAATCTTATTTCAATATGTAAATTTAATTCATGTTGTAATATAAATATGTTGAATGTTGAGAATGTTATGGTGTATGGATCATAGTTGAATGTTCATGTATGCTCATATTGCTTCCGCAACACACTCTGATAGGATTGGATGATGTTTTCAGATTCTGACATCTCATTCCCAATAGGGTTTGGGGAAATCAAAATCTGGGGACGTCACAATATGATTATGACATTGAGATTGCAAAGGGATGAGTATTTCCAGTAATTGAAATGAGGGACTGAGATCCAAATGTCTTATAAAGATTGAGAAGTACCTGATGAAAATAGTACATGTTTCTTTGTAGCATTTGTCCTAATTAGTTATGTTTGAAAACTTGACTGATGCTAAAAGAATATGATGATGTACTTAATTAATCAAGTGAAATCCTTTCATGTAGCACCCTGACCATAGATCCATCATCGTCAGAAGTTGGTGATGGTGAAATAGGTTTTCCTTTGGGAATTCCTAAGGAACACATAATTTTGAATATGTGGGGGTAATGGGTGCTAATACCTTACACCCTGATGAAGGGATTGATGTGAGTTAAGTAATAAATCTCTCAATCCTTCATTAATTGTGTCGGAATGGATGTATCACGAATCTCCCGATGATGATGAATGTCAGGTCAATATGAGATAAAGATCAAATCTCTCGATTGTCGATGAGAGTATAGTTGCCGCTGTAACTCTATAGCGAAGTTTCTAGTATACCCTGGAATGCTATGTTGAGCATTTGACATAGTCCTGCTTGTAGTCTTGCACTGACCAAGATGTGAGAGGTCATGGAATCTGGTTTTTCCTTTGACCTTATATGGTACCGATTTCGACTTTGAAGTGGTCGGTTGGAGGATGAGAGATATACCACATCTCCTCGAGGTTTTATACTACTTATGCACAGCTAAGACATAGTAGTTGATGCTTGTATTACTTGAGAAGGGATGATACATGATATGTATATATGAATCAGGAAGTAAATGTCATACTTTGATTCTTGCTTAAAGAGTTTTCCTGAGAATGGATCTCTTTGTAAATGGTTTTATTTTTTAGTGATATTTAGTAATCCGCTGCTAATGATATCTTCCTCTTAGTTAATTACGTTTTATTCAGATGATTTATCACAATCTAGTGGTATCAGAGCTCTAGGTTCACTTTTTCTACAGAGACATAGGATTAAGGTTGCTGAGTCTGTTCTAATGTCTTCCAGTTTATTTGATAAGTGTCTTCTTCTCATATAGGAGAAGAAGAACTTAGAGATGCATGGATCACATGATGAACATGCTGTTGAGAGCAGTGTTGGTGCACCAGGAGGAGGTGTAAGGGACCAGAATAGGGAGGAGCCCGTACCTGAACAACCCCAGTTCAATCAAGCAGATATGGGGAACCCATCCTTCCAAGCCATGTTTGGATAGTTTATGTCAACCCTGACTCATATGACATATAGGATTCCACTACCTGCACTAAGGGCACCAGCCCACAATGAAAGATAGGGAGCTGGCAAGACCTTTGAACGGCTTCAGAGGGTAGGAGTCACGGAGTATGCTGGTACAGCTGACCCAGTAGACACTGATTTGTGGCTGACTGAGCTGGAGAAAACCTTTAAAATCCTTATGATTCCTGAAGATGAGAAGGTGAGACATGCGGTGTATCTGCTGAACGGGAGTGATGGTCATTGGTGGACCATTAAGGAAGACAAAAGACATGGTGTTGAAGTTGGATGGGATGAATTCTGATGTGAATTTGTTGCTAGATACTTTCCCAAGACGTATCTAGATGAGAAGATCTCTCAATTTGAAAGGTTGAGGCAAGGACAGATGAACATTAGCGAGTATGAAGCTAGGTTCATGGAACTTTTGCGGTTTTGTCTGCATATGGAATCTACAGATGAGGGGAGAATTTGACATTTCAAAAAAGGATTGAACGTTGATTTAACCACTCATGTGTCTGCTTTAGGGAACAGGGAGAGGTTCGCCACCTTTGTGGAGTCTGTGAGACGGATAGAGAGGTCTGTTATTGAGAAGCGTCAGACCAAGAGTAAAAAGGTATATACTCAATTCCAAGGATAGAGTTCTGAAATCTTAAAGAAACTGAGGTTTTCTGTACCTACACCATCACCAAGGTTCAATACCCAGACACAATGGACGTCAAGGAAGGGTAGAGGCAGTAGCTTACCACCGAAGGGAGCTCATAGCTCAACATCAATGTCAGTAACAGGACCACCCAGGCCATAGTGGGGAAATATAACCTGTTACAGATGCGGGAAAGAGGGACATGTTGTGAAGGATTGTCCTGAGAAAGTCCGGAATATGACCCAACTACCGAGGCAGAGCCATCAAGGCTCCCAATGGCGGCAGTTTGGCAGTGGTGCTAGAGGACGTGGACAAGTGTCACAAGATGGATCGTCGACACCCAACAATCGAGCACAGGATCAACCACAGGCAACGACGAGATTCTATGCAATGAATCAACCCGAAATAGTGGTCAACCCTCACATTGTGACAGGTCAGATGGAACTATTTTATTTAGACATGTCTTCATCTTGCTTCGTATCTATTTAATCGATCTGGGTTCTACACATTCATTTATCACTCAAGAAGTGATTCATGATTGTAACATGATTATCAGCCATAGAGCAAATAGTTTGATGCTAGAAACCCCCTTGCTGGAATCTATAGTGTTGCGGGAGGTGTATTCTCCCTGTACTCTTTCTTTTTCTGAACATCGCATTCAAGTGGATCTTATACCACTTGAGATGCAGGGTTTTGATATAATCCTAGGGATGGACACCCTAGAAAAATATAAGGTTGTCTTGGATTGTGGTTCCAAGCAGGTTGTGTTCACAAATGTTAGTGACACATGGATCTTTTAGGGAGACAGGAAGATTCTTCCAACTTGTCTTGTGTCAGCTATGGTAGTTGAGAAGTTGATGAGACATGGATGCTTTGCATTCTTGGCACATGTGGTAGACACCACAATGGAAAGCCCTCATCCTTCTGAAGTTTTGGTAGTCAGGGAATTTGAAGATGTATTTCTTGAAGAACTTCTAGGTGTTCCCCCATCCCGAGAGATTGATTTTGAAATTAATCTAATCCTAGGTACACAACCAATAGCACAAACACTATATAGAATGGCACCTGCTGAGATGGCAGAGCTCAAGAAACAACTATAGGAGTTGCTTGAGAAGGGTTTTATCTGACCGAGTACTTCACCCTGGGGTGCTCTGGTTCTTTTTGTTAAGAAGAAAGATGGGTCTATGTGTTTATGTATCGACTATAGGTAGTTGAATAAAGTAACTATAAAGAACAAGTATCCTCTGCCAAGGATTGATGACTTGTTTGATCAGTTGTGTGGTGCAACTATCTTTTCTAAGATAGATTTGAGGTCAGGATACCATTAGTTGCGTATCAAGGAGAGTGACATACCTAAGTCTGCCTTTAGGACAAGGTATGGTCACTATGAGTTCATAGTTATGTCGTTTGGGCTAACTAATGCACCAACTACATTCATGGAACTCATGAATAGAATTTTTCAACCGTTTCTTGATCGGTTTATAGTTGTATTCATCGACGATATCTTGATATATAGTAGAGATGCTCAACAGCATGAGCAGCACCTCCGTCAGTGTGATGATCTTGGTTTTAGGAGTTTGATACTGGATATAGTATTTGAATAATAACCCTGAGTAATATGATTTATTGATTGACAATGATGTATCATGTGGTCAATGGATGAACTCTAAGGTGTTTTAGGACCACAAAGGTATTCATGGACTAGTTTAACCAAGATTCGATGATTATAGATTTTGATTGAGGCTTTTGCACATATTCCTAAGGCTATTCAAAGATTTCATTTACATGATCACATAATAGAGTTTTATTCTCAATCTTTTATGGATGAGAAAATATATATAATGTAAGGGTGTGCCCCAAATTCTAGGACGATCAGTGGTTTCCATAAAGATATGTACTTATATGAAATTGAATACATTTGATGATATCTACATTGTCGAACTTTTTTCTTTAATAATTAAGTACCTAAGTTATGATAAATTTGGTGTCACGTTGGCTTATTATCCTTTTCTTGAGTACATCCCAATGCCTGAAATGTGGCCCTATAGTGACTGTTAATGATCTAAGAACGGAGACTCTGTCACCCACCTCCTATTTCTGTGGAGGAGGCAACCTTGACCCAGCTCAACCACGCCCACACAAGAATCGAATCAAGGTGATGATTGCCAGATAACTCGGACTGGCTGTTACTTCACAACAATCCCTAGATCCGAAGACACCTCACACAAATCTTTTGTTCTGAAACAAGGGAGACTGAATCCTCATTGACCATGCCTTCTCCAACCGCAGTGGCAGGCAGAGGCTGGATGAGTGGAAGTCGGGGAGGCAAGGACCTGACAGAAATCGGGTTAGACTCAAATGTCAAGATGGAGGTGTCTTCCTTTCCATCAAGCGCATCATGAGTAGGTTAGTTCTAGGAGAGTCTGATCAGGTGGCTAGCGATCAGAACCAAGATGGGGGCATCCGTCTTCTAGCTTACCTATTTCCCTCTGACACCACATCTAAACCTGTTGATTCCATCATCGTGTTGGAGCAGCAGGGTCTTCCCGGTCGTGTTTGCGAGCAGCTGTGATATACCTGCCACCATCGAGCGTTTTGGACCCCTCAAAGCCTCGCAAGGAGATTTGGATCCCAGGCTACTCCTCATCGGAACTCATAGCAGGGATGGAGCCACAACCGGAGGCCTTCACGGGGAGCAGGGCAATGGAAGGATGGAGCACAGATGACCCCTTTTTCTGGCACCTCGCACCGCTGCTCCTGGAGCAGAAGGTGTGGTCGGCCCGCGTTTACCAGTACACCCTAGCAAACCTGTAGCAGACGCCGACGGAGCCCTAGGTGGTCCGCTGGGTCTTTTGGTGCTGATCGAAGCTCTTGAGGAGGATGGTCGGGAGTATGCTGCTTGTTGGAACCAGCGTGGCGGCGGCGGCTGAGAGCGCAGGCTCTAGCGCTGCGCCGAGATCACGAGAATGAAAGGTGGGGGTCGGGTCTCCAGCCTTGAACCTAAGCCAAACCAAGCGTGAACTGGCGGGTCTAGAGTGAACCGATCTCACTTGGATCAGACCAACCGGCCCAAGCAAGAAGGTGCGTCAGCCTGGAGCCACATGGTGGCTTATGATAGGACCAAGAAGGTAATAATCCCAATATTTATGCTAATCTTCAATAATTCATAGTAAATAGCTCGTTTATCAGAAAAATACAAATAAAGTACCAAAATTCTCAGGAAAATGAGTAGAACATAGTAGAACTATAATACCAGGCTTTTGATACACTAATATCAGTGATATCTTGTTAGTTGTGAAATTCTTCTTTGATAGATAACAAATATCAAACAGTGACCTAAAACTATGAGAAAATACCTGTGAATCATAATTCATGTTTAGAATCCATATGATGTCAATAATTATGATGTTTATGCACGAAATCATATAATTTGATTAATATGGCTAATTAGGGCTAATAACACTAAAGATAATGCAATTAATGCATACATGCTCAATAAATGATGAATTTCACAGAACATTCTCATATCTGTAATTGAAAGATAATATGTAAATATGAGACCAATTTTGTACACAAAATTCATGTTGTAAGAAGATGAACCCTGATACATGGGTTATAACCCTAACTTGAATAATGTATATAAACTAGGGTTAATATGTGCACCAAAAAGGATATGGGACCTAATATTAAGATAATGAGTCATAATCTAGAAAATGACACCAGTAAGATAAATATAAGACAATAATGCAAGTAAATGTTGGAATATCCTAATGAGATAATATAAACCCTAATGAACACGAGTAGGGTTAAGATGATGAGAATGTGATGATAGTATGTGGTCTTATCTTAATCAGGTGATGACCAGACTTCTAGATGATCAAGGATAAGTTAGAAATCTCTGAACTCAGGTACGTGGGTTTTATTTAAGTATATGACTATGGTTTTCTTGTTTTCAATCATGCTATGTATGTATGCTCTCTTCTATTTGCAAATATTGGATGTAGTAGCACTATATAGTACTCGATGTTGTATCACTTGTAAACATAAATGATATGTGGATGCTTTGTAGTTATTTAAGGTGTTCATTATCCCCCTTATGAGGGAATGGAATAATGTTGGATAGTACACCTCCCTAGAGCACACGGTGTACGGGGAGTTTCCTTAGAGTACTTGGTACATGGGGATGGGCCCAATATTTATGTTTTGGTACTAGTCCACCTTGATAATGCAATTCATCTAGGAAAATTACTTAAATTGGCGTATTTTGCTTAATAAAGAAGTGTTTTCTATGATTTTATTTCCTTCTGTAAATCTTTTTCAAAATTATGAAAGCCATAAATATATGTATCTTTCTACCCATGTACACAACACCTTGTGTGTTGATTTGTTGTTTCACATATGTTTTAGGTTCAGAGATAGCATGGGAGAAAAAGTACTAGATGTGAGCAAGTTTTACAGGTTGTACCTATTGTGTAGATCCTAGTTTAGCATACATGTTCTTAGACTGTAGAATCTTCATTCAATATGTAATTGTAAATCATTGTGTAATAATTCATGTTGTATAAATATACATGTTGAATGTTGAGAAATGTTATGGTTGTATGTTCATGTATGCGTATTATGCTTCTGCATCGCTCTCTGATATGATTGGATGATGTTTTTGGATTCTGACATCTCATTCCCAATAGGGTTTGGAGAAACCAAAATCTGGGGACGTCACAGTCAGGCTTTGACTTTGCTAAGGGAGCATAGGCTATATGCTAAGTTTAGCAAATGTGAGTTCTGGTTACCAGAAGTTTCTTTTCTAGGGCACATAATATCTGCCTCAGGTATTCGTGTTGATTCTAAGAAGGTAGAATCTGTCCTACAATGGGAACGACCTAATACACCGACGGAGATACACAGTTTCCTAGGACTAGCAGGCTATTACAGGAGGTTCATTAAGAACTTCAGTGCTATAGCTTTACCCCTGACCAAGTTGACCAGAAAGGAGGTTCCTTTTGTCTAGAATGACAAGTGTCAACATTCTTTCTAGTTGTTAAAAGAAAGGTTGAGAAGTGCACCTGTGCTGGTGTTACCTGAGCAGGGAAAGGGGTACATAGTTTTTTGTGATGCATCTAAAAATGGTCTAGGATGTGTGTTGATGCAGGATAAGCAAGTGATTTCTTTTGCTTCTCGACAACTTAAGAAACACGAGGAGAATTATCTGACACACGATCTAGAGCTAGCTGCTATGGTCCATGCCTTGAAAATCTGGAGACATTATCTCTATGGAGAAACATTCTAGATTTTCACAGACCATAAGAATCTAAAGTATATATTCTCTCAACATGAGTTGAATATGAGACAACGCCGCTAGATGGAGTTAATCAAGGACTATGATTGTTCAATTGATTACCATCCAGGGAAGGCCAACATAGTTGTTTATGCATTAAGTAGAAAATCAACAACACTAGCCTTAGATAAAGCACAGTTAAACTCCTTAGTGTGCTTTAAAAGAGATATGCTTATCTCCTTAAGGCAAGACAATGTACAACTTAAAGTGTCATTGTTAGCCGGGCTGTTAGCTGAGATGCAAGTGAAACCTACTATGAGGCAACAGATTAAAGAAGCACAACAAGATGATACTGTGATTCAACATATTAGGTCAGAGTATGGTACTGAGAAACGGGATGGTTTCCATGATTCAGATGATCAGGTAGTCTGTTACCATGGTAGGATGGTAGTACCTGATGCTGATAACTTAAGAAAGTTAATTCTAGAAGAAGCTCATTCCTCAATGTATGCTATGCATCTAGGGAGAACCAAGATGTATCTTAACTTAAAAGATATGTATTGGTGGCCTGGTTTGAAGAAAGATGTAGCTGAGTTTGTTATGCGGTGTCCGGTGTGTCAGCAGGTTAAAGCTGAACATCAGAAGCCCGCAGGAACAATGCAACCTCTACCTATACCGCAGTGGAAATGGGATCATGTAACCATGGACTTTGTGGTTGGTTTACCTAGAACAACCAAAAGTCATGATTCCATTTGGGTGATAGTTGATAGGTTGACAAAGACAACACATTTCTTACCTGTCAAAACAACCTACACACCTGAGAAGCTAGCACAAATATACATAGATGAGATAGTGAGTTTGCACGGGGTTCTGGCTACAATTGTTTCAGATAGAGGTCCCCAGTTTACAAGTCGTTTTTGGGAGAGACTCCATAAATCTTTGGGTACGCAATAAAGTTTTAGTACAACCTTTCACCCACAGACAGATGGACAATCTGAAAGGACCATACAAACCTTGGAGGACTTTCTTAGGGCATGTGTCCTTCAGTTTGTAGGAAGTTGGGATCTACACCCGAGCTAGATAGAATTTGCTTATAATAATAGCTATCAGCACAGTATTGATATGGCACCATATGAGGCATTAAATGGTAGACGTTGTAGATCTCCTTTATGTTGGTATGAAACGGGAGAATACCAACTTTTGGGTCCTGAGCTGGTTCAGCAAACAACTGAGAAGATTAAAGAAATACAACAACAGTTGAAAGCTGCCCAGGATAGGAAGAAATCTTACACTGATAAGCGTCGAAGACCCTTAGAATTCCAACTTGGAGACAGAGTATACCTCAAGGTCTCACCTTGGAAAGGTATCCTGAGACTTGGAAAGAAGGGGAAGTTAGCTCCTAGATTTATGGGGCCTTACCCAATCATTAAAAAGATGGGAAAGGTAGCCTATAAACTGGAGTTACCACCTGAGTTGCATAGATTGCACCCAGTGTTCCATATCTCTATGTTGAGGAAGTGTCATCCTGACACTGAGTTAGTTCTGCAACCTGTGAAGGTAGAATTAAATGATGATATATCTTACGTTGAAGGACCTGTGATGATCCTTGATAAAAGAATTAAAAAGATGAAAAAGAATGACATTTGTCTTGTAAAAGTTCTCTAGCATCATCGGGGCATTGAAGAAGCTACATGATAACTAGAGGAAGAAATGAGGAGGAAGTACCCTTCTCTTTTCTCTTGATGTTTTTGTTGATGATTTTGGGGACGAAATCCTTGTAGGGGGTGGATAACTTATAACATCCCTGGTCTGGGTTATGCTTTAACCCTAGGTGTTTTGTTTAATAAAGTTGATTAGATGCTTGCTCTTATCTTTTGAAAAGTAATTAAGGCCCAAGAGGAAATTATCTTTCAATTTTAGTCCTTTTTGAATAATGTTGAAAGTAATGTTTTACTTGTTTTGGACTAAAGTGCAAATTACCCAAGTTGAGGGTTTAAATTGCAAATTGTGCATGATAATATGTTCCTCATGTGTTGGGGAATCATGAGAATGAAGATTATGTAGAGGTATGGCTACCCCAAGCCTGAGTACCAAGAAAGAGTTGATAAAGCAATGTTTGTGCATTAAAACCTAGTTTTGGTGTAATGTGCAATTTACCCAAAACCCAGGGTTCAATATGCAAATTATTACTTCAAAATAGTCCCTAATAATTCTTGGCATCTTGTAGAGGCAAGAAAATGAGAGGGGCATCTCATTTGAGCTACTTTGTAGGAGAGAGAATCTTGATATTAAAATAATCAAGATTTAAGCATAATTGAAATAATACAAAAATAATTATATTAAATGGATTGCCCTTCAACCAAAATTGTGTTGGTTGAAATACACATATATGGAAGTCCTTGTGCCTTGAAAAGGAAAAGGAAATATCTACGTGAGTGGAGAACCCACTCACATTAAGAAAACAAAAAGAAATATCCACTAACTTATGGATATTATTATTATAAGGGTTAAGGTGCTTAATTTGCTTTTCTTTAAAACATGGATAATTGAGAGTAATAAGAGGAAAAGGAGATAGCCTCGTAACTAAGGAAGGGAAGGGGGATAATGGAAAGGAAATGGATGAGATAATCCCTACATTATATCTCTTAAATGAATTTTCAATAAAATTCATATATATGCTCCTTTATCCATGAGTTGAAAGGGTAATCTCGAATCCACTTTCACTCTTGCTTGTAAAAAATGACCAAGGGAGCTAGGAGCAGCAGGAGGACGACCCCAAACCTATTGGTAAGCTTCTTGACCTTTGTTCACCTTAATTCCATGGTGGAAATCAAAAATCCATGCATGATTTCTTCTTATCTCGATCCCATCTTCAATTCTAACCATTCCTTTTCACTCAAAGTTTGAGGACGAGCCTTGGGATAGTGAAAGGAGTTGCATCTACCATTTTTGACGTGAAGCTCCAAGTTTTGAAGCTCAATTGAAGGCAGTTTATATAACTTGAACCCTTAATCATTGTTGTTGAACTCAATTTCTTAATTCATTTGATTCAATTGTTCTCCTTGCATTTCCTTTGATTAATTGATGGAATTACCATGGAAATGGCAGTAGATTTTGAAGGGTTGAAGCTTGATGATGATGACATCATCTTAAGCATACATCTTAGCATAATTAGCATAAGTGAGTTGCAAACAGTTTCAATAGCTTTGGTCCAAATGGTTTCACCAAACCATTTGGAGACCAAACGGTTTGTAAACCGTTTGGGGGTTTGGTCCCAAACTGTTTGGGATGGTTGACCGAATGGATGTATTGACCGTTTGAGGTCAGGACCCTAGAACATGTTTGATGATGATCCATTTGATCCAATTGATTGATTAAATGTATGGACCATCCTCCAATTAGAAACCCTAATCGATTTGTTGAAAGAAAACTCAATTGATCCATACAATTTCAAGCTGACTTGGACCAAACGGTCTTGAGACTATTTGAGTCCAAACGGTTTTGAAAGCATTTGGGATCAAATGGTATTAGGACCGTTTGGAGACCCAAGGTTGATTGTAGTTGATGAGGAAGATCCAATGGTGTTGATTGATGAATCCTTCAATAGTCTAATTGATGGCCAATCCAATGGTGTAAATCTTATTCAATTTGGTTGATGGATGTCCTAGTGACCCATTCGGTTTTGAGGATAGTTTGTCCCAAACGGTCTTGAGACCATTTGAGTCCAAATGGTCTTGAAGCTGGTTTGGGTCAAATGGTCTCAGGACCATTTGGAATCCAAAGGTTTCAAAATCGTTTGGAGTGAAAACGGTCAAAACCGATTGGATGATCCAAGGTGATTAAATTGATTAGAAACTTAAAGTGATGGTTGATCCATTGATCCAAGGGTTAATCATGATGATTATCAATGATAGGAACAAAGGTTGAAACCCTAAATGTACCTAGATGATCAGTATCCTTAGAATGGTTAACCCCAAAAGCTTATAGAAGTAGTAGCTCAATACACTATGTCAACCATAAGTGTATGTACTTGAAATGTTGGGTCGACCTAATTAAATTAAGTTTTGTGTAACTAACATCCTAGGGAGGATGAGAGAGAAGTATTCATACATGAGTATTAATCATGTGGTGATTAGGGTATGATCCATAGTGAAGAGATCATGAAAACCCTAATCGAGAAGGTTAATGAATCCTAACCTTAATTCAGGGCAATTCTGAGTGAAACCCTAATCTAGGGTAATAGTGAAACTCTAATTATGGGTAATTGAATATGAAACCCTAATTGGGATAAATAGTAAATCCTAATTGTGGGATATTGTATGTAAACCCTAATCCAGGGTGATATTATATGGAACCCTAATTTAGGGTGATGTTATGTAAGACCCTGGTATATTAATGTGATGTGGAACTCAAATCCAAGGTGATGTTATGTAATGTTATATGAAACCATAATCTTGGGAATATGGTGATAAACCATAATCCTGATCTGGGTAATGGGATGAGTATCCCCAATTGACCTGAAATGGGAAACCCTAACCCTAGTAAGGGAATAGTGGTGTTACCCTTGAATAGTGATGTTATATTTGTTTTGCAGGGTGCTGATATGAAATTGATGTAAATGCTATCATCTGTACTAACCATGTTGGTATCATGATATGATGAGCGTATCCAGGTATGATCTATGATGTTTTATGTATTAAAAATTGTTATTGGGCCTTATGTGCCATAATATGCCTTGTTACCTAGTGAAAGGTAATAAGAGAATTAATGGGCCTTAAGTGCCATGTGAGATGCTTGTGTAACAAGTATCATGTTTACCTTGGTCAGATGACCTGAAGGTGATAGTTACCTAAAAGAGTGGTAACAATGCTTAGTAATGAGTTAAGGGTTTGAATACCCAGAACCATATGATTATGACATTGAGTTTGTGAAGGGATGAGTATTTCCAGTAATTGAAATGAGGGACTGAGATCCCAATGTCTTATAAAGACTGAGAAGTAATTGATGAAAATAATACTTGTTTCTTTGTAGCATTTGTCGTAATAAGTTATGTTTGAAAACTTTACTGATGATAAAAGAATATAATAATGTACTGAATTAATCAAGTGAAATCCTTTCATGTAGCACCCTGACCATAGATCCATCATCGTTAGAAGTTGGTGATGGTGAAACAGGTTTTCCTTCGGGATTCCTAAGGAACACATATTTTTGAATATGTGGGGGTAATGGGCGCTAATACCTTACGCTCAGATGAAGGGATTTATGTGAGTTAAGCAATAAATCTCTCAATCCTTCATTAATTGTTTCGGGATGGATGTATCACGAATCTCCCGATGATGATGAATGTCGGGTCCATATGAGATAAAGATCAAATCTCTCGATTGCCGATGAGAGTGCAGTTGCCGATGTAACTCTGTAGCAAAGTTTCCAGTATACCCTGGAACTCTATGTTGAGCAGTAGACATAGTCCTCCTTGTAGTCTCGCACTGATCGAGATGTGAGAGGTCATGGAATCCGGTTGTTCCTTTGACCTTATATGGTACCGATTTTGACTTCGCAGTGGTCGGTTGGAGGATGAGCGGTATACCTCATCTCCACAAGGTTTTTATACTGCTTATGCATAGCTAAGACAGAGCAGTTGATGCTTGTATTCCTCAAGAATGGATGATACATGATATGTATATATGAATCAGGAAGTAAATGTCATACTTTGATTCTTTCTTAAAGAGTTTTCCTGAGAATGGATCTCTATGTAAATGGTTTTAATTTTTAGTGATTTCTAGTAATCCGCTTCTAACGATAGCTTCTGCTTAGTTAATTATGCTTTATTCAGATGATTCATCATAGATTTACTCTTGTAGATATCTAGAGTATCCTGCCATATTTATGACTGTCAATTATTAGACTCTTTAAAGCTTACTACTGTTATAATTGATATTAGTTGCTCAAAAGTATATCTGTAATTATATTAGTTCTTTACACTATTTTTTTGAAGTACTCATTCACTAAGCGAGTAGGCTCACCCCTCTTCTCACAATTTTTAGGGAAACCATGTGGACTTGAAGAAGGTCAAAGCATTAGAGGAGATCTACCACATGAGATAAGTATGAGATTAGTTAAGTTCAATCGGTCCTTATCACTCTAGGTCCTTATATAGATGTGAGAGAGTTGTAAATGATGTTTGTATTTTTGTTTTCTTAATAAGAGAGAATGCATTTGATTATCATGTCGTATGTACATGGAAGTGTGAAAAATAGAATGAATGTATGGATGTGTATCATTAATGTTGAGATCATATTAAAGTAATCAAGGTTTAATTCTCTTGTAAAGTTTGTTTATGTGATTCAATGAGAGAAAACAAAGAGTTTGAAAAAAAAAGAAAAAAAGTTGGGAGTGAACTTTGTATTAAGTATTATCCTCATAGTCATGCCCTAATCTCATGATTGGTGGTAATCGTGGGATGCTGGCGTGAAAATCTTTTGGTATCAGAGCTTAGGTTGAGTCGTCAAGGACCATTAGGATAGAAAGTCAGAGTTATAAGTGTGGTAGATAGGTAGTGATGTGTCTTTAGCTCTGGGAGGTCTGAGTATTTAGATACCCTAGCCCGATATCTGAATACTTTGATTGACCAGTATCAAGCTACTCTATCTATTCTTATTTGGATGCCCTGACCAGGTATTCAGATGAAGGATGGAATAGAGAGAAACCCTAGAAATTGTAGGGTTAGGAGATCGAAAACTAATGAAGGAGTAAGATATTAAACATGGAGTGTGATACAACTCTTGCTTTATATTGCTTCTTTGATTGTAGATAAATAGAAATGCTCTTATATGTATAAATTCATAATATCAGTTTGTAGAATATATATGGTTCTTTTATATTATTGTGTATCATGAAATGATTTAGTTATTATTTATATTCATTGTTACAAGTAGACCAGGAATTATGTTTGAATGAGTTTTCCCTAAGTGGATATTCCTTCCACTTGTTTGAGATTAATAGGAGTTAGTTAATCCTGAGTAGCTCTTGGCTTCATGATTACAGGTTCGGCCTGGTCCGACTGGCAGGGTGCGTTACTGGGATCTAATGACTCCTATTAAAAATATAATAAGAGTAGACTTTGGATAAATTAGACACACAGTTCCAGGGTTCTTCATCTAGGGATTCCAAGAAACCTAGATTCTCTGCACCTAACCCTCCACCACCCAGATCGAGTTTTCAAACTCAATGGACACCAAGCAGAGGTATAGGACGGAGTCAACCGCCTCAAAGGACGCACAGTTCTACATCAATGTCAGTAACTGGACCACCCAGACCACAACAACAGGAGAGGAGTTGCTACAACTGTGGTAAGGTGGGACACTTGATGAAGGATTGCCGTTCTAGGCCTGTCAGTGTACACAGCCTCCGAGACAGAATCAACAAGGATCTCAGAATAGGCAACATGAAGAAGCAGCTTGAGGACGTGGACAAGCGTCGCAAGCTGGATTATCAGCACCACCTCAACACCAGGCAACATCAAGGTTCTATGCTATGAACCCACCTGAAGCATTAGTCAATCCACGGGTAGTGGCAGGTCAGATGAAACTTTTATATTCTGATATGTCTACCTCCTGTGTAGTATCTGTTCTAATTGATTCGGGTGCTACGCACTCTTTCATCACTCGTAGAGTGATTCACAACTGCAATATGACTGTTAGTCATAGGGCAGATAGTTTGTTGTTGGAGACTCCATTGAGTGGGTCTGCCGTTTTACAGGAGGTATGCTCTCCTTGCATCCTCTTCTTTTCTGACCATCGCATTCAAGTGGATCTTATACCGCTTGATATGCAAGGATTTGATATAATCCTCGGGATGGATACCTTAGAAAGGTATAGAGTTGTCTTGGATTGTGAATCCAAGTTGGCTGTGTTTGCTGATGAGGGCAACACATGGATCTTTCAAGGAGAAAGAAAGATTCTACCCACCTGTCTTGTGTGAGCTATGGTTGCTGATAAGTTGTTGAGACAAGGATGTTATGCATTCTTAGCCCATGTGGTAGATGTTACCAAGGAAAGGTCCAATCCTGCTGAAGTTCCCATAGTCAGGGAATTCGAGGATGTGTTTCCTGAAGAACTTCCTGGTATACCACCACCTCGGGAGATTGATTTTGAAATCAATCTGATTCTAGATACGAAACCCATAGCCCAGACTCCGTATAGGATGGCGCCTGCCGAGATGGCAGAACTCAAGAAACAACTTCAAGAGTTACTTGAGAAGGGTTTTATCCGACCGAGAACTTCACCTTGGGGTGCTCCGGTCTTGTTTGTTAAAAAGAAATATGGGTCAATGCGGTTGTGCATCGACTACATACAACTCAATAAAGTAACAATAAAAAATAAGTACCCTCTGCCGAGGATTGATGATCTCTTTGACCAGTTGCGTGGTGCAACCGTCTTTTCTAAGATAGACTTGAGGTCTGGATATCATCAACTTCGTATTAAGGATAGTGACATATCCAAGTCTGCCTTTAGGACAAGGTATGGTCACTATGAGTTCACGGTTATGTCGTTTGGACTAACCAATGCCCCAACTGCATTTATGGAACTCATGAATAGAGTTTTTTGACCTTTCCTTGATCAGTGTGTTGTCGTCTTCATAGATGACATTCTGATCTATAGTAAGGATGCTCAGCAGCATGAGCGGCATCTTCACCAAGCTTTGACCTTGCTAAGAGAGCACAAGTTGTATGCTAAGTTTAGCAAGTGTGAGTTCTGGCTGCCGGAGGTATCTTTTCTTGGACATGTGATATCTGCCTCGGGAATTCGTGTTGACCCTATAAAGGTAGAATCTGTTCTACAGTGGGAACAACCGAAGACACCGATGGAGATTCGAAGTTTCTTGGGGTTAGTTGGATATTATCGAAGGTTCATTAAGAACTTTAGTTCTATAGCCTTACCTTTGACCAAGTTGACCCGGAAAGATGTTCCTTTTTCTTGGAGTGATAAGTGTCAACAGTCTTTCCAGTTGTTGAAGGAGAGGTTGACAAGTGCACCTGTGCTTGTACTACCTGAACAAGGAAAAGGATATGTAGTTTTCTGTGATGCTTCCAAGAATGGACTAGGATGTGTGTTGATGCAGGATAAACAAGTGATTTCTTTTGCTTCCCGAAAGCTTAAGAAACATGAGGAGAATTATCCAACACACGATCTGGAGTTAGCTGTTGTGGTTCATGCCTTGAAGATCTGGAGACATTATCTCTACGGAGAAACATTCCATATTTTCACAGACCACAAGAACCTTAAGTATATCTTCTCTCAGTATGAGCTTAACATGAGGCAACGTCGTTGGATGGAGTTAGTCAAGGACTATGATTGTACAATTGATTACCATCCGGGCAAGGCCAATGTTGTTGTAGATGCCTTGAGTAGGAAATCAGCAACATCAACCATGAAAAAAGCACAACTAAACTCTTTAGTATGCTCTAGGAGAGATATGCTTATCTCTTTAAGGCAAGACAATGTACAGTTGAAGGTGTCATTGTTAGCCGGGTTGTTAGCTGAGATGCATATTAAACCTACCCTAAGAGAGCAGATTAAGGAAGCACAGCTAGGTGATGCTACAGTTCAGCAGATTAGATCTAAGTATGGAAATGAGAAGCGAGATGGTTTCCATGACTCAGATGACCAAGTAGCCTGTTATAATGGAAGGATGATAGTGCCAGATGTGGATAACTTGAGAAAGTTAGTCCTGGAAAAAGCTCATTCTTCCATGTATGCTATGCATCCAGGGAGCACCAAGATGTATCGGAATTTGAAAGATCTGTATTGGTGGCCTGGAATGAAGAAGGATGTTGCAGAGTTTGTTCTGAGGTGTCCCGTGTGTCAGCAAGTTAAAGCTGAACACTAGAAGCCTGCGGGAACAATGCAACCTTTACCCATACCACAGTGGAAGTGGGACCATGTGACCATGGACTTTGTTGTTGGCCTACCCGGGACAATCAAAGGACATGATTCCATTTGGGTAGTTGTTGATAGGTTGACAAAGACAGCGCATTTCTTACCTGTCAAAACAACCTATTCTACTAAAAGTTTATCACAGTTGTATGTACAAGAGATAGTGCGTTTGCACGGAGTTCCTGTCACTATAGTTTCTGACAGAGGTCCTCAGTTTACAAGTCGTGTTTGGGAACAATTACACAGAGCCTTAGGCACCAAGCTAAGGTTTAGTACGGCCTTTCATCCACAGACCAATGGACAGTCAGAAAGGACCATACAAACTTTAGAAGACCTTTTGAGAGCATGTGTTCTCCAGTTTACTGGGAGTTGGGATCTACACCTAAGCTTGATAGAGT
This sequence comes from Alisma plantago-aquatica, assembly GCA_963693085.1. Lineage (NCBI taxonomy): Eukaryota > Viridiplantae > Streptophyta > Magnoliopsida > Alismatales > Alismataceae > Alisma > Alisma plantago-aquatica. The sequence goes on from OY856412.1 coordinate 640,151,257, forward strand.
TTGCCTATAACAATAGCTATCAGCATAGTATTGATATGGCACCATATGAAGCCTTGTATAGTAGACGTTGTAGATCACCTTTGTGTTGGTTTGAGACTGGTGAGCATCAGTTGTTAGGACCTGATCTTGTGCAACAGACTACAGAAAAGATTAAAGTAATATAACAACAGGTTAAGACTGCACAGGATAGGCATAAATCTTATGCTGACAAGCATCGTAGACCCTTAGAGTTCCAGGTTGGAGACAGAGTGTATCTCAAAGTCTCACCTTGGAAAAGGGTCCTTCGTTTTGGAAGGAAAGGGAAGTTAGCTCCTAGATTTATGGGGCCTTATCCAATCATTGAACGAATTGGAAAGGTAGCATACATACTAGAGCTGCCACCAGAGTTACAGAGGTTACATCCTGTGTTTCACATTTCTATGCTGAAGAAATGTCACCCAGACACTGAGTCAGTTCTACAACCTATGGAGGTAGAATTGAATGATGATATATCCTATGAGGAGGGACCAGTGTCAATCCTTGATAATAGAATTAAAAGGTTAAAGAAGAAAGATATAAGTCTTGTGAAAGTCCTCTGGAATCACTGTGGTGTTGAAGAAGCCACTTGGGAACTAGAGGATGATATGAGAAGGAAGTATCCTGCCCTTTTCTCTTAGTATGTTTTATCGATTTCGGGGACAAAATCCTTGTAAGGGGTGGATAATTTGTAACATCCCTGACATGGGTTATGAGTTAACCCTAGGTGTTTTGCCTAAATATGTAATTAAATCCTTGTGATTAACTTTGGGCATGTAATTAAGTTTCTCAGAATCACATATTTCAGTTTTTGCTCCTTTTTATATAAAGTTGTAGCATTGTTTTGTAATACAGGGACCTATGTGCAAATTACCCAGTTAGAAGGGTTAACTTGCAAATTGCACATGTTGAGATGTTCCTCTGATGTTGAGACATCATAAGAATGATGATGGTAAATCTTGAGGGATTTCCCAAGCTTGGGCACCAAGGTGCAGCTGTGGAAGCAATCCATGTGCTTGAAAACCCTAAATTGGAGAAAAGTGCAATTTACCCAATTTGAGGGGTGCAACTTGTAAAATACATCATCTAAAATATCTTTTAAGACTCTTGTCATCATTTAGAGGAAAAAAAATGAAAAAAAAAAGATGAAGAGGTCACTTTAATTGAATAATCATATAATGAAAAACACCTTTATGATTGAATAATCAAGGTGTATGTGCTATAGCCCTTTTATGTGTATGCTTAATTAATAGGTTGATCTTCTTTGCCCTCATTTATTGACCTTATAAGAAGGTTTGTCCTTAGAATTAATATGAAGGGACGAGCATAGAAGGATGCAGGGACTTAGTTGAAAATATGGAGAACTTATGAGCTTGTGTTGAAAATCTCACCCCAAGTATATAAACTCTCCACCTCTCTAAGCAAGGGAACTTTCCCTTCGTTTCCTTCACTGTTCTATTCACCCAAACCGACTAAAGAGGAGCTGTGGAGCTCAGGAGGACGACCAAGGAGGGCAAGGTAGGTTTGAATCCTCCCTTTTGCTTAAGTTCATGGTTAGAACTCGAATTCAAGGTCAAATTGATGGCTAGCTCACGTAGCTCTACCTTTCTAGCCATCTCTTCTCGACTTTCCTTGGAAGGATCACCTTGGCTGACCTGTGGAAACTCAAGGACGCCATTAAAATCTTGGAGCTCGAAAGCTTGGAGCTCAAGGAGCAAGCTTTAGGCGGGTTTTATAACTCTAAACCTATGCTTTGTTATATACATCTCGTTTATGCTTTTAGATGATAGTTCTTCTTCTTCTCTACCTTCCTTTGCTACCTTGCAAGCAAATCCGTGAGAAATCCTTGCTGTTCTTGAGCTAGGAGATGAAGACGTTATTTCCAAAGTTAATCCAGTACTTTTCACTTTACTAAACGGTCTCCACAAATTGCTCTCTCGGTTTGCAAAACCGTGTAGTGAGCAAATGGTCTCAGGACCGTGTAAGGGCAAACGGTCTTCAAGACCGTTTAGCCACGTTTACCGAGCATGGACCGTCATAATTTCTGTTCATAATTATGTAAGCTAATCGCCCACAAAATTTGTGATGATAACTCCAAAGGAATCGTGAGATATGGCCTTTTTAATCAACAACTTTAATTGAATTTACTCCTGATTTCCAATCTGTTGAAATCGCCCTTTTTGGGAAAACGGTCTCAAGACCGTGTAAGAACGTTGACTAAGCATTGATCATATGAAATTACTGTTCATAATAATTTTGATTAACAACTCACCAAATTTAATGGACTAATTCCAAACGAGCTAAGAGTTGAAGGATGATTACTAGGGCAAACCCTAATTGAAATCAGTACTGAAATCTCAATGAATAACTTACTATTTTTGGGTTGATTGACCCAAACGGTCTCAAGACCGTTTGGGGATCAATAAAACGGTCTCAAGACCATGTGAGTAATCACCCAAGACCGTGTGGAGGTCTGGGGTCAAGTATAGTTGACCAATTGAAAGTACAAAGATACCAAATTACTTTGCAATTAAGTATTGATATGATAATCAACTCAATAGATCCGACCTTGAAGAACTTACAGTAGAATACAAAAGTTGGATGGGCAAACGGTCTCAAGACCGTTTAGAACTCATCCAAAAGGTCTCAAGACCGTGTGGTGACAACCCAAGACCTTTTGGAGGTCTAGGGTTAAGGTAATTTGATCAATTGAGGGACCAATTGCAATAGGTTATTGAATTAATCAAAATACTGATTTGAGACTCAATCAAGGTTCAACTCCTATCAAATCACATTAGATTTTGATGAAATCTTGGGAAAACGGTCTCAAGACCATGAGGTGTTCATCCACACGATCTCAAGACCGTTTGGGCCAAGTTTGGGCCCAATTGGAGCTCAATTGAAGGGTTCAACCTTGTGTTGATTCACATTGTTGAGTGTTGATGGTTGACCGTTGATGGACCTTAATTGAACCAACTTCAACCCTAATTGGATAACAATTGAAGGTAAATTGAGTGACCAATTGGTTAAGTATAACCCTAATTAACTCAATCTATAAGTGGTTACCATGTATTTGACCATTTGGAGGCTTCAACATTAAGAATCATAATCGATTGAAATAATTGAACCATGTTGGAGGTCCAAACGGTTTGAGACCAAGTGGACCAAACGGTCTCAAGACCGTTTGAGGTCTCACTGTCTCAAGACCGTTTGAGACCTCACGGTCTCAAGACCATTTGAGGTCACACGGTCTCAAGACCGTGTGAGGCCTCACGGTCTCAAGACCGATTGGACTCAAACGATCTCAAGATCGAGAGACACCAAACGGTCTCAAACCGTGTAAGCCCTCTCGGTCTTGAAGTCAAACTTGTTAAACGGTCTACACCCTCACACGGTCTGGGAAAACGACCTTGAAGGTCACACGGTCTTGGAGTCAACCCTAGCAAATGGTCAACTCATCCAAACGGTCTCAAACCGTTTGGAGGTTGAAGGTTGAAACCGTTTGAGGTTTTCAAAGGTTGATTTCACTTAATCAATTGAAGGTGTAAATGGTTCAATGATGCTCTAATCTAAACCCTAATGATAACCTAGGATATTAAGGGACTAAGTGACTAATGAATTAACCCATGATGGTGATCAATGGGGTGAATTACCAAAATACCCTTGAGGGGTTCAATTGAGTAAAACCTTGTTCAAATCAAACCCTAATCACATGATAGTGATGTTTTGGCTTATGTTAGCCCATGAGGACTTAACACAACCTGATCTAGAGTGGTGTTATCACTATCTAATAGTATGAGGAGAGAGAAAGTACCTTAAGAGAGAGAAAGTACCCTTTTAGGGTGGAAACTCAAGTAAAGAACCTTCAATACACATGAATGTGCATGATTAGGGTATGATCCACCTATGTGAGATCATGGAAACCCTAATTATGATATATGATGAATCTTAAGATAATCTGAGAGCATCAATGATGATGTTCCTCATACATGATGATGTTATGAGTTCAATTCACCATGTGATGTGAATAGTAAACCCTAATTCAAGGGTAATGACATGTGATGTGAATAGTAAACCCTAATTCAAGGGTAATGACATGTGATGTGAATAGTAAACCCTAATTCAAGGGTAATGACATGTGATGTGAATAGTAAACCCTAATTCAAGGGTAATGACATGTGATGTGAATAGTAAACCCTAATTCAAGGGTAATGATATGTGATGTGAGTAGTAAACCCTAATTCAAGGGTAATGACATGTGATGTGAATAGTAAACCCTAATTCAAGGGTAATGACATGTGATGTGAATAGTAAACCCTAATTCAAGGGTAATGACATGTGATGTGAATAGTAAACCCTAATCCAAAGGTGATGACATGTTATATGAGTATTAAACTCTATTTGATAAGAATCAAAGAACTTAGCTCTTATGATAAGAGTGGAAAGTATAATCATTGTTTTGAATTACCTTTATTAGTTGAATTAACCATGCAGGTTCTGATATGGAGGTGATCATATCCAGGTCTGGATGATGATACTATATTCATTAAAGGCATATTGATAGCTTTATGAATAAGTAAAGTATCTTGATACCTTGTCAGTGGCATTCTATGATAATAATGGGCTGTGAGAGCCATGAATACCATCAAGGTCATGCTTTAGAGATGACTTGTGATGAGTATAATGAGAAATGATGATTGATGTGAGTTAGGCTTGTTACATTTAGTATTCTCCTTTTATAGCTGTTATGTTACTGTTATTGTTTGAAGAACAATGTGTGATGTTAAATGAATACTGAATGTACCTAACTAATCAAGTATAATGTAAAGCCCTGATCATAGACCCATCATTGTCAGAGATCAAATGATGGTGAAATAGGTTTTCCTAAGGGAACTCCTGGATCACATACTATTGAGTATGTGGGGTATATGGATGTGTAGAACCTTACATCCTAGTGTAGGAATTTGATGTAGATATGTAATCCGTCAATCCTTCACTACAATCCCATACCGTATCAGTAGTAGGTAAACATGAAACCTCCTGATGACGAAGAAAACATAGATATCCGTATCAGTGGAGATAAACATGAAATCTCCTGATGACGAAGAGAGTACAGAACGCCACTGTAACTCTAAAATAGTGAAGGACCAGTTTACCCTGGTGAGCTATAATAGTAGAGACACAAGATGTCCTACAAGTGATCCTCTTACTGACTGAGGAAGGTGAAGGTCATGAGAATCCGACTCTCTTAATGACCTATGTATGATACTGATGTGACTTCTTAGTGATCAGTTGGAGTATGAGTGGTATGCCTCATCTCCACAGGGCATAATATTGTTTGTAAAACATAATCAACCACGTAGTATACCTGTTAGAGATAACTACGAGTTAGTTGATTGATGATACACTGTAATAGTGCTTATATTCTTCATGCTTGATAAATGTTGAGCTCTTGTTTATATCTGCAACTTCTATTGAATACTTTGAAAGCTTTACTGCTTAAGATATTCTTTGATGTTATAATAAAGCTTCTGGCGGAGAGTTATAACTCTCGCTGGGACAATTATGTAAAATTGTCTCACCCCGTAGACTTCAACTTTTTAGGTGGACGTCGGAGACGGAGGAACCGGTCTACAGGTGACCAATCCCAGCAGCAGCAGCAGCACCAGGAGCAGTAGTAAATCTCAGGTGGAGATTTAGCCTGCCATGTGGTGTAGTTAGAGTCAGTCCTATGTGTCCTCTGTACTCTCAGGTCTTGGAGTCTTTTGTTATGAGTTCTTGAGATTTTGTGTCTTGTTGTATATAATTACTCAAGAAGTAATTATCATGAGATGTAAACAGTTTATCTCTTGTTATGAAAGAAGTTTTTAAGGATTCAAGCTCGTCTTAAAAAGTTTTAATTTCTCGTGATTTTTGTCTTCCGCCGTTAATCGAATCGCTTCTGCTATGTTTGAATCGTGGTTTGAAGATCAGAGCCCACAATTAGTGGTATCAGAGCTCTAGGTCAGTTGAGTCTACAGAGGCATAGGACTTAGGATGTCGAGTCTATCTTTAGTACTCCTTCCTTATCTAATAGAATCTTCTGCTCCTCAGGAGAAGAAGATACATAAGGATGGCTGAGCCTCATGATGAGTACGTGGAAGAGAGTAGTGCTAGTGCACCTCAAGGCGGTGCAAGGGTTCCAAGAATAGAACAGCCTGCACCAGAGTCACAAAGAGAGCCACCCCAGTTTGACACAGCCGACATGGGTAACCCAGTTGTACAGACGATGTTCGGGCAGTTCATGACTGCCATGACACACATAACCGACAGGATGCCCATGCCTACACCTAGGGCACCTGTCCAACCTGAAGGACAAGGTATCGGTAAGACGTTCGAACGACTTCGTTGTGTCGGAGCTACCGAGTACTTTGGGACTGCCGACCCCGCAGATGTTGAGTTATGGCTGACAGAGTTGGAGAAGGCTTTCAGGATTCTTATTATCCCGAAAGCTGAGAAGGTTAGACATGCTGTCTATCTTCTCAAAGGTAGTGTTGGTCACTGGTGGAACATGGAATAGCAGAAGAGACCTGGAATAGAGTTCTCATGGGAAGAGTTTCGTCGGGAATTTATCAATATATATTTTCCAAAAACCTTCCTAGATGAGAAGATCTCTCAGTTTGAGAGACTAAGGCAGGGTATGATGAACATTAGCGAGTATGAAGCTTAGTTCATGGAGTTGCTGCGGTTCTGTCCGCACATGGCTGCCACAGATGAGGAAAGAATCAAGAGATTCGAGAAGGGTTTGAATGCTGATATATCAACCCCTGTGTCTGCATTAGAAAACCGAGAGAGATTCTCTACCTTCGTTGAGTCAGTCCGAAGGATAGAGAGATCTGTGGTTGAGAAGAGGCTAACCCAAAGAAGATATCCACAGTTCCAGGGTTCTTCATCTAGGGATTCCAAGAAACCTAGATTCTCTGCACCTAACCCTCCACCACCCAGATCGAGTTTTCAAACTCAATGGACACCAAGCAGAGGTAGAGGACAGAGTCAACCGCCTCAAAGGACGCACAGTTCTGCATCAATGTCAGTAACTGGACCACCCAGAGTACAACAATAGGAGAGGAGTTGCTACAACTATGGTAAGGTGGGACACTTGATGAAGGATTGTCGTTCTAGGCCTGTCAGTGTGACACAGCCTCCGAGACAGAATCAAGAAGGATCTCAGAATAGGCAACATTAAGGAGCAACTCGAGGACGTGGACAAGCGTCTCAAGCTGGATCATCAGCACCACCTCAACACCAGGCAACAACAAGGTTCTATGCTATGAACCCACCTGAAGCAGTGGTCAATCCACGAGTAGTGGCAGGTTAGATGAAACTTTTATATTCTGATATGTATACCTCCTGTGTAGTATCTGTTCTGATTGATCCGGGTGCTACACACTCTTTCATCACTCGTATAGTGATTCAAAACTGCAATATGACTGTTAGTCATAGGGAAGATAGTTTGTTGTTGGAGACTCCGTTGAGTGGGTCTGCCGTTTTGCAGGAGGTATGCTCTCCTTGCATCCTCTTCTTTTCTGACCATCGCATTCAAGTGGATCTTATACCGCTTGATATGCAAGGATTTGATATAATCCTTGGGATGGATACCTTAGAAAGGTATAGAGTTGTCTTGGATTGTGAATCCAAGTTGGTTGTGTTTGCTGATGAGGGCAACACATGGATCTTTCAAGGAGAAAGAAAGATTCTACCCACCTGTCTTGTGTCAGCTATGGTTGCTGATAAGTTGTTGAGACAAGGATGTTATGCATTCTTAGCCCATGTGGTAGATGTAACCAAGGAAAGGTCCAATCCTGCTGAAGTTCCCATAGTCAGGGAATTCGAGGATGTGTTTCCTGAAGAACTTCCTGGTATACCACCACCTCGGGAGATTGATTTTGAAATCAATCTGATTCCAGATACGAAACCCATAGCTCAGACTCTGTATAGGATGGCGCCTGCCGAGATGGCAGAACTCAAGAAACAGCTTCAAGAGTTACTTGAGAAGGGTTTTATCCGACCGAGCACTTCACCTTGGGGTGCTCCGGTCTTGTTTGTTAAAAAGAAAGATGGGTCAATGCGGTTGTGCATCGACTACAGACAACTCAATAAAGTAACAATAAAGAATAAGTACCCTCTGCCGAGGATTGATGATCTCTTTGACCAGTTGCGTGGTGCAACCATCTTTTCCCAGATAGACTTGAGGTCTGGATATCATCAACTTCGTATTAAGGATAGTGACATATCCAAGTCTGCCTTTAGGACAAGGTATGGTCACTATGAGTTCATGGTTATGTCGTTTGGACTAACCAATGCACCAGCTGCATTTATGGAACTCATGAATAGAGTTTTTCGACCTTTCCTTGATCAGTGTGTTGTCGTCTTCATAGATGACATTCTGATCTATAGTAAGGATGCTCAACAGCATGAGCGACATCTTCGCCAAGCTTTGACCTTGCTAAGAGAACACAAGTTGTATGCTAAGTTTAGCAAGTGTGAGTTCTGGCTGTCGGAGGTATCTTTTCTTGGACATGTGATATCTGCCTCGGGAATTTGTGTTGACCCTACAAAGGTAGAATCTGTTCTACAGTGGGAACAACCGAAGACACTGACGAAGATTCGAAGTTTCTTGGGGTTAGCTGGCTATTATCGAAGGTTCATTAAGAACTTTAGTTCTATACCCTTACCTTTGACCAAGTTGACCCGGAAAGATGTTCCTTTTTCTTGGAGTGATAAGTGTCAACAGTCTTTCCAGTTGTTGAAGGAGAGGTTGACAAGTGCACCTGTGCTTGTACTACCTGAACAAGGAAAAGGATATGTAGTTTTCTGTGATGCTTCCAAGAATGGACTAGGATGTGTGTTGATGCAGGATAAACAAGTGATTTCTTTTGCTTCCCGACAGCTTAAGAAACACGAGGAGAATTATCCAACACACGATATGGAGTTAGCTGTTGTGGTTCATGCCTTGAAGATCTGGAGACATTATCTCTACGGAGAAACATTCCAGATTTTCACAGACCACAAGAACCTTAAGTATATCTTCTCTCAGTATGAGCTTAACATGAGGCAACATCGTTGGATGGAGGTAATCAAGGACTATGATTATACAATTGATTACCATCCGGGCAAGGCCAATGTTGTTGCAGATGCCTTGAGTAGGAAATCAGCAACATCAACCATGAAAAAAGCACAACTAAACTCTTTAGTATGCTCTACGAGAGATATGCTTATCTCTTTAAGGCAAGACAATGTACAGTTGAAGGTGTCATTGTTAGCCGGGTTGTTATCTGAGATGCATATTAAACCTACCCTAAGAGAGCAGATTAAGGAAGCACAGCTAGGTGATGCTGCAGTTCAGCAGATTAGATCTGAGTATGGAAATGAGAAGCGAGATGGTTTCCATGACTCAGATGACCAAGTAGCCTGTTATAATGGAAGGATGATAGTGCCAGATGTGGATAACTTGAGGAAGTTAGTCCTGGAAGAAGCACATTCTTCCATGTATGCTATGCATCCAGGGAGCACCAAGATGTATCGGAATTTGAAAGATCTGTATTGGTGGCCTGGAATGAAGAAGGATGTTGCAGAGTTTGTTTTGAGGTGTCCCGTGTGTCAACAAGTTAAAGCTGAACACCAAAAGCCTGCAGGAACAATGCAACCTTTACCCATACCATAGTGGAAGTGGGACCATGTGACCATGGACTTTGTTGTTGGCCTACCTAGGACAAGCAAAGGACATGATTCCATTTGGGTAGTTGTTGATAGGTTGACAAAGACAGCGCATTTCTTACCTGTCAAAACAACCTATTCTGCTGAAAGGTTATCACAGTTGTATGTAAAAGAGATAGTGTGTTTGCATGGAGTTCTTGTCACTATAGTTTCTGACAGAGGTCCTCAGTTTACAAGTCGTTTTTGTGAACAGTTACACAGAGCCTTAGGCACTAAGCTAAGGTTTAGTACGGCCTTTCATCCACAGACCGATGGACAGTCAGAAAGGACCATACAGACTTTAGAAGACCTTTTGAGAGCTTGTGTTCTCCAGTTTATCGGGAGTTGGGATCTATACCTAAGCTTGATAGAGTTTGCCTATAACAATAGCTATCAGCATAGTATTGATATGGCACCATATGAAGCCTTGTATGGTAGACGTTGTAGATCACCTTTGTGTTGGTTTGAGACTGGTGAGCATCAGTTGTTAGGACCTGATCTTGTGCAACAGACTACAGAAAAGATTAAAGTAATACAACAACAGGTTAAGACTGCACAGGATAGGTAGAAATCTTATGCTGACAAGCGTCGTAGACCCTTAGAGTTCTAGGTTGGAGACAGAGTGTATATCAAAGTCTCTCCTTGGAAAGGGGTCCTTCGTTTTGGAAGGAAAGGGAAGTTAGATCCTAGATTTATGGGGCCTTATCCAATCATTGAACGGATTGGAAAGGTAGCATATAGACTAGAGCTGCCACCCGAGTTACAGAGGTTACATCATGTGTTTCACATTTCTATGCTAAAGAAATGTCACCCAGACACCGAGTCAGTTCTATAACCTATGGAGGTAGAATTGAATGATGATATATCCTATGAGGAGGGACCAGTGTCAATCCTTGATAATAGAATTAAAAGGTTAAAGAAGAAAGATATAAGTCTTGTGAAAGTCCTCTGGAATCACCGTGGTGTTGAAGAAGCCACTTGGGAACTAGAGGATGAGATGAGAAGGAAGTATCCTGCCCTTTTCTCTTAGTATGTTTTATCGATTTCGGGGACGAAATCCTTGTAAGGGGTGGATAATTTGTAACATCCCTGACCTGGGTAATGAGTTAACCCTAGGTGTTTTGCCTAAATATGTAATTAAATCCTTGTGATTAACTTTGGGCATGTAATTAAGTTTCTCAGAATCACATATTTCAGTTTTTGCTCCTTTTTATATAAAGTTGTAGCATTGTTTTGTAATACAGGGACCTATGTGCAAATTACCCAGTTAGAAGGGTTAACTTGCAAATTTCACATGTTGAGATGTTCCTCTGATGTTGAGACATCATGATAATGATGATGGTAAAGTTTGAGGGATTTCCCAAGCTTGGGCACCAAGGTGCAGCTGTGAAAGCAATCCCTGTGCTTGAAAACCCTAAATTGGAGAAAAGTGCAATTTACCCAATTTGAGGGGTGCAACTTGTAAAATACATCATCTAAAATATCTTTTAAGACTCTTTTCATCAATTAGAGAAAACAAAATGAAAAAAAAAATGATGAAGAGGTCACTTTAATTGAATAATCATATAATGAAAAACACCTTTATGATTGAATAATCAAGGTGTATGTGCTATAGCCCTTTTATGTGTATGCTTAATTAATAGGTTGATCTTCTTTGCCCTCATTTATTGACCTTAGAAGAAGGTTTTGTCCTTAGAATTAATATGAAGGGACGAGCATAGAAGGATGGAGGGACTTAGTTTAAAATATGGAGAACTTATGAGCTTGTGTTGAAAATCTCACCCCAAGTATATATACTCTCCACCTCTCTAAGCAAGGGAACTTTCCCTTCATTTCCTTCACTGTTCTATTCACCCAAACCGACTAAAGAGGAGCTTTGGAGCTCAGAAGGAAGACCAAGGAGGGCAAGGTAGGTTTGAATCCTCCATTTTGCTTAAGTTCATGGTTAGAACTCGAATTCAAGGTCAAATTGATGGCTAGCTCACGTAGCTCTACCTTTCTAGCCATCTCTTCTCGACTTTCCTAGGAAGGATCACCTTGGACGACCTGTGGAAACTCAAGGACGCCATTAAAAGCTTGGAGCTCGAAAGCTTGGAGCTCAAGGAGCAAGCTTTAGGCTAGTTTTATAACTCTAAACCTATGCTTTGTTATATACATCTCAATTATGCTTTTAGATGATAATTCTTCTTCTTCTCTACCTTCCATTGCTACCTTGCAAGAAAATCCGTGAGAAATCCTTGCTGTTCTTGAGCTAGTAGATGAAGACGTTATGTCCAAAGTTAATCCACTACTTTTCACTTTACTAAACGGTCTCCACAAATTGCTCTCTCGGTTTGCAAAACCGTGTAGTGAGCAAACGGTCTCAGGACCGTGTAAGGGAAAACGGTCTTCAAGACCGTTTATCCGCGTCGAACGAGCGTGGAACGTATACGATTTTTGTTCATAATTATGTAGGCTAATCACCCACAAAATTTGAGATGATAACTCCAAAGGAATCGTGAGATATGGCCTTTTTAATTAACAACTTTAATTGAATTTACTCCTGATTTCCAATCTGTTGAAATCGCCCTTTTTGGGAAAACGGTCTCAAGACCGTGTAAGAACGTTGAATAAGCGTTGATCATATGAAATTAATGTTCATAATAATGTTGATTAACAAATCACCAAATTTTATGGACTAATTCCAAACGAGCTAAGAGTTGAAGGATGATTACTAGGGCAAACCCTAATTGAAATCAGAAATCTCAATGAATAACTTACTGTTTTTGGGTTGATTGACCCAAACGGTCTCAAGACCGTTTGGGGATCAATCAAACGGTCTCAAGACCATGTGAGTAATCACCCAAGACCGTGTGGAGGTCTGGGGTCAAGTATAGTTGACCAATTGAAAGTACAAAGATACCAAATTACTTTGCAATTAAGTATTGATATGATAATCAACTCAATAGATCCAACCTTGAAGAACTTACAGTAGAATACAAAAGTTGGATGGGAAAACGGTCTCAAGACCGTTTGGAACTCATCCAAACGGTCTCAAGACCGTGTGGTGACAACCCAAGACCGTTTGGAGGTCTAGGGTTAAGGTAATTTGATCAATTGAGGGCCCAATTGCAATAGGTTATTGAATTAATCAAAATACTGATTTGAGACTCAATCAAGGTTCAACTCCTATCAAATCACATTAGATTTTGATGAAATCTTGGGCAAATGGTCTCAAGACCGTGCGGAGTTCATCCACACGATCTCAAGACCGTTTGGGCCCAATTGGAGCTCAATTGAAGGGTTCAACCTTGTGTTGATTCACATTGTTGAGTGTTGATGGTTGAACGTTGATGGACCTTAATTGAACCAACATCAACCCTAATTGGATAACAATTGAAGGTCAATTGAGTGACCAATTGGTTAAGTATAACCCTAATTAACTCAATCTATAAGTGGTTACCGTGGCTTTGACCATTTGGAGGCTTCAACATTAATAATCATAATCGATTGAAATCATTGAACCATGTTGGAGGTCCAAACGGTTTGAGACCAAGTGGACCAAACGGTCTCAAGACCGTTTGAGGTCTCACAGTCTCAAGACCGTTTGAGACCTCACGGTCTCAAGACCGTTTGAGGTCACACGGTCTCAAGACCGTGTGACGTCTCACGGTCTCAAGACCGATTGGACTCAAACGATCTCAAGATCGAGAGACACCAAATGGTCTCAAACAGTGTAAGCCCTCTCGGTCTTGAAGTCAAACTTGTTAAACGGTCTACACCCTCACACGGTCTGGGCAAACGACCTTGAAGGTCACACGGTCTTGGAGTAAACCCTAGGAAACGGTCAACTCATCCAAATGGTCTCAAACCGTTTGGAGGTTGAAGGTTGAAACCGTTTGAGGTTTTCAAAGGTTGATTTCACTTAATCAATTGAAGGTGTAAATGGTTCAATGATGCTCTAATCTAAACCCTAATGATAACCTAGAATATTAAGGGACTAAGTGACTACTGAATTAACCCATGATGGTGATCAATGGGGTGAATTACCAAAATACCCTTGAGGGGTTCAATTGAGTAAAACCTTGTTCAAATCAAACCCTAATCACATGATAGTGATGTTTTGGCTTATGTTAGCCCATGAGGACTTAACCCAACCTGATCTAGAGTGGTGTTATCACTATCTAATAGTATGAGGAGAGAGAAAGTACCTTAAGAGAGAGAAAGTACCCTTTTAGGGTGGAAACTCAAGTAAAGAACCTTCAATACACATGAATGTGCATGATTAGGGTATGATCCACCTATGTGAGATCATGGAAACCCTAATTATGATATATGATGAATCCTAAGATAATCTGAGAGCATCAATGATGATGTTCCTCATACATGATGATGTTATGAGTTCAATTCACCATGTGATGTGAATAGTAAACCCTAATTCAAGGGTAATGACATGTGATGTGAATAGTAAACCCTAATTCAAGGGTAATGACATGTGATGTGAATAGTAAACCCTAATTCAAGGGTAATGACATGTGATGTGAATAGTAAACCCTAATTCAAGGGTAATGACATGTGATGTGAATAGTAAACCCTAATTCAAGGGTAATGACATGTGATGTGAATAGTAAACCCTAATTCAAGGGTAATGACATGTGATGTGCATAGTAAACCCTAATCCAAAGGTGATGACATGTTATATGAGTATTAAACTCTATTTGATAAGAATCAAAGAACTTATCTCTTATGATAAGAGTGGAAAGTATAATCATTGTTTTGAATTACCTTTATTAGTTGAATTAACCATGCAGGTTCTGATATGGAGGTGATCATATCCAGGTATGGATAATGATACTATATTCATTAAAGGCATATTGATAGCTTTATGAATAAGTAAACTATCTTGATACCTTGTCAGTGGCATTCTATGATAATAATGGGCTATGAGAGCCATGAATACCATCAAGGTCATGCTTTAGAGATGACTTGTGATGAGTATAATGAGAAATGATGATTGATGTGAGTTAGGCTTGTTACATTTAGTATTCTCCTTTTATAGCTGTTATGCTACTGTTATTGTTTGAAGAACAATGTGTGATGTTAAATGAATACTGAATGTACCTAACTAATCAAGTATAATGTAAAGCCCTGATCATAGACCCATCATTGTCAGAGATCAAATGATGGTGAAACAGGTTTTCCTAAGGGAACTCCTGGATCACATACTATTGAGTATGTGGGGTATATGGATGTGTAGAACCTTACATCCTAGTGTAGGAATTTGATGTAGATATGTAATCCGTCAATCCTTCACTACAATCCCATACCGTATCAGTAGTAGGTAAACATGAAACCTCCTGATGACGAAGAAAACATAGATATCCGTATCAGTGGAGATAAACATGAAATCTCCTGATGACGAAGAGAGTACAGAAAGCCACTGTAACTCTAAAATAACGAAGGACCAGTTTACCCTGGTGAGCTATAATAGAAGAGACACAAGATGTCCTACAAGTGATCCTCTTACTGACTGAGGAAGGTGAATGTCATGAGAATCCGGCTCTCTTAATGACCTATGTATGATACTGATGTGACTTCTTAGCGATCAGTTGGAGTATGAGTGGTATGCCTCATCTCCACATGGCATAATATTGTTTGTAAAACATAATCAACCACATAGTATACCTGTTAGAGATAACTACGAGTTAGTTGATTGATGATACACTGTAATAGTTCTTATATTCTTCATGCTTGATAAATGTTGAGCTCTTGTTTATAGCTGCAACTGCTATTGAATACTTTGAAAGCTTTACTGCTTAAGATATTCTTTGATGTTATAATAAAGCTTCTGGCGGAGAGTTATAACTCTCGCTGGGACAATTATGTAAAATTGTCTCACCCCGTAGACTTCAAATTTTTAGGTGGACGTCGGAGACGGAGGAACCGGTCTACAGGTGACCAGTCCCAGCAGCAGCACCAGGAGCAGTAGTAAATCTCAGGTGGAGATTTAGCCTGCCATGTGGTGTAGTTAGAGTCAGTCCTATGTGTCCTCTGTACTCTCAGGTCTTGGAGTCGTTTATTATGAGTTCTTGAGATTTTGTGTCTTGTTGTATATAATTACTCAAGAAGTAATTATCATGAGATGTAAACAGTTTATCTCTTGTTATGAAAGAAGCTTTTAAGGATTCAAGCTCTTGTCTCGAAAAGTTTTAATTTCCTGTGATTTTTGTCTTCCGCCGTTAATCGAATCGCTTCCGCTAAGTTTGAATCATGGTTTGGAGATCAGAGCCCACACTATGTTTCACCCATGCATGAGATGTTTGATTTAAAATGAAGGATATGTAATGTATTAAACATGAGGTGAAACTAGTAGGTAGATTATTGATTTAGAATTTCAACTTCACATTAGTAGAAGGATAAAAAAGAAATATATGCAACATGGTATACATGATCATACACATAAAAGAAGCAGCATGATCATGAGAGAAACCTAGAAGTTAAAGATGACATGTGAAATAGTAGTATATGGTAAGGGGATTATGGAAAGTAAGGAAGGATTTGAAACATAATGGAGTAATATATATTATAAAGGAAAGAGGTTGCGAGATACAAGAAAGTGCTAATTAGTCAAGTATCCTTGTTGATAATTAATTAAACCTACATATGAGAAATGTATTAATGAATGTTTGAAGATAAGAATTCTAAGTCTCAAATTCATCTTCTCTTTCATATCTTCCTTAATGAGAGAAATGTGGGAATGAAGTGATAAGAAAATGAATCATATATGATGCATAACCACCATGGTAGAGACATCTAGTGAATGTAATAATGACACACAATATGATGATGAAACCCTAGCAGGGTAATTGAGAATGTAATATATCTGAATGACCAAGTAAGAGAAAGGAAATTCAATTGATAAGATAAAGAAGACTTCAGTAAAACTTATGAGATCCAATGTTTGAATTTCAAATTAAGGGAGCAAAGTCACATCACAATAACATCATGCTACTGATAAGGACAAAGTACTAGAATGTTTAGAGTTGTAGTATTTCAAGGGATGTCACTACTGATTTGACCTTGAATACTAGCATCTCTATAAAACAAGATCATGAGATTTGCACTATGATAAGTAAACTAGCACTGATAGTAATCCAGGATTTAAAGGTAGCTAATTTGAAAGGTTGATAAACAATATGAAAATGATTCGGAGAAAAGATTAAGATATAAATTTGAAATGTAACAAGTGTGTTTTGAACAAAAGGAGAAATAAAATATGAGTGAAGTGCGATATGAAATAAATTCTTGCAGTGATAGCAAGAATGATGAATAATCTAGTTGTACCTTATATGTTTTAATTTTAGGGATGTTTAATCTACATGATTAAAATGAGAAGGATAAGTAGAAAAAAGTTAGTAATGAATGAGGAGAGAGATAAGAGAAAACAATGGCTTTTAGTAATATGTGAATTTGATTTTAGAAGTATAATTTGTTGAAGGTATATTAAGGGATGTAAATTGGTTCTACGTATGATTTCAGTGTACATGTGCAAGCAATATGTTAATTAAAGGTGTCTGATAGTTGTAGTCATTCATACCAATAGTCCATCTTAGTATTGTACAATTGTGGTATGGTGATATGGGTTGAATAATGATGGAACAAGTGAAGGGTTACCCTCAATAAGGCAATCTTACCTATTCACTCATATGAATAGAAGGGATAACCATATTGTATTGATATGTAACCCTAATGAGGTATAGATTGTTATACCTAGATTTAATATAACTAAGTGATGGTAATTGGGTATGAATAGTCCTTGAATGACTAATACAATCATGGAATACTTTGTTACTGTTGTTGAAACCCTAGTATGCTATAACCTGATGGTTAGACCTTGAATTATGTGTGGGTTCATGCTTGAAAATAGTATGGAATATGATGGTAATGCCTCACCTTATGCATCCATGATCCAATGGAGATGCCGTGAGTAGTATTGTACAATTGTTGTGGAGTCTAGTCTTCCAACTCAAGAAGGTTTTGCTATTTGAGTAGCACAATAGTAAAATTCAAAACAACAAGGTGAACTCTATTTTGTAACTTAGCGGTAACACAGAACAATAGTATATACTGAGCCATATGAATTGAGATACTTGGATCAAATTATCAATGTTGAGGTAACACCTCAAGAGTCTGAAAATATTGAAATGGTTGTTTCTCTCACTATCCTATGATTGATTATGGCATAGAGAATTCGTTGGATATCATTGGGAACTATTTCAGATATGTTGTGATTAGAAAATAAATAAAGGACTTAATGTTGAAAACTACATTCAAGTATGAAATACAAGAATGTAATGACATGTAAGATTTCAGAAGCTTAAAATAAACCTTGAATTTACTTTGCTTGCATATTTATGTTTCAAGGGTGAAACCTTTTTAGGGGGGGGGGAGAATTGTTATGACCGTATCTGCGCTTAATCAGTAAGTTGGGGTTTATGTGGATGATTACATGCTTTACTAGATTGATAATTACTTAAACATGATTAATGATGATATTTCAATCATGATATGTTAAACCTAATGAGAACCCTAAGTATGCTATCTCTTTGTATAATTAGGGTTTGACAAAATATAAACCCTAGTCGTCTAAAATTAGAGTTTTCACCAAATAGGCTCACATTTGGGAGAATGAGAGAGGTATAGGATAGCACGACTGTGGTGGGTAGCAAGGCAGTGGTGGGTCGTTGGTGGCATAGGTATTCTAGGCCACACATCTGTTTTGAAAGAATTGAACTATTGACCAACTTTTATACACAAATATGATGAAACCAATGCACCATGGCTGTGGTAGGCAGAACGGCCGTGCTGGGTCCATCTTAGCATGGCTGTAATAGCTAGTATGGCCGTTCAGGGGCATTTTGTCTTCAACTGACTATTATGTAGATTTCTAGATAGCAATTTACCATTATATTTTTATTTATTTAATGGTAGCTCGAAATGAGCTAAAATTTGAACTGAAGCTTTACAATTCAATTTCAAACTACACGATAAATTTTCAGCATTTTTGGATATGGTTTGATCTATAAAATACACGAACTATAGTAACTTTTTTATGACAGAAAAAAATGCTGAAATAAGAAAAAGTTGAGTGAGGGGTCAATGTGAAATTCACCTAAGCAACTCAATTTCTCTATATGGTCAACCTAACACACTAGTATCTCTCATAATTCGTGATTCATTCTAGAGAAATGAAATCCTAGAGAGAGAAGGAGAGTTAGGGTTTGAGAGGAGAAAGTGGTGGAATTGTTGATCTAGGGTTTCTCTATCTGAGATATGATGAAATCAAGTAATTTTAGCTTCTTTGCATAGACTTTAATGGTGAATCATCTATCACATGTCAAGATTCTGTCCCTCCTTTGACTTGATCCCAAATGGTATCAAAACTTCCCCTTTTCTCACTCTTTCTTCATAATCCCTCATTTTTAGTGTTTCTGAGTTGAAAGGAAGATGAATTGGATGAATTGTTGATCGAGATTTTCAGGGATGAGCTGCGTTTTAAGGTGTTTTCACACCTTAGGGTGTGTGGGAACTTCCTTTAAATAGTATATTGCATGAAAATTGGTGAAATCATCCAAAATCTTTAATTTCTTAGTATGCGACTACAAACCCTGAATTGTCTGTCTGATCTAAGTTGTTGCAAAATGATATGAAATGGAATATTCCTCTATTTGGATGAATTTTAGATGATAAAATCATATTAGAAATGTATACAATACATCCTAATGAGAATTCCCTAAGTATTCACAGTGGTTATAAGAGTAAACTGAAATATAGGGAATTTTTCTATGACTGAAATTGTTGTATAATTAAATGGAGAAATTTGTTTATCTGGATCCCCTTGGTTATGCATGGTTTTTAATCTGAATTCATAGTACATATATGTCAGATACTATCTTGGATTTCATTTAAAGTGAATAGTGTTTGTTTGATATCTCAGTAAAGAGGGTGAAACCCTAGATGTGAGGAAAGTTGGATATTTGCGAATAGATATCGTGAAATCCATTTGAACTGATTTTCTTGACATGATAGACTTTATTTATTTAATTTTATTATTTATGCATGTTATCTCAGTGAATGGCATGGAAACCCAAATTCATCTCAATTCCAAGTTTTCATACATATATTGATTTTATATGATTTGTTGATAGTAGTCTTTATTTAGTGAATCTTTATGTCGCATGAAATCCTTATGAGTGCCATGTGATAAGTGAATGAGATAAATGAAACCCTAAGGATAGGGTATTCAATGAATTAAGCATTGTGATTACCATGTTCTCAGTAAGAGATGTGGTGATGCTTAACAATTCAGTTGTGGTGAATGTTATCAGATGGTCTATGAAATGAATGGTTTACAGAGCTAAACTAAGATATGTAATTTGATGATTGAATTGTGAATGTAAAGAGTGAATTAGACATGTAGATGCCCTGAACACTATAGATTCCCTATGAGAGGTCTGTGCCGTAGGGAGGAAATGACCTAACCATGGTAGTGTCCAGTATACGGGGGTCAGAACGTACTAACATGTGGTATGGGGGACGAAGCCCTAGTGGAAATATCCTTAAAAATATAGTACGTAGTGTCCAACATCAACCAGATATCTTGGTGGCACTAGAGTACAGAAAAGACAATAGGTGGCTTTGACTCACCACCTGAGTACCCAGGTTGAGAGGTGGAGTCTGAGATATCCGGCGGCTCCCATTAGCCATTGAGAGGAAGACGTGCCGAGGCTCAGTGTAGACGGGGTCTTACTCAAGAGATAGGCTTAGGAAACTGGGCATGCTTCTAAGCCTTGTACAGTGAGATCGTAGCTTGCTACTATTCTTTCTCATGTTGTAGTACACCTCATGTGGGTGCAGGGCATAATAAGATGAATGAGAGGTTAAACAAGTGTGTGCAATTATTCAATTATTCTTTGTATGTTTCCGAATTATTAGTTCTCTTTATGATCACCAAGCATTTCATATATTGATTTACTCATGTAGATATCTAGAGTATCCTACCATATTTATGACTGCCAATTATTAGACTGCTATTATTATTGATATCAGTTGCTCTAAAGTATATCTGTAATTATATCAATGCTTTAGACTGTTTCTTTGAAGTACTCATTCACCGAGCGAGTAGGCTCACCCCTCTACTCACAATTTTTAGGGAAACCATGTGGACTTGAAGATGGTAAAAGCATCAAAGTAGATCTACCACATGAGTTAAGTATGAGATTAGTTAAGTTCAGTCGGTCCCTGTCACTCTAGGTCCTTATATAGATGTAAGAGGGTTGTAAATGATGTTTGTATCTTTGTTTCCTTAATAAGAGAGAATGCATTTGATTATCATGTCGTATGTACATGGAAGTGTGAGAAATAGAATGAATGTATGGATGTGTATCATTAATGTTGAGATCATATTAGAGTAATCAAGGTTTAATTCTCTTGTAAAGTTTATTTATGTGATTCAATGCGAGAAAACAAAGAGTTTGAAAAAAAAAAAGAAAAAAAGTTGGGAGTGAACTTTGTATTAAGTATAATCCTCATAATCATGCCCTAATCTCATGATTGGTGGTAATCATGGGATGCATGCATGATAGTCCATGTAGTCTCAGTGAACCTAAAGATCTGATACCAACTTGTGTTGATATGTATCCCTAATGAGGTATAGCTTGTTATACCTAGCTTTAATATAACTAAATGATGGTAATTGGGTATGAATAGTCCTTGAATGACTGATACAATCATGGAGTAATTTGTTACTATTTTTGAAAATAACCCAATTGTTACAACTTGATTCAAGTGTGGGTTCATACTTGAGAATAGTATGGAATGTGATGGTGATGCTTCACCTTATGAATCCATGATCCAATGGGGATGCCGTGAGTTAGGGTTTGGGTATAAGTGCTGATTAGTAACATTAATATAATTTATCATGTTGAACCAAACTCTAATGCTAATAGATAAAGATGTGTATTCATGTTTAACAGTCTTATATGATGGAATGATAGTTGAATAACCTCCTTAATATGATCATAACCTTAATATGTTAATGGGGGTTATCATAGCCACATGGTTGATACTTTCTTATGCTAAAGATACCAAATTGTGAGAACCAATTACATTGAATGAGATTACTCAAAACATAAAGTACAACCGATCACTAATTAATCACATACCCAAAAATATGGGTAAATTGTAGAAAAGTCCAAAATGTGCATAAAATTGCATAACTTGCTCAAACAATGTCCAAATTGGACCAAATTTGAAACTTAAGCTTGTCTTATGATTTCAAAGCATATCACAACGTTAGATTAGGGTTATTAGAATTCAATTATGATAATTAAGTTTATTCAACTCATTAAGCAAATTTAGGGGCCTTACAACTATAAACCCCTAACAGGGATTTTGCCCCCGAAAGAAACTTATAGAACATGAGGTGGATACCAAGGTAATGAATCCTAGACTCCTAGTATCCAAGATGTATCAATAGTATGGGAAGTATGTAAAGGTTGGAGATGTTTATTAAATGAACATTCTCAGTGTTCCTCTTCCTTAGGGAGAGAGAGAATTGATGATGACCCTGTAAATGTTGTTTGGAAGGAAAAACAAAAGTGATTCTATAATATTATGTATCGTTCAATGATAGTTAGGAAAGACCACTATCAAGGACAGATAGTTTGTTGATCAGTAGACATGTGCTATTGTGTTTCTTTAAGATAAAATATCCTTTAGACATAAGAGTTAGAATGGATGACATAAGTTACATGACCATGATGGGTTTAGAGTTATGTCCTTTAGACTAACCAATGTACAAATAAAATTTATGAATAGGAGGAATAGAGTGTTTCGGTCATGACATACAAGTTATGTCAAGCTTGGAATGATGACATGTCAACGTATTTCAAATATGGTCAAAAATATGATTAATATTTCTTCAAAAACCTTAGGGTTGTCGAAGCAGCAATAACTATGAGACAAGTTGAACAAGAGTGAGATGGGGTTGATTAAATGTCTTTATGGGATCATGATATGTATTCTAAGTAGTTTGTGTAAATCCTAGTAAGGTGAAGATAGTGTTGTTGTTTCACCCCTTACAATGTTGACTAGGAATGATGTTTCCTTTATGGAATGACTGGTGTCAGCGTCATCATTTCCTTTGATGTTGAAAAAGAACTAACAAGTGTTCCAGTGTCAGTGTATCTAGAAAAAAAAGGGATGGATACATCGCCTTTTTTTATGCTTTAAGGAATGGTATGGGACACATGCCATGATTAGTAAAAGCTAAAAAATATGACTTTTGAGTAATGTGCTGATACAATAGATATAATTTTAGGATGATAGCTAGAATTTAAAGTTGAATATTACTACTAGAGTTGTACAGATGACACAACAAGTTTCTATGCTCCATATTTGCAAATGTCTTCTTATGTGGGGGCTATTTGTGCTGACCCAAGATGAGATATGTATGAGTGATATGAAATCACCATGATATGTTAGTAACCATGTGAAGGTAATAGGATGAGGTGCAAAGGAAGTACCCATCTTTTTTTACCTTGGATTTTGGGGGCGAAACCCCTGTTAGGGGTTTATTGTTGTAAGACACCTAAACTTGCGTAATGAGTAGAATAAGCTTAATTATCATAACTGAATTCTTAAAACTCTAATATAACGTTGTGATATGATTTGAAATCATAATACAAGCTTAAGTTTCAAATTTGGTCCAATTTGGACAGTGTTTGAGCAAGTTATGCAATTTTATGCACATTTTGGACTTTTTTACAATTTACCCAATTCAGGGATTTTCTTTGCAATTTATCAACTGCATTATGTTCCTTGGATATTATCTCATAATTATTGAGATTTTTTAGCCATGTGGCTCTCATTTAAACCTTTGTTTGAAGGTGTTTTCTCCAAGAGTATTTTAGGGTTTACCCCTTCATGGATGAGCTACCTTTAGTAGCTTTCAACTACTGAATTATTTGTTTTGCTTGGAAATTCAAGAAACAAGGGATTAGAATGTCTCTATGGACAGTGGGGGAGCTGCTTGTGTGTGTTCTTATATATTCGTAATAGTTTAAGGTCATGGACACTTGGAAAGATACTAGAACTTCAACTTTTTCTTTTTCTTTATCTTAAAGTTTCATATACTTATCCCTAAGCACCAAAACGAGCCATTTTATCTGCACCACTTCCCTTCTTCTACAAACCTTCTCCTCCCTCTGTGCTACTGAGAATTTCCTGTCCAAGGAAGAAGAAATAGGGGAGCTTCTTGGAAGAAGAATCTAGGGTTGCAATTGACTTCCTTTTTGGGTTTAAAAAGCTTCCTTCTAGTGATCTTGACCTAAAAGAGTAAGAATCCCCTTATTTCCTCCATTGATTTCTTTGTTATCCTTGCTCCTACATTTCTCCAGGTCTGAACCTTGCTGTTCAATTGTAGAAATTGCTCTAAAGATCTAAAACCCTACCTTTCTTGCTCCTTATGCTTAGGGTTTGCTCATTTGATGAAGAAAGGTGCTAGATGGACGAGTTCACAGCTTATGATAGGATTTTCTACCCTACCGGCTCATGTTTTCTTATGTGTGGGAGTTTATATTCTCATTAGAGACAAGTTTTATAACTTGCTCCACGGTTATTGCTTACCATAAGCTTTCTTGCTCATGTTCTTGCTTGAAAATGATGATCCATGTAGTAAAAATCTATGCTTAACTTGGATTTTGATTTTTATAATGTTTCCTCTTCTGATTTCAGTTCTAGATGAACATGTGATCATGTGTAAATTATTCTAAAGGTATAATATGACTTGGATCATGTTGGTTTGGCACCTTATGGTGCTAAGCACCTATCAACCAATGGTCAATTTTAGGGTTTTAAGCTAATTTCTTCTATAAACCCATGGTCCGATGATGGTACCATTGCAACAACCCTATGGTGTTGTCTTCATGATAACTGATGGTCGAGATCAAAGGTTTTATATGAGGGTGACAACCTATGGTCACCCCCTTAGGTCAGGTTTTGGATCAATTAGAAGTATAATGGTAGCACAAAAACTCGCACATAAGAAGACATTTGCAAATATGGAACATAGAAACTTGTTGCGCTAACCCAATATGAGATATGTATGAATGATGTGACATCACCATGATATTCAAGTAACCATGTGAAGGTAATAGGATGAGGTGCAAAGGAAGTACCCATCTTTGTTTACCTTGGATTTCAGGGGCGAAATCCCTATTAGGGGCTTATAGTTGTAAGGCCCCTAAACTTGCTTAATGAGTTGAATACGCTTAATTATCATAATTGAATTCTTATAGAAGTAATATAACTGATTTATATGCTTTGAAATCATAATACAAGCTTAAATTTCAAATTTGGTCCAATTTGGACACTGTTTGAGCAAATTATGCAATTCTATGCACATTTTGGACTTTTCTGCAATTTACCCAATTGAGAGGTTTTATTTGCAATTTATCACTTGCATTATGTTCCTTGTATATTCTTTCATCATTCTTGATCTTTTGTATCAATGGGGAACCTATTTAATCCTTGGTTTGTAGGTGTTTTCTCCAAGGGTATTTTAGGGTTTACCGCTTCATGGATGAGCTACCTTTAGTAGCTATTAACTAATGAATTATTTGTTTTGCTTGGAATTAAAAAAAACAATGGATAAACATGTCTCTATGGACAGTGGGGGAGCTACTTGTGTGCATGGTTGTGTATTCTTAATAGTTTGAGTCCATGGACACTTGGAAAGATACTATAACTTCAACTTTTTCTTTTTCTTTATCTTAAAGTTTCATATACTTATCCCTAGAACAAAAGTGAGCCATTTTCTCTTCACCAATTCCCTTCTTATACAAACCTAATTATCTCTCTGTGCTTCTGCAAATTTCCAATTCAATGAAGAAGAAAGTGGGGAGCTTCTTGGAAAAAGAATATAGGGTTGCAATTGACTTCCATTTAGGGTTTGAAAAGCTTCCTTCTAGTGATCTTTTTTTTGGTCAGCGAAAATCCTATTACTGTTGTGATATACCAAAACTTTAGGTACAAGAAACCGCACCCCCAATCCTCTGAGAGGATTACCTAACATAGCAAAATAAAACTACCGGTCTTGCGCAGAAGACCCATTCTGATAGAGGAGGACTGCACTAAAGAACAAACATCAAAAGCGTTCATACAAGCCTAAGCAAATATTTCTAAATCCTACTCTGATGAGGAGCTCCACTAACAATATGCCCACCCACAAAGAGTGCAAACTCATCATCATAGGCAGGAGAGTATCAGCCAAAGCAAGTACTCGATCCTTTAATGGAGTTCAGAGGCAAAGACTCATCTAACTTCATCAACTACCTCAACTTAACCGTTGGTAGATCCTTCCTATGATCCTGGCTGTTCAACAAGAGAGCTTTGATATCTGAATCAGCTGTGTCGATAGCCAAGAGAATAATCTAGGATCTCCCTTCACACATGCATTGTCCACACTCACAAAAATAGTGGAAGAGAAATCCAGATAATAGCTCCCAGCCATCGGACAACAGAAAGAGAGAACTCGGCATCAATTGCCACTCAGACCAGGTACCAAGAAACGAGAAAGAAGGACGGAAGACAACCTTCTTTCCTCCTCACAAAATCTTCTATTTGCACAGAAGCAAACCGTCAAGCACCTGAGGGGTGTCCCTTAACACATCAGCAAGTCCAAAAGGGAATTGTCAAACAAGTCAGATGAACCACCCATAGAGAGCTCAACAGTCAAGCATCAGGAGCAACAGTTTACACCGTGCATCAACTGACTAAAAGCTCTATTATCAGTGAGTCCCCGTGGAGGGAACCGAGACATCCGTAAAGGAAGACCTTCATAGCAAGATTAGCAACGGAGGGGCCACGACGCAACCTGATCTATTGTTCTCATCAGCTTATCATCGAACACCTAAGGTGTCCCAGCTAGCAGCAGCAGAGAAATCTAGAGAAGAGATGAAAAGGAGGATAATCGCATCTTCATCTCAGTTTGCCCTACTAAACCCAACATCCAGAGGCGAGTCATCATTGGTGAAGGCGTTCAGGCCCGCTGATGTACCGCCGATGGTAGGGTCGTCTGCTGCGGGGAATGGCGGTGAGGATTGTGATGCCGACACCGAGGAACAGAAACAACACCACCACCAACAGACGCAGCACCATCGGTTGGTTACCCCCAAAATGCCGCGTCAACGTCAACGAGGACGGATTCAGCCGCGGCTATATCTGCGCCAACTATGTACGACAACGGGGCTTGCAGGCGCCAGGGAGACCTTGAGGCGCCGCCAGGGTGGAACCCCTGATCAAGAGGCGTCACCGTGAATCATAGTCGATGGGTCGTCTGCCAAGACCAGTGCAGGAAGGCAGAAAATGGAGAAGGAACACGGGAGGGCAAAGCAGCCGTGCTTGAAACCGGATCCAACGGGTGGCGACTCCTCTCCACCCGTCCCTATTAATGAGGTGGAGTCAACAACAGTTGATGCTGCCGCACAACCTAGGATCTAGCCTCAGCGCTGTGCCCCGCCTCCTTCTCACTCCAAGCCGAGACCACCCTAGACTCCGACGACCAGATCTGCTGACAACCGCTCCACGCCGTGCGTCATGTACCCAGGACAACACACCTTAACTCCAGGACTTCGCACCGAACTACACTCGGACCTTGGCGAGGCTGTGTGGTAGCCAGGGGGAGGAAGAGCCAAGGGAGCGCTCTCTCCCCCCATCGGCAGCCGTCGGGAGCCCTAGAGAGAAGGGGGAGCGGAAGACCTAGAGAGAAGGGGGAGCAGAAAGGGCTGCCAAGTTTTCTAGTGATCTTGACCTAAAAGAGTATGAATCCCCTTCTTTCCTCTGTTTATTTCTTTGTTATCCTTCCTCCAAGCTTTCTACAGGTTGGAACCTTGCTTTTTCAATGGTAAAAATTGCTCTAAAGCTCTAAAACCATACCTTTCTTGCTCCTTATTCTAAGGGTTTGCTCATTTGATGAAGAAAGTTGCTAGATGAACGAGTTCATTGCTTATGCTTGGATTTTCTACCCTACATGCTCAAGTTTTCTTCTGTTTGGGATTTCATCTTCTCATTAGAGGCATGTTTTATAACTTGCTCCACGTTTATTGCTTACCATAAGCTTGCTAGCTCATGTTCTTGCTTGAAAATGATGATTCATGCACTAAAAAGCTATGTTTGACTTGGATTTTGATTTTTATAATGTTCTGTGTTCTAATTTAAGTTCTATATGAACATGTGGTCATGTGTATGTTATTACTAAGGTATAATATGACTTGGATCAGGCTGGTTTGACAACCTATGGTGCTATGTACCTATCAACCAATGGTTAATTTTAGGGTTTTAAGCTGATTTCTTTTGTAAACCCATGACCCGATGATGGTACCATTGCAACAACCCTATGGTGTTGTCTTCATGACAACTGATTGTTGGGATCAAAGGTGTCAGATGATGGTGACAACCTATGTTCACCCCCTTAGGTTAGGTTTTGGATCAATTAGAAGTTTAATGATCAACCATTAAGTACCCTAATAATGTTATCAATCAATGATGACATTAGCTTAATATTTGATGCTGATTAATGAATATAGTGATGATCTAAGAACATATGGTGACTTAATGGTCACTACTGATGGTGGATCAGGTCTCCACAACCTATGGTGAGTTAATAATATAGTTGTAGCATCAATTAATCCTTATACCAATGGTTTCTTGGGTCACTTGATGCAATTGTCGAACCTATATTGTAATTGATGGTTTTAACATATGAACTTGACTCAATGGTCAAGATCTAATGTTTATTCCTCCGATAAATTGGTATGATCGATAATGTAATATGTTGGTCCTAATAATGTGATTTATATGGTTTACTTTATATGATCAACTTAAGGATCTTACTTGTTGACAATGGATGGCTTGTTTTAAATGAACAGTCGATTGTGGGTTTTACCCTACTCTCAATGGAACTTTTTGTGTTGTAATCAAGGTATGTCTAGGGTTATATGATGACTTTTTCTATAGAACAAATCAAGGACTTCATTGGTGGTTTATCCAAGGTGTTTATTTATGTAAACAACCAATGGTATTACCTTTGAAACATCCAATGGTAGGACTTCATTGGTCGTTTATCCAAGGTGTTTACTTATGTAAACAACCAATGGTATTACCTTTCAAACATCCAATGGTTCTGGGTGACATAGTGGTATGGAGATATGGGTTAAAAGATGAAGGAATAAATGGAGGGTTACCCTTAGTAAGGTAGTCTAACTTATTCACTCATATGAATAGAATGAATGATAATCATATTGTGTTGATATGTAACTCTAATGAGGTATAGCTTGTTATAAATATATTTAATATAACTAAATGATGGTAATTGGGTATGAATAGTCCTTGAATGGCTAATATAATCATGGAGTACGCTATTACTGATGTTGAAACCCAAGTATTGTATAACCTGATGATTACACCTTAATTTCTGTGTGGTTCATACTTGATAATGGTATGGAATGTGATGGTGATGCTTCACCTTATGCATCCATGATCCAATAGGGATGTTGTGAGTTTGGTTTTGGGGTATAAGTGCTAATTAGTTACATTAATATGATTTATCTTGTTGAACCTAAGTCTAATGCAAATAGATAAAGATGAGTATTCATGTTTAACATTCTTATATGATGGAATGATGGTGGAATGACCTCCTTAATATGATCAAAACCTTAATATGTTAATTGGTGTTTATCATATCCACATGTGCATTATGAATATGATAAGTGTTAATCATATCTAGATTCCTTGCATGTTGATGTAATAAAGGAATGTTCTTAATGTTAATATAACCCTTCTATGATTGTTTATGAATATCTCCTAGATTATTAATGCAATATTATGTTGATTAGGTGTATTACATGTAAGTGATGTTGCTGAGCCTTGTTATAAGGCATGCAAAGATAGTGATGATCTTACAGGGAATAGTATGATGGTCTTAATGACCTTTGGGCATGTTTGAGCCCTGAATGAGGTGTAATCCTCTTGTGTTGATAAGGGTTGATACCTTGTGATATTGTGAAAAGGAATTATATCATGTGATAGTATGATGGTCTTAATGACCTTTGGGCATGGTTGAGCCCTGAATGAGGTGTAATCCTCTTGTATTGATAAGAGTTAATACCCTGTGATATTATGAAAAGGATTTATATCTGTGATAGTATGATGACTAGTGTAGTTTCATGAATGGCAAGTAAATAGTACCATGTGATGTTGAGATGAGAAATTATGTTTCATACATTTTATATCTTTTCAAGTTTCGATATTTATTTGCTTGCTAGAAGTGAATTAGGGTTTGTATGTCCACTTGTTTGATGCAGCCTTAATTCAACCAATTAATCAAGTAAAACTCTAATCATGTAGTGCCCTGTGCCATAGATCCATCTGAGTGTTTGAACTTGCTAGATGGTGAAATGAGTATTCCTAAGGGAAACTCAGAGCGCATACTGTTGAGTATGTGGGGGTGGAAAGTTGAGGATATATCCTTGTCATCAACAATGCAGGTTGTGGAGGATGGCTATGGTCATGCCTCATACATCTGATGTGATTAAGAATGGCTACGGTCGTGTCTCAATGATTATATATGTGACAAGATTGGAGGACAATTGCAGTTGTACCTCGGATGGTTGGGTATGTGTACCCACCTCCTTTCACTAGTGTCGTGACTTGTACCAAGGACAGACTAGGCTGTAAGTAGCTTGACCTTATGTGTCACTGTGGCGGACCTATACTGACCGGGGGAGGAGAAGATCTTAGGACTCCAACTCTTCCTAGATCTTGTATGGCATTGATTTCGACTTAGTAGTGGTCAGTTGGATTTTGAGTGGTATCCTCAATTTCTTCAGGGCATAATAAAAGATGTAAGATAGCCGTGTAGCATATCTACTTAGGGTTATACACAACACTTCATATTGGATGATAACCCTTGTTTGCTTTTTTCTCATTGAGATCATCTATAATACAATAAGAGATATTAGATATGCTTATGATCTAGTTATGCTCATGTTGTACACATACTTATGTTGTCAAATATACTGACACTGGTGGTTAAGATGTTTCTACTATCTATGTTTAACATTGCTAGCCATGCCTGTATAATTAAAAATGCTTAAACTGCTAATCATGCCTATGTAGTTCATTGTGTTATGATGTTAGTTCTACTTATGATATAGATTTGTTCCCTTTCTTTGAGATGCCAATATTGATAGCGATGTTATGTTACTAGACATATTCATGATGTCAGGGATGCTTATTCTACTAGATTGTTTGTGTTGTTAGCAAGGGATATGATGATAGTCAGATTAATGATGATGACTGTTATTAGATGTAGTTTGATGAAATTTGTGTAGATATCTATCTAGAGAAATATATTTTTATTTGTTACTTATATATACATTGATAATCATACTCCTTCCTATGATTAATTGCTTAATTCTTTTAGCATACTTGAACTGTTCAATTTGTTCAATTGATTATTAAATACTCCAATTACTCAGTTATCAACTATTTAAAGGTTGTAATCAATAAGCGTTGTTGGAGGTTATATCTCTTGCTGGGACATGGGTCTCACCCTTGTGGTTTGCCACATTTTTTTAGGTAATCGGAAGTGATGAAAACAAACGTGTGACAGAAAAGAGGAGATATAGTAATGAATCTTTGAGAAAGTTGATTAGATGTCTAGTGTGTCCTAGAGTTGTCCCTGTACTCTCAAGTCCGGGTAGGAAAAGTTTGTATATGGTGTTTCAAACGAATCAAACTTTTATTAGCATAGTAATGCTTGTTTGTGTTGCATATACCAATATTGTTCTCCTGTGCATATATGTTGTGGCTAAGTCAATACAACAATTTGTATCAAAGTCTTGGTATAGTATGGATAAAAGAAAGATGTTGGGCTTTTATGCAAATGTTTCTGAGTAGGTGCTGACTTTGAAATTGGTTTTAATTTATCCATATTTTTGGGTATGTGGTTCATTGGTTATTGATTGTGCTTTATGTTTTGAGTAATCTTGTTTAGTGTAATGGGTTCTCACACGTAGAGCATTGTCCCTTCTATGTTTGGCCACGAAGTTGCTGTCTTAAGGTAAAAGAGGGTGCCTACCTTAGTGAAGAAGGCTCCAAGGGTTCCAAATTTCTCTATTTAGGATTTCTTAAGCTCCTCCTTGGTGATTGTGACCAAAACTAGTAAGTATCCTCCTTTCCTTCCCTATTTTCATGCTGTTAGTATTCATTTCACCTTCTTCCAGGTTGGAACCATGACCTTCCATGGTAAAACTCCACGTAATACCCTAAAACATCTCATCTCCATTCTCTTTTTCTAGGGTTTGTACTTCTAAAGTGGAGAAGGTGATCTTTTCTCCAGAAAGGATCTTGGCTTGGAGAAACCACACCTTATAATCTCGAGGTCCTTTCTGTTTGGACCTTCTTACCTTCCTAGAGGCAAGTGTTGTTAACCCCCTTCTCATATATTGCTTACTACATGGTTAAAACTCATGATTCTATGTTTAAAATCAATGATCTCCATCTCTTTTTACCATGTTCTTCTAGGGTTTTAGTTTCTTGCCGTTTTACCTTCTCTATAAGCTCTAGTTTGGTTACCTATGCAACTTCAAACCTGATAATGGGTCAAATGGTGTTTTATCCCTCTCCCTCTCTCTTCAATTATCTTGACCGGTTTGATGATGTGGCAATTTCCTGTTGGTCAGTATTAAAAAAATTCATATCTTCTAATTCGTTTATCCAAATTTGACAAATTAATATGTTTGTAATTGGAAAATTAATCTATATCTAATAAAAATATTTTTAGTTTTGATTGCATGGTTTGACGAAGGGTGGTTTTTGTAAAATGAATTTGATGCATAAAATCTATAAAAATTACATCTTAATCATCATAACTCCAAAATTAACATAAAAATATGCTTTCTTCATCAGGAGAACCTAATAAGTTCATTGGTGATATGTTCAAAATATAAGTCTGAGTTTTGGTAAAAAGTTCTAAAATTATGGTTTCTGTACATTAATGTGCACTATGTACTCTAATACATGTTAATACATTGAAAATAGACAAAGTGGAACTTAGACTCAATTAAAGTGGTGAAAGTTAGTAATTGATATCAGTACGAGAGGTATGTGCATTCCTTACACCTATGTTGGGATAATTGTAACCAAACCCTATATTTCCCTAATGAGGCTTAAATGAACCCTATATCTTCTATTCTTGAATCCTAATGTTGTTCATGCCTCAAATCAGATTATAATTTCTTCTTATTTGGGTCTTATACCCCACTACCATGCTTATTGAATATTATGACTACTCTTTCCATGACTATTTTTGTAGCATGTAGATTTATTTTCTATTTAATTTAAAGTAGCGGTACTTATGTACAACCACCCACAAAGGGCATGTATTTAATCGCCTTGGGGAATGTTTTTTTTCTCCCCTATATAATTGCTTAGGTGTCTGGGAATGTCTTATTCTCCTCTCACCTATAGGTTAGAGGTCTGGTAGGTTTCTCAACCCTACTTAGTTAGGTATTCATAATTATCTTACATGCAAATCCTTTTTGATATAATTGTTAATGGAAAGTTTCTTTTAAATATAGCCTCAAACTCTTGTTATCTTCATCTTATGATGAACTCTATCCTGTTCATATTTGCTTTACTTATCTTGTTATCCTAGACTAGTTTTGTGACACATACCTTATTTTCTTTCCCCTTTTGCTGGGTGCTTTCCCAACCACCCAGGTGTTGGTCCTGAGCAAGGAGAAGGACATGTTTGCAGGAAGTCATCTCAGGAGTCGATCTCAAGCTATCTCAAAGGATGTCTAGGTTGCTATATCTAGATACTTTTCTCTTATCTTTTTCTTTTGGAAATAATCATGTAATCAATAATGAAAGACATGTAATAGGCTTAGTACTTTTATTTCCTCTACTATTTACATTTTACAATGTATCTGGTGCATGCTTATTTACTTGGAATATTATACATGCATCCCTCAATATCTTTTGTATTTTTAAAAAGATGGATGTTATGTACTTCCTTTAAATTTTATTAAGGAGGTTATCTTGCCTCTTTACAGAAAGTGGGAAGTTGTTGGTATGTATGCTTAGAGAGCCAATCATATGATGATTGGGATATCAATTAGAAATATTATTTGACTATTAATAAAAGGAAAGCTTCCAATTTATTATGTTCCATTTAGTTATTATATTATTATGGATCACTATAAATGTCTAGAGAATCATATTACTCAATGATGTATGTGTTCAAGTTACTAACCTTGTGGATGAGATCATGCAGATGCTAAGAGTACATATACATATTCTCATTATGTCCCTGGTCAGTTGTCATTGTGGAAGGTTGATAGACAATAATGACACATAAGATCAGAGTGTGAGTTGGTAGATGACGAAATCTCATTAGTCATGATATGGCAATATCAAACCAAGCACACAGATACATGTTAGAGAATAGTGTATCAGACAGACCCAACGTGAGACTGATACATGGAAGCCATCTTCATGGAAGTCATAGTTAGGTCGCATAGTGCTGATGGTGGTAACCTGAAATCATTACACACATCACATGTCGTTGAGTACACTTTGACATCATCAAATGTAATCCTGAAACATGGGTTGTTATAAAGGTGATGAGTGGGTGAATTTGACGCATAGGGATTGACTGTGAATGATAGACATGGGATTTGTCCCTCTGATAGGAGTAGATCCAAGGACTCTTTATTAGAGAGACTGACAAAAGTATGGCATAGGCATGTGAGTCAATATGTGATATTAAGCTTACATATATCTCGTGCAGTCTGCTCTGGTTCAAGGAATAAGATTGAATAATAATGAGGATGACTGCTTCATGCATCTAGTTCAATCTGGATATTAGTGACAAAGGAACTATACAAATACTATAACACCATACATAGATTGTAGGTTGAAGTTTATCCCCAACTTTCCATTCACTTGGGTAGCAATGATGTGCGACTAGGTACCGCTCATTTCTTTTGATGTCATAAGCTAGTTATGGACATTCACTACCA
Organism: Alisma plantago-aquatica; assembly: GCA_963693085.1. NCBI lineage: Eukaryota > Viridiplantae > Streptophyta > Magnoliopsida > Alismatales > Alismataceae > Alisma > Alisma plantago-aquatica. Next base: position 640,186,134 of record OY856412.1, read on the forward strand.
ATGTGATATGGGACCTATAGGTTCACACACATAGGAACTCATCTAGAAGAGGAGTGTGATCTTGATCAATGATTGAATTGATTACTAAAGTGTTTAGGTATTTCAATTCACACAACGGATCAGCTGACGAGACTGGCAAATGATCAGTTCAAGTGTTGAGACTATTGTTTGGAGTGTCAAGTGGATTGTATTATACATTAGTTGGAATTCTTCCTGACCTGACCTATGAGTCACCCATCTCGCTTATGCCAAACAACCTTCTATCCTAGTGTGAGACGCCCGTCTTAGTTGCACCAAACGGCCGTCTCGGGGTTGCAATTTGATTACATCAAGGATTGGTGCTGATGTCAAGTTGAGTACTAATTGGAATTGAATTGCCAACATATGTGCAAAACTGGAAACTACGAAATGGCCGTTTTGTATGAGAGATGATTGTCTCACTAGGAGAGATGACCGTTTCAACGCACACAGGTTATGAAACTTCTAGAATCATTGTAAAAATTCAAGATCTTCCGCTCCTTTCCAATCCTATTTTTGTTTCACATTTGTTGGGGACTGGGAACCCTAACCCTAACCCTAACCCTAACCCTAACCCCTCGTATATATAGAGGGGTACTGGGGGCTTCCCGGAGAACAATTACTACACGGAAAATTGAGAATCATGTGCTATGATATTTGTTGTCCTCTCTGGTTGTGGTAACCATGAGAGCCTAGACATGTCCTACCTTACTAGGGAGGGATAGCCAAGGGAGAGAAACAACTAAAGATTATTGTTGTGGGAGAGCATGTTCGATATTAGTATGCCAACAGGAGGCAGAACTCCTTCCTGTCTACCCTGGAAGGACGATAGGAGTTGCAGTTGGTCTATGTGGACAACTCTAGAGGCAGGAGTTTTTTGGCTTCTGCTAGGAGGTCAACATCGACTCGTAGACTGTGGCGAGATCTGAGGAGCCATTGCAGCAGTTGTCTGAGTCTGGTGTCCTTGAAGGAGCAGTCAGACGAGTACAAGTGCGACCAAGAGTTGCACAAACACCATCCAAGACAAAGTGTGCATCTACATCGATGAGTATTGTTGATGAACTTTCTCTAGGACTAGGTATATCTTAGTGAAACCATCATTTCCATTGCGTAGGTATTGATGCGATCTGCTAGTTTATGGAGAATATGCTAGCAATTTGTTTTGTTTCCGCTACCTATGTGATGCCGTATTTCCCAACAAAAACAACAAAGGAAAGGGATGTAAGGTGATAACTAGGGTTAACTGTATCTATGAGTATTCAAGTAAGTTTACACTCCATAATGCTCATTTTAAAAACCTAGAAGACATGAGATAATATTCAAATGATAAAAGAGTCAACTTCTACGTTGTGACATTTCAACATCCATAATGAGAGTAGGGTTGATAAGGGTTATTTAAGACTGAGCCTCAACCACATATGTAATTTGGGGAGTGGAAGTGGTTAATAAGATAGGTATTGAAACACTATTTCATACTCCACGACTCAGAATTTAGTATATCAACTTCCTGTAAAGGGTCTCCTAAGTACCTTATTAAGGAACAACATAGGATAAACTAAAATAGTCAAGTTATTGACTTTTTTGGATTTGATACCATATGTAAGGAGTGGAACCTAAAAGGGGATCCACTTACATGGTACAACACAAGATGCATGTAATTATAAAGAAGTAGAAACGAAACTAATACATAGTTACATGATGATTCATTTAAACTTTTTTCTCACAATATAAGGTGGAACAATAAGGTAAATGGGTAATCATATAAATATTATCATCACATGCAACGTCTATTGTAGGTGGCAACCTAACCATTACAAGATATCTTGAGGTCCAATACCATGAATACTATCTTATTTCCTCGTCTTCTAATGTACCAACACCGAGGTTGAAGTGAGCATCACACAAAACATAGAAAACAAGGTAAATATCAACAAAGGATGAGTCTATACATATCATGAATACTTTGGATGTAATATTGGATTTTAAGTGCAAAAAAGATGTTCCCACAAGGAGGGGGCTACTTGAAATTAGGTTAGTTCAAAACAATTCTAACAAGAGGAATGAAGCATATTTTCTTCAGATACAAGCATATAGATAAACTACCTTTCCATAAAAATTAACCATGATTTTTAATAATAAACAATAACCATGCATATTCATAACAATGTGGACTAAATATACCTAAAACATGTCAATAACACCATAGTATTAATGACTAAAAGAAATAAGAATGGAGAGACACACCTTGGGTGAAATATGCATGCACTTGATAAGTATTTTTTTTACAGCAAAAACCAAGATACTATTTATTCATCACGCCCTCCTCATGCACACAAACTCAAGAAATGATTGCATAAGTTTGAATGTTTCATAAAATTACATGTGTTAATACTACTACCATTACATACGTCAATTCCCAACTGGCATAAAATCCCCCAGGGAGGTCCTATGTAAGCAAAGAAATCGAGATTCTTTTTCAAGTGGTCTTTATCTAACAAGTTTGCCACCATGTTCATCTATCAACATTCATAATGCAATATCCATTTAGGCATTATCAATTTTTGAATTTCACAAACCCAGTTCGTATACCTCGACATTTAAGGTGTTGTACTCCAAAATCATCTTGATTGCACTCTAGCTGTCAGTTGACACCTCTACCCTCGGATACCTGCACTTACTAGCAATTTCCAAGGCCACTTTGATTGTTCAAAGCTTGGCTTTTAGTACATCACTAATACTCCCCTTTCCATTTACCTCTCCTAGCCATTGCCCCTCTCTATTGCATGCAACAATGACAATGACTACCACTCTTCCTTTAATAGTTGTGTCAGAGTTGAGTTTTATACAGTTCCCTTGTGATCAACTCCATTTGGCTTGAGTCCTACCTGGGTTTGGCTTCATCATATCACACCAGTTCCCCTCTATCATCTATTTCTTTTTAAGGATTAGGTTCACAGTGTGCCTCATGTGAATATCCTTCTTGTCAAAACATAGTTGTGTTGCAACTTCCAGATGAACTAGTAGGTGTTCACAAATACTTGGTCTTGGAAAGTGCCTTGCTTAGGGTTACACCTATTTCAACGCATCAAGTGAGGTTCTCCCTAAAATTTGTTCATGTCCACATCCTCAAGAATGAAGAAGCATATGATTTTAGCTTTCTGGAAGTATCTAAGGGCATGCAAAATTGTCTGCTCATGAATGTTGCACCTGGGGCATAGATTATTAGTTGACATGCACCTCATTTGTCGTATGACATTGATGATGATAGAATCATGTCACACTAACCACATGAAGGTCTGAGATTTGACCAGGGCCTTCATCTTATAGATTCTTTCCCATTCCCCATTACATTTAATTTCTTTTGGAGTCCAGATAGAACAATAATTCAATTTAGTAGTGAAGCTTCCATTGACAATATTCTTCCAGGTTCGTACGTATGGCATGGAGTCTCTTGGGAGAGGTTTGATACAGAGGATTTCTTAAATTGCCTCCTTTGGATCCAATCATCAAAAAACTCCTTATCCCATTCACAACCCTCCGACGCCACATAGTTTACAGTTAGATCTAGGAGCTCCATTAGGACCTGCTTTATAGCTTTAATGAATAGATTACCCTCCTTGGGGACCCATATGTCCAACCAAAAGTTTGTGTCCTCACCATTAATCACTATGATATCAGAGTTCATATCTATAAATTATTTTCCTTGGAAAACTTCCCTACCCAGCCGAGACATGTTGCTGGTGAACCCTCCATTAGATTGATGAAATTTCCTCTTATTGGCAAGGTTCGACTGTGTATGTCTTCCGTTGTTGATATCCCAGGTGTTCTTTTGAATCAACACTTGATTCTAGTCCCGCAATGTTTTGATACCCATCCCTCCATTCATTTTTCTTCCAACAAATTTCTCCCATGATACTAATGAGGCAAACTTATGACCATTGCTACCTCCACATATTAATCTTCAAATTGTGCCATCAATCCTGTCACACAGATTAAGGGGGATGACTTCTATTTTCCTGACATATGTAGGTATGGCTAATAGGGTGGACTTAGCCATACAGACTTAACCAGCTAGGGAAAGACATCTTGCTTCCAATGCATTTATCCTATCATTGGTCTTTTCTACTAATTAGGCATATGTTTTCCTGGTTACTCTCATGTCAATGATCGGGACACCCAAGTACTTCCCTAGGTCAATCGTTTACACAAAGCCTGTGTAATTGTAGATGGCCCTCCTAATTTTTCGATCGACACTCCTTACAAAATAGATCCTTGTTTTTTGAATGAGATGGCTGGCCTAGGGGCCTATTCAAACTCATGAAAACATTGCACAATGGTCTGGATGTTTCTTTGGTTGCTTGTGGGAACATGATCAAATCATCCACGAAGCACAAATGTGCAATTTTCAAGGTTCAATATTAGATTCTGACCTGAGACCAGTCCTTCCTTCTTACTCTCTCTACAATCATCTGACTAAGACACTTAAGGCACAAGATGAACAAATACAGGGACATGGGATCCCTTTGGCATAATCCCCTAGTGGCCTTGAAGACTGGTGAAGTGTTCTTGTTCCAAGAAATCATGATATACCCTCACGAGAGAGAATTCATCACAAACCTTATTAGGTTCTCAAGTAATTCATGTTTGAGTAAGATTTCTTATATGAAATCTCAACTCATCATTTCATAGACCTTGGTGAGGTCTACCTTGATCACAATGGTTTTCACACTCTTAGTCTTCTTCTTTCTGTGCATGATTTCTTACACCGAGGAGATGTTATCTGTAATGTGCTAACCAAGCATGAAATTGCTTTGAGTAGGCAATAATCTAGTTCGGTAGACATCTCTTCAGTTGGTGCACAACAATTTTAGAGCATAATTTGATGTAGGTGTTGTTAAGCGATTTGGGTCTAACCTGCTAGCATGTTTCAGGCATTGGGCACATAGGAACTAATACAATGGTAGCTTGACATAAACCTTCATCCATTGGTCGAGTATTCAGAGTATTTTTTATCATCCTCAACACTGAGTTAGCAACCACCTCCAAGTTGTTTTGTAAGAAATGAGTAGTTGCACCATCTGGCCCTTCCTCCTTATAGGGGTCCATGCCCTAAAGAATTGTAATGATTTCCTCTTTGTTTGGTGGCTTGGCAATGACCTGGATATCTCCCTGAGACAATTTACAAAATATCACCAGAATAGAGTTGATAGACGTGTGAATACTTTCTCCTATGGAAGTAAAGATATGCTTCAAGTAGTTTGAAATAATGCATGTAAGGGTAGTCGAATCAGTCAACCAATTGCCATATGCACACTTTAATAAACTGATCGAGTTTCTACGTCTCCATTGATTAACATAAGCATGACGAAAATGTGTATTAGTGTTATAACATGGTTTTTCACATCAATTTAAATAATTGAATAACAAGTATATATATTCGAAACTTGGTATGTCTTGTTTTTAAAGGTGTGGATTTGAAATGCAATTTCTCCTTTGTAATGTATTTCATAGTTTTACTATTTTCAATAATCCATTAATAGAAATGGATAAAGGAAGAGAGGAAAATCCCAATAAATTACTAAAAGTAATGTATAATTAACACTTTAATTATTGAATTATGTGGAGTGTTCTAGAAAAGATGTGTTGACGACAACTTAACAATTTTGGTTCAGTGTAATAGTGCACACAATGAAAAAATAGATTAAATATGATAGTTTCCTATTTTGGATGGAAAAAAGGAATTACTTATGTCTAAAATAAATCAAATAAATATTTTTCTTAAGGGACAAGGAAGATGTATATAATATGTGTATTTTGACACCAAATATTTCCACACAAAGATCTAATTAGTTAAATGGATCAATTGGGGATTTCCTTTTTCAAGTCGTGAACCTAAAACTCATTCTTTTGATCGTTTCATCTCCAACTACTCATTTCACCATGTTGGGGACAATTGGAGGGAAGATGAGAGAGAGGTATGGTTTTTCTTAATCAAGATGCGCTTAAAAATTAGAGTTGGGAAAGGTAAAAGGGGACTGAAGGATAAAAAAAGAGAGAGATAATGGATTTCAAGACATAGAGAGTTTCCTTAAAGGTTGACGATCTTTCTTTTAATAGGATCCATATGGTCATAGAGTTTTGACAGTTTACACTTGAGGAGTGTCTAGCTTTGACTTGAGGATAGTCACCTTATTTTGTGGAACTTGATTAGCGAGACTGAGAATAGTATGGACATAAGCATTTGAGTCAATATGTGATATTGAGCTTACATATATCTCATGCAGTATGCTCTGGTTCAAGGAACAAGATTGACTAATAATGAGGATGACTACTTTAGGCCTCTAGTTTAATCTGGATATCAGTGACAAAGGAATTATACAAACACTATAGCACAATACAGAAATTGTAGGTTGAAGTTTCTACCCAACTTTCCATTCATTTGGTTAGCAATGATGTGCAACTAGGCATCGCTCATTGCTTGTGATGTCATAAGCTAGTTATAGACATTCACTGCTAACGTGATATGATACCTATAGGGTCACACACATAGGAACTCATCTAGAAGAGGAGTATGATCATGAATGATGATTGAATTGATTACTAAAGTGTTTAGGTATTTCAATTCATGCAACTGATCAGCTGATGAGACTTCCAAACGATTAGTTAAAGTGTTGAGACTGTTGTTTCGAGTGTCAGGATGATTGTATTATATATTAGTTTGAATTTTGTCAGACCTGGCCTACAAGACGCCCATCTCATTTGTGCCAAATGGCCATCTGGCCTGGTGCGAGATGCCTGACTCAGTTGCACCAAACAACCATCTTGGGTGTGCAACTTGATTGCATCAAGGATTGGTGCTGACATCAAGTTGAGTACTAATTTCAATTGAATTGCCAACATATACGTAGAACTAGAAACTGCAGAATGATCATTTTGTGTACAAGATGACCATTTCAGCGCAAGAAGGTTGTGAAACTTCCAAAATTGTTGTGAAAATTCAAGATCTTGCTGTTCTTTCCACTCCTTCTTTAGTCCTGCATTGGCTGGGGACTAGGAACCCTAACCCTAACCCCTTCTATATATAGAGGAGTACTGGGGGCTTCCTATAGCACAACTACTACAAAGAAAATTGAGAATCAATTGCTCTAATAATTGTTGTCCTCTTTGGTTGTGGTAACCAAGAGAGCCCAGGCTTGTCCTACCTGACAGAGGAGGGATAACCAAGGGAGAGAAACAACTAAGGGTCATTGTTGTGGGAGAGCATGTTGGTGACTAGTACGCTAATAGGAGGGACAAGTCCTTCCCATCCGACCTAGTAGGAAGATAGTATTTTGAGTTGGTCCGTGTGGACTACTATAGAGATAGGAGTCTTTTGGCTGCTGCTAGGAGGGCAACCCCAACTTGCAGTCTGTGGGGAGATATGAGGAGCTGCTGCAACAATTGCCCAACTTTGGTGTCCATGAAAGAGCAGTCAGACAAGTCCTAGTGTGACCAAGAGCTGCACAACCACCGTCTAAGATAGTGTGCACATCTACATCAATGATGACTTGCTCTAGGACCAGATATATCTTCATGAAACCATCCTTCCCATTGCATAGTTATTGATGAGATCTCTTGGTTTATGGGAAATATGTCAGTAAACTTTTTGTTTATGCTGCTTATCTGATGTTGTATTTCCCAAAAAAAACAACAAAGGAAAGGGATGCAAGGTGATAATTAGGGTTAACTATATATCTATGAGTATTAAAGTAAACTTACACTCCACAATGCTCATTTTGAAAAACATAGAAGACATGAGATAATATTCAAATGATAAAGGAGTCAACTTCTTCATTGTGACATTTTGACATCCATAATGAGGGTAGGGTTGATAAGGGTTATTGAAGATTGATTCTCAACCACATATGTTATTTGGGGAGTGGAAGTGGCCAAGAAGATAGGTATTGAACAAATATTTGGTACTCTACTACTCAGAATTTGGTCTATCAACTTCCTATAAAGGGTTTCCTAAGTACCTTATTAAGGAAAAACATAGGATAAACTAAAATAGTCAAGTTATCGACTATTTTTGGCTTTAATACCATATGTAAGGAGTGGAACCTGAAAGGGGATCCACTTACATGGTACAACACAAGATCCATGTAATTATAAAGCAATAGAAACAAAACTAATACATAGTTACATGATGATTCATTTAAACTTTTTCCGCACCATTTAAGGCAAAATAGTAAGGTAAACGGGTACTCATATAAATAATATAACCACATGCAATGTCTATAGTTGATGTTAACCTGACCATTCCAAACTATCTTGAGGTCCAATACTATGTATACCATCTTCGTGTCTCATTGTCTTCTAATGTACATACACCTAGGTTGAAGTGAACATCACACAAAACATAGAAAACACGGTAAATATCAACAAAGGATGAGTATGTACATATCATGAACACTTTTAGATGTAATATTGGATTTAAAGTTAAAAAAAGATGTTCCTACAAGGAGGGGGCTACTTGAAATTTGGTTAGTTCAAAACAATTCAAACAAGTGGAATAATGCATATTAAATTCAGATACAAACATAGAGATAAACTACCTTTCCATAGTAGTTAACCAAAATATTCAATAATAAATAATAAACTTGCGCACTCATAACAGTGTGGACTAAATATACCTAAAACATGTCAATAACACCATAGTATCAAGGCCTAAAAGAAATAAGGGTGGAGAGACACACCCCGGGAGGAATATGCATGCACTTGATAAGTATTTTTTAGAGAAAAGCCCAGATACTATCCATTCATCGCACCCTCCTTGTACACACAAACTCATGAAAGCATTCCATACGTTTGAATGTTGCATAAAATTACATGTGTTAACGTTATTACCATTACATAGGTCAATGCCCAACTGGCTTAAAATCTTCCAGAGAGGTCCTATGTAAACAAAGAACTCTCTGCCACCATGTTCCTCTGTCGACATTCATAATGCTATATCCATTTAGGTATCATCAATTTCTGAATTTCACACAACCTGTTCGTATACCTTGGGTTTAAGGTGTTGTCCTCCAAAATCATCTTGTTTGCACTCTGGATGTCAGTTGACACCTCCACCCTCAGATACCTACACTTACTTGCAATGTCCAAGACCACTTAAATTGTTCAAAGCTCGACTTCTAGTACATCACTAATCATCCTTTTCCAGCTACCTCTCCCAACCATTGCCCCTCATTGTTGCATCAACAACGACAATGGCCGCCACTCTTCCTTTAACAATTGGGTCAGTGTTGAGTTTTATACAGTTCCCCTGTGGTGTACTCCACTTGGCTTGAGTCCTACCTAGGTTTGGCTTTGTCAGCTCACACCAGTTCTCCTCTATCATCTTTTTCTCATTAAGGATTAGGTTTGTAGTGTGCCTCATGTGAATATCCTTCTTGTCAAAAACATAATAGTGTTGCAGCTTCCAGATGAACCGGTAGGTGATCACAAATGCTTGGTCTTGGCAGGTGCCTTACTTCAGGTTCCACCTATTCCAACTTATCAAGTGAGGTTCTCCCTCACATTTGTTCATGTCCACATCCTCGAGAATGAGTGAACATATGACTTTAGCTTTCTGGAAGTCTCTAAGGGAATGTAAAATTGTCTGCTCATGAATGTTGCACCTAGGGCATAGATCATCGGTTGACATGCACCTCTTTTTTCGTATGATATTGGCGAGGATAGCATTATGTTAACCTAACCACATGAAGGTATGGGATTTGACCAGGGCCTTCGTATTCCAGATTCTCTCCCATTCCCCATCACATTTGATTTCTTTTGAAATCCAGATAGAACAATAAGGTGACTTGGTAGTGAAGCTGCCATTACTAGTATGCTTCCATGTTCATATGTATGGCATGGAGTCTCTTGAGAGAGGTTTGATACAAAGGATTTCTTCAATTGCCTCCTTTGGAGCCAATCATCTAGAAACTCCTTGTCCCATTCACAACCCTCCAGCACCATATAGTTCCCAGTTTGATCTAGGAGCTCCATTAGGACCTACTTTATAGCTTTAACAAATAGCTTACCCTCCTTGAGGACCCATATGTCCAACCAAAAGTTTGTGTCCTCACCATTAATCACCACAATATAATAGTTTAGATCTACAAATAATTTTCCTTGGACCACTTCCTTACCCATCCGAGACATGTTTATGGTGGACCCTCCATTAAACTGATGAAATTTCCTCTTCATAGCAATGTTCGACGGTGTTTGTATTCTATTGTTGATATCGTAGGTGTTCTTTAGAATCAATACTTGATTCTAGTCCTGTAAGGTTTTGATAACCATCCCTCCATTCATTTTCCTTCCAACAAATTTCTCCCATGCTACTAACGAGACCGACTTATGACCATTGTTACCTCCCAGTTTTAATCTTCGGATTGTACCATCAATCATGTCACACAGTTTGAGGGGGGTGACTTCCATTTGCATGATATATGTAGGTATGGCCGTCAGGGTGGACTAATCCATGAAGACTCAGCCAGCTACGGAAAGACATCTTACTTCCAATGCATTTATCCTACCATTGAGCTTCTCCACTATTTTGGCATATGTTTGCGTGGTGACTCTCGTGTCAATGATCAGAATACCCAAGTACTTACCAAGGTCAATCATTTGCACAAAGCCACTGTAATTGCAGATGGCCCTCCTACTTTTATGATCGACACTCCTTGCAAAATTGATCCTAGTTTTTTTTGAATGAGATGTCTTGTCTAGGGGCCTATTCAAACTCACAAAGGCATTGCACAATGGTCAAATCATCTGTGAAGAACAAATGTGCAATCTTCATGTTCTACCCTAGATTCTGACATGAGACCAATCCTTCCTTCCTACTCTATATTCAATCATCTGACTAAGACACTCGAGGAACAAACTGAACAAATACAAGGACATGGGATCCCCTTGGCATAATCCCCTAGTGGCCTTGAAGGCTGGTGAAGTGTTCCTATTCTAAGAAATCACGATATACCCTAATGAGATAGAATTAATAGCAAACCTTATGAGGTTGTCAGGCAGTTCATGTTTGGGTAAGGTGTCTTATACGAAATCTTAACTCATCATATTATTGGCCTTGGTGAGGACTACCTTGATCACAATGGTTTTCACACTCTTAGTCTGCTTGTTGCTATGCATAATATTCTATAGTAGGGAGATGTTATCTGTAATGCACCAACCAAGCATGAAACTACTTTGAGTAGGAAACATCTAGTTCGGTAGACATCTCTACAGTAAATGCACAACAATTTTAGAGCATAATTTGCGGTAGGTGTTGTTAAGAGATTTGGGTTTGAACTGCTAGTAGGTTTCAGGCATTGGGCACTTAGGAATTAATACAATGGTAACTTGACATATACCTTCATATAATGGTCAATCATTCAGAATATTTGTCGTCGTCCGCCACACAGAGTCAGCGACCACCACCCAATTGTTTTGTAAGAAATGAGTAGTTACACCATCTAGCCTTACCACCTTATAGGGGTCCATGCCCCAAAGAATGGTAATGATTTCCTCTTTGTTTGGTGGCCTAGAAATGACGTGGATATCTCCTAGAGACAATTTATGAAATATCATAGGAATAGAGTTGATAGACATGTGAATACTTCCTCCTGTGGAAGTAAAGATACTATTCAAGTAGTTTGAAATCATGCATGTAAGGGCAGTCAGTCCAGTCCACCAATTGCCATTTGTGCCCTTCAATTTACTGGTCGGGTTTCTACGTCTCTATTGATTAACATAAGAATGATGGAAATGTGTATTAGTGTTATAAAATAATTTTTCACATGAATTTAAATAATTGAATAACAGGGATATATAGTAGAAACTTGGTATGTCTTGTTTTAAAAAGTGTGGATTTGAAAAGCAATTTCTCGTTTGCAATGGATTTCATGGTTTTACTATTTTCAATAATCGATTAATAGTAATGGATAAAGGAAGAGAGGAAAAATCCAATAAATTACTAAAATTAATGGACAACTGACACTTTAATTATGGAATTATGTGGTGTTCTAGAAAAGATGTGTTGATGACAACTTAACAATATTGGTTCGGTGTAATAGAGCACACAATGAGAAAATACATTAAATATGATAGTTTGCCTAGTTTGGATGGAAAAAAGGAATTACTTATGCCTAAAATAAATCAAATAAATATTTTTCTTAAGGGGCAAGGAAGATGTATCTACTGTGTCTGTTTTGACACAAAATCTTACCACACAAAGATCTAATTAGTTAAATGGTTCCCTTTATTCTTGAAGCCAATTAGAGGAAATATATGAGAGAAGTATGATTTTTCTTAATCAAGATGTCCCCAAAAATTAAAGTGGGAAAGGTAAAAGGGGATTGAAGGATAAAGCAAAGCGAGAGATAATGGATTGCAAGACATAGAGAGTTTCTTTAAAGGTTTATGATCTTTCTTTTAATAGGAGCCATATGGTCATAGACTTTTGATAGTTTACACATGAGGAATGCATAGTTGTGACTTGTGGATAATCACCTTCTTTTATGTAATTTGGTATATAATGATTTCTCTCACCCATGGATTTATGAGGAAGGGAACTAATACTTTCCATAGGTCTTCCCCTCTGATGCATACCAAATAGGGAGCCAACCTAGACCTACAGATGTGCCTCTCCTTCCCAACTAGCTTCTCGAGACCCTAAAGGTCCATCTTCTACTTATATAAAGAACCATGAGAGTACTTTCATCCAAGTAAAACATAACCCCTAGTCTTTGTAGACTATGAGGGGATCCTTTTAGAAGATCCCTAACATCATAGCTCTCATGATTCCTCCACACAATTGAGAATCCCAGACCTCAAAGTTTGAGTGCAAGTCTTTGACCAAGCCTCGACTCCAATACGCAACCCTGAAGATCCCTAGGTAAGTGCACATGGTTCCTACAAGGTCTACAGTTTCCTTCCATCTTCACTGTGATGACTGGATGCCCCTTCGACTCTCCATGCAAGTCGAGGATTGATCCTATCTCATGGTCATGTCTCTAGTCACATGCATCGCTGACTCAAGCAGTCCTACCAGCTAGACCTGCCATCCTCCAACTAAGAGAGAGGGCATTGAGACCATCGGGACATGACAAGTGCATAGAACTTGTCTTGACTGGCAGACAACTAGGGACAAGGAGCCAAACATCTGCTAACCCACCTTCATCGGGCAGAAATTTCCCTACGCAACAAAGGAGATGATAGGGAGTCAAAAAGACCCGAAGGCCCCTAGGGCTCTATGTTACAAGCAAGAGTAATGAGGTCTCTTTCCCTTTATCTTTACATGGCTCAATGATAAATAGAAATAAGATAAGGGATGGCATGTCAAACAACAATTGGTCTATTAGTATATAATTTGCAAATAATGTAAAAAATAGCACGTAGCTCAGAATATAGTAAATATATATATCAAATTGATCAAAAAATGCAACGATTCCACTATATGAAATTCAAGACCTAGATCTTCTTGGATTCTTAAAAGTGTCCAAAGTTACTATGTTTGATTCATTAAAACTATAGAAACCCTAAATTCTTGGTTTTAATGATCATAACATGCTTAGTTGGATAAAGTTTAGTCTTTATGGATAAAAGGGCATCTTTGACTTAATTTGCGATTAGTAATGCATATGATATCAAAATTAGGGTTTGTAAGTCAAAAGGACATTAAAATTGATAATTAGGGTTTAAGAAAGGAAAATGATAAATGTATATTTATCCCTTTTATTTGTATATTTTTTATATTTGTTTAGGATTGTTTTGTCATTTATTCTCTTAATTTCATAATTAGTTTTGTTATTCTATATTGTTCTCTTTAATTGGAGTTTTAATTCTATTTTCTTGGGTTTTGTAGGAAAATCACACAATTTGCAGCAGTCCAGAAATTCGTATATACCCTCCACCAAAAGTGACATAACTCTTACATTCAAACTCCAAATTGAGTGTACAGGTATTCATTGGAAAGGGAATTTAATTTTCTAAAATAAAGTCCTATTATTTGGACCGTTTCTGTGCTTTTAACGGGAGAGAAATACGTTCGAAGTCGCTGCTGCGAGAATCTGCATTAAAGGGAGTTACATGGTCAAGATAATTAAAGACAACAAACTTTCAATTTGACCAGATCCAGAAAATTCGAAAATTGGTCTCCCTCTCTTTTTTCCCTCTTTTTTGAGGGCAGCCTACCCCCTCCTCCTCCTATAAAAGGAGAGAATTTTCACTTGTAAAAGCATTCCATTCTTCATTCCATTTCATCGGATTTTTAGTTTGTATTTCTTCTGGTCTTGTTATGTCTGAGTAAATTTCTCTGGGGAATGGGAGTAGCCCCTTAGCCTGGTTCTATTCAATATAATCAATTATATTCCTCCATCGAACAAATGTCTTCTCTCTGTTTATGCGTGGTTATTTGGATGATCTGATATATTCTTATGGAGTGATATGACCGTGGATCTCTATAAAAATGAAACAATAGTCCCTTAATTGCGATTATCATCTTTTCATCTTTTTAATCTTATTTTTGTTATAATCCTTGGTGACGCGACCACCTGAGCCTTGGGGTTGAACGCCGGTTTGAATTCACATACTTTTTGATATGACCGTGGATAATGGCATGTTGGACGGTTGGGCAATGATCCGTGAACACCGGGACCAACGGGTTCACGGGAAGTCTGACCCTTGTGAGTTTGTCCGTAAGGACATGTAACCACAAGGTCCTAATTTGATCTTTGGAGTTTAGAATTTGATTAGTTGAATAGCAACGTGGTTTTGGTGGTGATCTTTCAGACCCCAGATCTTAATTTCTTGATTAGTTAAATTTTATTTCAGCACTTTTATTTTTGTTCTTAGTTTTACCAACTCTCTCCAATCGGAATTTAATTCTTGTACTTGCAATCGGATTTGGATTTCGAATTTTCTTTTCTGCCGTCCCTTGGATCGATACCTATCTATACTAAGTTGACTTGTTGTTCACAACAAGTTGACAACCGGGTTAGAAGGTTAAACTCTAGGACTTTTCCTAGTGATTGTTGCGTGTACAACGACGCGCATCAATTTGGCGCCGTTGCCGGGGACGGCACAGTTGTTTTTCAGATCTGGTTGCCTTTATATCTTGTATATTCCTTGTTCATATTCTCTAACTTTCATAACTTTAGTCTTTTTTATAATTTCTTTTAGATTTTTGTAATTTCTTTTTACCTTCCGAGCAAAATTCCGGAAGTGTATCTCCTCTTTCTGCTGAGTTTCCATTCCAGCAGTACTGCTTTCTAGTTATTTTTTTGTAATTTTAGTTTATTGTATAATTTTTTTTAGAATTATAATTTTTAGTTCTCTTTGTAATTTTTGACTAACCTTTTATCTCATAATTTTTCTTCTCTCATTCATTGATTGACATATCTTTCAGGAACTTTTCTTTTCAAATGGAGTGGACATCCCAATATCCCCCACAATGTTATTATTGTGGTTTTTACCACCATGCATCTCTTGCCTGTCCGACTCTACCCCATGATTATAATAGCACCTCTTTTAATTGCGAGCCCTTTCATCCTGGTGGATACAATGTGAATCCACATTTTTCTGAGTACCATTGTGGGGAACCTTGCTATCCATATTATAATGGGGGATATGATCAACAAAATTTTGTGGGGTGTAACCAACAAAACCTTGGGGGTTATGAACATGTTTATGAAACCCAATGTAATCCTCAACAAGAAGAGAGACTTAGGGCCCTAGAGAAGATAGCATTAGAAGAAGAAAAAAAACTAAAAGCCAGCCAAGCCTTCTTAACTACCCTGCTAGAAGCCCAAACTCAAAATATAGATTGTTCAAATATGTTTCTTCATGATTTGGTGACACCTTATAATATTGAATCTTCCTACCAAGATGGACGCAATGGAAATTACAATCCACCATCTTCTGGAGATTATTATGAGGAGCAATGCCACCCAAAACAATATGAGGAGTACTATGGACAAGGACACTATGGGGAGTGTGGCGAGGGTGACCAAAATTTTGGGGTGTATAAATCCTATGGTGAAATGAAAATTGATCTTGAACTGGAAGAGAGACTTAAGGACCTAGAAAAGAGGGTAGCAGAAGCACAAGAAAAACTTGAATCTAGTCAAGCCATGTTAGCTACCTTTCTAGAGGATCAATCACAAACTCCCCCTATAGAGCTTGAGCAACCCAAGATGGTTCTTCCTGACAATGACAATGATGATCCTTATTTTGTGTCATATATGTCAGATCATGAAGAAATAGAACAAACCATGGAGCCATATTTTGTGTGTGATGAGGACGTTGGTATCCCTATCTTTCCTTTAGAGACTCTTTTACTTGAATATGAAATGTCAAAGAAGGAGAGTCATTATGAAGATCCAACAACTCCTCCCATCCACAACATAAATCTGAATGATACCATAGACCAAAACCCTTCTTTTGAGTCTATTTTGGATAATGAGAATCTTACCCCCTTTATGATTCTTCCCGAGCCATCACAACCAATTTCCATCCCACACATGGCTGATCTAGAAGGGGAGATACCACCGTTGGAAGAAGATCACACACCCCATTCTATTGTTTATAAGGAAGTCGTCCTCATCCCTCCTGAATCCTTGGGGACCCCTTGTACAAAAGAATTACATCCATATGTTATATCAACAATGAAATTTACCAAACCCAATGTTAATGACATTATTTTTGAGGAGAAGCAAAACAATCTTGTAAATAATTTGAAATCTTTTTCATCAACATCAATTCTCCCATATACATGTCATCATGATGGTGGAAAACCTGAACCAAATCCTCCACCCAACTCATTTCATCATGCTCTACTAGAATCACTAGCCGGGTACCCACCAACCTCCCCAAATCCACATCCATCTTCAACACTTCCCCTTCTATTGATGGAAGATCTTTGGATCCTATTGGAGGGAATGCGAGGTGAAAGAAAATACGAGCACCCCACTGAGCTTATACAATTACCCTGTCATAGGGTACACTATGAGGCTCCTCAGATAAAGGTCCCAGCCCTCATCGACATTCCCTTCAGATGGACATATTTTGAGCTACCAGGACCTCCTGGTGAACCCAACACATTTCTTCCCTCCATCTCGGGTTTGAGTTTTGCTCGGGACGAGCAAAAATCTAAGTCCGGGGTGGAGGTGGGTGGTATGTTTCTATTCCACCCCCTTATCTTTTTTTTTTATTTCTGCATTATTTCTACTTTTTTGTTTTTAGTTGCTTATTGCATGGCCATTATCTAGCCGGTCATGTTTTTATTTCTTTTGTTGTAAAATGGCCTTTATCTAGTCGGCTAATATGAATAGATGTTTATCATTGTACCCCTTTGAATTTAGTAAATGTTTTGCAAAAATTGTTACAAATTGCCATGTCTGAAACCACCATGTCACCTAGGACCCCAAAATAACATCACTCCTTGGAAAAGTTGGCAAGCCGTATGGAATCAATCAAAACCAAACACAAATTTTCTCTATTTTTAAACTGTTGATTAACTTGATATAAATCTTGTATAATGTGATTGACATGAATGTTCTTTCTGATGTAATGACACTTTCAAAAAAAATGTGTGAAGTTATAAGCACAAGGACACCTTTTGTTTCCCCCTTATTTTCTTTCTAAAAAAGAGAAGCAAAGAATCACCACAAGACAAAAATCAAGTCTGGGGTGGCATGCTTCCCATATAAAAAATTTCATACCCCACAAAGGGGCATACCATCAAAAGATGCCAAAAGTGTACATGAAAAAAAAAATTGTGACCAATGTAGCCACAACTCCACAAATTTAAATCCCAAGTCGAATAGAGGAGGGATAAAAAAAAATTCATCACTTCCTTCCTTGTTTTCACACCCCCAAATTTCATCTTGTTCTTGTGCACCAACTCACATAAAAAAAATACAAAAATAAAAATAAGAGTGTCAAAGCAGAAGTAAGATGAAGCATGTTTTTCGACAAAATCTTGATTTAGAAACAAGATATGATATTTGTTTTTAATAGAGAATATAGAATTTTGTGTTTTGTGGTTTTAGGAGATTGGGTTGCTTGACCAAATTTGGAGGTAAGAAATAAAGTGATGTTACAAGGGTGATGATAGACATGTTGTTAGTATAAATTGGAATAATTTGTGATTTTATTTGTTTGAGGACAAACAAAGATTCAAGTCCGAGGTATTTTGATAAATGTATATTTATCCCTTTTATTTGTATATTTTTTATATTTGTTTAGGATTGTTTTGTCATTTATTCTCTTAATTTCATAATTAGTTTTGTTATTTTATATTTTTCTCTTTAATTGGAGTTTTAATTCTATTTTCTTGGGTTTTGTAGGAAAATCACACAATTTGCAGCAGTCCAGAAATTCGTATATACCCTCCACCAAAAGTGACATAACTCTTACATTCAAACTCCAAATTGAGTGTACAGGTATTCATTGGAAAGGGAATTTAATTTTCTAAAATAAAGTCCTATTATTTGGACCGTTTCTGTGCTTTTAACGGGAGAGAAATACGTTCGAAGTCGCTGCTGCGAGAATCTGCATTAAAGGGAGTTACATGGTCAAGATAATTAAAGACAACAAACTTTCAATTTGACCAGATCCAGAAAATTCGAAAATTGGTCTCCCTCTCTTTTTTCCCTCTTTTTTGAGGGCAGCCTACCCCCTCCTCCTCCTATAAAAGGAGAGACTTTTCACTTGTAAAAGCATTCCATTCTTCATTCCATTTCATCGGATTTTTAGTTTGTATTTCTTCTGGTCTTGTTATGTCTGAGTAAATTTCTCTGGGGAATGGGAGTAGCCCCTTAGCCCGGTTCTATTCAATATAATCAATTATATTCCTCCATCGAACAAATGTCTTCTCTCTGTTTATGTGTGGTTATTTGGATGATCTGATATATTCTTATGGAGTGATATGACCGTGGATCTCTATAAAAATGAAACAATAGTCCCTTACTTGCGATTATCATCTTTTCATATTTCTAATCTTATTTTTGTTATAATCCTTAGTGACGCGACCACCTGAGCCTTGGGGTTGAACGCCGGTTTGAATTCACATGCTTTTTGATATGACCGTGGATAATGGCATGTTGGACGGTTGGGCAATGATCTGTGAACGCCGGGACCAACGGGTTCACGGGAAGTCTGACCCTTGTGAGTTTGTCTGTAAGGACATGTAACCACAAGGTCCTAATTTGATCTTTGGAGTTTAGAATTTGATTAGTTGAATAGCAACGTGGTTTTGGTGGTGATCTTTCGGACCCCAGATCTTAATTTCTTGATTAGTTAAATTTTATTTCAGCACTTTTATTTTTGTTCTTAGTTTTACCAACTCTCTCCAATCGGAATTTAATTCTTGTACTTGCAATCGGATTTGGATTTCGAATTTTCTTTTCTGCCGTCCCTTGGATCGATACCTATCTATACTAAGTTGACTTGTTATTCACAACAAGTTGACAACCGGGTTAGAAGGTTAAACTCTAGGACTTTTCCTAGTGATTGTTGTGTGTACAACGACGCGCATCAGAAAACCCCTCATGAAATCCTACATTGACCCCAAAACCCTAAATTGAAACTCAAGTAAGTCTTAATGTTAGATTTTAGATAAATTAGTAATACTCGGGTGTTATGCATTAATTTCAAGGTGATTTCTTGCTTATTCTCAACTACTCCTATCTTGAACTTTTGATCTCTTTTAAGAAAGGTATGTGCTTATGCCTATGACTACTCGACTTAACCAAATGTTGTGGTTTCTCAGAGTTTACTCGATTGGATTGAAATTGAATGCTTGCATGCTTATTTACTTTGTACAATCTATAACTTTACTATGGATATCACATTATATAAGTATAGCTTTCTCAACTATCTATGGTGGATTTAGATAATATACGTGGGATGTATGAAATGCCACTTTGGTGACAAGTGATAAGGCTGAGATTAAAAGATCACATCGGGACACTACCAATGTATGAAATGTCACTATGGTGACGAGTAATCAAGCAAGGATAAGAATATCAAATCTGGCCAAGGCCTATGTATGAAATGTCACTATGTTGACAAGTGATCAGGTTGGAATAAGAAGATCACCTTGGGCCAAGGCTTATGTATGATGTGTTCGCCATAGGGACTAAACCCTGGATAGAGGGTACCCCACATGAGTACTCTAGAGAGTGAGTGTACCACATAGATTAAGATGAGAAGTTAGAAAGAAAATGCATGTTCATATTTTTTATCATGTTTGTTGCTATGACTGGTTAGATTGTTACACCAACATGGGAGTATTTTGTTTCCCCCACATACCAATATAACTTGTTATACTGAACGTGCTTTTGTTTCACTACATTTTAGCTACATGCTAGATAAGATGATATCAAGATATGAGATAGATGAAGTTACTTGAAGACATTAAAGTTTAATTATAAGAAGGCTTAGATAAGTACTTTTTATCATATAGTTCTCATATGCATAGTTCAAATGGTACAACTTTACGTAACCACCTCTAAGAATAATTTTGTAAACAATATTTGAATTAATATAATTATTTTTTAGTATTTATTTTTTGATTAAATATGGATCCTTGAGAAAAATTCAGGTAATGGCTCTCATCATTGTGGCCTTCCTTAATTCGGGGTTGCTAAAAAGTGAGGTCATTACATTTAGTATCAAAGCCCAAGATTTTTCAAATAATATTAGTAGTTTAAAACTTCAAGTAATCTGTAGAAATATACGGAAACTTATTAAAGAAAAGCCTAATGGCAATGGTGTCTGGAAAGGATCATGGTTTTGGGGTTGGCAATAATTTTGTCCACACCATTAAGTTGGTATATAAGGACTCCCTTAGCCAATATGATACAGGCCTGACCAGAACTTAGGGTTATCTTTATGTAATGTTTCCTATAAGTCTTCTAATCTCTAATTTCTTCCCCTTCTCTTCCTCTTTTTTAATAAAACTAAAGTATATTTCCCTCCTCATCTCAAGTTAGTATTTTTGACAAGAAGTAGGATCAAGGCATCCTATGCCAATTAATGAACATATCATGCAGAAATAATGATAAAGTAAATGGTTTCATGGGTTTTTCTTTACAAGGGTAAACCTTAGATGGAGCAAGGGTTTAGTTTAGGAAAACACCTAAGTGGGTCAAGAGACATAGAAAACCCTAAGTTGTTGGGGTATGGTTCTATAAGACACTATGACACTAAACGAGATTACTCAAAACACAAAACACGATTACTCATTCATCAAAGACAAACCCAGAAAATGGGGTAAATTAAAAGCAATTTAAACATTGCTAAATTGCTCAGGAACATTTACATAATGCTCAAAATTCTTTACAACTAACATGTAGCTTCAAATACAACATAAACTTTACAAAGGAACACTATCCACAATTTTCACATATACAAGCATCAATATGCTATTGGAAGCTCGATTAAATCAAAACATCATATATAAACTTTTCACCTAGACCTGAGAGTATAGGGATGACTCTAGAACACACTCGACACTAAGCTACCATTTCTAGGGTTCATCACCTTAGTTTCCCTTGCTACCATTATTCTGTTGCCGCTATTACCGATCACCTAAAAAGATGTGGTGACCCATGAGGTGAGACTCGGTCCTAGCGAGAGATTTAACTCTCTCCAATAGATACTGATTACATCAGACTAAATAGTACATAACTCAGTAGTTAGAGTATTTCATAATCAATTGGACATATTGAGCAGTTCAAGTATGCTAAATAGATTAAGCAAATAATATTAGCAACAAGTATGATTATCAATGTATATACTGGGAATAGATTAATCCATTTCTTTGGATAGATATCTTCTCAAATATCATCAAATTCCATCTAATAATAATCACCATAATTAATCTGACTATAATCATATGCCTTGCTAATAGCAAAAGCAATCGAGTAGCATAAGCATCCCTAAATCATGAATTTGTCTAGTAACATAATGTGGCTATCAATATTGGCATGTCAAATAAAGGGAACAAATCTATATCATAAGTAGAAATAACATCATAGAACAATTAACTACATAGGAATTATTAACAATTTAAGCTTTTCTAATTACATTGGCATAGCTAGAAATATTAAACATAGCTAGCAACATCATCTTAACTATCAACGTCAGTATATCCGACAACATAAGCATGTTTACAACACGAACATAACTACAACATAAGCATATCTATCATTTCTTATTGTACTATACATGATCTTAGTGAAGAAAGCAAATAAGGGTTATCATCCAATATAAAGCCATGAGTATAACCCTAAACAGATATGCTACATGGCTATCTTACATCTTTGTTACATCCTGGGGAATTTGAATCTTACCACCCAAAGTCCAACCGACCCCTGTGAAGGGCTATTCGATTCCATATCAGATTTAGGAGTGCTGATATCCTAAGATCTCACCCCCTCGGTCAGTACGAGTAAAAAGGTAGTGACATATCAGTCAATGCTACCACTACAACAACATATAGTCAAGATGCTAACAACTAGTCTGCCCTCGGTACATGTCATTCCACTAGAGAACAAACTCACACATGGATGTTCTATAAGAGGCACCTGCAGTTATATTGTTTCCTTTCACATTTCACAATATCTGAGGCATGACCGCACTCATCCTCGATAACCTGCAATTATGGATGAGAAGGATATATCCTCAACTTGCCACCCCCACATACTCAACAATATGTGCTCCGAGTTTCCCTTAGGAATACTCGTTTCACCATCCAACAAATTTTGACACTGAAGATGGTACTACGACACATAGGGCTACATGATTAGAGTTTTACTTGATTAGTTATCTCCAATTGAGTGAATTAAGGGTGCATCAAACAAGTGTACATACAAACCCTAACTCATATCTAGCAAACATTGCTATATAATAACTTTAGAAGATATGAAACATATGAGACATAATTTCTCATCTCAACATCACATGGAAGTATTCACCTGCCAATCAAGATATTATACTTATCATCAAATCATCATCACATGATACTATTGTCTTGCCATTCATGATACTATACTTATCATCATACTATCGCAGGATATAAATCCTTTGCACAATATCACAAGGTATCAACGCTTGTCAACATAAGAAGATTACACCTCATTTAGGGCTCAACCATGCCCAAAGGTCATTAAGACCATCATATCATTTCCTGCAAGTTCATCATTATCTTTCTATGCCTTATAACAAGGCTAAAAAAATCACCACTCATGTGATACACAGGCTCAACATAATTTGCATTAAAGAACTAAAAGAAGCTCACTTGATAACATTGTAGAATTACTTTCGCAATTAAGAGAATTCCTTGATTATAACACCATATAAGGAAACTATATAAATTTCCATCATTATACTTATAGTATACAAGTTTAGCATAAGAAATCATAGATCCTGAAACTATGATGACCACCAATTAAACACATTAGAGTTTCAATCAATCATTAGGAAGGATATTTCGTCATTATATTAATCACTCTAAAAAGGATAACATGATTAACCACCATTTTGTTCTTACATTAGGGTTATGTTTAGCAAGTTCGGTTACATTAAAGTTATAGTTCATCATTCATTAACAAACCTTAACCCATAGCATCCCCATATAATCTTCGATGCATAAAGGCACATCATCATCATCACATTACATACCATTCTTAAGTATTGATCCACACATATTTCCAGGTGTAACCATTATGTTGTATACTAGAGTTACACAACAATAAGGGGGACTCCATTGTACTATTATTCCACTAAGGAAGGTTGATCATAGTTAATCACCATCACCTACATTCATTAGAAGTAATTGTAACAAGCTATATCACATTAAGGTTACTTATCAACACAATATGGTTATTATCCATTCTATTAATATGAGGGAAAAGGTAAGATTACCTTATTAAGGGAAAAACTTCATTGGTTCCATCACCATTTCAATCCATATCACCATACCACAACATCGTGTAGTACCATTGGATGTAGAAAAGGTAAGACCATTGGTTATTTACATAGGTAAACACCTTGTATAAGCCACCTATTAAGTCATTAAGTTGTGAACTAGAAAGAGTCACAATTAAACCCTAAACATCCCTTAATTAAGATAAAAAAGGGGGAACCATAGGTTCTATGATTAAAACCCATCATCAGTTATATATTTTATGCAAGTCATCATGTTAATAATCAAGATCCTTAAATTGATCACATGAGGAAACCATCAAATTCAGATTATTAGAAATCATATGTAATATGATAAGATTCAATCCAACCATTTGGATGTTAAATAATACAATATAAACCATTGGATAATGTTTATTATTCAAAAATATTGGATGAACAATTGTAAGATCCTAACCATTGGATTAGGTTCATATTTCAAAACCATCAATTGGAGTATAAGTCTAACCATTAGATCAATTGAACCAAGAAACCATTTATTTATGGCTTAATTGAAGATACATTTAAAGCCTTGTCTCACCATTAGTTATGGTGACCTGATCCATTGGTTGTGACATCACAGGTCACCATCGGTTTATATGATCAACACTATATTCATTTATTACCATCAGATATTAAGCTAATGTCGTCATTGATTGATAGCATGATTAGATAATCAAACCAATTGCTCATTGAGATTCTAAGAGAGCCTAAAACTAACCTAAGGTGTGACTATCAGCTCACACCATCGTTCATCACCCTTGGTCACCACCTTCGGTTGTCATGAAGGTCATGTATTTAGAGAAGAAAACAACCTAGAAACCCTAATATGGACCATTGGTTGATAGGTGCTTAGCACGATAGGTGGTGGTAACAACCTGAACTGAATCATATCATTCCATATAAAGAATGTGAAAATTATTATGGGTTCATCTAGAACTAGAAACAAAATAGGGAAACACCATAAAAATCGAAATCCCAAACAAACTTAGCTTCTTAAGGCTTAAATCACCATTTTTAAGCAAGAACATGAGTCAACAAGCTTATAATAAGTAATATAAGTAACAACAGTTATAAAACTAGCCTATACCAAGAAGAACGGACTTCTAGAAGCATGAAACTTGAGAAAAAAAGGAAAGAAAACTAGGTTTCAGATCTGAACTTGGCCAAGTAGGCACTTTTCTCCACAAAGAAGCAAAACCCTAGAAGAAGAAGCAAGAAAGGTAGATTCTTGAGTTCTAGAGAAACTTATACCATGGAACAACAAATTTATGACATGGATAAAGGTAGGAGGAAGAATAATAGATAATGAAATGTATGAAAGAAGGGGATACTTACTTCTCTAGGTCAAGATCACCAAAAAGGAGCTTTAGAAACTCTAAAGAAAGCAAATTGTAACCCTAGGTGCTTCTACTAAGAAGATCCACACCTTATTCGTCCTTAGACAAAACCTCCACCGTCAAATAGAGGAAGCATTATGCTCTTAGTAGGAAGGAAGTGGTAGAGAGCAAAATATTCATTTGGGTGCTTAAGAATAGGTATATAAAGCTTGGAGGATAAGGTAGAGAAGAAGCATGACATTTACAAGTAGCTCCCCATGTGTCCATGGCCTTAAACTATTAAGGATATACAAGAAATCACACAAGAAGCTGCCCCACCATTCATGGAGACCTTCTTAGGCACCATTTTTTGAATTTCCAAGTCAAACAAATAAACCATTGGTTGATAGCTCCTAAATGTAGCTCATCCATAAAGGGGTAAACCCTAAAATACCCTTGAAGAAAACACCTCCAAACCAAGGTACAACTGAGAACCCCATGGATTAAAAAGATAAATACTGATAAGATAACATATAAGAAATATAATGAAAGTGAAAAATTGCAATCAAAACCTCTCAATTGGGTAAATTGCATAAAAGTCCAAAATGTGCATAAAATTGCATAACTTGCACAAATAGTGTTCAAATTAGACCAAATTTGAAACTTAAGCTTGTCACATGATGCAAAAACATATCACCAGGTTAGATTCGGATTCTAAGAATTAAATTATGGTAATTAAGCATGTTTAACCATTTAATCAAGGTTGGGGGCCTCACAACCATAAACCCCTAATAGGGATTTCACCCCCAAAATCCAAGGTACACATAGATGGACACTTCTCATGCACGTCATACTCAATCTTACACATGGTTACTTTCATCACATGGTGATGCCACATCATTCTCATAGAAGACATATTCTTCTCCCTCAACTCTTGTATGTGTCACCTTGGTTCAACATAAGAACTGTTGTGCCACCTATATAGGTCTGGTAGTACCTTTCAACTTGGGACTCCAACTATCATCATGGACAATACTATTTGTTGTACCACATATCAGAGGGCAAACCTGATGGCTCTTACCAAACATAGAAAATAATGTATCTCTTATCATATGTAACTTTATAAGGTTTCATCTCTATGCTCCTTTAATGATTGTTGTAATTCGCAACTTTATCAATAAAGTGGGTATCCAATAATTGTTAAGAACTAAATGCATATGTTCTTGAAAGATTCTTCAATCATCTCAATGATAGATTGGCCATATGTCTAGTTTAATAATCATACACTTATCTACAACTATAAAGAAATATAACTTCCTGATTGACCTTGTCAGGGGTAGGGGAAAGACTCTATCTTCATCTTACTAGGATTCATACAACCCACTTAGCAGATGTACCATAACTCCAAGAGGCTACTCGAGTTAACCCCCAACTCACTCTTGCTAAAATTTTCCCACATAAGTATAGTTGCTTCAACATTCTCAAGGTTTAGCAAAGAAGTTAACAATGCTACTGAGTATCTCTAAAATACTTTAAGATGTCATCTTTCAAAGCATGTCACAACTTATGAGATATAGCCCGATTAGTTTGTTCCTCCTATTTATAAACATTTTTGTTGCATTGGTTAGTCTGAACAACATAACACTAATCTCATCATGGTCATGTATCTTATGTCATCCAATCTATCTCTTATCCATTGATATTTCGATCTGAGGTTTATCTTAAAGGAACACAGTAGCACATGTCTGCTGGTCAACAAACTATCTATCGTTGATATTGGTCTCGCCCAACTATCAGCAAACCATACACAACATCATAGAATCACTCTTATTTATTCCAAACAATATTTGTAGCATCAACCTCAACTCTCTCTCTCTATTGGAGAGGAATGCTAGACCGCTCATCTAATAGATATCTTTAACTCATATATTACTGGTGCACTTTAGATACTAGGATTCATTACCATGGTGATCACCTCATGTGCTATAAAGAACTCATAACCTAGTTTCATCCACTTCCTCAACATCACCACCAGCTAAAATATATAGGAGGAATCCCCCTAACTCTTGGAAGGCTCCAAAAGCATACTCAAACAAAACATAAATATTTTTGAAAGTATAGTCCAAGGAAATTACACATCATATCAAGATATTTTCCCAGGACTATAGCAAATACATGCGTACCAAGTGGCATAAGATCCACTTGAAGGCTACACCTCAAAAAGGAGCACAAAGGGAAACACACTTCACACATCAAAGCAACACTGTCCAGGGGTCACTAGCAAAAGGTAACCAATTCATCTTCCCCATGAAAGTTACACTTTTTATGCATCATGGTACCCTTTTACAACTTGAGTTCCTTCCTATTAGCATAGGAATTATTACAATTATCATATCTCATTGCTCTTTTCTCATTAACTGTTCATCATTAATTCTTGTATATGTCCTCTCATGTTTCCATGTTTTTCAACCACTAGTCAAGGAATAAGTCATCATATTCCACATTTTTCTTCATTAAACAAGGATCTTATCCCTTGATTTCTTTCACATACCATGTATATATTACATTAACACATTCTTACACATAGGTTGATATGAGATTAACTCAGGTTCCACTTGATTCCTCGACCGTGTTCTCATTCATCTTCTCATATTATACTTATAATATGAGCTATCTCTTTCTTATGTGAATTCCGTACCATGAATCACTTTATTAGCACCGACTTATCTATCTTTTACTCTATTATCTTCTTGAATCACAACTCCAAGAACTACTCTTTAGCTTATCTGTATTCAAAATTAAGTTTCATGGTGTTGTATCTTTCCCTTATAGTCACCAAATATTCAAGTTTTGATAGATTATGATGTAATTCTCATCTTCTTTAGGGTAAGATTGATATATATGCACCATGATTTTTGATTTGTTATGCATTTTAGATTGCTTCAAAATGACTACTTGATTAGAGTAAACTAAAAAAGAACAATCTAAGAGTTCCATACTTACCTTTTATTCAATAATTGAATACCTGGCCAAGGCTCCCAAATACTGAGATTAGGCAATATTCACTATATTTTTATGTCATATTCCTAACTTAGACATCATCCTGGTCCTAAGTCCTAGTGTCCCTATAGACTCAACAAACCTAAAGCTCTGAGAGAGGTGTCCTATTATCTTTAGCGAAATAAGGATTTACGTGGAACAGACTGCACCACCCTAGGGTCTGTGCCGCCTCCAGGCGATCCCGAGGTAAGCTTCTCCCAACCCCCAGGAGGGGGTCTCCCTCCTCTCCCACCGATTCCATGGCCGTGACAGAGACTCCTGGTGGCGGGGTCCCTGATGCGACCGTGTGCTCCATCCCCAGACAGGCCTGGAACCAGGTCTTGGCCGGCGGCATACTCGGTTCTGAGAAACATTCCTTCAGCCCGCCTATGAAGATCGATGGCAATAGATTCATTACCATTGACGAGCCGACATATGAAGCCATGGAAAGATGCTGGGAGCACACAGTGATTCTATACGTGATGGGTTGAAGACCTTATTACCATCATATTCTAGCTTGGATTCGTAGGGTTTGGAAACCTAAAGGAGGTTACGACATGTTCTCCAAACCTAACAAATTCTTCCTTCTATGCTTCAACTCGGCTGAAGACAAGAAGAACATCATTGAAGGAGGCCCGAGATGGTTTGATAGCCGTTTGCTGGTCGTCAAGGACTACAAGACCGGGAATGACCTGCAAAAGGATTTCTTCAGCACCATACCGGTGTGGATCAACATACCAAGTATGGAACACAACTGGTCCCCAAGGGCGGTTGGGAACGTGGCCAGCAGTGTAGGGAAGCTGCTCAAGATTGATTTTAAATCGCTTGGTCAAGAATCATTGGGTGAGGCGCGAGCTCTAATGGAGATTGACGCTGCTGAAGATCCTCTACTGGAGGTATGGGTTAACATGCCTAAACGTGACCCTATGCCAGTGAAGATTCAATACAAGCACGTTCCGAAGCGGTGTGTTGCGTGCAAGGTGTTTGGTCATGATGGGTCTGAGTGCCTGATCAATCCGACCGCTGTAGAGGAGGCTCCTGCTCCTGTAACTCAGATCTGGAAGATCATTGGAAAGAAGGGCAAATATGTAGTTGTGCTTGCAACGAATGAACAAGGTGAGGTCCAGTCTGGGAGCCCTGGTGATGCTATACTTGATGGCGGCGCCCCTGGTGATGCTTCGTCTTCTGCTGGTGCTTCCTCCTCACGTTCTGGTAACAATGGTGGATCTGGACGCTGACACTGCAAGTGCAGGGAAACGTGGACATGGCTGTGATGCGCAAGATAATGGTGGGATAGTCCAATCTGATGATGACAACACTCCTAGGTCTGCTGGCATGGTTGGGTGTCAAGGCAGCAGTGATGCTACTGGGGTGGATGCAACTCCGATTAATGCTATGTCTACTGATGCTGCAACGGTTGTTGTAGCGACGTTGCGTCATGGTGCAGCTGATAACGATGGTGCTGATGCTACTGATAATGGGTCTTGTAGAACAGACGCATACACTATTGGTTCAGGGGAAACTCCAGTAGTTAGACGGTCCACCGATGCTTCCACTTCCTCATCATCTAAGGCTTCAAGAGTGTACAAAGGTGATGGGTCTCGTAAGACCCGCTCCGCAGCCAGAGGTCATTAATGACCTTTCTCATGACCAATGTTCGTGGCTCCAGGAAGCCACGTAAGAAGAAAGAAGTGAGGAGAACAATTCTCAATATTAAAACAACTATGGACATTCTTGTTGAATCTAAAATCAAGTCTCATGTGATCCATACATCTGACTGTATGTATCCTAAATGCTAGTTATGGGTTTCTAATCATCGGCATGATCGTAATGGTCATATCTACGTTGGATGGAATCCTGATTGCTGGACTACTTCTGTGGTTGAGATGGATGATCAATGGGTCACTTTGAAATGCATTAATAAAGGTGGTCTCATCATCTACACTACTGCTATCTATGCTAGGAACTCTATGTGTGAGCGCTCTTTTCTGTGGCATACCTTGGAGAGGATTTCTACTAGCATAGATGAAGCTTGGCTTATCACTGGTGATTTCAATAACATGAGGAAGCAAGAGGAGAAGGCTGGGGGTCGTGAGGGGCCCTCTGTTACCCTTAGTTCTTTTAATGCTGCTCTTGATAATGTTGGTCTAACCGAATTACCTGTCATTGGTAAGGAGGTTTATACATGACATAACAAGCAAGGTGTTGCTAAAAGGGTGGCGTGCAAACTTTATAGAGCCTTCGTTAATGATGCTTGGCTGACTAAATTTCCTAGTTCCAAAACAACGTTCATCACATGCAATTATTCAAATCATTGTGCTCTAAACATTAATATGAAGCCTATCTCTTTCAAGAAGAAGCCTTTCCATTTTCTCAATTTCTGGCTAGATTGGGAAGGTTGTCGGGACATTATTAAAGAGGCTTGGACGACTGAAATCCACGGTAATCCTCTCTTCCAATTCTGTCACAAACTCAAGAATGTCAAAGAGAAGTTGAAGACTTGGTCCAAATAGTATGTCAACCTCACAAATCTGATTGCTAGTGAAAGAATGGAGCTCGATGACATTTCATCTATGGACCGTAGATGTCCTCTAGATCTAGATCTCATTCATGCTGAAAAACAAACCCTTGAAAGATTGGACTTGCTTCTTAAGGCAGAAGAGGTTTATTTCTGGCAACGTAGCAGAATGGAGTGGCTCTCCAATGGTGATAGAAACACTACTGTCTACCATACCATGGTCAAGAGACGGGATGCTATCAACTCTATAACTGAACTTTTTGACTCACATGGTAATCTTTTGCAGGATAAAGATGCTATTACTGACGACACTGTCCAGTATTTTGAACAACTTTATAATCAACCTTGTGATGCTTCAGTCTCTTGTATTCCAGATTGGTCACCTCTTGTTTCTGGTATTGACAATGACATGCTATGCTCTATACCAAGTTTGAGTAAGGTTCGTGATGCTGTGTGGAGCATAGGACCTCACAAAAGCCCGGGCCCGGATGGCTTCAATGGTTACTTCTATAGGGGTAATTGGAATGTCATTTGTGATGATCTCCTTAAGGATGTCCAATGGATTTTTGAAGGGGGTAACATGGTCAGGAAAGTCAATCATGTTTTTCTTGCTCTTATTCCCAAGAAGGACATTGTTTCGTCCCCTACTGACTTCAGGCCTATCTCCTGCTACTCGATGCTCTATAAAATTATCGCTAAGGTCATATCAAGGAGACTAGCTACTCTTCTGCCAAAGATTATCTCTCCCTACCAAGGTGCTTTTGTCAAAGGTAGGAGTATTGAGGATTGTTCCCTTCTTGCGGCTGAATTCACTCTTAGATGCAATCGGAAATCTAGTCCTCCCGCTGCTTTCATCAAGTTGGATATTACTAAGGCTTTCGATTCTGTTCGTTGGTCTTACTCTTGGGATTGTCTCTACGGCCTCAGGTTCAATGAAAAATTTATCTCCATTCTTAAGCAATGTGTGGAAACTCCATCCTTTTCTCTCTTGCTAAATGGATCATCGGTTGGCTCCTTCAAAAGTTCCAACGATCTTAGGCAAGGTGATCCCCTATCCCCTCTACTTTTTGCTATTGCTATGGAAGGTCTCAGCAGATGTCTTGAGGAGGCGTATGATAATAGACTCATCAAGAGCTATTCCATCAATGGGACCAAAGCTCTTAGCCATCTTCTGTTTGCAGATGATGTACTTATCTTTACCGAGGGACGTCTACGCAACCTTGTCAAACTTAAACAAGTTTTTCTTGAATTTGGTTATGTTTCTGGCATGAAATGCAATCCGAATAAAACACATATTTTCTTATCCTCTTCTTACCACAACAAGTATGCCTTGATTAGCTGCTTGGGTATTCAGTCTGGTACATGGCCCACAAAGTATCTGGGTTTTCCTATGGCTGGAGGCAACCTCAGGAGGCACCATTTCCATGAATGCTTAGATAAGCTCAGAGATATGATACAGAGATGGCCTGGTTCTAAAATATCTATGGCTGGTCATCTTGTGCTTGTTAAGCACTGTTCCATGGGTCTGATCAGCTATTGGATGTGTATGGGTGACATCCCTCCTACTGTCTTACGAAGAATGGAGCTGTTACTTTCTGACTTCCTTTGGGGTAGCCCAGTGCACCCCTCTAGTTGGTCACGTTTAGCTTACCCGCTTGGCGAAGGTGGCTTGGGGCTTAAGAGACTTGATGAACTTGCGGATTACCATTCCTTACGTCGCATCAAGAAGTTCACCCAAGCTCAATGTATATGGAGCTCATGGCTTTCTTGTAGGTATGGTGATACCTTGTCTATTGCTTCCAGGAATGGCTCTACTTGTCACAGACGTATGGTAGCTCTTTGGCCTTCCTTCTAAGCTTGGGAAGGCAAGGATCTTTGGGAGAACGCTAGATAAAAGCATCCATTTGATAAGGATTATGGAAATCTTTGGCTCTCCAAGCATTATCCTAGATGGAGTCTTACTACCTTTAGAGCACTCACAAATGTACTACCTACTATGGAAAAGATTAGTTCATGGTCGGGGGCTCCTGTTCCTGCATGCTTGCTATGTAGCCAACACAATGACTCCATTACTCATCTTTTTGGGGGCTAAAATTACTGGAAATATATTTGGGGACGTGCTCAACTTAAACTCAACATCAGAGTATCATATTCTCTACATGAATGCCTCATGGATCTTGGTAAAAGGTCAAAGCAATCCATAATCATTGAACTTTGGGCCATCACTGGTGTTGTTCACTTCATTTGGGAGGAGTGCAATAAAAGGCTACATAATAGTGGTGCTTCTGACTTTGTCGCCATCTTCATCCATCTTGCACTTGAGATTAATAGAATGTACTTTACTTTTAAATATTGTCTTGATTTTCCTCCAATTATAGCTAGGAATTGGGATCTTGTTACGACCCCACCTTCCGGTAACCCCCAATTAAGGGAGACCGAGAGGCCGAAGCTGCACCCATAATTTCCGGATCAAAGGTTCAACATATAACCAAGAACAATTATTAAATTTTAACAGACTATACTGAAAAATGGTAATAAAATTTTTCATACCTTTGAAAAGTTTGGAATATACTAAACTTCTAACCACACCTGAACTATTCTAACTAGTTCCTCCTTGTTCTTTAATTCTTGAATTCACAATCTGTTGCTTTACTGTATATACTTTGAGATTTGTACCTAAATCGCTGACAAACAAAATGACGGTCAGCTGAAGCTGGTATGTGGAGGAAACAGAAAA
The DNA here is from genome assembly GCA_963693085.1 of Alisma plantago-aquatica. NCBI lineage: Eukaryota > Viridiplantae > Streptophyta > Magnoliopsida > Alismatales > Alismataceae > Alisma > Alisma plantago-aquatica. The sequence goes on from OY856412.1 coordinate 640,219,756, forward strand.
TGTGCAACTATGTTAACAACATAATCATTCAATTAATCATTTAGCAACCAAGATTACATTTTAAGCCAAACTACTCAATCCATACCTATCCACAACTCTGTGTTGTCCCTGTAGAGGACTTATATAATACCTCTATAAAGTTAGAGTCCCATGGAACCACCCGAAGGTAGCCCAATATCTAACTCAATGTGACTTGATGGACCTACCCTCTAGGTAGCCATATACTAATTCATTCCACGACCTGATGAACCTACCCTCTAGGTAGCCATATACTAGGTCAGCCATTAAGACACATAGGGGACCTAGATCTGAGCTAGTAGGCACATATATTATGTGATAGTCATATTCACATTATAGTTTGCATGAACTAAATTCATCCAACAGTTTATTTCAAGTCATCGGTGAAAATCTCGGAAAACCTCAGAAATCTATATCGACATATTCATAAGCGTAACCACATACCTTTGGTTGTAGATTTCAAGACAGAATCAAATATGCAGAGAAACCGAATCAAGCAAGCAATGAGGAAGAGAAATCCTAAAATAAAAGTACAATTTTCCTTTTATTAATATTTATCAAATTTCATCACATTACTTAGGATTTCAATACCAATGTTAGGGTTCCTTTGGAAATTAGGGTTTTTACTTCTGCTTTCCTTATTATCATCCTTAATTTATAAAAACTACATAAAACCCCTAATTTCTCATTGTATCTCTCTTAAAAAGTTTTAGGATCTTTATTAAGAATATGATTATCTTATTCCAAATAAATATGATTTTTATCTCCTTTTATCCCAAATTAGGGTTCCCATATAGATTAGCCTTCTTTTTTGGATTGCAACTCTAATTTAGGGTTTTTACTTCTTCTTTCCTTATTATCATCCTTAATTTATCAAAACTACATAAAACCCCTAATTTCTCATTGTATCTCTCTTAAAAAGTTTTAGGATCTTTATTAAGCATCTAATTATCTTATTCCAAATAAATATGATTTTTATCTCCTTTTATACCAAATTAGGGTTCCCATATAGATTAGCCTTCTTTTCTGGATTTCAACTCTAATTTAGGCATATTTGCATTCAAAACAGATAATTAAACCATCTTTATAATTAACAGGGTCAAGCTTATCTATTTGACCTATTAATTCACCAAATTATACCCTTAATATTCAGTTAGGGTTTCTCATCAACTTTTAATACACTTTACTAGAAAATTAGGATACTTTTGCAAAATGGAGTAGAATTAGTTTCTCAAAGTATTTTTATCAGATTCCTCATACTTTTCTACACAACTTTCATATAAAAAGTTTTGTCATACGAGATTCCTAGTTATTTCTATCATTTTTGCAAGAATAATCCTTTTTCTGATTTATTTGATTAGAGAGGGATTTACCGAAAAATCCTTGATCACTCGATCTGTGGACCGGTGGTCCGCTTCTTGGATCCAACGATCCCGGTCGCGCGCACGCCTAATCAAAGCTACTCATGCCCTAGAGCGTTGGATTCCATTGAGCACACCGTGGACCCTGATCGGATGGCGATGGGTCATCGTATTCCTCCGTCCCAACAACTTTGCGAGGGTCAACCTTGGGGTTGACTCTGATCTCTCGACCACCAAAGATCGTGCCATGAAGCCAGGGAGTGTCGTCTCCCTTCGTTGAATTAAATTGGAGATCCAATTGAGAGCCCGGCATGCACCACGACCCCTCTCCACTCGCCAGACTTCCGACGAGGTTCACTGCTGGAAATGAGGGTGCATGTCAAGGTAGATGAACTAATTGGAGGCACAAATTTGTTCCTCTCATGTTTCCGCAGTGTTTGGTGTAGAAATCGGGGAGGCCCATCCTCTCATTTATCCCCCCCCTATATATAGGGTCGGGCAAGCCCCTGTTGGATTGGGAACTTTCCCAATCGGAGACCAAACCTCGACAAACCAGGGATGAATCCCTTCGGTTTTCCTTCCTGAATCTAAAGGAAACTTCAGCCAACTTGTAAACTCGGTGGATTGCGAGGAATCCAACAGAGAAAATTATCCTATCACTGGCAGAGTCCCAGACCACATGGGACCTAGATGATGAGTGGCTCCTGTTGGATCAAGATCCAATGACCCACCATCATCGCGTTCAACTGATTAAAGGAAACTATTTTCCTTATTCCAAAATAACTTCATATTTAAGGGTAACTTTAAAAAGCAATAAATCCCAAACCTTAATTCCTTTTTAATCCAAATTTTATGGAATTCTCGTTCATACTTTTATCTCTCATCATGTAAAAATTGAAGCCATTATCTCAAGAAAACAATTCTTTTTCTTCAGTTGCAAAAAAACACCTATTTATTCATATTTTCCTCATATTTTTTATTTCCCTTGCTATTATATAATTATCCGGAGTTCCTTGAACCCCAAGGAACTTTTATAACTCAAAATTCTATTTTGGAAAAATATCTTTTAGCCCTTTTAACCATCCTTTATTCATTTTCATTATCCCATTGAATTCCTTTTTCATTTCTTTTTCTTTTTTTTCAGTTGGGCTTAATGACCAATAAGGCCCATTAAGAAAGCATGCAAGGCTATTATACACGAAATCAAATCAAACCATCCAAATCAACCATTGATCCTATTTATCTTTTAAAGGAGATTCACAAATCTCATTACATATTTTGGGAAAATGAGGTTATAACATCCTCCCCTCCTTATAGGAATTTTGCCCTCAAAATTCAACAATCAAGAAAACAAAACAAGATATGCTTTTTCGATGTCCGTCTTCAGCTCTAATGTGGCCTCATCCTCTCCCTGGTGTTTCCAAAGAACCTTTACCATCTCTATATTCTTATTTCTGAGCTCTTTTACCTTAGTATCTATAATACGCAAAGGTAACTCAGGATAAGACATCTTTCCTTGAAGCTCAATAGGTTCAACGCTCAACACATGGCTTGGATCTTGCACATATCGCTTTAGATTGGACACGTGGAATACATCATGCATCATACTATATTGAGGGGGTAACACCAAACGATAAGATGCTTCACCAATCCTTTCTAAAACTTCAAACTGACCCACATATCGGGGACTCAACTTTCCTCTGTTCTTAGCTATAGCTCGGAGCGGTCAGATTTTTAGGAAAACATGTTCTCCCACAGTGAATTGCACATCAGTCCTCTTTGCATCAGCATATGACTTTTGCCGATCTTGGGCTCTCTTTAGCCTTTGCCTGATCAAAGTGACTTTATCAGCATACACTTGGAGTTCATCTGACCTCAACAAGGTCCTTTCACCAACATCATCCCAGTGAAGTGGTGACCGACACGGTCTCCCATATAGAGCTTCATATGGAGGCATCTCGATACTGGATAGGTAACTATTATTGTACGCAAACTCAGCTAGAGGTAAGTACTGCTCCCATGATCCACCCCAATCGAGTACACAAGCTCTCAATAGATCCTCTAATGTCTGGATTGTCCTTTCTGACTTTCCATCTGTCTGGGGGTGATAAGCGGTACTAAACTTTAATATTGTCCCAAGTTCCTCTTGAACCTGCTTCCACAGTTTGGAAGTAAACTTCAGATCTCTATCGAAGATGATGGAACTGGGTACGCCATGTAAATGCACTATCTCTCGGATGTACAACTCAGCTAAGTCTGACACTTTGGCAGTGGTTTTCAGTGCAAGGAAGTGTGCTGACTTGGTAAGGCAGTCCACCACAACCCATATCGCATCATAACCTCTCTTGGCCCGGGGTAAAACCACCACAAAATCCATGGTGATTTGATCCCATTTCCATTCTGGAATCTCTATAGACTGTAAAAGTCCACCGGGTCGTTGATGTTCAGCCTTCACCATTTGGAACGTAAGACAACTGGCTACATAAGCTGCAATGTCTCTCTTCATTCCTGGCCACCAGAAAAACCTCTGCATGTCCTTAAACATCTTGGTAGTCCCTGGGTGTACTGTGTACTTGGAACCATGAGCCTCTTGTAAGATACGTTCTTTCAGCGGTGAGTCTTCAGGAATCCATATATGATTCTCGAATCTGATCCCTCCATCTACTCCCAAAGAAAGACAGGTCTGAGGCTTCTGCATCAAGCCTCTCATCTTGTCAAGTTCCCCACTGGCCAACTGTGCTGCCACAATTTCACTCAACAATTTAGACTATATATGGATGTTGGCCAATCGAACTCGATCATTTAACTGTTGAGGAGACCATTTCACCAGCTCTTCTAAGCTCTTCCACTGGTTGGACAAAATAGTTGCACACCTGAGTTGTTTCAGACTTAAAGCATCTGCTACGACATTCACCTTCCCTGGATGATAGGCAATGGTGAAGTCGTAATACTTCATGTACTCCATCCATCTTCGTTGTCGTAGGTTTAAGTCTTTCTGTGTCAGAAGGTACTTTAGGCTCTTATGGTCAGTGAAGATCTCAAAAGTAGCACCATACAGGTAATGCCGCCAAATCTTTATTGCATGAATGATAGCAGCCAACTCTAAGTCATGCGTCGGGTAATTCACCTCATTGGGCTTGAGTTGTTGGGAAGAATATGCAACCACATGCCGATTCTGCTCCAACACACAACCAAGACCCATTTTGGATGCATTGGTGAAGATCATGAAACCCTCATTGCCTGATGGTAGAGTCAAAACTGGTGTAGTGGTCAACTTTTCTTTCAGTTCCTGAAAATGAGCCTCACAAACATCAGACCACACACACTTCACATCCTTCTGAGTCAACATGGTCAAAGGCAAGGCAGTCTTTGAGAAATCTGCAATGAAACACCGATAGTATCCTGCTAACCCCAAGAAGCTTCAGATCTCGGTGGGGTTCTTCGGTGTAGGCCAGTATCGAACTGCCGACACCTTAGCTGGATCCACGGAGATTGTTCCTCCTGAGATGATATTTCTAAGGAACATGACTCGGTCTATCCAAAACTCGCATATTGAGAATTTCCCATAGAACTTCTGCTTTATCAAGATATCAAGGACTTTACTTAGGTAGTCTCAGTGTTGTTCTAAGTCATTGGAATAAACGGATATGTCATCTATGAACACTATGACAAACGAGTCAAGGAAGGGTTGGAACACACTATTCATAAGGTTCATGAACACACTGGGTGCATTAGACAACCCAAAAGGCATAACCACAAACTCATAATGGCCATATCATGTTTGAAAAGATGTTTTTGGAATTTCCTCACTCTTGACTCTCAACTGGTGATAACCCGATCTCAAGTCAATTTTGGAAAAGACTCGAGCAGACTTCAACTGGTCGAACAGGTCATCTATTCGGGGTAAAGGGTTTTTGTTCTTAACGATAGCTTGGTTGATCATCCGATAGTCTATACACATACAGAGTGAGCCATCCTTTTTCTTTACAAAAAGAACTGGAGCTCCCCATGGTGATGTGCTAGGGCGGATGAAACCCTTGTCTAGAAATTCATGCAATTGTTTCTTCAACTCGAGCAACTCTGCAGGGGCCATTCTATAAGGTGCATGTGAAATAGGGCTTGTTCCTGGAGCTAGCTCTATGGAAAAATCCACCTCTCTCTCAGGAGGAATCCCACATAGATCATCCAGAAAAACATCTGCATATCTCTGTACTACCTTGGAAAAATACACCTCTCTCTCAGGAGGAATCCCACATAGATCATCCAGAAAAACATCTGCATATCTCTGTACTACCTCTATTTCCTATAAGGGTTGCACCTTGGGTTCAGGCTCAGTAACAACTGCTAGGAAAGCTTGACATCCTTTGCTCATCATCCTTTCTGCCTTCAAGGATGACACATACAGGCCAGTGGTGGCATCTTTCCTTCCCCTAATGACAAAAGGTGGGTGACCTGGTTCCTTAATGATCACTTTCTTTTCCCTACAGTCAATATGGGCCCTATAAGTATAAAGCCAATCCATTCCAATGATCACATCAAAATCATTCATGTCAAGAAGGATAAAGTCTATAGAAAACTCATGATCTCGATATTTCACAAGTATCACCAGAGTTTGAGAGGTAAAGATTCGACCACTCGGGTATGTAACATCTAAGACATATCCTAAATCCTTAATATCCAAACAAAGCATAGTTGCAAGATTCCTCGAAATGAAAGTATTAGTAGATCGAAAGTCAAACAAAGCTTTTACATTATGTCGCATGACTTCAAGCATGCCTACATCATTTTTCACCATACATTAGAGCAATACATTCTTAACTTTTTAATACATAAAGAAAACTCTAAGGGTTATTACCCTCAATCAACCGATTAGCATTAGCTTGAGCTTCTTCATTGTCAATAGTGAACACTCGAGCTTGTCTTCTTTCTCCAGCAGGTGGGGCCATAACTATAGGTGGGGCTGCTATAGGACCTGGTCCTCTTGGCTCTATTAGAGGACAAGCATCTTTGATATGCCCCTCTTGATTACAACGGTAACAAACTCTCTTCTTGTGGTGGCACTCACTGAAATGCCATTTCCCACATGAGTGGAATCGAGGTCGGTTGTTCTCTTGATGGGGTTTCCATTTTCCTCCATGTCTTCCTTTGGCTTGATGACGTCCTGGACCCTTCTTGTGATGGTTCTTCTGACCCCAGGTTCCCTCAGTGAAACCCAAATACCCCTTGGGTGGAAGCTGGGCAGGCATCACCGTCCTTTCCATGTCTAAGGCAGTGTTGTAAGCTTTTGCGAAGGTTTTAGGTTTGCTTGCTATCACATGAGGCTTCATGGTAGGGTGAAGACGCTCTATGAAGTGAGCAACCCTTCTTTCCTCATCCATCTTGTACCCAAAACGTTCCAGGATCCAAAATTTTGGCCAAAGTCTGCCACAGAGGAATTCCCTTGAGTCATGTTAGTGAATTCTCTTTCCTTTTCCTTCTTAGCTACAACAGGGACAAATCTGGAAGTGAAGATGGTCTTGAAATCAGACCATGCCATTGGTTCCTCAATCAGATCTCGGCCTGTGATGTGAGTCTCCCACCATATCTTAGATGCTCCTTCCAGGAGGTGAGCAGCAAAGAGGACCTTCTTGCTTGACTGTACTTCAAGCATGCAGAATCCATTCTCAATTGCAAAACACCCAGGCTTCCGCCTTATCAACTACCTCAGTCTTATCTTCTCCCCAGAACTTTTCTATGTTTAGCTTGACAAAGTCTAGGATGGTGGCTCCCACGCGGGGACGAACAGGGTATGGCTCACCATTCTCAGCTCTAGCTAAGTCTCGAAGGGCCAAAGCATTAATAGCCTCTGTCAACTTCCTCTGTTACTCCATCCACAAGGTATTACGGGTGTGGATCATCATGGTCGGTTCTGGATCACCATCTTGGTCCTCTTCCATCTTGGCTTCTTCCTCGTACACATGTTGCTCCTCATATCCTTGGTCTTCTTCTTGGTCCAGGTTACTAAATGGTACCGGGTTAGGGTTAGAGACCTCATGAGTGACTTCTTCGGGCCTCTTCCTCTTCTTACAGGATCCACCATCATGATTCCTTTTTTTTCTTTTCAGAAGACTCCTTTCCCTTACGGGGAGGCCAACCACTCCTAGCTGGATTCCCAGAGCCCTCAGGAATAGCAACAGTCTTTGTTCGTGCCATCTACATAAGCATAACACACAAACCTTTAGTTTATCATTTAAACTAGTTATATTTATGTTCAATGATATCTCATTACATATCTTTTATTAATTTGATGGAGGATCCTTAAACCCTTAACTTACTTGCCCATACCACATGAGTGTGGAGGAGATAGAAAATCCTACTCTTAAAGCCTTAATAGAATATGTGATGAGAAGGGACGAATAAGATGAGAGAGTCCTAAATGTATCTTATTTCAAATCATACCCTAAGACTTTGGCCAGGAAGTCACACAGATCCTGGAGTCCTCGTATTCCGACTAGCGGTGCAGAGGAAAATATTGCCAGCCCCCAGTCGTGATCCTTTTCTAGACACCTCCGTCTTTCGGATAATCCTCTAATAACTCCCTTGGGTTCTAATGAGTTTGCAAAATTTTAATAATTATTAATGGTTACATGAGGAACCTAGGCTCTGATACCAAATGTTATGACCCCACCTTCCGATAACCCCCAATTAAGGGAGATCGAGAGGCCGGAGCCGCACCCATAATTTCTGGATCAAAGGTTCAACATATAACCAAGAACAATTATTAAATTTTAACAGACTATACTGAAAAATGGTAATAAAATTTTGCATACCTTTGAAAGGTTTGGAATATACTAAACTTCTAACCACAGCTAAACTATTCTAACTAGTTCCTCCTTGTTCTTTAATTCTTGAATTGACAATGTGTCGCTTTACTATTTGTACTTTTGAGATTTGTACCTAAATTGCCGACAAACAAAACGACAGTCAGCCGAAGCTGGTATGTGGAGGAAACATATAATGTGCAACTATGTTAACAACATAATCATTCAATTAATCATTTAACAACCAAGATTACGTTTTAAGACAAACTACTCAATCCATACCTATCCACAACTCTGTGTTGTCCCTGTAGAGGACTTATATAATACCTCTATAAAGGTAGAGTCGCATAGCACCATCTGAAGGTAGCCCAATATCTAACTCAATGTGACTTGATGGACCTACCCTATAGGTAGCCATATACTAAGTCATTCCACGACCTGATGGTCCTACCCTCTAGGTAGCCATATACTAGGTCAGCCATTAAGACACAGAGGGGACCAGGATCTGAGCTAGTAGGCACATATATTATGTGATAGTCATATTCACATTATAGTTTGCATGAACTAAATTCATCCAACAGTTTATTTCAAGTCATCGGTGAAAATCTCAAAACACCTCAGAAATCTATATCGACATATTCATAAGCGTAACCACATACCTTTGGTTGTAGATTTCAAGACAGAATCAAATATGCAGAGAAACCGAATCAAGCAAGCAATGAGGAAGAGAAATCCTTAAATAAAAGTACAATTTTCCTTTTATTAATATTTATCGAATTTCATCACATTACTTAGGATTTCAATACCAATGTTAGGGTTCCTTTGGAAATTAGGGTTTTTACTTCTGCTTTCCTTATTATCATCCTTAATTTATAAAAACTACATAAAACCCCTAATTTCTCATTGTATCTCTCTTAAAAAGTTTTAGGATCTTTATTAAGCATATGATTATCTTATTCCAAATAAATATGATTTTTATCTCTTTTTATCCCAAATTAGGGTTCCCATATAGATTAGCCTTCTTTTCTGGATTGCAACTCTAATTTAGGCATCTTTGCATTCGAAACAGATAATTAAACCATCTTTATAGTTAATAGGGTCAAGATTATCTATTTGACCTATTAATTCACCAAATTATACCCTCAATATTCAATTAAGGTTTCTCATCAACTTTTAATACACTTTACTAGAAAATTAGGATACTTTTGCAAAACAGAGTAGAATCAGGTTCTCAAAGTATTTTTATCAGATTCCTCATATTTTTCTACACAACTTTCATATAAAATGTTTTGTCATACGAGATTCCTAGTTATTTCTATCATTTTTGCAAGAATAATCCTTTTTCGGATTTTTTTGATTAGAGAGGGATTTACCGGAAAAATCCTTGATCGCGCGATCTGTGGACCGGTGGTCCGCTTCTTGGATCCAACGATCCTGGTCGCACACATGCCTAACCAAAGATGCTCCTTCCCTGGAGCGTTGGATTCCACTGAGCACACCGTGGACCCTGATCGGATGGCGATGGGTCATCATCTTCCTCCGTCCCAGCAACGCTGCGAGGGTCAAACTTGGGGTTGACTCTAAGCTCTCAACCACCAGAGATCACGTCATGAAGCAAGGGAGTGTCGTCTCCCTTCTTCGAACTCAACTGGAGATCCAATGGAGAGCCCAGGACGCACCGCAACCCCTCTCCACTCGTCGGACTTCTGGCGAGGTTCACTGCTGGAAACGAGGGTGCAATTCAAGGTAGATGAATTAGTGAGGCATGAATTTGTTCCTCTCGTCTTTTCGCAGCGTTTGGTGTAGAAATCAGGGATTCCCATCCTCTCATTTATCCCCCCCTATATATAGGGTCAGGCAAGCCCCTGTTGGATTGGGAACTTTCCCAATCGGAGACCAAACCTCGACAAACCAGGGATGAATCCCTTTGGTTTTCCTTCCCGAATCTAAAGGAAACTTCAACCAACTCGTAAACTCGGTGGATTGCAAGGAATCCAACAGAGAAAATTCTCCTATCTCTAGAAGAGTCCCAATCCGCGTGGGACTTAGACGATGAGTGGCGCCTGTTGGATTAAGATCCAACGGCCCACCATCATCACGTTCAAGTGATTAAAGGAAACTATTTTCTTTATTCCAAAATAACTTCATATTTAAGGGTAAATTTAAAAAGAAATAACTCCCAAACCTTAATTCCTTTTTAATCCAAATTTTATGGAATTCTGGTTCATACTTTTATCTCTCATCATGTAAAAATTGAAGCCATTATCTCAAGAAAACAATTCTTTTTCTTCAGTTGTAAGAAAACACCTATTTATTCATATTTTCCTCATATGCTTTATTTCCCTTGCTATTATATAATTATCCTGAGTTCCTTGAACCCCAAGGAACTTTATAACTCGAAATTCTATTTTGGAAAAATATCTTTTAGCCCTTTTAACCATCCTTTATTCATTTTCATTATCCCATTGAATTCCTTTTTCATTTCTTTTTCTTTTTCTTTCAATTGGGCTTAATGACCAATAAGACCCATTAAGAAAGCATGCAAGACTATTATACAAGAAATCAAATCAAACCATCCAAATCAACCATTGATCCTATTTATCTTTTAAAGGAGATTCACAAATCTCATTACATATTTTGGGAAAATGAGGTTATAACAGATCTGCTGTAACCATTTCCTAGGAGTGTGTAGTCACATGTATGGGTGTGGTTTGTAACTTTGTCCCCTTTTAGGGTTTTTTTGGAATATACTTACCCAATTTTCCAAAAAAAAAAAGCTCTGATACCAACTTGTGAGAACCCGTTACACTAAATGAGATTACTCAAAACACAAAATATGGTTATTCATTATTAAACACAAACCCAGAAGATTGGGTAAATTAAATCTGATTTCAACATTTCCCAATTAATCAAGTACATTTACATAATGCTCAAAATTCTTTACAACTACCATGTAGCCTCAGCTACAACATAAACTTTACAAATGAACACTATCAAAATATTTCACATATACAAGCATAAACATGCTATCGAAAGCTTGATTATATCAAAACATCATATATAAACTTTTCACCCAGACTTGAGGGTACAAGGATGACTCTAGAACACACCAGACACTAATCTACCATTTCTAGGGTTCATCACCTTAGTTTCCCTTGCTACCATGGTTCTACTACTGCTATTTCTGATCGCCTAAAAAGATGTGATGACCCACGAGGTGAGACCCAATCATAGAGAGAGGTATAACTCTCTCCAATAGACATTGATTACATCAGATTAAATAGTAGATAACTGAGTAGTTGGAGTATCTAAAAATCAATTGAACATATTGAACAGTTCAAGTATGCTAGACATATTAATGAAATAATCTTAGCAACAAGTATGATTATCAATGTATATACAAGTATAGATAAATCCATTTCTTTGGATAGATATCTACTCAAATTTCATCAAATTGCATCTAATAACAATCATCATAATTAATCAGACGATCATCATATGCCTAGCTAACATCACAAGCAATCTAGTAGAATAAGAATCCCTGACATCATGAATATTTCTACAAACATAACATGGCTATCAATATTGGCATGTAAAATAAAGTGCACATATTTATATCATAAGTAGAAATAACACCATAGCACAATTAACTGCATAAGCATGATTAATAGTTTAAGCATTTATAATTACATAGGCATGGCTAGCAATATTAAACATAGCTAGAAGCATCATCTTAACTATCAGTGTCAGTATATCCGACAACATAAGCATGTTTACCAAATGAACATATCTACAACATAAGAATATCTATCATCTCTTATTATACTATACATGATCTCACTGAAAAGAAAGCAAACAAGAGTTATCATCCAATATGAACCATTGTGTATAACCCTAAATAGATATACTATACAACTATATTACATCTTTTATTATGCCCTGGGGAATTTGAATCATACCACACAAAGTCCAACAGACCCCTGTGAAGGGCTATTTAGTTTCGTAAGAGATCTAGGAGTGCTGGTATTTTAAGTTCTCATCCCTTAGGCCGGTACAAGTAAAAAGGTAGTGACATATTAGTCAATTCTACCACTACAGTGACATGTAGTCAAGCTGCTAACAACTAGTCCACCCTTGGTAAATGTCACAACACTAGAGAACAGGCTCACACATGGCCGTTCTATAAGAAGAATCTACAATTATACTACTACCTTGCACAATTCACAATATCTGAGGCATGACCACATTCATCCTTCATAACCTGCAATTGTGGATGACAAGGATATATCCTCAATTTTCCACACCCACATACTCAATAGTATGCACTCTGAGTTTGCCTTAGGAATACTTGTTTCACCATCCAACAAGTTCTGACACTGAAGATGGTTATACGACATAGGGCACTACATGACTAGAGTTTAACTTGATTAGTTATCGTCAATTGAGTGAATTAAGGTTGCATCAAACAAGTGGACATACAAACCCTAATTCATATCTAGAAAACTTTTCTATATAATGACTTCAGAAGATATAAAACATATGTGACATAATTCCTCATATCAACATCACATGGAAGTATTCACCTACCAATCAAGAGATTATACTTATCACCAAATCATCATCACATGATACTATTGTCTTGCCATTCATCATACTATACTTGTCATCATAATATCATAGGATATAAATCCTCAACACAATATCATAGGGTATCAACCCTTCTCAACATAAGAGGATTACACCTCATTCAGGGCTCAACCATGCCCAAAGGTCAATAAGACCATCATTTCATTTCGTGCAAGTTCATCATTATCTTTCTATTCCTTATAGAAAGGTTCAAAAAATATCACCACACATGTGATACACGGGCTCAACATAATTTGCATTAATGAACTAAAAGATGTTTACATGATAGCATTTCAGGATTTCCTTAGCAATTAAGAGCATTCCTTGATCATAAGAACATATAAGGAAGCTATATAATTGGCCATAATTATATTTATAGTATATAAGTTTAGCATAAGAAAGAATAGATAATGAAACTATGATGACCACCAATTAAACACATTATAGTTTCAATCCATAATTAGGAAGAATATTCCAACATTATATAAATCATTATAAAAAGGATGATATGATTAAAAACCATTCTCTTATTACATTAGGGTTAGTTTTAGCAAGGTATGTTACATTAAAGTTATAGTTCATCATTCATTCAGAAACCTTAACCCATAGCATCCCCATATAATCTTCGATGCATAAAGGCACATCATCATCATCACATTCTATACCATTATCAAGTATGGATCCATACATAATTCTAGGTGTAACCATTAGGCTATAGTATACTAGAGTTACACAACAATAAGAGGGACTCCATTGTTCTATTATTCCACTAAAGAAGGCCAATCATAGTTAATCACCATTACCTAAGTTCATTAGAAATAAGTGTAACAAGCTATATCACATTAGGGTTACATATCAACCCAATATGGTTATTATCCATTCTATTCATATGAAGGAAAAGGTAAGACTACCTAAATAAAGGAAACCCTCAATTGGTTCCATCATCATTTAACCCATATCACCATACCACATCATCATCTAGAACCATTGGGTGTATAAAAGGTAAGACCGTTGGTTATTTACATAAGTAAACACCTTGTAAAAGCCACCTATGAAGTCATTGAGTTGTGACCTAGAAAGAGTCACCATTAAACCCTAAACATCCCTTATTTAAGAACATAAAGGGGGAACCATAGGTTTTATGATTAAAACCCATCATCAGTTGTATATTTTAAGCACGTCATCATGTCAACAATCAAGCTCCTTAAATTGATCACATGAGAGAAACCATCAAATTTAGATTATTAGAAACTATAGGTAATACTATTGGTTTCAATCCAAACCATTGGATGTTAAAGAATACAATCTCAATTGTTGGATAAATTATATTAATCAAAACTATTAGATGAAGAAATGTAAGATCCTAACCATTGATTCAGGTTCATCTTTCAAAACCATCAATTGGAGTATAAGTCTAACCATTAGATCAACTGAACCAAGAAACCATTAGTTTATGGCTTTATTGAACCTACATATAGTGGCTTGTCTCACCACTATTTGTGTGACCATATTTACCATTGGTTGTGACATCTCAGGTCACCATCAGTTGATAGGATCATCACTATATTCATTTAACACCATAGAATATTAAGCTAATGTCATCATTGATTGATAGCACCATTAGGGAATCAAACCCATTGCTCATTGAGATTCAAAGAGAGACTAACACTGACCTAAGGTGTGTTTATCAGTTCACACCATCTTTCATCACCCTTGATCACCACCTTCTATTTTCATGAAGACCGCACCATCGAGTCATGTGTTTAGAGAAGAAAACAACCTAGAAACCCTAATACAGACCATCGGTTGATAGGTGCTCAACACCATTGGTGGTGATACCAACCTGAACTAAATCATATACTTCTTTAGAAAGAACGTGAAAATGATTACAGATTCATCTAGAATTGGAAACAAAATAGGAAACACCATACAAATTGAAATCCCAAACAAGCTTAGATTCTTAAGGCTTAAATCACCATTTTTAAGCAAGAACATGAGCTAACAAGATTATAGTAAGCAAAATAAGTAAAGAGGGTTATAAAACTCACCTCTACTGAGAAGTACCAACTTCTCGAAGCAAGAAACTCAAACAAAGAAGGCATGAAAGCCCATGTTTCAGATCTGAACTCGGCCAAGTAGCCACTTTTGTCAACAAAGAAGCAAAACCCTAGAAGAAGAAGAAGCAAGAAATGTAGATTCTTGAGTTCTAGCAAAACTTCTACCATGGAGCAGCAAGATTATGGCCTGGAGAAAGGTAAGAGGAGAAAAATAGAGAAAGAAATAGAGGAAATAAGGGTATACTTACTTCTTTAGGTTAAGATCACCAAGAAGAAGCTTTAGAAACCCTAAAGGAAGCAAATTGTAACCCTAGATGCTTCTACCAAGAAGATCCACACCTTCTTCTTCCTTGGATAGAATCTATAGGGTCAAACAAAGGAAGGATGATGATCTTAGAAGGAGGGAAGTGGTAGAGATCAAAACTTTCATTTGGGTGCTTAAGGATATTTATATAAAGCTTGGAGGATAAGGTAGGGAAGAAGCATGAGGTGTACAAGTAGCTCCCCATGTGTCCATGGCCTTAAACTATTAAGGATATACAAGCAAGCACACAAGATTTTCCCCACCATTCATGGAGACTAGATTAGGAACAGTTTTCTAAATTTCCAAGACAAACAAATAAACCATTGGTTGATAGCTCCTAAAGGTATCTCATCCATAAAGGGGTAAACCCTAAAATACCCTTCTAGAAAACACCTCCAAATCAAGATACAATTGAGCACCCCATGGATCAAAAAGCTAAAGAATGATAATATAACATATATGGAACATAATACAAGTGAAAAATTGCAAAGCAGACATCTCAATTGGGTAAATTTCATAAAAGTGCAAAATGTGCATAAAATTGCATAACATGTACTGACAGTGTCCAAATTGGACCAAATTTGAAACTTAAGCTTGTCACATGATACCAAAAATATCACAAGGTTATATTAGGGTTGGGAGAATTCAATTATGGTAATTAATCATGTTCAAGCATTTATGCAAGGTTAGGGGTCTCACAAGTTCCTATCCCAAATGTCTATCCTAATCTAAGTAATGGATAGAGAAAAAAGAGGAAAACCCGATGAGTTGGGATACCCTAGCATACCCGTGCATGAAAGTACGTAGAGTAAGTCATGGATGTACATGAGCCATGATTGTATTTACATATGAAACATGGGTAATATTTTGTTACATATGAAAATCCCTAGTACAACTTTTATGATTGGTGTCCTGCCCTGGGTGGGTCAACCCAAGTGTAGAGAAAAGAACTATGAGAGAGATAAAATCCTAAGGTCAGGTTGTGACTAGAAAGTCTAAAATCCTTATAGGAATCCTAACAGGAAGTGTGTTCCCACATAGATACGAGCACAAGGTAGACATTCATCTACGTGAAAGTGAGTGACATCAAGGCTAGGAAATGGATTAGTTCTAAGACAAAGGTTTAATGCTTGTTGGATTATGAGATAGACATACTAGACAAAATAGATGATGGGTTTAGTTCTACATGATAAGATAATATGTTTTGTGATGACCTCGGTCAGATTTGAGAATTTGACTTTAGTCTGGAAATTTTGGACATAAGAGTTGGTAATACAAGTGTGCGCTTCTCCGATAAGATAAGATATGTGAAGATAAGATGTAAATATGCAAGAGCCTAAACCTCTTATACAAAGGGGGACCTATAGTGTTAGGAACAAGAGAGACTGAGACCCAAAAGGAGTCATGAATGTAAACTCTAATACATGATAATTGATGAGAAAAATTTGTACTAATATGCCCTAAACTAGACTACCCCTGAGTAAATGAGTTGAGTTTCTATATGCATGGTTCCTGGAGGCTTTATGTACGCTAGATGTCCCTGGAAGGACCAAACCCTAGAAATAGAGAAAGAGGCTTCTTGAACATACGTGTATATGATATTGGTACCTACCATCTAGGTTAGGGAGAGAGAGTCCCAAGAACATGGAGAGGCAAGGAATAATAATATGTTGTAAAGCCACACACTCTAGTTGGTGGTTCCTCATTTAGGACTCTAGTGGTTGTTGATGGAAAAGAGAATGTTGGGATAAATATTTATCCCGAGTAGTGACCTATGAAGAGAATGCCACATCCTTCTTGGGTGGGTATGAGAAGATAGATCTTGTGCAGTTGATAGACCTAGCCACCCTAGATCAAAAAAGGAGACTAGGTCTAGTACATAAAATACTCATAAAGTCGAGTGAACTCATAGAGATTGAGCATGACACTCACTCGGGTATTGGTTTAAGGAAACACCACTTGGACTGTGATATATGTTTAACAAGCCACTCATACAAGTTGGTTTAGCATTACCATACTATCTATACATATGAAACGGATCCAACCTCATGAGGTGATGTATGGGAATGGCACAATGGAAAACTTAGAAATGGTTTAATAAGTTCTTTACCTGGTAGTGGCTAGCCAAATGTAGGAAATATGATAATGTGAGGAGACTCGCTAACCTTAGGATGAACCTTTAATAAAGAACACAAACTAATATGAGAAAGTGAAAATGGGATAATGCTCTTGATAAGTATTGAACATGGTTGCAGTTTCCTTGAGGAATATGTGGTAAATAAATTTTCCTTCTTTAGAGTGCTATTTACCTATTTCAGCCTACTATTTGGTATGGGTTTTATAACTTACTTGGCATATCACATTAGACAAAATGGTTGTTACTATAATCATGGACACATGAGACATAATACAACGGTGTCATTATATCTAAACACTTCAATTAGTGGTAGTAAGATACCAATACTAATCCAACTCTTGAGTGGTAGATCACGAGATGTAATAATATAACTCTTAGTAGTAAATGTGTGGATGATATAATGGAAAATATACCTAAAAGAACATGCTCCTTTATGGTAGTATAAATCTTGGTATAAGATTGTTTATGTTGGTTTCTAACAAATGTTAGTTTTATCTTGTCTCTGGGATAGAACCCTCCATAGAAGGGTGAATTCACAAATCAATTTAAGAATTGTGGTAAACTTAAATGTCACATAAACCCTAAGATATTAAGTGCATGAAGCACAAAAGCACATATATTGATTATGATTCTTTGGACCCATGTATGCCATCTCAAAGTGTCATGAGGAAAAATCACTATGGAAGTGACTGACGGAATGGGAATAGGCCCAGATGCGAAGGTCGCCATGAGCCTAATGAAGAAACATAAAGTAAACTATGTATGCCTAAAGAGATGAAAGAGATAAGATGAAATAATCTTAAAGGATATAATGTTCTTGAAT
Organism: Alisma plantago-aquatica; assembly: GCA_963693085.1. Taxonomy (NCBI): domain Eukaryota; kingdom Viridiplantae; phylum Streptophyta; class Magnoliopsida; order Alismatales; family Alismataceae; genus Alisma; species Alisma plantago-aquatica. The sequence continues at coordinate 640,237,882 of OY856412.1, forward strand.
ATTATCAGAAAAACCTTAAACGAAATGTGTAACGAAATAAAATGAATTTATAAAATCTTAACATAACCCTTTGGAAGGGTAGGGCCGCAGTCAACCCTACGATTTAGTAGGATGATGAAAAGTACATAAGACTTAAATTGATGAGTAATGATCATATGCTAAGTGAATAAGGCCCTTGGGGGTTAAGAGTAGATCATTACAAAGGTACTGATGCCCTAGAGATCTTAAGTTATGAGTTGATATGTGCATAAAATTTTAAAAGGGTTGTGGAACTAGAAGGTATTCATGGTATGTAGTAATTGTTAAGAATAACTCAAACAAAATTTGTAAATTCAATAGATAATGTGTGAACCATCTCTGCTCTTCGCGTGGGATGAACTTAGTAATTGGACTACAACCAAATATTAATTTTATCTTGTAATGAGTGTGATAAATTGGATAGACACATGTTATTATGATGATGATGACAATAATAATAATAATGATAACAATAATAAAAGTGAGATATATGAGAATGAATACCAAATGACATAACCTATGGTTGGAAATTTTACCTCTCCCTTAATTAGTGAATAATAGATTAAAGACCTTAGTGAAAAGGCAGTCACCTGGTGAAATTGGAATTAAAAAAAACATAACTACAAAATGGAATTGAAATCAAAAGTAATCACTGAGTGATAAAATTACACAAGGGATAGATTTGTGGAGGTACCCTGAAATTGAGTTTAAATACAAACCATAATAAGGTGAGAATTTTCTAGATCAATAAAAGTTGTTAGGAATGATCTAGATAAAGATTTGTAATCCTAAGTTTTGAAATTAATGAGAAGTTATCATTCATCTTAATCTAATTTGGCTTGAATTTTGGGGACAAAACCCCTTCAAGTAGGGGCAAATGTTAGATACTCAAATTTGGTAAATTCAAAATTTATAAATATAAGAATTAGACCAAGAAAAGAATAATTTACTTAACCATGATTGGAAACACAAGTATCAAGAGATCCAATGAATATGATAATATAGTGCGTTAAAATTTGAGATAGTAAAGGTTCTTTGGAGTCACCATGGTGAGGATGAAGCTACATGGGAGTTGAAGACAAACATGGAAAAGTCTCACCTTGAACTTTTTGTATGACTAGTTCAATTTTGAGGACAAAATTCCTATATGAGGGAAAGGATGTTATAACATGTCCTTTCACATGTATTTACATATTTGAAATGAAAATATTTGAATAATAGGGATATATTACAAACTTGGTATGTCTAGCATATCAATACAAACATGAGATGCCATCTCATTCAAATCAACTACATGTGTGCCGTTGCTTTTGAAGTATGGACACAAAAAAAAATAGTAAGGATAGGGAGCAATAGACGGAGACTGAGTGGTCTGATCTAGATAGAGGATGATGCCTGGTGATGACAAATGTTGTTGTTCAAGGAAACCAAACAACTATTGTGGTTGTTGCCTTTAGCTAGTTGGTGAATAGAGCAAAGGGGTTACGTGATCCATTAGGTTCATCTCAGTAGCGGACGCTGAAATCAAAGCTATTCGATTAGCAGTGCAGATTTGTAAAGAAAAACACTATACACATGCTATCATTAAATCAGACACTTCAACAGCTATATCGACTATTGAGGGTCATGTTGATAAGAAGTCTACATTCAAATCTTGGGTGGACTCTATCAAAAAGGATCTAGATGACATTAAATATGTGTAGATCATGAAGGTAAATAGGGAGTTCTTAAATCTGACTAACTCGCTAGCAAAGAATCACCTTAAAAACTCTCAGGAGGATCGCATATACTTGGATCATCCTATTGTCCCTATGGGTCACCCCCTCCCTTTCCCTATTTGTACTGGTAGAAGTTCTATCGAATTTATGTTTTTAGTAGGAACTATAACTAGACTTCCATTTTCCCCTATAGGAGGAGGGCATGTTGAATAAGATGACCTCCTAACTTTCCACCAAAAAAAAACAAACTTGGTATGTTATGACCGTATCGAGCTTAATTGGTAAACTAGGGTTTACCTAGATGATTATATACTTAATTGGATTGATCATTTGTTAAATATAATTAATGATGATAATTCAATTATGATGTTTTAAACCTAATAATAACATTAAGTGTTCTATTGTTTGAGAAATTAGGGTTTAAGAAATATAAACCCTACTTGGCTGAAATTAGGGTTTTGATGGTACATGAGTATGGAATTTGATCAAGATAGTAGTACGGTAAATAATTTATCTTATTTTTTATGTAATTTTGATTTAATTAAAATTTGGATAGAATATGTATAACTCAATTGTCAATTTCAGTGAAAAATTTCATAATTTTTGGATGTTCTTTGAAAGTCATCCTCGGTCAAGATATACTTGAACCAATGATGTTGACAGAATGTTGTTCAGTAGTATATTGTTTGATTTTTATTTATTTATTGGTAACTAAAAATGATCTGAAATGTTAACTGAGGATATAAAACACAGTAATAAACAACATGTAAAATTTTCATAATTTTTAGACGCATTTATACCTGATCAGTAGACGAATTATAGTAACTAACATTTATGCAGAATACTAGATAGTAGTGCACTATTGGATTTTTATTTATTTAATGGGTGCTTGGAATGATCTCAAATTTTATCTTAAGATTAGTACCTCAATTATACATAAAACTAAAAATTATAATAATTTTTGGACAAGGTTTGATCTCTGAAATACACGAATTACAAAAACCTTTTTATGACAGAAAAATCAGCTGAAATAAGAACAAGTTTAGTGAGGGGTCAAAGTACAATTGACCCAAGTAGCTCAATTGCTCTACATGATCAACCTAACACACAAGGAGATATTATAATTCGTGGTTCAATCCAGAGAAACAAAATCCTAGAGAGAGAGGGAGAGTTAGGGTTTGAGAGGAGAAAATGATGGAGATGCTGACCTAGGGTTTTGCGGTCCGAGGAATGATGAAATCGTGTAAGTTTAGCTTCTTTGGATATAGTTTCATGATGAATGTTCTATCACATGTCAAAATTCCGTCCCTCCTCTGATTTGATCAAAAAATGGTATCAGAACTTTCCCTTTTCTCACTCTTTCTTCATAATTCCTCATTTCCAGGGCTTTGGAGTTGAAAGGAAGAAGAATCAGGTGAATTGCTAGGGATTTGATATGGATTCAAGATTTTCAGATATGGGATACGTTTTTAAGGTGTGTTCACACCTTAGGGTGAGTGGGAACTTCCTTTAAACAATATATTGTATGAAAATTGGTTAGATCATCCATAATCTTTAATTTCTTAGTATGCGACTACAAACCCTGAATTGTCTATTTGTTCTAAGTTGTTGCAAAATGATATCAAATGGATTCTTCCTCTGTTTGGATGAATTTCATATGATAAAATCATACTAGAAATGTATCCAATACATCCTAATGATAATTCCCTAAGTATTCACAAAGGTTATAAGAATAAACTGAAATATAGTGAATTTGTCTATGACTAAAAGTTGTTGTATAAGTAAATAGAGAAAGTTTCTTATCTAGATCCCCTTAGTTATGAATGATTGTTTATCTAAATTCATAGTACATATATGTCATATACTATCTTGATTTGTTTAAAGTGAATAGTGTTTGTTTGATATCTCAGTAAAGAGGGTGAAACCCTAGATGCGAGGAAAGTTGGATATTTGCAAATAGATATCGTGAAATCCATTTGAAGGGATTTTATTGAAATGATAGACTTTATTTATATAATATTATTATTGATGCATGATATCCCAGTGAATGGCATGGAAACCCAAATTCAGCTCAGTTCCAAGGTTTCATACATATATTGATTTTATATGATTTGTTGATAGAAGTCTTTATTCAGTGAATGTTTATGTCGCATGAAATCCTTATGAGAGCCATGTTATATGTGAATGAGGTAAATGAAACCCTAAGGGTAGGCTCTTCAATGAATCAAGTATTGTGATATCAATGTTCTTAGTTATTGTCAATAATTCTTGCCATGATAAGAAATTAACTCTTAATTAAGTTATGTGATGCATAACTCAAGATTAGGGTTGATGCACACATTTTTACAATTAAATCTTGCTATGTCAAGTAAACTGACTTTTAATTGAGTTATGTGATGCATAACTTAGAATTTGGGTTGATGTACTCGATTTTCAAGGAATTTCAGATAGTTTACAAGTGCTACTGACGATTTCTAATATATCGAGTAATTAACTCTTGTTAGTGTGTTGCAATGATCAATTGTATAATTCCAACGAATATGAGCAAAGTTGATATGAGTTTAGTTTATTTAAGAAATTTCAATCTACCTGCATGCATGGTATATGGATTACTCAGTAAATTATAATGCTTTTGAGTATACTTCTCTGTCAGGTCTAGAATGATATTTGTGTTGTGATTTGAACTACAATTAAATAGATGAGATGCCATAGAAATACCAGAGTCGAGTATAAGTAAGAAAAAGGTTCAACATAGTAAGAGTTTTCTAGGAAATAATGAAATTATAGATTTAAGGGCCCTGACACCGTAGAACCCCTATGTGAGGTCTTCACCTTAGGGGTGAAATGACCTAACCCTGGCAACATCTAGTATATGGGGGTCAGAATGATCTATCAGGTGGAACGGGGGACGAAGCCTAGTGGAAGTCTCCTTAAATTATAGTTTACAGTATCCAACATCAACCAAAAGTCCCGGTGGCACTAGAGTACAGAAAAGTGTATCCAACATCAACCAGAAGTCCCAGTGGCACTAGAGTACAAAAAATAGCCAAGAGGTAGCTTGACTCTCCGCATGTGTGCTCAAGTTAGAGGAGGAATCCAGTTTAGGCCAGAGAGCCATTTCCCTATTGCAGACCATGAGAGTAGTCAGACTTAGCATTTCCTAGGTGTGTCCGCTATGTCTTGTACAGTTTGATCGTAGTACACTACAAGTCTTCATATGTATAGTACACTACATATGATCAGGGCATAATAAAATGAATGAGAGGTCAAACAAGTGTGTATAGTTATTCAATTATTCTTTGTATGTTTCTGAATTATTAGTTCTCTTTATGATCAATTAAGTATTTCATATATTGATTCACTCTTATAGATATCTAGAGTATCCTACCATATTTATGATTGTCAATTATTAGACTCTTTAAAGCTCACTACTATTATAATTGATATCAGTTGGTCAAAAGTATATATGTAATTATATCAGTGCTTTAGACTATTTCCTTGAAGTACTCATTCACTGAGCGGGTAGGCTCAGCCCTCTACTCAAAATTTTTAGGGAAATCATATGGACTTGAAGAAGATATCATTGCATCATAGTAGATTTGCCACAAGAGTTAAGTTTGAGTATAGTTAAGTTCAGTCGGTCCCTGTCACTCTACACCCTTGTATAGATGTGAGAGAGTTGTAAATGATGTTTTGTATGTTTGTTTCCTTAATAAGAGAGAATGCAAATGATTGTCATGTCGTATGTACATGAAAGTGAGAGAAACATTATGAATGCATGGATGTGTATCATTAATGCTAAGATTACATTAGAGAAATAAAAGTTTATTTCTCTTGTAAAGTTAGATTATGTGAACTTTTTAATGGAGGCTTTCCGTGCTCCCGTCTGGGCGACTGGAGAGGCGATCGGAGGCGTGACGGATTCTTGCCGGTCACGTCTCTGGTCAAATCTGAGAAGGAGGGAGAGAGAACCTAATGCAAATCTGAAAAACGGCGAGGCAGACTCTTCAGATCAAGTGGTAAAGCCTCGTAACTGGGAAAGCATCAAGCCGAGAAGATTTGGATACGCTACAGATCTAGAGAAAGTGGATGTTATCTTGTTGGATGGGAAGGTAGTTTATCCAAGAAGTGAGGCTGTGGAGAGTGCTAGTAAATGGAGCAATTGCCTTCTAGGTTATGTGGTTGATTTCCGTCCTCATATTCCCTTCCTAACGAAACATTTCAGCAATATCTGGGGTGCCAATGGCTACTTTGAAGTGTTCAATAGAGGCGAGGGCTTCTTTTTGATCAGGTTTGAACTCTCGGAGGACTTGGAAAGTGTGCTTAACGGTGATTGGTATGTTATGGACATGCCTGTCATTCTCAAGAAATGGCAGTCGGGCGAGAAACAAGTTAAGACGCCGTTGTTGGATGTTCCGGTCTGGATCAATCTGAAGGAAGTTCCTATTGATCTATGGGATCAAAAGATGTTCAGTAGGATTGGTTCCGTCCTGGGTACACCTATAAGAATGGATGATTTGACTCTGAATCTTAAGAGGCTTGATGTGGTGTGAATTCAGGTTCTGAGGAATAGAAACGCAGAGTTTCCAGATGAGGTCATTTTGAAAGATGAGTACGGGAACGAGCATTGCATTGTGATTGAATATGAGTGGGTTCCTTATGTCTGTGGCAAGTGTGGGTATCTAGGGCATGATGAATGCTCTGTCCAAAACAATTCTCTTGGTCGAAGATACAGAGGACATCAGAGTGAGAAGATCTGGGAAGTCAAGAAGAAGAATGTTGATATTGCATTTGACAAAATGCCAGAGAAGGATACAAGTGTTGCTGATAACTTTATATTGGAGGAAATTGAAGATATTGAAGAGATAAAAAAAGGCAATGCTCCCCATTGAAGTCATAGTTTAAGATGATTTCTTATCTAAATATGTTAATGAGGGTTTGTTGGTGGGCATTCTGAAGAAGACCGAGTTGAAAAGAATGATGGAGACATTATTAGTTGTAATAATATTATCACTTCTGCTGCAAGTAATGGAAATATTCCTGGCACACCATCCTCTATTATTGCCTTTCCTAATATTTCACCTGTTAGTGAAGGTAGTTCGCAGGCTTCATCGAATTTAGTCAGTTATGTTAAAGGAAAAGGTAAGGTGAAGGAGCCTCCCAAATGTCAAGGGAAACTGAATGTCAATGTAAGATTGGGAAATCTTCAATTTGCCCTGAGTCCAAGAGAATTGAATTTAATTTCTACAGAAACTGATGCTGACAGTACAACAACCGATGGTGTCAAATGACTCTTTAGTGTACTATCTCCTCTTGGAACGTTAGAGGAATTAGTAACAAGATCCTAAGCGTTCAAGAGGAGATGAAAAGGGAAAATTGTGATGTGTTTGTCCTGGTAGAAATGAAGCTAAGAAGGAATAGATTGGAAAAGTTGATGAAAAGATACTTCTCTGATTATAAATGTATCTCTAATAGTGTGTCTCATGTGCTTGGTCATATTATTGTGTTGTGGAAGAATGAAAATTGCACAATTACTAAGTTTTCTGAATCTGATCAAACGCTGCATTTCTTACTTGAGAAAGATGATGCTATTCTGAATATTACTTCCGTCTATGGTCATAATGGGGATTATGATAGAGAGGGGCTTTGGTCTGATTTGGAGCATTGCAGTAATTCTACTTCTGGTCCTTGGGTGGTTATCGGAGACTTTAATGTTGTTTGGAGGAATGACGAAAACATCGGTATCCTTCCCCGCACAAAGAAGTCTATGGAAGATTTTAACAAATTTATGATGATCAGTGGTCTTATAGATATGAATCTTGCTAGTCCTCGCTATACTTGGAAAAATAACCAAGATGGAGACAATTTTATAGCTACTAAAATCGATAGAGTCTTGTATAACCAGGATTTTCAAGTCAGGTTTGATGAATTTCATGGTGAGACCATATCTAATACTATCAGTGATCACTGTAGGATCTCCCTAAAGATTGGTGAACCTATTAAAAGAAAATCCCCATTTAGGTTTATCAACAGTTGGGTTAATCATAAAGACTTTGAAAAGATTCTAGAAAAGAGTTGGAAGATTGAAGTTCATGGTTATGCTATGTTTAGACTCTATAGAAAGCTAGAACACTTGAAAATTAGGCTCAAAGAGTGGAACATGGCTAGTTTTGGGAATGTGTTTGATAAGGCTGCTGAAACTAAGTTTAAAGCTCTTGAAGCTCAGAAGAATTCCGACATGAATCCTAAGGATGAAAGTCTAAGGCTGTTAGCTAACATTCTGAGGAGAGAAGCACATGATGCATCCATCAGAGAAGAAGCTCTGCATAGACAAAAGTCTAGGGTGATTTGGTTAAAGGAAGGAAATCTAAATACCAAGTTTTTCTATTCTTCTATGAAAACTAGACGGTGCAAGAACAATATTAAAAGTCTTAATATTGATGGTGATACAGTTAGGGAAAGCCAAATGATTAAGGATGTTATTGCTGATCATTATGATAATATTTTCTACAAGTTGAACGCCGGAGGAGTGTGGAAAGGGGATTGGAAAGGTGCTAAGATTAATCAAAGTCAAAATGATCTCCTTACTAGAGTTGTTACTAGGAAGGAGCTGGATGACGTTGTTTCAAATCTGAGTGAGGATAAAAGTCCCAGCCCTGATGGCTTTAATGGTTGTTTTTATAAGAATGTTTGGAAAGTCATTGGCGATGATGTGTTTGAAGCCGTTAAGGAGTTTTTGTGAACGGTTCGCTACTGAAGGAAGCTAATAGAACTTACATCACTCTTCTGCCAAAAGGAGATGATAAGTCTTTGATCAGTAATTGGTGGCCTATTGCCCTATGTAATGTTTTCTATAAACTTATATCTAAGATTCTTGCTAACAGGTTGCAGAGTTGTATCTCTTCCATCATTGATAAAAATCAATGTGCTTTCATTAAAGGGAGAAACATCAAGGAGGCTATTCTTCTTTCAAATGAGATCTTGACTGATGTGATTAAGAAAAGTGGTAAGAATATGTGTGTCCAAGTTGACATCTTGAAGGCTTATGACTCTGTGAATTGGGAGTTCTTATTTTCTGTGATGAGAAGAATGGATTTCTCGTGTAAGTGGATTAGGTGGATTGAAGTTATCTTCAGTACTACCTCTTATCAAATTCTTGTGAATGGAGAGGTTACCAGAAATATTTTTCCTCTGAATGGAGTCAGACAAGGTGATCCTATTGCCCCCTATCTCTTCACCATAGCTATGCAGGGTCTGTCTGAGATGATAAAGAATGATTCTAGCTATGCCCCGATCCAAGTGTCTAAGAATATGAGCTGCTCCCATCTTATTTTTGCATACGACCTGATGATGTTTTCCAAAGTTGGTAAAGATAAGGTTGAGAATATGAGATCCTTGCTTGATAACTTTGCCTCCTTGTCTGGTTTATGTATCAATAAAAACAAGAGTATGATTCTTATGAATCCTACCAAAGATGCGGATGATATTTCTTATATCTTGGGTATAAAGATTGGTAAGTTAGAGGATGCTAAATATCTTGGTCTTCCTATTTTTCCTGGAAAGCTTAATAAGAATTTTTGTGGTAGGCTCATTGATAGAATCAATAGAAGAATGGAAGGTTGGAAATTGAAGACTTTGTCCTTTTCTGGTAGGGAGGTTAGAACTGGTTAAATCTACATTATCTACTCTACATCTTTACTGGATTTTATCTTTTCCTCTACCTAGTTTTGTTTTGGATGACATTGATAGAATTTGTCACAATTTCATTTGGGGGGATTCTGAGTTGAAATCTAATATTCACCTTCTTAAGTGGGATAGTATCACTTTACCTAAGGTTGAAGGTGGGCTTGGTTTAAGGAAGAGCAAAGAAGTGGCCGAAGCTTGTATCATTCTGAATGCTTGGGATGTGGCACGGAAAAAGGATTCGTTGTGGGTGAAATGGGTGAATGAGAAATATTTAAGGAAGGAAACTTATTGGAGTGTGAATGTATCCACTAATTTCTCATGGATGTTTAATAATCTCATTCATATTAAGGATGAGGTTTTGAGATTTTTTGAGATAAAAATTGGCAAAGGGGACAGTGTTGATATTTGGAAAGGTCCATGGCTTAATGGGAGATTCCTTCATGACCTTGTTGAGTATAATTATTCTGTGCGTGATGGCTTACTTAATGGTGCTAATTTGAACACTATTATCAATAATGGCTACTGGAATAATAAGGATTCGAGGTGTTCTAAGAAGCTATTGGAAGTTATGGAAAATGTGCATATTGACAAAGAGCAAGTTGATAGCTACTACTTCAAGGGGCAGAAAGAGGTTAGGTTGAAGCTTATTTGGGATCATATAAGAACTAAAGGTGAGAAGAAAGACATTTTCTCATGGCTTTGGAAGTCAAAAGCCAGTATGAACTCTAAGTTCGACATGTGGAAAGCTATCCATAATAAACTTCCTACTACCGATTACTCTATAAGAAGGGGAATTCTTGTTACTTCTATATGTTATCTTTGTATGAATGATTATGAGGACACGTTTCACATATGTTTTAGTTGTAGCTTCATGAAGGAGATGTGGAACAAAGACTTGGATAAAAAGTTAATCAATTCTAATCCTATGAATTGGGATAGTATTATTAATATGAAGAGTAAAAGTGCTGGTGTTGATGTCCCTGTTATTCTATATCATACTTGGTTTGAACGAAACAGAAGGGTCCATAGTAATGTATGCAAGGATGTGAATATTCTGTGGAAGATTACTGAGTCTGACATTCTCATTATTATTCACTGAATTTTCTAGTTTTCTGAAGAGGGTGGTGGTCTGCTCTTTTTCTGCTTTTTAGAGGTGTTGATTCGGTTCCTATGGTTCTATGTATCTTAGAGTTGTTGTCCTATGCTCTGCATGACGTCCAAGCATACTTATTATGGTTTGAGCCTCGTCTAGTTTGTGTCTGGAACCTGCTCTATGCTCCTAAGGTTTGATGGCTTACTGTTGGTGGGTGTATGAGTCTGGCGACCTGCTGGTTTTTCTTAGCTGGTTTTCTAGTTGTGGTGGTTGTTTGCTGATGGCTGGTTTGTTTTGGCTAAGATGGATGCTGTGGTTCTTGGCTTTCTTATTTCTCTGGCACTGTCTTTCTCCCCTCTCATTACTGCCTGCAATGATGGTTGAGTTTCTTCTGCTGATCTGTGATGGTTGTTGATCTGCTGATTCTTTCTTTTGGTCTTGTGTTCCCCTCTCTCTATTTCGGCAATGATGGTCGAGTTCTTCCGGTGATCTGTGATGATTGTGGATCTTCTGTTTCTTTCTGGCTGTTTTGTTGGTTGTTTTTCTTGAAAAGGGAGCTTTCTTCTTCTTATTTTTGCTGAAGGTTGATTGGCTCGTTGATCTGTGGTAGTATGAACCTTCTGATCTTTTCCTTTGATCATGTGCTTCCCTCTCATAGTTGTTTCACAGCTGTGATGGTTGAGTCGTTTCTGGTTGTTCTTTTGGCTATTCTTCATGACAAGGGAATCTTTCTTTGGTTTTTGCTGAAGATTGTTTGGCTTTGAAGGGTTTGGTGTCTTGCTACTATTTGGTGCATGAGCTCCTATTCAATTTTTTATCCCCTCTCTCTTCTTTCTCTTATTTGAGTATAACACCTGTAAAGTTACATACTTTTCCTTTTACCATCTTTAGGTTTGAAGATGGATAACATTGTACACAAACCAAACGAAAAATACAAAAAAAGCAACACGAGTTTTCGACCGACCAAAACAAAAGTTAGTTTATGTGGTTCAATGCGAGAAAACAAAGAGTTTCAAAAGGAATAAAAAGTTAAGTGTGATCTTTGTATTACGTTAAATCCTCAATTTATACCCTAATCTCATAATTAGTGGTAATTGTGAGATCGGGGTGTAACATGGTATTTCTTGTTTTTAAAATTATAGATTTGTAATGTAATTTATCCTTTACAATGGAGTTCATGATTTTACTGTTTTCAATAGTCCATTAATAGAAATTGGATAAAGGAAGAGAGGAAAAATTCAATAAATTATTAAAAGTAATGGACACTTTAGTAATGGAATTACGTGGTGTTATAGAAAGTTTGATTATAACTTAACAATTTTGGTTTGACTAAATAGTGCATACAATGAGAAAATACATTAAATATGATAGTTTGCCTAGTTTGGATGGAAAAAGAAATTACTTGATGCCTAAAATAAATCAAATAAAGATTTTGCTTAAGGGGAAAGAAAGAGGTAATTACTTTGTGTATTTGAACACAAAATCTTATCACACAAAAATATCATTAGTTAAAAGGTTCCCTTTATTGTTGGGGCCAATTTGAGAAAATATGAGAGAGAGGTATGATTTTTCCTAATTAAGATGTGCCCACAAATTAGAGTTGGGAAATGTAAAAGGGGATTCAAAGATAAAGCAAAGAGAGATATGATGGATTTCAAGACATAAATAGTCTCCTAAAAGGTTGATGATCTTTCTTCTAGTAGGAGTCATATGGTCACAGAGTTTTGATAATTAATTTACACATTAGGAATGCCTAGTTGTGACTTGAGGCTAATCATCTTCTTTTGTGGAATTTGACATACAATGGTTTCTCTCACATGTGGGTTTATGAGGAATGGTATTCATGATTTTAATAAGTCTTCTCCTCTCGTGCATTCCAAATAGGGAGCCAACCTCGACCTGTCGTTGTACCTCTCGTTCCCCATCAGCTTCAAAAAACCCTAAAGGTCCATCTTCTGCCCATATAAACAACCATGAGAGTCATTGCATCCAAGCGGAACATAACCCCTGGTCTTCCTAGACTATGGGGGGATTCTCGTAGAAGACCCCTAACATAAGATCTCTCTAACCCCTCCATGCAATCAAAAATCCCATACCTTGAAATTTGAGTGTTGGTCTTCCACCAAGCCTCGACTCCAACACACCATCCTGAAGATCCCTACATAAGTGTGCAGGGTTCCTAGGAGGTCTACGGTGTCCCTCAATATTCTCCGTGATGACTAGATACCCCTTTGAATTTCTTTGTAAGGTGAGAGATTGATCCCAGATCATGGTCGCATCTTCCATTGTATGCATCGCTGACTCGAGCAACCCTCCTACTAGCCAGACCCGGTAAACTTCAATGAAGAGGATATGGCCTTGAGAACACATGGACCCGACCAGAGTCCAAAGACTTTGTCCTGGCTAGTCAAACACCAGGGACAAGGAGTAGAATGATTGCTGACCCGTCTTCATCGGGAAAGAATATCCCTACGTAGAGAAGAGATGACAGGGAGTCAAAAAGACCCCAAGGCCCCTGGGGCTCTACATCACCAACAAGGGTGAAATGGTAAGTTTCCCTTTATCTTTAGTTGGCTTGGTGATTAATACAAATAAGATAAGGGATGACATATCAACCAGTGATTGGTCTGTTATTATTTAACTTGAAAATAATGCAATTAGTAGGCCATAGCTTAGAATATAGTAAAAGTATATATCAAATTGAACAAAAAAATGTAAGGATTCCATTTGAATTCGATTCAATACCTAGATTTGCTTTGAATTTTAGAAGTACCCAAAGTTACTAAATTTGATTTATTAAAAGCACGGAAACCCTAAATTCTTGGTTTTAATGATCATAACATGATTAGATGGATAAAGTTTAGCCTTTTTGGATAAAAAGGGCATCTTTGACTTAATATGAGATTAGTAATGTATATGAAATCAAAATTAGGACTTGTAAGTCATAAGGACATCAAAAGTGATAGTTGGGGTTTTAGAAAGTCAAAACCCCATGAAATCCTACATTGACCCCAAAACCCTAAATTGGAACCCAAGTCAGTCTTAGTGGTAGATTTTGGATAAATTACTAAAACTTGGGTGTTATGCATTAGTTTCAGGGTGCTTTCTTATTCTCAAATTCTCATATCTTAGACTTTTAATCTCTTTTGAGAAAGGTATGTGGTTACGCCTATGACTACTTGACTTAACCAATTGTTGCAGTTTCTTGGAGTTTCCTCGATTGGATTGCAATTAAATGCTTGCACATTTATTTTGTTCCTACAATCTATAAAGTTACTATGGATATCACATTACATAAGTATATCTTTCTCAACTATCTCTGGTGGATTTAAGTGATACATGTGGGATGTATGAAATGTCACTATGATAAGAAGAGCACATCATGCCAAGGCCTATCTATGAAATGTCACTATGGTGATGAGTGATTAAGACGAGATAAGAAGATCACATTGGTCCAAGGCCTATTTATTAAAGGTCACTATGGTGACGATTGATTAGGACATGATAAGAAGATCACCTCTGGCCAAGGCCTATGTATGATGTGTCCACTATAGGGACTAAACCCTAGAGAGAGGATACCCCACCTGAGTACTCCAGAGAGGGAGGTACTATAGAGATTAAGTTGAGAAGTTAGAAATAAAATGAATGTTCATGTTTGTAATCATATATGTTGCTATGACTGATTAGATTGTTACACCTACATGTGAGTATTTTGTTTCTCCTACATTCCAATATAACTTGTTATACAGATTGGGCTTTTGTTTCATGGTGTCTCAGGTACATGTTATATAAGATGATATTAACATATGATGGAAATATGAAATTACTTAAAGATATTAAATTTTATTTGTAAGGAGAATTAGATAGATACATATTCTCATATAGTTCTCATATGCACGGTTATGATGGTACAAATTTATGTAATACCTTTTAAGGAGCATTTTTTAAACAATATTGAATTAATGGAATTATCTGCTATTGTTTATTTTTTGATTAATTCTGGATCCTTGGGGAAAATTTTAGGTAATGGATCACATATTTTTGCCTTCCTTAATTGGGGGTTGCTAAAAATTGAGGTCATTACAATTAGAGTCACCATTGATCAACCAGTTCACATGGCTTCAAAGATTCCACCATTCCTCTTCTTCTATCAGGATAAGTGAGAGTTCAGATTGCACGTTGAATACATAGCCGATCAGTGACCAGATTATATTGTTCCACCAAACTATCTTTCATCATATTGATGTTGTGAATGAATCTTTTTCTATCACAATGTCTCTTTCTCATAATTCCCTTATCCCACTGCATCATGTTGTTTTGGCTCAGCTCAATGTTTCAAAAAACTATTCATTACCCCTTCAGACATCCCTAAGGATACAGTTGAAATCTGAGTCCTCTATACAATGAGATTTGGTATGAAATCACTACGTTCTTATTATAGTTTTAGTAGTTTTAACCAAAACAGGGAAGTCGTCTGAGTCTATCTTAGGTAGGTGTCCAACAGTAAGGTCTGGGAAGCAGATGATGACATTAGTGTTTGTTAGAGCCCTATCGAGACATTCATGGAGTAGACCGTGCCTATATGTAGATTTTTGACTTGAGAACCCCAAGTCAATGAGCCCCTCTTGTAATAAGGTTTTGTAGAAGATGCTTGCTTTAGTGAACTTGAAGGACACTCCACCCATCTTCTCCTGTAGGGACATTATCATGTTGAAATCCCCCAGCACAATCCAAGGATCTGAGTACATATGACCCATTGTAATCAGGTGTTTTAATAACAAAGATATCATAGAAATATGTGAATTTGCGTAAATAAAAGTGACAAAAATGGAATTATTAACTTTATAGGTAAAGA
The DNA here is from genome assembly GCA_963693085.1 of Alisma plantago-aquatica. Classification (NCBI taxonomy): domain Eukaryota; kingdom Viridiplantae; phylum Streptophyta; class Magnoliopsida; order Alismatales; family Alismataceae; genus Alisma; species Alisma plantago-aquatica. The sequence goes on from OY856412.1 coordinate 640,253,252, forward strand.
ACAATATATGAGTGTAGATTACCTAACATTGCATTGTTCTTCATTCATGTAAAGCCAAATGCCATCCCCAAAATCGCTGAGCTTCTGAACAATGAGAGTTCATAAAATCCAACCATTTTATAGATGCAAGAGAACTACATGCATTGACATGAGGTTCGATCATGCCTACCAACTTAGGTTTATGAACACACATGTACACCTTCAAAGTTTTGAATGTGTCCTGATTGCCAATCCCTCTAACGTTCCTACTCAATAGCATGACTATTTAATAATTAGAAAATGGTGCATGGAGGAACTATTAGGCCTGATTTGGATCCTAGTTGGTTCTCCTTTTCCTTCTCCACAACCATGACATTCATTGAAAGTCCTCGTCCGCTAGTCTTTCCAATAGTTTGGGGCTCTCCCTTAGCTATTCCTGGCTAGTGCTAGTCTTCCCACTACTTTTCATTCATGTCCCACTTCCCTAGATTACCCTACATGTTGTCTTGTTTTTACCTTCTTTCCTTGTATTGATTCTATTCTTTCTTGTGGTAAGCGTAAGGATAGGCAAGCTCTACATGATGAATTCAGGGTTGACCCCCATTTTAGCATTGTTATTCTTATCTATTATATTGATGGCTTCATCCATTGCTAGTAGGACCACTGAATGAGGCATCACCTTCCCCTTATGATCCCCCTCTGACGTTGATTCCTCCGCCTGGTTAACAACTAGTTCATTCTTGATGTCCTTTAAGTATTCTCTCTTCAATTGTGCAGTTTCAATATGATTTACCTTCTTCTTCTTCCAATCCTTATCTGGTCTTGCCTTAGCACCCATGATGTTATTGTTCCTCTCCACCTTTTCTGGCTCCTTGTCTAGCACACATCATTCCTCCTCAACAAACATGCTTGCTAATATGTTAGTCATGGTGATACCTTCCCCTTGAGAGTTCCTTTTTACATGATTGGGGCTCCTCGCCTGATGCCTTCTTCTTTGGGTTTGCTACTCCTCACTTCTTTTTGTGGTTAGCGATTCCTTGACTACTTGCTCACTTGTTTCCTTAGGCTTCCCAGTAGGGGGGTTGATAGTTCATAGCAACATTTGGGAATATGCCCCTCGTTGCCACATGCCAGACAAGCGTAGCGCAAGCCTTTGTACTCCACCTCATACTCTACACCATTGATGATGATTGAGGGAATTGGTTCCTTTATTCTGTTGATTACAACTTCTAATCTAGCAAACCTACATTGTGTTCTTTTAGTAGTGTAGGCATCTGCCTTGATTAGCCCTCCCAAAGACAATCCAATATATTCAAACATCGTCGAAACATCGAGGTGCAGGGGAAGATTCATCACACATACCCATATGAAAATGTACTTAGTTGGTCCTCAGTAAGTATGAATGACGGTGTCTAATCCCACACTGCCAAGTTGCATCTGAATGGCTTCCATGGCCCCCATGTCCTTGCAGTATGATAATCTTTCTTGTGGGACAATTAGACTACAAAGTGCCCTAATTCCATCTCAGACATATTAAACCTACCAGAGATGTCCTAGAGAAGTTTGAGTCTCTCTCATAGCTTCATGTATCCAATTTAATAACCAACCAATTGCACCACGATTATGTACTTTGAAGGTCATGTCATCTTTTCCTCCACCTCCAAATCTATGGTAAGCGTTGTATTTCTGTCCATTTCCCCTAAAGTAAAAAAATCCATAGAGTGATCTTTGAAGAGCTTATCCAGAAGGAAGGATTCGATCCCATTCATATTTGGTGTAGCCTTGCTAGATACTACTTATTTGTATGATGTTGCCCCATTGATCCATTCCTTTGTATTATTATCTTGTGTGTCACCATTAGGAACTCATCCAAACCCCTGATGAGGTGATGTTTCCATTACTTCATCCCTCACCCAGGGATGATCCCTTCTCTTCTCCCCTTCATCTCTACATTGATTTCCCATCTCATGGTATGCCTCTGGACTCCCTCATAGGATAGTGTAATGAAACTATACACCCACTTCTAGTATTTCCATCCCCACTTCAACTCCTGCAATTTTGCCGCTATTTACTTTTCCTCCCGGATCCCTCAGATCTCCCTGTAATGTTTTCTCCTCTCTGGTTGTTGCGGTTGATCTTCCTTGGCCTCCATTATTTTTTCCGCCATTGCTAGAAACCCCACATCCCCTTGGGTTCCTAAGTATGGTTCTACATAAGTACCACTATTCTAGATATACTAGTCAAACACAAATCATAATATAATGGTAAGACTAGCATTTTAGTCAATTTTTCATATAAAGGCAATCAAACCAAGAGGGGTCCAACAAACCATTAAAAAATAATAATTCAACAACCACAAGAAATTATATGAATCAAAATCAAGAAATACAAGTCTCCAACAATCTTATTTAAAGTTAAATTAATTGTTAATAATAGACCTCAATAAAATAATGTGAATTTAAATTTAATAATGACCATAATAAAATAAAGGATATACATACCTTATCATCATACCTGAGTGTCTTGTAAAACTCTTTAGGCACCGAGTTAGGGATTTGACAACTTTATATTCATATTTATTCATTGAATAAATATGGATTTTTTTAAATTCAATAATATAATATTGACCTACTGTTAGATGGAAATCCAAACTAAAACCCATTCCAACGCCTCCTCACAACATTGATGGAGAATCTTCAACAACCAACGAGTTGTTGGGTAGAGAGGACCAACTGGGCAGTGTGACATGAGGAAGAAGGGAGTTAGGAGGAAGAGGGTGATGTGATGATACTCATCGTACATCGAATTGGTCTATAGTGGTTCCGACTATCATCACAAGGTTCACATTACTACAAGTGAAGGTCGAGATCGACTGTCTAACATAGGGGTCCCTAAAAGAAATTGATGGTGGAGTAGTACCTTCTAGAGTCATATTGTAGTTTAAAAGTTGCAATAGAGGTGTGAGGTTTGGTATGAGGACCCTTGTGACTATGAGGTGAGGGCATAGGTCGGATGGTTCTTTGGGCATTTTTTCTTCAGGTCATGACAGGGGTGATTTAGGGCTTGTTGTGTTCCAAAACAAATGAGGAACACATTGGCAAACAAATCATGTTAAATGAGTCATGAGGGTGACAAAGGAATGAGAATGATGGGCATCAACTGTGGCATTGAGCAGTCTCAAGCCACCGTGGGAAGGCAGGAGGATGGGGACAATGAACCTCCACCCCCTGATTACTCACCCCCGATAGAAAACCACATGACACATATGACAAACAATGAAATATGGATCATAGTCAAGAAAATGGGCTTGGACTATGATTTAGCTGAAATAATGAACTTATATATCAACTTATAAATCACCACCAAATGTGTATTTGATGTCCGATTATTCCCAACATATATAGGTACCCTAATTTGACTACAATGAATACAAATATGACCTAATACTCTCATTTTGAAGTTATTTGTATAACAATTATCCTATAATAAATTAGTCACTTATGACCTTAGATCTCAATAAGGTCTAGCCTACTATGAAATAGAAAAATATGGTACTAAGAGACATCTAATATAAGAATAGGCAAGAAAAGTAAAAACGGAAGTTTGATAACAACATAATGTGATAGGGGACTAGATGAAAGGAAGATTAAACTATATGCTTAGATTTGAGTATGATAAAGAGGTCATGGACCTTACCATATCACTTATCCTAAATATCACTCACGATCTCGCATTCTCAAAGTGTGAGACATGAAACGAGACCATGAAAAAGGTGGTATATAGATGGAAAACCACATATTGTCTCCTACAAATTTGAAAAAAGAGATGTAGTTTTTGTTTTATTCATGAATTCAAGATTGTGGAACGGAATTGTAGAAAATCTCATCACAACATAAAGTGTTCTCAAAACCAGGAAACAACCAAGCACCATCTTCAACGACCTTGGGTTACAATGAAAACATGCAATTTTATGCATACAAATATCTATGCACTGATGCCCAGTCAAAAACACCACCAAAATCAATATCAGTTGTTCCTCGCATAATAGACCGACACCACAACAAAGACGTGTTGTAGTCAGTGTTGTCTGAGATTGAGAAGGCACATAAAATTATAGCCTTCATAACACCAATGTGTTCTCTTGAAGGACTAGGTGTTTGGATGATTTTCCTTCTTTATGCATGAAACTTTTGCAGTGAGATAGGGTCAAGCATAGCCAAGCGGAGATCGACAACAAACAACTGTATGATATAATCAAGGCCACAACACCAGCCCCATGGAGATGGAAGAAGGAAGTAGATAACATTGTGTAGTTTCTCGACGACAACCACACAAGCTGCTCATCATGTAACTTATGTGCATCTAAGAAATATGTTGATCCGATTGTAGATCCGGTCCCAAAATTAAATAGATTTTTGCCAAAGCCCTCCATAGTATGGTATGATCTATTTTTCATATCTGAATAGGAATCCGATTACATTTCTTGTAACGACCCCGCCTCCTCGTAACCCCCAATTAAGGGAGACCCGAAGGTCAGAGCCGTTATTCAATTAACATGATCAAAGGTTCGACAAATAATCAATAATAATTATGAAATTCTACTACTAAACTGAAAACTGGTATAAAATAAAAAATTTTACTTACCTTTTAAAAGTTGGGATTTCTAAACTTCTATCCATGAAGATACCAGTCTAACTAATCCCCCTGTGTACATTATTTCTCATTTAGTTCCACATATGCCACTTTACTGTTTGTTCTTTTCATTTGTACCTAAAATGCCGACAAACAAAACGTCGGTAAGCAAGAAGCAGGTATGTGAGGGAAACAATAATTATGCAACTATGTTAACAATGTAGTCAACCAAATATCATTTAACATCCAAGATTATGTTTTAAGCAATACTACTCAATCCTTGCATATCCCCTATCTCTGTACCGTCCCTGTAGTGGACATGGATACTACCTCTCTCATATGGTAGATCTGTACCCCCATGTTCCTACCACACAGGTAGCCAATTCCTAGGGTTATGGAGTCGCATGGTCCTACCCAAAGGTAGACCAATCCTTGACTCATGATGACTTGATGGACCTACCCCATTGGTAGCCATTTACTAAGTCATTTAATGACCTGATGGACCTACCCCATTGGTAGCCATTTACTAGGTCAATCCATTAGGTTACAGAGGGGACTAGGATCTGAGCTAGTAGGCACATCTCTTATGTGATAGTCATACTCACATTATAATTTGCATGAATTAAAATCATCCAACAATTAATCCAAGCCACGATGTAAACATCGAGAAAATCCTCGGCAAACTAATGCAGGATAATCATAAGTGTAACCACATACCTATATCGTAGGTTTGGAGATAGAATTTATGTAGAGAGAGAAAAAGTCCAATCAAGCAAGCAAGGTGCACAAAAATCCTGAAATAAACATTCCAACTTCCTTTTATCAATATTTATCCAATTTCATTTTAATTCCTTAGGATTGCTATTCCAATTTTAGGGTTTCTTGGAAATTAGAGTTTCATTACCTTTTTCCCAATTTTATTTCACTTTTATCAAAATATACATCATGCCCTAATTTTCATATCTTATTTTCCATTAAGATTCTTAAGATCAGGTTTGGTCCACAAAAACCCTAATTTTTGGATTACTCTATCTTTTCTTTTCTTTTCTTTTTCTCTATTCTAGGGTTCTTCAACATATTAATCAACATATTGAACTAAAAACCCTAAACATGCAATTCTATCATCAAAATGGGTTAAAAACCATCTTAATCATTAATCAAGTTAAACATGCTCGAATTAACCTAATTGCAAGACTAGGTATATCTTTTATCAACAATTAGTGTTTCTAACCACAAATATAAAATCTTTTCTAACCAAAATATGCACTTTTGCAAAAAGAGATAGATTTAGACCTTCAAACCATTTTTAACATATTCCTCATATTTTTTTGATCATTTTTCATGTATAAATTTTCTTCATCTGAGTTTCCTATTAAAAGATACAATTTTTATAGGAAAACCCCTTTAATTGATTTATTGGATATATTCTAGAAAAACGACAGTCGTCGGATCTGTGGTCCGCGGCTCCACTCAAGATCCAGCGTCCCAGATCGTGCGCGCCCTCTCTTTGTAAACAAAAGATCAAATTGTCCGTTCTAACCTTGGCGCGACTGAAGGGAGTGAGGGGTAAGGCAATAATTTCACGGGAGGCCTTCTTCAACCTCGCGTCGTCTCCTGTTGCGATCTGATGGTCAACCTCAGGGTTGACTTTGGGCTCCAAACCTCCTGCGAGTAAGCAGATTGTACATGGAGTTTCTTCTCCCTTGGCTGAAGCTGAAGATGACCTCTATTGATCACCCGAGCATCGCCAAGCTGCCTCCCCTACTCACCGGAATCCGGTGAGGTCTGTTGCGTCGATGAGGGTCCATGTTAGGGTTGCTGGCCCAATTGAAAGCACAAAAATGCTCCACGAGATCTTCTACAGAGGTTGGAGTAGCCAAAACATATGTTGGTGTCTCCGTTAAACCTCCCCTATATATAGGGTCGAGACAGTCCCTGCTAGATTGGGCATTTTCCAAAACCGCGACCAAACCTAGTCAAACCAGGAACCTTTCCCTTCGGTTTAAACCCCTGGATCTAAAGGAACGATCACCAGGCTTGCTTATGCTCTGGATTCTCGAGATAGGGTGGGAAATCCTTCTTGTATCCAACAGAATCCCATTCCTATCGGGACTTAGACACTGCACGTCCATCATTGGATGAAGATCCAACAGACCATATCGCTTGCGTTCAAAGCAAAGGAAAGCTTTTTTCCATTAATTCATAATTAATTCCCAAATCGAATATAACTTGAAAAATTGATTCCTCCCAAACCATAACTCCTTTCGTTCTCAAATTTTAAGGGAAGGTTCCTTTTAATATTGCCTAGCTGTGTACGAAATTTGGGAATCAAAAAGCAATGGATGGGAATGCTTCCTTCTCTCCCAAGTTGCTCATTAATTAGTCCAAATTAATTGATATTCCTTTTTCCTTTGTCATTATCTTGTTATTTTGGGTCCCTTGGACCTCAAGAAATCCTAAAGGCACGGATTCCCATATTGGGGAACATCTATTTGCCTTTATCCTTTTATTTATGTCTATTTCACCTATTTTCCTTATCTTTTTATTAAAATATCTCATTTTGAGGATTTATCTTTTTATCTCTCTTTTTATTTTCCTTTTAATAGTAGAAACCCTTTGGATATGAAAATCCACCAAGGATAACTCAATTGTACCTCTTTTCACTTATTTTCCACATTTTAACATTGCTTTCAATTTCTTTCTTAATAAAGAAATAATTATTTGATCTTTTCTTGTATTATTGCCTTTTCTTCGCAATCTTGGATTCCTTGGCACCCAAGGAACCTAAAGGTACGAAATCCATCCTTGGATTACATTCTTTTGCCTTCTAGAGGTTTCCACATCTTTCTTTTCTCGAATTCTGAATTAATTAAATTTCCCTGTTATTGGGCCCAATAGCCAATAAAGCCCACAATGCAATCATCAAGGCTATTGTAAATGAAATTACATCGTTATTTGTTCAATATGAGAGTTTACATTTCTCATCATATGAACCCAAAATTGGGGTTGTAACATCCTTCCCCTCTTATAGGAATTTTGTCCTCAAAATTCCACTAAGCAAACAAACAATTCAGGATAAACCTTTCATATGTCCATCATGGCTCCCGTGTGGTCTTACACTTTCCATGGTGCTTCCTAAGAACCTTTATCATCTCCTATTATTCCATCTGAGTTCTTTCTTACCTTAGTATATCATGCCCTCATAGGTGAATCAGGACATTTCAGCCTCTTAAAAGCGGAATAGGTTCAAGGCTCAACACATGGCTTGGGTACCTCGCATAGTGCTCTAGATCGAACTCATGGAACACATTATTCATCATGTTATCCTTAGAGGCAAGGCTAAACACAACTATCTCCACAAATCCATCTCAAATGGACCCATATATCGGGGACTCAACTTTCTCAGCTGTAGCTTAGAGGGGTCGGATTTTCACGTCAATATTCTCCCATAGTGAACTGCATGTCTGTCTACTTTGCATTAGCTCATGACTCATGTCACCACTGGGCTCTCTCTCGGCCATTGCATGATCAAAGCGACTTCATCTACACAAACTATGGTTCTTTTCTGACCTTTGCGAGGCCTCCTTCACCAACATCATCTTAATGAAGTGGTGAACGACACAACCTCTCTATAAGACTTCTTGCATCCCGATAAAGGTTATGGTGGTTAAAATCACATCTTAAGAATTGTATCTATGCATCACCCTGATTGAGCATACCTACTCTCATCAGACCCTCTAGTCTGGACCATACTTTCCATTAGTATGAGGTGATAAATTGTACTATCATCGAGTTCTTCATGTATCTACTTCCACCTCATGGAAGTAAGCCTTGGTCATACCCAAGAACTTTTAAACTCTCATCATGGTGTGGTTGAACCATCTTTCTCTCTTAAGTAGTTCAACTGAATCTGTCCCGTGACAGTACTCTTTCTTTCTCATGTCATCTAGGTAATGCGATCTACCATAACCCATATTGGATCTTGACCTTCCTTGGTCTAGGGGAGACTCACAACATCCATAGTGATGAACTCCCATTCCCTCTTGGAAACTCTTTACACTTTATATCCATGCACTGGGTCACTGGCGTTCGTCCTTTACCTCCTGACTTGCATGGCCACATGCAATTTCATCTTAAGCATCCAAGTACTACTATTGCTTACTATCTTTGTAGTATCACGATGTTTGGTGATCTTAAAACCATGATCTTCTATATGTCACGATTCTTCAAGCTTGGTACCTCCGAAACCCTAAACTACTCTAATTAGGGTTTCAACACCTTCCTTTTTAATGAAGTGTTTCTGAGGTCCTATCACCATCCTTTCGCTACATCAAGGACTAAACTGGCTAACCAAACAACCAATAACCTGTTCAACAGACATCGCCATATCTGAGTGTTAGACAAACTTATCTCTTTTCCCAAATTAAGGTTAGCTTAGCAACCTCAACTTCTTCTAGCTTCTAGCTAAACTAGGCAGCTATATCTCAGCCAGAGCATTCATTACCACTTCTTATCCTTATGTGTTAGGTAATGTTGAAGACATACACCTCTGCATATTCCACCATCATCTCATCTCAAACTCTAGGTTTGTCTTCAACAAGAAACTCTGAGCTCATCCTCATGGTGATCAAACTCAACTTTGCATAACTTGCAAATTCCACATAGCTCATGATAAAACATCCTCGCAAGATGATTTCCTTGTTACTCTTAGTGTTTGTAAACCATCCATGTATCATTCACTCCCCCAAGGTATGTTACCATCTATGTCCTCATACCTCGTAGCAACGTTCCAACTCACATCATCTTTTACCCCTGGTGTATGGCATGCATACTGCCCCATCTCTCCCTCCCATAACAAGAGGAAATAAGCATTTGGCGGCCGTCCAAAAACAAAGTTCTTCCTATTCCAAGAGCAGAGATGATACATCCCACATCGCCAGTACACCTTCAATTCTAAGTTGAAACGTGCAACTTATGTCTCTACATCACAAACATCAAAATTAGTTCCATGGAAAACTAGTTTCGAACCTACTTGGGTCACCACACAATCCTCAGTCATCACCTCTAGGTCTATAGGGTACCGACACTTTTGGGGTCATCCCTTTTCCCTTATGCATCTAGAGAGTGCCCTACTCATCTACCCTTTGGGTCCCATGAATCCATGAAGGTGATCAATCTCCTAACCCATGGCCCTCAGACAATGATAGCTGTTACCTCCCGACCCTATGGTCATGTGCAACTAGGGAATTAGGCAACTCCTTCTTCCATTGATCTTATCCCTACGTAACCCTAGGATAAACTTAGGAGTCTGTTATAGTACATGTCCACTTAGAACCTTACCCAATCCTTCATCATCTCTCTCTGCATTCATGACTGACTTTCATCCCTTCATAGGGGTCATGACAACCTCCCTATCTTGGTCAGGCCCCATACCGGTTACTTCCATGGTAACACATCCATTTGCACTTAGAGATGGTTATCTATGGGTTTACTGGTTCAATCTCATACCATGTACTTTTCACTTAGCTTCTCAAGATCCTATGAAACCTCTTTAGGTTACCTCAAAACCAACAAAACTGGTATACACCCTACCAAAGGGTCCCTCTCCTAGGATGGGAGGAAACTAAAACTCTTGACGACAAGGACACAACCATCCTTAGGGTTTACCTTCACATGAGCATGTCTAACCCAACAGCTACTAAGGCACAAGTTGATCACCTATTAAACCATGATAGGTCGTACTTGTTCTCTTTCCTCAATACATGATCGACTTAGTTGTGAGAGGTTCATCAAACATACCCTCATCTTAAGGGATTTCCTTTTCCTCTACACATGAGGAGTATCATGCTCGAAACTATAAAGTCTAAAATCTCATCAAGATCATCGGATACACTGCTTCCCCTCTTAGGCCTAGGAGCCCTAGGTTTACCTTCGGGTGTCCAATTACATGTTCAATCTCTTAACCACGAATCAAGCATGTCCAAGGTAAGTCATGTACTTCCATGATCCTTCTACTCGAGTAAAACTTCAGAGTTGAGTCCTCTTCCAGGACAACGAACTAGGTATAAAGCCTCACAACTGGTTTCTTAAACCTCCTTAGGGTCTAAAGCACTCTTTATCTCATCCAACAGGTAATCACTTATACCATAGGTACTAGAAGCATCGTCCTCTACTCCCCACTAATCCTCAAGTTTCGGGGTTTTAGGCTTCCAACCTCCTTGTTGGGGTCCCGCTTCCTCTCTCTAGAGCTAATTCCACCTCCAACCATACCACTAGAGGTCCCTTCTCTATGAAGGCTCAAGCTCACAAGCATACCCCTATGTGGGTGAAGCCTATGCTCAACTCATGTTTGGATTAAGATTATACCTGACCCTTTATGATCATCCCATAAACCATCCATCATGCATACTAGCCAGGGTTTCAACATACTGCCGTCTACTGACGTACTCTAGGTGCAAGCTATACCCTACCTACATAAGCCCATAAGGTTCTATAGGTTCTTATCTAACTTCATTCATGAAGGAGCTACCCTTTACTGTAACATGTACGACCCTTCCCAGGGTTGGGTTGCCAAAGGTACTCGGTCATCAGCTTCTCATGGTTCATATGGCATCCAAGGCATGTCTATCTAAACACCTGGTCCACCATGACATCTAACTCATCACGTCATCTCTCTCTCAAACCTCCACTTAGGGTTAGGATTAAACATCAACCTCAGAGGATGTGCTAGGTCTCTACTTGAATGGAGATCTTTACCTCCAAGACTAACTTTCTCTACTCATTCTCCTAACAAGAAGGTCCTGCCTCATGTCTTTCTTGAGGGAAATGACAACTTATGTCATACGACCTAAGCATGTATCTATCCTTTTATGCTTACTCTATTAAGCTTATGTCCATGACATCTTATTTACATGCTTTTTATTAATTTGGTGGAGGATTCCTTAATCCTTATCAACCTTACCCATACCTCAAGAGGGTGAGGAGAAGAGAGGAAACCCTAATCCTTAAGGTCCTTATCAGAGTTTAAGTTGCGAAGGGATGAACAAGAGGAGAGAGTCCTAAAGGTATCTTATTTTGATTCATACCCTAAGACTTTGGCCAGGCAGTCACACAGATCCAGGAGTCCTCGTATTCCGACCAGCGGTGTGGAGTAAAATATTGCCAGCCATGGTCGTGATCCTTTTCTAGACACCTCTGTCTTTCAGATAATCCTCTAATAACTCCCTTGGGTTCTACAGAATTTGTAAAATTTAATAATTATTAAAGATTAATTGAGGAACCTATGCTCTGATACCAATTGTAACAACCCCACCTCCTGGTAACCCCCAATTAAGGGAGACCTGAAGGTCAGAGCCGTTATTCAATTAACAGGATCAAAGGTTCGACAAATAATCAATAATAATTATGAAATTCTACTACTAAACTGAAAACTGGTATAAAATAAAAAACTTTACTTACCTTTTAAAAGTTGGGATTTCTAAACTTCTATCCATGAAGATACCAGTCTAACTAATCCCCCTATGTACATTATTTCTCATTTAGTTCCACATATGCCACTTTACTGTTTGTTCTTTTCATTTGTACCTAAAATGCCGACAAACAAAACGTCGGGCAGCAAGAAGCAGGTATGCGGGGGAAACAATAATTATGCAACTATGTTAACAATATAGTCAACAAAATATCATTTAACATCCAAGATTACATTTTAAGCAATACTACTCAGTTCTTGCCTATCCCCTATCTCTGTACCGTCCTTGCAATGGACATGGATACTACCTCTCTCATATGGTAGATCCTTACCCCTATGGTCCTACCACACATGTAGCCAATTCCTAGGGATATGGAGTCACATGGTCCTACCCAAAGGTAGCCCAATCCCTGACTCATGATGACTTGATGGACCTACCCCATTGGTAGCCATTTACTAAGTCATTTAATGACCTGATGGACCTACCCATTGGTAGCCATTTTCTAGGTCAATCCATTAGGCTACAGAGGGGACTAGGATCTGAGCTAGTAGGCACATCTCTTATGTGATAGTCATATTCACATTATAATTTGCATGAATTAAAATCATTCAACAATTAATTCAAGCCACGATGTAAACATCGAGAAAATCCTCGACAAACTAATGCGGGATAATCATAATTGTAACCACATACCTGTATCGTAGGTTTGGAGACATAATTTATGTAGAGAGAGAAAAAGTCCAATAAAGCAAGCAAGGTGCACAAAAATCCTGAAATAAACATTCCAACTTCCTTTTATCAATATTTATCCAATTTCATTTTTATTCCTTAGGATTGGTATTCCAATTTTTGGGTTTCTTTAAAATTAGGGTTTCATTACCTTTTTCCCAATTTTATTTCACTTTTATCAAAATATACATCAAGCCATAATTTTCTTATCTTATTTTCCATTAAGATTCTTAAGATCAGGTTCGGTCCACAAAAACCCTAATTTTCGGATTACTCTATCTTTTCTTTTCTTTTTCTCTAATTTAGGGTTCTTCTACATATTAATCAACATATTGAGTTAAAAATCCTAAACATGCAATTCTATCATCAAAACAGGTTAAAAACCATCTTAATCATTAATCAAGTTAAGCATGCTTGAATTAACCTAATTGCAAGACTAAGTATATCTTTTATCAACAATTAGGGTTTCTAACCACAAATTTAAAATCTTTTCTAACCAAAATATGCACTTTTGCAAAAAGAGATAGATTTAGGCCTTCAAACCATTTTTATCAACTTCCTCATATTTTTTTGATCATTTTTCATGTATAAATTTTCTTCATCCGAGTTTCCTATTAAAAGATACAATTTTTATAGGAAAAACCCTTTAATTGATTTATTTGATATATTCTGGGAAAATGAGAGACGTCGGATCCGCGGTCCACTGGTCCACTCAGGATCCATCGTCCCGGATCGCGTGAGCCCTCTCTTTGTAAACAAAAGATCAAATTGTCCATTCTAACCTTGGTGAGACTGAAGGGAGTGAGGGGTAAGGCAGTAATTTCATGGGAGGCCTTCTTCAACCTCGCGTTGTCTCCTGTTGCGATCCGATGGTCAACCTTAGGGTTGACTTTGGGCTCCAGACCTCCTGCGAGTGAGCAGATTGTTCAGAGAGCTTCATCTCCCTTGGCCAAAGCTGAAGACGACCTCTATTGATCACCCGAGCCTCGCCAAGACGCCTCCCCTACTCACCGGAATCTGGTGAGGTCTGTTGCGTCGACGAGGGTCCAGGTTAGGGTTGCTGGCACAATTGAAAGCGCAAAAATGCTCCACGCGATCTTCCACAGAGGTTCGAGTAGCCAAAAAGGATGTTGGTGTCTTAGTTCAACCTCCCCTATATATAGGGTCGAGGAAGTCCCAGCTATATTGGGCGTTTTCCAAAACCGCGACCAAACCTAGTCAAACCAGGAACCTTTCCCTTCAGTTTCAACCCCTGGATCTAAAGGAAGGATCACCAAGCTTACTTATGCTCTGGATTCTCGAGAATTTAGGGTGGGAAATCCTCCCTGTATCCAACAGAATCCCAGTCCTATCGGGACTTAGACACTACGCATCCATCATTGGATGAAGATCCAACGGACCATATTGCTTGCGTTCAAAGAAAAGGAAAGCTTTATTCCATTAATTCATAATTAATTCCCAAATCGAATATAACTTGAAAAAGTGATTCCTCCCAAACCATAACTCCTTTCTTTCTCAAATTTTAAGGGAAGGTTCCTTTTAATATTGCCTAGCTTTGTACGAAATTTGGGAAACAAAAAGCAATGGATGGGAAGGCTTCCTTATCTCCCAACTTGCTAATTAATTAGTCCAAATTAATTGATATTCCTTTTTCCTTTGTCATTATCTTGTTATTTTGGGTCCCTTGGACCTCAAGAAATCCTAAAGGCATAGATTCCCATATTGGGGAACATCTATTTGCCTTTATCCTTTTATTTATGTCTATTTCACCTATTTTCCTTATCTTTTTATTAAAATATCGCTTTTTGGGGATTTATCTTTTTATCTCTCTTTTTATTTTCCTTTTAATAGTAGAAACCCTTTGGATATGAAAATCCACCAAGGATAACTCAATTGTCCCTCGTTTCACTTATTTTCCACATTTTAACATTGTTTTCAATTTCTTTCTTAATAAAGAAATAATTATTTGATCTTTTCTTGTATTATTGCCTTTTCTTCGCAATCTTGGATTCCTTGGCACCCAAGGAACCTAAAGGTACGAAATCCATCCTTGGATTATATTCTTTTGCTTTCTATAGGTTTCCACATCTTTCTTTTCTTGAATTCTTAATTAATTAAATTTCCCTGTTATTGGTCCCAATAGCCAATAAAGCCCACAATGCAATCATCAAGGCTATTGTAAATGAAATTACATCATTATTTGTTCAATATGAGAGTTTACATTTCTCATCATATGAACCCAAAATTGGGGTTGTAACAGTTCTACATCTGTAAGTTTGCACGCCCTAGATAGGGTTTATAATCCTCATGCATTATGTTTACATACACGGAAATCGTCGTACTCAAGGTGTACTCTACCTCTTTCGAGTGTGCTCCTCCTTGTAATATTTCTCAGATATAGTGAAAATCTCTCCCCCTCCCATGGAGTAAGTCATCAGACCGAACCACGTAAATCTTGTATTTTGGTTGCGTGATCGTTCTCTTTTCTTCTCGTCTTATTATTCCACACGTCGTTGTATTCTACACTTCAAAAATCTAACAATCTACATAGAAACAAGCAAGTCAGCTTCCTCAATATCTGAACAAGCAAGTCTTCATGAAAGGAAAATTTGGCATACTACAAGTGACCTATAAAAGATCATACTGGAACACTACATTGTGGACATACATATAAAATTAGGCAAAAAAAACAAAATGGCACGTTTGGCCATTTTAATTCCAAGAACAACACATTCTTGAACTTAATTCCAAAAATGGCACATTTTGGAGCAATGTGTCTTCTCTGGGGACGCATTACTCTCTCACGAAGCAATGCGCCCAGACCGGGGATGCATTGGCCCCACCGAAAGGGCAATGTGTCCAGGGTCAGGATGCATTACTCTGTGACAGAGCAATGTGTCTTGGGGCGAGACACATTGGTCCCACCATAGACAAATGTGTCTCGGCACTGGACGCATTACCCTACTATGGGACCAATGTGTATGGAGCTGTGACGCATTGAAGCAATGTGTCCCTCATGGGGACGTATTGCTCTCTCACAGGGAAATGTGTCCCCATGCAGGACATATTGTAGTTTTACAATTTTTTTTTCATTCATTATTATTCTTTCAGGCATATTGTTTGTATACTTACAACATTGATTATATTTGCACATTTACTATTCGTTCACTTGTATTTGAATCTCTATAATATAGAAAATTATTATAATTTTGTTAATTTCAATAGCTTCGAACATGCATATGGATCATAGAAGTGGTATTGCAACCAACACTAGTTGGTTCCTAATTTATTATATAAGAAGAAATTAATCTAAAAAAATGAGATATCATTAAAAACAAGGTTAAAACATGAACCAACTTGACAAGAAAATAATACACAACAGAACAATCTGATAGATCCAAAATGAACCAATATGATATCATATTATGATAGATCCACATACAAGCCATATAAATTCCTAAAAAAGGGCATATATACAACACTACACAATATGTACAAAACTATGAAAATCTAAGCATGTCCTCCATGCCCACGACGTCCTCACCCACCTCCCTATACATCTGGCTCCTGAGTACTGAAGTCATCTGGAGATGCCTCATTGGGGGACAACTATATAGCAGTAGGCTAATGAGGACCAGGGAAGTAATGAAAAGTTGGACGTGGGGTGAGGGGTCTCTAAATACTAGGATGTGGGGCATCAGGTGGGGTGCATCCTGAGAAATCAAATGGAGTCAGTGAGTAGGTGACATAAGATGGTGGTCGACTGTCATGAATAACTAGTGGTGGGAGTGGAGTGTAAGGAATAGAAAAAGGACCTGCTCCATAGTAGGATGCTGGTGGAGGTGGGGTGATGTATGACGAAAATGAACCAGCTCCTGAAAAGTATGGCCCTGTCGGTCCCCATGCCATGAACTGAGAAGTGGGAGTGGGATTGGGATCAGCAGCCATAAGCACAACAATAGGAGTAGGAGTAGGAGTAGGAGTGGGCTCAAGGACTGTGGTATGAGGGGGTATGGGATCATACGAGCGAGCATAGTCGAGAAGACTGTCAAAGTAAGTCCCCTAGATGCCATAGATGTCATCTCTGATCTGTGAAGGGGCATGTTGTAAAGCCGCTCAGATCCGCACATGTGATTCCACCTATTCAAACAAAGTATGTACAAATAATATAGACCAATTCCATATATTACAAATAATAAAGATGAATAATAACAATTTGTAAAATAAATATAAATGATACTCACAAATTGTTGTTAACAATTACTTTGTGGGTAGTATGTGGTCAGAGGCTGAGCTGGAGGGGGCAGTACATATGGGGGATGATACCATGGGTAGTGCACCTATGGACTGAAGACTGTCTCTACTGGTGGAGGGGGGACGTATGTTGTTCCACAGTTGCACCTCCCACCTATAATGATGCAACCAGTACTCAGCCGCATGACCCCTCCCATCTATCCTACTAAGGTGTGGCAACTCTAGAGTAGGTTGTACTTGAACAAATCTGAATTGTCCAAGTACTCTGTCAGGGAAGTGCCACTCTACTACTGTGTAGCACAGTAAATGCACTCATACCAACCAAATATCCTGACCCTCTTGACATAAGGCTGGAAGTCTCTCCAGAATATCAGCAGTGTAAGGAGTTAATTGTATCTGTTATTCAAATAGATACAACATGTATCATATAAAACAAAGTAAATTGCATAAAAAATACAAGATATATCATACAAAATGTTAGTAGAAGTAAGTTATACCTGGGAGGGCAAAATATGGTCAAATGTTGAATCATAAAACTAGACCGATCCTCTTATAGTGTCACTCCTTTGAACAAATGTAGCCACCTATTAAATTGACAAACTAAAGTTAGATAAACATTACAAAATGTATGGACAAATGTATAAATAAATTGTGTAAATCTTTACCTATAACCCAAGGGAACACCTTCTGGCCACTCCCCCCAGTTCATAACCAGTGAACCTGGGCGTCTGATTGCTAACCTCTCCCAACACCACATCTGTAGTAGACATACACAACCAGACATGTGGGCAGTTCTCCTAGAACACGTGGTAGCCTTGTACAACTCCCTATACAAGTATGCTAGAGTTGCAGCACCCCAAGATAGAGTGCTACAACTTGTAAAGTCAGAAAGAAGCGGGAGGTACCGTACATGAACTCTGTCCCTAGTACTATAAGGAATAAGGTAACTACCTAAAAAGTATAGGAGATATGATCTAGTATACCTTATACTCATTTTTATTTGCTGTTCTTCATCTCCCAAAGTGAAATCCATATCCCTAAAGGTCTCACACAACCATATCAAGGAGATATGCCCCTTAGACATCCCATCTAGTGCATCTCCTAAGAAACTCTCACAAAGGTGAGACCATGAAGAAAATTTCCCCACATCTACGCCTAAAGGATATGAAGCTATAACCGGTGGCCCATCAATCCTAAGGCCTAAAAGAAATGCAACATCCTGAAGGGTTACACTAATCTCAAAAGGGGGAAACCTAAAAGTATTGCTAGAGTTGTCCCACTGGTTAACTAAGGCAGTGATTAAATTGGGATCAAGGTGGATAGGTTGTAGCCTATGAACAAGCCCAAAACCAGCCAAAAAATATTTTCCAACACACCCGGGTCAGTAATAGGCCACTGTGACAACATAAAGTGGTGCTGGGAGAGTCAGAAGGATGCTTGTCTAGGAGCCATATCTATGAAAAGTGCAAATATTACATTAAATGAAAAGTGCAAATATTACATTAAATGAAAAGTGCAAATATTGTACAACATATAAGTTTGTCAAGATTCTTCATTAGATAAGATGAAATTAATTCAAATACATCAACTACCAACAATATTAAAATTCAACATGAACTACTAAAAGATAAATATTACAATATATTAGTTACTGCATTTGATTCAATATCTCATCTAGAGGTTCATAAAATGGCCACATTTGATGTACAACTCGATGTATCTCTGGATGTGATATAGCTAACTGGTTTTTAACTTGTACATTGATTGGCATTGCTTACTATTTTGTGGGATCCCAATACCAACCAAGTAGCTCAAGAAGTTCTTCATACATGTGAAACATTGCTTTAAAAATTGCCAATGAAATTTTTCTTGTTCTTTTGTCACTATAAAGCCTAGCTTGTTGTACAAAAAATCTGATACGTCATTCCAGTCATCATCCAATAGAGTTTGATGAGCCATTTTTCCCTATAGGAACTTTGTAGCTATTATTTGGATTAATTCTACAGACATGTGGAATGTCCATATCCTTCGATGAGCCATCTATAAAAAATAACAAATAATAATTTACAAATAAGAGTCCTAAATTAGTTAAATTTAACCCATTGTAAATTCATTCTTATCTATAATTTAACAATTAATTAGTGAAATTGCAAACATTACATGACTTGAGTAAATTAAAATTGCAAACATTACATGACTTGAGTAAATTGAAATTGCAAACATTACATGACTTGAGTAAATTGAAATTGCAAACATTACATGACTTGAACAAATTGAAATTACAAACATTACATGACCAGATATCATATTACATTAGGATAAGTGCATTAATTATGGCCCCTTTTGCCACACTTATGACAATGATATGTATATTGATTTGGATCGACATCCATAGTTGAAGGCCTTCTTTTTTTCTTTGGTCTTCCAGCGTGCCTTCGTTTCCTTGGGGGTAATAAGGGATAAATACCTCTACTTTCATCAAATTGCGACCAATACCTCTTGTTGGGAATACCACAAAATTCAGTTCTGTATGTGTTTAAATAAGCATCATTTGTGAAATATGGGCTCACAAGTGCTTCAATATCTTAATTGACAGATCTTGCAGCTACCCAAACATGAGAACATGGAAAATGCCATTGTTGTGGAAAACCACAACTGCATTCACTTGCACCATTTGGACAAACTATGACTTGAAATCTATGTCTGTCCATGTCATCAACAAGCCATTCATCATTGTTTACACGGATGTTTACTGCTAGTTTTTCTGCATCTTGTGATACATTAAAAAGCTTATCATGAAACCTAAAGGGCCATTTAAGTCCCTTTTGTGCATGACCATATGCTTCGTTACACCTCTCCAACCACATTGTAACAGAGCGATAGTATGTGGCAACAATTAGTGCCTGTATTGGTAAACCTCTAACACCTTTTAAGAGTCTATTTAACCCTTCAACATGATTGCTAGTCAATGATCCATACATGTAACCTCTGTCATATTTGAGAGAACATTGTACTGGATTTTGTGCTATCAAATACTCCTTAGCCACTGGTTTTATGGTTTCTACATCAGCCATTAGACGATCAAATTCATGTGTATTAGTTGTGGATCCCACCTTCCACAAAAGTTCCTTCAACTCCTGTGACTTGAACTTTTGATGGAAGTTCTCACGAAGATGTCGAAGACGATAACGATGTTGAGCCTAGTTAAATTGTGACCTAAGTGCTAGAAAAATTCCACTCATTCAATCAGAAATAATACACAGATCTGTACGGCGTGGAATGATTGGAATACAAGTTTGTAGAGAACCAAATAACCACTCCCATGAGTCCTTACTTTCTACCTCGACAACAACAAAAGCAAGTGGAAATAGACCATTATCAACATCTATGCCACATGCAATGAGAAGTGTGCTAAAATATTTTTCCTATTAGAAATGTGCCACTAGAAGTAAGAATAGGCCTGCAATAGGCCCAACCCATCACAGCTGGAGCAGATGCCCAGAACACCCACTTGAA
Source organism: Alisma plantago-aquatica (assembly GCA_963693085.1). Lineage (NCBI taxonomy): Eukaryota > Viridiplantae > Streptophyta > Magnoliopsida > Alismatales > Alismataceae > Alisma > Alisma plantago-aquatica. The sequence continues at coordinate 640,273,831 of OY856412.1, forward strand.
TCTACGAGTGCTTTCAGTTTGAAGGGTATAATCATCTACAAGATGGGAATATATAGTTCTTGGAATGTATTGTGACAGATAGATCAGGAACGACAACAAAGTATGATATGATGATTCCTAGTCTCCAAATATTTCAAAGACAACCTTCCTCCTCACTAGAAATGCCTTCTTGTAAGATATATGGAGCCTTAGTTCAACATTCACCTTGTCACGAATTTCTCGTGTGGACATATCTAATCATGATACTAGGATTGGCATTATCATACAAGCAATATAAGATGATGTGACTTGGCAATGGTCCTGATTCAGAATAGTTAGTTATGTTGTTCATGCCCTCACCATTCCCGACTATAGATCAAGATGTCATCTATGAAGACTACGACAAACTGATTTAGAAATGGGCTGAACACCATGTTCATCAGATCCATCAAAGTAGCAGGTGCATTGGTTAGCCCAAATGGCATAACCACAAACTCAAAGTGACCATACCTCGTCCTAAAAGATAACTTTGGTATTTCATCCGCCTTAATCCTCAACTGATGATATCTAGGTCGTAGATCGATATTTGATAACATTTTAGCACCATGCAACTGATCGAACATATCATCTATCCTCGACAGCGGGTACTTGTTCTTGATCGTGACTTTGTTCAATTGCCGGTAATCTATACACAACCGCATCGACTTGTCCCTCTTCTTTACGAGAAGGACCGGAGCACCCCACAACAATGTGCTCGGTCTGATGAAACCTTTGTCCAACAATTCATGTATCTGCTTCTTCAACTCTTCCATCTCTGCTGGAGCCATCCTATACGGTGTCTGTGCAACTGGCTGATTTCCTGGTACTAGGTTAATCTCAAAATCAATCTCTCAGGGTGGAGGAACACTGGGGAACTCATCAGGAAACATATCCGCAAACTCTCGGACAACCGTCTCCTCTTCAAGGCTAGGACCTTTTGCCTTGGTATCCACAACATGAGCTAAGAATGTGTTACAACCTTGCCACAACAACTTCTTTGCCACCATCACTGATACTAAACATGTCGGGAGAATCTTCCTATCTCCTTGGAAGATCCACTTTTCTTCACCGTCATCAAACACTTCCTGCTTGGAACCACAGTCCAACACAACCTTATACTTATCTAAGGTATCCATCCCAAGGATCACATCAAATCCATGCATATCAAGTGGTATAAGATCCACTTGTATACTGTGTCCCGAGAAAGATAGGGTGCAAGACGGACACTCCTCTCGAAGCATCGAGGAACCATCGAGAGAGGTTTCTAACAACAGGCTATCTTTCTTACAACTAACATGTAAAGAACAACTATCAAGCAGATTATGTGCGATAAAAGAGTGTGTAGTACCCAGGTCAACCTGAATAGATATAAAGCAAGAAGAAGACAAATCAAAATGATATAACTCCATCTGACATGTCACCACTTGCGGGTTGACTATCGCCTCTGGCTGACTCAACGCATAGAATCGAGCCGTTGCTTGATGTCCACATCCTCTGCTTCCTTGAGCCGACGATCCTGCTTGCGATGCTTGACCACATCCTCACCCTCTGCTACCACTGGGCTGTTGTCTGTCTGACCCTTGTTGATTCTGCCTCAGCTGTTGTGTTACTTCAACATATTTCCTTGGGCAATTTGACCTCAAGTGTCCAGTCTGTCCACAGTGATAACATGACCTTCCTTCTATCTACGGCCTAGATGACCCTGCCACTGCCACTGAGGCTGTACTGTGTGCTTTGGATGGTGAAAACCCACACCCTCTACCCTTACTTAGAGACTACTGAGATGGTGTATGAGAACTCTTCAATACTAAAGGTGCTGAAAACCTTGGCTTCTTGAAGCCACCAGATCTCTGTCCCTGGAACTGAGCAAGCCTTTTCCTGGTCATGGACACCCTTTTCTCCCTAATAGACCATTCAATCATGCGGATGGACTCCACGAACATGGAAAACCGCTCCCGATTCTCCAAAGCAGTAGCAGGTGTTGACAACTCTGCACTCAAACCTTTCTCAAACCTCCTGATCTGCTCATCATCTATTGCTTCCATATGAGGACAAAACCTCAGCAAGTCCATGAACTTGGCTTCATACTCAGTGATACTCATAGATCCTTGTGGATATGCTCAAACTGGTTTATCTTCTTGTCCAGGTACATCTTCGGGAAGTATCTGCTGATGAAATCTCGTCGGAAGACCTCCCAACCAATCACCTCACCGGGTCGCTTCTCCTCCTCGATGGCCCACCAGTGGCCAGCACTAGCTTTCAGAAGGTAGACAATGTGCCTAACTTTGTCTGCTTCAGGGATGTTGAGGATCTGGAAGGCCTTCTCAAGACCTGTCAGCCACAGATCTGTATTTGCTGGTTCTGCCATTCCAGCATAATTTGAAGCTCTGACTCAGCGAAGCCACTCAAAGGTCTTCCCAATGCCTGCTGATTCACCATTGGGAGCATGTGCTCTTGGTGGAGGCATGACACTCTATCCATCATGTGATTCATCGTAGCCATCAACTGCCCCATAAGCTACTGGTAGGCAGGGTTTTAAAGAATGGCTGGGTCAAGTTGGGGGACCTCAGGCACCCGATCTTCATGTGCCTGCACTCTAGCTCCATCAACTGATGTAGCCTCGCTGCTCTTGGCAGTATGTTTTTCATGGTTTCTAGACATATTTATGCTTTATCTTCCACTGAGGGTAGAAGATTATGGTAAGAAAATCTGGAAAACTCACAAGAACAGACACAACCTAGTCCTTGATCCCTATAGACTCAGCGAACCTAGAGCTCTGATACCAAACTAAATGTGACACCCCACCATCACACAGACAGCGAAATGACATGCAAAAATGTGTAGAACCACATATTACTAAAAACACGAGTTAATTAAAACTGATTGCGGAAAGCATGCATAAGGGAACTTTTTCATCCAGATCCTGTAGAGAAACATGTTATAAAAATATTACAAGCTTTGATATATGTCCACAGCTTATCGGAACCAGCTGTACCGTCAGCACTAGAGTTCATCACCTGTTTATACATACATAACAGGCCATGAATGGCCAACAACATTATAGAACAAAATTACAATAGCTAGTCATTGTGAAACGTCATCAAACACCTTTGAGGACCTGAGAGTACAGGGATGACTCTAGGACTCTACTATAAAACCACCAAAACAACAACATGTCGATCTCTTGCCTTTTACTACTCTTCTTGCTACTCGGCCGTAACCTCACAACCACCACCACATCTAGAGCGATCACCTAAAAAGGTTGCAAACCAGCGGGGTGAGACACACAGTCCCAACAAGAAACATAACTCCCTTCCAAAACTATAAAACCTCAAAAGATTAAAGAAATATAAACAGATAACTGATATAAGCAGATAATATGAGCAGCATACTGAGCAAGGCTATTATTACCATCAATCTTACCAAGATATCCAGGAGGCATATAACGAAGTATTTCTTTATGGAACATGATTGACAAGATAAGCTTTATAAGAACTTATCACAAGACATAAGGATCGTACACATGTCTACAAGGTTAACTAGATCAACTATATAAGCAAGGCCTCAATCAATGTTCTGTGTTTTGCTTTAAGCATTATATACTATTCGGATGGATTACGTTTTATTATGCCCTGAGGAAGTGAGTTATCCCTGCTCAAATCCAACCTTTGGCTGCAAAGCCCAAATACCAGTGTCATATAAGGTAAATGGGAGAACCACACTCCATGAGCTCACCTCCTCGTGGTCAGTGCACAAAGACCAAAGTAGGACCACAGTCTCATGCTTATATGGCCTCAGCCTCTGGGTCAGCTCCACAAGCTACTCATAACTCTAGCTCACCTTGACACATGTGCTAGTACATACATCTGAGCCATGAACGCATCATGCTCATCATCACATAAGGATCGTACACATGTCTGCAAGGTTAACTAGATCAACTATATAAGCAAGGCCTCAATCAATGTTCTATGTTTTGCTTTAAGCAAGATATACTATTCGGCTGGATTACGTTTTATTATGCCCTGACGAAGTGAGTTATCCCTGCTCAAATCCAACCTTTGGCTGCAAAGCCCAAATACCGGTGCCATATAAGGTAAATGGGAGAGCCACACTCCATGAGCTCACCTCCTCGTGGTCAGTGCATGAAGACCAAAGTAGGACCACAGTCTCATGCTTATATGGCCTCAGCCTCAGGGTCAGCTCCACAAGCTACTCATAACTCTAGCTCACCTTGACACAGGTGCTAGTACATACATCTGAGCCATGAATGCATCATGCTCATCATCAAATATCCTGAGCCATGGGTCTGTTCACCATGCTCCATGTATTCACAGTGGTACTCAAATTCCTTCTATTTTAGGCTAGGGGAAAACCTCGCATATTCAACAATATGCGCTCCAGGCAAATCCCGCAGGATAAACCTGTTTCACCATCACCATGATACTGACGATGATGGATCTATGGCCAGGGCAAACTACATGATATGTTCATCTATAATTAATTAGTATATTTTACGCCAATTGTTGAGGCAACCAAAGTATAAACAAAACCTTATAAAATTACATCATTATTTCCATCACCATACTGTCCTAGGACCTCAATCCCTCATCACTACAACAAACATTCACATCAGTGGCCTTTCAGAAATGCCACTAAAAAAAAGCCAGTAAACAGGTTTAGCGACATTTTTTGACATTAAAAAAAATGCCTCTAGCGCCAATGCCACTCGGAAGATAGTGGCTTAAGTTGTAAAAGCCACTAAATGTTTGTCTTTAGTGGCTTCGAATAAATGCCACATAAAGGCCACTAAACCATCATTTGGCATTTATAGAAAAGCCACTATCCATCATTTGGCTTTTATACAAATGCCATTGTTTTGTATAATGTTGTTGTATAAAACGGTTTTGATTGAATGTAGTGGCTTATGAAAAAAGCCACTAATGACATACTAGTTCTGCATTACTAATTTTTTATGGATTTTAGTCAGTCAATTTGTGGTTCATGATCAAGTTTTCTAATTGAATGACAATTGAAGCCGAACACATTCCATAAGTATTGAACTTTTTTATTTATAATCAAATGACAATTACATGGGGAGGACATTTTACCTTGTCCCTTGTATTGAATACAACATCATCACATATGACTATAGATGGTACATATTGTAGACATGAACACTAACTGGATAACAACTCATTTTACACTTGGAGACCCCCCAAAGGAATACAAACTCATTTTCTTACAAAAACATACAACTCCATTCTAGCATTCCAAGTAGTTGTGAGCTTCTACAGGAGTAGACCAACTACACTGCAATGATGGTTCATCCTTCTTCTCAGCTGTAGTGATAGCATTACATCCATATGGTCATTCGATTCCTCAGTAGGTTCTTCCTTCTTCTCTTCCACCTTGGCAGCAGAAGAAGCAGGTGCAGCTGCATAGCCTGAAGCAACATCAGGGGCAGCAACAACTGCAAACTTGCTAGGATCCTGCAATGAAGTGAGAAAAATGTTGAGCACTTGCATGCAAATGTAAGACAAAAACACTTACAACACAAGCATGTTCTTAAGATAGTATCAGGGTGGTCTCTGGTTTTTAAGATGAAGGTCAGTCCCAGAATCAAATATGTATAGTTGACACTAAGTCACTATTTCAATCATGACAAAAGGAAAACTAATGCATAGATCATTGCATTTGAAATATTTATTCACTAATGACCATACAGATGATCAAAGATATTGATTATGAATCTTTGAAAGAGCAGTCAATGCAACCTCGTTACCAGCTAGCTTCATCATGTGATTGAATCACTCAAATAGTGATACTTAATTTTTTGTTTTCTGTATGTTTCTAGTGCTTAAAGTGTAGTCCAATATCTAGGATTTTTTGTTTAGTTGTGTGTATCTGTCGTTTGAATAGTCAAATTTTTCAGTTGCTTGATTGGTATCACTCATTGGACCTGCTTGCATTTTAGTTATTTGTATCCGCCATTTGAATAGTCAAATTTGTTCTGTTTCTCGATTTGTATCACTCATTGGACCTACTTGCATTATAAATGTTTACATGATTTCACCTTATTATGAATATGATATTGCTCAACCCCTAGTAATTTCTTATTCTCAATCATGTACATATCTATCACAACAGGTGCAGACTTCCATGGAGATCATGCTAAAGAAGACCAATTTAGCACTACTACTACATCGTTATGACCAAAATGCTAAGCCCTGAAGTAGTAAAAACAATTGGCAAATTTGATAAGCATCCATTTTGGAAAGGATTTGGAAAAGAGATGCAAATGGAAAGAAATAACAAATAATATTACCTTGTCAGTAGCTTACATAGCAGTTTCGACAACAGAGCAGAAGCCGACAATGACATACAAGAAACCCCCGATAATCCTCCAGTCGTGTTCGAGTGTCATACTGCGGGAAATGGTCGAGCTTCACCTGCGTGGAGAGTCTAATGCACAAATAATGACCACTATCTACTACTCTCTGGCTAAATCATATACATACTGGATGTGGATAATGACAACAATTTTCCTAACCACTTTACACTTTTACTACCCTATAATATATAAAGAAGACATATATGTAATTAGTAGAAATGTTGCAATGAAGGAGCCCACTGAAGGATGGCACATCAACACACACATCCAAAAGGAACAAAGAAAGAAAGAGGATAAGAGACTCATTCTCTAGCTTAATTGTCTACACATGATCGCTCAAAAGTAAAGAAGAGAATTAAAATCTTCAGTGCTTACCAAATAGGTGGAGATTAGAGCCAACCACAGACCGAGATATTGAAGTTAGTGACAACAAAAGGAAGGCAAATTTCCTTTTAAAAAATTTCCTAGCAGTAACAAAATGACCATTTTAAATGATTATGAGACTAACAACGAATGCTTAAAAGAAAGTTACACAAAAACATATACTCAAATATATATTATCATCTCTTGGAGACTTTGGTCAATAGTTGGAAAATATATACTAAAAAAATGCATGAACACTTAACATCATCGTCAAACCTCCATAAAATAAGACTATCAGACAATCGCTCCTCTCTTTGCATGATCTGGAGAAATTTCAGAACAAAGCAGAAATTGTTGGAGGCTTACAACATAAGACTTGAAGGAACTAAAGATAACTAGATAAAACTTTTGCATGGAATCCTCTCACTCTCCTGGTACAAACAAATGACACCAAGACATACCAAGTAATTAAATAGAAAAAAAGGGCTTCTTATATCAGTTGATGCCATGCATTAGAAAAAAATGGGAAAATAAATAATAGTAAAAAAGTTAGTATTGATGTTTGAGTGTTAGACACGTCCAAGAAAGCAGTATTGGGCCTACATTTTTCCTATACACAATGTATAATGGACATGTATCGCCTAGTCTTTCCTACATAAGTGTTGAAAATCGACATGTTCAAGTCATGTCAAATTCAGTTGCTAACTTCATTATATAATGACAAGTTTTTCTTCTACTAGTATTAGATATTTATATGTGAGTTTAAGATCGGGTACTATATTTAATTGCCTAGCATCTATTCAACACATCTATAGAGAAAAGAAGAGTAGTTGTGGCCATGCAGGTTGACATTTGGTTAGAAGATCATCCCATTTTTCTAAAATATATAAAACTATACAAATCATTTCACGTACTTCATGTGGGTTCACATGAAGAAATTACTAGGTTCTATCAACATGTATATAAAAATAAATGCAACACAGAGAAGTGAAAAATATCCATCATTTGGTGTTTATAGATGCCAAGCATATACATAAAATTGAAATAGTTATCATGAATTAAAGAAATTTGTAAACAAAGGAAGAGAAAGTGCACCTTCATTTCCCATAATTGGATTTTCATGATCATCAATTCCTAGATCTTCCATCCAGTGTCAAACCCCAAGATAGAACCTTGCTTGCCATGCTTTCTTTTCTTCCTAATAACCATGAATCTTTGGAAGTGGAATTGTTGCATCTTCAATAATCACATGACCTAGAATAGTGATTGTTGATATATTAACAATGTCTTAGTCAATGGCATAATAATATAAGAGCAAACTAAATCTCATACAACCACTCGAAATTACAATTTATAAGGAAAGTAGGCGGATATGGTTGTTCTAAATGACACTTACTTATATTCTAGTTTACAAAAGAAAAACTAGATCTACTATAGATTCTGGATTATATCAATAGTTTTCAGTCCCTGCTATGTAAAGAAGATACCCCAAAAAATTTAGTGTGGAAAATCACCTCTCCTTTGGGCTTGTTCCTTGTGAGAAGTATGATGTTAAAGTTGTGTGAAAAGAGCACCCTCTTGAGAATAGTGAGAATAGTGTTAAGGGGAAAGTTGCAATGAACTTTGAAACCAAAAATAAAGATGGTATGAACTCATCTAATCAGTCTGTGCTCCAACAAAGAAAGGCATGTCACCAGAAACATGATCATCTTTGATACTAAATATATAGCATATCTGTTTGCCTATACTAAATGGTACAAACATATTTGTAACGTTTGCACTTAACAACTCTGTCCTACCATCGAAACCAAATTTGGCATATAGAAAACAACACTGTGACATTAAGCAGAATGGATTTAACAATGATAAACAATTATCAAAGACTATAACAGTACATATAAATATTATTCTATGTAAATTATGAATTGAAATAATATTTTTTGAGCATTAATGTTGATGTATGAAACTCTTTGAGCTTTTGCAATCGGATCTTATATAATGTAGATAATCAAGAAAATAAACTCAGTTTGATTTCCATTAAGAAAATAAATTGACTCGTTATGTAAAATATATGGATTCTTTGCCAGTTATGACTACCTAGTCCATCAAATTGAATTGGAGAAAAGAAGAGCATAGTGACAAATTAGAAAGATTGTTGTTGGGACTTTGATAGTTTGTGTGAGCCACCTGGACGCCAAACTTCTTCATGCTCCAGTGAATTTGATGATCCCAATCTTAGAATCATAGAGTATATACAACTTCATTACCTTCATGAACATCAACATAGTGGCTATCTGATTTCATACATGGAAGAATTGCCTACTTGAGTCAATGGAAAGAATTGTTTACATATTACCCCATAAAATAGTAATAGAGGGATGGTCTACCTGCACGAATGGCAAGAGAGGCTCTTAAACCTGCTTGAACCTATCAAAGATATCAAAAAGAAGATATTTTTTGAAAGAAACATCAGTACATCTGTCTCAGAAAGAATGTAGTACAAATTAAATCATCATTGATGCAAAACAGAGCATGCATCGACATATGGACCTCCCACAAAATCTAGCATATGCAGAAACACATGTGATTGTCCAACTATCACAACAAAAATGCAATTCTTACCAAACAGACAGTCAGACACTTTAGGAGAAATTATGAACATTGTAAGGATATAGACAAAATCATAAATGACACTCTAATGAATGTAAAGATACATTTGTTCTTTAGCTCAGAATAGACAACCAAACATATACGAGATGTTTTAGAATAAAAAAACATGTATGAACAATACCACTATCAATGAGAGTAGTTGTTCTAGACCAGGGAAACAAATATGGGGCTATAGGGTGCCCAATAAATTTGACAATTTTATATAGTTTGTTAACCATGAATCAATCATGACAAATAAGAGGAGAGCTAGTATAAATTCACTATTCATACCTGATGTAGTAGATGTGGGTCGATGGAGGAAAGTACACTCCATGAAATACTATGACTGTGAGGAAGCAAAGAAGGTTTGGATTATTCTGAATTTTTTAGTTTGGTCACAATTTCTTCTTCTCCGCCAATCTTACGCAATGTTTGAGGTCCAACATGAGGAAATCATAAGTTGTGAGAAGGATGTTTATGATTAGTTTATGCTATAAATAGAACAACATAAACATGTGGATGTTAGAGAAAAATATTATGTTACCAGAAAACTAACATTCTTGTATTACCAATGAGGAAGCCAATGTCATAGAATCATGGGGATCAAGCTAGTGACTGACCAACCTAGTACATATGGTATAGCGATGTGATGGTTTCTGGGCCACCCCGCCAGTTGGGTGGGTGGAGGTGAATACCAACATTGCTATCAAAAGATGAAATGCTTCTGTAGGGGCAACAACAAAGCAAGATTTGGTGTTCACATCCGAAAGAGAAAGACACCTTACTAGAGGGAGGCTAGGCTGACAGAACTCATGGAGGAGAGGGCAAAGTGCCCTCCCCCTTCCACAAGTATGTAGTGTATCCTTGAAAGTCACTCCATGGACTCCCGAGCGCTTGGGGATATTAGGTTTTTTTTAAACAACTCAACATCATTAAAAGCAATCCATACAACTTCTACAAGATAGAGATCTCACATCAAAGAGCCTAGCAAATACTCTCTTTGAGGAGCAATATAGCACAAAACTCAAATTGGAATGCGATAGATAAATTTCAGCAATGACCTACTCTTGAAGTGGTTGTCTTAAGAAGTTGTCTGGGATGGAAGCCATCAATCTATATGAGGATTTTGAGTATATTGGGGTGAGAGTATGCATAATTTCCTACAAAGATCACTATCATGAAGAGAACAATAGACTTCCTCGAAGGAAAAGAACTCTACCAAACTAAAGACACAACAAGCCACAAATAAACAACACACCATGATAGCACATCATGACTCCAACCACATCACACAACACAACCGCAGAAACAATAGGAACAAAGGCCATGACCAGAAGGGAAAAAATGAAACCAAAGTCAAAACACACACATGACAAAGACGCAGTTAGTAAGGGAGCGCTACTCGGACGACACACTACAAAACAGACTGACAAAAACCCACGGAACAAAGCAAACAGACAAAACTCACACAGACAAAAGCACGAACAGGTAGAGGGTGTTGGTATGTATGCCCTGAGAGCCAATCATGGGATGACTGAAGGGATACATTAAGATTGATTTGATAAACATCAAAGGCAAGCTTCCAATTCTTTCTGGTTCAGTCATATGAGACAATGATAGAATAGATTGAATGTCTAGAGAATGACAGTACTCAATGACGTATGCTTTCAGGTTGAGGACCTAAACGATGAGATCATACGGATGCTAAGAGTTTATACATTCTTGTTATGTCCCTAGTCGGATGTCATTGTGGAAGGTGTATAGACAACAATGACACACAAGACTAGATTGTGGTGTTGGTTGATGACAGAATCTCATTAGTCATGATATAGAGATATCAAACCAAACACATAGGTACTTGTTAGAGAACAAGTGTACCGGACAGACCCACCGTGAGTTTGACACATGGAACAATGATAAGGTAGTCACATTCAGTACTCACAATGATGGCGGTGAGTGTGATTCTTTGACCTGAAATTACTACACTCAACACATGTCATTAGGCACACTTTGACATCATCAAACGCAGTCCTGAAACATGGGTTGTTATAAAAGTGATGATTGGGTGGCTTTGACACATGGGGCTTTTGAGGGGTGAGTGATAGATATGGGATTTGTCCCTCCTGAGGGAGTTTGATATCCAAGGCCACTTGATGAGTAGGATTGAGATAGGCGTGCGCACACATGTGTGAATCAGTATGTGATATTTATGTCATATATATCTCGTTCAATCTACTCTGAGATCAAGAAAATGAATGAACATTGACAGGATGACTGCTCCATGCCTCAAGTTCATTCGGGATATCAATGAAAAAGGAATTATACATTCACTGTAACACCATTCACGGATTCTAGGATTGAAAGTTGTTCTCCAACTTTCTTTTTCACTTGGGTAGCACTGATGTGTGACTAGGCACCACTCTTTGCTTGTGAAGTCATAAGTGTTATGGACTTTCACTGCCAACGTGAAATGGACCTGTAGGGTCACACACATAGGATTTAACCTGGAAGAGGAGTTTTTTCCACAAACAATGTTTAGATTGATTACTAAAGGAGTTTAGTAGTTCAATTAAACACTCAATCAATTGATAGCTCAGTATCATAATGTTCAAGGTGTTGGACGCATTAATTGGAGTATCGAATTGATAGAAACTGTAATTGACTGATTCTGCAGAATCTGCACTCCCAATCGATCGGCTCATGTGATGAACCGATCGGCTCAGCTTGGTGAACCGATCAGCTCAGGTGGTGAGTCGATCAGCTCATGGACAGGGTGGAACAATTGCTTCAAGTGTTGAAACGATCGGTTCAACTGTTGCAACTGAGCAAGTTGGGAAAGTAGGATTGGTGAGAATTTTCCTTTCGTTTCACTTGCCCAATTTGATTGAAACAAGGATTGGTATTTGATACCAATTAGAAACAAAAGATAGATAGTGAATTGGGAACTGATCAGGACAACGAACTGACCGGTTCAGAAATGAACCGACCGGTTGAGGTGTCCCAACCTATCGGTTGAGGTGTCAACCGACCGGCTCAGGTCCCCAACCGACCATTTCAGAAATGAAACGATCGGTTCAGGTTGCGAGTTGGTTGTTTTGTGGAAAATCTCAAACCCTTCTACTCCTACTTTTAGTCCCGCATTGCTCGGGATGGAGAACCATGTCCCATGACCCTCCTATATATAAGGGTATTGGGGGTTTCTCAAAGTACAACTCAGTGCAACCAGTTGCTCTGTGAAGTTTTCGTTCTCTTTGGTTTTGGTAACCGCGAGAGAGCCCGAGCAAGTGCTACCTGATAAGGGAGGCACAACAAGGGAAAGACAACTGCATTTGCGACTGGTGGCAGGAGAGTGGGTCAGTGACTAGTACACTGACAGGAGGGTGCGACTCCTTCCAATTCCTTGTGGGACAAGGAGATTGTAGTTCCAGGTGGTCCGTGTGAACTACTTCAGAGGCGGGGGGTTTCTGCCGCTTGGAGGACAACTGTCAATCCCGACAATCCCAGTGAGACCAGGAGTCATCAGTCCCAGTGCGACCAGGAGCTGCACAGACACCGTCCAAGATCGGAGGTGAAGACCATGCAAGGCGCGAGGTATTGTCATCGAGAAAGCCTCGGGACAAGGTATGATTCCACAAACCATCCTTTCCTATTGTATAGACGTTGACGCGTTTCCTTGTTCTGGGTTTGGGGAGGAGAAAATTTTTGTTTCCGCTGCCTTTTCTGCCTCCCTTAAAACCCAACAGTGGTATCAGAGCAACGTCAACTGATCTATACTTTAGGAATATCGATATGATCAATTTTGGTTTGTCACCTTTATTTATTGCATATGATGAGAATAAAATTGGCTTTATGCATGTCCAAACCTAAATCCACAAATCCCAATTAACATATATGATATGTATTATTAATGAATTCGATACGCGTCGCCCTTAACTGAGTTTTATGGTGGATGTATAGCGTGGTTATGGCCAATAAACCCTATCTGTGTATGGTTGTATGTGGTTTCTTGCATCTCGGTCTATACACCGATCTTCCTTCTCCTATTATTGATGTAACTCGAAATAATTCGAGATTTCTTTCCTACCTTTCCTCCCCCTGAATGTAACTCGGGGTTTCTCTTTTTACAATGTAAAATAGGATAGATTTTATTTCCTGTTATGTCAAAGAACGACGGACATCCTGATGATAGCTGAGATGATCGGTTCAAGGAGTGAACCGATCGGTTGACGTTCAGGACGATCGGTTCAAGGAGTGAGCCGATCGGTTGATGACCAGTTTGAGGAGTCAGACGAGCATGTGGTGGCCATGAAGAGATGCACAACGACCAGGCGAACCAAACTGTTGGAGGAGCTAACTGATCAGCTGGTTGCACCCAGACGACCGACCAGATCGAGCAGGCAACTCATGAGTTGATCTACTCGGAAGGAAAAGCACAAAGTTCATCTTGTACATGTTGCATGTGATGTAGACCTAGATGACCGTGATTCCTCTTGGCTCGAGGAATCACATTAGGATGGCCATAATCATCGCTTTTATCATTTCTCATGTTTTCTGTGGGATATAGCATGTATATGATACATACTATATATTGTGGTGATTGGATATGTATATGTATATAAAACCAAATCCCTCATTAAAATATTAAGTCTTATATGGATTCCATTAGCGGCACACATGAAAAACTCGATTGACCAAGCGTAGGTTATGCCAAAGCGTGGTGCACCATCTATCTTGTGGAAGTGTGATGGGTAGACATGTAGGTTCTGCCAAAGCAGGGTGCATGTTTACCGTGTCGGCTTTTGGGTTAGACTTAACTGGTGATTCTTAGAGCGTCTAATCCCAGAGGCAAGGAATGTTCATGGCAAGGTGTTGCGCATGTTCATTCATCAAGAGTTGCATATGATGCAATTGGAAAAGGTTGCCTACTTGGAAGATCTAAGTTGTGGGTGACAGCCCTAGCTGGTCCATGACTTAGAGGATTTGAGGATCTTGCCCACTAGAAGGTTGTACGCTGTAATCTTCCGAATTGATGATGAGGTCTATCACTTTGAACTAAAATAGTGGGAGCGATAATTAATTAAAGGCCTAATTTTTATCGTCAACTTTTCAAATCAATCAAATAAGTCAAAAGAGTTTTGGACTAAAATTGCATACATTTCCTTTTGTTAAAATACATGGTTAATCAACAATAATCACTTTATTTGCGATCAGTCTTTGAGACCAACAAATTAAATGGGAATAATTCCACGACTGGTTAGGATGATGAGAAGTGTTCTCATGGAGCGAAAGCTCTAAGTCCTAGTTATACCAAGACCAGATGAACTCAATCCCACCACATCAATGGCTGAAAGTATGCTTATGGAAGCTTACCGATGATGACATTGACGAGGAGTGCTTCATGTTGTGTTCTCTGAACTATGAGTTGCAGAGACAACATGAGACATATGATGTCTCAAGGACACTATCCTAGTATGTCATGACATAAGGAGATCCAATAAGGTATTCACACACTCAATATGATTGGGTATGTGGAAAACCTGACTAAGAATGATTCCCTCTGAGCCATGAGTTGCCTATTGGTATGATATTGCAAATGTTGCGAGAATCATACAATTCATTGTAAGCTACAACATGAACAATTTTGACAAGCGTTGACAGAGTTGTTGGACATGTTGAGGATAGTAGAGGCAAAGATGAAGAAAGACAAACCATAATTTTTGATATGATCAAAGAAAAGGTAATTCTTAAGGGCAAGGACAAGGGCAAAGCAAAGAAGTGCTCTGATGCTAGCTAGCAATCCAAGCCATCTTCAGCCTCAAGGCACATGGGAAATGGTGTATGATGGAATTTCCCTCTATATCTGGAAGAACAAAAGAAGATGAAGGAGGGGATGGAGATCTCCACCTAAGGTATCATGAAATGAACTGCTTCTTTATCTGAGGTATATGATACCAAGATATGGATCTATCATATATGATATGCAAGATCCGCAAAGAAGTGATGGCCTTCGTGAAAGGACCAAGAAAGAAGTACCCATCGTTGGAGCAAGTGTTGCTGCCATAGATAGGAGTATCTTTCAGTTTATTTCAGCCTAAAGGGCACGAAATAGAGTTGAGAACTGCTATTTCATATATTGACAATAGATAGAAACACTTTATTATTGCATATTGTATGACAATGATGGCAATTAATAAAGTTGATGTTTCAATCTTAAAGATATGATCTTTGTGGCAATGCCTTGTTTATCTTGTGATACATGGTATTCATAAGATAAAATGATACCTAAAGTTATTGATAACTCAAATAGTCAAATTATCATCAATCATGAGAAATTCATTTCTAATTTCCATATGATGGATAAATCTAGACTCTTTTGGTTAGAGAACCAGTAAGAGACATGAATATCTTGGACATGATTAATCAATCTTCACTAATGGTAGTGGGAGAATGATTATGCTATTAGGTATTATACATGTGATGTATACCTATTGGAACAAATGATAATACTTCAAATGGTGTTTAGAGAAATACCAATATGAATGTCTTGAAGTGTTCAAGATTATCAAAGATGAAGTGCAAATTTGGTAAAGTGTTAATTCTTGATGAGATCAATGAATGAAATACTTGGACCAAATGTTTGAGATCCTTATGAGTGATTATGATAGTGTATCATAGTGAACTCATGATTAAGGCATGGAGATGTCTAAATCAAGAAGGAATCATACTCTAAGGAGTTAGAGAATGATTATCAAATAATTGAATTCTTCTTAATAAAAGAATACCCCTCACTAATAAAGGACATTAAGAATCACAAGGAGTTGTGAGTTCTTATATCCTTGACGGATACACCTCATTTATCTATGTGATGAGTTTTTCATGTGATGAGTCAACTATCTAGATGAATCTGAGGAGCCAAATTTTGAGTTATGTTTTATGACCATTACATCCTAAATGACATCCATGTGAACCATAAGGTATGACCTTGATGGTAGCACCCATTGGATGAAATCCATAAGTGCAAATGAATCTTAAGTGTTAAGATCATGGATACCATTTTGAGAAGGATGATGCTTGTTGATTGCAACTTAATGACTAAGACATTTGGCATATGGATACTAAAATCACATTCCTATGAGGAATAAAACAAGGATGTGTACGTGACACAACCTATAAGGTTTATGAATTCACTAATGCAAATGAAGTCTATAAGTTACAATGGACTAATCAATGTGATTGATTGAGTACAAGCAACTCATAATTGAATCTTTACTTTGATAATATAGTCAAAGGGTTTGACTGATATGTCAAAGATAAAGAAGGGATCTGTGATTTAGTGGGAGCGTATTCACATTCCACATGTTGATGTGAAATGGAAATGTTCTAGAATGGAAATCCAAAAGTGGAAATTATCTTTAAGGAAGATAGAGATGATTCCTATGTGATAGGAATAGAGATCTATAGAGATAGTTCTAAAAAACCTCTTGACCTGAAAAAGGAAAGCATACATTGGAAATTTGTACTGAAGGGTTCAGTATGCACAGATTCAGTGGGAGAAAACTTGTCCATGTTATATGGAGTTAGTATCCTAAGGCCAAGTGTCCAATTCTTATGGAGAATGGGAACACTAAGAATAGATATGGATCTATCATGTATGTAATCATCCCATTATCTTGCATGTATGGACATGGAAAGAACAAAATGCACTCATCTTCTCGTATGTAGGACATGGCAATATGATGTGCTCATCCTGATAACTCGTATGTGAGACATAACGAGTGGATGTCTGTCTACTTCCAGTAAGGGTTACTGGAATACCATGAGAACTTGATAAGTACTTGAGAAGTACTAGTTCTATGGAGAGAAGGAAGAGTTCAATGTAAAGAGTTACATTGATGCGAACTTCCGAAAAGGACAGAAAATTAATCACAAAATATATATGGGATATATAAAGTGAAAGTTTGTTGATAATTGGAAACGTTCCAATAAAGCCGTTTAAAAGGAAATGTTGAGTATCCGTGTGTTAGAGAACATCAGTGGATACTATATGGATCTGGAAGTTCATGAGATGAACTTATAGATATTCCGCTCATTGATGACAAGTATGGAATCCTTGATCATGCAATGTGGCTAAAGGTTAGAAAAGGAATACTGGATCGCATATTATGGCAACTCCATCTCATACATGTGACGTACAATGAAGACATGTGAGACATGCAATTAATACTGACTTTGGCAAGGTGTTGCCATAACTCACTATGTTGGCACAAGAGCACAGTAACATGTGGGACATGTTTGAAAATCACTGTGAATATGATTCAAGAGTGATTGGCTCGCAGTGCAAGTGGGAGTCTGTTGGTATGTATGCCCTGAGAGCCAATCATGGGATGATTGAAGGTATACATGACGATTGATTTGATAAACATCAAAGACAAGCTTCCAATTCTTTCTGGTTCAATCATATGAGATAGTGATAGAACAGATTGAATGTCTAGAGAATGACAGTACTGAATGACGTATGCTTTCAGGTTGAGGACCTGAACGATGAGATCATACAGATGCTAAGAGTTTGTAGATTCTTGTTATGTCCCTAGTTGGATGTCATTGTGGAAGGTGGATATACAACAATGACACACAAGACTAGATTGTGGTGTTGGTTGATGATAGAATCTCATTAGTCATGATATAGAGATATCAAACCAAACACATAGGTACTTGTTAGAGAACAAGTGTACCAGACAGACCCACCGTGAGTTTGACACATGGAACCATGACATGGTAGTCACAGTTAGTACTCATAGTGGTGGTGGTGAGTGTGATTCTTTGACCTGAAATCACTACACTCAACACATGTCGTTGGGCACACTTTGACATCATCAAACGCAGTCCTGAAACATGGGTTGTTATAAAGGTGATGATTGGGTGGCTTTGACACATGGGGATTTTGAGGGGTGAGTGATAGATATGGGATTTCCCCCCCCTGAGGGAGTTTGATATCCAAGGCCACTTGATGAGTAGGATTGAAATAGGCGTGCGCACGCATGTGTGAATCAGTATGTGATATTGATGTCATACATATCTCGTTCAATCTACTCTAAGATCAAGAAAGTGAATGGACGTTGACAGGACGACTGTTCCATGCCTCGAGTTCATTCAAGATATCAGTGACAAAGGAATTATACATTGACTGTAACACCATTCATAGATTGTAGGATTGAAAGTTGTTCTCCAACTTTCTTTTTCACTTGGGTATCACTGATGTGTGACTAGGTACTTCTCTTTACTTGTGAAGTCATAAGTGTTATGGATTTTCACTGCCAACGTGAAATGGACCTGCAGGGTCACACACATAGGATTTAACCTGGAAGAGGAGTTTTGTCCACAAACAATGTTTATATTGATTACTAAAGGAGTTTAGTAGTTCAATTAAACACTCAATCAATTGATACCTCAGTATCATAATGTTCAATGTGTTGGACGCATTGATTGGAGTATCAAATTGATTGAAACTGTAATTGACTGATTTTGCACAATCTGCACTCCCAACCGATCGGATCATGTGATGAACCGATCGGCTCAGCTTGGTGAACCGATCGACACAGGTGGTGAGTCGATCGACTCATGGACAGGGTGGAACGATTGCTTCAAGTGTTGAAATGATCGGTTCAACTATAGCAACCGAGCAAGTTGGGAAAGTAGGATTGGTGAGAATTTTCCTTTCGTTTCACTTGCCCAATTTGATTGGAACAAGGATTGGTATTTGATACCAATTAGAAATGAACTGATCAGGACCATGAACCGACTGGTTCAGAAATGAACTGACCGGTTGAGGTGTCCCAACCGATCAGTTGAGGTGTCAATCGACCGGCTCAGGTCCCCAACCGACCATTTCAGAAATGAAACGATCGGTTCAGGTTGTGAATTGGTTGTTTTGTGGAAAATCTCGAACCCTTCTACTCTTGCTTTTAGTCCCACATTGCTCGGGATGGAGAACCCTGTCCCATGACCCTCCTATATATAGGGATATTGGGGGCTTCTCAGAGTACAACTCAGTGTAACCAGTTGCTCTATGAAGTTGTCGTTCTCTCTGGTTTTGGTAATCGAGAGAGAGCCCGAGCAAGTGCTACCCAATAAGGGAGGCACATCAAGGGAAAGACAACTGCAGTTGTGACTGGTGGAAGGAGAGTGTGTCAGTGACTAGTAGTACACTGACAGGAGGGTGCGACTCCTTCCAATTCCTTGTGGGGCAAGGATATTGGAGTTCCAGGTGGTCTGTGTGGATAATGGATCCTCCAGATTCACCCTCTGAGTCTCCATTTCTAAGGATTTTATGCCTCATATCAACTGATCTACTCTCGCTTTGGGTTTACTTTAAGTATCCTTTCAGTCTTGTATAAATAGTCAATTACTAGCTCAAATTACCCTAGTTTCCATCTTATTTGATCTCATTTTCCCCTACTCACGTTCTCTCTCCTCTGCAGATCATCCTCAACTATCACCAACGGTTATGACCACTGCAACACTGACTCTAGTGGTCTCAAGACCGTTTGAGCCCATGCGGTCTCAAGACCGTTTGAGCCCATGCAGTCTCAAGACCGTTTGAGCCCATGCGGTCTCAAGACCGTTTGAGTCCATGCGGTCTCAAGACCATTTGAACCCATGCGGTCTCAAGACCGTTTGAACCCATGTGGTCTCAAGACCATTTGAACCCATGCGGTCTCAAGGCCGTTTGAACCCATGCGGTCTCAAGACCGTTTGAGCCCATGCGGTCTCAAGACCGTTTGAACTCATGCGGTCTCAAGACCGTTTGAGTCCATGCGGTCTCAAGACCGTTTGAGTCCATGCGGTCTCAAGACCGTTTGAACCCATGCGGTCTCAAGACCGTTTGAGCCCATGCGGTCTCAAGACCGTTTTGCTGCCGTGAAGACCGTTCGGCTAAGCAACTAGCACCTCCGCCGGCGCTGTGACTTGCTCGCTGACACCACCGCTGCCACAATGGCCTTCTTGCCATAAGCAGCGGCGTCTCTTCCTCACCGTCATCAACAACGTCAACACCCACCTACGCATGATCTCCGGCGTCGCCGTCTTCACCAACCTTGCTCTGCTGCCATCGCACGTGCACGAACCAGCACCTCCGCCGGTGCATGTGACCTGCTCGCTGACACCACCGTTGCCTTGATGGCCTTCTTGCCACAAGTGTCGATGTCACTATCAACAGCACCGACGGTGCCCATGATGGCCGGCTTGCCACAAGCATCGCCGTCGTCTTCCTCACCGTCACCGACAACGTCGGCGCCCACCTACACATGATCTTCGGCGTCGTCGTCTTCATCACTTGCTCCGGCAACCACGCCGCCCTCACCAACCATGCATGCAAATCGTTTGAAGCACGCAACATACACCAGCAGCCACCTTCGTCCCCGCCATCACAGCAGCAACTTCACCGGTGTTGCGAGCTGCTCTAGACGCCACTACCGCCGGCACCATCCGCCACCATCGCTCATGCACGAAGCAGCGTTGCCGTCATCATCTTCTTCTCACGACTTGCATGCACACCAGCACAAGACCGCATGAACAAAAGAGTAGCAGACTGCATGGAGCGACCGCATAGCACCAAGATCGTATGAGCAATAGGAAGTGAAACCGCATGAGCCCACGTGAAGACAGCTAATATGAACGCATGAAGATCAGTTGTTGTCCACACAAAACCGTTTAGTTGCTTTTATGGGTTGTGGAATGGAGCGTTGTAGCAGCTTGTACGCTCATGTAAAGGCAGCTGCTATTATTGAATGAATAGAGCAAACCGCATGGAGAGTTGGGAAGAAAAGGACCGCATGACCCCACGCATGCATAGAGAACACACGGCCCTAGCAAACCGCATGGGCAGCTGAGCTGAGATCGCATGGAGCATTTGATTCGAAACTGCATGAGCTATGAGACCGCATAAAGCCAATGAAGTAGCAAGACCGCATGCACATGCAAACCGCATGGAATTGCTGTGCACACTACCAAAACAAATGGCCAAGCAAACTGAATGAAGCGCTACTTTCAAGACCGCATGAAGCAATTATGGAAAGCAAACCACATGGACAAAAGGACACGCACAAGGTGTGATCCTTGGCCCAAGATATTTTAGCAAGCCTATAAATAGAAGGGTAGAGGCATGTTCTAAAGGATCCCATCTCACTACGGCCCAAGGCTGCTAGACTGGGACCAGTGCCGGAACGCCGCCAGAATGCCCGAGCACCGTTTCCAACCAAACTTCACCCACAGCCTTAGAATCCCATCCTGAGTCCAGATCCGGTGAGCAGCCAGTCCGGGCGTAGGTCTAGTAGGCTGTTCCATCACCATCTCACCATTGCTCACACCATAGCTCCACCTCATCCTACTCTTGCTATTCCGGAGGTTGACCCGAACATCGAGGCGGAGAAACAGACGACATCGACCACGATGGAGCAGTCCCGGAGACTGTGACGATCTACACCGGGTTGTCACAGATCTACTCTTCTGCTCTGACAATGCTTTCTTTCTCTCTCTTCTCTTTCTTTGTTGCTCCCTCTATGAGGAGCGAGTAGTTCCATCCACTGGGGTGCGGGGACTAGCCCCACTGCCCATGTTTTGTATCTTGTACTAAAAAGATGTTATCATTCCGTTTCAATACTAAATCGTTTCATACATGCTTGAATGTTGGCCGCGTTCTTGTATGCATCTATTGTCTTTTGTTGTGGTTTGTCTACGACTGCTCTTGAGACTCGAATACCGATTTAGTTTTGGTTTCTGGTGCGTGTATCCACCGCGCACCCGTTTCGGTATCTAGGAACGCTTTCTAAGGAGTGGAGTAAACTCACCTCCATCGTTGTACTTTTGTACTATGAAATGGAATCAGTTGACGTACAAAAGTGCAACCTTGACAGGTCGAGGAACACACTCTGAGGAGAGAGTGGTGCAAAGTACTTGACCATTCGTTCGGGAATGGCTGACGTTGCAACACTCTCACGTTTCTCGTAGCTATATCCTCGAAAGAGGGATAGTCTATAAGGATACTAATCGATTTGGTAATTATCACTCACTTGTTAGTTTTCCGATGCACGTTTCACGACGTTGAGTAAGATTTTCTCTTCGTAGACTACATATCTTCATTGACACGTAGATACATACCGGATGAGAGTTACTCAACCCGTGAAGGATGTATGCATTACTCTTGTCCTATAAGACATCGGTATTGTACAACATCCATGTGTCCTGCTTACAAGTCTTGCTATGTTTTGTACAAGTACAATTCATGTGTAGTGGTGGTGAATACCCGCATCACCCCAGTGATCCATCATCATCTGCTAATCTTAGTTTTTAATCCTTAAACTAGTTTTTATTCTTGCCTTTACTTTTGCATGTTTTAGGTTAAATAACTCAAATCAAACATCTGGTCTTAGATGATTAACTTAGATCGATACAAAACAAGAAAAAGACACTCAGATTCTTAACGTTGTCCTTTGGGTTCGATCCTAAATCTATACTATGATAAGGCTTCCACACTCTTGTGGGGTTGGAGCATTTATCTAGCACCAGTTGTGGGTAAACCTAGAGAGAACATCAACTTCCTAGGGTTTTTGGTGCATATTAGGACTTCCATTGGAAGAGTAATCTTTTGGTGTAAGTTCTAGCTCCATCAGTGGACTACTTCAGAGGTGGGAGGTTTCTGCCGTTTGGAGGACAGCTGTCAATCCTGACAGTCCCGGTGAGACCGGGAGTCATCAGTCCCGGTGCGTCCAGGAGCTGCACAGACACCGTCTAAGACCGGAGGTGAAGTCCGCGCAAGGTGCGAGGTATTGTCGCCGAGCAAGCCTCGGGAGAAGGTATGATTCCACAAACCATCCTTTGCTATTGTATAGACGTTGACGCGTTTCCTTGTTCTGGGTTTGGGGAGGAGAAAATTTTTGTTTCTGCTGCCTTCTCTGGCTCCCCTAAAACCCAATAGAGGGCACCCTAGGAATCGGGTAGACAGGAGGCTAAACACCCAGACAGAATAGAAGCAAGGGAAAGAGGACCAAGGCATGTGAGCCGGTGGGGGGTAGGGAAGGTAGGGAACCCCACCACCACTCCAAACCATGCCGACACACCCCTGCACCACAAGCAATAAATTGAGGTGGAAGAAGATGGCCGAGGGTAGGAACACCCACCAAAGATCGAACCACCGCTTGACTCCTCCCAGCAAACTGGATGAGGGCACAGCTGTCGGCCGTAGATCAAAAGGACAAAACTAGAACGCCCAACCACCCAAAAAACAAAAAGAAAGATAGAGAGGAGCGCCCATCCTCTAGGGGATGTCGATCATCACTAGAGCCTCCCACACTCCATCAGACACCAGCTCCGCACGAAAACGCCGGGTCGCTAGTCACAAAAGAGACGGTGAAGGAAGCGCCACACGAGGATAGCAGACACCCGCAGATGGAACAGCCCACAGAGAACATGCGACGGAGAAAAATGCCCAGGGGAAGAAAGGAAATGCCAGCCGCCCACTGGCCTCCCCCTCCCCTGAGTGGAGGGAAGCTAGTTGAGGGGCTCCACAGAATCGCTGCTAGAGTGAGGGGACATTAGGTTTTATTAACTAATAAAAAGAAAAGTAAAATAAGTATGTAACTGACATGTATAAAATGCCACTAATAAAATGTACAAACACCATTAGAGTTGGCGTCTTTTATTACAATTTATGTCATATTGATTAGGGGCATTTAAATAAGAAATGCCTGTAGAAAAATTATATAATGCCTTTTTTTTATAAAAGCCACAAACATAAATGCCACTAATGGATATTTTTGTTGTAGTGCATTATATCAACCACTGCCTCTCAAGGCATCGTAATCATGCATCATCATTCTGGGAACACATCCCTCATCTCATCATCAGAGGATAACACCTCAACTAGGCATTCAGCCTTATATCAGGTCCCCAGACCTATCAACTTAGTATCTCATTAACAAGGATTATCATTACATGGTGCTATTCAAAGCACAAATACCTCATAGCTCTTACCTGTCTATCAATCCAAACAACATACATTCATGGTTAGTATATACATCCAGAGATATTACTTAAGCCATCATAGATTTATAGGATTATGAAGCGATCATTTTAAGAAGCATAAGTTGTATCAGCATAATACTATTATCAACCATGAGCATACATCATGCCCCATGCATGTGATAATAATTATGTGCCTCATTATCATGTGAAGCAACATCATATATAACAACATCATGACCTTCCAAACATACCTGGTTCACAACCTATCATCATGTCTCATTATCATCAAAGATACGGGGCTCAAGGTGGTTAAACCATATCATCCATATCATCATTATCATCAAAGATACGGGGCTCAAGGTGGTTAAACCATATCATCCATATCATCATTATCATCAAAGATATAACTACATGATAAAGGACAACTAGGTAGGGTGTCAGGGTCAGACATGACCCTCACCAAAGGTGCCCTCTACCCTCACTAGAAGTGTGATGGGTAGGGCAACCCTTACAACATGTGGTACCGGGCAGGATTACAACCCTCACCAAAATCTCTATCGACTAGGGCATCCAACCCTAAGGTGTTATGCCGTCATGTTGGCCATTATCAAGTCTTGCACTTAAGCATAGAGGGTGATGAGTAGACCAACTCCTAGGGTATCACGCAAACTAGTTCAAGAAATGTGTCATGCAACCATGTTCTAAGGGATGTGTCAGGCGTCACAACTACCCAACAGCCAAGAACTCTATCTCCCGTCTAGGGTTAGGGTTGCATGCCGGGAAGCCAACATCACTTCATCACCTAAGGGTCATATCGACCAGGAGCATGGCGCCCAAGACCAAACCCTAACACCCAACCAGCATACCATATCATCCAAGACATTATGTTGTCCTAGGCACCCTATCGTCCATAGGAAAGGTGGCCACTAAGGCACCATATCAAACAACTCAACTTAGGGTGTGTCGCACAACCACAAACCCCATGCCCGACACAAGGTTTACCCATCATACTCATATCGTTCAAGGAAGAGGCTAGGGTGTCACCCACCTATAAAAAACAATATTGAGGCATCATAAGAAGGCCTATCGTCCGTCTAGGTCCAGCACCTTATATCGGCCACCATTAAGGTACCTATTAGGGATTCATCATGCAACCACTATATCGGTCAAATAAGGACCAAACTATGTCGCCCAAAATAGAGATAACTTAGAAGACACCATGTCGGCCAAGCGAACATCCAAAGCAAAGAAAAAGATCTCGGCCAAAGCATATCATCCAAGGATACTAACAAGGTGAAAGGGTCATATCGGGCACAAAGCCAAATAGGGTTTCACTGAACATATCGGCCAAGATAAAACCCACAAAGGGGGTATTGTGCAAGGGCAGAAGAACCTCACCAATATGGTCATCTTCAACCTCAAACTCATTAGCAAAAAACCCAAACTGATCAAGATAGTTGGCTGACCTCTCAACAACCAAGAGCGAGGGGTTTTGTGCAACCTCAATCACAAATCAGGCAACATGATGAAACGTCTCCAACTTAGGTCATCACTCACCCAAAGGCTCACCTCTCAAATCCATGGTGAGAGGAGGGTATTTCCCAAGAAACTAGAGTATAGGCTCACCTCTCAACAACCAAGAGAGAGGAGTATTTCCTACATCACTAGGGCTCAAACTCACTTATCAAAAACCAAGGAGAGAAAGGGGTATTGCCCCAAAGGAAACCCTAATATATGGGTTCGGCCAACTAGGTCCAAAGGTACACAAAATCAACCACAACAATAAGATCACTATATCCACAAGATTAAAGGTACATGCTAGAGAAAGAGACATATCTAACAATATGCATGGCCGATCAAGATCATATATGAACATATAACATAAAAGAAGGTAGTATAGTTAGGGTTAGAAATTATGTAACCCGCCTTAAGCAGGCTCTTCAAGCTCCAAAGTTTCAAGCTCCTAGCTCCAAGCACACCACTTTTGGCCACCTCAAGAAAAGGAACAAGGATCATAACCACCACGTCCAAAGAGTAGGCATGATGGAGAAGAAGATGCTAAGGAGAGAGAGGAAAGATGCTTACCAAGGAAACAAGGTCCACCTAGGGTTCGACCACCAAGCTAGAGGAAGAAGAAGAAACTCCTTCAAAGGGATCGGCCACCAACCTTAGCTCCTCCAAGGGTATCGACCACCAAGGTTGCAAGGGGGAGGTGTATCATGCACTAAGGAAGAGAGGAGCAACAAAGATCTAAAGGGTTCCTAAGGAAGTGAAAGGCAAGGCATATATAGATGAGGATCAAAGGCAAACCATGGCAAGGTGTCACCTTACCAAGGGACACATGTCCACACGTTTGCCACCTTGCAAAACACATGCACATGCCAAGCCACCACACAACCAAGGTCCGACCACATGTCCAAGATAGGGTGACACAACCAAAGTAAGAGGGTCAACCACGTAAAAGGCTGACACACTCATGGGTGACACCCCCATGGCCGACACAAGGCATCCTTGCCCAATACAGGGCACCTCAAAGCAAGGCAAGGCCCAATCAAGGGAAAACAAGGCCCAAAAAAGCTCAACCAAGCCCAAGAAAACTCAAAGCACGAGGCCAAACCTTCCTCTTCATCTTATAGGAAGCAAAGAGAGAGAAAGACATCTCTCAAGGTGACAAACTTGCTCTTCAACCCTAACTTAGGTTATTTTGCAAGTAGTACCTCCAACTCTCAACAAAACACAAACAAACCCTAATCACCACTAAAGGTGATTAGCATGCGACTAAACACATGGTTTGGGAAAAGCAAATAGGATAAGCCCAAAATGGAGGTCAAGGTCCTTACAACTAGATTTATCAATCCATATTCATAAGGATTTAATGGTGTGCCCAACTATTTATCTTTAACTATGTATCTATTTCTTTTTGCTTGAGGTCAAGCAATGCTTCAAGCTTAGGGGGATTTAATGTGCACAAATCCTATCACTTTTTGAACTATTTTTGGGTGCACAATTTACTCATTTTGATCATAATTCCATTCTCAATTGTGCTTGATTTCCCACTTTTTTTTTTTTACTCATTTCATATTTGTGACCACAAGTACTCAATAATGATGAGGAAATGGGGTTAATTCGTCTAAAATATGACGTTAGTTGGATTCCCTAGGAGATTGCACATATCACATGGAATTTCTTGAAATTTCTAAAGGGAACACGACGTGTGTGTTTTAGCACACGACATGTTAATCTATAAATGGATATCTGTCTCCCAGATGGGAAACAACATAGTGTGTCCCTTAGGCGACATGTGTGTGTCATAAAAGTCAAAAGATCTCACCAAAGTTTTTTCTAGAAAACACGGTGTGTGTTCTGAGATGGTGTGTTCTATTTGTCCAGATCTGCAAAAGTCCTCACTAATTCTCAGCTACATTTCATGTCTCTTAGAAGAGAAATCGTGCAACCTTTGATAAAAGTAGTTTCAACATCAGTTACTCAAGGCGACATGCCATGTTTTTTTTCATACAAGCTGTGTCGTAATTGATTTCTACAGTTTTTCAAAGCAATCATCCCTCATTTTGGAATATGAGAGAATACATATGGGATGGTTATCACTTATCATTTGAAGAAATTTTGACCAAAGAACAAAGAATAGGAAAATAGAGGTGATTTTGGAGAAGAAGAGGTGGTTATTAAGGAGAGGACCTCTTTTCTTCTCCATTCTCCTTCAAGGAATGCAACAAAAGATTCTACACTCCAATCCAGCCACTCGGAAGAAAAGGTTTATCGAGAAGAAGCACCAAAAATGATGGAGTTTCATCTTCAAGCTAGAGTTCTTCCTTGTTCTTCCTCTTTCCCTAGACTTTCCTTGATCCTTTCCTTTCTATTCATATTTAACTTCAAAATCTATCAATTGTACTTGTGTTTCACTATCATGAGAGACTATATGTTTTTTTTTGTACATGGGGGAGTAACTCCCATGTCATAACAATGTTGAACACAAATTTCATATATTATTCTAGTTGTTTCACTGTTATAAGATTCATCGATGTTGATTTCTTCTTACATTCTCTATTGGCCACTTTATATGTATGATTTATTATCTTTGTATAATATGGGAAGATATGCATTAGAGTAAGGAGACTTACCTTAACTGTGCTACCTTGACCACATGAGTGAGTCAGATGTGTTGGGGAACAAAGGTTCGTAGTCTGAATCGGAGTATATCCACAAGAATAGTATATGAAGTTAGGATTGTTCTACACTACCGAGAGGTAGATGGAGGATACAAACCTCCCTTGTGTTATTTCTAGTATTATTGATCTATGTTTTTCTTTATGTTATGATGTGGATGTAAAATCTCTATCCTAAGATTCATTTAATATGATGTCAATTTCTCTTGATATAATTACTTTTACTAATTTCTCTTAACCAGTAAATTAGTTCAATCTAACCCAAATTACCCCTTTTGAAATTGATTTAGATTGTTGAAAATCAACACACTAGCATGTAACAACCTACTCATTAGACGATTTTGAATATAGTACATGTATCGATATACTTTCAGGATAGTGCTCTAGATTATAAATTTAAGACTTGTATGCACATGACTAACACACCTGTTGGGCATCATCGTTAGCTCTCCTATAAACAAGGAAATAAATCACTCATTATTTTATTCACTCTTAAGATTTTAACAATGCATTCTAATTAAATGGGATGGGTTCTAGTAATTTTTAGGAATTTCTTTTCTTAAAAAAATTTGAATACTTTTTGGGAGGTCAAGACTCTTTTTTTTTTTTCATGTTTTTGGCTTAATATAATGTGGGAAAGTATGAATACCATCACAATAAATAGTCCATCTTGATTAAACTCAATACTCAGCATCGATCGCTCAAACTTTAGTGAAAATATTTTGTATGGTTCAAAACAACCCTTAGAATATTGTCAAATTTGTGAAGACACCACTAAAGGTTTTGATATTACACTAGCTCCAACAATCGGGCACAAACATTTGGTTCCTAAATCATAAATTGAAATAGGAGAACTAGTAACTTAAAGTGCGGGTAGCATCGTATAACCTAATAATCCATCACAAAACATGTAGTAAGGAGTGGATGAGATGAATGAAGCTGAAGGAAAAAGAAATATAATGATGATGGGGTAATTTAACACACAATGATCAGTAAACCTAGCATTTATACCAACATATCCATAAATTCATAAACTAAAAATTACACAACAAAGTCCTAAAAATGAAAGTAAGTAAACATGGATGGATGCATTGAATGAAATACAAAGATATAAATGATAGAAGGGCTTACTACCTTACCAACCCAAATTCAAAATTTTATCTGTCCTTGAGCAAATCCTAAACATAGGATAGTAGGTATGGTGTGAGTTGCAATCATCTTATCATGTGCCACCATAATGATAAGAAAAGTGAAGGGGTCTCCAAATGATACTGACATTTGGATCCCAAATCCTAAGTTTTGGGAGCAAGGTCACTTGTGTCTTGCAAATTGGATCTGTCATGTATGTATGGCAACACATCCCACCATCACACATATAGTGAGGTTTTACGTGAAAATGTGCGGAAAACACCATAAACCACAAATTACCAAAAACATGGGTTTATTAAAACCGATTGCAGAAAGTAGATAAACCAAGAAACTATTACATTCCGATCCACATCCTACAAGAAAATAGGTCATATAAACATTTACAAGCCTTGATACATGTTCAAAACTTAGGAGATCAGCTGTCCTGTCATCACATGAGTTCATCACCTGTTTATACATAAAAAACGGCCCACATCCGGCCAGCAGCAGGATATACAAAACGTCATCGACTATACATCGTGAAACAACGTCAAAACACCTCCAAGGACCTGAGAGTACAGGGATGACTCTAAGACTCTACTACAAAACGACCAAAATAGTAGCATATCCATCTCTTGCCTTCTACTGCTCTTCTTGCTACTCGGCCGCAACTCCGCGACCACCACCACATCTAGCTCAAACACCTAAAAAGGTTGTAAACCAGTGGGGTGAGATACACAATCCCAACGAGAAACATAACTCCCCGCCAAAAACTATAAAACCAAAGCAAGATGAAAGCAACAATAGCAGGTAACTGATAAAGCTATAACAAGAGCAGTCTATATAGCAAGGCTATTCATACCATCAAGCTTACCAGATACATAGAAGGCATTTCACCAAAGATCTCTTTATGGAACATGATTGACCAGATAATATTTATAAGATCTTACCACAGAACATAAGGAACGTATAAGCAACTGCAAGTATAACAAGATTAACTACACAAGAAAGGCTTCAATAAATGTTCCATATTTTTCCTTAAGGAATAAATTTTATTCGGCTGGATTACGTATTATTATGCCATGAGGAAGTGAGCCATACCGCTCAGATCCAACAGACGGCTGCGAAACCCGGAGCCGGTGCCATACAAGGTCCATGGAGGAGCCGGACTCCACAACCTCCCACCTCGTGGTTAGTACACGAGTACAACACAAGCAGGACCGCAGTCTCATGCTTAAGTGGCCTCATCCACAGGGTCATCTCCCATAGGCTACCCTCTGCCTAACCTGCCTCGGTACAGGTCTCGGTGCTAGTATATCTGAGCCACGGGCCTGTTCACCGTGCTCTGAGCCATGAACGCATTCATGCTCCCATATCACATATCCTCAGCCATGGGCCTGTTCACCATGCTCTGCACATATTCCGAGTCTGCAACCATAGCTGCACTCGTGTCCTCTCTATTTTAGGCTAGGAGAAACCTCGCATATTCAAGAATATGTGCTCTGGGTTAACCCACAGGAGAACCCATTTCACCATCACCAGCTACTGATGATGATGGATCTATGGCCAGGGCAAACTACATGATATGTTCCTCTGTAATTAGTTAGTACATTTTAAGTGGATTGTTGAGGCAACCAAGATGTAACACATGCATAACATAAAAATACATTATTTTTACCACCATCATGCTATTCCGGGATCTCAATCCCTCATCACAAGAAACCACTGCCTCAACAGGCATTCTCATCACTGGGGATATCAATCCCGTATCATCATCAGAGGATAACACCTCAACTGGGCACTTTAGCCATCTCAGGTCCTCAGACCATAACACATCATGCATGTTACCTCATCATCAAGAGTAACCATCAGAGCAGTGTTACTCAAACATATATACACTTCATAGACCTTTACTTGGCTATGCTCCTGTAAGAAACATCTGCATGGTTAGAATGCACCATCATCATGGATTGATAGAAGAATAATATTTCAATCATAGGCAACATTGATGATCATATGCTTTATCATACATTTCTCAACTTGTGATCATAGACATAGGTCATATTGTCAAGCAAAGTATCTTACATGCTTACCAATCCTCAGCCTTATACATGAAATCAAGATGATCATAAACACATGTCACGTTACATAGATATAAACTACTACCTCAATTACTATCAAGTGTCTCAAGGGTCATCATCATAAGCCAAACATGTTTGCATAAGCAAGGACTAACATATCAGTTTACATATAAGGAACAAGACCCTCACTAGAAACGCTCACTACCCTCACCCAAGATAGTATCGGGCAGGGTACTCTCCCCTATCATCCAAGATACTCTAACCTCATAACGGCCAAGCAACCAACAGGGGGTAATGGCTACCACCTCTGGGTATATTGGGCAACCCTAGGTGTCGCGCACCTCTTGTGTCGTGCAACGCTATGTCGTGCAACCACATGTATCGGGCAACCAAAGCATAACGGCCACCAGCACAGCGTGCAGCTCGGCCCGAAGGCATATTGTGCAATAGGTGTAACATGCAATACTATGTTGTGCAACGGCTAGGGATACTATGTGACACTCTATCAGGCATCACTACTAAGTCATGACGCCCAACACCGAGGTAGACACTAACTCTATAACGTCCAAGATATATCGGCCCCAAGCCATTCCTAGGTTATGTGTGTCGGGCAGGGTACTCAGCTAAGTGTGACTCCTGACACAACAAGGCAAGGACCAGGGGTGTAACGCCCATCACAACACCACAACTTGTCGACCCAAGTTCTAGACCAGAGGAGGATATCAGGTAGCATCAACCTCAAGACTATATCGGCCAAGATGCCGCTCCACAAGGTCATCATTAACCTCAAGCATAAGGGCACAACAACCCTAGTGGATCAATAATATGCTCACTTCAAAATAACCAAGAGAGAGGGGTCTTGCACACTTCTTATCACCAATCGGGCAACTCAAGGAACAACCACAACCAAGGTCTACAACCACCACATAGCTCACCTTTCATGTCCATGGTGAGAGGAGGGTGTTGCTCAAGCCACTAGCACACAAGCTCACCTCTCAATTTAAACGAGAGAGGGGTATTGCCAATATTACTAGAACTCAAGCTCACTCTTCTAGACCTAGGAGAGAAAGGGGTGTTGCTCACCAAGAAACCCTAGAACATGGTTCGACCAACAAGAAGCAACTAAGCAAGAAACTAAACTAGCAACATACATATCTGATCATAAGCAACATACAAACAAGAACATAGAAGATGGTAATGTAGTTAGGGTTAGGAGTTATGTAACCCGCCTTAAGCAAGATCCAAGCTCCTAGCTCCAAGCTCCAAGCACCACCATGGAAGAAGAGCAAGGCACTCTAGGGTTCGGCGACCACTAGAGGAAGAAGGAGACTCCAAGGCAAGGATCGGCCACCAAGCTTGCAAAAGAAGAGGGTGGCGTGCACCAAGGAAGAGGGAGACTAAGGAACTAAAGGGATCCTTAGAAGAGAAAGGGAACACATATATAGGAGAGGATGGAGGAGAAACCAAGGTAAGACAAGGCAAGGTGTCACCCACCTAGGGACACTTGTCCATGAGCAAAGACACCACTCTAACATGCCCTAAACACATGTCCAAGGCCCTTGCCACATGAAAGCATCAAGCTCCAAGTGTCCACTAATGGTGACACAAACGAGGTCAAAGAAGGTCAAAGGGTCCATAGGCGACACACCTCCACTCCATGCCTGACACACTCCCAAGGGCGACACAACTCAGGCCGACACAAGCATGGCCGACACACCTAGGCTGACACAAGGCTCACTTGCCCGACACAAAGGTCCAACAAGGCAAAGGCAAGGCACAACAAGGCCCAACAAT
Source organism: Alisma plantago-aquatica (assembly GCA_963693085.1). Lineage (NCBI taxonomy): Eukaryota > Viridiplantae > Streptophyta > Magnoliopsida > Alismatales > Alismataceae > Alisma > Alisma plantago-aquatica. Next base: position 640,307,457 of record OY856412.1, read on the forward strand.
CTCAACCAAGCCCAAGGCAGCTCAAGCAACGAGCCCAACTCTTCCTCTCAACACTAGAGGAAGAAAAGAGAGGAAGGACCACCTTACAAGGTGACAAACTTGCCCACAAACCCTAGACTTGGGTTAATTGCAAGTAGCACCTCCATCTCTCAACAAAGCACCAACAAACCCTAATCACCACTAAAGGTGATTAGCAAGCAACTAAGCATCAGGGTTAAGCAAAGCAAACAAGATAAACCCTAAACGGAGGTCAGGGTCCTTACAGTATGAGTAGGATGTAAAGAGTTGTGAACCTTGCCATCTCTAAATTAGGACAATAAGATTCAAGGGCTTGGTGACTTCATCTTCATACTAATCTAGAAATGTATTTCTTAGCATAACATCACCAGGATATCCTTCAAAGTATGGATCTAGATAGTTGGTGCATGGGATGTTAACACATGAAATGTTGGAGGAACAAGGCTTCAATTTTGACAAGTAATTATTTTCCTCATTGCTGATCTCTAAAATAGATATTGGATGGCTTTTCATATATCCATTAAATTATAGGCCATCCAATCATCCTCTACACATGAGGCAATCTTAGGTGAATTCATTATTTTATGTATTCATTTTTTATTTTATATTATCTTTTATCTATTTTGTTTTTCATTAATTATATACATTAATTATATATTAAAATATTATATAATATTAAAAAGATTTTTTTCATTATTAAATTATTAAAATGAAAATGAAATTAACAAATTCTTTTCAAATAAAATAAATAAGATATTTTTTCAAAAATTTACATAAAAAACATATTTTACATAATTATATTCACCTTCACCCCTAGCTTGTCATTGAGCAACGGGGTAGGATTCTTTCATGAGTTGCAACCATGTTATGAACGTTTCCCAAAATTCCATCTATCATCAAACCTTCAAGGGAGGTGAAGTGAACACAGAATTTTGTGAAGTTAATTGTTGGTCATCATCAGTAAGATCACATTCCCCTAATGTGTAGTAATCATCATCTTTACTGTCATATAACTGTTCCAGCCAAAGAAGATGATATGTTAGTAACAAAATGATAATCTTGAATACATGGAATGCCACTCTATGTTGGGATATAAAATAAAGTGGACCAATCAAGCAAGTCACCAAATTGATTTGTAGGCTGATACATGGCTTCTTGGTTGTCCAGGGGTATGTGAAGATCTCCATCATCAACTTCCATGTATGGGTATTGTAAATCTTCCACTACAAATTGTATTGGGTGAAGCCGGTGGAATGAAGGGCTCTGCTAGATAGGGGAATCTTCATTAAAATATGGGTGAGTCCAATAAAATTTTTGAGAAAGAAATCTTAAGGAATTCCTCATGGGAACTAGTGGAATAGGCGTGATGGCTGAAGTCTTCATACATGCAACCTGAGTGTGGATATGATGTATAGGTTGAGGGTGTGTTGGTAAAGTTCTATTCTCCAGTGTATATGATGCTTATATTATGGTCTTGAACCTATGTCAATTCTTGGATCATGCATTTATGCCTCTCGATCATAGTTGAATATAGATCAATAAAATCTTGGAAGTAGGATGACAAGGCTAACTTGAGTGCATCAACATTTTCTCTTGCATGAGCAGTTGCTCTCATAAGATATTGGGTCAAAACCTCAACATGAGATGTAGTAGAAATGGAAAAAGTAGACAACATTGATGGGGTTTGATGCAAGGATACCAACTAAAGTGAACCATTCTCTATGATCTGCCAACAATCTGGATTGTGGAAAAGTTAGGTTAGAAAGTGGACAAGATTTATGTCTTGTTGTGGCAAGATCCATGGCTGCAATTAAAATAAAAATAAAGAAATATGGGTGTATAATAAAGTATGTTACTAAACTGAATAACACTAACCAAGTCTATGTAGACTTCGAGTTCTTAGGCTACGTTTGGTACATGGTGACAAAATATGTGGTGGTGGTGACAGCGATGGCGACGGTGATGATGGTGGTGAAATTGTTAAAAATTGTTGTTTGGTAACACATGCATGGTCATAGTAAGAGGGATGGGAAATACTTAAAAAATGTGGTTGTTACATGGTTATGGGGATGGGGAAGGGAACTATTTTTATAGAAAACACCTCATACAAGAATAAACTCTATTTATTAATCACCTCATACATGAAAAAAAAATGACATGAAAAACACAAACATTCTATCATTATATTTAGTGTGGGTATGGACTCTTTAATTTAAATAAATATCAATGAGACTCTTTTATGTGTAGGTTCTATTTCTTTACAATCAGTGCAAATAAAGATGTGGCGGGAAAAGTTGTTTTGGAGGAAAAAATGAATCTAGGAAAAGGTGTGGCGGGAAAGTATTTCTTAGAGGGAAAAGGATTTGACAGGAAATATTATCTTAGAGGAAAAAAGTTGTCTTGGAGAAAAAAAGGTGTGGCGGGAAGTTTACTTGAAGGAAAAAGGGATTTGATAGGAATTATTATCTGGCAGGAAAAAAGATTTAGCAGAAAATTTTAGCTTGCAGGAAAAAAGGTGTGGCCAAAAACATTGTTTTGGAGGGAAAATGGTGTCATGGAGGAAAAAGATGTGGTGGGAATTTTATCTTGGAGTGAAAAAAATTGTCTTGGAGAGAAACGTTGTAGTGGAAAATTATCCTGTTAGAAGGGAGATTTTTAACGAAAAATAAATATTTATACTTGATAATGGATATATTAATAAAATAAAATAAAAAATAGTAGGAAAATAAGATATATAAATAGTATTTAGAGAAAAATAAATTTTCATGAGAAATTAAAATTTGTTGGTGTGAATGAAATCTTCGAGGGAAATATGTGCCCTAGAGAAGAGAAAATATAGTAGAATTTATCTTTGCAAGTATATCTTTATATTAATGGAGACTTAAAAGAAAAAAAATTCACCACCATTCATCATCATTCACCATGCTTTTCCATGGTGACAAAAATAGGACAAAATTTACCATGGAAATTTTTTTATCACAATCACAATGTATATCAAAATCCTTTTTTATTTCACTGTGATTCCACTCCCCAGGATTCACCACATACCAAACACAACCTTAGTGCTTTCTTTTTGTCTTATCCTTGATGACAACACTAAATTTTGATTGCTCTTTTTTATGGATAAAAAATATAAACACAATTTCCTAGTCAAAGATATTCGACTTAGATTTTTAACCAATTTCAAGAGACACCTGCAACTCAATGCAAAGTCTATTTCAAGAATATGAGGTGGAATATTGGGAAAATAAAAAACTACAACATAAGAACATAAAAGATTTGTTTATTTTAGTCAAATAGGAAGGAGTGAATTTGGTATACTATTTAAGGAGAAAATTAATTTAATTCAAAAAGTAAATTTACATTATAAAATATCAAACGAAACAAAGATAATAAAAGTGAACTTGAATTGGGTTTCACCAATGAGATCAACCGTAACGCTGAAATACCTTTTCAAAATATACGTATATATATATATATATATATATATATATATATATATATATATATATATATATATATATATATATATATATATATATATATATATGTATATATGTACATACATACATACATACATATATATATGTATGTATGTATATATATGTACATACATATACATATATATATATATATATATATATATATATATATATATATATATATATATATATATACATACATACATATATATATACATACATACATATATATATATGTATATATATATATGTATATATATATATATAGTATATCTTCACTACCCGTGCAGGTAACTAAGATTCTCTACCCGTGCATCGATTTTGTAATAGGAAGGCGTGTATTTGTAGTGAGACAATCCAAAATTTTTAATGAGATGACCAAAATTGTAATACGAAGACTCATTTTGTCTTACAACGTTGTTACAGTTATAAATATATATTTTACTATTTCCAGACGGAGAATACAAACATCACGATGTATTTACAACCTCATTACAAATGCATGCCTTCCTATTACAAAATCGATGCACGAGTAGTGAATCTTAGTTACCCGCACATGTAGCAAAGATATACCCATATATATATATATATATATAGTCAGGCTAGAATACACTCGAGTGTATCTGGAACGGAATACACTCAAGTAGTTTTTCATGATGCAATAATTTTTTTTTGAAAATCTAATCCATGGATCTTCTTAAACATCATGTGAACAACTCATACGCAAAATTCAGGCACATTTTGATATGTATAGCTCATATTATGAAGACCGCAAAAATTATACATTTTAAATTAATTTCACGTGTCGATTTTGTTGCCCTTACACTCATCCAAATGGGCTCAAAATTTGTATGTAGACTAGTTATAGTATGACGATGAAGATCAATGGTTTACATTTTGCAAGAAATAGTCTTGATATGCAAACACACTTGAGTGTATTCGTACAATCCATACACTCAAGTGTATTCTAGCCTGACTATATATATATATATATATATATATATATATATATATATATATATATATATATATATATATATATATATATATATATATATATATATATATATATATATATATATATATATATATATATATATATATATATATATATGTGTGTGTGTGTGTGTGTGTGTGTGTATATATTTGTCATAAAAGACATTCGCACATTCCTTCTTTTGAGATTCAGGTAGATTTATCTCTAAAGGTATCTCTCTCTTTTGAGATGATAACCAATAGATCACGGATGAACATATGAATTTTGTTATAGTATATCCTTCGCTCGTATCTTGTTTTACTAATCCATACGCTAGATCTTATTTGACTTATATTCTCAAATTAATCTAGATCAAACATCACAAGAAGATAGCTAATAAAAAAACCAAAACATTAAGAGAGTTGATGAAATCACAACTGTTCCACTCTGGATATAGCAAAGGTTATTTAGGGCTTCACAAGCGTCAACCATGATGGGCTCATGGGAGGGGTTGGGCGTCAGCGAGCACCACCTGCTCCCCCTGGGTTTCTTCCCCAGTCCGTGTCTACTGTTGACCGTGTCTGTCAGAACATTGCCTCCTCTCCACCCTTTCTCCCTCCTCTTCTACGATCGGGGTTTTCAGTGTCTGGGTCCATGGAGCTTCAATTCATCGGGAATCTGGATAAAGAAGCAATCTTCAACCACGACGGTGCTTGTGGCTTGATTGCTGGGGGACGACGTTGATGTAGGTGGGTGGCTCTTTGTCGATCATGGTACCTGGCGGCGGATCGAGTTCTTAGTCAGTTTTTTGTGTTTCATTTATCTTTGAATTTTGTTGTAGTCCATCAGTGACCTATTTCTTCCTTATCAATCGACATATGTCGGCATGTTTTTAGTTTGTTCGTTGGTTGTTAGTTCTCCATTGCGAGAGTTTTTTATCTTAGCTAGGGCTAGGTATGAGATTTTGGTTAGTTTTGATCTTTACTCTTGTTGTCTATCCTCACTTTTTGATCAAAGTTTTTGTCAGACTATGCTACATGTCTCGACTTCATACCTCTACTACAGCTCAAGTTGAAGGCCTCCTTCATTAAAAGCTACTTTTGTCAGCCTTGTGGAAGAAGGATCTATGCTGAAACACTCTATTCTTGTCCCGATATGTGGTTGTGGTGTTTTGTTAATGAACATGTTCCTTGTATGGTCTGATGATCTCCTTTCTTCGCTTGTAGATGCAGTAAGGTTGTTTAAGTAATGATCAATCATCACTCTAAAAAACAACCAACACATTAAAATAAGAGTATATAAACAAAAGTGTAAGGAGAAAATGTATTATATAGAAGAAAGAAAGATTACATGGTTGGTAGAGCTTGGTAGTTACTTCGAACCTAAGTTAATGCATTTAGCAACTCGTGGTACAACACGGGATCAAATTATAACTTGAATAAGTCATGGTAACAAGAGAAGAGAGAAGAAGTGGGACTTAGATCTAAATAAGATCAGGCAGTTGCTTGATATTTATAGGAATAGATGGGAAACATGCATGTAACTATTTGTGATTTGAAAAGTCATGAAATAAAAATAGTAAAAGTTGTTAGTCTTGGAATTAATGCAGATAGAACCAAACCCGTATCTTACTGATCGAGCAGGTGAGGCAGATAAGTGTTGGGGCTGGATATCCATAAGTGTTTCCCGATTGGCAGGACAATCAATCATTTTCTTCTGTCGGAGGTTGATAAGTGTTAGGAGCTCGATACGTTCCGCAGTCGATAGGTTGCAGACTGCAAACTTGGAAGTTCAATATCTCGGCAAAGTCTATAGGTTATGAATGCCAGGAGGTCGATTGTTTGGTGCTTGCATTAACATTAGAGAACTACCATTGTTGGTGGATAACATGAAATGATCAAATGGCAAGATGAACGGTCTTCGATCTTTATGCTTCATAGACATACGTTGGGATGCTTTCTCGATAGCTAGAACTAAATAAAATGAATGATCACATGCCTAATAGTTGAGAGCTTGATAAACTCCAAGTGGTTGGATAGGTTGGTGGTGACTTTGTTTTTGGTAGAGTCTCATTCGAATTTATTTGGCAATTCCTGGTGTGATTGCCAAAGCAGCATTCAAATGGTTGTCATTATTAAATTGAGTATTTAACCCTTTTCCATATATGGTCTGCTATGCTTTCTCTTAAATCTCATTCCAATTTTTAGTTTTGGTTAACCATCAACAATTGGTGATACCTTAATGTCTTGGACACTTTTTCAAGGTGCACGCGCTTTGTTGTCTTGATAGCATTATTGCTAAGAGATTTTAGACATTTCTAAGGCATGGCTATTGGCATTAATTTAGACCTAGCGTTGAAATGATTTCCTTATTGGGTGGAATTCTAGTAACAATCTCAAATAATCATTGTAAAAGGATTAGGAAACCACATCTTGTAATTCCATTTTTCCGGCACTACTTAAATTCAATTTATCAAGCTTCCCTTGGAAGTGGTTGTTATCTCGATAAAATAGCCGTCCATAATAAACACTTTGATTGAATTGGGAAACCACACCTCTTGATCATATTTTCACGGCTCTTTTGAATTTCAAATTTTCAATTAAGTCAAATGCATTAATGAGTTTCTGTGCTTTCCAAACAATGTAAAATTATTGATTTGTTTTCTTCAATCACCACGACCTTGTTTATAGAAATACAATTTAATGGACAGAGATAAGTTCATCTTGTGGGCCTGTAAGCTAAAAATTAGATTTATTAGGCATGTGTATTTATAAAAAGGAACAAATTATGAAAACACTAAGAACTATACAATTAAAGGCATATCATGGATAACAAAGTTACACAAGCTAAGGTAAAACACATACTAATATTGCATGAATTTGGGTAGTATCACCGGTAATCAACCAATGATGACCTTGGTCATTGAACAATAGAGATCTAGTGACCACCAACTGATGGAACATCAGAGTCTCCAATTGATGCCAAAACCAGACTCCAAGTACCAATTATGTGCCAAACACGACTGCCTTCTGATGAAGGTGTAGATAGTTGAAATATGGTCGGAAGATAGATGATCCAACTGATTTCACTCATGTACTTCCACCACCACTACAAGTTATTTAAGAGTGTGCATCATGGCACATGTCCTGAGACTTGGGACGCAAGTTAATCCTCTCGCACTTAGGTTTCTTGAGCACGCCATTGATATTTGTAAATAGGGATCTTCGTCCCCTAGTTAAGGGGATCACTTCATCTTCTTGATGTGTTTTTGGTTCCCAACTAGAGTACCGACCATTAGTATATGAAAGGAGAGAACTTAGTCCACCATCAGTTTGTGCATGCCATCATCGATGAAACCCACAACCTACCTTTAAGTGAAGGATAATTGACGTGGCCGTCATCAACCTCCATCAATGGAGAATAGTCACATTCTCCATTGTCATCTGACTCCATCATAGACATCTTTATCCACTAACATAGGGTTCTTCATCTTCACTAAGTAATCCTAGGAGATAGGTGATTTGGTATTGTCATTGCTTCTCCCTAGTTGATTTGATCCACATTCATTCAAATATTTGGTAGATGGCCACTATTACTGTGACGCCCCAGGCCACAAATAATGAGATAACTCAAAACTAACCGCTGCAACAAACTTAAACAAATAGACTACCGGAGAACAATGGAAAATAAAACCATTTTCATCCTAATATAAAATAGTAAAAACTTTACATATGAGTCCTTTCATATCACAAGGTACTTACAATGTATACCATCATCCTATTACAAGAAAACCTATCTCAGACATATATATACATATCCACTGTATCCACTCCTGAAAAGGACACACAAGCCAAACCACGTATTGAACACATCTACAAAACACACCCAAAAACCATCCCAAAGACCTGAGTGTATAGGGACGACTCTAGGACTCTAACAACAAAAGGAACCACCAGAAACACTTCCAACCTTGTCAAGTATTGTCCTTCTTGTTGCTTCTCAACCTCTGTTGCACGATCTCTACCTCCTCATGCACATCCACATAAAAGATGTGGGATACCCACAGGGTGAGATTCCAAATCTCAACGGAAGATATAACTTTCCACCAACACTATTATTAGTGCATGTAGGATGATTAAAGAACAACAATAAATCTACAACTATGATAAGTAGGTAATCATCATTAACAGAATAAGAAGCTACAATTAGATTATGAAACACCTTATCATCATAAAAAGAGTATGAAGAACATGTATATTCACTACCAACAATGTTGTATAAAAACAAGCAAGGCTTCATCCAATGTTTTCGTATTTGTTCCTATGCAAGTATACTATAAGGATGACTACATGTTTTATTATGACCCTAGGATTTGAGTCGTACCACCAAAATCCAACCGACCACTTCTAAGTTGAAATCGGTGCCATACAAGGTCCATGAAAGAGTCAACATCTATGACCTCACCCCCTCAGTCAGTACGAGTGAACATGGAATTCCATCACCAGTCAAACTTCTACTAGAGACATATAGTCCAGTTGTATAAGTCTATCTGTTACAAACCCATTTTCTTGAAAATGTAATGTGAAGAATATTTCTCTTTTAATAAATAAATGAAATCCTTTTATTTGAATTTTGATAGATTTCGTGAGAAATGGCTTTGATTGAATGATTGTGGGCTTTGTTGGCCCTTAAGCCCAATTGATAAGAAAAGGGAATTAAAAAGGAAAAAGAATTGATTAATAAAAGGGAAATGTGAGTAATTGATAATTAAAAGAGGATAAAGGCAAACCAATATTCCCCAATATGGGAATCCGTTCCTTTGGGTTTCCTTGAGGTCCAAGGGACCCAAAATAACAAGATAATCACAAAGGAAAAAGGAATATAAATTAATTTGGACTAATTAATACGAAAACTTGGGAGAGAAGGAAGCCTTCTCATCCATTGCAATCTGTTTTCCAAATTTTGTATAAAGTCAGATAGTGAGAAGAAAAAACTTCCCTTAAAATTTGAGTTAATTTGGAGTTATGGTTTGGGAGATATCGATTTTCCAAGTTATCTCCAATTTGGAAATTATTTGGAATTGAAGAAATAGATTTCTTTCCTTTGTGTTGAACGCGAACAACAAGGTCCATTGGATCTTGATCCAACGTTGAACGGCCTTTGCCTAAGTCCCAGTGGGACTGTCATTCTGCGACCAACTGAGGGACTTTCCCTCTTTGATTTCTCGTGATTCACTGGATGTGCAAGCCTGGAAACCGATTCTTTAGATCGGGGGGTTGAAACCGAAGGGAAAGGTCCCTGGTTTAGCTAGGTTTGGACGTGTTTTTTGAAAATGCCCAATTGAACAGGGACTGCCTCGACCCTATATATAGGGGAGGTTGAACGGAGACACCAGCAACTCTTTCATCTCACCCAACCTATGTGGAAGAGCAAGAGCATTGTTTCCGTGCATCCAATTGGACGACTCGTTCAGGCCTACATCCCCATCATCACGGAGACCCTCGCCGGAGTCCGGCGGGTAGGAGCAGCTTTGGCGTGCACTTGGCAAGAAATTGAACCCCTGATCAAGTTCGTCGACGGGAGACGAAGCTCCCCAACCTGTTGGCGCGGTTGCAGGTAGCTAGGGTCACCAAGTCAACCCTGAGGTTGACCATCGACGTGCAACAGAGGAGCAACGTGAGGAGCAACACAAGGTTGAAGAAGGCCCCGCAAAATTACTACATTAACCTTCATCGTCTTCAGTCGCGCCAAGGTCAGATCTGACCTTTGGTTCTTTTGTTTGCTTAAAGAGGGCATGCTTGATCCTGGACGTTGGATTCTATGAGGTCCAGTGGACCACGGATCAAGCGATCCTGGTTGTTCCTAGTTTCTTTTGGAAAATAACAAATAAATCATACAAGGATTTTTCGTGAAAAGAAATCATATCTGGAGCTAGGAAGCTCGGATGGGAAAACTTAATACATGAAATATGATCAGAAAAAGATGAGGAATATGTTAAAAATAGTTTGGACATTTAAATCTGTATATTTTTGTAAAATAGTATATTTTGGGAGGAAAATGTGTTAATTTATAATTAGAAACCCTAATGAGTGATAAAGGATATGTTTAGTCTTGCAATTGGATTAATTCGAATATGTTTAACCTGATTAATAATTAAAGAAGGTTTCTAACCTGTTTTGATGATAAGAATTACATGTTTAGGGTTTTAATTCAACATATTGATTAATATGGTTAAGAACCCTAAATTAGAGAAAAAGAAAAAGGAAAGATAGAGTAATCAAAAAATTAGGGTTTTTAAATGGTCCAAACCTGATCTTTAGGACCTTAATGGAAAATAGGAAAGATAATTAGGGTTTGATGGATATTTGATAAAAGTAAGGTAAAAGTAATAAAAAGGAAATAAAACCCTAATTATGGTCAAAAACCTAAAAAGGGTAAATAACCTAGGAAACCCTTAGAATTATTGAATCATTATGACATGTTTAATAATATAGAAATTGGATGTCTTTTCAGGTTCAACCTGTGCATACTTGCTTGAATTCTTGATTGGTTATTTCTACATTCGATCTGCGTAACAAGGTATGTGGTTACGCTTATGACTACCCAAATTAGATTTCCGGATTTTGACGAAGCTTTCATCGTGACTTGAATTAAACTGTTGGATGTTTTAATTCTTGCAAATTCTAAAATGAATATGACTATCACCTAAGAATTATGCCTACTACGTCAGATCCCAGTCCCCTCTGTAGTTTAATGGGTTGACCTAGTAAAAGGCTACCAATGGGGTAGGCCCATCAGGTCATTAAATGACTTAGTAAATGGCTACCAATGGGTTAGGTCCATCAAGTCACATTGAGTTAGAGATTGGACTACTTATGGGTAGTGCCATGTGACTCAACCCTAGGTATTGATCCACCTGTTAGCTAGGATCATGCAGGGTTTAATGAAGAGCCACCATGTGAGAGTGGTAGTATCCATATCCACTGCAAGGACAACACAGAGGAAGGGGATAGGAAGGGATTGGGTAGTATTGCTTGAAGTGTAATTTGAATGTTAAATGATAATTGGTTGTTTACATTGTTAATATGGTTGCATAAATTTTTGTATTCCCCCACATACCAGCTTTATGCTAATCGCGTATTTGTTTGTCGGCGTTTTAGGTATAAATCCTAAAAGAACAAATAGTAAATTGTCACATTGCAAAATGAGAAGTAAAGTGCAAGGAGGATTAGATAGAGTAGATTCAAGTTATGGATACCTAGAAATTCCAAGTTTTTCAAAGGTAAGCAAAGTTTTAATTTTTACCAGTTTCCAATTTAGATTAGTAGAATTTCATAATTATAAGTGATTATTTGTTGAACCTTTGATCCTGTAATTGAATAATGATTCCTACCTTCAGGTCTCCCTTAATTGGGGGTTACCGGGAGGCGGGGTCATTACAATTGGTATCAGATCCTAGGTTCTCCATCTAATCATTAATAATTATTATATTTTACAAATTCCATAGAACCGAGGGAGTTATTAGAGGATTTTCCGAAAGACTGAGGTGACTAGAAAAGGATCACATCCGGGGGCTGGAAAAATTTTCCTCCACACCGCTAATCGGAATACGAGGACTCCTAGATCGTGTGACTACCTGGCCGATGTCTTTGGATAAGACTCGAAATAAGATACCTTTTGGACTCTCTCACCTTTTTCATCCCTTCTCAACTCAATTTCTTTTAAGGATTTTCAGGATTAGGGTTTCATTCTCTTCCTCACCATCATATGGCATGGGTAAGTAAATTAAGGATTAAGGAATCCTCCATCAAATTAATAAAAGATACGTAAGGAGATATCATTGACATAAGTATAATTAGTTTAATGATAAACTAAAAGTTTGTTTGTTATGCTTATGTAGATGGGTCATACAAAAGTCGTGCCTATCCCTTCTTCCACCAATGGTGGTGAACCACCCCGTAGGGAGAATGGATCCTTGGAGAAGAGGAAGCGGAACCATGGTGGGGAGACCTCTAAGAAGAGAAAGAGGCCTGAAGAAGCTGAGCATGGAGCCCCAAACCCTGAACCAATGCCTGACATCAACCAAGAGCAAGGGAGGGGACCAGAATACGAGGAATACCAGGTGCATGAAGAGGAAGCCTATATGGAGGAGAACCAGCCTTGTGGTCAAGAACCAACCATGGTAGTTCACACTACGGAATGGATGGAACAGCAGAAATGGATGACTGAGGCTATTCATGCCCTAGCCCTGAGAGACCTGGCTCGCGATGAGAATGGTGAGCCACTTCCAGTTCGTCCTCAATTGGGAGCCACCATTCTGGACTTCTTCAAGCTGAACATAGAGAAGTTCTGGGGGGGAGACAAGACTGAAGTGGTCGACAAGGCCGGAGCTTGGCTGCTTGCAGTCGAGAACGGGTTTTGGATGCTTGAGGTACAACCGAATAAGAAGGTTTTGTTTGCTACTCACCTTTTGGAAGGTGCAGCCAAGATATGGTGGGAGAACCACATCACAGGAAGGGACCTAAGCGAGGAACCGATGGCATGGACCGACTTCAAGACCATCTTCACCACCAGATTCATCCCCGTTTCAGCCAAGAAAGAGAAGGAGCGAGAATTCACCAACATGACACAAGGAAGCTAGTCAGTTGCGGACTTTGGTCACAAGTTCCACATCCTAGAACGTTTCGGGCACATGATGTATGAAGAGAGGAGAGTGGACCACTTCATAGAGCATCTACACCCCACCATCAAGCCCCATGTGATGGCTAGCAAGCCAAAGACCTTCGCTGAAGCTTACAACACCGCCTTGGACATGGAAAGGATAGTGATGCTTGCACAAAATCAATCCAAGGGATATCTAGGTTTCACTGAAGGATCTCAAGGTCATAAGAACAATCACAAGAAAGGTCACGGGCGTCACCAGGCCAAAGGAAGACATGGAGGGAAAGGGAAACCCCATCAAGAGAACATCCGACCTCGATGACGCACCTGTGGGAGATGGCATACAGGTGAGTGCCGCTTCAAGAAGAGGGTCTGAAACCGGTGTCAGCAGGAAGGACACCTCATCGCCAATTGCCCTCAGCCTAACCCAAGAGGACCTTTGGGGTCTTATCCAGTGGCAGTACAACCAGTAGCTGCAGCACCCCCAGCAGGAGCACCAGCGGGAGCACCTCCAGCTGGAGAGAGAAGGCAAGCTAGAGTGTTCGCCATCGACAATGAAGAAGCTCAGACGAATGCTAATAAGTTGATTGAGGGTAATAACCCATAGTGTTTTTCCTTTTAGTTCAATAGACCATTTAATAGCTTCTGATATGGAATAACTTTGTAGGCTTGCTGGAAGTCATGGGACAAAATGTAAAAGCACTGTTTGATTCTGGTTCAACTAATACTTTTATTTCGAGAAATCTAGCAACCATGCTTGGTTTGGATATCAAGGATTTGGGTTATGTTTTGGATGTCACAACCCCGAGTGGTCGTATTTATACCTCTCTTTTGAAAACCTCTGTCCTTCCAGTAAAGTATCTAAACCATGAGCTCCCCACTGACTTTATCCTCCTTGATATGAATGATTTTGATGTGATCATCAGTATGGGTTGGCTTTCCACCTACAGAGCCCAGATTGACTGTAGAGAGAAGAAGATTCTCATTAAGAAAACCGGCTATCCACACTTCACCATTCGAGGAAGGAATGATGTGACAACCAGCCTTTATGTGTCCGCTTTGAAAGTTGAACGGATGCTATCCAAAGGTTGTCGAGCTTACTTAGCCATAGTTACTGCACTCGAGGTTAAGGGACAATCCTTGGAGGTTATAGAGGTGGTTCGGGAGTATGCAGATGTGTTTCCAGATGATCTACTAGGCATTCCCCCTGAGAGGGAGGTAGATTTCTCGATTGAGTTAGCTCCTCGGACTAACCCTATATCTAAGGCACCCTATAGAATGGCCCCTGCAGAGTTGCTTGAGTTGAAAACCCAGTTGCAGGAGTTGTTAGATAAAGGATTTATCCGACCCAGTACATCCCCTTGGGGTGCGCCAGTCCTCTTTGTGAAAAAGAAGGATGGGTCGCTTCAGATGTGTATTGACTATCGGATGATCAACCAAGCAACCATTAGGAATAAGTATCCTTTACCTAGGATAGATGACCTATTTGACCAACTCAAATCAGCTCGAGTCTTCTCCAAGATTGATTTAAGGTCCGGATACCACCAGGTGAGAGTGAGAAGTGAGGATATACCCAAACTGCTTTCAGAACCTGTTATGGTCACTATGAGTTTGTGGTCATTCCGTTTGGACTATCCAATGCACCTAGTGTCTTTATGAACCTCATGAATAGTGTGTTCCAACCAATGCTTGACTCTTTTGTGATAGTGTTCATAGATGACATTTTGTGTACTCAGATGACCTAGCCCAACACCGTGACCACCTGGGTAGAGTCCTTGATATCCTGAGAAAGCATAAGTTTTTCAGAAAGTTCTCGAAGTGTGTGTTTTGGTTGGACCGAGTCATGTTTCTTGGACACATCATCTCAGGAGGAACGATCACCGTAGATCCAGCCAAAGTATCGGCAGTTCGAGACTGGCCGACACCGAAGAACCCCTCCAAGATTCACATCTTCTTGGGGTTGGTCGGACACTACCTTCGCTTCATCAAAGATTTCTCCAAGACTGCTCTATCGCTGACCATGTTGACCCGGAAGGAGGTAAAGTTCGTGTGGTCTGAAGTATGTGAAGCTCGATTTTAGTAATTAAAGGAGAAGCTGACTACCGCTCCTGTGTTAACTCTACCTTCTGGTAATGAGGGTTTCATGATATTCACCGATGCATCCAAGATGGGACTTGGATGTGTGTTGGAACAAGATCGACATGCGGTTGCATATGCTTCCCGACAACTCAAGCCAAATGAGGTGAACTACCCGACACATGATCTGGAGTTAGATGCTATCATCCATGCCTTGAAGATATGGCGGAACTACATATACGGTGCTACCTTTGAGATCTTTACCGACCATAAGAGCTTGAAGTACCTACTGACACAGAGAGACCTGAACCTACGACAACGACGATGGATGGAGTACATGAAGGATTACGACTTCACCATCGCCTACCATCCTGGTAAGGCGAATGTCATAGCCGATGCTTTGAGTCGGAAACAGCTGAAGTATGCAGTTGTTCTGTCTAGTCAGTGGAAAATTTTGGAGGAACTTGTGGAATGGACTCCACAACTACTAGAGGACCGAGTTCGGTTGGCTAATATCAAGATACAATCTGAGTTGTTGAGTGAGGTCATAGAAGCACAGTTGACCAGTGGAGAGCTTGATAAGATGAAAGGTTTGATGATGAAGCCACAAAATCATCTATCTATGGGAGTAGAGGGAGGAATCAGGTTTGAGAATCGCATTTGGGTTCCTGCAGATTCACCAATAAAAGAGTGAATCATGCAAGAGGCACATGGATCCAAATACACAGTACACCCAGGAACTACTAAGATGTATAAGGACCTACAATGGTTTTTCTGGTGGCCAGGAATGAAGAAAGACATTGCGTCATGGGTGGCCAGTTGTCTTACATGCCAGATGGTGAAGGCTGAACACTAGTGACCCGGCAGACTTTTACAGTCAATAGAGATTCCAGAGTGGAAATGGGAGCAGATCACCATGGATTTTGTGGTGGGACTACCCCAAACCAAGAGAGGTCATGATGCGATATGGGTTGTGGTAGATCGTCTTACCAAGTCAGCACACTTCCTTGCCTTGAAGACCACAACTAAGGTGTCAGACCTAGCTGAGTTGTACATTAGAGAGATAGTGCGTTTTCATGGCGTACCGGGATCAATCATTTCTGATAGAGATCCCAAGTTTACTTCCAAATTGTTGAAGTAGGTTCAAGAGGAACTTGGTACAAGGTTAAAGTTTAGTACCGCTTAACACCCCCAAACAGATGGTCAGTCAGAAAGGACAATCCAGACATTAGAGGATCTATTGAGAGCTTGTGTGCTCGATTGGGGTGGCTCATGGGAACAATACTTACCGTTAGCAGAGTTCGCCTATAACAACAGCTACCAATCCAGTATCGGGATGCCTCCGTATGAAGCTTTGTATGGGAGACCGTGTCGGTCACCACTTCACTAGGATGATGTGGGTGAGAGGACCCTGTTGAGGTCAGATGAGCTCCAGGTGTATGCTGATAAAGTGGCTTTGATCAAGCAAAGGCTAAAGAGAGCCTAGGATCGACAGAAGTCGTATGCTGATGCAAAGCGGACTGATGTGCATTTCACTGTGGGAGATCATGCATTTTTGAAAATCCGACCGCTCCGAGCCATAGCCAAGAACAGAGGAAAGTTGAGTCCCCGATACGTGGGTCCGTTTGAGGTGTTATAACAGATTGGTGAAGTTTCATACCATTTGGCGTTACCCCCTCAGTATAGCATGATACATGATGTGTTTCACGTGTCTAACCTGAAGCGATATGTGCAAGATCCGAGCCATGTGCTGAGCATTGAACCTATTGAGCTTCAAGGGAAGCTGACCTATCCTCACTCACCTTTGCGGATTCTAGATACCAAGGTGAAAGAGCTCAGATGCAAGAATATAGAGATGGTAAAGGTTCTTTGGAAGCACCATGGAGAGGATGAGGCCACATGGGAGCTGAAGGCAAACATGGAGAAAACATACCCTGAATTGTTTGTTTGATTGTTTGAATTTTGAGGGAAAAATTCCTATAAGGAGGGGAGGATGTTACAACCCCATTTTCTTGAAAATGTAATGTGAAGAATATTTCTCTTTTAATAAATAAATGAAATCCTTTTATTTGAATTTTGATAGATTTTATGAGAAATGGCTTTGATTGAATGATTGTGGGCTTTGTTGGCCCTTAAGCCCAATTGATAAGAAAAGGGAATTAAAAAGGAAAAAAAATTGATTAATAAAAGGGAAATGTGAGTAATTGATAATTAAAAGAGGATAAAGGCAAACCAATATTCCCCAATATGGGAATCCGTGCCTTTGGGTTTCCTTGAGGTCCAAGGGACCCAAAATAACAAGATAATCACAAAGGAAAAAGGAATATAAATTAATTTGGACTAATTAATAAAAAAACTTGGGAGAGAAGGAAGCCTTCTCATCCATTGCAATCTATTTTCCAAATTTCGAATAAAGTCATATAATGAGAAGACAAAACTTCCCTTAAAATTTGAGTTAATTTGGTGTTATGGTTTGGGAGATATCGATTTTCCAAGTTATCTCCAATTTGGAAATTATTTGGAATTGAAGAAATAGATTTCTTTCCTTTGTGTTGAACGCGAACAACAAGGTCCGTTGCATCTTGATCCAACGTTGAATGGCCTTTTCCTAAGTCCCAGTGGGACTGTGTTTCTGCGGCCAACTGAGGGACTTTCCCTCTTTGATTTCTCGTGATTCACTGGATGTGCAAGCGTGGCAACCAATTCTTTAGATCGGGGGGTTGAAACCGAAGGGAAAGGTCCATGGTTTAGCTAGGTTTGGACGCGGTTTTGGAAAACGACCAATCTAACAGGGACTGCCTTGACCCTATATATAGGGGAGGTTGAACGGAGGCACCAGCAACTCTTTCATCTCGACCAACCTCTGTGGAAGAGCAAGAACATTGTTTCCGTGCCATTAATTGGACGACTCGTTCAGACCTACACCCCCATCATTGCGGAGACCATCACCGGAGTCTCGCGGGTAGGAGCAGATTTGGCGTGCACTTGGCAAGCAATTGAACCCCTGATCAAGTTCGTCGACGGGAGACAAAGCTCCCCAACCTGTTGGTGCGGTTGCAGGTAGCTAGGGTCGCCAAGTCTACCCTGAGGTTGACCATCGACGCGCAACAGAGGAGCAACACGAGGAGCAACACAAGGTTGAAGAAGGCCCCGCAAAATTACTACATTATCCTTCATCGTCTTCAGTCGCTCCAAGGTTAGATCTGACCTTTGGTTCTTTTGTTTGCTTAAAGAGGGCACGCTTGATCCTGGACATTGATCCTATGAGGTCCAGCGGACCACGGATCAAGCGATCCTGGTTGTTCCTAGTTTCTTTTGGAAAATAACAAATAAATCATAAAAGGATTTTTCGTGAAAAAAAAAAAATCATATCTGGAGCTAGGAAGCTCGGATGGGAAAACTTAATACATGAAAAATGATAAGAAAAAATGAGGAATATGTTAAAAATAGTTTGGACATTTAAATATGTACATTTTTGTAAAAGAGTATATTTTGGGAGGAAAATGTGTTAATTTATAATTAGAAACCCTAATGAGTGATAAAGGATATGTTTAGTCTTGCAAATGGATTAATTTGAATATGTTTAACCTGATTAATAATTAAAGAAGGTTTCTAACCTATTTTGATGATAAGAATTACATGTTTAGGGTTTTAATTCAACATATTGATTAATATGGTTAAGAACCCTAAATTCGAGAAAAAGAAAAAGGAAAGATAGAGTAATAAGAAAATTAGGGTTTTTATATGGTCCAAACCTGATCTTTAGGACCTTAATGGAAAATAGGAAAGATAATTAGGGTTTGATGGATATTTGATAAAAGTAAGGTAAAAGCAATAAAAGGAAATAAAACCCTAATTATGGTCAAAACCCTAAAAAGGGAAAATATCCTAGGAAACCCTTAGAATTATTGAATCATTATGACATGTTTAATAATATAGAAATTGGATGTCTTTTCAGGTTCAACCTATGCATACTTGCTTGAATTCTTGATTGGTTATTTCTGCATTCGATCTGTGTAACAAGGTATGTGGTTACGCTTATCACTACCCGAATTAGTTTTCTGGATTTTGACGAAGCTTTCATCGTGACTTGAATTAAACTGTTGGATGTTTTAGTTCTTGCAAATTCTAAAGTGAATATGACTATCACCTAAGAATTATGCCTACTAGCTCAGGTCCCAGTCCCCTCTGTAGTTTAATGGGTTGACCTAGTAAAAGGCTACCAATGGGGTAGGCCCATCAGGTCATTAAATGACTTAGTAAATGGCTACCAATGGGCTAGGTCCATCAAGTCACATTGAGTTAGAGATTGCATTACTTATGGGTAGTGCCATGTGACTCAACCCTAGGTATTGATCTACCTGTTAGGTAGGATCATGCAGGGTTTAATGAAGAGCCACCATGTGAGAGTGGTAGTATCCATGTCCACTATAGGGACAGAATAGAGGAAGGGGATAGGAAGGGATTGAGTAGTACTTCTTAAAGTGTAATTTGAATGTTAAATGATAATTGGTTGTTTACTTTGTTAATATGGTTGCATAATTAATTGTAATCCCCCACATACCAGCTTTATGCTGATCGCGTATTTGTTTGTCGGCATTTTAGGTATAAATCCTAAAAGAACAAATAGTAAATTGTCACATTGCAGAATGAGAAGTAAAGTGCAAGGAGGATTAGATAGAGTAGATTCAAGTTATGGATACCTAGAAATTCCAAGTTTTTCAAAGGTAAGCAAAGTTTTAATTTTTACCAGTTTCCAGTTTAGATTAGTAGAATTTCATAATTATAAGTGATTATTTGTTGACCCTTTGATCATGTAATTGAATAATGATTCCGACCTTCGGGTCTCCCTTAATCGGGGGTTACCGGGAGGCGGGGTCGTTACACTATCCCACATTGGTACATGTCACGATGATAGTGAAACTAAGCTATGGTCCACAACCACACTCCTACCAGGGTATGTCTGACAACCAATCTTATATCATATGTCACTGAGCCACAGCCTGAAACTGCACTCCTACCGGGGTATATCCCGTATTCAATCCTATATCACATATCCTGGATATAAGGGGATATTCGTCCTCACCCTCGCATATTAAAAAATATGCCCTCCAAGTTAAACTCATTTCATCATTCAACAAGTGTTGACACTAAACGGATCTATTGCATGACGTAAAG
This sequence comes from Alisma plantago-aquatica, assembly GCA_963693085.1. Taxonomy (NCBI): domain Eukaryota; kingdom Viridiplantae; phylum Streptophyta; class Magnoliopsida; order Alismatales; family Alismataceae; genus Alisma; species Alisma plantago-aquatica. The sequence goes on from OY856412.1 coordinate 640,327,848, forward strand.
CTACATGATTAAGTTTCACTTTATTAGTTAGGTTATTTTAGTGTCTTTTAGCATCAATCAAGTTACAACATATAGAGTCATAACAAATTCTACAAAAATAAGGGCATAATACTCTTCCGGCAGATATAACATATAGGGTGTGAACTTGTCACACTATGACCACATGATGCATGTATTGTTTCCATTCACAACACCATCAACAAAGCCACATGCCATGGGATATCAATCCCTCAACTCAATGAGTAGGAAACATCCATTCATGTTAGAACAATAACCACTGTTAGGTAATAAGGCCCAACCACCATAATCATGTATCACATGTATAATCAACATTACTCACAAGGGAATTTTCAATCTTATCACACATCATAGCCATCATAGCACACACTAGCAATGATATTCAATTCCACAACACCAGCATGGTTAGAGAATCATAATCAAGAGAGATAATCACATAACATCAAAACCATCCATGGTAAGGATATAAGAAAGACTTGTTCACTTTTAGGGTTTAGGGTTTCCACTTTTGTTGATTAAGGTCCACAAGGTTAGGGTCAACCAACCACCATCGAACCACCACCATCCATCATCTTGGAGTGTATTTGGATTAAGAAGCATCATTAGAGAAAATTGAATATCATACAAAATAGCATAACACATATGTATGCATGATTAACATTAGATGTTCATATATGTTTCATAACCACCTACCATCAGCACATGTTAACCAGTTAGGCACATAGGTTGCGGCCACCCTCCATGGTATGTCGTGACCGTGACATACACCATGGGTATCTTGAATTTCAATCCCTTATCATGTCGTGACCACCTCCCATATGTCATGCCCACGACATTAGGGTTAGGCTTTCTCTTCACCCTTCAACCATGTGTCACGACCAAGCTCCTCAACCACCTCAATGTCATGACTGTGATGCCTAAACACCACCATGTCATGACCATGATGTCCTCTAGTCACGCCCACTACTCCAAGGGTTGTCTCCACCAAGCTAAGGCAAGGAATTAAGGGTTTCAAGGATGCTATGCTCCATAACTCCCAACCCAACGTCACTAGGGTAAAAATCACCACAAGAACGGACATCTCGACCAAAGACAACTAGGTTGCGGACATCTCAGTGGGATATGTCATGACCACAACACCCATACCCATGTTTCGACCACCAAACCTCCTAGGTTGTAACCACACCAAGGGTAAACACCTAGGTCACCAAAATAGGCCAAAAACTATGAAAGAACCATGATCATCATGAATGGCGACTCAAGCAAGCCGATCTCCACAAACTCTAAGGAAAAGGTCCAAGAAAATCATGAATAAAGGAAGAGAAACCATATCCAAGATGACCAAAAACAAAACCTCTCACTTAACTAGGTGTAAAAACACCAAGCATGGGAACCAAATCAAGGGTTGAACGTGGGGAAGAAACTCCATGTCATCATCTCTACCCAAAATTGATACAAGAAGATTAGGTTTTAGGTTACTTCCAAACCAAGCATGATAACTCTCCCAAAAGAATTCTAGGATTAAGCTCCATATGCTAGCATTATGTAGGAACATCTTAAAGAGGGAAAACATCAACACAACATAACAAGAAGTACAATAATATAGAAGGTTTAGTGTTATATAACCTGCTTTAAGAAGATAACCACCAAAGCTCCAAGCTACAAGATCAACAACTCCAAGCACACAATCTAAGGGTTGAAGAAACTCCACCAAAATTTCCACTCTCATCCACAAGAGCACCTCAAGATGGGAAAAACACTAAGGTCAAAGGATAGATCAAGAAGAGAGAACAAAACCCCAAAACCAAACTTAAGAAAGAAGGGAGAAAAGAGAGAAGAAACTCTCTCCATCTCACTTGAGCATCACCTTGAAAAAACATGGCCTAAGGCTGAGAAGAAGGAAGAATATAGGGTAGAAGATCTGAAGGAACACCAAAAAAAGAAGATAAAACACTCTCCAGAGTTAGCGATGGCCAAGGATCCCCACTATCACCACCTGTAAAGGATGAGCCACCTCCATGGCACCAAGAGCACTTCTTCTTGCTCCACCAAGCTCCAAGGATGAGAAAAAGAGAAAGGAGGAAGAATATGGCCAAAAGGAACCACTTGGATGGAGATAAGAGGGTTCATATAGCAATGGAGGAGGGAGGTAAGACAAAGGATAAGGTGTCAACAAGATGGAGCTCTAAAGAAACACTTGTCTACTAAAAGGATCAACATGCAATCACATGCGACAACATAAGGTCCACATGCAAGTGATTGTGATACTCCCTAGGTAGGATCTTGACCACCTAAGCAACCAAACCTATGTCACGACCATGACACACCTAGGGTTCCAAGGTCACAACACCCCACAACATCACAACAAGGTCGCATCACCAAGACCACCCCATGAAGCCTAAGTCGAAACACACCTCTCCAACCTCTACCTCAACCTAAAAAAACCTTGGTCATGACTTCCACATTAAGTGGGAAGTTTTGTAATTGTGACACCCAACAACAAGCCCTAGGTCACGACCTAGGTCAAGGAAAAACAACAAGGTCACATGGCTAAGGCATACAAACCTTAGAAAATCCTAATTTCCACTAAATGTGATACTACTCAACCAAGAGCCAAACAAGGTGCCCCAAAGCACCACAATCTCCCTCATGAAGACAGGAGAGATAAGGAACACTTTAAATGTGGAAAATTGCACATCATCCCCCTATATTGGGTAAACTTCAATTTGCACCAAAACTAGCACAAAAAGCACAAACATCAACCAAAGAAGCTCAAACTAGAGACTTAACCTCTCCACAAGTTCTAATCACATATCAAAGGGTTAGAGAAAAGTTCTTAGCACATGATTAAGCCAAATAGGATTACCCAATACTCTAGTCAACGTCCTTATAAGCCATAAACTGCTAACAAGGATTTCACCCCCGAAATCCTAAGAGAAAAGAGAGGGGTACTTCCTCTTCATCTCTTCCTCGAGCTCCCACATGGATTCCTCAACACCACAGTGATTCCACAAAACCTTCACAAGAACTATGTCCTTCTTCTTCAACTTCTTCACTCTTCTGTCAAGGATCAATATTGGGCCTTCAACATAGGACATATCCTCATCAAGCTCCAGCTCCATAGGCTGTAAAATCAACTGTGTATCTTGATGGAACTTCCTCAACATAGTCACATGAAACACTGGATGCAACTTGTGCAACTCAGGTGGCAACTCCAACTTGTAGGCCACCTTCCCAACACATGACACCATAGAGTAAGGTCCCATAAACCTAGGAGCCAACTTACCCTTCTTCCCAAACATCAGAACACCTTTTGAAGGAGAGACCTCGAGGTATACCCTATCTCCCACTTGGAACTCCAAGGGTCTATGATGGTGATTTGCATATGACTTCTTTCTATCATGTACTCCCTTCAACTGTTGTTGAATCACTCTGATCTTTTCTATAATTTGCTACACAAGCTCATAACCAAGAAGTTGGTTTTATCTTTTCTCATACCAATACAATGGAGACCTACAACATCTCCCATACAATGCCTCATATGGTGCCATGTCAATGCTACTCTGATGACTATTGTTGTAGGCAAACTCTATCAAACAAGATGTATGTCCCAACTGCTTGAAAAATTAAGAACGTAGGCTCTCAAAAAATCCTCCAAGGTCTAAGTGGTCCTCTCAGACTGACCATCTATCTTCCGGTGAAAGGAATTGTTGAACCTCAACTGCGTACCAAAAGTTGTGTGCATTCGCTCCCAAAAGTGACTTGTGAACTGAGGACCTCTATCAGACACGATAGTAGTCAGAACACCACACAAACACACTATCTCATCAACATAGATATGGGAAAGCTTCTCAGCGGTATATGTAATCTTCACAAGAAGAGAATGCACTGACTTGGTCACCCAGATGGAATAATGATAGTTGGTTGTCCTAGGCTGACCAATCACAAAGTCCATAGTCACATGATCCCATTTCCACTGTGGTATAGGTAATAGTTGCAACATCCCTCCAAGCTTTTAATGCTCAACTTGGACCTACTAACACACATCACATCTTGCTACAAACACAGCCACATCTCGTTTCAAGCCAGGCCACCAATACAAACCCTTCATATTATGATACATCTTGGTGCTACATGGGTGCATGGCGTACATGGATGAGTGAGCCTCTTCCATCACCATATTTCTTTAGGTCATTAGCATCAGGAACCACAACTCTACCATGGTAACAAATTGTCCTATCATCTGACTCATGGAAGACATCACACTTCTTGATGCCAAACTCTAATCTTATCTAGTGTATCACAGTATCAACCTATTGTACCTCTCTAATCTATTGTCTCAATGTGGGATTCACCTACAACTATGCTAATAATCCTTCTAGCAAAGAAACATCCCACTTAAAATTCATTTGACATAGGGAGATCTACATGCCTCACTTTTGGAACACCAAAGAACTCAATTGGACTCTATCCATAGGATAAGACAAAGATTTCCAACTCAACACATCTGCCACAACATTCACCTTCCATGGATGGTAGTCAATTGTGTAGTTGTAATCCTTGATAAACTTGATCAAGTGTTGTTGCCTCAAGTTCAATTCATGTTGCAAAAAGATGTACTTTAGGTTCTTGTGATATGTGAAGATCTGACGCTTCTTGCGGTAAAGGTAGTGCCTCCAGATCTTCAATGAATGGACCATGATAGCCAACTCCAGATCATGGCTAGGGTAATTCCTCACATTTCTTAAGCTGTCGAGAAGCAAAAGAAACCACTTTATTCTCCTGCATCAGCACACAACCCAAACCATTCATGGATGCATCATAGAAAACTATGTATCCCTTTCCTTGCACAGGTAAGACCAAAATTGTGACGACCCTCCATCAAACCAACAACCAAATCGCCACCAGTAAATACACGGAATAACCATTAGCAACGGATTAACAAAAATCACTAAAAATTAAAATCTATTTTGCAAAGAGATCCTTTTTCCCGGAAACTGTTAAATAAAAAACCAAAACAATATATACATCATGGTTCGCATTGTACATACATTGTACCATCTCATATCAAGGATATCATATACCAATTTCTTTGCCCAAACCTATACATAAGTAACATAAAACCTTGAGGCAAACAAGCCAAAATCTCAGACACTTCATAAAACCATTATGTACTAACTCCTAAGGACCTGAGAGTACACAGACGACACATAGGATTCTATCTACAAGACACGACAGACAGTACACTCAACTGAGATGTTACTGTTGTCCCTACTATTGTTGTCCTTCCTCTACAGTACGGTCTCTACCTCCTCGTGCATGTCCACCTAAAAATTATGGAATCTACAGGGTGAGACACAAGTCCCAGTGAGAGATATAACTCTCTACCAACAATATTATTATCATAGATAAATAGTATAAAACTGAGCAGATGATCTTTTATGTAAATAAGCATGTTTAATTTATAGTGTAAAGAAATAGCATTGTTTAAACAGTTCAACTATTCATAATAGAGATATATATCATCTATTTTCTTTATAAGGAATATGAAGAACATCTATAACATCTATCAATTAAGATGTATAAAAGTAATGAAGCATTAACCAATGTTTCCATATTCAATCCTCAAGCAAATATACTACACGGCTGATTACATGTTCACAGTCATAGTTATGCCCAGAGGAGATGAGGTATACTGCTCATGCTCCAACCGAGAATGACTATGTAAATCATCAGTACCATACAAGGTCAATGGAGGAGTCAGCTACCATGACTTCACCCGTCTCGGTCAGTATGAGACCACTGGCAGCGACCAAATGTCAAACTACAACTAGTTTGCCGGAGTATAGCGGCATCTTCTCTAAAGATCTACAGCTACAACATGCACTCTCTTTGGGGAAATATCACATCAATCCCCGATACATTTTCATCAGGGTGATCACACGACAACCCTGTCATTCAACGGAGAGATAACACATCAATCCCCATTTGGACGTAAGGATATGTTCGTCCATCACCCCCACATATTCAATAATATGCTCTACGAGTTAAACTCGTTTCACCATTTAGCAAATCCTGACACTGAATGGATCTATGGTCTGAGAAACTACATGATAATATTCCACTTGATTAATTAGGTGTATTATAGTGTCTTTTAGCATCAATGAAGTAAGAAGCAAGAATTATAACATATGCTACAAAGAAAGGTGTAATACATTCATCAAGTACTTTATAATCTTTGGAACACATTGAATGCATAACACTCAAGATCTCAGTCCCTTATCACATTATTGGGAATTCTCATCCCTTGACATTATCATCATCATGATTTCTAGATCTGGGTATTCAAACACTTAGTTCATCATTGAATATTGTTAGCTCTTATCAGCTAATTATTACCTTTAGGTCCTCAGACTAGGTATACATTATACTTATTGTACAAATATTGTACATGTCTCACAAGACCCATTTTATCTGTATCATATGAAATGTCATAGCTCATACCTGGCTATGTTCATTATCTAATGATACTTGCATGGTTAGTATTTCAAGATAGAAGAAATATCAAGTACATAACATCACCATGCAATACATGAGAAATACAACCTTCCCACTATTAGGGTTAAGGTTTCCCTTTCAAACCAATTAGGGTTTCAAGATGATTAGGGTTTTAAGACAATTAGGGTTTCAAGTTCATATTATCAATAAACAGAACCCTGATTCATAGTTCCACATATATTAGTAGTGTCAATGTATGCTCATCTCAATGTATGCCCATTAAATGATTATCACACAAAGTATGAGTTTCTCTCTCATCCTTTCTAGGATAATGATTACATCATACTTGATCAAGTTGGCTCAATCCTTTTCTCAAGGTACATTGGCCTACATTATCAAAATGCATTGAACTTTATACATCTTAAAGTATCATTTAATATAACACACTTCATGTGTTACTTAATCAAGTATATTAGATTGAGGTGCGTCCAACATATCAGGCATAGAGGTGTGTGTATGCTTCCATATTGGGCATAGGGGTGTGTGTATGCTTCCATATCGGGCATAGAGGTGTGTGTATGCTTCCATATCGGGCATAGAGGTGTATGTATGCTTCCATATCGGGCATAGAGGTGTATGTATGGTTCCATATCGGGCATAGAGGTGTATGCATGCTTCCATATCAGGCATAGAGGTGTGTGTATGCTTCCACATCGGGCATAAAGGTTTATGTATGCTTCCATATCGGGCATAGAGGTGTATGTATGCTTCCATATCAGGCATAGATGTGTATCCCCATCACCATATCATGTTTCCATATCGGGTTGCTCAAAATTAGGGTTTGCATATCGGGTTAGACCCTTATGCTCATATCTCTTCGAACCTTCAAGGTATCGGCCTACCCCTCACCATGTGATAACTGATTAGCTAGGAAACTAAATAGTCTAAACCAAACCAAGTATACAAACCAATAGGGGTGTGGGGTTCCAAGGTATATTGGATTTCATATCACCATCTAGGGTTTCAACTCCATAACGGGTTAGGGTGTATACTTGACACCATATCATACATAAGGTGTGTTCTTGACACCATATCATGCATGAGGTGTGTGTATGTGTCACTCATATCATCCATGAAGTGTAAACTCATAGCTATAATGTGCATGAGGTGGGTACTTGGATGACTTATATCGGGTTGTTCATAATTTAGGGTTTGTCATATCGGGTTAGAGGTACTTCAACCCGATATCGAGTAGAGCCATGATGATGTCATCATCTTCAAGATCAAGATCTTCGTTTTTACTATTATAGTTCATAGAAAAAAGTCCTATGTCACTAATAGAACTCATGGATTAATCAATTATGCAAGAAAACTCAAAATTGAAAGTGGATCATCAAGTATGGCAAGATTGATGGTGAATAATAACATGATTGGATTCAAGTTAGATAACCCTCCTTAAAAACAACTTCAAATCTCCAAGCTCCAAAGCTTCACGTTCCCATGTTTGAAGATGAACTTATCACAGATCCAAGACTCATTCACAACTCTTCTACATGCAAGGAATCACCGTTGTTAATGACTTGGTGAAGAAGAAAAGGAAGAAAGAATCACAACCCGAGATCATGCTTTATCTAAGGTTGAAGGTGACCATGGCTTCACCTTTAAGATTAATGGCTCAAGTTCCTCCTTGATCCTCAATCTTTGCATGATATCTAAGAGAAATGGAGTGATAGGGTTCAAAAAGATTCACTAGTAGGTGAAAGGAGTGATATATATAATTGAGGCTCATGAGAGAAGGTGTATAAGAGGTGTCATCATTTTACACTACTAAGTGCCACATGTCCATGAAAACATATTTATCTTAACATGCAAAACTCTTGAGGATAATCTAGGGATAAAATTTTTGCCATTAGTTATCTTGTTGAGCAAGATATTTCAACTCAACATCACTTTATTCACAAACTGATACATTTTTTCTAAGGAATGTTGCAAGCCGATATCCATCACTTCCTTGAGGTTGTTAACCAATCATGGAAAAGGAAAAGAGTTGATAAAACGATATGGGACCTCCTCTATGGCTCATTGTCTGATAGGCATTGACATATAAGCTCTACAACTTGATACAACTCAAATTAGGGTTTCAATTATACAACTCTTCTTGGTCTTTTCATCACCAAGAATGCTACCACTAAAATATGATTCAAACATGGTGCCTATTTCTTTCTCTCTACTCTAGATGATACCAAGAGATAGTAGGGAAACTTTAGTGGTGGTAATATTCATATCAACCCTACATTTTGGGTAAATTACAAATTACACAAAAACGGGTACACAAGGCACAAGCATTATTCAAACAAGTCCTAACTTGGAACTTAGACTTTCCACAAGACACCCCTTAGCATCACTCTCTCTCTTATGATGCTAAAGCACTTGAGGCATGTTCAAAATGTGACATATTACAATATAACCCCTCATCTTAGGTAAATTGCATATCACACCAAAACTATCATATAATGCATAAATAGTTTGCAAATAAGCTCAAACTTGAAAATTGAACTTTCGAGTCTTAATTACTTTTCATAAGATTAAAATAAGTTTATAAATAACTGACTTAAGGACCTTCCACATAGGATATATCTTCATTCAATTCTACCTCTATAGGTTGCAACACCAACTCTGTATCAGGATGACACTTTCTCAGTATAGATATATGAAACACTAGATGTAGTCTATGTAGCTTAGGTGGCAACTCCAACCTATAGGCTACCTTTCTAATCTATGATGTCACTGGGTAAGGTCCAATAAATCTAGGAGCTAAGTTACCCTTCTTCCCAAATCTGAGAACACCTTTCCAAGGAGAGACCTTGAGATACACTCTGTCACCAACTTAGAACTCTAAAGGTCTACGAAGTTTATCGGCATATGACTTGTATCTATCATGTGCTACCTTCAACCATTGTTGTATTACTTTAATTTTTTTGTTATCTATTGCACTAATTCAGGACCCAAAAGTTGGTATTCTCCTATCTCATACCAACATAATGGAGATCTACAATGTCTACCATATAATGCTTCATATGGTGCCATATCAATACTAGTCTAATAGCTATTGTTGTAAGCAAACACTATTAAGCTCAAGTGTAAGTCCCAACCTCCTACAAATTGAAGAACACATGCCATAAGCAAGTCCTCCATTGTCTGTATAGTCCTTTTAGATTGTCCATCTGTCTGAGGGTGAAAAGATGTGCTAAACTTTAACTGCGTACCCAAGTCTTTATGTAGTCATTCCCAAAAATGACTTGTAAACTGGGGACCTCTATCAGATACAATCATGGATGGAGCTCCGTGCAACCACACTATCTCATCTATGTCGATCTGTGGATGTTTTTCAGCAGTATAGGTTATTTTAACAGGAAGAAAATGTGCTGACTTAGTCAACCTATCAATTATCACCCAAATGGAATCATGAATTTTGGCTGTTCTGGGTAGACCAACCATAAAGTCCATTGTCATGTGATCCCATTTCCATTGTGGTATAGGTAAGGGTTGCAATGTTCTTGCAAGCTTCTGGTGTTCTGCTTTAACTTGCTGACACACTAGATATCACATAACAAACTCCGCTACATCCTTCTTCAAACCAGGACACCAATACATATCCTTTAAGTTATGATACATTTTAGCACTCCCTGGATGCATTGCAATCATGGATGAATGAGCTTCCACCATAACTGTCTTTCTTAATTCATTGGCATCAGGTACTACCATCCTACCATGGTAATAGACTACCTCATCCTCTGACTCATAGAAACTGTCTCGTTTCTCCTACCATTCATTGACCTGTTCTGTTGAATCACAATATCAGCCTATTTTGCCTCTTTAATCTGTTGTCTCAGAGTAGATTTCACATGCATCTTGTCCAGCAATCCTGCTAACAACCATTACTTCTAACTGTACATTCATTTGTCTCAAAGAGAAAAACATGTCCTGTTTAAAGCATATTAATAAATTCAACTGTGCTTTATCTGTGGGTGGAGATGAAGATTTTCTACTCAATGCATTTGCCACTACATTAGCTTTCCCTGGATGATAATCAATTGTACAATCATAGTCCTTGATTAATTCCATCCGGCAACATTTTCTCATGTTCAATTCGTGCTGTGAGAAGTAAGTTTTTATGGTCTGTAAAAATCCGACATGTTTCTCCATAAAAATAATGTCTCCAAATCTTTAATGTGTGGACCACTGCAGCTAACTAGATCATGCATCAGATAGTTCTCCACATGTTCTTGAGTTGTCAAGTAGCAAAAGAAACTACATGATCACTCTGCATCAGTATACATCCTAGACTATTTTTAGAGGCATCACAAAAAATAATGTATCCCTTTCCTTGCTTAGGTAAAATCAACACAGGTGCACTAGTTAACCTATCTTTCAACAACTAGAAAGAACGCTGACATTTTTCAGTGATAACACCCAAATTTATGCATTTATGCTAAGCATTTATTTATGGTTTTGTGTCACTATAGCCATAATATGCCCAAAATAACCCATGTTTCTTATCTTTAATAATTTATGTCTCTTATTAGATAAAGTTGCTCAACTAGCCAATTTTTGGACTTGTAGGCACTGGACCTGAAAAGTAATATATTCTTTATGATTTCTCCCCAACACAGTTTTTGAAGTAGCTAGGCTCCCATCCGTCATGACTGCGGTGGACTAAGCATCACACTATATGCACCTGCTTAGGAGACAGTGGTCCAAGAAACTTTTGATATCTTGGACCTTATTTTCGATGGCCAGTCCTTTATCAGAATGCACCCTCTCCAATTAAAAGGGCTCATCGACGTGGGGCCCTCAACAACCAGTAATAGCCCCCCCCCCTCGGGTGGGTTCATTCCATGATGTCGCGACCGCAACCAAGAAGAAGTGACCTTGATCACGACCGAGGTACATCCTCCTGGACCGTGACCACAACCAAGATGAAGTAACCTCAACCGCGACCGAGTTACAACTTCATCGACCTTGACCACGACCACGACCACGGTATCTACCTTCCCCGAGACCGCGATCGAGGTATCCACCTCTATCGCGATCCAAACCCTGACCACGACTGAGGTACATCCTCCTGGACCGCGACCGCAGCCAAGAAGAAATAACCTCGACCGCAACGGAGGTACTTCTTCCTCGACTGCGACCTCGACTACGACTGCGACCTCGACCTCAACCGTGACCGAGGTACATCTTCCATGACTGAGATCACGACCGTGGGGTGCACCTCAACCGCAACCGAGCAAGATCGATGTCTGGATCAGTACCTCAACCATTTCTCCTATAAATACACACCCCCGCAACCTATAGAGGGGTTCTACATTTTGGGAGGTTCCAGTTGTTGGTTCAGACCCAGTGAGGTTCCCAGAGTCTCGTGGGAGAGTCTGAAGGTCTGAGAAGGTTGAAGTGCTCGTTCTACGCCCATCTCTTCAACATGCTTCCATTCCCCACCGTATTCCACCCCTAGTCTTAGATCTCTAAAGGCGAAAGATGAGGAGAGAGAAGACTAAGGATCCATCGTCTTTAAGAAAAGGAGAATGTCCACACCATCACCTTCCGCCTCCATCCACCAACCAAGCTATTATTCGGGGTGGATCTAGAGAGTAAGGAGGCCAAGGATCCTAAAAGATCAAGCACGATGACCCAAAAGATGACATCTGGCCTATACAGAGGCTAGGGAGCGAGAACCACCTCTCCTCTATGGGCTAAATCGCTTCTTCTTCTCCTTTCTTCTATTATTCTCCTTTATTTATGTACAAATGATGTTTTTTCATCTTTGTTTGGTGCCAACTATGCTTGTTCATGGCTAGTTGAGCTCCTTCTTGGCTAGGTAGCCTGTTTTGGGCATGTTTATGTACTTTTTCCTTAAGAAAGTAGATTTAATCCAGATCTAGTACGTTTTCTATTCTATATTCTCTTTTATGTTATGATTGCTAGTTTGTTTGATCTATTTCTTGCTTAAACTGCTATTTCTTCCTATATCGAGAGAGTTGTTGTAGAAATAGACAAGAGAAGATAGTTTGAATCGAAATCTGAAAGAAGGATGGTCCAAGGTCGTCTATTCCTAACATCCCAGAATATTCTAGACCTGAGAGGGTATCTAAAATATTCTAGGATATTGGTTTGTCATCCTCGAGAGAGGTTTCATACCATAGATGGGTTTTAGTCACACTACACGAGAGCAGTGGGATGACCCACAGGAATAGATACCACGTTACATGTTATATTTGGATGTAGATTGCTTGCTGAAGTGTTCGAGGGTTTTCTACACCTAAGAATGGGTGCATAGACTACCGAAATTGTGGTTACATAGCCAGGAACTCCTTCTCTCTGATTAGTGGAATCCTATAGACTCTGTTTTATTTTCTTTTCTATATTTTGTTTTAATTCATTACAATCTGCTAGAATAGTTCTAGCTCCTTACTTTTATCAACTATCATCTTGGCTTATATGACTTAAGAATGAAATATCAAGCATCCTAAATGTCACCACATCCATGTGTTCGACCTTGTATATCTACTTCGACCCTGTAATAAAGTTTTGGGGGGTCCTTGAAGGTTTTGGGTTATAAATTTAAAAGTTTGATTCCTTCTGAATTTGCCTTCCCTTCCGGACGTGCGATTTGGGCGGATCAACTTTTTGGCGCCGTTGTCGGGGATGTGGTTTTCCACATTTACATGCCTAAAAGATTTTGTTCTGTCACTTTTAATCATGTACATATATGCATAGTTTTTCTTTTGTTTTAAACATACTTGTCCATATATACTGAATAGCTTTCCTTTTTCTTATACTTTTTTTGCCATGATCATAGTTCTACAAGATAAGTGATCTTTTCCACCTATCCTCCTAAACGTTTCTATAGTTCCGACTACTGGAAAATAATTGAAAGTCGCACCTTATAACTCGTCAAGCTATATTCACCCCCACTGTCGTCATATGTAGACACTCCAACAACGGAGACTGCCAGTCAGCCCTCGACTTCCGTGCTATCATGGGATCAAGAACTGATTAAGGCAGTGGAGTTAGCTGGAGAAAGTATTAAAGCACTCACCTCCTTAGCTCCTCATCTCCAAGAAGACAGTGATCCACTCCAACAACTACTAGAAAAGTAGTATCATCAATTCCAAGTAGCCACTGAGATTGTAGACCGCAGTAGAAGTCTACTTCAAACTACTGAGAAAGGATTCAACCAAGCACATCAGTTTCATACAGTTAGTCTACAACATGAGAGCAAGGAGGAATTGATGGATATCGGAAGTTTGGTCAAAACGTTGACTGGCCTAAATTGCAAGTCCAAAAGGAGTGGATTCAGTGTAGTCGGACTTTTAAAGAGATAACCCAACTCTCAGGCCCCCACAATGATAAACATGATCCAATGTAGCGATCGGGGTCGAACACAGGGACAAGGTTGGAAATGTTAAGTGCATGGAATCTAGCACTCGTATACTCCAACCGAAGAGCGTATATATAAAATATGTTCCCTAAGGAACGATAGCACACAAACTAAAGCATGTCAATAAAAACAAGAATAAGAAGAACAAAAGAAAGCAAAAGAAATGAGAAGAAACAAGTATATGGGAGGAAACCCAGGATGAGGTCCACCTACTAAAGCATCTCACCAACATGCAACATCATCTCTCTCTCTTGCATACTCTTACCAAGATTACAAGAAACCACCAAAAGCATCTATTCCACTCTTTTTCAAGATGAGGATAGATCTAAGTCTCAGGGTAGTCTCTCTCTCGAGATGACCACATGTAAACTTTGCAACAGAACATATGGTTTTAAAGCCTTATCATTACAACACTCTCGTGCATTCATACTACTCCATGACACATGATAAAAGCGATATTACTCTTTTGAGATATCAACAATCAAACATCACAAGATCATAGATAAGCATATAAGTGAACCATTAAAGCATGTGCATGGAGATAATCCTGATAAGTATATGTATATTCAATAGAAAGAGATAATATACATGTTGGGAGAGCCTTAGTGGCTACTCCCAACCCAAGTTAAGGTGTTTAGCCACTCATGCTTACGGACAACATAACGACGTTATAGAAAAATGGATACATGAAGTCCCACAAAGAGATTAGAGAAGTATAGCGAGATGGAATGATAAATCTAGAGAGAAGAGACGTGATACAACACAATACTTCTTCATATCTGGATATAACACGTGGATGGCATGGATGATCTTCTTCTCTCGAAGAAGGAGTCTTCAGTGTTTTCTCTCCTCAGCTTCCGCCTTTGGAGAACCAAGACTGGTAATGGGATGGTCTGGGATGAATCTGGAATGCAGCAGCACTTCGTGGTCCTCGGGATACGATCTATGATCTGACGATTTGACAAGATGGGTGGGTGTTCAATTTATAGGCACATTCCACCGACTTAAGCCTAGACTGCGGTCACGGTCTTGGTTGGGTGAGGTGTGAGACCATGGTCACGGTCTTCTCTTTATTCATCTTTCATTGCGGTTGAGCTTAGTCACGGTATGGTGACGATCGCGATCGAGGTCTTCTTGTGTGTTGCTTCCGGGAAGTTGAGGTCGAGGTCTTCCCATTTGGTCACAGTTTGCAAGAATTCATCAGTGACTATGGTCTCCAAACTGGTCACAGTCTATGTTGATCGTGGTCCGTGTTCACACTGTAGCCCCTGATCTGACTGGGACTGTGGTTCTGATCGTGACCATTCTCGAAGTCGAGGTTAAGAAGTGATCGCGGTATGTAAACTAGTCGTGATCCGTCTTTGACGCCTGATGATCTTGATCTCTAGAGAGCTCCAAAACCGTGATCATAGTTGAGATATAAGTGGACTGCAGTCGTAGTCCTGGTCCGTGACTTGGGTTGTGAATGTACCTGAAACCACGTAAGTGAGGCTTTAGTCAAAAAGGTAGAAAAATTATGTGAAAAGCTAACAAAATACATACTAAAAGTGGTGTAAAGTATATACAAAAAGTACATAAAATAGAGTGTTATCAACTCCCCCAAACTTAGAATCAAGCCTGTCCTCAGGCTAAGTGTAGGTTCGAGAACTCAGAGAGAGAGAGAGAAAAAGCAATCTGAGTTGACAAAATTATAACATGAGTGAAATATCTCATTCTTACATCAAGACTGTTGTAGCATGTTTTCTAACCCGTAGGTCTCATTCCTCCCCCTCAACCGGAGTTTCATAAATTCATTTTCTTGCCATTACCTTCAATTGTAAAAGGCTCCTTCTTCTCAACTTATTACCCCTTCCCTTAGGTAATGACCGTACTAGAGCAAGATCTTTTTTGAAGGGTAGCTTTCACACCAATTCTTTATTTTTTAGTTGACCCTATGCTAATGTGTTCGAGTAGGCTTAAGGCTTTAGATGATTTCCTCTTCCTTCTGAAGTCCTCACCCACAACTTCCGTAAGAACAGTGTTGCCCTTTTTGGGCTTCTAACTTTAAGTCAGGTGGTTTTGTGAGTTTTCATTCAAGATTGGAGGTGTGTAAGCTTGGCTTCAAGATTCCACTTACAGGCACAACATATCTACATTCATGAGTGCAACAATATACCGACCATGCATAAACTTTTGGCATATTTTTGGGCATAACTCTCATATTTTTTTTCTTTATTTCTTTTTGGCTTTTTAACTCTCCTTTCAGGTTTGGGTGCGAGGGATTTTTACTTGGTCTTCTAGGCGGCCAAGCCTCTTTAGATATGCCTTGAAGAGGGTAGTTGTTTCCCTTTTTACAGAGATAAGGATTTTCAGTCAAGAGCGTCATGTGAGGGTGGTTGGTCAGAGTATGACTAGGTGAAGTTCTCTAGTCTCCGAGGGTTTCATGAGTTAAGGTTTACACATGTACAATGTCTTATTGCAGGAATGAGATAGAGTAGTATTGCTATGATTTTGTTTTACTCTTATATACATGTATATGTTGTTCTCTCTAAGAGGGAAGAAACACTACAATCAGAAAATTTAGCACGAGCGGAGGCTAGATTCTAAATTCAAAAGGAAGTTTTAGCAAAAATTCAAAATTTTTGGAAGAATATTTAGAGGTAAATAGATGGTAAATGTACCTCTATATCCCATTTATGACTCCTCCCCCAAACTTATCCTGCACTATGTCTCCGGGTGTCAAAATTTGAGTGAGATGTATAAATAAGCTTTTTTTATTTGTTTTTGTTGTTGCTGGTGGAGACCCACTCGGACTTGAGGAGCATTCTTGCGTATATTCTTCGTAGCATGTGATATTGTTCATATTGCATGTCTTCCACCTTGAAGTCAATAGTCTCTATGGCCAACATCCAGGATAGACAGAAGAAACCACAGTCATTTGATAGGGGCACGTGTTGGGGAAGTCCTTGCCTATCGTATGGTCATACACTCTGTAATTACTTTTTATCATGTCGACAATAGCCTCGGCACATGTTTTTGCATTTTCTTCTGTGGGTGTCTTTGTTGTTGTCATATTAGTTTTCTTGTTAAGTGTGAAGGATGCGTCAGAGTTGTTGTAGAGGACTGCAGTCCTTCTGAGGATGTTGACATGCTGTAAAGTCCAATGATTGTCATGAAGAATAGGTAGGAAAATGTGGTCTGGTGGGGACGTTGCCAGGCATTGTTGCAGCCGCTCCTTCTTTCCAGACCTTTTGTCCCTTAGTATGTCATCTACCAGTAAGAAGTACACCATGTGGGCATTTGGCATAGTATCGCCTAGTATCGCCCGGTAAGCTAACATCGTACTTACATAAAGGTATCCTCCTATTTTTAGTGTTTCTCGGAGGGTGTCTTTTAGCACGCAAATGCCATATCTCTCGAAGATGACATCTCCCAACGAATCATCTACTTTCAAAGAACTCATAATTATAGTCAATTCTTCTAGAGACAGACTGAGGCAACTCCATCTATCGAAATTCTTGAAAGAAGGTGTAATTTCTCCTGTCGATCCATCTGGTCTTGCATCACCCAATTCTTCTTCTTCAACCTCTCCTTCCTCAGGTTGTTCCCTTGGAGGTTGTTTTTCACGGACTACTGCTACTGGAGGTTGCTTTGTTTTGTCGTATGATGTCTGTTTTGTAGATTCTCCAAAGCTTTCATGCCAGCCTTCTTTCCAAGCTGCAACCCTGGCTGGCTCAGTTGGATCAACCCACATGGTCTTTAGTTGCTCCCTCCAAGTGACCTTTTTAGGTAGATGGATATACATGTGAAGCCTTAGGGGTACAGCTTCTGAAGGAATCGTCGGGTCATTTAAGAACCAACGGTCATAGATGACCTCCATAGCATACATACCTCGCAGTCCATGCATGTCTTCATTGTCTATATCTTCCAAGAGGATGCTCTTGTTGATGGCCTTCATCATTCGTAGTACTATGAAAGCGCAATCCCCCGAACCAGCCTCTTCTTGGGGGACTTTCTTATTAATTGAGAAGAGTTTCTAGGACCCTTGAAAGTTGTTATCTGCATCCTTGATTTCTCGTTGTAGACGTAGTGGTATCTTTAAGGTGTCTCTAGCATCCTTCCTCTTGTAGACCAATGAGGTGTTGTCCACTTTAGCTGTACAGAAATTGAGCACCATCATTTTTCGTTCATAAAGATCGACGACTATCAATGCCCAATGCTTTACATTCCCTATGGGAAACACCACATATCTTATTTCCTTCCGCTGGACTGCTGCCTTCAGTATGGCTACATCTGCTACCTTGTAGTATTTGCTGTACAGGAGGTTGGCTAGATGTGTTGTCCTGTTGAAGACCGGCTGTGGCTTGTCCGGGTGTTGGAATTCTTTGAGGAGGGTGGCGCAGAGTACCTTGAATAGTCTTTTGTGTACTCACACATTCTTCATGAATATACCCCAGAAGTGGTCTCTGGATAGACATCTACCCTTATTATTATATAGTATGTCTGCCCCGAGTAGATCATCGCTGAGGACATTTGCCAATATGTGGACATCTCTGTATGTGATCTGTGATACCGTAGTGATGACCATTTCTTTCATCTTGTAAGGCAGAGGGGGAGCTGTTCCAAGTGTTTCTTCTTTAGCTGGTGCACTCTGCTCCCTGGCGGGCTCATTTATAAAGAAGGTTGCCAGTCTGTCATCCTCATCGTTGGATATTTCTTCCTGTGCCAAAGGTGTCAAAGTTTCATCTATTCTCGGCATGGCCTTGGCCACTTGTTTAGCCACCTTATGCGACGGTTGTGTAGCGGCTACCTATTCAGCTACTTCTGAGGAAGCTTCAGCAGCTATGTTGTCTTTGACATGGCTCTCCTCAAAAGTTTTCCCTAGCTTGGCATCTGCCATCATTGCCAGAGTTGCCTCCATCTTCCCATCGTAGAGATAGTCACTATGATCGTGATGTGGTTGGAATAGGAGGAACTCACTGCTCTCTTTGAGTTCGGCCCCCAGCTCAGCTAACATTCTATCGAGCTATGTCGCTCCTGTTGTGCTGAGTTTGGTGGCCACTTCTTCACGATGTGCAACAACAATCTACTCTTCTAGCATCATTACATGTGTAGGCGGGGTGAATTGATGCTCTACTAGTTTCCCACAGTCTTCAGCAGCTTCGTATTGGCCTTTTTTGGGATTGCAATTGAGGTCAAGCTCCCTTGACGATATCGTATTTTTCTTTGTATGTTTATCGCAGGGGGAGCTCGACCGCTGTGGTGGCTCATCTCTTCTTGGCTCAGCTGCTGGTGCCATTTTTGTGTTGGCACTTCCTTCTTTTCGCATGCCTGCTCCTATGCCCGTCCCTCCCACGTTGTCGTCGTCGTTGTCATCATGGCTGGAGGGGTTGGATAAGGAGTGCGCCAATCTTGCTGAGTGGTTGGTCTTCTTTTTCTTCTGCCGGTTCTCGAGTTCTTCGCATTCCTTCTCGAGCTTTTGGCAGTCCTCTGCTAAGCGTTGGCAGTCTTCTTTGAGGTTAGCCATTACTGCATCATAGCCCCAACACATGTGTTTGTTGTCGGCTCGGATGGCATGCCTCAAGATATTTTAAAGAGTAAGCAACTCCAAGTAGCCACCGAGATTGTAGACCACAGTATAAGTCTACTTCAAACTGCTGAGCAAGGATTCATCCAAGCACATCAATTTTATATAGCGAGTCTACAACAGGAGAGCAAGGTAGAATTGATGGATCTCAGAAGCTTGGTTGCCCATGTCCATACAAAAGGAACTTCCTTCTTAGTCAACCTAGTTAGGGGTAATGATATAGAACTGAAGTCTTTAATAAACCTTTTGTAGTAACCTACCAGACCTAGGAAACTGTGAATCTCATTTGGTGTCTTGGGTTGTTCCCACTCTACAATAGACTCCGCTTTCTTAAGATCAACATGAATACCTAAAAAATATATAATGTGTCCTAGGAAAGACACTTCTGATATCCAGAACTCACACTTGCTAAACATAGCATATAGCTTGTGCTATCTTAGCAAAGTCAAGGCTTGACATATGTGTTGTTCATGTTGTTAACCATCTCTGTTGTATATGAGGATGTCGTCTATGAAGACCACTATGAACTGATCAAGGAATGGTTGGAAGATTCTATTCATCAGCTCCATGAATGCAGTTGGTGCATTAGTTAGTCCAAACAACATAACTACAAACTCATAACGATTGTACCTTGTCCTAAAGGCTGAATTAGGTATGCCACTCTCCTTGATACGTAACTGATGATATCTTGATCTTATATCTATCTTAGAGAACACTTTTGCACCATGCAACTGGTCAAACAAATCATCTATCCTTCGCAAAGGATATTTGTTCTTTATAATCACCTTGTTAAGTTGTCTATAGTCTATGCATAATCTCATAGACCCATCTTTCTTTTTAACAAAAAGAACTGGAGCACCCCATGGTGAAGTACTCGGTCAAATGAAATATTTCTCAAGAAACTCCTATAACTATTTCTTGAGTTCGGCCATCTCAGCAGGGGCCATCCTATAAGGTGTTTGTGCTATTGGTTGCGTACCTAGAATTAGATTAATCTTGAAACCAATCTCTCGAGGTGGAGGAATATCTAGAAAATATTCAGGAAACAAATCCTTAAATTTCCTGATAATAGGAACTTCAGAAAGACTAGGACTCTCTGCTTTGGTGTCTACCACATGTGCTAAGAATGCTTCACATCCTTTTCGCATCAATCTCTTAGCTACCATTGCTGACACTAGACAGGTTTGAAGAATCTTTCTGTCTGCCTGAAAGACCCATGTCTCATCACTGTCTGTGAACATAGCTTGTTTGGAACCACAATCCAAGACAACCTTATACTTTTCTAGGGTATCCATCCCAAGAATTACATCAAACCCGTGCATCTCAACTGGTATAAGGTCCATCTGAATGTTGTGATCTGAAAAGGAAAGAACACAAGGAGAACATACCTCTCGTAACACTACCGATCTGACTAATGAGGTTTCTAATAATAGATTATCTATTCTACGACTGGCAGTGATATTGCAGTCATGAATCACTTCTTGAGTTATAAAGGAATGTGTAGCACTCGGATCAATCAAAACAGATATGAAGTAGGATGAAGACATATCAGAATGAAACAATTCCATTTGACATGTCACCACTCATGGATTGACTACTACCTCGAGCTGATTCATAGCATAGAATCTTGTCATTGCCTGTTGTCGACTCCGTGCGATGTTGTTTGGTACAGATGAACCTTCTTGAGATGCATGTCCATGTCCTCATGTGCCATTGCTAAACTGTTGCCTCTAAGAGCCTTGTTGACTTTGCCTCAATGGTTGGATTACCACCCTATCTCTAACTGGACAATCCTTTATTAGATGTCCTATCTGCCCATACTTGAAGTAGTCTATGTTCCCCCATTGCGGCCTAATTGGTCCTGTCACTGACATTGATGCCATGATATGGGCTCCACTGGGCAGAAAACTACAACCTCTACCCTTTCTTGATGTCCACTGCGTCTAAGCATTGAACCTCTATGGTGCTGCTGGTGCAAGAAACCTCAGTTTCTTGAAACTTCCAAACCTCTGTCCCTAGAACAGGGCAAGTATTTTCCTACATTTTGCCTCATGTTTCTCAATCATGAACCTCTCTATCCTCCTAAATGACTCCACAAAGGTGGCAAACCTCTCTCTATTCTCTAGAGCAGATACATGTGTGGTTAACTCAGCGTTTAGACCCTTCTCAAAATGCCAAACCCTCTCCTCATCTATAGTAGCCATGTGTGGACAAAATCATAGAAGCTCCATAAACTTAGCTTCATACTCACTAATCTTCATTGGTCCTTATCTACTCTGCTCAAACTGCAAGATTTTCTCATCCAGATAAGTCTTGGGAAAGTATAACTAACGTCATAATTCTTGCCATCCAACCTCAACACTAGGTCTTTTCTCTTCTTCAATGGCCCACCAATGGCCAATGCTTTCTTTTAAATGGTACACAACATGCCTAACTTTATCAGTCTCTGGAATGCTAAGGATTCTAAATGCTTTCTCCAGTTCAGTGAACCATGAATCTTCGTCTACTGGGTCAGCTATACCAGCATATTCGGTGGCTCCTACCTAGCGTAACCGCTCAAAGATCTTACCAGATCCATGTCCCTCATTGGGAACTGGTGCCCTAGGTGCTGGTGTTAGCACTCGATCTTCCATATGCATCATTGTGGTCATGAACTTCCTGAAAAGAGCATGAAAGGCTGGGTTTTCTAGCATGGTTTAATCAAGTTAGGGATTCTCAGACACTGATTCCTCTCAAGCCTAATCCCTTACACCTCCTCCTGGTGTAGCAACACTGCCCTCAATAGCATGTTCGTCGTGTGCTCTAACCATCTTTCAACTTTACTTCTTCTCCTATATGAGCAGAAGTCACTATAAAATAAATTGGAGGATACTAGAACAGACTCAACAACCTTAATTCTATGTCTTTGTAGACTCAGTGAACCTTAGGCTCTAATACCAAAACTTTGTGATGACCTGCCATCAAACTGACAACCAAATCGCCACCAGTAAATACGAGTAATAACCATTAGCAGTGGATTAACAAAAATCACTAAAAATTAAAATCTATTTTGCAAAGAGATCCTTTTTCCAGGCAACTCTTAAAGAAAGAACCAAAACAAAATATACATCATGCTCACATTGTACATACATTGTACCATCTCATCTCGAGGATAATATATACCAGTTGCTTTGCCCAAACCTATACATAAGCAACATAAAACCTTGAGGCAAACAAGACAATATCTTAGACCGTTCATAAAACCATTACGTACTAACTCCTAAGGACCTGAGAGTATAGAGACGACACATTGGACTTCTATCTACAACACATGAAAAACATTACACTCAACCTGAGCTGTTACTGCTATCCCTACTGTTGTTGTCCTTGCTCTACAGTACGATCTCTACCTCCTCGTGCACGTCCACCTAAAAATTGTGGAATCCATGGGGTGAGGCACAAGTCCCGGCGAGAGATATAACTCTCCGCCAAGAATATTATTATCACATGTAAATAGTATAAAACTGATTAGAGGATCATTTTTATGTAAATAAGCATGTTTAATCATTGTTAAATTTGCAGTGCAAAGCAATAGCATTGTTTAAACAGTTCAGCTATTCATAATAGAGCTATAGATCATCTATTTGCTTTATAAGGAATATGAAAAACATGTTTAACATCTATCAATTAAGATATATAAAAGTAATGAAGCATCAACCAATGTTTCCATATTCAATCCTCAAGGAAATAACTACACAACTGATTACATGTTCACAGCCGCATTTATGCCTAAAGGAGATGAGGTATACCACTCATGCTCCAACCGACCACGACTACATAAAGCATCAGTACCATACAAGGTCAATGGAAGAGTCAGCTTCCATGACCTCACCCATCTCGATCAGTACGAGACCACAGGAAATTACCACATGTCAAACTGCAACTAGCTTGCTAGGGAATAGCGACATCTTGGCTAAAGAGCTACACCCACAACATGCACTCTCTTCAGGGAGATATCACATCAATCCCCGATATTTCATCAGGGTGATCACATGCCAACCATGGAATTCATTGGGGAGATAACACATTAATCCCCATCTGGACGTAAGGATATGTTCGTCCATCACCCCCACATATTCAATAATATGCTCTTTGAGTTAGAATCGTTTCACCATTTAGGAAAATACTAACACCGAATGGATCTATGGACTGGGAAAATACATGATAAGATTCCACTTGATTAACTAGGTGTATTATAGTATCTTTTAGCATCAATCAAGTTACAAGAAAGAATTATAATAGATGCTACAAGAAAGGTGTAATACATTTATCAACTACTTTTATAATCTTTGGAACACATTGAATTCATAAAACTCAGGATCTCAGTCCCTTATCACATTACTGGGAATTCTCATCCCTTGACACTATCATCATCATGATTGCTAGATATGGTATTCAAACCCTTAGTTCATCACTGAATATTGTTACCTCTTATCAGGTAACTATTACCTCTAGGTCCTCAGACTAGGTATACATTATACTTATTGCACAAGTATTTCACATGGACCACAAGGCCCATTTAATCTGTATCATATGAAACATCATAGCTCATACCTTCTATGTTCATTATCTCAAGATACCCGCATGGTTAGTATTTCAAGATAGAAGCAATGATAAGTACATAACATCACCATGGAATACAAGAGAAATACAACCTTTCCATTATAAGGATTTGGGTTTCCCTTTCAAACCAATTAGGGTTTCAATCCGATTAGGGTTTCAAACCAATTAGTGTTTCAAGTTCATATTATCAAGAATCAGAACCCTTATTCATATGTCCACATGTATTAGGAGTATCAATGTATGCTCATCTCAATGTATGCCCATTAAATGATTATCACACAAAGTATGAGTTTCTCTGTCATCCTTTCTAGGATAATGATTACATCATACTTGATGAAGTTGGCTCAATCTTTTCTCAAGGAACATTGGCCGACATTATCAAAATGCATTGAATTCGATACATCTTAATGTATCATTTAACATAACACACTTCATGTGTTACTTAATCAAGTATATTGGATTGAGGTGCTTCCACCATATCGGGCATAGAGGTGTGTGTATGCTTCCATATCGGGCATAGGGGTGTGTGTATGCTTTCATATTGGGCATAGAGGTGTGTGTATGCTTCCATATCGGGCATAGAGGTGTATGTATGCTTCCATATCGGGCATAGAGGTGTGTGTATGCTTCCATATCGAGCATAGAGGTGTATGCATGCTTCCATATCGGGCATAAAGGTGTATGTATATGCTTCCATATTGGGTTGCTCAAAATTAGGGTATGCATATCAGGTTAGACCCTTATGCTCACATCTCTTCAAACCTTCAAGGTATCAGCCTACCCCTCATCATGTGATAAGTGATAAGCTAGACGACTGAATAGTCTCAACCAAACCAAGTATAGAAACTAATATAGGTGTGGGGTTCCAAGGTATATTGGGTTTCATATCACCATCTAGGGTTTCAACACCATATTGTGTTAGGGTGTATACTTGACACCATATCATGCATAAGGTGTGTGCTTGACACCATATTGTGCGTGAGGTGTGTGTATGTATCACTCATATCGTCCATGAAGTGTAAACACATAACTATATCATTCATGAGGTGGGTACTTGGATCACTTATATTAGGTTGTTCATAATTTAGGGTTTGTCATATCGGGTTAGAGGCACTTCAAACCAATATCGGGTTGAGCCATGATGATGTCTTCATCTTCAAGATCAAGACCTTTGTTCTTACTATTCTAGTTCATGGACAAAAGTCCTATGTCATTAATATAACTCATGTATTCATCGATTATACAAGAAAACTCAAAATTGAAAGTAGATCATCAAGTATGGCTAGATTGATGGTGAATAATAACATGATTGGGTTCAAGTTATATAACCCACATTAAGAACAACATACAAGATCCAAGCTCCAATGATTCACATTCCCAAGGTTGAAGATGAACTTATCACAGATCCAAGACTCATTCACAACTCTTATACATGTAAGGAATCACTATAGTTAAGGACTTTGTGAAGAAGAAAAGAAAAGAAGAATCACAACCCGAGATCATGCTTTATCCAAGGTTGAAGGTGGCCATGGCTTCACCTTTAAGCTTAATGGCTCGAGATCCTCCTTTCTCCTCAACTATTTGCATGATATCTAAGTGAAATGGAGTGATAGGATTTGAAAATATTCACTAGTAGGTGAAAGGAGTGATATATATAATTGAGGCTCCTAAGACAAGGTGTATAAGAGGTGTCATCATTTTACACTACTAGATGCCACGTATCCATGCATGGTTGACACGTGTACATGAACACATATTTATCTTAACATGTAAAACTATTGAGGATAATCTAGGGATAAGATTTCAGCCATTAGTTATCTTGTTGAGCAAGATATTTCAACTCAACATCACTTTATTCACAAACTGATACACTTTTTCTAAGGAAAGTTGCAAGCCGATATCCATCACCTCCTTGAGGTGCTTAATCCATCATGGAAAAGGCCAATAGTTGATAAAATGATATGGGAACTCCTCTATGGCTCCTTGGTCGATAGGCATCCCCATATAAGCTCTACAACTCGATACAACTCAAATTAGGGTTTCAATTATACAACTCTTCTTGGTCTTTTCATCACCAATAATGCTACCACTCAAATTTGAATCAAATATGGTTCCTCATTCTTTCTATCTCCTCTATATGATACCAAGAGATAGTAGGTACACATTAGTGGTGGTAATTTGAATATCAACCCTAAATTTTGGGTAAATTGCAAATTGCACCAAAACTCGTACACAAGGCACAATCATTATTGAAACAAGTCCTAACTTGGAACTTAGGCTTTCCACAAGGCACCCCTTAGCATAAATCTCTCTCTTATGATGTTAAACCACTAGAAGCATGTTCAAAATGTGAAATATTGCAATATAACCCCTCATCTTGGGTAAATTAGAAATTCCACCAAAACTATCATATAACGCACAAACAGTTTGCAAATAAGCTCAAACTTGAAAATTAAACTTTTCTTGAGTCTTAATTACTTTTCATAAGATTAAAACAAGTTTATAAATAACTTACTTAAGCAAAACTTCCCGGTTTATGCCATAACCCAGGTTAGGGATGTTACAAGAACTGGTTCACTAGTCAACTTCTCCTTCAAATTTTGTAAAGAACGCTGACATCAGTTATCCAGATGAACTACATGTCCTTCCTTGTCAAGTTAGTTAGTGGAAAAGTGATAGCAATGAACTCCTTGATGAACCTCAGGTAATATCCTTCCAAATACTAAAAACTAAGCACTTATGTCAATGTGTTTTACTGCTCCCACTAGATCACTGATTCAACCTTCTTAGGATCCACACGAACTCGCTCGACAGAGATCACATGCCCCAAAAAAGCTACCTATATCAACCAGAACTAGCAATTGTTGAACTTTTCATAGAGTTGATGCTTCCTCAACATGGTCTATGCCTGAAGAAGATGTTGTTCATATTGCTGACCATCGCGACTATATATCAAGATTTCTTCTATAAAGAAAACCACAAACTGGTCAAGAAACAACCAAAACACTTTGTACATCAGGTCCATGAACATTGCTATTGCATTGGTCGGCCCGAATGGTATGACCACAAACTCATAGTGACCATACCTCATCCTAAAAGTTGACCTAGGTATGTCATCCTCCTTGATCCTCAACTTGTGATATCCTGACCTCGGGTCTATTTTTAAAAACACTACCACACTATGTAACTGACCAAATAGGTTATCTACCCTTGGCAAGGGATACTTATTCTTTATCGTCACCTTGTTCAACTATCTATAGTCTATGCATAGCCTCATAGACCCATCCTTCTTCTTGATGAATAGCACTGGACCACCCCATGGTGACATACTTGGCCTGATGAAACCTTTATCAAGCAGCTCTTGCAACTATCTCTTCAACTCTACCATCTCTGCTAGATCCATCATGTATGGTGTTTGAACTATCGGTTGCTTGTGGGGAACCAGATTGATCTCAATATCAATCTCTCGAGGTGGGGAAACACCTATATACTCCTCAGGAAACACATCCTCAAACTCTTAGATAATTGGCACCTACTGAATACTAGGACTCCTCACCTCGATATCCAACACATGTGCCAAGAATTCCTCACAACCCCATCTCAACATCTTCCCCACCACCATTGCCGATACCAGACATGTAGAAGAATCTTCCTATCTCCTTGGAAGATCCATGCCTTGTCATCATCTATAAACGTCTCCTGCTTGGTGCTATAGTCCAATACCACACTATACTTCTCCAAGGTGTCCATTCTAAGGATTGCATTGAACCCATGCATGTCAAGTGGTATGAGATCCACTTGGATGTTGTGCCCTGTAAAGGAAAGGACACAGGAAGGACACACCTCTTGCAACACTACAGAACCAACTAATGGGGTTTTTAACAACAAACTATCCTTCTTACAACTAATAGGAAAAAGACAACTGCCAAGAACTTCATGAGTGATAAAAGAGTGTGTTGCGGTCAGATCAACCAAAACAAATACAAAGTAAGAAGGAGACAAATCAGAATGAAATAACTCCATCTGACCTATCACTACTCGTGGGTTCACCACCGCCTCCGGATGACTCATACCATAGAATATAGCCATTGCCTGTTGTCATCCCTATCCTCTACTTCCCTAAGTAGATGATCCATCCTGCAATGCTTGGCCTCATTCTTATCCTCCTGCACTGATGTTCTGCTATCTCTGCAAGCCCTACTGGCTCAACCTTAGTTGTTGGGTCGCATCGTCATCCATCACTGGACACTCCCTCTTAAGATGTCTTGTCTTCCCACACTTCCAAAAAACTCAGGTCTCAAACTAAAGCCTAGACAGCCCCATCTCCAGTAGATGGAAGACTAAGGCATCTGCCTCTACTCGGTGACCACTACGTCAGAGCTCTGAACCTTTGTGACACTAGCACTGTAGAAAGCCTCAACTTCTTAAAGCCTCCTGATGACTGCCCCTGGGACTGTATAGACTTGTTCCTAGCACTCATATCTTATTTCTTTATAACAAATTTCTCTTCCTCCAGACAGACTCCACAAATGTGGCAAACCTTTCACGATTCTCCAAAGCACTCGTCGGAGTAGACAACTCAACGTTCGACCCCATCTCAAAATGGAGAATCCGCTCATCCTCTATAGCAATCATGTGAGGACAGAACCGAAGAAGCTCCATAAACATGGCCTCGCACTGATTGATCGTCATGGGTCCTTATCCGATCTGTTGAAACTGTTTAATCTTCTCATCCATATAGGTCCATGGAAAGTACTGACTGACAAAGTCACGTAAGAACTCCTCCCAACCTACAACCATTCCGAGTTTATTTTCCTCTTCTATGGCCCACAAATGGCCAACACTCCCCTTTAGAAGGTACATTACATGCTTAAACTTATCCGTCTCTGGGATGGTTAGGATCTTGAAGGCTTTCTCAAGCTCAATAAGCCATAGATCAACATTCGTCAGATTGGTTGTCCCAGCATACTCCACTGCCCCAAAACAGTGAAGGTGCTCAAAGGTCTTCCCAGTACCCAAAGATTCCACATTGAAAATTGGTGCCCTATGCTAAGGTACAAGCATCCTGTCCTCCATAATCATCATTGTGGCCATAAACTACCCAAAAAGAGACTGAAAGGAAGGGTTTTCAATCATAGCTGGGTCAAATCGGGGACCCTCAGGCACTCGATATTCTCATGTCTGGTTCCTTGCACCACCACCTGGTGCAATTACACTACTCTCCGCAGTGTGTTCTTCATGTCCTCTAGACATCTTCAGGCTCTTGTGCTTCTTCTACATAAGTAGAAATCACTTTAAGACATATTGGAGGACACAAGAACATACACAAACCCTAGTTCTAGGTCCCTATATGCTCAACAAACCTAAAGCACTGATACCAACCTTAAACTTGGACGCCCCATGCCACAAACCACGAGATAACTCAAAACTAACCACGACAACAAACTTAAACAAACAAATTACTAGAAAACACTAGAAATTAAAACCATTTTCATCATAATCCAAAATAGCAAAAACCTTTACATATGAGTCCTTTCATATCACAAGTTACTTACCATGTATGCCATCAGCCTGTTACAAGAAAACATGTCCCAGACATATATATATATATACATTCACCATATACAAACATTACAAGGACATACAAGACAAACCACTTATCAAACATGTCTACAAAGAAAACCCAAAAACCATCCCAAAGACTTGAGTGTACAAGGACGACTCTTGGACTCTAAAAACAAAAGGAACCACCACCAGCACTTCCAACCTTGTCAGCTACTATCCTTCTTGTTGCTGCTCAATCTCTGCTACACGATCTCTACCTCCTCGTGTACATCCACCAAAAAGATGTGGGAAACCCACAGGGTGAGATTCCAAATCTCAACGGGAGATATAACTCTCCACCAACCCTAATATTAACATGGCTAAGATAATTAAAGAGAAATAGTAAAGCTACAATTATGATAAGTAGAAAATCATTATTAACATAATAAGCAACTGCAATTAGATTATGAAACACATTATCTTCATAAAAGGAATACGAAGAACATGTATATTCACTACGAATTATGTTGTTTAAAAACAAGCAAGGCTTCATCCAATCTTTTTGTATTTGTTCCTATGCAAATATACTACATGCATGATTACTTGTTTTATCATTCCACGAGGATTTGAGTCATACCACCCAAATCCAACCAATCATTGTTAAGTCAAAATTGGTGCCATACAAGGTCCATGGAAGAGTCAAAATACATGACCTCACCACCTCTGTTATGACCCGTTCCGAAGTTTATTGGTAAAGCATTATGATTTGAGCCTAATTAAAGTTATTTGAGTTAAAATATGTGCTTATGATGTGGTTTGTGATCATTAACTTGATTTAGTTGAATTAAGCACATAAGATCAATTAGTGCATAATTAAGATGATTAATTTGAGTAAAGTAATAATTGGATGCAATTAGAGATTTGAATCAGTAAAACAGTGTAATTAGCATGTTTTCATGCCTTGGGATTGTAGTGGGCCTCATTCTTGAAAATGTGCAAAAGAAACCACCTGATTTGGACTTTCGAGTCAAAAGTTATGAACTTTTCCGATTTCAGGGTTTATATTACAAAAATTCCAATTATTTTCTTTATAAACCTTCCCTTATTTCCCCGTTAGTTATCTGTTCATTTTGTTTCCTATTGGAGGCGGCGCAGAGGGTGCAGCCCTGCATGACGATCGTAGAGGCGATCAGCTGGCCTACCTCCAGCGATTCTCTTCTTCTTCCTCTCTTCCTTCTTCCTTTCTCCCTCCTCTTTTCTTCTTCTCTTCCTTCCCTACCCGCCTAGCTTGTTGCCTACCTTTGC
Source organism: Alisma plantago-aquatica (assembly GCA_963693085.1). NCBI lineage: Eukaryota > Viridiplantae > Streptophyta > Magnoliopsida > Alismatales > Alismataceae > Alisma > Alisma plantago-aquatica. The sequence continues at coordinate 640,358,822 of OY856412.1, forward strand.
TACTTGGGCGACCAGCAGCTGTAGCAAGCTGCTACGGAAGCAGCAAGCTGCGTACAACAGCAAGGAAGCTCCATGGGCGCTTGGTGGCAGCAATAGGAACCATCTTGAGCTCCGATTCAGAGCTAGAGCTCGAAGCTGCAGTCCCTAGACCAATTCTAGCCTTGGATTCAAGTCTCCCTTCCGCCAATCTGCTGTAGGTGAAGCAACAGCCGTGAAGCAACAGCCGTGAACAGTGAAAATACCAAGGTTGAAGACGATCCGAAATTGCCCGGAATCAGGCCTTGGACGCATCTCCAGACGAATCTGGATAGTCCAAATCAATGTGAGTAGGGTTTCATTTATTTATCATTAATAAACTCAGGCGTTTGAATATTTTCTGTTTTGTGCACGAATTTCACTGATGACAGGCGTTATCAGGCGTCGAGCAGCGTTTGGCGTCGCCCGACCTTTTAATTTCATAAACTGCTTCTAGACACTGTTATATGATTAAATTTAACATTTGAACAGTAGGGATTGAATCAGTAGATTTACATGGTTCATTGGAACCTAAATTGCTCATTTGAATGTTGAAATTAGAAATTCATGTCTGAAAATGGTATGATTTGGGTATGAACCCAGACAATGAAGATTTCTGATAAATTATCAGATGTACGATTTCAAAGTTGATATGAATAAAAAAAACATGCAAGAAAACCCTAATTGCATATATCTTTTGACGTTAATATGTGTAAATTGATATTTACATGAAATGACACATTTCTCTGAAATATTACCAGAAATTCTCAAGTATTGTTATTAAATTGTGTTGTGATATGTAATTAACTCTTAATTGAGTTAAGTGATGCAAAACCAGGATTTGGGTTAATGTGCACGTTTTTCGAGAATTTTAGAGAATTGATAATTGTTGAGTATGATTCTCATATGTGAAGTAAATTTCTTTAATTTGTGCAGTAAGATGTTCAATTGCGTAAATTTGCTATGTATGTGCCAAATTGAAATAAGTTGGGTTATTTATGCATTTCTAATTTGTCTGAATGCATGGTATGAGAATTTCTCAGAAATTACAATGATTTAGAATATATTGCTCTGTCAGTTTAGAATGACAGTGTATTGTGATCTGATATGAAATCAGTAAATGTGTTTTTCCTGTTTAATTGTTTATATGTTAATCGGTTAATAGACTTAGGTGCCCCAACACTGTAGAACCCCATTGCGCGGTCTGTACCTTTGGGGTGAAACGATCGATCTAGCCTTGTGCCTAGATGGTCGGTGGCTCGTGTTTAACAATAATCCATGCGTGTGTCACGGTGGCACGAGGGCAGAGAGACAGTGTTCAACAATAATCCATGCATGTGTCACGGTGGCACTGGAGTAAATAGGGGTTATCCAACAATAATCCGTGTGTGTGTCACGGTGGTAACCCAGACCCTCCGACTGTGCACTACAGGTTGCGGGAGGAGTCCAGAGCACTCAGAGTTAGTGCAGACAGGCCCTTGTGCGCCTGAGGCCCTTGTGCGCCTGAGAGTCCTATGCAGACCAGGACGGACAGTCAGACTTAGCATTTCCCGGGTGTGTCGCTAAGTCTTGTACGGTGGGATCGTAGTTCGCTACAGATCTTCATATGTAGAGTGCGCTGCATATGTTTGGGGCATAATAATATAATTTGTAATCATATAGGATCACAGTAAATTAATATGCTAAGAGATCCGAACTTTTGTGCAAATTCTATATATCTGTTTATTTACTTAAAATATCTGTCGTTGCATAGAAATGTGATTATTATCTGCAAATTTGCTATGTCATTAGAACTGCCCTTCTTGTACGGTATATATGTTTTATTTCAATTTTATAAACCTGATGAGTTGTTTAGTGATAGCTAAATGAAATGCTATTCACTGAGCGAGTAGGCTCATCCCTCTACTCAAACATTTTCAGGTCAACATCAGCAACAGGAATCGGAAGGATCTTTTCATCCTAACGCTTAGTCTGTAGAAGGTATACGTAGTTAGTAGTTAGAGGTCTCTTAGTCCTTTCCCCTCGATCTTTGGGACATGGTGTGGGTGAGAGAGAATGTGTATAAAGATGTAAATTAACTGTTATGCTTTATTTTATGTCGAACAATGTAATATGCTGTAGACTTTCTGTATATTGCTAGTCAGTTTAATAAAAATGCTTCCGCAATTTGTTTAAGTTTCATTTTACAGCATAAATCAAATTATCTTTTTAGTGTCTTTAAAATGTTTTAAAATCTCAAAGTGGGTTGGCTTGTGTGTAATCCCTCTGGCGCGCCCTAATCTCGTGATTAGTGGTTAGTGTGAGATCAGGGTGTGACATCTTGGTATCAGAGCATAGGTTGAGTATATGAATACTCTAAGTCAAGGTCAGGGGATGATAAGAGACCAATAGGATTAGGACTTAGGTGTCTTCCTTCTAACTGCAATTTTCTAACAGGAAGTATTCTGTTATACTATTGCAGATGGCAGGAAGAGGATGTGGTCACGAGAATCAAGTAAAGAGCTTAGGCTGAGTCATCAGGGATCATTAGGATCAAAAGATAAAGTTATAAGTGAGGAAAATAAGAAGTGATATGTCTTTAGCTCTGGGAGGTCTGAGTGTTTAGATACCCTGGCCAGGTGTCTGAATACTTAGATTGACCAGTATCGAGCTACTCTGTCTATTCTTCTCTGGATGCCCTGGCCAGGTTTGCAGAGGAAGGATAGGCTAGAGAGAAACCCTAGAAATCTTAGGGTTAAGAAACTGGAAATTTATGCAGGAGTAAGAGATTAAACATAGGATGCGATGCAACTCTTGCTTTATATTGCTTATTTGATTGGAAATCATTAGAAATGCTCTTATATGTATGGATTTAGATTTTCAGTTTATAGAATAAATATGATTCTTTTATATTGTTGTATGTCATGAAGTGATTTAGTTATTGTTTATATTCTTTGTATTAAGTAGACCAGAAATTATGTTTAAATGAGTCTGCCCTAGGTGGATATTCTTTCCACATGTTTGAGATTAATAGGAGTTGGTTAATCCTGAGTAGCTCTTGGCTTCAGGACTACAGGTTCGGCCTGGTCCGGCTGGCAGGATGTGTTACTGAGATCTAATGACTCCTATTAATAATATAATAAAGGTAGATCCTGGATAATTTAGACCCGCATCATAGTGAGAATGTACATACGTTAAGATGTTGAAATGTAAGAGAAAGACTAGAACAACTAAGAAGTAGCTGGAATTGATATCGGAGGCCCAACGTTGAAGCCTCATATGAGAAATCCTTAGTTGGAAATAAAGAAACACGATATATGGTTCAGATGAAATTTAATGATTTGTATTATATGAACCCTAAATATGAGAATATGGAAAAGATACGAGGAAGGTATGCAAGGTCTAAGATAGTAAAAATTAATCATGAATGGATCATGTAATAGAGTAAAATATTTTTATGTACTCCAAGGTAAAGGGAAAATAGAAGAAAATAGTTGAATACACAATAAGTACATAGAAATAAGGAGTCTTATGTAAATCATAAGACTAAGACAAGAAACTTAGTTGAATCAAGAGAAATGTTAGAAATGATGGTCTTGGTTAAGGAATGAGGATTACATGACATAACTGAGAGTATGGAATGCATATCCTTATTATAAAGTTTAGTGCATTCATACATACTACCTTGGGATTCTGAGTTTCTAAATACTAACAAATTAGTTTAAAAAATAAAGAGCGTAATTTAGAAAATGAATGCATCATATATGTTGCATAACTACCATGGTAGAGATGTCTAATTGAATAAATAATGGCACACAATATGATGATGAAACCCTAGCAAGGTAAATTGATAATGTAATTTATCTGAATGTCTAAGTAAGAGAAAGGAATGATGGTATTACTATTGGATCACATGATGTGATGAATATCTTGTATGATTGTTATCATGCCTAATAACCATGCAGGTATGATGAGATAATGAATATAGCCAAGTTTGGGCTGTGACACTTATATAATAAATGATTGATTGGTTTTTTTTGTGTGTGTCGATGTTGTTGTTGCTTAATAAAAGTAATAATGTGTACCGATTTTATGAGCCATGTGAATAAGTTGTTGCCTAGTGAGAGGTGATAAGATGCGAATGGCCTTGTGAGCCATGTGAATAAGTTGTTGCCTAGTGAGAGGTGACAAGATATGAATGGCCCTGTGAGCCATGTGTGATGCTTGGGTAACAAGTATCATGTTTATTTGTAGCATTTGTGTTAATAAGTTATGCTAGAGAACTTGGCTGATGTTACATTTCTGTTATATATCTATAGTTCATTGATGATTATTCATATATGTTGTATTCATTACAAGTAGATGGATGAACTTATGAGATCTAAAGTTTGATTTCAAACTAAGGAAGCAAAGTCACATCACAATAATGCTATGTTACTGATAAGGACCAAACCCTAGAATGTTTAGAGTTGTAGTAGTTCAAGGGATGTCACTAGTGATTTGACCTTGAATACTAGTATCTTTATAAAACAAGATCATACGATTTGCACTATGAAAGGTAACCTAGCACTAATAAAACCCAGGGTTTAAAGTTAGCTAATCTGGAAGGTAGATACACAATATGAAAATGACTCGGAGAAAAGAGTAAGATATAATTTTGAAATAAATTCTTACAGTAGTAATAAGAAGTTAGTAGCATATAATGAGGAGTACTACGCGATACATGATCTGAAGTTAGTTGTTGTAGTTCATGCTCTTATGACACAGTGTCACTATCTTTATGATGTGATGATAGATTGTCACCTTGGGAAGGTGAATGTGGTAGTTGATGCCCTAAGTAGGAAGTCTAGTTCAATAGTGGATGTATTTTCCATGGCATGTTTCAAAAGAGACATGCTAGTAGAAATGCGGAAGTTGAACTTAGACTTAGGAGTGACAACACAGAGTGGTTTGATTGCGCAGATGCAAGTCAAACCGACTTTTATGATCAGATCAAGGAACTACAATAGGGTGACAGTGAGTTACATCAGATCATGCATGACATGACATGGGGTAAAGACCAGAGTTCAGGTTTCCAGATGATGGTGTGTGGTATCAGCATGATATGTTGCATGCACCTCGAGACAGTGATTTGAAAGAACAAACTCTTGAGGAATCACATGCATCGACGTATGCCATGCATCCAGGCAACACTAAGATGTACATGAATCTTAAGGAGTTGTAATGGTGACCTGTTATGAAGAGGGATGCAGTTGAGTATGTGGTTAAGTGCAGAGTGTGTCAGCAGGTTAAGGCTGAGCACCAGAAACCTACAGGTACCTTACAATCTCTTCCTATACCAGAATGGAAATGGGAACATATCACAATGGATGTTGTGGTAGGGTTACCCAGGACACCTAGAGGTTATGACTTGATATGAATGTTTGTGGATAGACTAATTTAGTCTGCTCACTATCTTCAGATTAAATCAACCTTTGATGTCTCAAAGTTGGCTAAGATATTCGTGAATGAGATAGTCAGGTTGCACGATATCCTAAGTTCACATTCAAGTTTGGAATCAGTTGCATTGTGATTTGGGCAAAAAATTAAGATTCATTACAGCTTTTCACCGCAGACGGATGGTTAGTCAGAGAGGACCATTCTAGTCTTGGTATGGCTCATTATGAAGATCTGTATGGTAGAAAGTATAGATCATTCATATGTTAGTATGAGGTAGGTGAAAAGTAGATCCCTGGACCAAAGATAGTGGATTTAACCACCGAGAAGATAGCAGTAATTAGAGAACAGTTAAAAGCTACACAGGACAGACAGAAGAGTTATGTTGAGAAGAGGCGTTGACATCTTGAGTTTCAGGATTGGTGATGAAGTGTATCTGAAAGTTCCACCATGGAAAGGAGTATTGAGGTTCGGTAAGAGAGGCAAATTGACTCCTAGGTTTATGGGCCCATATCCCATCATTGAGAGGATTGGACCTGTAGCCCATAAGTTGGATTTGCCATTCGAGTTTCTTAATTCACATGACGTGTTCCATGTATCGATGTTGAAGAAGTGTTACCCTGGTCCAGAGAAGATAGTGGACCCAGAACCTGCACAGTTCAGATCAGATGTGTCCTATGTTGAGGGACCAGTTCAGATAATTGATCGGTGGATCAAGAAGCTCAAGAATCATGAGCTACCATTAGTGAAGGAACCACAACTTAGAAGAAGCCACGTGGGAGTTTTTGGGTCAGATATGTGGAACAAGTTTCCTTTTCTCTTTTAGCAATTTCGGGACGAAATTCTTATAAGGGAGGGAGATTGTTATGACCTGTTCCAAAGTTTATTAGTAAAGCATTATGATTTGAGCCTAATTAAAGTTATTTGAGTTAAAATATGTGCTTATGATGTGGTTAGTGATCATTAACTTGATTTAGTTGAATTAAGCACATAAGATCAATTAGTGCATAATTAAGATGATTAATTTGTGTAAAGTAATAATTGGATGCAATTAGAAATTTGAATCCGTAAAACAGTGTAATTAGCATGTTTTCATGCCTTGGGATTGTAGTGGGCCTCATTCTTGAAAATGTGCAAAAGAAACCACCTGATTTGGACTTTCGAGTCAAAAGTTATGAACTTTTCCGATTTCAGGGTTTATATTACAAAAATTCCAATTATTTTCTTTATAAACCTTCCCTTATTTCCCTGTTAGTTATTCATTCATTTTGTTTCCTGTTGGAGGCGGCGCAGAGGGTGCAGCCCCGCATGACGATCGTAGAGGCGATCAGCTGGCCTACCTCCAGCGATTCTCTTCTTCTTCCTCTCTTCCTTCTTCCTTTCTCCCTCCTCTTTTCTTCTTCTCTTCCTTCCCTACCCGCCTAGCTTGTTGCCTACCTTTGCTACTTGGGCAACCAGAAGCTGTAGCAAGCTGCTACGGAAGCAGCAATCTGCGTACAGCAGCAAGGAAGCTCCATGGGCACTTGGTGGCAGCAATAGGAACTATCTTGAGCTCCGATTCAGAGCTAGAGCTTGAAGCTGCAGTCCCTAGACCAATTCTAGCCTTGGATTCAAGTCTCCCTTCCGCCAATCTGATGTAGGTGAAGCAACAGCCGTCAAGCAACAACCGTGAACAGTGAAAATACCAAGGTTGAAGACGATCCGAAATTGCCCGGAATCAGGCCTTGGACGCATCTCCGGACGAATCTGGATAGTCCAAATCAATGTGAGTAGGGTTTCATTTATTTATCATTAATAAACTCAGGCGTTTGAATATTTTCTATTTTGTGCGCGAATTTCACTGATGACAGGCGTTATCAGGCGTCGAGCAGCGTTTGGCGTCGCCCGACCTTTTTATTTCATAAACTGCTTCTAGACACTGTTATATGATTAAATTTAACATTTGAACAGTAGGGATTGAATCAGTAGATTTACATGGTTCATTGGAACCTAAATTGCTCATTTGAATGTTGAAATTAGAAATTCATGTCTGAAAATGGTATGATTTGGGTATGAACCCAGACAATGAAGATTTCTGATAAATTATCAGATGTACGATTTCAAAGTTGATATGAATAAAAAAAACATGCAAGAAAACCCTAATTGCATATATCTTTTGACGTTAATATGTGTAAATTGATAATTACATGAAATGACACATTTCTCTGAAATATTACCAGAAATTCTCAAGTATTGTTATTAAATTGTGTTGTGATATGTAATTAACTCTTAATTGAGTTAAGTGATGCAAAACCAGGATTTGGGTTAATGTGCACGTTTTTCGAGAATTTTAGAGAATTGATAATTGTTGAGTATGATTCTCATATGTGAAGTAAATTTCTTTAATTTGTGCAATAAGATGTTCAATTGCGTAAATTTGCTATGTATGTGCCAAATTGAAATAAGTTGGGTTATTTATGCATTTCTAATTTGTCTGAATGCATGGTATGAGAATTTCTTAGAAATTACAATGATTTAGAATATATTGCTCTGTCAGTTTAGAATGACAGTGTATTGTGATCTGATATGAAATCAGTAAATGTGTTTTTCCTGTTTAATTGTTTATATGTTAATCGGTTAATAGACTTAGGTGCCCCAACACCGTAGAACCCCATTGCGCGGTATGTACCTTTGGGGTGAAACGATCGATCTAGCCTTGTGCCTAGATGGTCGGTGGCTCGTGTTCAACAATAATCCATGCGTGTGTCACGGTGGCACGAGGGCAGAGAGACATTGTTCAACAATAATCCGTGCATGTGTCATGGTGGCACTGGAGTAAATAGGGGTTATTCAACAATAATCCGTGCGTGTGTCACGGTGGTAACCCAGACCCTCCGACTGTGCACTACAGGTTGTGGGAGGAGTCCAGAGCACTCAGAGTTAGTGCAGACAGGCCCTTGTGCGCCTGAGAGTCCTATGCAGACCAGGACGGACAGTCAGACTTAGCATTTCCCGGGTGTGTCGCTAAGTCTTGTACGGTGGGATCGTAGTTCGCTACAGATCTTCATATGTAGAGTGTGCTGCATATGTTTGGGGCATAATAATATAATTTGTAATCATATAGGATCACAATAAATTAATATGCTAAGAGATCCGAACTTTTGTGCAAATTCTATATATCTGTTTATTTACTTAAAATATCTGTCGTTGCATAGAAATGTGATTATTATCTGCAAATTTGCTATGTCATTAGAACTGCCCTGCTTGTACGGTATATATGTTTTCTTTCAATTTTATAAACCTGATGAGTTGTTTAGTGATAGCTAAATGAAATGCTATTCACTGAGCAAGTAGGCTCATCCCTCTACTCAAACATTTTTAGGTCAACATCAGCAACAGGAATCGGAAGGATCTTTTCATCCTAACGCTTAGTCTGTAGAAGGTATACGTAGTTAGTAGTTATAGGTCTCTTAGTCCTTTCCCCTCGATCTTTGGGACAAGGTGTGGGTGAGAGAGAATGTGTATAAAGATGTAAATTAACTGTTATGCTTTATTTTATGTCGAACAATGTAATATGTTGTAGACTTTCTGTATATTGCTAGTCAGTTTAATAAAAATGCTTCCGCAGTTTGTTTAAGTTTCATTTTACAGCATAAATCAGATTATCTTTTTAGTGTCTTTAAAATGTTTTAAAATCTCAAAGTGGGTTGGCTTGTGTGTAATCCCTCCGTCGCACCCTAATCTCGTGATTAGTGGTTAGTGTGAGATCGGGGTGTGAAATCTTGGTATCAGAGCATAGGTTGAGTATATGAATACTCTAAGTCAAGGTCAGGGGACGATAAGAGACCAATAGGATTAGGACTTAGGTGTCTTCCTTCTAACTGCAATTTTCTAACAGGAAGTATTATGTTATACTATTGCAGATGGCAGGAAGAGGATGTGGTCACGAGAACCAAGTAAAGAGCTTAGGCTGAGTCATCAGGGATCATTAGGATCAAAAGATAAAGTTATAAGTGAGGAAAATAAGAAGTGATATGTCTTTAGCTCTGGGAGGTCTGAGTGTTTAGATAGCCTAGCCAGTTGTCTAAATACTTAGATTTACCAGTATTGAGCTACTCTGTCTATTCTTCTCTGGATGCCCTGGCCAGGTATCCAGAGAAAGGATAGGCTAGAGAGAAACCCTCGAAATCTTAGGGTTAAGAAACTGGAAATTTATGCAGGAGTAAGAGATTAAACATAGGATGTGATGCAACTCTTGCTTTATATTGCTTATTTGATTGGAAATCATTAGAAATGCTCTTATATGTATGGATTTAGATTTTCAGTTTATAGAATAAATATGATTCTTTTATATTGTTGTGTGTCATGAAGTGATTTAGTTATTGTTTATATTCTTTGTATTAAGTAGACCAGAAATTATGTTTAAATGAGTCTGCCCTAGGTGGATATTCTTTCCACATGTTTGAGATTAATAGGAGTTGGTTAATCCTGAGTAGCTCTTGGCTTCAGGACTACAGGTTCGGCCTGGTCCGGCTGGCAGGATGCGTTACTGAGATCTAATGACTCCTATTAATAATATAATAAAGGTAGATCCTGGATAATTTAGACCCACATCGTAGTGAGAATGTACATACATTAAGATGTTGAAATGTAAGAGAAAGACTAGAACAACTAAGAAGTAGCTGGAATTGATATCGAAGGCCCAACGTTGAAGCCTCATATGAGGAATCCTTAGTTGGAAATAAAGAAACACGATATAAGGTTCAGATGAAATTTAATGATTTGTATTATATGAACCCTAAATATGAGAATATGGAAAAGATACGAGGAAGGTATGCAAGGTCTAAGATAGTAAAAATTAATCATGAATGGATCATGTAATAGAGTAAAATATTTTTATGTACTCCAAGGTAAAGGGAAAATAGAAGAAAATAGTTGAATATACAAAAAGTACATAGAAATAAGGAGTCTTATGTAAATCATAAGACCAAGACAAGAAACTTAGTTGAATCAAGAGAAATGTTAGAAATGATGGTCTTGGTTAAGGAATGAGGATTACATGACATAATTGAGAGTATGGAATGCATATCCTTATTATAAAGTTTAGTGCATTCATACATACTACCTTGGGATTCTGAGTTTCTAAAGACTAACAAATTAGTTTCAAAAATAAAGAGCGTAATTTAGAAAATGAATACATCATATATGTTGCATAACTACCATGGTAGAGACGTCTAATTGAATAAAATAATGGCACACAATATGATGATGAGACCCTAGCAAGGTAAATTGAGAATGTAATTTATCTGAATGTCTAAGTAAGAGAAAGGAATGATGGTATTACTATTGTATCACATGATGTGATGAATATCTTGTATGATTGTTATCATGCCTAATAACCATGCAGGTATGATGAGATGATGAATATAGCCAAGTTTGGGCTGTGACACTTATATAATAAATGATTGATTGGGTTTTTTTTTGTGTGTCGATGTTGTTGTTGCTTAATAAAAGTAATAATGTGTACGGATTTTATGAGCCATGTGAATAAGTTGTTGCCTAGTGAGAGGTGACAAGATGTGAATGGCCTTGTGAGCCATGTGAATAAGTTGTTGCCTAGTGAGAGGTGACAAGACATGAATGGCCCTGTGAGCCATGTGTGATGCTTGGGTAACAAGTATCATGTTTATTTGTAGCATTTTTGTTAATACGTTATGCTAGAGAACTTGGCTGATGTTACATTTCTATTATATATCTATAGTTCATTGATGATTATTCATATCTGTTGTATTCATTACAAGTAGATGGATGAACTTATGAGATCTAAAGTTTGATTTCAAACTAAGGAAGCAAAGTCACATCACAATAATGCTATGTTACTGATAAGGACCAAACCCTAGAATGTTTAGAGTTGTAGTAGTTCAAGGGATGTCACTAGTGATTTGACCTTGAATACTAGTATCTTTATAAAACAAGATCATACGATTTGCACTATGAAAGGTAACCTAGCACTAATAAAATCCAGGGTTTAAAGTTAGCTAATCTGGAAGGTAGATACACAATATGAAAATGACTCGGAGAAAAGAGTAAGATATAATTTTGAAATAAATTCTTACAGTAGTAATAAGAAGTTAATAGCATAGAATGAGGAGTACTACGCGATACATGATCTGAAGTTAGTTGTTGTAGTTCATGCTCTTATGACACATCGTCACTATCTTTATGATGTGACGATAGATTGTCACCTTGGGAAAGTGAATGTGGTAGTTGATGCCCTAAGTAGGAAGTCTAGTTCAACAGTGGATGTATTTTCCATGGTATGTTTCAAAAGAGACACGCTAGTAGAAATGCAGAAGTTGAACTTAGACTTAGGAGTGACAACACAGAGTGGTTTGATTGCGCAGATGCAAGTCAAACCGACTTTTATGATCAGATCAAGGAACTACAGTAGGGTGACAGTGAGTTACATCAGATCATGCATGACATGACATGGGATAAAGACCAGAGTTCAGGTTTCCAGATGATGGTGTGTGGTATCAGCATGATATGTTGCATGTACCTCGAGACAGTGATTTGAAAGAACAAACTCTTGAGGAAGCACATGCATCGACGTATACCATGCATCCAGGCAACACTAAGATGTACATGAATCTTAAGGAGTTGTACTGGTGACCTGGTATGAAGAGGGATGCATCTGAGTATGTGGTTAAGTGCAGAGTGTGTCAGCAGGTTAAGGCTGAGCACCAGAAACCTACAGGTACCTTATAATCTCTTCCTATACCAGAATGGAAATGGGAACATATCACAATGGATGTTGTGGTATGGTTACCCAGGACACCTAGAGGTTATGACTTGATATGAATAATTGTGGATAGACTAATTTAGTCTGCTCACTAACTTCATATTAAGTCAACCTTTGATGTCTCGAAGTTGGCTAAGATATTCATGAATGAGATAGTCAGGTTGCATGATATCCTAAGTTCACATTCAAGTTTGGAATCAGTTGCATTGTGCTTTGGGCACAAAATTAAGATTCAGTATAGCTTTTCACCGCAGACGGATGGTCAGTCAGAGAGGACCATTCTAGTCTTGGTATGGCTCAGTATGAAGATCTGTATGGCAGAAAGTATAGATCATTCATATGTCAGTATGAGGTAGGTGAAAAGTAGATCCCTGGACCAAAGATAGTGGATTTGACCACCGAGAAGATAGCAGTAATTAGAGAACAGTTAAAATCTACACAGGACAGACAGAAGAGTTATGCTGAGAAGAGGCGTTGACATCTTGAGTTTTAGGATTGGTGATGAAGTGTATCTGAAAGTTCCACCATGGAAAGGAGTATTGAGGTTCGGTAAGAGAGGCAAATTGACTCCTAGGTTTATGGGCCCATATCCCATCATTGAGAGGATTGGACCTGTAGCCCATAAGTTGGATTTGCCATTCGAGTTGCTTAATTCACATGACGTGTTCCATGTATCGATGTTGAAGAAGTGTTACCCTGGTCAAGAGGAGATAGTGGACCCAGAACCTGCACAGTTCAGATCAGATGTGTCCTATGTTGAGGGACCAGTTCAGATAATTGATCCGTGGATAAAGAAGCTCAAGAATCACGAGATACCATTAGTGAAGGAACCACAACTTAGAAGAAGCCACGTGGGAGTTTTTGGGTCAGATATGTGGAACAAGTTTCCTTTTCTCTTTTAGAAATTTCGGGACAAAATTCTTATAAGGGAGGGAGATTGTTATGACCCGTTCCAAAGTTTATTGGTAAAGCATTATGATTTGAGCCTAATTAAAGTTATTTGAGTTAAAATATGTGTTTATGATGTGGTTAGTGATCATTAACTTGATTTAGTTGAATTAAGCACATAAGATCAATTAGTGCATAATTAAGATGATTAATTTGAGTAAAGTAATAATTAGATGCAATTAGATATTTGAATCATTAAAACAGTGTAATCAGCATGTTTTCATGCCTTGGGATTTTAGTGGGCCTCATTCTTGAAAATGTGCAAAAGAAACCACCTGATTTGGACTTTCGAGTCAAAAGTTATGAACTTTTCCAATTTCAGGGTTTATATTACAAAAATTCCAATTATTTTCTTTATAAACCTTCCCTTATTTCCCTGTTAGTTATCCGTTCATTTTGTTTCCTGTTGGAGGCGGCGCAGAGGGTGCAGCCCCGCATGACGATCGTAGAGGCGATCAGCTGGCCTACCTCCAGCGATTCTCTTCTTCTTCCTCTCTTCCTTCTTCGTTTCTCCCTCCTCTTTTCTTCTTCTCTTCCTTCCCTACCCGCCTAGCTTGTTGCCTACCTTTGCTACTTGGGCGACCAGCAGCTATAGCAAGCTGCTACGGAAGCAGCAAGCTGTGTACAGTAGCAAGGAAGCTCCATGGGCGCTTGGTGGCAGCAATAGGAACCATCTTGAGCTCCGATTCAGAGCTAGAGCTCGAAGCTGCAGTCCCTAGACCAATTCTAGCCTTGGATTCAAGTCTCCCTTCCGCCAATCTGCTGTAGGTGAAGCAACAGCCGTGAAGCAACAGTCGTGAATAGTGAAAATACCAAGGTTGAATACGATCCGAAATCGCCCGGAATCAGGCCTTGGAAGCATCTCCGGACGAATCCGGATAGTCCAAATCAATGTGAGTAGGGTTTCATTTATTTATCATTAATAAACTCAGGCGTTTGAATATTTTCTGTTTTGTGCGCGAATTTCGCTGATAACAGGCGTTATCAGGCGTCGGGCAGCATTTGGCGTCGCCCGACCTTTTTATTTCATAAACTGCTTCTAGACACTGTTATATGATTAAATTTAACATTTGAACTGTGGGGATTGAATCAGTAGATTTACATGGTTCATTGGAACCTAAATTGCTCATTTGAATGTTGAAATTAGAAATTCATGTCTGAAAATGGTATGATTTGGGTATGAACCCAGACAATGAAGATTTCTGATAAATTATCAGATGTACGATTTCAAAGTTGATATGAATAAAAAAACATGCAAGAAAACCCTAATTGCATATATCTTTTGACGTTAATATGTGTAAATTGATATTTACATGAAATGACACATTTCTCTGAAATATTAACAGAAATTCTCAAGTATTGTTATTAAATTGTGTTGTGATATGTAATTAACTCTTAATTGAGTTAAGTGATGCAAAACCAGGATTTGGGTTAATGTGCACGTTTTTCGAGAATTTTAGAGAATTGATAATTGTTGAGTATGATTCTCATATGTGAAGTAAATTTCTTTAATATGTGCAATAAGATGTTCAATTGCGTAAATTTGCTATGTATGTGCCAAATTGAAATAAGTTGGGTTATTTATGCATTTCTAATTTGTCTGAATGCATGGTATGAGAATTTCTCAGAAATTACAATGATTTAGAATATATTGCTCTGTCAGTTTAGAATGACAGTGTATTGTGATCTGATATGAAATCAGTAAATGTGTTTTTCCTGTTTAATTGTTTATATGTTAATCAGTTAATAGACTTAGGTGCCCCAACACCGTAGAACCCCATTGCGCGGTCTGTACCTTTGGGGTGAAACGATCGATCTAGCCTTGTGCCTAGATGGTCGGTGGCTCGTGTTCAACAATAATCCGTGTGTGTGTCACGGTGGCACAAGGGCAGAGAGACAGTGTTCAACAATAATCCGTGCGTGTGTCACGGTGGCACTGGAGTAAATAGGGGTTATTCAACAATAATCCGTGCGTGTGTCACGGTGGTAACCTAGACCCTCCGATTGTGCACTACAGGTTGCGGGAGGAGTCCAGAGCACTCAGAGTTAGTGCAGACAGTCCCTTGTGCGCCTGAGGCCCTTGTGCGCCTGAGAGTCCTGTGCAGACCAGGATGGACAGTCAGACTTAGCATTTCCCGGGTGTGTCGCTAAGTCTTGTACGGTGGGATCGTAGTTCGCTACAGATCTTCATATGTAGAGTGCGCTGCATATGTTTGGGGCATAATAATATAATTTGTAATCAAATAGGATCACAGTAAATTAATATGCTAAGAGATCCGAACTTTTGTGCAAATTCTATATATCTGTTTATTTACTTAAAATATCTATCGTTGCATAGAAATGTGATTATTATCTGCAAATTTGCTATGTCATTAGAACTGCCCTTCTTGTACGGTATATATGTTTTATTTCAATTTTATAAACCTGATGAGTTGTTTAGTGATAGCTAAATGAAATGCTATTCACTGAGTGAGTAGGCTCATCCCTCTACTCAAACATTTTCAGGTCAACATCAGCAACAGGAATCAGAAGGATCTTTTCATCCTAACGCTTAGTCTGTAGAAGGTATACGTAGTTAGTAGTTAGAGGTCTCTTAGTCCTTTCCCCTCGATCTTTGGGACAAGGTGTGGGTGAGAGAGAATGTGTATAAAGATGTAAATTAACTGTTATGCTTTATTTTATGTCGAACAATGTAATATGCTGTAGACTTTCTGTATATTGCTAGTCAGTTTAATAAAAATGCTTCCGCAGTTTGTTTAAGTTTCATTTTACAGCATAAATCAGATTATCTTTTTAGTGTCTTTAAAATGTTTTAAAATCTCAAAGTGGGTTGGCTTGTGTGTAATCCCTCCGTCGCGCCCTAATCTCGTGATTAGTGGTTAGTGTGAGATCAGGGTGTGACACCCTCGGTAAGTACGAGTGAACATGTAGTGACATCACTAGTCAAACTACTTCTAGTGACATATATTCCAGCTGTACAAGTCTAACCCGCCTTGATACAAGTCAAGATGCCAATGAAACTGATCTATGGCGCACAGCGACATGCGTATCAGGGTATGTCCTACAACCAATCCTATATCACATGTCATTGTGCTACGTCCAAAAGTTGCACTCCTACTAGGGTATGGCCCACAGCCAATCATGTATCACATATCTTGGATGTAAGGGGATATTTTTCCTCACCCACACATATTCTAAAGTATGTGCTCTCATTAAACTTATTTCAACATTCAGCAAGTGCTGACACTGAATAAATCTATGGAACAGGGAAAAGCTACATAATTAAGTTCCACTTGATTAGTTAGGTTATCTTAGTGTCTTTTAGCATCTATCAAATTACAAATTATAAAATCATAAGAAATACTACAAAAATAAGGGCATAATACTCTTCCAGATTATATAACATGTAGGGTGTGAACTTGCCACACTATCACCACATGATGCTTGTATTGTTTCCATTCACAACACCATACACAAAGCCACATGCCATGGGATATGAATCCCTCAACTCTACTAGTAGGAAACATCCTTTCACGTCAGAATAATAATCATTGTTAGGTCGTAAGGCCCAATCACCATATTCATGTATCACATGTATAATCAGCATACCTCACAAGGGCATATTCAATCAAGTCTCACATCATAGCCATCATAGCACACAATAGCTATAATATTTAATTCCATAACACCTTCATGGTTAGAGAATCATAATCAAGAGAGATAATCACATAACATCTAAACCATCCATGGTAAGGATATAAGAAAGACTTGTTCACTTTTAGGGTTTAGGGTTTAGGGTTTCCACTTTTACCAATTAGGGTCCATAAGGTTAGGGTCAACCAACCACCCTAGAACCACCACACTCCATCATATTGGAGTGTATTAGGATTTAGTAGCATCATTATGGAAGATTAGATATCATATAAAATAACATAACACATATGTATACATGATTAACATTAGATGTTCATATATGTTTCATAACTACCTACCATCAACACATGTTAACCACTTAGGCACATAGGACGTGACCACACTCCATGGTATGTCGCGACCGCGGGATACACCATGGTTATCTTGGCCTTCACTCCCTCACCACGTTGCAACCACCTCCTATATGTCGCGCCCGCGACATTAGGGTTAGGGTTTCTCTTCACCCTTCAACCATGTGTCGTGACCAAGCTCCTTAACCACCTCTATGTCACGACCGTGACACCTCAACACCACCATGTCATGACCGTGGTGTCCCCTAGTAAAGACCTCCACTCTAAGGGCTATCTCCACAAGTTATGGCAAGGAACTAAGAGTTTTAATGCTTATATGCTCCATAGGTATCAACCCAATGTCACTAGGGCAAACATCACCACAAGGAGGGACATCTTGACCAAAGTCAACTAGGTCACGGCCATCTCAATGGGCTATGTCACGACCGCAACACCCATACCCATGTCTTGACCACAATACCTCCCAGGTCGTGACCACACGAAGGGTAAACACCTAGGTCACTAAAACATGCCCAAAATTAAGCAATAACCATGATCATCATGAAAGGAGACTCAAGCAAGCCGATCTCCACAAACCCTAAGGCAAAGTTCCAAGAAAATCATGAGTAAAGGGAGAGAAACCGTATCCAAGATAACTAAAACTGAAACTAATCTCTCACATTCTTCTATTTGTACAAACACTAAGCATGGGAACCAAATCAAGGGTCAAATGTGGGGACGAAACTCCATATCATCATCTCTACCCAAAACTGACACAACAAGATTAGGTTTAGGGTTACTACCAAACCAAGCATGATAACTCTCCCAAACAAATTTTAGGGTTAAGGTTCATATGCTAGAATGATGTAGGAACATCTTAAAGAGGGAAAACAACAACACAACATAATAAGAAGTGCAATAATAAAGAAGGTTTAGTGTTATATAACCCACATTAAGAAGATCGCCACCAAAGCTCCAAGCTCCAAGATCAAGAGCTCCAAGCACATGATCCAAGGATTCAAGAAACTCCACTAAAAGATCCACTCTCGGTCACAATAGAACCTCAAGAAGGGAGAAACACCAAGGTCAAAGGATATCTCAAGAAGAGAGAGGAAAACCCCAAAACCGAACTAAAGAAAGAAGGGAGAAAAGACAAAAGAAACTCTCTCTCTCTCACTTGAGTGTCACCTTGACAAAACATGGCCTAAGGCTGGGAAGAAGGAATAAGATAAGGTAGAAGATTAGAAGGAACACCAAAGAAAGAAGATAAAACACTTACTAGAGTTAGAGCTGGCAAAGGATCACCACTATCACCACATGCAAGGGACGAGCCTCCTCTAAGGCACCAAGAGCACTCCTTCTTGTTCCATCAAGCTCCAAGGTCTAGCACAAGAGAAAGGAGGAAGAAGATGACTAAAAGGAACCACTTGCATGGAGAGAAGAGGGTTCCTATAGTAAGGGAGGAGGGAGGAAAGATAAAGGATGATGTGTCAATAAGATAGAGCTCCAAAGAAACACTTGTCCACTAAAAGTACCAACATGAATCTACATGCAACCACATAAGGTCTACATGCAAGAGATGGTGATAGTAGGTAAGATCTCGAACACCTAAGCAACCAACCCTATGTCACGACTGTGACACATGAGGGTTCCAAGGTCGCGACACACCACAACATCACCACAAGGTCGCAACACCAAGACCACCCCATGAAGCCTAGGTCGAAACACACCTCTCCAACCTTTAACTCAAACCAATACAA
The DNA here is from genome assembly GCA_963693085.1 of Alisma plantago-aquatica. Taxonomy (NCBI): domain Eukaryota; kingdom Viridiplantae; phylum Streptophyta; class Magnoliopsida; order Alismatales; family Alismataceae; genus Alisma; species Alisma plantago-aquatica. The sequence continues at coordinate 640,377,724 of OY856412.1, forward strand.
CCTTGGTCGTGACCACCAAACCAAGGGGGAAGTGTCACGACTGTGAAACCCCACAACAGGCCCTAGGTCGTGACCTAGGTCAAGGAAAAACAACGAGGTCACAAGGCTAAGGCATACAAACCCGAGAAAACCCTAATCTCCACTAAGGGTGATAATACTCAACCAAGAGACAAACAAGGCTCTCCAAAGCGTCAAACTCTCCCACATGAAGCTAAGAGAGATAAGTAACACTCTAGTGGTGGATAATGGCACATCAACCACCTATATTGGGTAAATTACAATTTGCACCAAAAATAGCATTGAGAGCAAAAACATCAACCAAACAAGCTCAACTGGAGACTTAACCACTCCACAAGTTCTAATCACATATCAAAGGGTTAGATAACAGTTCTAAGCACTTCATTAATCCAAAGCAAATAGGATTACCCCAAAACTCAAGTTAGGGTCCTTACAATTACATGTAAACCTGGCATGTTACTTGATAACATAAGTAGTTACACTTGTTAAATTTGGTTATGATTACCACGTAGGCCCTCCCAATATGTAAATACTCTAATACCATTGACCATATATACCTTTTGGAATGTGTATCTTCTTACACTTATTTATTATTGAGTCACTTGCATGTTTATATACTATCTTTTGATTTATGATTTCTAATGCATTGATAATACTATTGGATCATATGTGGTGCTAAGTAGTAGTATGGATAGTGTTGGATTACTAGAGATAAGGATTATATTATTTCATGTTTCTATTGTTTGTTGGTCATCTTAGGAGAGAGAAATAGACATCCTTATAGTCTAGATCTAGCTAACCCAATCTTGAGAGAGGAGAGAATAGAGATAAGTGATGATTGCTCATAAACCATGTTAAGGATACACAATCGGGTATGACTATTTGCATGTTGGTGAGTGTGCATGGATGGTGAATCCCAATCCAAGTTCTACCTAATATACAAATCTACGAAAATGATATATTGTTAGTTTTACTTGAAAGTCTAGTTCTAATTTTCTTTCTTTCTCTTAGTTTGGTTTGAACTTTATTCCCTATATAACACCTCTACTACATCTTGATTCAACTTGGTGAATCTAAGACCTAAGTTCCTAATGACTTGTCACTCCTTGTATGTAATTTTTCCACCACCTAGGGATTTTGGGATATGGAGTTTGCATCATCATTGATAATAGATAATGAAGGGAGAACTTAATCCTTCACACATCATTATAGCTTGGGGAGTGGTGATGAAGAGCATCAAGGTGTATTGTAGTTTGATGATTGTCAAATAGTTTCATACTAGCAATGCTTTTTCATTGAGGGTCTGGGGAGTTTATATAGGGTGAAGGGATGAAGGTGGTTTGGTGACCAACCAATGGATATTGAGCATTAAAGTGAGTGTAGACAGTGGTATGTCACAGGGTGGTCGAATTGCTATTGTTGGATGGGTCCTGATGATGGTGAAGACTTGTAGACATGTTCTGGTGCGGAAACTAGTGTCTTGAAGAGTCATCGCTGGCCATTGTATTAGGTCACAACACATCTTCTTCTTGATAGTAATTCGACACTGCTAATGGAGAATGAAGGATAGACTATTGTTAGGGATATATACATATGATTAAAGAGAAATTCATAAGGGGAGAAGAAAAGGAATAATTGATAGTTCGTGCCTTGGCATTGGTTGTCACTCACGTCAAGATAAGGAAGGAGCAACATATAGATTATAGGGGAAACAACAAACAAATCATGAATATCAAATGTAATTATTGCATGATATTATGTATATTAAATCTAGGATTTTCAACTAATAATGTGAATGGTCAAAGGACATCTAGTTCACATGAAAATTGATAGCTAAGTTGAGTAAGATATGATGGATTCAATATTAGTGTTAGTTTCTTCGATTGAAATTGTTTGGTAGTTGTTCTATACAGTTACTTGTCAAGTACTCATTTAAAATGTGTATTATCCCTTTGGATCAATGTGATATATTATTTATATTTATTTACTTTCTTTCATCAACATAACTCAATATGATTCCTGACTAACAAATCAGGGTAAAAACTAATTAATGGGTGGATTTCCATAATCAATTCCACTAAAGAAATATTAGTTAGTTCATCTTAAACTATCATGTTAAAGGGTCTTTTATAAATGCATGATGTTATTCGACACCAATTAATCCTAATATAATCTAAATCAATAAAAATTATAACTAAACACTATGTTAATTGAAAAGGCATAATAGATAGAGAGTAAGTCAGGCATGTAGATTGGGGTATGTAACAACCTTATATTAAATATTCTTTTTAATCAACCATGTCTGTAACCTCTGTAGTAAATCCACTTTTTGACTTACATAATTTTTTTTTCTAAATGCCATCACATATATAGTGTGATTGTTGAGTATATATGCATCTAAAATCCCCATTCACAATCCTAAACATAGTTGTTTATGTTATTGTTATCTATCATTTCTTACAGGAATACTCTAAATGCACACAGAGTACATGTACTATAAATAGTGATGTATATTTTAGACTAGGATTACCCAGCTAGTCGTCATAATATTCTGACTCTACACCATTACTATTGTTATTGTTGTCATATGAATCTATTGTGCTATTTGAATTGGTTGGTCATGCAAAAATTGTGAAACTAAATATTCATTTGAATTTGAATGTGTCATTCAGATTTATTTGATTCATATATTTCTCTCCCGCAGCCAATAGATGAAAAGAAGGGCATTAGCACTTAATCATATCATTCCACTTAACTTTATGTAATAGATTCTGAGGTATTCAACCAAACATAAAGCCTACCAAATACTAAAGTTTTCAATACTCACAATTATGACATGCATAAATTGATTCACTCAGATGCACATAAGATTGAAGGATCTAATGCTTAGTCGGGTCTACATCGCATACATCATAGATGCTTAATTTCAGCTGCATGAATTTATTCATAGTTGAGATCTGAATCGCCTAAAACAACAACTAAAGTGTGAACCATCTGATAAAAAGTGATATTAATAGTGTAATGTTAATATCATGCTAGATGAAGAACTAGTCATAGTCCTATATCAAACTTTGTTAAAAGTTAAGAATAAAATTAGTTTCATTGGGCAATCGTAGTGGTCACAAAAACAATGCTTAAATTTATACGGGTCTGAATGTGCCAACTATTCTAGTGCATTCAGAAGTGACTTTCCCAAAATGAGTGACGCATTCATCTAAAAAATGAGCTATTTTTAATTATAATTTCAAATGAATGCTACAAAGGTGTGGAATTGGTTTTTTCTCCATTTTGTTTGAAATAAACACTGTGGTCCTCGTGCATTGATTAGCTTAATCATTTAACAATTAAGATAGATACCCATGCCTTACTCGTTTCCTAATAACCTTTTCGTGAATCAATTGCTTATCGATTTGCGGTTGGCGTGGTCACCTTCCCTTTATAATACTAATTATAAGTCCCAAGTTTGAACCTTCTGCTGCGACAAGTGCTTTTCTTGCTAAGATATTTTCGACCATGGCTGTCTACGCATGAGTTCCTTTCGTCCAGCCTGGCTATTACATAGTTCACACACAGTATTTGATCGTGCTTGAACGAGGTGGTGATGTGTCAGTGAATGCTCGACTGCTCTTGACGTTCAAACTTGTACACGCATGGAAACGAACCAAAATAAACGGAAATCTCAATAATTTACCGTCCTGTAACTGTCATGAGTTGCTGTTCATCTGTATATTGTCAAAGAAGGAAGCTGCATAAAGCTCTCTGTTAGTTCGATTAGCATGCCCTTTGGATAAAGGCAACTTAGGTACAGAGCCTTTCTAGTTCTGGTTCTGTCCCTTCTCCTCTCACGGCCATACATCTTCTAGTCCTTGTGCCGCAGCCCATCATAGCTTCCTGGTTGTCATGGGTCCTTGCAGTTCTACTGGCCCCGGCGTCATCGTTCCTACCTCAACCCCAATCATAGTCTTCTCAACCAGGGTTTCCTAATCAAACACAGAATCATCCGCCACATACGTCCGGAACCTAGCTACCGCGTTTGGGCAAATCCACAACAGACGCATGCATACCTTATGGGTTACGCCACAAAGCTTTACCAGACATTACAGCTGTTGGCAAAATCATGGATCCTAGCAAAGCTATGAAATTAGCAGGCAATCTTACGCACCAACCAGTCCCTGTTTGGGGGATTCATATTCCTATTACGTACGGGAATAGAAAAAGGCGCGTTGCAGGAGAGTAGCGTGGGTAGTGGAATCTTTGTTGGAGAAGGATTATCGAGAGAAAAAGAGATATCATGTGGCGGCTTATCTCTTTCATTTCTTTTATGAGCAGTGATATGTACATGATCTACCAGTCACTACAATCATATTTTCTGGTGCATTTTTCGGACATTTTCGTGTGTTTTTGTAAAATTTATTTTTATTAAACAAGTCATCTTTGAACAGTTTAAGCGGATAACTTCAAATTTATCCTTGGTAACTAGAATTAATGAGGCAAGGGCAAAAGGAACTATGAAGGTTTACGAAACAATGCACAAGTTAGGTGGAACCCTCCACTTAGTGGTTGGGTCACACTCAATTGGAACGCATATGTACGGAGAAAGAAGGCTGTTTTAGCTGTGGTTACAAGAGATCACTATGGTCATTGGCTGAAAGACTGGGGACGCAAGATCAGTTCAGGAAGTTGAGTTAGCAGCTATCTACATGGCACTGGAAAATGCTTGACAGGTGTGATGGCGTTTGGTAGAAACTGAATAGGATTGTTTAATTATGTGGAGGCTGTAGGTAGAAGCATCCACGAAAATCCAACAGTAGTTATTTGGAGAAGACGCATTGTGAAGCTTAAAACTAGAAGATAAAGAGTGAAGCTACTCCACATCAGTAGGGATATACACACTGTTGCAGATGGCATTGCCAGGCTGCACCTCAAAACCCTGGAGACAAACCACAATTGCAGTCTCCACCCAACTGGTATGGGAAAGAAAATTATGCACACTCTACTAGTAATTTAACTATTTCTTCTTCTGCTAATACTTCTATTGCATTCTATTGCATGTAATGAGTAGTTAGACAACAAGAGAGTGGGATTAATAAACGTCAGCTAACTTTTCCAAATAAAAAAACGAACCTTTTCTGTAGAGGTCAATTTTTAGCAGTTGTCCTAATTTTGGCAATGGTAGTATTTTGTGATGACGTGTAATAATTTCTTTTTTTTTTACATTGATTTGTACTTTTAGCATATTTTGTGTACGTTTTCGTACATTCTTGTGTTCTTAAAATTCAATCTCTCTTTGAAATGGTCATACTTTTTACAACCGTCATTTATTTTGGTTCGTGCAGCTTTTGGGTTTTCTTGTACTTCTTCTACGTTCCTGCTTGCATTCAGAGTGTGTATATTTATGGCATAAAAGTAGATTAAAAATAGGTGTTGTGTAGTATTTTTCTTATTTTATTTTGTTTTTCTATTCATAGTAGTCTCGTACTTCACGATAAGTAAATGAGTTTATCCCAATGGAGAGAAAATGGGTGAGCGGTGGGGGCCAAGGCAATCCTGGAGAAACCCTAAGGAAAGACGAAAGAATTGGAAGAAAAGAAACGACGGGTGGAGAACATGGGAGACATGATAACTCTAGTAATTGCGTTATTGACAGTCAATCATAGGAGAGGAAGGAGTTTGCTGTAGTGTAATAGAGATAGGCACGTAACTTTATACAGTGACATGAATAGGACTTCGACAAACATATATACATGTCCAGAGCGAAACCATGATGATGGATACTAAACAAGGCCAGAATTTGATGGAGCCCAAAAGCGACAATGATGGTAACCGGTTCCTTGTGGATAATTCATCCAGTACAATGAAGAAGAGGCTCAACAAGGCTATGACATGATCTGAAGAAGTAAAGAACGATGACTACTATCAAATAACGAACCTGAAGCTATACTAAACCCAAAAGACATCGAACTTAAACCATAGATTTATGTTTATGCTGTGAAACTCCGAGATCTAGATGTGGGTAACGTCACAAGTAGGTGAAAGACTAAATTGCAATGACAACATTGTTGGAGAGTCTATTTATTTAGTTGTTTTTAATCTATTTGTAATATGAATCTAGTTGTATCATGGCCCATTAGTGTTTGTATTGTGTCTGTATGCTTCCACCTGATCATATATATAGAGGAAAGGGGATTGCCTCCTGTCAATAAGAAAATCTAAGACAAGGGGTTCTCACCACTCATATCATTTTTCCACATGATATCAGAGCAAGGCTCTGATGTGCCGCCCCCACCCTAAAAGAGAGCGAGCACAAAGAAGAGAATCCCCTTATGGGTGGTCTCTGCCGCTAGGCGCTGCTAGGCTGCCTGTAGGGATTTTTCATTCATGTCTCTTCTTGGAGCCGTCTCCATAAGAGGTTCCATCTTCAACAACAAAATCTTCCACTTTGAAGTTGTTGCTACTAGATCTACGTGGGACGTCACGTCACCGCCATGGTTTGTTTCCTTTGGGGCCTCCATATCGATCCTATTTGTGGTATTCATCTATATTGTTGTAAATCTATACCATTGTCATCTATCATTTGTAGATCAATACCGCCGTCATCTACATTCTTGTAGATCTCTACCCCCTTTGTCATTTATGCATGTATTTATATCTAGTCCCTGATTTGGGATAAAGATCTCCCCTTTCTAGTTATTTTGGAAAATATCTCCCCCATAATGATATGTGGAGACCCAGAAAGAAAAATCCATCTTTTAGTGTTGAATCAGGGATATTTTTACAATTGTTTTCCCTCGACACGGTGTGTCGTTGCTTGACACTACGTGTTGGCAACGATCTGCTTTGTTCGCAACTTCGTTCACCACTTTCAAACACAGTATGTTACTTGTACCTTGACACGATGTGTCATCTTTTGACACAACGTGTCACCTGCTTCTGCCCTGACATTCAACAAATCAACATGGAGTGTCTCTTCACCGCCACAACGTGTCAACTGTTACTACTTCTACTATGATGTCAGATACGACTTGTCTCTTCATTGACATAGTGTGTCCTCTACTTCCTGTTGTTACATTTTGGTGTGCTACATCATCTACTCTTGGTGGAAGGTTATATATATGACGTGCTTCTATTTCTTGCTTACCAGCAATTATCTTTCTTTTTCAGTAATTTTATTTTTTTACCCGCGATCTTTTAGCCCTACTTACCTTTTTGCCTACCTACTCAATACTTATTCCAATGGTGAAAGACCAAACTGTTATGACAACATGTTGAACATTTCCAATGGTTATAATTTTGCAAGAAGATTGACAACGAAAAAAAATTGATATCATGCCCTTCTTGTTTGTTTGGTGCTTCCTATTGTCGTGGCATTGTTCACTGGCATTTCAGCCGCAAAAGGGCATGCCAGACCATATCGTGACATGGATTTGAGTGTGGAACTTGCAAATCCACTACGATAGCAACTGGATTTTTTAAAACAAAGGATGCGTCATGATGTTAGCATGATAATAAAGCTAAATACTCGCTCGAATAGAATCACAACAAACAATTTTTCTAGTTTGAATACTGAACTAAACACGATAAAATCTACCTAAACTACATAAATTATAACATATATGAGTATAAAGTAGAATTTCAGTCCCAAGTAAACATATGTGTTGAACTGTGGGAAGCTTCGTCATGTGAGAAAGGACCAAGGAAAATTTAAGGGAACTCAAAAGCATAATATCTAAATGAAGATGTAAGAATAAGATTGATAAAGATGAACAACAATGGTGTAACACCCATTACCCCATTACCTAAGGCTCTAGTTGAGTTTCAAGAATATGACTGACCCCACAAACTACTACTAGCTTTGATTTTACGGTCTTTCATCACTCATTAACCCATGTTCATCTTTCGAATTGGTTACCCATCCTAGTCCTACTTTTGCCACAAACCCTACCTTGCTTAACTAATAATTTCAAGGTCAAACACAATTCCAGTGTTAATTATAAATGCATTAGTAATAACAGCTTCATCAACACCTTGCATGAAATTTTTCTTGATGAAACATTTAGTTTAAGGTTACATGTTTTCATAAATAAGTCAAAATCATGCTCCCAGTTTCCTATCAGATTTGAGCATTAGTTGATATGATAACAATCCAAAGATATTTGTATGAAAGAACTTCATAGATATTTGATGAATTAGATCATAAAGAAATCATCATTGAGAATTTTGTCAAACTTTCTCTTTAGAATAGTAGAGAATTTGATTATAAATCCAATCCAAAAGGAATGAAATAAATAAGAACTAAATGAGAGAGTTATAGTATTTTGAATAATCACACATAACAACCATCAACTACCAACCAACAGACCATCAAATAATGGGATGCCATCCAAAGAGTCGTCTTTTGACTGGCTACCTTTTGATGGTACCTTCTGACCGACCCAAAAATTGATGGAATTGTGTTGCAGTTGCCATCCAATAGGATGAATAAAGAATGGGGACATAACTAATGATATACATATCGAATCCGATAGAATTTGTTTTGTGCAATTCTACTTCAATTATCCACACAACTAGAGGCCTAAACCACATAAAACACTAACAAAGTGGTGATCTCTGTGGTAATTTTTGGAAGAAGAACTTGAAGAATAGACAGAACCGAACACCAAACTATATATCGAACATGGTAACTTCATTTTAGACATGGATTCATTCTCTCTCAATCTTTCCCTTAGAGTTTGCTATAAAACTCGTCAAAGTTTCTCTATTACCTCCAATCTTCATTTTCTCCCTGCAGTATACATTGTTTGGAGCATAGAGCTAACGTTAGGCCTTCTGAAGGTCATTTTAGAGTGTTTAGCTCAAATTCAAGATGACCACTCCAAAATCTAATCGTAACAAGCCTAGATTCAAGATCATAAACCTATTATAAAGAGCCATGTGAGTGGAAATTCAACTTTTAGCGATGGTTTCAACATAATTTTATCCAAATGTGAAGTATGTGTACTGTGTTGTTCACTACTTTACCGTTCTTAGTTCTATAAATACAAATATGCATTTACATGGTATGAATGATTAAAATACCTCAAATTTTATGAGAGTTAAATAATTTTAGGTAAAGATCACGTGTATATAATTCTATGAGCTCCAACCAAAGTGAAATCTAAAGGAATTGATGTATCTCAATTTACCCTAATTTTTTTTTTGGATAAGGTAAAATATTACTAAGCACCAAAAAGAGTATAGGAGTATAAACACTCTATATACTATACACGGTCACTTAAGACCCCACATCAGGATGACCTTAGGTTTAACCCTTGCCAGGGTACCCGGGTTCGCTTTACACAACAAGTTAAGATTATGTACAAAAACATCAAAACATTGTACTCTGTCTTTCTCTTTTTTCCCATGCTTCCTACTATTCCTCTCATACCATATATGATAAATGTGACCTGTCAAAATGGGGCCCTCAAACCGTCTCATATGGCTATCATATTTTGTCTGATCCAATATACACATCATACTATCATCAATATTCGTAGGTGGATTACCACCCCAATTAAGTTTAAGGGAGCACCTGGTCCATAAATACTTGGTGTATCCGCAACCAAAGAAAATATGATGATGTGATTCATCCTCCAGACGACACAACAGATAGGCCGAACTCAACACATTACCTCATCTACTAATTCTGTCCAAAGTAACCAGTCTACCAAGAATGGATTTGTACAAGCAAAAACTCCACTTCGGGTAGTGAATTTTACTCCACAACAGCTGGTCACAGAGAACTTGAGGCCTCCACAGTTCCCCCACCACAACCACTATCCAGTTCCCATTCGTCCACCTATAATCATGCTTGCAATTGTTCCAAGCAGATCACATTCTCCTCCAAATTCTAGAACAGTTATTCTGCTGCTCCACTCCATTTTCAAGACTACCGCCATACCTTCCTCTCATCCATATGCTCCAAGGAGACTCGGTCTTCATCAAGAACTCAAACACTCTTCTGGCCATGGCCTCTTCCTGTATGTCACACGGATCAATCAGCCCCAACCCACCCCCATGCCGAGGTTGAGCGACCTCCAACCAAGAAACCGAATGTTGCCCACTGCTCCACAGAAAGCCATCCATAACTGCATGACACTTCTCAAGGATGAAGTACGGAAAATCCACAAGCCTACACCAGTACCTGATCATACTGGTAAGCACCGACTTAATGAGCACAACTCTTCCCACCATGGATACCTTCAGACCACTCCATTTCTCCACCTTCAAGCGTAAATCATCCAAGAAGCTTTGAAAATCAGCACCCCTACCAACACCACCCGAGATGGGTACACCAAGGTACTTAGTAGGAAAGCACCCAAAATCCATCTGGATAACCTCCTTCAGTCTCCCCCTTCTGGTATCACAAGACTTGGACAGGAAACACTTGGATTTGATATCACTAATGTGCAAACAAGTCAGATCTGCAAAATTATTTAAAATGGTTCTAATACCCCTAAAAACTTTGATATGGGAAGCAACAAAGAACATATGATCGTCTGCAAAAATCATATGGCTCAAGACTTTGATTCCCTGAACCTTAGAAGGTTTGATCCTCCCTTCCTCTTCTGCCTTGCAAGTCAAATAGGTCAAATTCACCATGACTATCATGAAAAGAAGAGGGGATAGTGGATCCCCCTGCCTAAGGCCATTGGACACTCTAAACATACCTTTGGGTATACCATTAACAAGAACCGAAAAGGAAGTAGTCTGAACACATTTTTGTAGAATGCTGATAAAATGACTAGAGAATCCCAACTTCACCATGGAACTCCACAATCCCTCCCATGACAAATGATCATAATCTTTAGAAAGATCAATCTTTAAACATGCCTTCTTGGAGATGCTTTTAACCTGGAAATCCCTCAGAAATTCGGTAGCAAGTAGGACATTATCGGATATAGCACGCCCTTTCACAAAAGCACTCTAATGAGGAGAAATAATTTAGTAATGAATAAATGCTAGGAAGCATTGTTACACAATTTGATTTCCTTTTGGATACTAAAATGTGATGATAAAGTGCACAATTTATTCTATTATTATTTAAATGGTTCTTGGTTTACACAGTTCAAGCTATATACAATTCTTCAAATAAAAAATTTCATATAGGTATGTTAGAATGAAATAATTAATTATCTAGTATGAAGGATAAATGGTATTATTATAACACAAGATAGTATGAGTATGTTTAGATATTCTCAATTATTAAATGCAAATGAAATACAATTCTCATTACAAGTGAAATATAGTGCTCAATTGCAAGTAAAATGCATTATTGAACGATACTAACTTAATTATCATTGTAATTCAGTTTCTGTCTATTCAAAGTATCTATAATTTTTTGTGTATGATTTTTAGTAGTACAAATACAAAGTAGAATACATAATGAAAGAGGAATGACCTAATTGCTAGGTAAATCTAAAAAAAGATTATGAGACCAGTGAATGGTGAAACAAAAGAATAAATTAGACTTTTAGATGCCCTAGGAACCACAAATTCCTTGTGGAGGATTACGCTATAATCGAGGAATTGGCTTACCATTGGAAACATACAAGAAAGGAAGATGAATTGTAAGGGGTGGGGCAACAGGGCTTAATTCCAATGTGGATGCCCTCTTAAATGATAGTAGGGTTAACCTACATAACATGAAGATTCCAGTGATACCCAATGGTTTCCAATAGTAACCAGAGATTCCAGTGTACCAAGTTTTCAATACAGTTATAGGAAGGTACCCAACTCTAACCAAAGAATCCAATGAGACCTAGTTCATATACTACTCAGTGAGTCAGCACTTGTGGAATAACTGATGTATGTAGTTTAAGATGGAGTGCTTTGACTCTCTTCCTGAGTATACAAGTTTTGATAAGGAACTTGTTTATCAGGTCAAGTGATATAGTTGTTGAGGTCAAACATGGTGAGGTGTGTTGTAGACCAGATAGCTAGTTAGCTTTCTTAGAATCTCAAGTCAACTCTAGGTCTTGTACGGTGATATCATAGCTTCTGGTAATGCTTGCAGATATTATGGTACACCACATGTGGGTCCATGTCATCAATAATGTGATTAACATATATAACATGTTAGATTGAAAAATTTAGTATTCCACTTTTCAAAATTTTAGAAATTGAATAACAAAATTAATTGTTTGGTTATTCTCAATGTGTATTATGTTACTACTTTTTACATTGTTGATAATTTATTTCAATGTATAAAATCTTTCTTATGCCTACTTGTGTTGTAATTCACTAAATAAAGAATATATTATTATCTTGTCTACTTGGTGAATTCCCATTCACTAAGCTAGTAGCTCACACTCCACTAAATAGTTTTAGGTAACCCTATTGATTATGGAGATAGGTGCATATTCTAAAGAGTCCTTCCACAAAATGATGTCGGTAGTGCATTAAACTAGAATTAGTTAGTCCTGTCCCTATCCACTCTTAGTCCTACAGTGAGAAAAATAACAAGTTGTATTAGTTAATTAATAAAGCATTTTAATTTCCTTCCTTGTGGAATGGTGGTAAAATACATGCAACATGTATTCCAAAGTGTTAAGTACCAAGAAATGGAAAAGAAAATTTCCTGGTTTTATTATGAGATGAATGTTCATATGAAAGGATATTATCTACATATGATAAGTAGTTGAGATATATAAAGAAAAGAAGGAAAACTTTGTACATTTTTATGCTAGCCCAATTAATCGCCTATGACTCTAATCATGTGATTTGAGAGAGATTATGGGACTTTGGTATCTAAGCTTAGGCGGACCGTCAGGGACCGTTAAGTTAGATATTTAAAGTCATAAGTGAGGTAGTTAAGATGAGATGTCCCCACATCACTTGGAAGTCTAACCATTTAGATACCCTTGTCCAATATTTGAATACTTTGGTTGATTTGTATCAAGCTACATTGTCTATAATTCCCACATTTCCCTTACCTGGTACGCATAGGGAGGATGAGATATAGGCAAACCCTAAAACTGTTAGAGTTAGAAGACCAGAGTATAACACAACAATAACTAAAGACATAATATGATATTACTTTTATATATAGTGATTTGATTTCAAATGAATATGGATACTATTAAATAAGTGAATCTGGTATTCTCAATTTTCAAATGCATATAGTTTAGTAAAGACTATTGTACATAGAGAATTTATATCAAATATTTTTTATTATTATTGACATAAGGTAGACATGAATCTATACTTATATGAGTTTCTCTAAGTGAATATAATTTTCACATGTTTGAGAACAATAAGAGTTGGTTAATCCTATGTATCTCTTGGCATCAGGACTGCAGGTTGGGCCTAGTCTGTCCGATATGATATGATATTGAGATTTAAAGACTCCTATTAATACTTCATTAAGAGTAATATTTTAATAAAGTAAAACCTAGATTGAAACAGATTTGTTCATATACTAAGATATCAAATTCAAATGGAATTTTTGGAATAACTAAGAGTCAATTAGAATTTGTAATTTTGTGCCATGTTTAAAAATAAAATATGATACCTTGATTTAGTGCATAAAGGAAGAAAGAATATAGATTCAAGAAAAAGATTAGTATGGATCATATCAAATTATGAACATCATTTGAGAAGGTATGATAAGAATCATTGGCATATCTAGCTTGACCAAATTTTGTTTTGAGTCAAATAATCCTAACATATGATATAAAAAAGAAGGAAAGAGAATAAGGTGGACTTCAAAAAATTTAGAAATAGTATCAGTGAAGAAATATTGTAAGAATGGAAAGGAATTTAAAAAATATATATATAAGAGTCTAGTGCTTTTACCAATGAGGAAGTTGAAAAAGAAGAAAAAAAATCTAAAGAGAATGATAAATAGGTTTATTTGGAAATTTTGAGAATGGACACCAGAAATAGTTTAGATTGTATGAGATAGGTACAAACAAGATGCTAATTAAGATGGAACTAAAAGCTTGTCAATCAACCTTGCATGAATAACACTAAACATGAAATGTTTGACAAGAAGAGGAAAATACAAAAACAATAATGAAAACATAACATGCTTAGAGAACTGGAATGTATAATTAACTAAGCCATCTTATCCAAGTTTCAAATTGAGAAAGTTCAAAAGGAAAAGAGCTAAAAGAATATTAAAGGACATATTAAGAAGAAGTATTTCCATAAGGATAAAATTGAAGAGTACATTGTGAATATAACAAATATGAGATCATAATAAGAAATTCAGATGCTATGAAAACAAACAAGGAAGACTAAATCTTGTTAATAGAAAGGATATGTGACAAGAGAAGAATATGATGGTATGCGACTTTACAAAAGATTGTTTGTAATCTTGTTTGTAACTTATGCCATTGAGAGTAATTTATTGTTGTAATTTGATGTATATCATTAGATTCCTTGTGACCATATGTTATTGGGAGAGATAAAGATTTATATAAAATAAAAGAGTAAGATCATGAGTGTGGGTATGTTAATAAGTTGAGTTCAAATCGACAAGAAAGGTTTGACACTAATATGAGTTATATGACTTAGATAAAATATAAGTCATTTAGTGAACTTAATGATGAATTTTTGACAAGAGTGTTGAATCAATAATATATGTATGAAATTTACTAGAGACAATAAGAGATATAATATAGAATGCATATCACACATTTAAATTATGGCTAAAAAGAGATGAAGACAACAATGTTAGATGGAAGAAACATAACATGGTTTGAAAATGGTGAGAAGTAAATGATAGGTTTTCACAAGGGAAGTGATGCCCAGATGTTAAGCTGAAACTAAACTAGATTTTAGAAAATGGGATCAATGATAAATTGTATACAATTAATTGTCCATATAAAGATTGATTTGATTGGATGAGGTAAAATATTTAAGGATGTACTAGAAGGGATATAATTTCAACTTTGAATAAATTCATTTTTCCCATATTTTTTCTTTCATCTAAGAGAATAAAATGAAATATACATCATAGGTGAAAAAATGAGAAAATAAGAGAAAAATTCAAAGGTTTATTTAAGTACAAAGATAAAGGTAGGAAATGGTGATATATGAGACAAAGATAAGTAATTTTCATATCATTCTGATTACAAAAAAATTATAACAAAAACTTTCATATAAGAAGTTACTTTACATGGAGTTAATATTTTGACAATGTTGGGGACAAATAAAACCCATTTAACTAGAAAAGAACAACATATCTTACTCCTTATAAATTTATACTTGGTAAGTGTGTATTCTTGAAATCTCTAAAATATTTTTGCATGGTATTGAGAAAATTGTTGTTGTTGATCAAAATAGCTTTTCACTTGTTCTTATCCAACTGCACGCAAGTGCTGGACAAGATGCCCATATAAGACATATTATTGCTAGTAATATTAGCACATCTAGACTATTTCTCATCCCTATTACCATTATTTGTTTTGCTAATGTTGCTCTACTCATGGTTGTTCCTAGTAGTAACAACTACATGTTTACCTATCAATACCATACTAAGAAAAATATAGTTGGTCATGTAATATTTCCAGTTGATTGGCATATTCGGGTCCCACCTAAAAAAGTTAGATCAAGCTTACTTTTTTTTATCCACCTTCATGGTCAATGTTAAATAGATTTTGAAAGGGAGATTCATTTGTACATGTATCCAGGAAATACTTATATAACTCCTACTAATAGAAGAAGGAGATAGGTCCACCTTTCCATTGGTTGAGAACCCATGGAAGTGTGCTTGATCTTCCTTTGACTGAGGACATACAAGGATGATGTTTTTCTCCATCAGTTTGTACACATTTGGCTCTTTTTTGGTTGAAGATTTGTCTACCCTATTGTTTATGGAGAGGCGATTGAAGTGGTTGGTCATGTAACCTTTCGTGTTTTTACTTGCCTGTTGATGAAGTGTTTGACTAGATGGATGGTGTATTTAAATAGGTTGTGATGGAAAACTTTCATTGTATATTGATGGTTTCTTGGATAATATACTGATGATGACTCTAGATATCATGTGTTCAGATGGCTTAACTGAGATGTTGACTTTGCTGTGATGTAAAATGAACTTCAGTCATGTACATTTGTGTAATATATCAAATAAATAGAATAATAAGTGGTGGTTGTGTTTTAAATTGGTGAGTAGTTCAATAAACCTCAGTGGTGTAAATTCATGTTTATAGTTTATAAGGATTCAAGATTTGAAACTTAGTGTTTAAAATAAAATAAGTTATGTTTTCTACAATAAAGTTCTAATGTATGTAGAAGTATAGTAAACCATAATTGTGTATATAATAAATCAAAGATCATAATACTTGCTAACATTGGAAACTTAAGAAAGTATTTCCCAATATAAAGGAGAACTAACTTTTAGTGACATAGCATGAGATAAAAACATTATTTTTGTGTTTGAGATGGTTTATTACAGTATAATTGCTACTTTTGAAGTTAAATGGAGAAACATGTAGGTGAAAACTACAGAAAAAGTATGATGGATGAGTTAATATACAAAAAAAATCTTATTATACTATTCTTGCATACCTCTAAGTTTCAAGGACAAAACTCCTTAAGGGGGAGAGAGTGTAATGACCCATATCTTGTCGAAATAGTAATTTCAAGGTTAAAGACATCTCTAATGTTAATTGCAACTTCATCATCACCTTGTATGAGATTCTGATTGATGGAACATTGAATTTAAGGTTAAATATATCCTTGATAAGTCCCATTCTATGAGATCGGAGCCTTTGTTGATACAGTAATAACCACACATATTTGTACGATTACATTTCAAAAATACTTGGTGAATAAATTAATTAAGAGATTATCATTTGAGAATTTTTCAAACTTCTATTACTATAGTAGAGAATCAATTATAACTCCAATATAAGAAGAATGTGTCAAATTATAGTAAAAGTAAGAGATTATGACAAAAAATTTAATCACATAGAACTGCCACTGGTTGACAACGACGGGCCATGAAATGATGGTTATTTTTCTATTGGAACGCCATCTAATGATGCCTTCTAATGAGCCCATAAACAATAGAAAGTTTCTTCAACTTCTACCAACTACAACCAATCAACAAAAGGCCATTACTTTTGATATAAACATCCAAATATGACCAAATGTGTTTCTTTGGTTTTCTATTTAAAGTTTTCACATGAACACATCCCTAAATAATAGTGTGTGGAAAAGAAGTAATCGTACCTTGGTGGACATGGTTTGATCAATGATGAGTTATCTATTATTTTTATTTCCTTATGGGAACTTGCTCTTGATACTTCCACAATTACACTTAACTGAATACCTCCCAAATCTGTTGAAAAAACATAATATGAGATATGGAATAAGAAACATCCCAATATGTGTTTTATGAATGTTTAGGGATGTGATGATTATGTCAAGAAATAATTTTTTTAAAAGATTGGACTAAAATCAGATAAAAGTTTCTTTGTTGGATACCCTAAGGAAACTAAGGGGTATTACTTATATATTGCACCTGAAAACAAAGTGTTGGTTCGCTAAACTTATGTATTCCTCAAAAAGGGATTTATATCTAGAGAAACCAGTGGGAGGAAAATAAAACTCAAAGAAGTTTGAAACCAACAATATAATATTGTACTTATGGAGATAGATAAGGAACAAGAGGAACCACAACCTATTGTGGAATATCAAGTTTATATTGTAAGATAATAACCTTGAAGGTTTAGTAGGGAACATAAAAAGAAATGGATTTCTCATGACTCAACTAAATAATGTGTTGGTTCATTGATGATGATAAGCTAACAACCTACAATGCAGCTATTGAGTGACCAGATTCTGGGGAATGGCTTGAATGTATGAAATCTGAGATGGACTCTGTGTATACCAAAATGGTGTGGAACTTGGTGGATCCATCTGAAGGGGTAAAATCCATAGTGTGCAAATGGGTCTTCAAGAGGAAGACAAACATGGATGGTAATGTACAAACCTACAATGGTATATTGGTATCAAAGTGTTTCAAACAAGTTCAGGGTGTTGAATAAAATGAAAAATTTCACTAGTTCCCATGGTTAAATCCATTGGGATCATGATTTTCATTGAATCTTATCATTACTATGAAATTTAGAACATATATGTTAAAAGTGTGTTACTTAACATGAATCTCCTTGAGGATGTGCACATGACACAACCCAGAGATATTATCACTCTAAATGAAGCCAATAAATGTTTTAATGTATAAAGGTAAATATATGGATCAAATAAAGAATCTATAATATGGAATCATCATTTTGATGAAACAATGAAATAGTTTGAAGTTAATTTAAAATGAAGATGAACTTGTATTTATGAGAAAGTTAGTGGGAACATAACTATATATCTTATATTGTATGTAGATGACATATTATTGATTGGAAGCTACATACCTACTCTATAATTGGTTAATGCCTAGTTGGTTAATAACTTCTCTATGAAGGATTTACGAGAAGCATCCAATATACTAGGAGTTAAGATTTATAGAGATACATATAGAAGGTTTCTTGGCCTATGCCAAACTACATACATTAACAAAGTGCTAAAGAGGTCTAGCATGCATGTTTTTAAGAGAGAAAAATTACCCATGTTACATGAAATAAGTCCCCCTAAATCCCAACGTCCAAGCTCTTTGCAAGAGAAAGCTTGTATGATCAAGATTCTATATACTTCAACAATTGGATCTATCATGTATGTAGTGATATGTACACACCTAAATGTCTCGCATGGTTTGAGCATGATGAGAAGGTACCAATCAGATACCAATGATGATCATTAGATAGCTATGAAGAACATCATTAAGCACTTGAGAATAATTAAGGATCTATTCCAAGTTTATGGTGTTGAGGGAGCGTGAGTTGTAAAAGTTTATATTCATGCAAGCTTCCAAACCAACAAGGATGATTACCTATCACAATTAGGATTTGTGTACTTCATAAACAACATAGTTATAACCTTCAAGAGTTCCAAGGAAGAGTCATGTGATGATTCTTAAATAGAATTTGAGTATATTTCCACATCTAATGCAGAAAAGGAAGCAATATGGATCAAGAAGTTCACAGTGAACCTGGGGTGGTTCCAACCATTGAAGACATAATAGAACTATACTAAAAAAACACTGGAGCCATTACACATGCTAAGGATTCTAGATTGAAAAACCACTAGAGGGGGGGTGGATAGGGTTTTAAAGTAATTTAAAAATTATTTAACTCAAACAACCACAAATGAGAAACCAAGAAGGAGACAAAGGGTTTGGAGTGGTTCCAACCTTAGAAAATACTAAGGTTGTCAGTCCACTACCCGGTTGCTTACCCAACCGGGACTTTGAAAGTATTAATTTTATTACCTTATTAAGGAATTACACAAAATACAATACTTTCTTACACCCCTTTGAACAACCTTCACTTGAAGTAGATGCACCAACTCGAGGTAGCCTTCTTGAAGTAACTCCAAGCTCCCCCTTGAAGTAGCCTTCCTCTTAGAAGTAACCTCCCATTGCACCAGCCTTCTAGAAGTAGTTCAAAGTCTCCTTCTTCACCAAGAAGATCACGACCCTCTCCAATCTGCAGCCTCCAACCTAGGAGTAGCAAGGAGAGTACAAGCAATGAAAGTGAACAAGAAAGGAAAATGGAAATTACAACTTATCCTTTGAAGCTCAAGGCTTGATTTGCCTAGATCAAGCGTGTAGATCTCCTAACCAATGTATATGAAATTGTGATTGCTGTGGATAGGAGATACTAGCCTATAGGACACGAAATTTGAGCCAAGAGGGAAAGTAGCCAATTGCAAATATGCTCAATTTCTCACAAACAGGTTGACAATGCAAGTATATGCTCAAGTGTGTAAACAAGTGAATATAAGTGTCCTAAGGGATGTCCTATTTATAGGAATGACCTACAAGTGCTTAAGGACGTTCTAGATACTTTCTAGGGGTTTCTAAGTGCTTAACTAGCCGTTAGGTATAAGTTAGTTGCATTAGCAACGGCTAGTTAATTAATTCTGCAGTTGCTGTCAGAGTCCATCTCGGTCGAGAAATTGTCGACCGAGATACCTATTCGGTCGAAGTTTTGTCGACCGACAGGCTCTCTGGATCAAGTGTTTGCAACGTTCATTTTCAACTGCCAACTACCTTGTCAGCTGTGTCTAATGGCTACCTAGGTCTTTCTCGGTCGAGGAGTTTGTCGACCGAGAGTGTCTCGGTCGAGGAAGTTGTCGACCGAGAGTGACCCTGTTTCAATTAAAGTACTAAGTGTGTATGTGAGTGTGCATATGTGACACTATTGAAGGGGGTGATCTTGTCTAAGTGTAGTGATTGACTAGGGAAGATCTAACGCTTGATTTACATGAAGTATAAGTACTTGTACATTATATATTTGTACAAGTTTACAATTGATTATATTTCAAGCATTCAAGCATATAGATTCCCTGGTGCTTTGTCATCCACCTCATTCCTGCAACACTCAAGTAGCACGTTAGATCAACAAGAATGAAATATTTGTCATCATCGAAACAAAGGGATTTATCATAATGTCAATTTATCCAACAATCTCCCCCTTTTTGAAGATGACAAACATTTCCTAAATATAAAATAAGGAAATATAAAGCATGTAAGTTTCATACCTGAAGATTACCTTTTGTAGTCATTCTTGTTTTGCAAATGAGTGTTGGCCATGAAATTTATGAAACTCATATTTTATGTTTATTTATGAAACTCATATTTTATGTTTTATATTCTTTCTCCCCCTTTGTCATTTCAAAAAGATATCCAAGATAAATGTTTGTGTGTCTGTTAGTCATAAGTAATTACTCAATCACTAGCAAAGGTTGTGAAGCCTTGATATTGATATGAGAATCCTTTTAAGCTTTAGAGTATATGAAAAATATTTCTAACTAAAAGCACGGGATGTTAGGCCCTGATTTGTTTAGAAAATTCCATTAAGAATCCTTATGCATTGCTCCCCCTTAAATAGATATCCCAATTCTAATCAAGGATCAATGCACTCCAATAGATGGTCGATTTATCCATAAATTGTAGGTATTTTGCAAAGATTTTATCCTTTGTGATTGTTTTTATATATATTACTCCCCTTACTTTGTATGCTCTACTGTAATAGTCTTATAAACTTATGTTCAAGTGATGCCATAGAAGGAACATATTAATAATAGTGTAATATTTGACAAGATGACTCATATGCTTTGAAAGATATCCATTATAATCATGCAATGATAACCAATTCATTACAATCATGGAAGGATAACCATTTCATTACAATCATGTAAAGATAACCATTTCATTACAATTATTGAAGGACAATCATAATCTCATTGGAAAGACTTAAGTATTACATCAATATCTGGGTCTTTTCCAAGAAATGGCTCAGTTCCATAATACTTGACTAAATTTTGCCACTCCAAAGCACCTGTCTTGGTTAAGGCATATGCTTCCAAGAAGGTGGGAACACGATCAAAGCAGAAATGAGTAGCAATGTCTTGTAGTTGCATATGAGAAAACTGAGTATGTGTGAGATCATGGGATGGTGGAGGTGGAATTTGGTAGTAGTTGTAGGAGGGATTATATGGGTTGATCATGCCAGGATTTAAAGAATAAGGATATTCATCCGGTTGATTTGGAGAGAGGGTTTGCATCCTTTGATTTAAGTAGGTCATGGCATGATGGCTATAATCTAATTGTCTGCTTAGATGATATTGGGACCCAACAATATAGGTTAGGGTGTTTTGGATGGGATCATAGGATGGGTTAGTAGGAGGAGGTGGTGGTATGTCTTGAGTAGATGTCTCTCCTTCCATCCTAGCCCTCTTGTGACCAAAATCAATTCCCATTTTCTCTACTGTGTTTTTGCTTTTTTTTTGTGGTCTTCTTTCCCATGTGTATCCCATATCCTCAATTTGTGTCTTAAGAAAGTGTTGAGTGATTCGGCACACAAAATCAGCATAAGGAGGATTGCCAAAAAACTCAAGCATATTCTTAAGGATGATGCGGATAAAATTTATGGGAATGCATTTGATAATGGCATAAATTAGATACATGTGAAAGGTAGGAACTTCAGACTTGTTTGCTCTAGGATGTATGTTTGTGGAAACAATAAGGTTGATAATCCTAGCTACAGGTTTGAGGTTAATGGCATAGTAGGAACCCCTATCTTCGTGACAAGTTGTGTTAGATTGAAAGATAGTGTGTTTAATTTCACTAAGACTTACCGTATTGTCATCTTGGGAAAATGTATTGAGTGGATTTCTGGTGGTAAAGTCAAGGGTGTCTTGGTATTCTTCTACATCTATGTTGAGCATGTCAAGGATACCCTCTTCAGTAAAGTGAAAGCGATGCCCATTGACCATAGAGGAAAAATAGTCATTTTTGGGATTGGAGGTTAAGTTTGCATAGAACTCATTGACTACTTTGGAAGAGTAGGAAGGGAAGGAAGGATTCAGAAAATCTTTCAAATTTTGCACCGCGAAAAGATCCTCCAGGTCGACGATGCTGTAGAATTCCATGACGTCAACCGGTCGTCGTGGAAGAGGGGTTTTGGAGGAGAGCCTGAGGTAGCGATCACCAGCAGCTGTGTCGATGAAGGGGATGTCATTGATGATCGGCAATGGTGGGGAGGCCGTCCTTCCTTTCCTTCCAGCAACCTGCTTCTTTCCTCGTGCAGATGATGAAGCCATTGCTTTGCTTGAGGTGAAGAAGAAGCAAGAAAGTATTGGAGGTGGAAAGGCTAAAGAGTTGCACAAAAATGCACTAGAGAGAAGCTATAGAAGTAAGAATATGAAAGTGTGAGGCAATGACCCATTTTTGGTCCTTTTTATAGCAATCCAGAGACCAGTTCGGTCGATAATTTGTCGACCGACGACCGCAACGGTCATATCCTAGACGCGCCTTTCTGCCGCCTAACGGTCGACTGGAAACGGTCATATTGAAACAGTCAGATTCCAACGGTCAATTCTCGGTCGAGCAATTTGTCGACCGACATTAGCTCGGTCGAACAAATGTCGACCGACAGTGTGTTTGAGCTTTGCCGGTGTAATTTTTATTTGAAGTCTGTCGGTCGAAAAGAGATAGACTGACCGAGATGTTTTCGGTCGAGGAATTCGTCGACCGACAAACTTACTGTAAATGAATTTTTTAAGCTAATTTTTAATGCACATGATAGACTGAATTTGTAAAGCATATATATGTTTTCTAAGGGAGTAATATTGTGATTATTATTACCAATATTTGGACAATTTTTGTGGTCATAATTTTGATTGGTCTTTTGATCACAATTTTTATATATTCAAATAAGTATTGTGCCAAACTTATTTTAGGTCGTCTTTGACTACGACCATAGCGCCCTTTGGTCAAACTTTGATTTTAACCAAGAGGCAATTTTGTAGATTTCCAATTTGAACATTCATATGTGAAGTATAATGTCTGCATGTAACTTGATTAGATATCAATTTGAGAAATTTTTCTCTTATGTGTTGCAAGTATAATTCTTTTTCATATCACAAATGAATCATTTTGCTTGCCTATGTATCATCAAGGATCCGTGCATACAACAATCATTATCAATTATAACATAGCATCATCTTTATGAGCTAAATGATAAAATTAGTAAAATCAGATCCATGATAGAACAATACAAACATATAATGATAATTCCATGAAATACAGTGATCATTTAAACTACATGATTTCTATATGGATAGACCAGGAGATACAAAAATAATGATAAAACAGTAATTTCTTTTTATTAAGTTAAACATGATTTTCAATTTTTATTTTTAGGATCAATCGAATTAATCTCATTTAGCAGATTTATTTTAGATTTGACAACAGAGACTGGATCGGTCGACCATTTCTCGACCGACTGTTGTTCTCGGTCGACAGATTCTCGACCGAGAAAGGTTCTGTACTATTTCATAACTGTTTTTCAGTAAGATTTAAAAGAATTATATATATATATATATATATATATATATGCAAGTTAGTTGTTTAGATACTTGTATTAATTTGTTATGCCATTATGTTGAGTTGAGATAGACATAGAAATATGCAACTAAGGTCCTTGGTCATATCTCAACTTATTTTTGCTCATTTGGTTTGGGGGTTTTGGGACCCAAACTAACTCGGCATCCTTTTTCTTGTAAGGACATGAAAAGGAATAGTGACCAAGGAGCAAACAGTAATGACAACATATAGAGTCAACTTCATATCTCTTTCTATGATTTTGTTCTAGGTTGTTCTTGGATATGTATGTATTTGTGCCTTTAGGTACATACATAGATTGACTTTTTGGCACTTGTTTTCTTCCCTTGCTAGGTTGTTGATAAGATTTTCCTTTAGGCTTGTAACCTAGTCCTCTCCTTCCAATTTGATGGTAAGGATTATTTAAGATTTTATCAAGAATGCCATTGTTACTTAGACTACTAACTTCTTGTTGTAACTTAGCAATCTCCTCCATTCTTTTCTTGATATCTAGCTTTTCTTGATCTAGATTAGATGATAATGATTCTCTTTCTTTCACGATAGTATCATAATCTAGATGTGAGAACAAGACGGGTTGTTTTTGAAGATCGTTCACTTGAGTTTGCAAATTAATCTTTTCTAAAGGATGAAGATTGCAATCTGCCTCTATAGATTTTATCTTAATATTATGATCTTCAATGATCTTTTTAAGATCTTCATTTTCAGATGTAATAGCAAGAAGCTTAGCATGTAATTCATCATTTGCTTTATCAGATTTCTTTAATTTCTTCTTGCACTCAATATATTTATTATGTGTCTCTTCAAGACTAGAAACTAACTCTTCTTTAGATAAATCAAAAAGACTTACCTCTTCTTCTTCTTCACTTGTTGTAGCAATAAGACAATCTTTGTGCTCATCTTCCTTCTTTGATCTCCATGGGCAGCTGGATGTTGTGTGGCTTGTTCCTAAGCACCAATTGCAACATGTTGTAGATTTGTCCAGACTGCTCCTTTTATTGCGGTTGTAATCACCATCACCCTCCATTCTTCAAGACCTGGTTAGGGTTCCTTGAAGCCTGCTCTGATACCAATTGAAAAACCACTAGAGGGGTGGGTGAATAGGGTTTTAAAGTAATTTAAAAATTATTTAACTCAAACAACCACAAATGAGAAACCAAGAAGGAGACAAAGGGTTTAGATTGGTTCCAACCTTAGCAAATACTAAGGTTGTCAGTCCACTACCTGATTGCTTACCCAACCGAGATTTTGAAAGTATTAATTTTATTACCTTCTCAAGGAATTACACAAAATACAATACTTTCTTACACCCCTTTGAACAACCTTCACTTGAAGTAGATGCACCAACTCGAGGTAGCCTTCTTGAAGTAACTCCAAGCTCCCCCTTGAAGTAGCCTTCCTCTTAGAAGTAACCTCCCGTTGCACCAGCCTTCTAGAAGTAGTTCAAAGTCTCCTTCTTCACGAAGAAGATCACGAACCTCTCCAATCCGCAACCTCCAACCTAGGAGTAGCAAGGAGAGTACAAGCAATGAAAGTGAACAAGAAAGGAAAATGGAAATTACAACTTATCCTTTGAAGCTTAAGACTTGATTTGCCTAGATCAAGCGTGTAGATCTCCTAACCAATGTATATGAAATTGTGATTGTTGTGTATAGGAGATACTAGCCTATAGGACACGAAATTTGAGCCAAGAGGGAAAGTAGCCAATTGCAAATATGCTCAATTGCTCACAAATAGGTTGACAATGCAAGTATATGTTCAAGTGTGTAAACAAGTGAATATAAGTGTCCTAAGGCATGTCCTATTTATAGGAATGACCTACAAGTGCTTAAGGACGTTCTAGATACTTTCTAGGGGTTTCTAAGTGCTTAACTAGCCGTTAGGTATAAGTTAGTTGCATTAGCAACAGCTAGTTAATTAATTTTGTAGTTGCTGTCAGAGTCCATCTCGGTCGCGAAATTGTCGACCGAGATACCTATTCGGTCGAAGTTTTGTTGACCGACAGGCTCTCTGGATCAAGTGTTTGCAACGTTCATCTTCAACTTCCAACTACCTTGTCAGCTGTGTCTAACGGCTACCTGGGTCTTTCTCGGTCGAGGAGTTTGTCGATCGAGAGTGTCTCAGTCGAGGAAGTTGTCGACCAAGAGTGACCCTGTTTCAATGTTTCAATTAAAGTACTAAGTGTGTATGTGAGTGTGCATATGTGACACTATTGAAGGGGATGATCTTATCTAAGTGTAGTGATTGACTAGGGAAGATCTAACGCTTGATTTACATGAAGTCTAAGTACTTGTACATTATATATTTGTACAAGTTTACAATTGATTATATTTCAAGCATTCAAGCATATAGATTCCCCGGTGCTTTGTCATCCACCTCATTCCTGCAACACTTAAGTAGCACGTTAGATCAACAAGAATGAAATGTTTGTCATCATCAAAACAAAGGGATTTATCATAATGTCGATTTATCCAACATAGATTACATTATTATTCCAAGTGTATACTCATGCATATCACCCCATACAAGATCTCATACAACAAGGAAATGTTCATATTTACATAGTATCAACTGAAAGCAATTTTGTTGATCCCCTAATAAATTCACTTTAATGAAGAAGCATGATGGTCATGTTAGTTCACTTGATTCTAGGTTAATGAGTGATTGCCTCTAGTTCATGTGGGAGACTATTAGTTGAATGTCCTGAGACCCATCATGTGATGATTAGAGTGGGGTTACTTTGTATAATTTTTTATTATTTAATGAAAGGCAATTCTAGTTATTGTACTTGTTCATTATTAAGATAATGATTAAAGCTAATAATGTCCCAAGATAGTTTTGACAAGATGACATATTTTTTGGGTTGAGGACTTAGAGTATTAATTTTAATATGTCCCTAGTCAGTTATTATCTTGGATATTATAGGATAAGAATACCACACAAGACTAGCATGTAAACTGAATGATGACTATGTATCTTTAGTCATGATATCGAATAACAACTCAAATGCACCAGTACTTATTAGAGAAAAAGTTGAAGTGGATTGGTCCACCTTGAAAATGGAATATGGAAGTCATTTAATGACATTTTTGAGTCATATCTCAATTTAAAATTGGTGATTGTGATCCTTAGACCTGAAATCACTACAATGCTCACATGTTATTCAACGTGCTTTGACCCCTATCAACACATAATCTGAATACGAGTTTCTTAAAAGGTAATGATTGAGTGCATTGTGGCACATGAGGATGACTATGAGTGATGCATATGGAATTTTTCCCTCCTTTCGTGTGATATCTTGGCCACTTGAAGGGTGAAACTATGAAATGCATGGCCATTATCAAGTGAGTAAATATATGATATTGAGTGTATAATATATTAAATAGTCTTCTCCTATTCAAGGAACATAAATTGAATGATAAGAGGATAACAAATGTCAAACCTCAACTCCAATCTTGAAATTTGTAACAAAGGTATTGTGCAGTCACGATAACATTGATCACTTCATAGGTTGAAGTTGTTCTCGAACTTCTTCATGGTACTTGGGTAGCAATATGTGTGGCTAAGAACCAATCTTTTCATGTGAGGATTGAGCATGACTACCAACCTAATAGGTTACACACATAAGGGTACATAAATGAGTTGATATTTACTGTTAAACAAATGATTATAATTGTTGAATCATGCATATGTCGATTTCCTATCCAATTAGGAATCTGGAGTGTCCAATCGACTGATTGGATTGGTTGGGTCAATGTATCATTTCATTTTTAATTGGTTGACTAGATTTATACTATAATGACCTAGTCAACCATTTGGAATTCAATAAGTAAGGTTTAAGTTGTAAACCAAATTCAAACTCAGATTTGGACTAACCTAGTTGGCATACTGTGAAACCTAGTGGATAGATTGAAAATCAACATGGAATTCAAATCTAGACTTGGACCAACCTAGTCATGGAATAGGGAACCCTTATCAACTGATTTCATTTGCAGTCTGATTTTTCAACATCAAGGCTATTTTGAGATTGTGATTAGGAAATGGATTGTATTTAGGGTTTTCCAAGCCCATGACTCTCTTATATAGAGGGGGAATGTCCCAAATGGTTTTCCATACATGTTACACGTATGATACAAAACATGTGTGATAAGTTGGATATCATACTTCTCTCTTCTAGAGAGAGGAAGTTTCCCTAAGGACAACTACCAAGATAAAAGAACAAGGGATTGGGATGAATACCACATCAAAAACTCTTATTTGCTTCAACTTGGTGGGGAAGGTGGTGCAACACCCATGACTCTCCTAAATGTATGAAGAATAAGAACAATGGTGCAATGTCTGGTCCCACTTTCTAAGGCTCTAGTAGAGTTGCATGACTAATGAATGTCCTTAATGACCACCACTCGACTCAAATGTGTGGTTTTTCATCACTGTTGCACAACCCGTGATCAACTTCCTAATAGGTTACCCATCCTAGCAATACTCTTTTTACAACCCTTATATTTCTTAGTTGGTAATTTCAACATTACAACTCTAGTTTTAATTACATCTTGAATACTGAATACAATTTCTTTAGCACATTACATGATATTATTGTTGATAAACTTTGAACTTAAGGCATAACTTATTGTTTTATAAGTCAAATCCTACTTTGAGCATATGAGATTAGATTATTAGATGATATGGTAATAGGCCAGACATGTTTTTGGGAGGATAATTAAAGATAATAGGGGAAATCATTGATACATAAATTATCATTGAATAAATTAACTAAATTAGTCACAGTAATTGTAGATAATTAAAATATGAATTTAATGCAAAAATAATGAACCAAATCAAAGTTAAAATGAGGAAGTTATGAATTTTTAGTTATCACACAATTTTTCCATTAGTTGCCAACTGACAAGCCATCAATTAACGGACCTTCGTCTGATAGGATGTCTTCTGATGGGCCACCGTCCTCTGATGGGCCACCCTCCAATGTTTCCTTCTGATAGGCCCAAAAATTGATGTAAAAGTGTTTTGTCTGCCACCCAACACAACCAATCATGAAAAGGGCCATAACTTTTGATATACATATATGAATTCAACAAAAAAATATTTCATTGGATTTTGGATTTATATTTCAATTGTCCATAAACTAAGGCCCTAAAATGCAGAAAAGATAAACAAAAAAGGTTATTTAGGTGATTTTTAGGGAAGAAATGGAAGATCAAGGAGAATCAAAGATCTAGCCATAGATTAAATGTGGTACAGACATAGACTCATTCTCTCTTTCTCTTCCCCTTTCTCTATGATTTTTGTAGGATTGTCATAGGTCTCATTTCAACTCCCATCTTGATCTTCTTCATCTAGTAGACATTGTTTAGAGTTACATACCTAACATTAGGTTATTTGATGTCATTTTGGATACTTTAGCTCAAATTCACACAGAGTAGGCTAAAATCTAGGAATACCAAACCTAAATTTTAAATCAATAGCCTAGGATTAGATCCAAATGAGTGGAAATTCATTTTTTAGTCATGATTTTCATAGAATACATGCCAGACGTGAAGGCTGTGGATTGTGTTTTTTACTAGTGTTATAATTTTTTGTTCAGTAATCTCTAATTTTGATTTCTAAGGTATCAATGATTGATATTACTGAAAGTTTATGGGAGTTGAATGACTTGTTTCTAGAACACATGTACATAAATTTTTATGATCTTCAAACAAAGTGAAATGTGGAGGCACTAATGTATCTAGGTTTTCCCTAAATCCTTAGTAATGAAAAAATGCTAGGAAGTGATATTACATAGTTTGATTTTCTTTTGATTATGAATTTGTGATAATAAAGTGAACAATTCCTTCTATTATTATTTAATTAATGCTTGGTTTAGCCAGTTTATGCGATATATAGTTCTTAAAATAAAAAATCCAATATACACTAGATAGAATAGAATAAGTAGCATCTAGTATGAAAGATAACTAGTGTTGTTATAAAACAAATCATACCAATATATTCAAATATGCTCAATTTGTTATGTGCAAGTGAGATACAATGCTCAGTGCAAGTGAAATATAGTGCTCAATCCAAGTGAAATGTAGTATTGAAAGATATAAGCTCACTTATGATTGAAGTTTAGTTTATGTCTTTTTAGAGTATTAGATTTATCTATATATATTCATGTATGATTTTTAATAGAAAAACACAAAATAGTACACAAAATGGAATAGGAATGACCTATTTTTTTATTAGCTAAGAAAACATCATTGAACCATTGAATAGTGACAATTAAGAATCAATTATACTTTTAGTTTCCTTGAGCATTGTAGATTCTTTGCAGAGGTTTGTGCTAAAAAGGAGGAAATTGCATACCCACTGGAATTGTATAGGAGAGGAAGACAAAGAGGGAGGGGTGGGGCAAGAGGCGTTATTCTGAATGTGGAAAACCTCTTGAATTATAGTAGTGGCGGTAACAAACATCAACTGGAGATTCTTGGGATACCCACTGGTATCCATCAATAACAGGTGAACCCAGTGGTATTAGGTTTTTAGTACAATTATAGGAAAGGTACCAAACTTGAATCAGAGATTTTGGTGATACCTAGTTCATTTTCTACTCGGTGAGTCAACCCTAGTGAAGCCACTAATGAAACCATTTTAAGATAGAGTGCCCTAAAACTATGTATGGTTACCAAGTTTAGGAGGTGGATCCAATTTATCTAGGTAAGTGGTATGGTTGTCGAGGCCAAATGTGGCAAGCTCAAATGTAGAATGAGTAGCTTGTTAGCGGACTTAGAATCCCAAGTCTACCTTAAGTCTCATACGGTGAGATCATATCTTGTTGTGATACTTCCACATATTTTTGTACACCTGATGTGGGTGCAGGGCATTGGTATAGTGATTAAAATATTTAAAATGTCAAGTTTCATAATTTATTATTCATTTGTTTAGAATTTTAGAAATTATATTCTTAGTGTGTAGTATGTTGATACATTCTTACATTATTTATCATTTCATTTAGTATTCCATATCATTCTAAATCTACTTTCTATGTAATTCATATAATGAAGAATACTTAAATTATTATTCTTACTTGGGGAATTTCAAATCCTTATGCTCGTAGCTCACACTCTACTGAACAATTTATGTAGCACTGTTGACTATAGAGTTAGATACAAATTATGTCCCAAAATGATGTTAGCAGTGTATTAATGTAGAATTAATTGGTCCTATGTCCCTATCCACTCTAGGTCCTACAGTGATAACAAGAAAGTGTTGTATTAGTAATGTAATAAAGCACAATAGTTTCCTTCCTGATAGAATGGTTGTAAAATATATGCTTCATTTTTTTGAAACGATTAAACTATCAACAAATGGATAGGAAAAGTTCTTGTGGTTTTATTATGAGATGAATTCTCATATGAAAGGATTTTATCTACATGTCATAACTTTTCAAGAGATACAAAGAAAAACAAAGAAAAATGTTTACACATGTTTGTGTCAGCCAAATTAATAACCTCTAACCCTAATCCATTGATCTAAGAGAGATTATGGGATTTGGGGTTTGTGATAGATTTGGTATTAGATGTTAGTCTGACTCATGGGGGAACATTAAGTTAGATAGTCAAATTCATAAGTGTGGCAGTTAGGAGGTTATTTGCCTATATCTTTGGAATGTTTAATCATTTAGATAAATTGGCCCAATATTTAGACACTTAGTTTGACTAATATCAAGCTACCTTGTGTATACTTACATGTATAATGTGGCTAGGTATGCAGCATTGCGATGAGCTAGGGAGAAACCTTAGAAGTATTAGTGCTAGAAGATCAGAAAGTAACAATAAAAATATGATCATGAATATCTTATATGATATCACTTTTGCTTTATACAATTCATTCAATTTGAAATGAATGTAATACTATTACCTAAGAGAATCTTAGATTTTCAATTTCTAAAACTATATGATCATGTTATCACATTTGTATACTAAGAATTTACATCTGTTATTGTTTGTTATTCTTGGCATAATGTAGGCTAAAAATTATTCTTATATGAATTTTTCTAAATGA
This sequence comes from Alisma plantago-aquatica, assembly GCA_963693085.1. Lineage (NCBI taxonomy): Eukaryota > Viridiplantae > Streptophyta > Magnoliopsida > Alismatales > Alismataceae > Alisma > Alisma plantago-aquatica. Next base: position 640,409,804 of record OY856412.1, read on the forward strand.
ACATCCTTTTCACATGTTTTAGAAAATAGGAGTGGGTTAATTTTGAGTAGCTCTTTAGCTTTAGGACTATAGGTTTGGCCTAGTTGGTGTGACATGATTTATTAATGGGATTTATGAATCATATTAATAATTTACTAAGTGTATAATTTGGATAAAGTAAAACCTAGAATGTAATCATAATGTTCACACGCTAAGATATTGAAATAAAAGGGAATGACTAAAAAAGTTACGAATCAAACTGAAATGGTAATTTTGTGCCATGTTTGAATATAAAATAAGAAAAGTTAATTTGAGGCATAATATAAGGAAAAATATAAATTTGAGAAAAAGATTTGTATAAAGCATATTAAATGATGATAAAAAAGGATGATTAGAATCCTTGGTTTATTTATCTTGACCATATTTTTTGGGTCAATTAACCCTAACACAAGGTGTAAAAGTGTAGGAAAGACAAGTAGTTGGAGTGTAAAATCATATAAATAGTATCAAGGATGAAATATTGTTCATAGTAGAAGGGAATACTTAAATCAAGAAATATATAAGAGATTGTTGGTTTCGCAAATGAGGAACATTTAAAAAGAAGAAACAAAAGTCTAAAATTAATGATAATTGCGTTAATCTAGGAATTTCAAGAAGAACGACAAAAAATAGTAGAGATGATATGAGAAAGTTACAAAAGAGTTGAATTGAGGTGGAACTAAGCGTTTTTCAATCAACCTAACATGAATAACCCTAAACATGAAATGTTAGACAAAATGAGGAAAATTTAGGTAAACAAATTATGAAGAAATAATATTCTTAGAGAACTGGATTGTATAATCAACTAAGACATCCTATTCAAATTTTGAATAAAGAAAGATAAAAAAGAAAAGAGGCTAAAGAATATTAAAGGATTTGTTAAGAAGAAGTTTTCAGACTGATTTCATTAAAGAGAATATTTTGAACATACGAAAGATGATAACATATTCAGAAATCAAGATTCAATGTAGAATGACAAGTGAAGACTAAAACTTGTTAAATGGAAAGGTAATGTGAAGAAAAGGATATGACTGTATGTGCCTTTCAAAATAATTGTTTCTTCTTTTGTTTGTTTATGTCATTATAACGTAATTAAATTGTTCAACTTTGATAAATGAATGTATTCCTTTTGACCATGTGTGATTTAGGAAGTGCTAAACAAAAAAGTAAGATTCATGAGTATCAACGTGTTAAACAAGATACATTTTAGTATGAAAATATAATTTTGACACTAATACGAGCTAAATGACTTGGATAAAACATATGTCATGTAGTGAGCATAATGATGAACCTCCTAACAAAAATGTTGAACCAATAATAAATTTATGATAATAGTTAAGATCTAACAAGATGTATAATATAAAATGCATATTACTTGTTTTAATGAAGACTAAAAAATGAATAAGCCAACAATGTTAGATGGAAGAAACATAACATGGTATGAAGATGGTAAGAAGGATATGATAGTTTTAAACAAGTGATACATGAATGGTAACTTCAAACAAAAACTAGAGTGTAATAAAATATGAAGAGTGAAAAAATAAGAACAATTAATGTTCCATGCAAATATTGATTAGATTGGATGCAGTGAAATCCTTAAGGAAGTAATTCAAGGAATAGAATATCATTTTTAAATATATTCTTTTTCCCATATTTTTTCTTTCATATAACTAAAGAAAAGGAAATATTTATTGAAGGTAATCCAACGAAAAAATGGGATGAACATTTGAAGGTCTAGTTGAGTACAAAGATAAAGGTAGGGAATGGTGATATATGATACAAAGAAAAGTAATTTTCATGTCATTCTAATTAGGAAATGTTTATAACAAAAAGTTTAAATGAGAAGTTACAATATACAGAGTTAAATTTCTAACCATGATGGGAATAAACAAACCCATATACCTAGACAAGAAAAACATATTTACTTCTTACCGGTTGATACTTTGTATGTAAAGAGTGGGACTCATATGGGGATCCGCACAAATGGTACGATGCAAAGAGCCATGTAAAGATAATGGTGTGCAAACTAAACTATTACAAAGGTATCATTCTGCAATTGATCCTCACCATAGAAAGTGGTATAACAAACACTCAAACTAACCACAAATAAGACCAGTAGCAGAGGGTAAGCCAACCAGGCCAAGGTATCCACATGTCGACATCCTGAGTCATTGCCATCTAATACTTCTACACCTGGGTGATTTTGGGAATGACACCTAGTAAAGGAAACAAAAAGGTATGCATCAAAACACTTCTATGTATGTGGAAGATAAACATATTTGGACATTTCATACTAGATGGGTGTAAACCAGGGTTCCCATTCAAGAGGGGCTATTAGCAAGTAGGTAAGTTTAGGAAAGGATAAACAAGAGAATGACACATATGAGGAATACCAAAACAACATAAGTGTCTTTCCATTAACCCAGTCATAAAATCAATAAATTCATATGGATAATGTAGACTAAAAGTAATTAAAGTAGGGACATGACACCAAGGATCATTGGCCTAATATAGGGATGGCATAATAACATGTCTAGGCATAATAGCATGTCGTTGTATTGATTAAGTGTGGAATATTGCACCTCTGATAGAAAAGAACGTCCTTTTAACAAAATCATGGTTATGCATAAGCATCTACATTAGTTAAATTACTCTCAATCCACATGTAGAATATGGAGGCAATAAATATGTCATCAATCACACCAATATGATTTATTTACTTGGAAAGAGGGGTTACAAACCCAATATTACAAGAATAAACATATTTTTAGGATATTCGAAAGTATTTCCACTTTAAGGCATAAAATTTTAATTAAGGAGTATGAATGTCAAGTGGTTCCTCATTATGGGAAAATGTATATCAAATTTGAATAAGTACCTAATTGTAAATAGAGACTTCACTTATGTAATCAAAAAACCTAAGGTTAACTCAATTGATATACATTAGTCCATAGAGTCAAATTTTCATCCTAGAAATACATTGGGTATGTTGGTCAAATCACAATGAACATGTGTCATGTTTTAGTAGTATAGATATACATATTGTTTTATATCCTAGTTTCAAGTACCTCATTGCATATTATGGTCTATAATATTATTAAGTGAACATACAATCATTTGATATCCACTTTGGTTATAAATTTGTATTTAGAGACATAAGTCTAAGTATGTCTACAATGTATATAAATATATATATATATATATATATATATATATATATATATATATATATATATATATATATATATATATATATATATACATGCATATATCTGTGTGTGTGTGTGGGTAATTCATTTGTTCAATTTAGGTCATGTACTATCATTCTTTCTCTATATAGTTCAAGTTTATTAGATTACGGTTATGTATATACTCCAAATTAGGCATATTTACTAAAATTCTATTGTTGCAAGAATGTAGGGTTTAAGTCTTGCATACCACTCATAGGTGCATACATAAATACCACTCATTGTACATATGGCTAGATAAATGTGTCTCCACTATCATATTGTTTTTGTACTAGAATAGGCCATATTATACACACTCTTTCTCCCATATAACATTTTATTCGAAGTTGGTCTCACTGAATAAAAAACTTCTTACGTTCAATAGTATATATAAATACCAAAAAAATATCTACACATCTAGGGTTTTGTATACTATAGCATGGGTGAAATTTGTATTTGGAACATACTTCATTAATATTTATTGAAATACATAATTTCATATTAGGTGACTCACTCATACATACTATATTTGGTAAAAAAATAACGATATTGATCTCATAATTTAGGTTGTTGTAGTATCTTCATAGAATATGCTTAGTACCTACAATTATCATCTTGTCAAGTTTTTTTTATTTTGGTGGTATGATAATATTCTATAGAAATTATAGATGACGAATTTGTTCATGAAATCATCATTTTTATATGCATCATACTAAGTATATTCTAATCATTATTATCATCTTATCTATTATTGAAACTGATCTCAAGAGTCCAAAATATAGAGGAACGCTCACTGTCCTACTTTTGGTGTCTTGTTGAACATGTTCCCAATGATTAACCTCAGAATTGGTTTTCTATGATGCCTATTTCTCTCAGCCCACAATTGCAGTTGTCCTCACAGTACAGAAATATGATCATGCATCCTAATTAAGCGAACTAAAGTTCATTCATTAGAAATGATTGTGAGGGGAGTTCTCATTCCATGTATGGATGCTTCTGTAGTTTGGCAGCCAATGATGTAGACAAGAGTAGGAGGTGGTGTTGGATTTAGAAGTGTACTGCCCTGTGGTTAGGTCTACTATTGTACGGTCTGATTCCATTACACATATATCATAATGATTATGATAGTGATCAAGTTTTTGAGTTTGTTGTGTTAGTAGGAGTGTTAGCCATGAAGGTAGGGAGGGTACTACTCCATCCTAGTGATGAAGACATGTTTTGTATATGAGATTGTATCTGACAGAGGGTTCAAGGCAGAGAATCACAAATAAAGGTGTTGGTAATCATAAATCTACATGGTTGATGTCATTGTCAAGGTTGTTTAAGTTGATGGTGTCATGGAGAGGTTGCTATGCATATTCTAACATTGGGTTTAGAGGAGGATGCATGTAAACTTTCCTAGGACCTACAGGGTTTGGTAAAGGAAATTTTTACACTCCAAGAACTTAGTTGGTGGGGGTATTTGGGTCCCAGGTCGCTGGACTGGTGGATGAAAATTAATGTTGAAGACGATGTGAAAAGGATCTCTTGTGGCTAGGGATGGGTAGGAAGGAATGAAAGTTGAAGGTAGAAATAGTGAAAAATAAAAGGGAGGAGAAGAAGAATAGGATGTAGGATCAACATGGAGAATACGATGACTAGGTTTTATGTGTCACATGTTTGGCTACTGGGTAAGAGAAAAAGATAGTTCCTAGAGTTTTTGACACTACGGAGAGAGAAGGGAGGATGGGAGAGAAGAAGTAGTATAGGGGGCAGAGAGGAACTAGAAATAACATAAGACAAGAAGAGGGAGTGAAGAGGAGAACTGACTGTAAGGAAGTGAAGTGTTACGTGAAGGAGGGAGAAGAACAATAACACTATATTACATGATAATAAATAACAACTTAGGTGTTTAATAAAATGTCAATGAATTATGTGCGTATGAAAATTTATATCTCAATTAATAAAATGAATGGGTAAATGATGCCCAATTGACTTGAAATTTGATCTATTAGGTAAATAAGATAAGAAGATCCCAATTTGAATTTTAGTTTAAAAATTATAAAATGTTTGATATTTTTTCATCACTAGCTTTCAATGCATGCATTTAATTACTTATATTAATCAACTTGATTCAATATTTCATATGTATTAAATTTCTTTTGTAAATTACACTTAGGATTATTCTACATCTCTAAATTAGGGTCAAACCTAATTAATTGTTATATTTATATAATTAATTCCACTAGAGAAAAATAGTTAGTTAATTCTAAAATTTCATGTAAAATTGTTTATATTAATACATGTTCTTCTTTGAATCCTATAAATTCTAATATATTCTAAATCATGGGAACCAAAAACTAGTTTATATATATGTAAAGGCATCAGAAAATGAGAGGGATGGATAAGGTATTCTAGATTTGGGTATGTTACATGGTATCCATATATTCTTGAAAACTTCAAAAACTTTGGATAACATTGAGAAAATTGTTGCCCTTGACTAGATAAGATTTTCACTTGTTCTTATCCAAATACACTCTAGTACTAGACATGATGCCTTTATAAGGCATATTGTTGCTAGTAGTATTAACACATCTAGACTATCCCTTATCAGTACAACCCTTTGTGCTTTACTATTATTCCTATACCCATGGATAGTTCTAGAAGGAATAACAACATATTTACCTATCAATGCCATAGTAAGAAAAATATATTTGAGCACCTAATATTTCTATATGATTGGCATATTATAGTCCCATCTCAAAGAAAAAGTCAAATCAACCTTTTTTTATTTATCCAAGTTATGGGCCAATGTTGAATAGAATTTGAGAGAGAGATTCATTTATTACCGTATCCAGGAAAGAGTTATGGACTCCTACAAATAGAAGAAGGACATAGGTTTGCCTTTCTGTTGGTTGAGAATTGATGGAAGTGTGCTTGATCTTCCGTCCATTCAGGACTAACAAGGCTATTTTTTCAGTTTGTGCAAATTTTTCTCTACATCATTTGAATACCAAAAAAGTTTTGCTTCCCTCATATCGATTGACAAGTGATGGAAGTTGTCGGCCAGGTAACTTTCTATGTTTTTCTTTCTTTCCTATGAGCAAGAAATTGTCTAGTTGAATGGCGGATTTTAATCGATTGAAGAGTTAAGGCTACACAATTTATCTATGGTTTCTTCATACACTCTTTCAATGACGAACCTAGAGAGAATGTGTTCTGATTGTTTTATTGGGAACTTGATTTTTCTGATTGAAAAATAACTTTAGAACGTACATGTGTGGAATGTGTCAAATAAAAAGAATTGTCACTGGTTCTTGGGGTTTTAAATGGTTTGTAGTTCAATACATCTCAGTGGTGTTCACTTATGTATACAATTTAATGAGCTTCATGATTTGAAACTAATAATGTGGTGAAGGAAAAAATGATATGTGTTCTATTGTTAAATTTTGATGTATTTAGTTGTAGTGTAAAACATAACTTTATAAAAATAAAAGGCAAGCATAAGAATACTAGTTGAGGATAGACCTCAAGATAGTATATTCAAAGTAAAAGAGGAATTAGTATTCTATAAATTATCATGAGATAGAAACACCATTGTTGTGTTTGATATGGTTTACTACATTATAATTATTACTTTTAAAGTTAAATAGAGAAGGTAGTAGGTGAAAATTGTAGAATAAGTAGAATCCATGAGTTACAAAAAATAGAAAAATAATCTTATTATACAATTCTTTCTTACCTACAAGTTTCAAGGGAGAAACACCTTAAGGGGAAGAGGTTGCTACACCCTTATCTTTCTTATCTGGTAATTTCAAGATTAAAGCAAACTCTAGCGTTGACTACAACTTCATTAGCACCTTATATGAGATTTATGTTGATGAAACATTTAATTTAAGGTTAAACTTGTTCATTGATAAGTAGAAATCATACTTTGGGAATACTATGAAATTTGATCCTTAGTTGATATAGTAATAACCACACATGTTTGTGGTAAGAGCTATAAGGATTCTACAGAAATTAATTAATAAATAAATAATTATTTGAGAATTTATAAAACTTCTGATGTACAATTGTAGAGAATTATTTATGAATTAATGAAAAAAGATTGAACCAAATATGAGTTTCAGTAAGAGATTTATAGTATTTTTAGTAATCACATAGAACTACCATCTATTTACAAATGACGAGCCATCAACAGACAGGATGCCTTGTGATAGAACCTTATGACAGCCCCACAAACTGGTGGAAATGTGATACAGCTTCTGCCCAATATAAACAATCACAAAATTCCTTAATTCTTATATACATTATGAATTTTTTTTTCATTGGATTTTTATTTCAAGTTCCACACAACCAAGTCCCTAAAAAATGTTGTGTCTAAAGGAGGAATAACACCTTGTTGGACATGGTACAATCAATGATGAATTTATCTAATATTTCAATATCCTTATGGGGACATTATCATGTAATGCCTCATTTACAGTTAACCCAATACCTTCTAAATCCATTAAAGAGACAAATTATGAGATTTAGTAAGGGAAACATCTCAATGTCTTTCATGAATGTTTGAGACTATGAAGCTAATGGGTAGAAATAGTTATGTGGAAATATTGGACCAAAATAAAATAAATGTGTCTTTGTTGGATATCCTAGGGGAACTAAGAGTTATTATTTTTATGTTCCATCTGATAACAAAGTGTTGGTTCCTAGAACTACTATATTCATTTTGTGGAACTTATTTCTATAGGAACCAGTGGGAGGAAAATCCAACACAAAGAAGTTTGAGACCACAAGATAACATCAATCTTATGGAGGTAGATAAGGAACAAGAGGAACCACAAACTATTGTGGAATCTCAAGTCCTTATTATAGTAGTAGAACTTTGAAGTTTAGTAGGGAAAACCTTGAACTAGATAGATATGGATTTCTCATGAATGAACAAACTAATGTGTTGGTCATTGATGATGATGAGCTAACAACCTACAATGAGGCTACTAAGGATCCACATTCTAAGAAATTGCTTGAATCCATGACATCTGAGGTGGAATCATTGTATATTAACAAGGTATGGATCTTGGTGGATCAACGTGAAGGTGGTAAAACCCATAGGGTTGACATGGGTCTTTAAGAAGAAGAGAAACAAGGATGGTAATGTGCAAAACTGCAAAGGTAGATTTGTAGAAAAAGGTTTCTAACACATTTAAGATGTTGACTATGATGACACTTTTTCACTAGCTGCCATGGTTAAATCTGTTAAAATCATGCTTGCAACTACAACTTATCATAACTATGAAATCAAGAAAATAGAGGTGTAAACTACATTCCTTAATGATATTTTTCTTGATGTTTTTTACATAACACAACCTAAAGGTTTTATTGTTTAAACTGAAGAAAATAGAGTATTTAAGATACAAAGGTCAATCTTAAGATTGAATCAACCATCTTTAAGTCAGAATATTCATTTTGATTAAATAGTCAAATAGTCTAGATTTATTCAACATGAAGATGAACCTTGTGTTTACAAGGAGGTTAGTGGGAAAATAATTATATTTCTTTTATTGAATATAGATGACATAATGTTCATGGGAAATGAAATACCTAATCTACAATTGCTTAATACCTCATTGGGAAACACCTTGTCTATAAAGGACTACAAAAATTCATCTAACATACCAGGAATCAAGATCTATAGAGATGGATATGGAAAACTTCCATGCCAATGAAAAAGTACATATATTGAAAAAATGCTAAAGAGGTTTTGCATGCATCATTCTAAGAGAGGAAACTAACCCATATTACATAGATTGAGTCCTCTACATCCCAATCTCCTAGATCTTTGGAAGAGTGGACACACACAATTAAGATCCCATATGCCTCGACAATTGTATCTATCATGTCTGAAATGATCTATACATGCCCAACAGTCTCATATGCTTTGAGCATGATGAGCATGCACCCGTCAGATATAGGTGATGGTCATTGGATAGTTGTGAAGAACATCCTTAAGTACATGAGAAGAACTAAGGATCTATTCCTAGTTTTGGAGGTGAGGAAGATTTGGTGGTCAAAGGTCACACTGATGCAAGCTTCCAAACTAGTAAGGATGATTACCAATCGCAATCAGGATCTGTGTTTTGCCAAAATAGTCGAGTTCTAATACGGAAGAGTTCCAAGCAAGAGATAATGCATTATTCTGTAATAGAGGTTGAGTATATTATCGCATTCAATGAAACAAAGGAGGAAGTACGATCAAGATGTTCATTAGTGAACATGGGGTGGTTCCAACCATGAAAGACATAATAGAACTATATTATGACAACAATGGAGCCATGACACATGCTAAGGAACCCAAATTGTCATCATCCTTAGCACTTACTCATTCATTATCACCTCATACAGGATATCACATAATGAGAAGATATTAATATTTATAGAGTACGAACCAAAATCAACATTGTTGATCTCGTGATGAAAGCATTTTCATAGAAGAATCATGTTGGTCATGTTAGAATACCTAGAATTAGATTCATGAGTGATCGAATCTAATGCACGTGGAAAAATGTTGGTTGTATGCCCTAAGAGACATCTCATGATGATTTTAAAGGGGATACTATATGTATGGTTTGATTATTAATGAAAGTCAATTCCACTTATTATGTTTGTTTCAGTATTGAGGTAATGACTGGGCCTAATAATGTCATCGAAATGTTTTGGCATGATGACAAATAGTATATATTGAGGAACTAAATTGAGATCAAATGTATACCAAGAGTACTCATTCATTTTATGTCCCTAGTTGGTTATCATTGATGGATATTCCATTACAACAATAATACACAAGACTAGCACGTATGGTGAGCGATGATGATGTGTCTTTACACATGAAATGGGATATCAACTCAGTTACATGGGTTCTTGTTAGAGAAGAAGTTATACTGGACTGGTCCCCCTTGAGAATGACATATGGAAGTCATGTAATGAAATGTCAGAGTCATATGTCAATATGAAATTGGTGATTGTGATCCTTATATAAGAAGTTCCACTATAGTTTTAGCATGATGTGTTTTATGCTTTAACCACTAGTCCAACATACTTTGCATAAGGATTTCTGAAAAGGTAGTGATTGGGTGTGTTGTGGCATGTGGTAGTGATTTTGAGAGATGTAGATGGAATTTATACCACTTTTGGATTTATATCTAGGACACTTGACAAGATAGACTATGAAATACATGTCCATGCTCATGTGAGTCAATATGTGATAGAGATTAAAATATCCTAGATAGTATTCTCTTGTTCAAGGACCATAGATTAAATATAATTGAATGACAATTCCATACCTCTTATTCAATCTGGATAACTGTGACAAAGGGATCGTACAATCATGGTAAAATTGAACACTTTATAGTCTGAAGTTGTTATCCAACTTACTCCCATTAATTAGGTGGCAATGATGTGTGTCTAGAAATTGATATTTTCTTCTAAGATTTTGAACATCACTACCAGCCTAATTAGGAACCTACTCGGTCACACACATAAGGATGCATAAGGGAATTGAAGTTCACAATCAAAAAATGATTAGAATGGTTTTGAATCATAAGTAAATTGATTTGCCATTTAATGAAGCAACTTGGATGTCGGGTAGGCCGATTGATTGTCTAGGTTGATGCACTAATTGATTTCAATTAGTTGACTGGATTTTATAATGTGTTGGCCTAGTTAGCCGATTGGCATTCCCAACCAGCCGACTGGAATTCAACAAGGAAGGTTTCAATTAGGAAACAAACTCATATTTGGATCTAGACTGACCCATCGGCTGATTGAGAAACCTAGTCGGTCTACTGAAGTTTAGCAAGGAATTTAGATCTTGATCTGGACTCACGTAGTCGGGCGATTGGGAATCCTAGTTGGCTGATTGGAATTCAAGTCTGAGTTTTCATAATTATGTTGATTTGAGATTATGATTAGGAAATGATTCGAATAAGGGTTTTCAATGCCCATGGCTTTCCTATATAATGGGGGAAGATCCTGAAAGTTATTACACAAATGAGACACAATGTTTGATATATGTTTGACATCATGATTCTCTCTTGGATAGAGAGGAAGTTTCCCTAAGGATGACTTCCCATTATAGGAGAAGAAATGAAGTTCTGGGATGAGAGCATGTTGATAAATCTCGTTCTGCTTCAAATTGGTGGCCACGGTGCTCTCTCATCTAGGTGGATGAAGTAGAGTCTGAGACATATGTCCAAAGTCTTGAAGAATATGTTCGAAAAAATGACAAAAAGGTTTTGTAAAGAAGACAATTGGGTAATAGCTTAGTGGTCGATCCAAATTTCTTAGTAGATGATTATGATTTCATGGTAGCCATTTTAGATCTTGATCCAAAAGTTTTAGCTCTTCACCATGAAAGATGAGTCTAGATGTTCGCCAACTAGTGTGCATAAAGGTATAATATTTATTCTTTCTATGTCTTTTGATCACTGATGTTTTATAGCGATGACAGATCCGACAACTAGGGTAAACTGGGACGGATTTTCTACTATTATTTCATTGTGTCCTCTTCTTGAAAACCAAAAAATCATGATCATTTAGTTGGGATTTTCATACACACACACACACATATATATATATTTGTGTGTGTGTATAAATGTATGTATATATATATATATATATATATATATATATATATATATACATATATATCTGTCTGTGTATGTGTGTGTATAGTTTTCATTCTTAGATTTCAATAACTAGAATGAAACAAGTATCCAACTGAATGAAATACATATCTACAAGAAAAGAAAGTTTTGATTGCATAAACAACATAAAGAAAAGAAAAAGAAAAGAAAAAAAAGAACATTGAGATGAAGGTGTTCGCACTCATGTGTTTTACATGTCAAACAAAATTTATTTAATGGTATAAATAAATAAGAAAATTTCTAATATTAGTTTTAATAAAATAGAAAAAGGCCAAAACCAATTCATGATTACAATAAAAGTGATTACTTAATTTTATTTTATTATATAAATTTAAGAGGAAACATATAGAAAACAAAAATAGTATAATTCAATAACAATACAAACTAATTGCATCCAATAAACCTAGTATGGACTCTTTTGAGTTTTGCACCCATAATTATTCATTTATTTTTCTCTTTTAGCCTAATTAAAAATATTTTTTCAACTAATATTCTAGTGTATCTAGTATTTTTGTGTGAATAAATTGTATGCAAATAGGTGATTCATTATTATTTAACGGTAAATATTTGATAAATTATCATTATTTTAGGTAGGGACTCGACATACTTTCTAATATGTTTTAGATTAAAAAAATCATAGTGTTTGTAATAATTAGGATTACAATTTCAATTCAACGATATGGAAGGAAGACAAAAATAAGGCATACCACCAACCTTTTCTAGACGTCAATTCAGGTGTAATCTAACTAACATGTGTCTTAAATGATTTAATAAAGTGAATCATTATTGAAACAAATGATTTGATGAGACTATGATGAATGATTATTCATAATAGTTTTGTTGCACTTCCTAAACCATTTTTGCATACAAATTCATAGTTTTCCTTAGAAATAGCTCTATTTCATTCTATTAAATTTTATGCAATTTGATAGGGTTTTTATTCCTTTCTTGACTTCCTTTGCAGTTTTGTAGTCTTATATCTCCATATTGGTGGTGAAGTTGAGTCAGTGACACCTCTCTAGAGGTATTGGGAAGTGCCTTGGTTAGAAATGGATTCTAGACATATTCAGAAGGCATATCGACCAACACATTTTATTTAAAGACCATAATGGAACGCCCTGATTGACTTGGTATTGGACCTTTAATTATCGATGTCTTTTGATCGATCTTCACTAATCAAGCATTTTTTGTTCAAAGTCTTCTATTTTGGCTCTATTAAGAGATCTACAATGACCAAGGCTCATGATCGACCTCATCAATCAAGCTCCTCGATCGACTTCCCAACTCGAGCATTAGTGATTGACCGTGATGGGAGTGTCATGCATTGGGTAAATTATTTTCTAAGTTATGCAGAATGGGCAAAAATTCAAGTCAATCTATAACTCTAGATATGGAAGAATTGTTTTTGACTCCTAGTTGTCATCTATGACTTGTCATATTTTCCATAGAATGGTGTTAATTTAGATCCTAGGTGACATGATAATATCTATCACTGGTCATTTTTATAATTTGTGTTACAAAAGAAGTTGTATCATTCGAGGGGTATATGGATAAACATGCATATCATAGTGGCCAACTAGATAAAGTCTTCTTCAACTAGATAAGGGCCAAAACTATGGAAAAAAATTGAAAAAGTTAATGCTAAACTACATAACATAATGGAATTGCAAGAATTTTAAGATAGATTGAGTGGAATGAGTGTGTATCACCAACCTCTAACCTGACTTAAATATTTCTCATGCAGAGCAATACTAAAATTTGAAGTGAAGGGATGAGAACTGTGGAGATCACCAAGAGGTCTTAGTAGCTTGAAAAATATCCAGCTGAATAGAATGTTGACAAGAGATAGAACCTTGCAAGGAGGAGCTTCATAGTGCACCTGGTGATTGGTTGGTCAGGGAGGTTCATAGGGGATTTAAGTAGGGAAAATGATGCTTCCTTTTTCCCCACAATCCTTCCAGTAAGATTCATAATTCTTCCTTAAGTTGTGAAGGAAGTGTTGGTGATGGATGTGGATTGGGGAACATTGGCAGGTGCCCAATGACTAACACATGTGGTGCAAAATTAGGTGGAGAATCAGGCCCTAGTCCCCCCCCCCATCATATTCATTTGCATATAGGAAAATTTGACACTATATGAAAGTAACCCAATAATTTAAATCAGCATCATAATCATTTTTACTCTCCGCAAAATCATGCAAACAACATTAGGATTGGTAGGTTTCATAGTTGATATAGAATGTAGCTTGAGGTCCTTTCTGCAAGATGTTCCCAAGTATGTAGGAGGAATTAAAAGGGTAATTGCATCATTGCAAACCAAGAATGGGGGCATGTGGATTTCTTCTAAGGATGGTGTCTCTCCTCTATACCATACATATGTAAAAAGGGAACTGGATGTGATAGAGCATGAGGAATTGTTTCGTCATTGGGAGAGGGTGGCTTGTTATCCAAAATAGATTTCATCAAAGGAGATTGGGCAATGATAACATTTGGATTTATGTCAATGATGGGAGGGGTTGTTGGATATCTAGGATAAGGATAACTCTCATGTTGTGACTTTTCACACTCATGTTGTAAGTCGTCTAAATAGAGGTCGGAACACCAACATCCTCAACACATGAAGACTGCCACTCATTGGCCGGTGCTATCTCTGTGGGATCCTATATATATGATGTAAACATGGGATCTTCATCATCATCATCATCATCGTCTGAAAGAACCATCTTGGGCTACTCTAACTTCTCTGGTGGTCTTTGTGATTGGGCCTCTAGTAAAGTCCTAACATGATTTGACTAGTTTCTAATATTTCCTATGGCTCTGCTACTATTTTTCTAGGGATCTAATTTTCTCATCCTGTTGAGGTGTACATTGGTTTTCAAAATAAGGTGCATAATGACAAAAAATTAGTCGGTTATCCTCACTATACCCCCCATAATAGTCTTGATAATAGCACACCTCATATTGATGTGTGTGTCATTGCTCCTCAAATAGTCTTCATAAGACAGTGGATTGTAATTTCCATTACATACACATTAGTGGGAAGAGTTGTCATTACAAGGTGTCACCATAACATGAGGGGACACATTTGGACAATCGTTATTCTTTGATTGGGCTTCTAACAAAGAATCTATCAAGGCTTCTCTGGAGTCTAGTGTTGCATGTCATCATGTTACTATCCCTTCTAAGGTCCTAAGTAGCTCTTCTTATTGAGCAGTACATTGGGTTTCACAACTGAATTCATATTCCCCAAAGTTTTATTGGTCATAACCCCTATCTTAATACCCCTCATCAAAATATGGATAGAGGAAGCGTGGTTCTTTATAACTGCCCTCATGAAAATGTGGGTTTCGAGTTTACATCACACCAACTAGAATAGGAAGATTCAAGTTTATATAATGTGCTACCATAATCTAGGGGCACATTAGTAGAGAGTAGCGATGTATGGTTGTAATAACCACACAATTGACATTGTGAACCATAATTTGTAAACCCATCCATTTTGAAAAGATTTTTTTTCATTCTTTGGAACAAACAAATTACAAAAAGGAATCTAAGTTAGAAAGAAAAGAGTTAAACTTGAATAAATTCAAAATGAATTTCACAAAACTAGAAATTGAAAAAGAACTAAAAATTACAAAGATAATCTAACAAACAAGACTATAAATTACAAAAATAAACTTAGGAAATCAGTATTGCCAAAATGGAAACTCAGGAGAAGGAGGAGATAAACTACTGGAATGGCTCTTGGTTGGAAAAATAAATTTAAAAAATCCAAAAAAAAAATTATGGAATAAGTCTGGAAATTATCAAACTGGACTAAACATTATAAAACAAAACTAAAAGTTGTAAGGAACTAAATTTAAAAAAATAACTAGAAAGAAGGGAAATAAAGTATGGAACAAGTCTAAAAATTATAAATAATATAAATAATTATGAACAAGACTAAAACAATGGAACAAACTAAAAATTATAGAACCAAAAAAAATTATGAAAAAAAGAGAAATTGTATATATACCAGCGATCAGGTTTGAAAAATAAAGTGTTTTGTCCCCCGTAACGGATCCAAATTTATGTGTGTCATTGAACACAAATCACTAGGAAAAGGACTAGAGTTTAACCTTCTAACAAGGTTGTCAACTTGATGTAAGCACCAAGTGAACTTAGTATAGCTAGGTAACGATCCAAGGGATGGAAAAAGAAAATGGTTGAAATCCAAAACTGAATGTGAGAATAAGACAAAATTGATTGATGAAGTTTGGTTTTTTAAGAACAAAAATAAAATGCTAAATTTAATTTTTGACTAATCAAAATGGGAAGAACTAGGGGTCTGAAGGTTCACCACAAAAAATGATGTCTTTATTTAAGAAATCAGCTCTTAAGAACCAAAGATCAAATTAGGACATTGTGATTTCATGTCTTACCTACAAACTAACAAAGGTCGTACTTCTGACAAACATGTTGATATGTGGTTTACAGATTATCGTCCAACCGTCTAACATGCTACTATCCAAGATCATATCAAGAAACATGTGATTCATGTTCGATGTTCAAACTCATGGATCAGGAGATCGCGTCACCATGGTTTATAACGAATATGATATTAGAAGCATGAAAAGATTATAATCACAATAATGGGATTATAGTTTCTTAAGGGGATCCAAGATCATATCACCCCATAAGAGTATAGAAGATCATCCAACAATCAAGAAGAAATAGGGAGAAAACATTCTTTAATGGAATAAGAGAGTCAATTACATTGAATACAAATAGGCTATGGGGCTACTCCCCATGCCCCAGAATAAATCTACTTGAGAAAAATGTACAAACTACAAGAGATGTGAACTAAAATGATAAACAAAATTATACAAGATATAGTCTACAAGCTAAGACTAGATGTCCCTTTTTTGGCGGATTCCTCCCTTCTTTTATATGGAGAAAGGAGGGGGGAAATCCTATAGGAATGGGTGATGGTGGTGGCTAGATTGCCTCAATTTTGGTGTCGTTCGATCAACTGCATTTAGTCACTTGCTTCAGCCTGAAGTCACATTGCTCAAACATTGACCGTATTGATGATCTTATTGTTTCTACATTTGACTGAGTCTTTAGTTGAATGCTTTTTACCAAATAAAAGTATAAAAAATTGGCCAATTTTCTAGTGTAAACAGTAAACTTTTATAATATTAATTGCTTGGCCCCGAAATGGAGGGATTTATTGATTCTTCTTCTTTTACTATTTTAACCATCTGACTCTCTTTAATGCATATTTCCACAATAGAGATTTTGATCGTATTTCTCTCCCACCAAAGTCTCAAAATCAGTCTAAAAAATATGATTTTCTTTTAGAAAAGTAAATTTCCTTTCTAATAATTATTTGCACGCTAATCTTCAGGATGATGGGGGACTGTGGGGGAAGAGGTGGGAGAGTAGGAAGAGGCGGCGACGTGTGCACAGTGGGGCAGGGACGAATGGCAGGCCATCATCCCTTGGAGATAATCAGGAAGAACCTGATCCAGATGGTCAAACCAGAAAGGAACCTGATAAAGGGAATAGGAGAGTAGGAGTGGACACCACGACGGGAGTTAGGGTTTCCATCCCACATGTTAGAATTGATTTTCAATTTGCAGGGACGAGAGGGAATATAGGCACTATGGAAACTGAATCAAATGGTTGCACAATAAAACATGGGGAGGTGAGGCACAAAAACGTGCAAGAAAAGAAAATGACTAGAACGGCGGAGGCTACGGGAAGTACAACAAAAACGGAGGAACAACATGAACGTCCCAAGCAGTCGTATGAAGAGGTTCTGAGTGGACCCACTGGAAATACTGTGAACAATTGTGAAAGTGATATTTTCTTCCTGGATAAACTGTTCGAAAACAAACTAGATCACAAGGTCATGGCACTAACACAAATCGAGGGCAACCTGACAATCTTCATAGACCTGGAGGTGGAAGATGACCTGACAAAACCATGGAAATATGTAGTGGTCATACGATTGCTCGACACAGATGTTGGTTTCATGACAATGAGAGACAGGATAAAGCTCCTATGGAACCCTAAAGGCCGGTTCAACATGTACGAGTTGGATCTCGGCCAGTATGTGGTTCAGTTATCCTATAAGGAGGACTATGAAATAGCAATCACAAGAGGCCCTTGGAAACTATTTGGCTACTACCTAGCAGTTTGGGACTAGTTCCCTACCTTTAAGCCTACCGAGGAGTTGCCCCAATACGTTGTGACATGGGTCAGAATCTTGGACCTACCTTTACACCTCTACATGCCTACACTCTTTGAATACATTGGTTTCTCTTTGGGAAGACTCATCAAAGTGGATGGTCACAGTTCTCTACAAACCAGAAGTAAATTTGCCAGATTGGCAATAGAGGTAGATACTTTAAAACCGCTATGTCCATCAATTTGGATCAACAATGTGGAGTATAAGGTTGAATATGAAATGACACCAGAATGATGTTCCTACTGTGGCAAATTCGGACACACAGAAATGTATTGCAGAACCAAATTCAATGACTGGACTGAAAATGACAATACAGCAAAGGAGAAGGAGACACAAGGGTAAGAACGTAACTATGAATATGAATGGAAGCAATAGGGAGACTGAAGATGGAAGAGGAGGAAAGCCCACATACAAACACAATGAACTGACATTCCGGCAACCATCAATAGATTTGAATATCTTCTATATGAAGAGGAACCTGAGGACCAAGAAGTAAATGTAGACGAAGCACTTCAAACTAGCCCTCAAGATAAATACCAACAATCCCCGAAAAAGATTTGGAAATAGAAATAGAGATCTGGTGAGTCGACTATGCCAGCATCTAATGAAGCACAGGATAACCGAAACAATAACAATGGGAACACAAATGCTAATAAGGACCTATCAGAGAAGTTACACTCAGTAGTACACCCATAAGTTGATGAGGTCATCGTAGAAATGGAACAAGATAGCGTGGGGAAGGTCATCAACATTTATGAAGAGGCCTTGAATAACGGAGATGAGGTCACAGTACAAAATTGCACATACAGACATGATACTACAACTACTATCAATCATGATCACATGGAAAAGAATGTTTCCAATACACACATAAAGGGTTCCATGAAATGAGAGAAGAAAGTGATTGAAGAGGAATCTGAAAGAACACTAAAAGCAAATGGAACAAAGATGAAAAAAACTAGGGCTTCAATGCCTTATGAGCAGTGGCGCAACAACCCACGCTTGAACAGTGTGTCATCAGCGAACCAGAAGGGCAATAGTGGCGAAGCTCGTGGGGCACAGTAAGAAGGGCCTTCCTATTTGGCCACACAACCCAATACTAACTTAATGACCCTGACAAACTTGCTATGCTGGAATGTTCAAGGAATTGGTAGTGCTGAAAGATGTAGAATACTCAAAGACCTTATCTCTACTTTTAAACCTGGCATGGTGGCCATCTTAGAGCCATGCATCAGTGTTGTGGCTGCTGAGAGGACTATCCAAACTTTGGGGTTCTCTAATTCCTATCGAGTTGAAGACATATGCTTCTCAGGTGGCATCTGCGTCTGCTGGGATGCTACCGTATGCAAGGTAGAAATCGTTTATAGCCATCGACAATTTATAACATGTAAAGTTAATAGTGTATGCTATGTATCATTCATCTATGCTAGCCCACAGACTAGAACCCGACAATTGTTGTGGAAGCATCTAATTCAAATGGGAGAAACATTTACTACCATTATCCTTATGAGTAGCTCTGGCGATCGGGGGGGGCGATCGGGGGGGCGACAAGGGTGACACCGGCGAACCGCCGACACCTACTGCGGCAAAGAGCACCGCCAGGAGTTCTCTTGTAGCGCCTCCAAATCCTCAGACGCTTCATCAACCACGGAAGAACCAGATCTGGAGGAATCAGCAAGTTCCAGTAGCTGCAGGAACGAAGTCGTGGAAGGATCTGTTCGAAACCAAGCAGGACGATGATTCT
Source organism: Alisma plantago-aquatica (assembly GCA_963693085.1). Taxonomy (NCBI): domain Eukaryota; kingdom Viridiplantae; phylum Streptophyta; class Magnoliopsida; order Alismatales; family Alismataceae; genus Alisma; species Alisma plantago-aquatica. The sequence continues at coordinate 640,429,708 of OY856412.1, forward strand.
ATTCTCAAACCTTGTCAACTGGAGGTAGTGGACGGAGCTGTTCGGTATTCCAAATCCATTGCAGAACGGAATGCAACTAAGTGGTCGAACACAGTTTCTGGCTATGTCGTTGGATTGAAGCCGCACTGGCCCACTCTGCATCGACACCTATCCATGATCTGGAAAGTCAAGGGGGAGATCGAAATTCTGTCAAGAGGAAATGATTATTTTGTCATCAGATTCTCAGATCCGGAAGATATGAGGACAGCTATTGAACAGGGCCCTTGGTATGTTGCGGGTAAGCCGCTTATCCTGAACAAATGGCAAAGGGGGGAGCCCTTGGAGAAACTGAAATTAACTGAGGTCCCGGTGTGGATTCATGTCTATGACTTGCCTTTGGAGCTTTGGGATGAAGAGGTTTTTGGTATGATTGGAAGCTTTGTAGGAACTCCTCTCCGTCCAGACTTCTATACTAGGAAACTCAAGAGGTTGGATTTTGCCCGGATTCAAGTTCTAATTCCTGCTACTTCAACCTTTCCTTCAGAGATGACACTCATTAGTGATGATGGTGTCAAGGATGTGGTACGGATTGAGTATGAATGGATCCCGGCGTTGTGCAAGTGCTGTGGCACTTTTGGACATGGCGAAGGGGACTGTGTTAAAGCTACTCAGGCTCCAAAGCGGAAGCAGGTTTGGGTTGAGAAGGCGAAAGCTGATAGTCAAAGCTCTGCGGAAATGTTCTATGATTGTCCTCTGGGCGACCAGGCTGTGAATGAGGCATCAGTGTCTTCTCCTGTGCAGGTAGCAGAAGTGCTTGATGGAATTTCGGTGACACAGTCGCCGGTGTCACTCTCTGATCAACTGGAAGTAACTTCTAGTTCGATGGTTAATCCAGCTACGCCTCTTTTTCAAGGACAACCTGTTCCTGGTACTCCTGTAAGCACTTGGTCTCATAAATCTACTAGGAGGGATGGTCATCCCCCAAGGAATGTGGCAAAGATTCCGCAGCAGAAGGCTACTGGAATCCCGGTTTCCCCTAATAGTTTTCGTGTTCTTGAGTTCTTTAATGAACCTGAAGGTACCGTAGCTGGCGGGATTCCAGCTGCAATCTCAAATGGTTGATAGCCTGTCGATTATGGCCTGGAATGTCTGCGGGCTCAACAAAAGCGGGCGCCAGGATGCTGTGAAGGAAGCTATCCGTAAGCTTGATTCTTCTATTGTCTGTTTGTTTGAAATGAAAGTTAGAAGAAGGAAAATTGTTAAGGCTGTAAATAGGGTGTGGCCTCATGCGAAGTGGATTTCTAATCATGACGCTCACCCGTTGGGGAGAGTTGTTATTATGTGGAATCGAGATGATATCTATATCGATCCAGTGATTATTGATGATCAGTTTGTGCATTGTCACATCTCATATGACGGGCTTTCTTTCTTTCTAACGGTGATCTATGCACATAATTTAGAAGCTAAAAGGAATGTCATCTGGGCAAAGCTTGCGAGTATTCATAATTCTATTGGTGAAGCTCCTTGGTTCATTGTTGGAGATTTTAACTGTGTTAGGTTTTCTGCTGATAGATATGGTCTTGCTGAGCCGTCCTATAGCTCCATGGCTTTCTTTAATGATTTTGTCAATGTTGCTAGTATTACTGAAGCTACTCTCTCTGGTTCACTCTATACTTGGGATAATAGGCAGGAAGGCACGAAGCTTGTTATGTCTAGAATAGATAGAGTATTCTATAATCAAGGGCTTATTGATGTGTTTCCTCATCTTTGAGGGATGATTACTACCTCTATTCATAGTGATCATCACATTATTTCTGTTCAGCTGGATGGGAATGATTATAAGAAGAAGACGCCTTTTAAGTTTATTAATGCTTGTACGTCTTACCCTGGTTTCTTGGATGTCGTCAAAGACAGTTGGAAGGAGGATATTAGTGGCTGTCCGATGTTCAGAGTCTGTGAAAAACTAAGGAGGCTTAAAAAAGACTTATGTAAGTGGAACAAGAAGGATGTTGGGGATATCTATGAGAATAGAATGATCCTTGAAGCTGAGGCGTGTAGAGCTCAGAACATGGTTGATGCTAATCCTGGTGATGAGGGGTTGCAGCAGATTGCTAAAGAGAAAAGGAAGCTAGCTATTGAAGCCTATGATGCTGAGGAGTCTCTGGTTAGACAAAATTCCAGAGTTCAATGGTTGAAACTTGGAGATAGGAATTCCAAGTTCTTTTATTCGTCTCTCAAGAATAGAAGACAGAGAAACAGTGTGAGAAGTATGATTATTGATGGTGTTATGAGTACTGATGAAGATGTTATTAAAGATCATGTTACTAGCTTCTATAAGAACCTCTTCTCGGAATCTTATAAGGATGATGATGGTTGGAATGATAATTGGGTCTTCCCCAAATTAACCAGAGACCAGTTTGAGTCGTTATGTGCTATTGTTACTCAAGAGGAGATTGATTCTGTTATTAAAAATTCTAATGGGGACAAAGCCCCTGGTCCCGATGGTTTCAATTATCATTTCTTTAAAGTGTGTTGGACTATCATCAAGGAGGATGTTTCTAAGGCTGTGCTCAATTTCTTTGAAAGTGGGAAGATTCTTGGTGAAATTAGTAGAACTCACATTGCTCTTATTCCAAAAGTGAAGAGTCCTTCTTGTGTTAGGGACTGGAGGCCCATATCTTTATGCAACGTGCTTTACAAAATTATCTCCAAGATTATTACTAATAGACTTCAGCCTATTATGCCTAGTCTTATTAGTTCTAGCCAGTCAACCTTCATCAAAGGAAGGTCGATCAGTGATTCTACTCTTCTTGTTAATGAGGTGGTCAATAATATCTTCAAGAGTTCTAAGCCTAAGATGTGTATCAAAGCTGATATTATGAAGGCATATGATACTATGGATTGGTCGTACTTGAAGAAGATTCTGGCTAGTATGAACTTTCCTGTTTGCTTTATTCACTGGACTGATTTGTTCTTGAACTCTACTAGCATGCAAGTTCTGATTAATGGATGCCCTGGAGATGTCTTTAAACCAGCTAGAGGCATTAGACAAGGGGATCCCCTCGCCCCTTACTTATTTGTGTTAGCCATGGAAGGGTTCACCAGCATCATGAATTATAATGTTGAGAAGAGAAATCTTGTGCCTATTAGTGGAGCTCATGATTTTGCTGTTTCACATGCGATCTTTGCTGATGATATGGTTATCTTTTCAGAAGCTGATGTTAACTCAATCAAAGGTGTGAGTAAAGTGATTGATGAGTTCAGCTGTGTCTCTAGTTTGAGCATCAGTTTAGATAAAAGTGTGGTTATTTGTACTCCTACTGCTGAGCTGCTGGTTGAGTCATCGAATTTGAATATTAAGATTGGGAAGCTTCCTCTAAAATATCTGGGGTTGCCTTTGTTTACTGGGAAGCTGACTAGATCTCTTTGTTCTCCCATTATCGACAGGATTAAGTACAGATTAGAAGGTTGGAAAGGGGTTCATCTTTCTTATGCGGGTAGGCTGGAGTTAATTAAATCTACTCTTGCTTCCTTTCATCTTTATTGGGCCTCTTCCTTTCCCCTTCCTAAAGCTGTCTCTGATGAAATTGATACTCTCTGCCGTAATTTCTTATGGGGAGGAGTTTCTTTTGATAGTACTACACATATTGTTGCTTGGGATGACATCTGCAGGCCTAAAGAGGAAGGCGGGCTGGGTATTAAACATACAGCTGATGTTAGTGTGGCTTGTTCTGTTAAAAATCTATGGAGTATTGCTCAAAAGAAGGATTCTATGTGGGTGCGATGGATCCATGCTAGATATATTAAGGAGGATTCTATTTGGAGAGTTGGATGCTCTTCCAATCCTTCCTGGATGTGGCGACATATTCTTAGAATTCGGGATATGATTATAAGGAGAGTCTTTGTTGAAGCAGGGTTATCTACTTTTATTTGGAGAGAACCTTGGGTATCTGAAGGGATGTTCCTTGATGATATTACTGATAAGAGGGACATTCTGAAGCTGGGGGAAGGGAAGTATGCTAAGTTTAGCTGCCTTGTTGATGCAGGGGATTTGAAAGGTAGCAGGTCTAGACACTGGAATAGGATTGTTGATTATATTCGTTCTTATATTCTAGTTGTGAGTAAGCTTGAAGGGAAGCTGCTGCTTGATAAAGGGAATCCTATAAAAATTAGAGATTTCTGGAATGTTATGTGTGAAAAGCATGTTTCTGTTAGCTGGTGTAATTGGGTTTGGTCGTCTAAAGCTCCAGCTAGATGTCAGTTTCTTGCGTGGAGGCTGATGCTTGGGAAGCTTCTTACACATGATCATATGAAGAATAGAGGGTTCAGTTTAGCCTCGAGATGTGAGTTATGTACAGAGTGTACAGAAGATATGGAGCACATTTCTGTCTCTTGCGTTTATACGGAGAGAGTTTGGAAGGAAGCTGTTTTGGAGAATCTTATTCCTAAGGTGTCGAATTCGATTCAGGAGTTTTCTTCTTTTATTGACAGGAAGAGTAATACTTGCATTCTTCTAACTGTGAATGCGCTCTGGACTGAAAGGAACCTAAGGACTTTCTTAAATCTGGATTGTCCAGGTTCGCAGCTTTGGAGTAAAGTGAAGAAAGATATAGATAGCTTTACTTAGTTTGTATGGATAGCTAGTTGTTAGTCTGTTGTTAGATGTTATAGATTTTCTTGCTTTATTTCTTTCTGTAACTTTTCCAAAAAATATCAAAAAAAGGGAGGCACACGCTTTGGGAGACCAAAAAAAAAGAAACATTTACTACCCGCTGGATCGCCTTGGGTGACTTGAATGACATAATTGATCTGAAAGAATAGAGTGGCAGTGACCATTTCAATCAAGTGGAGGCAATTGTCTTCCATAGCACCATGATGCAAGCATATTTATCTGATATAGGCTTCTCCAGCATGAACCTCACCTTCCGCCACAACCTTCTACTCAAGCAACTGGATAGAGCTCTAGCTAACTCCACTTTTATCAACACCAACCCTAGTATTGTGGTAGAGCATTTGCCTAGACTTGGCTACGAACATAGTCCTCTACTGATTAGATTTTGGTAAATACACAGACCTCCCAAAAGGTTCACAATGAGGGCCTCCTGGAAACATAATCTAGAGTTCACCACAATGCTCTGAAATAGCTGGAACCATAATCTAGATTTCAATGAAGTCCTATAGAATGCTCGACGCAATATTTCCTACTGGGACAACATGACAAGGAAGGAACAAAGGAAGCACAAAGATCGACTAATCCAAAATATCAACAGGCTGCAGACATAACTAGCTATCCAATGCAATGATATATCTGATTCTCTATGTACTGACTTCCAAAGAGAGCTCGACAATATCCTGAGAGGTGAAGAAATAGACCTGAAGCACATGTGCCATATAAATTGGTTGAGAGATGGGGACAAAAATTCCAAATTTTATCATAATTATGCCAACCAAAGCCTTAGAAGGAATGTAATCTCAAAGCTAATGAATCAGGAAGGCATTTGGATTACAAACAAGAATTAACTAATGGAATTAGTAGTCTCTCACTTTGAATCCATCCTCACCGCTACTGAGAGAAACGCTAATCTACAATTAGATGACTTCCCTGGAAATTTCTTAGAAGTCAGCGAAGAGCATCTAACCTACATTGGATCAAGCCCGACGGCGAGTGAAGTCCATCAAATAACTATGTCTTTCGATCCTACAAAATCTACGGGTCCTGATGGCATATCAGCTTAATTTATTCATAAGAACTGGGATATCGTTGGACCTAGTCTAGTTAGAACTATCCAAGATTCTATAACTTTTGGCAATATTCCTGATGAACATTGCAATTCGACAGTCATTCTCATCCCAAAAACTCAAGTTCCTGAGAAATGTGAGAACCTAAGGTCAATCTCTCTAAATAACATCACCTTGAAGACTGCCTCCAAGCTAGTAGTCGAGAGGATAAAACCCTATATAGCAGGAAGGGTATCCCAGGCCCAAAGTAGCTTCATACCAGGACGCAAGATATCTGACAATCTTGTTGTCGTGCAAGAACTTATCCATGCCATGAAACGAAGACAAGGAAAGGCAACAATGGCAATTAAAGTAGACCTGACAAAAGCTTATGACCATATGTCTTGGGATTTCATCAGGGACACGATCCATCGGGTCAAACTCCCACAGAACATCAGAAACTACATCATGGAGTCAATCTCAAAGGGGCATACAACCATAGCTTGGAATGCTAAAAATGCTAGACCGTTCAAAGCAAGTCGAGGCCTCAGACAAGGGGATACCCTATCCCCATACCTTTTTGTTTTGTTCCTAGAATGCCTCATCCAGATCATAGAACTCAAAGTTACACAAGGTGATTGGAATCCGGTAAAACTAAGCAAGAAGGGACCCTTTATCTCCCATGTTTGCTTCGTAGATGACTTAATCTTATTTGGTCAAGCTTCAGTGACACATATGAATGTACTTAAGGATTGCTTCCACATTTTTTATCAGGCGTCTAGCCAATCGATCTCTGAGGAGAAAACAAGAATCTATTTTGCAAGGAGTGTAGATGTGACTATGAGAAGAAAAATTAAAAGAACAACTAGATTCCAATCAACAAAAGACTTAGGGAAATACCTAGGAGTCCCAGTTCTTCATCACAAAGTAATGAAGCATACCTATAGTGAGGTGATCAACACAGTATCAAATAGAATTGCAGCCTGGGCTACGAGGAGCCTTTCGCTAGCTGACAGGGTGTGTCTAGACAAAGCCACCTTAGCAGCTATTCCTACTTACGTCATGTAAACAACATGACTTCCTTTGTAACTTTGTGATAGAATTGATAATACCATCAGAATTTTATATGAGGAGGATCTTATAAGGCGCACAACTTTAGCCCTTGTTGCTTGGGACAAAATCTATTGTAGCAAAGATAAAGGGGGCCTTGGTATGAAGAAGATGAGATATTGGAATCAAGCACTACTTTACAAACACTCCTGGGAACTGGATATAATGCGATGATCTCAGTGGTGCATGGGCTTGAGAGACTATTTTAATAAAGCCACAACGGGAAAGCTATACAGCCTGTCTAAGCTTCACAGCGTTGACATTGCAGCCAAATCGTTCATCGAGGAGAACTCTTATCTGGTACTCATGAACGGACACAACATCAATGTTTGGGAGGACTGATGGTGGAGGAATGGACAAATACTCAAAGAGAACACACTTAACCCTATTCCAGTAGAGCTTGCAGACTTGAAAGTAAGTAGTCTCGTGGATTTGCAAGGAAATGGGGACATCCCTTTCCTCAATGAATGGCTACCACCGAGCATAGTAGAGGAAATCACAAGGTTAGATACCCCTAGGGACATAGATGGTGGGGATCTCAGAGTATGGAATCACACTAAAACTGGCCTTTATTTGACCAAGACACCATATCACAAGCTAATGGAAGGGAGGTGCCGCCCAATCTGTGGCAACTGGATGAAAATCTGGAATGCTAAGACCTCTCCCCGCATCAATTGTTTTGCTTGGCTCATGTTGCACGAAGTAGTATTGACAAACATGAGAAGAGTTAAATGAAACATCAGCACTGACCCTACCTTCCCGCGCTGCCGAAATGGGGATGAATCTATGATTCTTGTGATCAGGGATTGTGACCATGCAAAGGCTGTGTGGAAGATCCTTTATCAGGATAGGGATATCACACAATTATTTAGTAATAACAATCTTTTTGGCTTGTTTCAGGAACATCTAGGGAACATAAATGAGGCAACAACCCTCTTCTTGACTGCCTACTATCACATCTGGAATTGTAGAAACAAACAAGTATTCCAAAGTGAAATCATCAACCCACAATAGCAAGTTAGGTTCATTGTTAAGGAAGCAAGCAACCAAGCACAAGCGTTGGACAGCACCCGTAGCACCGAACGGGCTCCAAACTCTAATAGGCAGGCGCGGTGGTAGGCTCCACAGCCAAATGCTCTAAAGTTCAACACTGACGCTGCTATAAAACCCAAATATGCGTCCTGCGCTATGGTGGTAAGAGATGCTTTAGGAAAATTGAAAGGAGGGGCAACATTGTAGATACACACCTAGGACATAGTAGAAGCTGAACTCAGAGGGCTGATTTTGGCCATGGAGATCGCACATGCAAACAATGTGGAGATAACCACCTTCAAATCAGACTCGTCACTGGCAATTCTGATAGCTACTACCAAATGCCAGGATAGCCCTAAGTATGCCAAGCTAGCAATGAGGATAAGATCACTGACTAATATGGATTGCTCCATCGTGCACACGTGTAGAGAGATCAATGGAGTGGCCAATTGTCTAGCAAAAATTCACTCAAAATAGCAGGAGAGATACACCTAGTACTCTCTTCCCCTACTGAGATCTATGATCTTCTAGATAGGGACTTATGTAAGGGTAGTAGTACTACCATATTTAATAATGCAAAATTAATTAGTGATTGTATTCTCGTTTTGAATTTGCTCGCAAGGGGAGGGTGGGATGAATATGATTGCCTCCCGACTTCCTTAAAAAAAATTTCACGCTCAATTTTGAATTTGTACGCATAAGTTATGGCACTTTTTGTACTGGGTATATATGTATTTTAGATACTGTGTGATATTGTGCAAATATCTTAGAAGAGTATTTCTAATAATTTATGTGCATTGAAATAAATTGTCTATTTTCCTACAAAATGTAGAATAATATAGTATAACTCTCATTTAAGAATGAAGAGCTAAACTAAGATAATTTGTTCTAAAACTATTTAATAGGTAATAATTTATTGTCAATTTAATATTAACAATGTAAAAATAAGGGTGATGAGTTTTCACTCATCAATGATGATGATGATGATGAGGATGATTATGATGATAATGATTAGTATTATTATTATTATTATTATTATTATTATTATTATAATAATATTAATTATTATTATTACTACTACTACTATGATGATGATGATGATGATGATATTAATGATGAGATGATATTGAATATCATTGTTGATGTTGATGTTGATGATATAAGCTTGCTTCATGATGATCTAAGTTTGTTCTTGGAAGGACAAGTACGCTTTGTAACATGATATGAGTTTGAACATAAAACCCTACATAATATAGCATCATGTTTGATGTATATGGCTCGGTTGATGTGATACACATAATTAGTAGGTTGGCAGGCTTGCATATCTTTGTGTGGTATTTTTTGAGATATGGTTTGGGAAAAAACGGGGCTTAATCTCTTAAGAAAGGAGGACCTCTACCTTGGTACATACAAAAAGGGTGACCTCTTTGTAAGGGTCAACTCGATAGGGGAGAAGGTCAGAGTACGTAACCTCCAACACATATGAAAAGTTGAAAAACATGAATGATAAAATACATTATGATGAGTCCCTATCTAGACTAATTATAAGTACATGAGTTTAGTTACATAGTGTGACGTTCCCATGAGAATGTAGAAATCCTAGATTTCTTATGAAAAGATCTAACCCTAGAAATTGAGGCGTTTGAATATTTGTATATTTTCCATCTAGGTGAAGGAGATATTTTGAAAACCTAAGATGACGTGATTGATGAATGATCAACATGACAAGCCTCATACTTGGGGTAAGTGGTTCTGTGTGTAGGAATCTAGTGGTTGCCCTTTCTTTCGAAAGTTGAATACAAATTTGGCTATGGGTAGTTGGTTGTGGTTAGCAAGTCTTGTTGGACATACATAGGTCTTATCTTGAGTGGCTCAAGATTGTGGAGCTCTCTTTAGATACAAGTGAGATGACTTTGAAACTTGATGTCGATGATAATGTTGTAAGGAGGCGGGATCACCCCCTTACTAAAAATAAAATTAGAAGAGTTAACATCCATTCCATACACACTCAAAGGTATGTTGGAATAGGTATAAATTTTCCAAATTTATTATAATGGTATGCAAAAGATAAAAGTGTAACTGCGGAATAAAAATAACTGACTATATTCAACTTTCATAAAAGATTACACAAGTACATCAAAATCTCCCATTAGAGTTTTCAACAAGATACATCAAAAAGGATCTAGATAGAGGGAAGTCTAAATTACTTCAAATCTGGTCTCTAGAGCAATATCTCCAAGTGCTAGGTCTGTGCCCAAAGCTATGTTCTCCTGGTTCAACTCAATAGCTTGTCCTAACCTGGGTGGTTGGGAGAGAACACAAAAAGGGAAAGGAAAACAAAGTATGTGTCAACATTATGAAAAAGTACAAGACATAAGTAAATAACATGAAACATAAAGATATTGAATCATCATAGAGAAGGCCAAGAGAATGAGGCATAATCAAATAGATCATTGCCATAAAAAAATATAACAAAAGAATTGCATGCATGATTAATATTGACTACTTTAACTAAGTAGGGTTGAGGAACCTATCGGACCTTCAACCTATAGGTGAGGGGAGAATTAATACATTCCCAGTCACCTATACAAATTTTATAGGGGAGAAATAACACATTCCCCAGGGGGAGAATAAGACGTTCCCCTGGGTGAATCAACATGCCCTAACTCTGGGTGGTTGTTGTTGACCTAGGTGTCGCATATTGCCCATATTTTGATAATGACTTAACCATTCCATTCATATGTATCTAACATTTCTAATTGAGATCATTGCAGACATTAGATACAAGAAAAGAATCAAAATTCACTCAAAGCTACTCTCCCGGCACATGCAAAACATGTGACTTTCACCCGCTTTGTAATATAGCCCTTAGAGGCTTAGAGCAATTTTTGTAATCACTTAAATTCATGTTTTGCATTGTATCTAAGATGGATAAAATGATTGGAACTCAAAAATCCATCATTTATACAGTTTTTGGAAATTCCAAAATACCCCTTAACAGGGATTTTGTCGGCCGAATTACAAACTCGGCCGATCCATGTATTGAGGAATTTTCTGGGCTGTCGGCCGAGTTTCAATGCCAGGAAACTCGGCCGATCCACTGGTCAGTCAAAACCAAAGGATGACTGATCGGTCGAGTTTCCCCCTGGAAACTCGGCCGACAGATTCCCTGTTGGTTTTGTCACCTAGTGTGTCGGCCGAGTTGCCTTTATTGAAACTCGGCCGATCGAACTGTACTGGAATGCAGAAAAAGCAATTCCAACCGTTGGAGAAGTTGGTGGGACTCAAAATAGATCCGTTGCAAGTTGTAAAACGGCTAGTTTGTGCCACTTAACTCACCCAACCTCAAAGGGACACCCTCAACTATAAATAGGACCTCTTGGACTTCATTCCAAGGTTGCTCATTCACATATGCTTGGTTCTATCCTTAGTTGAGTGGTTTCCAACCTTTGAGCCCCCTTTCTCTCTCTACCTTCAATGCAAAAACGTGAGTAAGAGTGAGTTAGGATCCCTTTGTAAGAGAGCTACCATTTGTTCATTGTAAAGCTCTCCATCTTCATTCTCCCACCTCCATTCCATAATGAAGATTGTTTGAAGCTACTTCTCCGAGTGAAAGAGGAGTTGCTGCTGTTCTTCTCCAAGTGAAGGGGAAGATGTGTTGCTGATCTTCAAGGGTGAAGATTGATCGTTGCTCCAGCTCCCTTGGTGGAGGGAAAACGTGAGCAAGCTCTCCGAGTGAAGGAGAGGTGCAAGGCGAAGGGCAAGCAAGATAGGTAATTCCTTCAAGGCCGAAGACCAGAGCAAGAGTGGGTAAGTCCTTTAGAGAAGGCGGAAGACTACTTGCTTGGTGGGTAAGTCCTTGGTGAGGTAGAAGATCTTGGCTTGTTATATAAGACCTTGGATGGTTGGTTGTTGTAGCTTGTAATCTTATTTTTGTGAGAAATATAAGAGCCTCAAGTTACAAATCCTAGAGCCTAACCAACTCTAGGTAGTGGACTGACTTGATCCTAAGTTTAGGACGAGGAACCACTCTAAACCACCTGTCCAAGTGCATGTTTATCCATATCTCTTACCCTTGCTATGAATGCTAGCTTAGGACATCAAATTACTGTTTTGCTTCAAATTACACTCGTAATATAATTTGGTGGTTTAATCTATCTTGTGAAGTTTGTGAAGCTCTATTCAACCCCCCCCTTCTAGAGCCCATTGATCCAACAAGTGGTATCAGAGCGGGTCTTCTCCAAGCTACTTCAACAAGTAGGAGAAGATGGGCGATTCGGCTCTCGGTTCACTCAACCTTGAGGGAAGCTACTCCACAAGACCCCCGGTCTTCGACGGCACCAACTTCCTATATTGGAAGAGAAGGATGCAGTTCTACATCCAAGGAGTTAGCTACGAGATGTGGAAGATAGTCCACCTCAAGTACGACGAGCCGAAGGGGAACATCACAACATGGACGGACGAAGAGATGAAGCGTGCTCAACTAAATGCTAAAGCCATTAGCATCATCTACGCTGCCCTCTCTCCATCGGAATTCAACCGCATCTCTTCATGGGACACCGCTCATGAGATTTGGCACAAGTTATGTGTCACCTATGAAGGGACGGAGCAGGTCAAGGAGGCCAAGATCTACATGCTCGGAGGCCTACTTGAAAATTTCAAGATGGGGAAGAATGAAAGGGTTGCGGACATGTACACAAGGCTCAACGTCATCCTCAACAGCCTTGCAGCCCTTGGGAGTGTCATGGATCGAGGCACCATCAACGCCAAGATCTTGAGGTCTCTTCCAAAGAGATGGGAGCCGAAGGTGACTTCAATTGAAGAAGTCTACAAGCTTAGCGAGTTGTCAACCGAGGAGCTGGTTGGTAACCTACAAGCTCACGAACCAAGGCTCGACAAGCAAGAGGAAGAGGAAAAAAGGGAAGAGAAGGAGACAAGAAAGATGAAGGACACGGCCTTCAAAGCTCATGTCGAAGAAATGATGAGGCAACAACAGCTTGCCATGAAGTCTCCTTGCCCCTCCTCAAGCGAAGACGAAGGTGCTAATGACCATGAAGCCAATTACTCCAAAGGAAGACACTTCAAGGGAAAGCAATCCTCCTCCACTCCTAGGTGCTATGAGTGTGGCCAAAAGGGCCACTACAAGAATGATTGCCCAAAAGTCAAGAAGGGCTATCATAAGGGCAGTCACAAGAAGGATGACAAATACAAGAGAGAATCCAAGTACAAGAAGAAGGACAAGAAGGAAAGACGATCCAAAGATGCAGCTCATGCGGCATGGGAGGAGTCTTCTACTTCAAGTTCATCTTGTTCCGAGGATGGAGAATGTCATCTTGCACTTATGGCATCTACTAGTGAAGAGGTAATGGAGGTAAGTGAGGTAAGCAATGTAAGTGATGAAGCTTTACTTGAATTATCTAAAGAATCTATCATTGAAATGCTTAGTGAATGTCAATCATCTCTTGCTAAATGTAAAGCTAAAAGAAAGAGATTAGGAAAGATAATAGATGATCTATATGCCAAGATTGACATTCTTGATGAAAATGAAAAGTTACACCTTGATAGTATAGATTCTTTGCAAGAGCAACTTCAAGACCTTGAACTTCAATACAATGGAGTAGAGGTTGAGAATGGTGCTTATCTTAAAACTATTGAAAGTCTTAAGATCGAGAACCAAAATTGCCTAGATGAGTTAGATGTTCTAAAAACTGAAAATGTTGAACTAAAACTCATTGATGATGCTAGGAGAGAGGAAGTTCATTGTTATCAAAAAGAAATTGCTATGCTTAAATCTGAAAATGCTAGATTGCTTGCTCAAACAAATGATCTATCCTCTAGACCTATCTTGCCTAGGAATGAAGTTGCTAACTTAACTATTGAAAAAGATTCTCTTCTTACTAAAGCCCTCTGTCTTGAGGCCGACCTGTTGCATGCTAGAGAAGATCTTGATAGTTTATCTACTACTATTAAAAATCTTAGTGATGATAATGCTAAATTAAGATCTACCTTGCAAAGGTTTCTTTCCGGTAAAAAGTCTCTAAATGATGTTCTAGAGCACTCTACCAAACAAATTGGTACTAGTGGTCTAGGATACGATGAGAGTATCCCAAAAGGTAAGAAGAAGAAGAAAGGTAAGAAAAAGAGTGTGGAAACTCCAATTCTCAATGGAGAGTCTTCCGGCTCTAAAAATCCCATGGTATGTATGCATTGCAAATGTGATGATCATTATTCTACCTATTGTCCTTACAAGCCTAAGGGGACCAACCCAAATATGAAATGGGTCCCCAAGCTAACCCCGGACCCCAAAGTTTGAGTTGGGTTCCGACATCCTCTTTTCTTGCAGGTCACAAAGAAATGGATTGTTGATAGTGGCTGCTCTAAGCACATGACTGGAGAAATCAGCCATTTCAACAAATTTGTGAAGAAGAAAGGAGGATCGGTAACCTTTGGGGACAACAAAAAGGGTAAGGTTATAGGTGAGGGTGATGTAGGTAATGATTTGTGCATTAAAAATGTTTTGCTTGTTGATGGCCTACATCACAACTTGATTAGTGTGAGCCAATTATGTGATAATGGTTATCTTGTGCTCTTTACTTCCTTAGAATGCTTGCTTCTAGATTCCCTGTCCTATAATGTCATATATAAGGGAACTAGAAATGGTAATCTATATGTGATAGTTCTTGATGCTTTAAAGCCCATACTAAATAGATGCTTAGTCGTGGATAAAAACGATCTTTCGCTTTGGCATCGACGTTTGGGTCATGTGAACTTGCATCAAATGAAGAAACTAGACAAAAAGGACTTGGTTCGAGGACTTCCCAAATTGGATTTTGAAAAGGATGAGGAATGTCAACCTTGTACACAAGGAAAACAAACCAAATCCTCTTTCAAGTCAAAAGGGGTCATGAGTACCAAGAGAGTCCTAGAGCTTCTTCATATTGATCTTTTCGGACCTATGAGAACACAAACGCTTCGCGGCTCCAAGTATTGTCTTGTTATCGTCGATGATTTTTCTAGATATACTTGGACTTTCTTTCTTGTTTCCAAAAGCGACACCCTTGACGTTTTCTCGAGCTTTTGCAAACGAGTCGAAAACGAAGCTTCTTGTCATGTTGTTTCCATCCGTAGTGATCATGGGGGAGAGTTTGAAAATGATCTTTTTGAACGTTTTTGTGAAACATCGGGTTATTCGCACAATTTCTCTTCTCCTCGCACACCCCAACAAAATGGAGTTGTTGAGAGGAAGAATAGATCGCTACAGGAAATGGCTAGGACCATGCTTCTTGAGTATGACACTCCTAAGAAGTTTTGGGCTGAAGCCGTTAGCACCTCATGTTTTGTGCAAAACCGAGTTTTCACCCATCCGACTTTTAAGAAAACCCCCTATGAACTATGGCGTGGTAGGAAGCCGTCGATTGATTTCTTTCATGTGTTTGGATGTCCATGTTTTGTTTTGAAGACCAAGGACTCTCTCGACAAGTTTGATCCGAAATCCTACAAGGCTTTCTTCCTAGGCTATAGCACTACTAGCAGGGCTTTTAGAGTATTTAACATAGAACTATCTAAAATAGAAGAATCCATAAATGTTAAATTTATTGAAACTAACCCTGTTGTTGGCAAGCCTATTGGTGATAATGATGTTGCAGATGAAATCATTCCTATCCTCAAAGATCTCAACATCAAAGATAAAGGTAAGCAGGTTCAAGAAGAAGATCAAGAAGAAGAAGAGAAAGAAGAAGAAAGGAAGGATCCCACTCCCCGCTTCGCCAAAGATCACCCCAAGGAGTTGATCATAGGCAATCCATTTGAAAGAGTAAGGACACGGGCTGCACACAACAAAGAACAAGCAGACAGCGCCTTCATCTCTCAAATGGAGCCGAAGAACATCAAGGAGGCCCTTGGTGATGATGAGTGGATCCTTGCCATGCAAGAAGAGCTTGAGCAGTTCGAGAAGAGCCGAGTGTGGACCTTAGTGCCAAGACCAAACAATAGAAAGATCATTGGCACCAAATGGGTCTACCGCAACAAGCTTGATGAGCAAGGAAAAGTGGTAAGAAACAAAGCAAGGTTAGTAGCTCAAGGTTATAATCAACAAGAAGGTATTGATTTTGATGAAACCTATGCGCCTGTTGCTAGATTAGAATCTATTCGCATGCTACTTGCCTTTGCTAGTTATAAAAATTTCTTGCTTTATCAAATGGATGTTAAAAGTGCGTTTTTGAATGGTACAATTGAGGAGGAAGTATATGTTGCTCAACCTCCGGGCTTTGAAAATGATAAGTTACCCAATCATGTTTATCTCTTGCAAAAAGCTCTCTATGGTCTCAAACAAGCACCTCGAGCTTGGTATGAGAAACTAAAGAACTTTTTGTTAGATAATGGGTATATCATGGGCAAAGTTGATTGTACCTTGTTTCTAAAACACACTTCTACCCATTTTCTCATCATTCAGATATATGTTGATGATATTATATTTGGCGGAACTGACCTTGATCTTTGCAAAGAGTTTGGTTCTCTTATGCAGAGTGAATTTGAGATGAGTATGATGGGTGAGCTGACCTTCTTCCTAGGCTTCCAAATCAAGCAGACCAAGAATGGTAACTTCATCAACCAAGGCAAATACACGCTTGAGCTTCTAAAACGCTTTGGGATGGAGAACATGAAGCAAATGGACACGCCCATGTCAAACACTGCCAAACTTGACAGGGATGAGGAAGGTGAGAAGGTAGATGAGAAGCTCTATAGAGGTATGATTGGAAGTTTACTTTATTTAACTGCCTCTAGACCTGATATAATGTTTAGTGTTGGCTTGTGTGCCCGCTTTCAATCAAGCCCTAGGAAATCACATCTTATTGCCGTCAAGAGGATTTTGAGGTATCTAGCCAAAACTCCAAATTTTGGACTATGGTACCCTAAGTCAAGGGACTTTACTCTTGTGGCATATAGTGATGCTGACTACGCAGGTTGCTTAATTGATAGAAAGTGCACAAGTGGCACTTGCTTCCTCTTGGGACCATGCTTGGTGTCTTGGTTCTCCAAGAAACAGAGCACAGTGGCATTATCAACTACCGAAGCTGAATACATTGCAGCCGGAAGTTGTTGTGCCCAGGTCCTATGGATGAAGCAAATGCTCCAAGACTTTAACATTCATTTTGATGCTTCTCCTATTTTCTGTGATAATACTAGTGCAATTAATCTTTCATATAATCCAATATTGCATAGTAGAGCTAAACACATAGAAGTCCGCCATCATTTTCTCCGTGATCACATTGTCAAAAAGGATATTTATATCACACATGTGGATACGGAAAATCAGTTGGCTGACATTTTCACTAAACCGCTTGCTAGAGATCAATTTAATTTCATTAAGTCAAAATTGCTAATAACCTCTCTTGATGATGTTGAATTGCTCTCTAATTAGCTGGTTACATGTTATGTGTGTTGCTCATGCTTATAAATGCCTTGTTTGCTTAAAATGCTTGTTTTTGATAAATATCTCTATTGGTTTTATCTCTTTTTCGGGTATTTTTCGCAAAACGAGTTTTTATCGACAAATAGTACACTATGATGATGAGAATGTGCCTAAATGTGTTTAAAATACATCCTAGATCCCTCAGAAAAATTGCCCTAGGTCGTATGAGGCTAGGACTAGATTTTAGGATTTCTCACATCAGGGTTTTTGTCGGCCGAGTTGGAAACTCGGCCGATCGGTCGGGCGCAGGGTGTCTGTACACTCTGTCGGCCGAGTTTCCCCACCCTGGAACTCGGCCGATCGATGGCAGACGGGTTTTATATATATAGGATTCGGCCGACTTGCTCCCTCTCAACTAGAGCAAAGTCGACCGAACCCTAGCCGCCCAAGCCCGACTCCTCCTCTCCTGGTCTTTTCCTCCCTCTCTTCGGCCGTTCTTGCCCCCAAAACGGCCCCCTTGTGTGCCCTAGCTGCTTGTACGGTTCCGTTGCTACATTTTTCTCCGTGTGGATCGGCGCCCTTCTCTCCGTTTCTTCTCCGATGAGGTCGCAACGTCAGAAACGCGCCGTTCCCGCTCCTGCTCCTTCGGTTCCTCTAGCTCCGAGGTATATGTCCTTTGACAACCTCTCTTTCGTGGACAATACCGCGGTTGCACGGTATAAAGAGCTTCTCCCTCGATCTCCTTTTCCTTTTCGTGCTCTTTATCAACCGCATTGTTTTCACGCCGATCTTTTTGAGGCGAGTCAAGTGTTTCGCACACACCATCTTGACGCCTTTAGCATCGAGGATCCAAAATTTCACAATCTCAAGTATAGCACCAAGGCTGTCCGCCAATTCTACGCAAACTTGCGGTGGAATTACGACACTTTGGTTCCTCCCTCGGATACCTCGATTGTCTTAACCTCTATGATCGCCGGACAACCGTTTCATATCACCGAGCGATCCTTTAATCTTTACCTAAATGGCAACGTCGGCACGGCCTCTTGGACCACCTCATATCCCGATTATTTCGATCTTTTGCGTCCCGAGGACATCTATAAGGCACTCGAGATAGACTTGTCGGATATTCACAAATTCCTCAAGCTTCCCGAGTTTCCTTATAGAAAGAAGGGCACCCTGCCTTCTTCTGCTCTGTCCTCCCCTCGCCGTGTGTTGGCGTTTGTTCTTAGTTGCAATGTTCACCCAAAGAAAAACCAAACGGACATAGCCGAGAACACTGCCATGATGATGTATCTCCTCTTGAACAATCATGGAGTCAAATGGGCACGGTATATCCTGCACCATATGACATGTTTTGATTCTGGAAAGAACACGAAGGGCACCCATCTTCCTTATCCTGCCCTAATCTGTGGACTTTTCTAGTTTGCCACTGGTAAATCTCTTTTCACCGATTATCTCTACCGACCTGATCGAAAAGGGGTTTACATCAGTGAGACCACTCTCCAGAAGAGTGTCCCTACATCTGGTGCATCATCTTCTTCTGCTCCACCACCACCACCACCTCCATCATCATCGGATGCACCTCCTCCTCCACCATCATCAGCTACACCACCACCTCCTGAGCCATCTTTCCAACCTCCTCCACACCCGGCTTTTGCCGATTTTCATGTTTCCAATGAGGCCCTCATGGGGTATCTCATGCATCAGCAAGCCTACAACATGCAGGTCCAACAACATCTTCATGAGGACCTCTGCCACATCATGTCATCTATGTCTCTCTCCTGCCCGCAGCCCTACCCCACCTACCAGCCCTACCCCGGTGACGACTACGCTTCTTATGCGTATAGTCAGTTCTATCCACCTCCACCACCCTCTGCTTCCGCTGACCACTCTGCAGGTGGATACTCTCACCCTTCCCCGGTGTTGGCGCTTCCAGGTGGACGCTTGTCCGAGCTACTGGCCCAGTACACCTCGACTGCTCCTCCCATTGAGATAGCTTATGAGCTCCATGCTCTGGGCATGTCTTGGGCTGAGCAGAGCGCGAGATGGCCTGGACGGGCTTTTGGTCCTACAGACGAGGATATGCCAGATCAGGACGATGCCGAGTCAGATGAGGCGACTGCGACAGATGCTGATACGGATGCTGACGATGATGATGCTGCTGATGAATAGGCTACACCGGCTGATGCCCCTCCTTCTGATGGAGACGAGGACTACCAGCCCGATGAGGACATGGATGCTGCTGTTGATGACGTCGACATAGATTAGTATAGCTTAGAGTAGATGTGTCTAGTGTAGTCTCGCATGACCATGTCATTTTCTTTAGGGACTATGTTTGTATCATCTATATTAGGCACATTATCTGAGATGTACTATGGCTTTTCCGCTTGTCCTTGTAGCTTTTGGTTTTATGTTTTGGATACATTTTGTATGACTTATCTTATCATGTAATCCATATTTTGATGAATGACAGTTGGTTGTTTTCATGAATTATCTTTGTGCTTCTCTGTCTTAATATGCTATGTTTGATTGAGTGTTTTGGAGAAGACCTGGTTTGTATGCTCTTCTACCCCCCTGCCTTTTTGAGATGACAAAGGGGGAGAAATATACCTCAATCATATTGCCATCATATTGCTTTTAGTGCTTGTATGGTTCTTTTCTTGTCTTTAAAACTTATATATCTTGACTTGGCTAGAATCATACAATATATATATGCTATGGCTGTTTGTGTGTTAACTAACAATGCAGGGATGAGTAAGCATGAATTGAGGGGGAGCATTACAAGACTGATCATATTTGCATCCCCTTGCAATTCTCTAAGCAAAGGTATAATTTTTCATATTCTTTTCAATATGTTGAGGAATGGTTTGTCATTGTCAAAAAGGGGGAGAATGTTGACCTAGGTGTCGCATATTGCCCATATTTTGATAATGACTTAACCATTCCATTCATATGTATCTAACATTTCTAATTGAGATCATTGCAGACATTAGATACAAGAAAAGAATCAAAATTCACTCAAAGCTACTCTCCCGGCACATGCAAAACATGTGACTTTCACCCGCTTTGTAATATAGCCCTTAGAGGCTTAGAGCAATTTTTGTAATCACTTAAATTCATGTTTTGCATTGTATCTAAGATGGATAAAATGATTGGAACTCAAAAATCCATCATTTATACAGTTTTTGGAAATTCCAAAATACCCCTTAACAGGGATTTTGTCGGCCGAATTACAAACTCGGCCGATCCATGTATTGAGGAATTTTCTGGGCTGTCGGCCGAGTTTCAATGCCAGGAAACTCGGCCGATCCACTGGTCAGTCAAAACCAAAGGATGACTGATCGGTCGAGTTTCCCCCTGGAAACTCGGCCGACAGATTCCCTGTTGGTTTTGTCACCTAGTGTGTCGGCTGAGTTGCCTTTATTGAAACTCGGCCGATCGAACTGTACTGGAATGCAGAAAAAGCAATTCCAACCGTTGGAGAAGTTGGTGGGACTCAAAATAGATCCGTTGCAAGTTGTAAAACGGCTAGTTTGTGCCACTTAACTCACCCAACCTCAAAGGGACACCCTCAACTATAAATAGGACCTCTTGGACTTCATTCCAAGGTTGCTCATTCACATATGCTTGGTTCTATCCTTAGTTGAGTGGTTTCCAACCTTTGAGCCCCCTTTCTCTCTCTACCTTCAATGCAAAAACGTGAGTAAGAGTGAGTTAGGATCCCTTTGTAAGAGAGCTACCATTTGTTCATTGTAAAGCTCTCCATCTTCATTCTCCCACCTCCATTCCATAATGAAGATTGTTTGAAGCTACTTCTCCGAGTGAAAGAGGAGTTGCTGCTGTTCTTCTCCGAGTGAAGGGGAAGATGTGTTGCTGATCTTCAAGGGTGAAGATTGATCGTTGCTCCAGCTCCCTTGGTGGAGGGAAAACGTGAGCAAGCTCTCCGAGTGAAGGAGAGGTGCAAGGCGAAGGGCAAGCAAGATAGGTAATTCCTTCAAGGCCGAAGACCAGAGCAAGAGTGGGTAAGTCCTTTAGAGAAGGCGGAAGACTACTTGCTTGGTGGGTAAGTCCTTGGTGAGGTAGAAGATCTTGGCTTGTTATATAAGACCTTGGATGGTTGGTTGTTGTAGCTTGTAATCTTATTTTTGTGAGAAATATAAGAGCCTCAAGTTACAAATCCTAGAGCCTAACCAACTCTAGGTAGTGGACTGACTTGATCCTAAGTTTAGGACGAGGAACCACTCTAAACCACCTGTCCAAGTGCATGTTTATCCATATCTCTTACCCTTGCTATGAATGCTAGCTTAGGACATCAAATTACTGTTTTGCTTCAAATTACACTCGTAATATAATTTGGTGGTTTAATCTATCTTGTGAAGTTTGTGAAGCTCTATTCAACCCCCCCCTTCTAGAGCCCATTGATCCAACAGTTGTACATAAGTACCATACTATAGCTAAATAGTCTAAAAAAATAATCATGCTAGAAAAGAATCCATGACAAGTAATATCATCACATAAGTAGAACATAGTAGTGGGGTACCAAGACCCAAGAACGAATATCTCAAATCTGATTTTGAGGCTATTTGAATAAGAGAAGTATTAATCAAGGAAATAGGATTCTTTTCAAGCCTCATTAGGGAAAATAGGGTTGGTTCACAATCATCCCAACTTAGGGTGTAAGGAATGCACATACCTCTCATACTGATATCAATTACTAACTTTCACCACGTTAATTGAGTCTAAGTTCCACTTTGCCTATTTTCAATGTATTTTTTTTAACAGAAGCTAGGAAGCTATTTTATTCAACCTGCCTTTCTCCTATAGGGATCAAAACTGGAGAAAATACATTATTTGTAGTGAAACTAAACATGGTAGGACTCCTACCATTACATAATAGAAAATAGATGGGTAGACCCACAGGGTCAAGATGAGGGTTCATGTAGATATGACCCTCGTTATAGTTTTTGAGGTGATGCTTTGCTAGCACATCTTCTATCGCCATACACTGTCTAGGCAAGTTAAGAATGCTCACATCCTCCAGTTCATTAAGGAAAGTTCTAATATCCTACAACCAAGGGTGGTAAGTAGGGTAGTCCGATAGGTTACCATTGATGGACATAATTGCTTTGTTGTTGTCTGTGATAATTGTCAGTGGCTCATGATGATTGCTAATATGTATGTGCAAAGCCAAATGATTGGTCCTAATCTCGACTTCTATTACTGAGTGAGTAAAGAAGGTCTTGGCCTCACCTCTAGTCCATTACCCTTCTATGTTGAAGGTAGTAGCTTCCGTAGTTGCCATGTCTTCCTTGACTGCTGCATCCACAATAGTAGTTGTTCTCCCTAACAATTCAGACCACTGGGTGGTATCAATCTCCCCTCGTCTAGACACTGGGGGTTGTCCCCTCCTTTTCCTGATAGCCACAAATTTACTTATAGCTTCTAAATAGATGAGATATCTATTGGGGTTTGTGCTAGTTTGTTTGAAGATCATGGCATTCTTGGCTCGCCAGATTGTCCAGCAAGCGATCGCAAATCTCGTTTTGTCTTCCTCTTTAACTTCCAGGTACTTTGATAACCATACTTGAACTTGTAGTTCCTGTTGGTTTCTCATGTTGGCTGGCATGTTCAATTTAAGCCACACTTCTCTAGCCAAGGGGTAGAGCCAAATTGCATGTAAAGTGTCTTCATTTTCTGCTCTACAACATGGGCATATGGAGCAGTCAATAAACTTTCATTGTTTCCTACTGGTGTTGGTCATTATGGCCTCGTGAGTAGTTAACCATATGAAGACTTTGATCTTGCTTGGGGTATGAAGATGCCAGATGGTGTTCTAAAGTTTATTGATGGGAAACATGCAGTTTCCATGTATGATGTCATAAGCTGAGCTTGTTGTATAGCAGTTGCTTTCATCATACCTCCATCTCCACATATCGCTGCCCTTGGTGGCGTCTGGGGGTGACAACAGTTGGATCCTCTGAACGCAGCTGGAAGGCAGGTAGGTGTTGAGAAATTCAATATCCCAACCCCCTTGGAGGTTCTTCGCACTCGCAACTTGCAGGTCATGAATATCCTCATCCACATGCTTCTTGCTGATGGACAAGAGGTTGTCATAGTTGGGAACCCAACTATCGGACCAAAAGGCATTAGAGATGCCATTGTTGATAATTTTCAAACGGTGTGCTTTTACAAAATCCATACCTAAGGACAACAATCTCCAAAGAGGAGTGTCTCAACCCTTTTTGGACTAGGCTAATGGCTTGTATATGTGTTTAAGACTTGTCTTCGAAAGGGAGTTGTGAGAGCTTAAAAAATTTCTAGGAGTTCTTCCATATTAAGGCTTTATTCTAGTGCGCCATGGACTTCATACCTAGGCCACCATTTTCAGGCTTGGTGCTGATCATATTCCATGACACAAGGGACATCGGGTGAGGATTATGGCCCCCTCCCTAAATGAATCTTTGTACTATCTTATCTAGCTTAGTACGAACTGATTAGAAGCCCTAATTTCAATGTATTAACTTGTATTAGAGTACATAGTGCACATTAATGTATAGAAACCCTAATTTCAGATGTTTTAGCAAAATATAGATTTAAATTTTGATAATATCACCAATGAACTTATTAGGTTCTCTTGATGAAGAAAACATATTTTTATGTTAATTTTGGAGTTATGATGATTAAGATGTAATTTTTATGGATTTTATTCATCAAATTCATTTTACAAAAACCATCCTTCGTAAAACCATGAAACCAAACCTTGAAAATATTTTTATTAGATATAGATTAATTTTCCAATTCCAAAACATATTTATTTGTCAAATTTGGATAAGCGGATTAGAAGATATGAATTTTTCAATACTAACCAATAGGAAATTGCCACATCATCAAATCGATCAAGATAATTGAAGAGAGAGGGAGAAAAAACCATTTGACCTAAGATTGGGTTTGAAGTTGCATAGGTAACCAAACTAGAGCTTATAGAGATGGTAAAATAGCAAGAAACCAAAACCCTAGAAGAACATGGTAAAAAGAGATGGAGATCGTTGATTTTAAACATAGAAGCATGAGTTTTAAGCATGTAGTATGCAATATATGACAAGGGGGTTATAAAACTCACCTCTAGGAAGGTAAGAAGGTCCAAAAAGAAAGTATCCTGAGATTAGAAGGTCTGGTTGCTCCAAGCCAAGCTCCTTTCTTGAGCAAAGATCACCTTCTCCACTTTAGAGGTGCAAACCCTAGCAAAAGAGCACGAAGATGAGATGTTTTAGGGCACTAGGTGGCTTTTTACCACAGAAGGAAAAAGTTCTAACTAGGAGGAAGGTGGAATAAAGACTAACAACATGAAAATAGGGAAGGAAAGGAGGAAATTTACTAGTTTTGGTCGAAATCATAAAGAAGGAGCTTAGAAACCCTAAATAGAGTAAATTTGGAACCCTAGGAGCCTTCTTCACCAAGGTAAGCACTCTCTTTTACCTTGGGACAACACCTTCATGGACAAATAGAGTAGGAACAATGCTCTAAGATTAGGGAAAGAGAAGTAGAGGATTGCTTCTTGGATTGGGAGGTGGGAAGGGGAAGGCATGGTTTTATAAAGAAGGGGGCAAGTATGAGGTGTCTATGGGACTTTCCATGTGTCCTTAGGCTAGGGCTTCATGGCCATCCAAGAGGACAGTTCATAGACTCTTCTTGTATATGAAAATTCGGTCCTAAAAGCCCCTGGAGACTTGTATGTCATCCCCACCCTCCTTCAAACAAAAATATAACCCCATTGGTTGATAGCTTTTACAGTTAAGCTCATTTATAAAGAGGGTAATCCCTATAATGCCCTTGGAAATTAACACCAAACCAAGGTGCAAATAGGTGCCCCATGGTTCAAAAACTCTAGAATGGTAAGGGAATATCTAAATATTATAATGCATGTGACCATTTACAAAGAAAACCTCTGAATTGGGTAAATTGCATAAAAGTCCAAAATTTGCATATAATTGCATAACTTGCACAATCAACATCAAAATTGGACCAAACCTGAAACATAATCTTGTCTCATGATTTCAAAACACCTCAAAAGGTTATATTAAGGTTTATAGTGCTTAATTATGGTAGTTAAGCTTGTTCAATACATTAATTTAGGTTTGGTGCATTACACTTCTAACATGGATTTATTTACCATTGTTCTACTTAAGTGGTGATTTTACATTTTAGATCCTCAAATAATATTTAACTGAGGTATTTGTGCATAAACCCTTCCATTGGTATAATTATTGAACAAATGTTCACCAAACCACTATAAATTCCACAATTTAAGAATCAAGGACAAAAGGGATTGAAATGAAAGGAAATTTTTGGGAAAGGGCCAAAAAGAGAATATGTCAAAGTTTCGGTATGTTACAACACTCCACCCCTTAAAGAGGATTTTTTCCACAAAATATAAAGCAAATTGATAAGGTTGAGTATGCAACATGTCACCACTAAACTCCAGGTTGTTTCCATAAAAATTCCACCAAAACTTTCACTAACTCAAACTCCTTATTTTTCAATTGCTTAACTTGGGAGTTTAGAATCTTCTCAAGCAACTCCACATAGGTCAGGTTCTCATGGATCACGTAAAGGTTCCACTTTAAGGGTTTGTTTTTAAAAATTTTGGCTTATTAGAATTATATTCATTCGGATATCACATTATCATTATTATTCTTTTAGTTGTGTCATGTCATATTTACTTTGCTTCTAAAAGCGTTATATTTCATTATCATGCACAAACCCAATATATTTCTTATTTATCTCATTAGGAATTTTAGTACAACTAGAGTTATACTTAATTATCTTAATATGCATTATTATATATGACCATTATCTTTAATAATTTGGATTTGGACTCCATTATCGATTGTATAAAATTATTTTTTATGAAATAGGACACTTTATCCAATTTGTTACAATTAATCCAAATAATGTCACATTAATTACTTATATGCATATTAGACATTGTTACTTTACAGTTCTTACTCACATTAATGTCATCATTAATCATTTTCTCATATTTATATACTTCTTATTATTGATTATGAACATTTGTGTGAATCAATTACTTCTCATCAATATTGAAATCATTATATATATTTTAATGATCAAGCTGGGACATATTACATATTAATGATTTGATTCACATACTAAGTCATTAGATGATTAATTAGGTGTGTATTAGAGAATAAGGTGATATGCATTTCATATTGATGACATGATTAATCTATGATTTATGTGTATTAATGTGTGTTATCTAATTACACCTAGTGACACTAATGTATCATGAATGTCATTAAGGATGTATAGGTTATGGTTAGATGATTACAACTTAGGGTTTAGGTTAACATGATCATTTTTCTTCACCTATACCTTCTTAGGATGCATTAAGTACAAGGTTAGATTACAATTATCTTTCCCATCAATCAATAGGGTTTATTGGTTTATGACATAGTCAACATCATGCTTATCCACTATTAGTATTAAAATGTGAGTTACTCTTATTATGTGCATTAAATATTCATTAGGATTCAAACATGTGAACTATTCATTAGATGATCATTATATGTTCTTTTGGATACCAAGAAACATGTGGTTACAACTATAACTTGTTTGGTCAAAACTAAGGACTCAAGCACACTAACTTCCTAATTAGGGAGTTAGGGTTTCTAAAGTCAGAGTTGCTATATTTTGGTATGCTACATGACTCCATCCCCTCAAAAAGCATTTCATCCTTGAAATATAACTATGTAAACATCATCAAACCAACTACTCTCCACCCCTTAAAAGGTTTGACCTACCAAGCCAAACTAATCTAGAGGTAAAAGGGTGAATCTAACTAGACCATATATAAGATGCATCATGCTTCACTGCGCACTCTGATTACTAACTAAACACCAAACTTTAAAGTCTAGGTCTTAGGGATAACTATCCAAACATGTGGTTCTATGGGTCATAAGGGAACTATATTGGGTATCCATCCTTAAACAAGTCATTACGTCTAGGAGACTAGTTTAACATATTAGGGTCCCTAAAGATAAATCATATAGATGTCTAAGGCCACTATTACCTAAAAGCATGCTATTTTAGACAATTCATATCAGCTCAGGCTAGGCCAGTATCATATGGATTTGGGAGTCCTCACAAACCAAGCTAGTGGTGTGGAGGAAAATCTTATCAGCCCCGAAACCCTAATCCTTTCTAGACACCTTTGCCTTCAACTTCATGTCCTAGTAGTTGCCTAAAGGACAAGCTAAACAACCTCAAGTTACTATGGTTACTCATGCATCTTTTAGTTGTAAGTATTTTATGGATCGATTCATCATTATTCTAATGTGAAACTATAGGATCCTAAATCAACCCTTCATCATCTATTGATCAACTCTAGGGCAAACATGTCACTTAAAGGTAAGGCAAGTATTCTAACTAGGGAGACAAAATTGAAATAGTCAGATTTTGACTACCATGGGCTCTGATACCATGTTGTACGGAGGCGGGATCACCCCCTTACTAAAAATAAAATTTGAAGAATTAACATACATTCCATAAACACTCCATGGTATGTTGGAATTGGTATAAATTTTCCAAATTTATTATAATGGTATGCAAAAGACTAAAATGTAGCCGTAGAATAAAAATAGATGACTATATTTAACTTTCATAAAAGATTACACAAGTATATCAAAATCTCCCATTATGGTTTACAACAAGATATAACAAAAAGGATCTAGATAGAGGGAAGTCTAAACAGCTTCCAATCTTGTCTCCAGAGAAACATCTCCAAGTGCTAGGTCTGTGCCCAAAGCTATGTTCTCCTAGTTCAACTCAACAACTTGTCCTAACCTAGGTGGTTGGGAGAGAACATAGCAAAAGGGAAAGAAAAACAAAGTATGTGTCAACATTATGAACAAGTACGAGACATAAGTAAATAACATGAAACATAACGATATTGAATCACCATAAGATGAGAAGGCCAAGAGAATGAGGCATAATCAAATAGATGCTTGCCATAACAAAAATATGACAAAAGAATTGCATGCATGATTAATATTGACTACTTTAACTAAGTAGAGTCGAGGAACCTACCGGACCTTCAACCTATAGATGAGGGGAGAATTAATACATTACCGATCACCTATACAAATTTTATAGGGAAGAAATAATACATTCCCCAAGGGGAGAATAAGACATTCCCCAAGGCGAATTAACAAGTCCTAACTATGGGTGGTTGTACATAAGTACCACTACTATAACTTAAAAGTCTAATACAATCATCATGCAAGAAAAGAATCCATGGAACTTAACAACATCACATAAGTAGAACACAGTAGTGGGGTACCAAGACCCAAGAAAGAATATCTCAAATCTGATTTTCAGGTTATTTGAATAAGAGAATTATTAATAAAGGAAATAGGGTTCCTTTGAAGCCTCATTAGGGAAAATAGGGTTGGTTCACAATCATCCCAACTTAGGGTGTAAGGAATGCACATACTTCTCTTACTGATATCAATTACTAACTTTCACCACTTTAATTGATTCCAAGTTCCACTTTGCCTATTTTCAATGTATTAGCATGTATTAAAGTACATAGTGCACATTAATGTATAGAAACCCTAATTTCATAACTTTTTAGCAAAATTCTGATTTAGATTTTGAAAAATTCACCAATGAACTTATTAGGTTCTCCTGATGAAGAAAACATATTTTTATGTTAATTTTGGAGTTATGATGATTAAGATGTAATTTTTATGGATTTTATGCATCAAATTCATTTTACAAAAACCACCCTTCGTCAAACCATGAAATCAGACCTTGAAAATATTTTTATTAGATAGAGATTAATTTTAAAATTTTAAAAAATATTTATTTTTCAAATTTGGATAGGCGGATTAGAAGATATGAATTTTCAATACTGATCAATAGAAAATTGCCACATCATCAAATCGATCGAGATAATTGAAGAGAGAGGGAGAGGGATAAAGCACCATTTTACACAAGATTTGGTTTGAAGTTGAATAGGTAACCAAACTAGAGCATCTAGATAAGGTAAAATAGAAAGAAATCAAAACCCTAAAAGAACATGGTAAAAAGAGATGGAGATCATCGATTTTAAACATAGAAGCATGAGTTCTAAGCATGTAGTATGCAATATATGAGAAGGGGGTTATAAAACTCACCTCTAGGAAAGTAAGAAGGTCCAAATAGACAGGATCCCAAGATTATATGATCTGGTTGCTCCAAGCCAAGTTCATTTTTGAGCAAAAATCACCTTCTCCGCTTTAGAGGTGCAGACCCTGGCAAAAGAGTATGGAGATGAGATGTTTTAGGGCTCTAGGTGGAGTTTTACAATGGAAGGTCATGGTTCCAATTCGGAGGAAGGTGGAAGGAAGACTAACATAATGAAAATAGGGAAGGAAAGGAGTAAATTTACTAGTTTTGGTCGAAATCAGTAAGAAGGAGCTTAGAAACCCTAAATAGAGTAAATTTGGAACCCTAAGAGCCTTCTTCACCAAGGTAAGCACTCTCTTTTACCTTGGGACAGCACCTTCGTGGACAAATAGAGTAGGAGTGATACTCTAAGATGGGGGAAATATAAGGGGAGGATTGCTTTTTGGATTGGGAGGTGGGAAGGGTAGGCATGGCTTTATAAAGAAGGGGACAAGTATGAGGTGTCTATGGGACTTTCCATGTGTCCTTAGGCTAGGGCTTCATTGCCATGCAAGAGGACAACTCATACACTCTTCTTGTATATCAAAGGTTGGTGCTAAAATCCCATGGAGACTTCTAGGACATCCCCACCATACTTCAAACAAACAAATAACCCCATTGGTTGATAGCTTTTAAAGATAAGCTCATTTATAAAGAGGGTAATCCCTATAATGCCCTTGGAAATTAACACCTTCAAACCAAGGTGCAACTAGGTGCCCCATGGTTCAAAAACTCTAGAATGGTAAGGGAATATTTAAAGATTATAATGAATGTGACAATTTACAAAGAAAATCTCTAAATTGGGTAAATTGCATAAAAGTCCAAAATGTGCATATAATTGCATAACTTGCACAAACATCATCCAAATCGGACCAAACTTGAAACTTAATCTTGTAATGATTTTAAAACACCTCAAAAGGTTAGATTAACGTTTGTAGTACCTAATTATGGTAGTAAATCTTGTTCGATACGTTAAGTAAGGTTTGGGGCCTTACACTTCTAACATGGATTTATTTACCATTATTTCACTTAAGCGGTGATTTTACATTTTAGATCCTTAAATCAGATTTCACCAAGGTATTTGTGCAAAAACCATTCCACTAGTATAAATATTGAATAAATGTTCACCAAACCACTATAAATTTCACAATTTAAGCATCAAGGCCAAAAAAGATAGAAATGAAAGGAAAATATTGGGAAAAGGCCAAAAAGAGAATATGTAAAAGTTTTGATATGTTACAAAGGTCCTTCTTCAAATGATTCTTGATACATGAAATAACATCACTTCATTTAAATTTTGATATATGTACAGTCAGTCACTTTCATATCTAGAACTCATATGAAACCATACCGCATATCAAAATACATAAGACTGAAATTTTAGACTCAAAGTAATGATTCCTATGGGATTCTAGTTTGTATAATCATGATGTTTATACACTTAAATTTTATATCTAAATGAAAAAGGGATAAACATAATTAGTTTGAGTGATAAAATTCGGGTGAAAAACTAAAATGTGCATGAAATCTAATGTAGTGATGAAATGCAAATTCAATGACAGACTTGTTGGAGAGTTATGAAAAAATGAACATGTTCATTTGAATAATCAATTTCATGAATTTGTGATAACTTGAGTTTCATGAGTAAGTGAGCAAAAACCCTAATTTATAAGGATAAGGGTTACAACAATAACTTCAAGTTGATGTCATAATATGATAAAACACCAAGTAATATGAATACATTTTGAGATAGATACACCCTAATTATGAAAACCCATGTGTTCACCGCATGATGGGAGATTTCTTGATACCTAGGGTGTAGTTAATTAACCATGATGAATATGAACGTTGACAATTGATTATGATCTTTGATGAATTTAAAGGACGAATATTCTTTCAAGGAGGCTTGGATGTGTCAACCTATCTTTGCTCTCTTCCCTACTATACTCTTTCTCACTCATCAAGTGGATTCTTACTCTATTTGATATAAATTTCACATTTGGGGTGTTGTGGTCTCCCTACTTGATCACATTAATGATCAATTTCACAATGCATGAATTTAAATTTCAGTTTGATCTAAGTTCAATTCTTCAATAACTCACCATCATGGAATTCAATTTAAACCAAATATTATTGACCACCTTTTTCCCTAATGAATTTCACATTGTAGGGATTTTTATTACAAATCCAATGATGCAAAAATTTCCTCAATTAAACATTTGAAGCCCAAGTATTGGCTATATGAATCTTACCATTTAAATTTTGATTTATTTTAAACTTGAATCTTATTTGGACCCAATGTGGTCCATGGTCCATCCTTTTACCCATTTGGGGTAGGTTGGCACAACACCACGTGGACTATAGATGACCCATCGACAATAATTGTCTCGTACATCCACTAGGTCCTCATTCATTTTCCTTATCAGTTCGTACATCTTTGTGCTGCTAAAATGGTGATATCTAACATCATATAGACATACTACTTGACTCCCTCGATGATAAATATTTGGGCAAAATCCTTAGCTCAACTTCTTCTCTCATTACCCTCCATTTTCCACTCCTTTCATGCACTAACATGGCTTCTAGTTAGTCATCTTGTTCCTCCTAACCCTAGGGTTTCACCACATTGATCCGGCTTAGGTTTCTCCTCTGCACATGTCATTTGTTCCCAAGCCCATCAACCTTGTGTAGCCTAGATGAAGTGGAACAATTGGTTGCTAGGAAGTTTCCCTCCCTTAGTGGCCCTCTACCGGTTGTCTACATGTCATCTCCAACAAGAAGCACCACTAAAGAACCATCCCGTGAGGACACTTTCCAATCGTAGTACTAGTCAATAGCTAGTGGCGGTCCATACTATCTACTATCCATTGGCCCTATGACCACTAGTAGGGAAGCCTGATCCATGGATGTGAGGCACCATAACTGCCAAATCATGAGGACATGTCATCTCTTGACTATGATCTGAGGGATACCAACATGCCACATCATTTTCCCTCACTCCCTCTTCTCGTTTTCTCTCCCATATCTATGAATCGGCGAGACTTGGTGGTCTATTTACTGGCACATTTCCATGGTTGTCATTGATCGACAAACCACATTCTTCAATAAATTGTAGTAACATTTCTCATTATCCACCTTTGTAGTTTTCTTGTAAAATTCAAGAAAAGATATCTTTCATGTACCCTGTATAAATATAGCAAAATTATATATTTGGTCATCTCAAAATGACCCACACAATAAATATAATTACATAATCTAATTCTAGTTCTTGTTATATGATCTTCCAAATGATTCTAATTTTATGTATATTCAACACATTTAACACATTGTGATGATAAATATTAGACCTTGAAGGCTTATCCATCCTCCTAATCTTGAAATATATAATATGGAAGTAGTGTGAACTCAATGCAAGCACAAATCACCATGTTGTTCTTTGATTGACCTTAGTTCACTAGTATCTTGTTCATTAGACTTTGATGTATAACCTTGATCAATGTTGTTACTTGTCATTGGTATCATCTCAAATCTTTTGTTGATCTCAAAATTAGTAAATTTTATCTCTCCATGACTCTTATATCAACTCCTAATACCCTATTTTCTATTTTTATCTATATAGAAATCATACATGAATATGATCCTCTATGTTGATGCATGTTTATATGCTAATCAAATTGTAAAAGTTTACCAAAATTTCCCCCCTCAAGCTCCCTTCTATTTGTGAATCAAAAAGACCATGATGATTAGAGTCCCTCATGTCTAGGTTCAATATATTTTATAGTATGATGATAAATGAGCTCAAATCCACTAGTTTCAAACTAGTATGGCCATATATGGCTTGCTTGTCTTTCTTGTTCCCTGATCTTAACATTGATATAAATCTCATGTCTTATCATTACAAAGAAATAAATGTCATTCCTCATGATCACTTTAATGTGGATGTCCCACTTGGCTCATATTTTGGACTCTAATGATCTAAGTCTTATATGGTGGATATTGCATATATGTTGATATGTTAATACCATGTTTGGACCGTGATGCCTAAATCCTAGGGGACATCCACCTATCTTTGAATATGTTTCCAGTGACTTATTCTTATTCATATAAACAATTTATGTTTGGATCTCATGACTTGATTAATCATGACCTTGGTTACCCTATTGTGAGTCGTTTGACCCTAAAAGGTACATAAGTAACATAAATTGTGAAACAATCATATAAAGTGCATGAAATTGGAAATGGTATGACAATTGAACGACACCTTCATGATTGCCTCTAAATCTGTAAACAATCACCAAATTCCCTGATAACCAACTTGGAGACCTAACTTGTCCAAGACTATAAAATGAATCTAACTAGGGTTAATGAGGAGAATCTAATACATTTAGGTAAGCTTGTTGTCAATTAGGTGGTTTATTATGACTATATGATCAAGGTTAAGTTATGTTTAAATCTATGAATCAGGTATGAGCTTTCAATAGTTATATGATTATTGCTTTATTGCTTGCAATGTGATATGCATATATGCTTGCTTACTTGCTCAAATATTTCCATGTAGTAATCTATTATTGTACTAGATGTTTCTTTGAATGATTTTATAACTTGAACACATAATATAGAATGCCATTATACAATTTGAAACATAGTTTTTCTCAATATATTTGGTCATTGAGATCCCTCAGGTAGAAATAGAGTCATCTTATCTTGAGCACTCACACAGACTGTTTCAATGGGAAGTTGGTCAAAGGCCTTATGAATACATTGTATTCTTGGTATAACTAAAGTAGAATTACATAAAACCTGGGATTTTTTGTTAAGTACTTAACTTGTTTAATATTGTTCATTTACTTATGCAATATTTTCAAATTATGCAAAGCTTATATATATGTATCTTTCTACATTGTAATCCAACACCTAGTGTGTTGACCCACTTGTTTCATGTGTGCTTTAGGTTCAGAGATAAATATCGAGTTGGTGGTTTGATGAGTTGTGTGCATGTATACCTATTGTTGAACATGTAAAGACTTGTATAAATGTACTCTCAATTTTTAATTATATCTTGTAATAAATAACATTGTTATTAATATACTTTTCAAATGTTGAGATTATGTTGGTTACTTTATATTGTTATTTTCTCATGTATGCTGAGATTTTATGCTTCCAAATTCACACTTTGATATACCAAGCTATGGTCGGATGCCTAGGTCCAATCACCATTGACTTCCTAGTCATTTGGAGTTGAGATTTGGGTAAAAAATGATTATGTGACAAAATCCCTATAGCTCAAGATGTTGCATAGGAGACCATATAGAAAAAGATAGATTAGTGAGTTTTAAATCCTTAAAGCTACCAATGTTCATCACATTGTTAATACACCTTCTATGGATGCATGTTAATTCAAAATAAGAGCACAGTGGATCAAATTGTTACAAAATAGTGCCTTTGCAAGTAGACAAGGGGATTATTGTCAGAAACACTTTCTAAAATTTGTGGATAGATGTTCAATGAATTAGAAAATTTGAGTAAGAATTATGCTTCATACTTCTAAATATTCTTTATATGATAAAGGAATGAGGTGGTATAACTCTCTAGAAGGTGGCCCAATCACCACATGGGACCAGCTCCAAAATAAGTTCCTTGAGAATTACTATCCCCCTCCCTCATATACACAATAAGATGTTAGATAACTCAGTTGACACAAATTCGTGGGGAATCTCTATCATAAGCCTGGTAGATGTAACATCCCTGACCTGGGTTATGAAGTAACCCTAGGTGTTTTTCATAAGAAGAGTAATTATATGCATGATTTTGTCTTTTAAAAGTAATTAGGGCTCAAGAGGAATTTATATTACAATTTTAGTCCTTTTTGAATATTGTTGAAATCAATATTTTGCCTATTTTGGACTAAAGTGCAAAGTACCCAAGTTGAGGGGCCTATTTGCAAATTGTGCAGGATAATATGTTCCTCATATGTTAAAGCATCATGGTAATGAAGATGATGCAGAGGTATGGCTTGTGATAGCTTGAATTCCAAGAAAGAGCTGATAAATCAATTTTTGTGCATGAAAACCTAGTTTTGGTGTAATGTGCAATTTACCCAAAACCTAGGGTGCAACATGTAATTTACCACTTCAGTAAGGTCCCTAATGTTTCTTGTCATAAAGTGGAGAAAATAAATTGAGAGGGGAGCCTCATTTAAATTAATTTGAAGGATAGAGAATCTTGATATTAAAATAATCAAGATTTAAGCATAATTGGAACTTTATTTCAATTTAATGCAAAAATAAATAAAATAATTGAAGGGCCTTCAACCAAAATTAAAATTGTGGAATTCATATGTATGAGTGGACATCCTTGAGCTTTAAAGGATCGAAAATATTTTAAGGAGGTGAAATTCCACTCACCTTATTATAAGGAAAAGAATTCCCACTCAAAAAGATATATTAGTATTATAATGAATTGAGGTGCTTAATTTCTTTTCCCTTAATCTATGGATAATGGAAGGGAGTTCGGTGGCTTTGTGTTTGCTTTGCATGCAAGCAAACCAAGGAGGAAGAGGTGGTATTATTTTTGGAATTAGTTGAATTTTAATTAAACATTTTCTCTTTCATCAATTTCCTTATAAAAGAGCCTTTTTCCAACCCACCTAATGACTTTTTCAGATTTCCCTTCTTCCCCTTGCTTGAAAAACCAACCAAGAAGGCTAAGGACAGCACGGAGCACGTCCCCAACCTGTTGGTAAGCCTTTGATCTTCGTTGTTCATGATTTCATTGTGAAAATCATAAAACAATGTGTAATTCCTTCATTTCTTCACTCCATCTTCAACCCTAGCCGATTCTTTCACTCCAAAAGGTTGAGAAACGACCTAGGGTGGTTGCTAGAGCTTCAACCAACATTGGAGACGTGAATCTTGGAGCTTTGGATCAGATTTGAAGGCGGGTTTTATAACTTGAACCCTTCTACATTGTTATTCAACTATCAATCATGCAATTTTGTTGATTTCTTCATCTTTTTTGTTAATTGCTTGTTGTAATTGGTAAATTCATGAAATAAGATACATTCGGAGTTGCAGGGACGAAGGTATATGATGATTACATCATCTTGGACACTTTTTCCAAAGAAATCTTGTTCCAAACGGTTTCAACATCTTTTCCCATTCGGTTTCACCAAACCGTTTGAGAGTAAACGGTTTGAGACCGTTTGAGAGCAAACGGTTTCAAAACCATTTGAAAGAGTTGACCAAGGGTTGAACGTTTGATAATCCTGTTCCTAATTGTGTTGGTTGATAACCCACCAAATTTGATGGATTAATTCCAAAGGAATCATGAGTTGAAAGCTAATCAATTAGGCAAACCCTACTTGGATTAAGTGCTGATTTTCAACTTGATTGATTTGACTTTTTGGGTTAATTAGCCCAAACGATTTCAAACCCGTTTGGGAATCACCCAAACGGTCTCAATACCGTTTCGAGGTCAACCAAGACCGTTTGGAGGTCCAGGGTTGAGTGTGGTTAAGTATTTGAAGATCCAAACATGTGGTATAAACCCTAACCGGCTAAGTGCTGATTTTGCAATTGAATGAGTTGATACTTTGGGTTGGTTGGACCAAATGGTTTCAAAACCATTTGGGGATCACCCAAACGGTTTCAAGACCGTTTGGGGATCTCCCAAGGCCTTTTGGAGGTCTAGGGTTAAGTATGTTTGCCTATTTTAAGGTCCAAAGTTACCAAGTTACAAAGCAATCAATTGCTGATTTGTTGATCGACTCAATAGACCAAACCTTGATGAAATTTCACTAGAATCCAAGGGTTGGATGAGCCAAAAGGTCTCCATACCATTTGGATCTCATCCAAACGGTCTCAAGACCGTTTGGAGGTCTATGGGTGAGTATGGTTAAGCAATTGATGATCCAATGATACTAAGTTAAAATGTAATCAATTGCTGATTTGGTGATCAATCCAATGATCCAAACCTTAATTGGTTGACTTGGATTTTGATGATGTGATGGGAAAACGGTCTCAAGACCATTTGGTGGTCATCCAAATGACCTCAAGACCGTTTGGGGTCAGGTCATGTTCAAATTTGGATGATGGTTCAATAGTTTCAAAGCAACTAATCTTGCATTGATTAGTGTTGAAGGATCATCGATTCCAAACCCTAATTCAATTGATTCAAACCCTAATTTAGGACTAATTGAGGGTCAATTGAGGGTCATATCAGTTTAATGTTGACCTATTTAACTCAATTGAAGTATGAGGATAGGTCCAATTGATGATTGGTTCCATGAATTCAATGATTGAAGGAATCAATATTGAGAACCCTAAACTGATAGGTGTAATTGAGACCATCTTTGGTCCATGCGGTTTTGAGGAGGTTTGGACCAAACGGTCTCAAGACCGTTTGAGTCCAAATGGTCTCACGACCGTTTGGTAACAAATGGTCTCAATACCGTTTGGGATCAAACGATCCCAAACCGTTTGTGCCCATGCGGTTTCAAAAGTCAAACTTGGGCAAACGGTCTTCACCTACTTGCTTAGGCAAATGGTCTCAAGCACCAACTTTACCAAACTGTTTCAAACCGTTTGAACCTTGGAGGACCAAGATAGTTTGGGGCTCAAGTAGTCAAAGTTGATTGAGGACTCAATTGGTTAATCCACTTAGACACTTGTTGTAATTGAGGACTCAATTGATCTATTCAATTGAATACCTTATGTAATGGAGGTCCAAGGTGATTGAATCTCTTAAGAATAGAGATGATGAATGATTCATTAATTCAATGATGATTAGTAATGATAATCAATGAAGGTACAAAGGTTGAAACCCTAATAGTACCTAAGTGCTTAGTACCAATTAAGGGATGAACCCTAATTTCTTATAGGATCAATGACTTAGTACACTATGTTAATCATAGTTGTACATGCTTGATTTAAGGGTTGATATGACCTAATGAAGTTGATAGGTATCATAACATAGATTTGATACATGAGTAGGACTCATATGGGGATTAAGGGTATGATTCTTAAGTAATAATATCATTAAACCCTAATCAGGAACCTAAAGCCTAATTGACAAGGTGGTTGATCCTTAACCTTAATCCAGAGCAATTATAATTGAAAACCCTAATTAGGATGAATAGTAAACCCTAATTGTGAATTATTGAATGTAAATCCTTTTATAAGGTGAATTTGATGTGAAACCCTAACTAAGGATGGTTTCATGAGAAACCCTGATGTTTGATGTCCTATAAAGCCCAAACCCAGGGTAATGCTATGTATTGCCTAATGAACCCTAATCTTAAGCAATATGGTGGTAAACTATATTTTGATGTGATAAGGGGATGATTATCCTTAAATGACATGAAATGGAAAACCCTAACCCTGGTAAGGGAATAGTGGTGTTACCCATGAACAGTGAATTCATATTTGTTGAACATGGTTCTGATATGCAATTGATATCACTGTATTATCTGTACTAACAATGCAGGTATCTTGAAATGATGATCATGGCCAAGTATGAGCTATGATATTTAATTCATTATTGTAATTGTACCTTGAATGCTATAATATACCTTGCTGCCTGGTAAGAGGTATCAAGAGAGTTTATGGGCATCAAATAACATGTGTGATGCTTGTAATAACAAAGTATCATGCTTGCCTTGGTCAATTGACCTAAAGGTGATGGTTACCTGAAAAAGTGGTAACAATTCTTAATGATGAATCAAGGGTTTAAATACCTAGGGCCATATGATTATGGTGATGAAATTGAGAAGGGATTGAGTTCCCAATATCTTTTAGGACTGTTAAGTAATTGATGAAATTAGTACACATTTCCTTATAGCATTGATATTATAAGTTTTGTTTGAAAACTTGCCTGATGTTAAATGAATATGAAAATGTATATAATTAATCAAGTAAAATCTATTCATGTAGTGCTCTGACCATAGATCCATCATCGTCAGCAACGGGTGATGGTGAAACAGGTATTCTATAGAATTCCTGGAATTCACATATTTTGAATATGTGGGGGTAAATGCGTGAAAATATCCTTACGTCCGGGTGAAGAGATTGAGAGAAAGTAAACATTAAACTCCTCAATCCTTCATGTGTCATGATAGATGTATCATAAATCTCTCGATGGTTGGGATGGATGTATCATTAATCTCCCAATGTTATTTTATGTCGGGTCGATGGAGATAAATATTAATAATCTCGATTATCGATGAGAGTGTAGTTGACGCTGTAACTCTATAGCGAAGTTCCAATATACCCTGGAAAGCTATTTGAGCAGTCGACACAGTCCTGCTTGTAGTCCTGTGCTGACCAGGATGTGGGAGGTCATGGGAATTTGACTCTTCCATTGACCTATTTATGGTACCGATTTCGATTCTAGAAATGGTCGGTTGGAGTATGAGTGGTATACCTCATCTCCTCAGAGCTTAAGTCTGTTTGTAAAATACAATCAGCCGTGTAGCGTATTTGCATAAGATTGAAATACGAGAAACACTGATTGATGATATACTACTTAGTATGCTCTTATTACATGAAAGTACTTATGTTCCTTTAATTCATATTGAGTATGAGAAATGTTGCTTAATCAAGTTGTAGTTGTAATATTGCATAAGAATGTTGCTCTAGTCTGCATAGATGTGATTCACCTGCTATTGATTTATAATATCTCACTATTCAGTTTATTTCTATTTAAACTGCAATGACAATGTTTTGGCAGAGAGTTATATCTCCCGCTGGGGCAATTTTTATAATTGTCTCACCCCCGTGGGATCTAATGTTTTTAGGTAGATGCAGACATCAAGGCAGAAACTCTTCTGCATGTGTAGTGCAGCAGCAGCAGTCACAGGAACAACAGTGATCCAACAGGTGGAGACATTGGCTATCTAGTTTTGTGTAGATAGTCCTATGGTCGTCTCTGTACTCTCGGGTCCTAGGAGTTAGTGTTTTGATACTTCGATCTGAGATTTTGTGCAATGAGGCATGATATGTAATGTATATATGAACCAGGATGTAATGTTTTACTTTGGTTCTAAATGAAAGAGTTTCCCTGTGAATGGATCTCTTGATAAATGGTTTTAATTTTTAGTGATTTTCAGTAATCTGCTTCTAGTAATCGCTTCCGCATTAGTTAATCTTGTTTTCGCGAGACGGACGTCACAGTAGAGGTACAACGAGCTCCTCTACAAGTGTGCACAAGATGCTATTTCTGAGAATCAACTCATCAAGTTCCTCTGTAGACGAGTGGATGATAATATTAAAAGGTTTTCAGATTCCTCAGTGTAGGAAATTCATGCACTAAATTTATGATAGAACTGGGAAAGTAGTGACTCTTGAATATGAGAATCAAGCCAAATAGGAAGATCTATAGGAAAAGTAGTGATATAACTATCTAGAAAAGAAGGTAGCTCTGCATTAAAGTGTATTGTTGAATCCTTGAAGTGACTAGAAGTTGATCGGGAATACCTTGCAACTTCATCTAGTTGTTATGAAAGTGAATCCCTATAAAAAAACCATAAATCCAAGATTCTCTTTCTTAATCATAGAATTAGGGTTCCTACCTCAACATCTATTAATGCTCTTATTGTATCTATGAAGGTTCAATTGAAATAATGGGAATCTTTAGATCCTCTTTTATGTCCATGACAACAAACTAACATGAACAAATGAGTCCTTCCCCACTTTAAATGAAAAATCCTAAATGATCCCCATTCAAATAGTCATTAATGAATCAATAAGATATATCATCATGTCAGCTGTTAGTAGCTCTATTAATCAATGACACTTACAAAGACCATGGGGCATATTAGATATATTGGCTCCAAGGTTAGATAATTGTTTCTTGCATGTACAGTTACTAGTGTAGAATACAATCCCAAAGGAACATGGATCCTTCTGCATGTTTGGCATTTTGACTAAAATTATATGAAATGACATTTTGGGGAGCTTGACAACTTCATACTACTCGGTTGTTTATTTTCTTATGAGAAGAATCTTCATATATTTTGATAGTGAAGTTAACTCTGCTAGGGAATCCAAGAAGGGAATGTCGATATAAAGCCTTTTCATGGCCTCCTTAAACTTCATATAGCAAGTGACTAACCATTTTCTCTTTAGGAAAGCTTTCTATGTAGGATAAGACATGCATATTGGAACAATTGAGTTTTATGTATATTCACTTGATGTTGCTGGATTTTTATGATTGACTTCTTCTATGTTGTCGAAGAATACCATAACTTGTGCCTCCATATATTGCTTCACTATTTCTATGCAACTACATCTGGTATTGTTGAATCTTGAAAAATAACATAGGCATATTCATCTGTGTCAATCACTACAGTCACAGGGGTTTATACAAAATGACTCTCTCTGAGCGTGTAGCAATAGCCTTCAATTATTCATGGTTCTTACGATTAGGCTAGCCTATAAAAGCTCCTATATGGGGTGAAGGTTATTTGAGAGTTTAGAAAATTATTGGGACTTGATTACTTTCTAATGATCTTGTTGATTTTCAATAAACTATGTTGTTTCTATAGTATTTTATTGGCTGAAGGTTTACCTGACGGGATGAAGGATCATATATCATATATCCTTGCATCTATTATTGTGGGACCTGATTAGGATTCTAAACTACTTGTAGGACCTTTTCTTGAAGTTACCTCAATAGTTATCTCAATTTCTAAAATTTTGTTGTTGGTTATTTTGAATACCTGGCGGACCACGAACTTGACTTTTATCTTGTTAAAGCTATTGTAGATTTTCTATGCCTACTGGATTATCCATATTGTAAACATGGATAGTTTCTATCTAATTCAAAATGTAATATACTTGACCTTGGAAACTATAGATGGATTTCAAATCCTCTATCTGGTTGTTGTCTCCTTGATCCTCTATGGCTTTCATTATCTAATTATACATGAAGCATATTTCTTGTTAGATTTTGTAGAATAGATGTTGATCCTCAAATAGGAGGATGAAATATTTGACGAACCTCTAACATTGCCCTTGTTGATTTTAAAGATAGTGAATCTGATGACGAGGTGAAGCAGTTGATACTCTACCAAGATTTAGACGAGGGAATATCCATGAGCCAATTTTGATGAGTACAATCCTATGTCTATAATTGAGGAATAGTTAAAACACAAAATGACCCTAAGATGAAACACTTACTAGAAATTTTTAAGTATGTCACCCTCATAGATGACTTGACAGTCTTTTCAATGATAATCAATGATAGTCTCACAACTGATAGGAATAAAAACTATTATATGAACGAAGGAAAAGGAAAAATTCTATAGGTTATTTGATGAGTGATTTAATAGGAGTGAGTCAAGTGTTAAGCATGCACAAAATTCCTATGGTGAAAGATTCCAAGCCATCTACAGAGAACCAGCACAAGCTCAGTGCAAATATGAAAGAAGTGATTCGCCTCAAAGTCATAACTTTACTCATGTTTATTATCATTTATTCCATCTTGGACTCTCCCTACTTGAGTCTAGTCCATGTCATTTTGAAGAAAGGAGGCACCAATGTAGTGAACAATGAAAAGAATGAGCTCATACCTAGTTACACATTCACTAGGTTGAGTATGGGCATAGACTATTGGAAGTTGAATAAAGCTATGCACAAGGATCATTTCCCCATATTCTTCCTAGACTACATCCCAAAGTGCCTACATCATCAAGAATACCTTTATTATCTTGATGGTTATTTTAGATTTTATAAAGAATTTATTCACCCAAATGAATAGGTGAAGACAACCTTTACATCTCCCTTTAGGACCTATTCTTTTAAAAGAATGTGTTTTGGGATATGCAATGTGCTAGCCCTATTTCAAGCAATGCATGGAAGCCATCTTCTACTGATAAATAAAACAATAATGGAAGTTTTCATAAATTATTTCTCTATCTATGTAGATCCATGTGACCCTGTAACGAACCTCAAATTTTAGTCCCAAAATTTTTGTTATTTAATAAAGGTGAAATCCTAAATTGAAAGAATCCATTTTTTTTTCATATGATGACTTAAGTACGGACCATGCTTAATTCGTATTTCAAAATGAGCTAAATGTGCCAAGTGGACCTTGAATGGAATCATTTACATCAATAATTAGTAATATTAATGTCATGAATAATGCACGAGAATTTAACCCTAATTATGCAATAATGACTAGTCAGGGGTTAATTGATAATTTCGGCACACATACATGTAAAGTGCATCCCATTGATTGGTATATGAGTAGATAAAATAATAATAGAGCTCCCCTCGGATTTTGGTAATAAAATTCCCTTGAAATGATTATTAATGTGTTAATTACCATAAGTAACTAATAATGTAAAATGCATGTTTCCCTAACTCATATCCAAAATCTAATTGGAGAATTAGATTCCTCATGGTCGTATTAGCTTGCTCACCAAATTTGGTTAGATTTGGATAATCCTAGATGCCCCAAATGTTATTAGGAAGAAATTAGTAGATAATGTGATTTATTTGAGTAATCAACTTAATAATACATGTGATTGTCACGATTTGACCAAAGTTGTAGATTTTTGTGCGTCACGCGCAGCTTGAATGAACCGGGCTCCTTGTGAGCCATTGGATGGGGATCTGAGGGCAGGGACCTCATCCCTAACCTCCCGCAGAATCCGCACGGAAGGGGGAAACAGAGCCCCCATTCCTCGCCCGAGATACCCCTCTCCCTCGTCAACAGCTTGCCTTTATCTCAACTCCAATCGATTCGTGAGATCCCCACGAACCTAACGGACCCTAGCTTGAGCCCTAGCACGGCACACAACAAAAACGCCCAATCCACTCTCCTTCTCCAG
Source organism: Alisma plantago-aquatica (assembly GCA_963693085.1). Taxonomy (NCBI): domain Eukaryota; kingdom Viridiplantae; phylum Streptophyta; class Magnoliopsida; order Alismatales; family Alismataceae; genus Alisma; species Alisma plantago-aquatica. The sequence continues at coordinate 640,474,017 of OY856412.1, forward strand.
TCCACGGAGCCGCCTCCCCCAGGCTAAGTAGGTCCATCGGACCCAGGGCAAGAGATCCAGAAAGCTGTGACGGCCCCCGATAGGCCCTCCTACACCATCAATTTCATTGGAATCATTGCCAGCTAGCACCGCCGTCGAGATCTTCCTCCAGCAATGCCGTCGAGCTTGCGTGGGAGGATTAGTGCCTTGCAGTTTGATTCTTCTTCAGGTAACGATCACCATGATCTGTTCTACGACTTCATCATCTCCTTAGGCCATGCGATCCACCACAGTGGTGTACCCTTGAGACCAGGTTTCTGGCTATAACTCCATCTTCGGTCAGGCTTCACAGCCACGCTCTGGTCCCGGAAACCCCTCCCCTACCTTTAGAATAACAGTAAGAATCATTTTTCTCCCTCTTTTGCTCTGGGTTGTCATCGTTTGATCAGAGCCCTTTGACGAGTTCGGTCCCCTGTTCTGGCCATGGCGGCCTGCCGTTCTCATATCTCCAACCACCTCACCTGGTATGTTTGGGCTCCCTAAGCTCGGAAGAGCCTATAGAAGGCGTTACTAGGTTTCCCAGTCGCAGTCTCTTCCCAATTTCCAAGTTCAATCGCAACTCCAGTGTTGCTGGAGAGCTTCTCGATATGCCACGGTTGACAAAGAAGAAAACCCACGAATCAATTACTGTCTCGCCCCCAAGATTTCAATCGATCTACCGCGGGTCCAGGGGTATAATAGGTATTTTCAAATTTACATATATCAGTGTTGTTGCGAGCATGCTAAGGAATATTTTACTCTTTTGCCCTGTCACGCCCATATCCCAGATTTATAATGCGAGGGCAAAGTCGTCTTTCGAACTCTGATTCCCGAATTTTCTCAGAAATACCTTTAAATAATTTTCCTCGCCTCGGATTGGTCAGAATATATCTGTTCTTTACAAATTCATAGAAAATAATCTATAGCTCAGATGGGGACGTTCCATATATGGTTTTTGATCAGTTTTTCGAGATCTATCACAGGTCCTAGTTTCAGACCCATATTCCCAACCTAGTTTCCAAATTTAATTAGAGAATCATACACCTATGTTAATCATATGTAATTAATTAATAATTATGTTATTCACATGATATTAGGACTGAGCAGGACTTCATCTATCATTAGTATATCCCTTCAGAATCAGGTGAGTGGATCATGCACACTGAGCATAATTCTAGGGTTATGGGTTTATTTTATTTGTTTAATGGTTATGACTGCTCAATAAAGTGCAACTATGCTATTATTCAATTTATGCTTATGAAAACCATGCAAATGCTATGAATTTATGTTTTCTACTATTTTAAAGAATATGCTTTCATTTTGAACATTATGAATCACTGCTATGCTAATTGATCAAGAAATCATGTTCAAGTGTATTAAACCATGTATGTTGATATAGTCCCCTCAATCATGTTATGTGAGCCTTAATTGGCCTTATGTGAGCCTTAATTGGCCTTATGAGCTCTGTGGGAGCATTATGTGAGCCTTATGTGAGCCTTGATTGGCCTTATGTGAGCCTTAAATGGCCTTATGAGCACTGTGGGTGCAAATTAGGAGAGGGACTACATCAACTCAAGTAAAAACCATCTTATTACGAAATCATGTTAAGTTAATCATGTTCTCATGCAATCATGATAATTATGTTACGTAATTATATTCCAGGTTATTTCCTCATGTTATTTCAATTATAAACTATTTTCTTATATAACTGCTCAGTGCCACTCACATAGTTTTACGTTGCCTTGCATGGGCTGCGGACGAGATGTCCGCAGACGAGGAGGAGAAGAAGTAGACTTCAGGGACGTCAGCTCAAGCTCAAGGATAGTTCGTGAATCCTACTTGGTGGGGTGCCATTCTAGATAGATGTCTTTCCTTTTAATTATGTTATGTTGGAGTTTCATTCTTTGAACTCTTTATGTTGGACTTAGAGTCTTTTGTTTATGGCTTGTAATAAAGCACTCTGGTGGATTTTCCTTCTATTCTATGGATTTTGCTTGATTAATGATATCAGTCCACAATTTGTCATGATCTCCATTATGTACAATGCTTCCGCTATGGTTGTATTATTATTATTAGAAGGGAGGTCATGACAAAATGGTATCAGAGCAATCCTAGAATGGCCACCATAGTAGGATCTTATGTGTCACTCCATGTGCTTATCTAAGTCTCCTTTCCTATTCCAGATGGCCCCTAAGCGTCGCCCTGAGCATGACAAGTCACCCCCTCACTCTGGTGGAGAGAGTGATCATGAGTTTGAGCACGAGGAGAACCCCCATGGAGAAGACCCTCCCCTATCATACAATATGTTGGTCAGAGCTTTATCTGATGTAATGGGAGGTCGTCATCAGAGGACGAATGAAGTCACCTTAATATACTTCCTCAAGGTGAAACCTGAGACGTTCGCGGGAGAAGAAGAGCTGGATGTTGTAGGTAAGGCTGAGGCCTGGATTCACAACCTGGAGCATTGCTTCCATGACTTGGACTGTTCCGAGGAGTCACGCGTCAGTTTCGGGACTCACATTATTAGAGGACCAGCTCGCGTTTGGTGGGAAAACTTCCGTGATGCCAGAGACCGAAATGAAGAGCTACTCACATGGGAGGAGTTTGTAGAAGCTTTCAAGGGACACTATGTGTCAGAAGCAATGATGGACAAGAAGGAGTTAGAGTTCCTTCATTTGCGACAGCGTGGCGACATGATTGTCACCCAATACGCAATGAAGTTTCACATCCTCCAGAAGTACGGGACCGAGATGACTGAGCTGAAGCGAGCCAAGAAGTTCATTCGAGGTCTCAAGGATGATCTCAGCTACTCACTTTCTGGACGAGGCCACAAGACGATGCAGGAAGCCCTTGATGCGACACTTGAGCTCGAGGATCACCCAGGGAGGACTTGGAAGAAGAACTCCCACAATGGACATCGTCACCATCATGACAACAACAATCGGGACCGACACCACAATGATCACAAGAAGCGCAAGGCCCCTGAGAATCACCCAGTTAGGGATGCATGCACCGAGTGTGGAAAATCCCATGCAGGACCGTGCAGGTTGGGCTTAGGTGTTTGCTTTTACTGTGGAGGAGAAGGGCACTTCAAGGACAAATGCCCTAAGTTAGCTGCAAAGAAAGGAGCAGGTCAGAACCCTAACCCAGGTCCCCCAGAGAAAAGGAAAGCTAGGGTTTTTGCTATGGTGGATGATGAAGGTAAGGTTTAGTTTTCAGATTAAATTAGAAACTCATGCACCCGTTAAGTTTTACCAGTCATGTTAGAAATAATGCAAAAGTTATCCATGTTAATACCATATCATGATTATGTTTAGTGTTGGCTTATGAAATGTTACGATCAAACAGTAAGTTAGGATTTATATATGTGAAACCCTAAGGTGGGTAGTACTTTAATATGACATAAAAATTTCGAGGATGAAATTTCTATAAGGTGGGTAGGTTGTAACGAACCTCAAATTTTAGTCCCAAAATTTTTGTTATTTAATAAAGGTGAAATCCTAAATTGAAAGAATCCATTTTTTTTCATATGATAACTTAAGTACGGACCATGCTTAATTCGTATTTCAAAATGAGCTAAATGTGCCAAGTGGACCTTGAATGGAATCATTTACATCAATAATTAGTCATATTAATGTCATGAATAATGCATGAGAATTTAACGCTAATTATGCAATAATGACTAGTTAGGGGTTAATTGATAATTTTGGCACACATACATGTAAAGTGCATCCCATTGATTGGTATATGAGTAGATAAAATAATAATAGAGCTCCCCTCGGATTTTGGTAATAAAATTCCCTTGAAATGATTATTAATGTGTTAATTACCCTAAGTAACTAATAATGTAAAACACATGTTTCCCCAACTCATATCCAAAATCTAATTGGAGAATTAGATTCCTCATGGTCGTATTAGCTTGCTCACCAAATTTGGTTAGATTTGGATAATCCTAGATGCCCCAAATGTTATTAGGAAGAAATTAGTAGATAATGTGATTTATTTGAGTAATCAACTTAATAATACATGTGATTGTCACGATTTTACCAAAGTTGTAGATTTTTGTGCGTCACGCGCAGCTTGAATGAACCGGGCTCCTTATGAGCCGTTGGATGGGGATCTGAGGGCAGGGACCTCATCCCTAACCTCCCTCAGAATTCTCGCGGAAGGGGGAAATAGAGCCCCCATTCCTCGCCCAAGATACCCCTCTCCCTTGTCAACAGCTTGCCTTTATCTCAACACCAATCGATTCGTGAGATCCCCACGAACCTAACGGACCCTAGCTTGAGCCCTAGCGCGGCACACAGCGAAAACGCCCAATCCACTCTCCTTCTCCAGTCCACAGCGCCGCCTCCCCCATGCCAAGTAGGTCCATCGGACCCATGGCAAGAGATCCAGAAAGCTGTGACGGCCCCCGATAGGCCCTCCTACACCATCAATTTCATCGGAATCATTGCCAGCTAGCACCGCCGTCGAGATCTTCCTCCAGCAACGCCGGCGAGCACGCGTGGGAGGATTAGTGCCTTGCAGTTTGATTCTTCTTCAGGAAACGATCACCATGATCTGTTCTACGACTTCATCATCTCCTTAGGCCGTGCGATCCACCACAGTGGTGTACCCTTGAGACCAGGTTTCTGACGATACAACTCCATCTTCGGTCAGGCTTCACATCCACGCTCAGGTCCCGGAAACCCCTCCCCTACCTTTAGAATAACAGTAAGAATCATTTCTCTCCCTCTTTTGCTCTGGGTTGTCATTGTTTGATCAGAGCCCTTTGATGAGTTGGGTCCTCTGTTTTGTCCATGGCGGCCTGCCGTTCTCATACCTCCAACCACCTCACCTGGTATGTTTGGGCTCCCTAAGCTCGGAAGAGCCTATAGAAGGCGTTACTAGGTTTTCCAGTCGCAGTCTCTTCCCGATTTCCAAGTTCAATTGCAACTCCAGTGTTGTTGGAGAGCTTCTCGATATGCCACGGTTGACAAAGAAGAAAACCCACGAATCAATTACTGTCTCGCCCCCAAGATTTCAATCGATCTACCGCGGGTCCAGGGGTACAATAGGTATTTTCAAATTTACATATATCAGTGTTGTTGCGAGCATGCTAAGGAATATTTTACTCTTTTGCCCTGTCACGCCCATATCCCAGATTTAAAATGCGAGGGCAAAGTCATCTTTCGAACTCTGATTCCCGGATTTTCTCAGAAATACCTTTAAATATATTTCCTCGCCTCGGATTGGTCAGAATATATCTGTTCTTTACAAATTCATAGAAAATAATCTATAGCTCAGATGGGGACGATCCATATATGGTTTTTGATCAGTTTTTCGAGATCTATCACATGGTCCAAGTTTCAGATCCATATTCCCAACCTAATTTCCAAATTTAATTAGATAATCATACACCTATGTTAATCATATGTAATTAATTAATAATTATGTGATTCACAGGATATTAGGACTGAGCAGGACTTCATCTATCATTAGTATATCCCTTCAGAATCAGGTGAGTGGATCATGCACACTGAGCATAATTCTAGGGTTATGGGTTTATTTTATTTGTTTAATGGTTATGACTACCCAATAAAGTGCAACTATGCTATTATTCAATTTATGCTTATGAAAACCATGCAAATGCTATGAAATTACGTTTTCTACTGTTTTAATGAATATGCTTTCATTTTGAACATTATGAATCACTGCTATGCTAATTGATCAAGAAATCATGTTCAAGTGTATTAAACCATGTATGTTGATATAGTCCCCTCAATCATGTTATGTGAGCCTTAATTGGCCTTATGTGAGCCTTAATTGGCCTTATGAGCTCTGTGGGAGCATTATGTGAGCCTTAATTGGCCTTATGAGCTCTGTGGGAGCATTATGTGAGCCTTAATTGGCCTTATGTGAGCCTTGATTGGCCTTATGTGAGCCTTAAATGGCCTTATGAGCACTGTGGGTGCAAATCAGGAGAGGGACTACATCAACTCAAGTAAAAACCATCTTATTACGAAATCATGTTAAGTTAATCATGTTCTCATGCAATCATGATAATTATGTTACGTAATTATATTCCAAATTATTTCCTCATGTTATTTCAATTATAAACTATTTTCTTATATAACTGCTCAGTGCCGCTCACATAGTTTTACGTTGCCTTGCATGGGCTGGGGACGAGATGTCCGCAGACGAGGAGGAGAAGAAGTAGACTTCAGGGACGTCAGCTCAAGCTCAAGGATAGTTCGTGAATCCTACTTGGTGGGGTGCCATTCTAGATATATGTCTTTCCTTTTAATTATGTTATGTTGGAGTTTCATTCTTTGAACTCTTTATGTTGGACTTAGAGTCTTTTGTTTATGGCTTGTAATAAGGCACTCTGGTGGATTTTCCTTCTATTCTATGGATTTTGCTTGATTAATGATATCAGTCCACAATTTGTCATGATCTCCATTATGTACAATGCTTCCTCTATGGTTGTATTATTATTATTAGAAGGGAGGTCGTGACAGACCCATTCATAGATCATCTCTCTAGGGTGATTCAACATAGTGAGGAATCACATCTAGTGGTCAACTAGGAGAAATGTCACTTGATGGTGAAAGAAGGTTGCATTCTAGGCCACATAGTTAGTATTAGAGAAATCGAGGTAGACAAGGAGAAAATTGAAGTGATTGCCAAACTCACTCCACCGACCACTATGGAAGAAGTCAGAGTATTCCTAGACCATCCAAGTTCATATAGGAGATTTGTGAAGGACTTTTCCAAGGTAGCTAAGTTGATGAAGAATTTATTGCTCAAAGATAATATTTTACACTTTGATGAAGAATATTTTTAATAAATTCAAGAATTTTCTCACCTTGACTCCTATTATTCAAGCCCTGACTGGTCTCAACCTTTTGAGATCATGTGTGATACAAGTGACTTTGTCATAGGAGTTCATCAAGGCCATAACTGTAAGACCCCAAACTTTGCTTAAATCATAAACATAATTAATTTGTGTAATTGGATTCTTAGTTTTTTAAATTTTGATTCTGAATTATGATGTGAATACTAGATTATGAAACTATAATTAAAATTTAAATAATATCAGACCTTGCTTACTCAAGTTATTCAATAACATGTAACATGTGGACCTTTATGGAGATTACCCTTTTTTGGGAGTCTAAGGATAATTTTTACACTTGTTTGAGTTGCTTTGTGATATTCTTAAGAATCTTAAAATTTTTATTCTCCTTTGGATTCTTTTAAACTTTGATTTTATGGGGTTATAAATGTATACTTTGTTTAGTAGTAGTGTTGATTTTCAACGGTCAATAGAATCTAGTCAGATCGTCAGACAAATGGATCATTGGTACCCAATGAGTCTTTAGGCCGATGCAGTCTTGGTCAATGAACAAAACTCCAAAGTTTCTAGCTCGATGTGGTAGATGAAAAGTAGAATCTTGCCAGATCATCAGGTCGATGGATTTGGGTGACCGATGAGCATTTTGCTTGGATAAGATTTATGAATATTTTGTGCATATTTGATAGAAAATCGAACATTGACTGGAAATTTTTTGGAGCTGATGTCGGCGGGTGAGTTGGATATTATCGCACCACTAAATTTCACTAGGGGTGAAATCCCTAAAATTTACTGATAAAATATGTGGAAATGGAAACTAGGGTTTCCTTGTGTGTGAATATTGAAGGGAAATATGGTATAGAGAAGTCAATGGAATTTAAAATTTTATTACCATATTCCCCCTGAAACAGTAGATTGTGTCAATAACTATAATGCATGAATGATGGATTATGGGATATACCTCGTCATGGAGCATGTCCAATCGCAATCCTCATCATTGTAGATGTGCAACTCTGATCCTAGTTTCACCGGGACACGTATGACTGTTGTGCCTCCTTGGACTACACCACTGACTGTAGCCACAATGTTGTCTACTTCAGTAGCTCCTATCACATACTGTTGGTTGATGTTGTCCTCCATGTGGTAAATAATGACTTCCCGTCTCATTGGTAATCCACACGGACTGCCTAGAACTCTTGTCGTCCTTCTGGACCAGATAGTTAGGAGTTGTCCCTCCTGTTGATGTACTAGTCACCAACTTTCTCTCCCACCACAACAACTCTCAGTTGTTCTCTCCCTTGGCTATCCCTCCCTAGACGGGTAGGACTTGTCGGGGCTCTCGTGGTTACCCCAACTAGAGAAGACAACAATTGTTAGGGGAACTAATTCTCATTTATTTGTGTTGTAGTTGTACTCTAGAAGCCACTAGTACCCCTCTATATATAAGAGGGGTTAGGGTTCCCAATCTCCAACCAATGTGGAGCTAAAGTGGGAGTGGAAAGGACAAGTACATCTTGAATTTTCACAACTTTTTTGGAAGTTTCACAACCCACGTGCAACAAAAATATCATCTCACCAAGTGAGACAGTCATCTCACATGTGAGATGGTCGTTTTGCTAAGTGAACCGGTCGTCTAGGACGCGAGACGGTCGTTTTGCTAAGAGAGATGGTTGTTTCGCGCTTTCCCAGTCAAATATTAATTTGTAAATCATTTTCTAATTAATGGCATACATTAATTTACTTTCTCCCCAAGTATGTGCAATTGAAATGAGTTGGGGAAAACTCCAAAATTTTCATTCATCCCAACAAGACCATCTCACACAAGAGAGACACCCATCTCATTCACCTAGAAAGCCGTTTGGTAAGTTTGAGTTGAGTCAATCAGTTCAACAGCTTGAACAAGTCGATTCATAGGGCAGAACTAAGCCAATTCAATTTCTAATCTACCTGACAACCCAAACGGCCATCTCAACACTTGAGATGTTTGTATAGATGCCCAAACAGCCTTCTCACCCAATGAGATGGTCCTTTGGTAGTTCAATCAGCCAATCTGTAGATCTGTTGTGTGAATTGAGTACCTAGATATTTTAGTACTTAATTCAATTATCATTCAAGATCAAACTCCTCTTCTAGATGCGTTCCTATGTGTGTGACCCTATAGGTCCCATACCACGTTAGCAGTGAATGTCCATAACAACTTATGAAATCACAAGCAAAGAGTGGTGCCTAGTCATAAACCATTGCTACCCAAGTAAATGGAAAAGTTGGGGAAATATGTGTATGGTGTTGCAGTGTTTGTATAGTTCCTTTGTCACTGATGTCCAGATTGAATTAGAGGCATGGAGCAGTCACCCTCATTATTATTCAATCATGTTTCTTGAACCAAGAGTAGACTGTTTGAGATATATGTAATCTCAATATCACATATTGACTCACATGCACATGGTCATGCTTTTCTCAGTCTCACTTATCAAGAGGCCTAGGACATCACACTCCAATAAGAGGGATAAATCCCATGTTTATCACTCACAATCAATCCCCATGTGTCTAAGCCACGCAATCATCACCATTATAACAACCCATATTTTAGGGATGTGTTTAATGATGTCAAAGTCTACCCAACAACATGTGTTGAAAATAGTGATTTCACGTCTAAGAACCACAACTACCACCATCACTGTGAAAGCATACTATGACTTCCATAAGGATGGCTTCCATGTATCAGTCTCATGGTGGGTCTGTCAGATACATTGCTCTCTAACATGTATCTGTGTGATTGGTTTGATATCACCATATCATGACCAATGAGAGTCAGTAATCAACCAACTCACACTCTGATCTTATGTGTTATTGATGTCTATCAACATTCCACAATAAGAACTAATCAAGGACATAATGAGAATGTAAATATGCACTCATAACATCTATATGATCTCATTTCTTCCAAGTCACATACTTGAATACATATGTCATTGAGTAATATTATTCTCTACACATTTATAATGCTACATCATTATCTCATAACTAAATTAAACCAAATAATTGGAAGCTTGCATTTAATTAATAATCAAGTCATTTTTACATGATATGCCATTAAAATTACCACATGTTTGGCTCTCTGGTCATACATAACCAACAAACTCCCACTTGCACTTAGAGCCAATCACCCACAAATCTTATTTTGAGTGACCTAACATGACCATCATGCTTCTGCTGTGAAAGTGGCTATGTCAAGGGATCAACAACACTGCTCTAAGTTGGAAGTTTGCAAATATTCACATCACCACACTGCACTATTTCTCATATGAGACAGAACCACCTTTGTATATGCTTTGAGTGATGATGCCATCTAGGTTCTTTAGCTTGTGCAATAGCTCCATTGTTGTCACAATATAGCTCGATTGTATCATTGATGCAAGGAATGACCCCAAGTTCTGTGATGAACTTCTTGATCCATACAACCTCTTTTGTTGCACTTGATGCATCATATATACTCAGCCTCCATTGTAGAATTGGCAATTGTTTCTTTCTTGGAACTCTTCCAGCTCACAGCTCGATTGTTAAGGCAAAATACGAATCTTGATTGGGATTTGTAATCATCTTAATCAGTCTGGAAGCTTGCATCAGTTTAACCTTTTACAACCAACTCTTCCTCTCCGCTGTAGACCAAGAACTAATCCTTAGTCCTTCTCAAGTACTTGAGGATGTTCTTCATGGCTATCCAGTGAGCATCACCTAGATCTGACTGATATCAGCTCATCATGCTCAAGGAATACAAGACGTCTGGATAGGTACATAACATTGCATACATGATTGTTCCAATTGTCAAGGCATATGGAATCACACTCATGTGTTCCCTTTCTTCACAATAGCTGGGATATTGAGCTCTAGAGATGGGGACACTGTAACATCCCTGACCTGGGTTATGTGTTAATCCTAGATGTTTTGCTTAAATGAGGTTGATTATATGCTTGCTCTTATCTTTTGAAAAGTAATTAAGTCTCAAGAGGAACTTATATTTCAATTTTAGTCCTTTTTGAATAATGTTGAAACAATGTTTTGTTAGTTTTGGACTAAAGTGCAAATTATCCAATTTGAGTGGTTAACTTGCAAATTGTATATGAAAAAATGTTCCTCAAATGTTGAAGCATCATAAGAATGAGAATGATGTTGTGGTATGGCTTGTGGTAGCCTGAGTACCAAGACAGAGCTTGTTAAGCAATGTTTGTGCATTAAAACCTAGTTTTGGTGTAATGTGCAATTTACCCAAAACCAAGGGTTCAATATCCAAAATACCAATACGAGAGGGTCCCTCATGTTTCTTGGCATCATGTAGAGAAAATAAAATGAGAGGGACACCTCATTTGAATCATTTTTGAAGAGAGAGAATCTTGATATTAAAATAATCAAGATTTAAGTATAATTGGAACCCTAATTCAATTTAATGCAAAAAAAAATATTAATTGAAATGCCTTTAACCAAAAATGAGATGGTTGAATTTTCTTAAGAGTGGATGTTCTTGAGCCTTGCAAAGTTACTCAAAAATATCTAAGTGAGTGGAGAGCCCACTCACATTAGTTAAAGGAAAAAGTAATATCCACTAACTTATGGATATTATTATTATATGATTAAGGTGCTTAAATTCTTTTCCTTTAAATCATGGACAATTGAAGGGAATGAAAGGCATGGAAGGAGGCATCGTATGTAAGGAAGAAGAGGGGGCAAGTGGCAAGGAAATGGAGGAATTATCCCCTGCATTCTCTCTCTTAAAAAGAAATTCAATAATACACATATATACTCACATATCCATAATTTGAAAGGGTTATTTCGAAACCACTTTCACTCTTTGCTTGCAAAACGGCCAAGGGAGCTTAGGAGCAGGAGGAGGACGATCCCCAACCTGTAGGTAAGCTCCATGGTCCTCTTTCACCTTTATTTCATGGTGGAAATTAAAAATCAATGCTTGATTTCTTCTATGTAGCTTGATGATGATGACATCATCCTAAGCACACATCTCAATAATATCTAAAGCAAATGGTTTCAAAGGACTTGAGACCAAATGGTCTCAAGATCGTTTGAGACCAAACGGTCTCAAGACCGTTTGGGATCAAACGGTCCCAGACCGTTTGGAGGACAAGTGATGATATAGTTGAAGGTTGATTCAATTGGTTACAATTGATTTGATCTTGATGGCTCCAATTGTGAATGATCCATCTATTGCAAACCCTAATCGGGTTGAGTGTTGAATCCTTAAGTGAATTGAATCAATTTAAGGGTTGATTGACCCAAATGGTCTCAAGACCGTTTGGAGGTCAACCAAACGGTCTCAAGACCGTTTGGAGGTCTATGGTTGAGTATGATTGGATGGTTGAAGATCCAATGGTTACCAACTGATAAATAATTAATAGTTCAATTGATGATGGATTCAATGAAGTAAATCCCTAATTGATTTGAGTGAATGGAACCCTAGTTAATCCTCTCGGTTTCAAGATGTTTTGGACCAAATGGTCTTGAGACCGTTTGAGTCCAAACGGTCTTGAGACCATTTGGGATCAAATGGTCTCAGACCGTTTGGGGTTCAATTGGATCAAGACCGTTTGGGGTCCATTTGATCAAAACCGTTTAAGAGGTTTAATACAATCAAAACCGTTTAGGGTCGTTGACTGTTTGAGATAGTTGACCATTTGAAAGGAAACAGTTTCAAGACCATTTAAGGGACTAAGGGCCAAGACCGTTTGAAGGTCTAACCCCAAGACCGTTTGTGGGTGTGACCCCCAGACCGTTTAAAGGTCATGATCAAAACCGAATGGAGGTCCAAATTGGTCCTAAACCCAATGAAGAATGAGATGGTCTGAAACTAATTGAAAGTTTGATTGATCAAAACCAATTGAGGTCTATTTGATCAAGACCATTTAAAAGTTCAATTAGTTCAAATTATGAAAAGACCAATAGCCCCATGAGTGGTTGAAAAGTATACTAATGTTGATTACAATGGAAGTACCTTTAGGGTACTTAAATAATTAATGTAATTAGAGTACTCATCCTTTGATTCTTATGAATGCAAATAAGTACACTATGATAATCATAGGTGTATGTACTCTAATGAAGGGTTGAACTAACCTAATTGATGGGAAAACCCTAATTGATGGGGAAATCTTGATTGAGTTGAATTGGGATATGAGAAATTCTAATTGATGTGAATAGTAAACATTAACCCTAATCTAGGGTAATGGAGTAACCCTAATCTAGGGTAAGGACTTGAGGAATCCTAATCCAAGGTAACATAATAAAAAACCCTAATTCAAGGGGATGCTTCATGAAACACTAATTTCGGGTAAAGGTACATGAGACCCTAATTTGGGGGAAAGATATAAGAACCCTAATATAGGGTGATGTTATAAGAAACCCTAATACAGGGTGTTGCCTAGGGGCAGTACGACCATGTTGGTCAGTACGGCCGTGGGATGAAGGTATGTGAAATCCTAACTACAGATTGTAATATATGAAACCCCAAATCTCAGTAATGAAATGAGAAACCCTACCCTTAATTTTAGGTAAGGGAATGAGAATTCCTATGTGATATAGAATAAGAAGCTTTAACCCTAATTTCGGATAATGCCATGATAAACCCTAACCATAATGAAGGGTGATGCTATGTGAAACTCTAATCCTAATGATGGAATAGTGGCTAATATTCAGATGAGGGAAATACCTAAAGTGGTTGATTATAGGCAAACTTATAGCAAGAAATGCTTTAATCTGAGATGAGTCCATATCATTGAAGATAGTCGAACAATTCTTATGAGTTTTCTATGACCTATGCACTTTATGATAAAGGTGATAGGTTAGTGGATAAAAGTATTAAGATGGGAAAATACCTTAATACAATATAAGTTGATAAACTTAAGTAAAGTTAAAAGTGATGAGGGAAGTAATACTTCAAGACCTCATAGATATCACATCTAGCTCTTTAAGAGTGATACCCCTTGATGCATCTCAAATCCAACATACTTGGATGAATAACATATGAAGAGTGTTATCTTAATTGTTACATTAAAGATGTTTTAATGGGCCTTGAGAGCCATGTGGGTTAGTTGTTGCCTAGCAAGAGGTACCAAGATGATTATAAAGGTCTCTTGTAAGAGATGATAATGTTCATAATAAATTAAGAAATGGAAACTCAATAATATGATAATAATAACAAAAGGATACAATAATAATAATGAAATCATGATCATACATGTTTTTGAATATGTTGAAAGGGGAAGAGAGGACTACTTGTATTACATAAAGAATGTGATTAAGTATGATGGCATGGCCAAAGTTTAATGCTAGTAAAAGGATGTGGTACCTGGTTGTGTAATTAAGATTGGTTAAAGTCCAATACCTGGCAGAGGGATGAAGCCTATAATCAAGATTGGTTAGAGTCCAATGCCTGCCTGTGTAATCAGGATTGGTTAAAGTCCAATGCCTGGTTGTGTAATCAGGATTGGTTAGAGTCTAATGCTTGTCTGTGTAATCAGGATTGCTTAAAGTCCAATACCTGGTAGAGGCATGAAGCCTATAATCAAGATTGGTTAGAGTCCTATGCCTGGTTGTGTAATCAGGATTGGTTAGAGTCCAATGCATGGCTATGTAATCAGGATTGGTTAGAGTCCAATGCCTGGTTGTGTAATTAGGATTGGTTAAAGTCCAATACCTGGTAGAGGCATGAAGCCTGTAATCAGAATTGGTTAGAGTCCAATGTCTGGCTGCGTAATCAGGATTGGTTAAAGTCCAATACCTGGCAGAGGCATGAAGCCTGTTATCAGGATTGGTTAGAGTCTAATTTCTGGCTGTGCAATCAGGATTGGTTAGAGTCCAATGCCTGGTTGTGTAATCAGGATTGGCATGGTCCAATACATGGCAAAGGTATGAAGCCTATAACCAAAGGATTGGCATAGTCCAATGCCTAGATAGAATATGATGATGTATACTGTTATGTCTGGTATAATTCAATATATGTTTAGCAGATTGGCTAAGGCCAACAGATGGAAACAAGAATGAATCATGGGTGTCGTATCAGGATAATAAGGAAAAGCTTGAGATGTTGAAATGATATGATAGATAAATGATATACATGTTCTTCCTATTCCTTATAAAGAGAATAGATGATTTACTATTGTATCATAGACAAAGCTGCAATACTTTAAAAGATGAGAGAATGATCTAAACTTCTTATCCTCTGCTCAGTTTTATATTATTAAACTGCAATAATAATGTTTTTGGTGGAGAGTTATATCTCTCACTGGGGCAATTTTCAATTGTCTCACCTCCGTGGGATTCAACATTTTTTTTAGGTAGGCAAGCACGAAGGAGTTTGAGAACATCTTGCAGAGGAAGAACATTTGCAGTAGCAAGGACAGTAGGGACAGCTCAGGTTGAGTGTACTGTCTGTCATGTCTTGTAGATAGAAGTCCTATGTTTTGTTTCTGTACTCTCAGGTCCTCGAAGTTAGTAGTTTGAACTTTAAGGAATCCATATGAGATTTTGGCTTAATTCCTCGAGGTTTTTTTATGCTGCCTGTGTATAGTTTTAACAGAGCAGTTGATGTTTGTAACCCTCAAGAAGGGATGGCACATGATATGTACTTATGAACCAGGATGTAAATAAAATACATTGGTTCTTGTTCAAAGAGTTTTCCCTGTGTTTGGATCTCTTTGTAAATGGTTTTAATTTTTAGTGATTTTTAGTAATCCGCTGCTAACGATTGCTTCTGTTTAAGGAAATCATGTTTTCTTCGAACGATTTGTATCAGACACCATGTCGTGCATGTAGGTTTCCTCTCTTTGAGTTCACCATGTTGAACTACTTCCGCACTTTGTCAATGTATGTGGTCTGACTTAGTCTGAGAAGTCTTCTGGGTCTATCTCTATAGATCTTTATCCCCAAGATGTAGGATTTTTCTCCCAAGACTTTCATAGAGAATGTATTTCATAGCCATGTCTTTACCTTTTATAAAGTAGGGATGTCATTCTCCATCAATAGTATGTCATGTACATACAATATGAGAAATGTCACTATGCTCCAACTAACCTTCTTGTATACACAAGGTTTATATTCATTTTGATCAAAGCCAAACCCTTTTATTGTCTCATCAAAATGAAGATTCCAGCTCTGAGATGCTTGCTTCAATCCATAGATTGACCTTTGTAGCTTACAAACTTTATTGGCAAACTTTGGATCTATAAACCCCTCAGGTTGTGTCATGTACACATCTTCAACATGATTCCCATTAAGGAATGTGGTTTTAACATCCATTTTCCAAATCTCATAGTCATCATAAGCTGCAATAGCAAGCATGATCTGATGGATTTAACCATGGCCACTGGAGAAAAGGTTTCATAATAGTCAACACTTCAAACTTGTCTAAAACCCTTTGCAACAAATCTGCCCTTATAGGTTTAGACCTTTCTATCCATTTCAGTCTTCTTCTTGAAGACCCACTTTCACACTATGGGTTTTACCCCTTCAGGTGGATCCACCAAAGTCAATACTTTGTTTCTATACATGGATTCCATCTCAAATCTCATGGCCTCAAGCCATTTCTCAAACTCTAGTCCCTCAATAACATCCTTATAGGATATTGTCTCATCATCTATGACTAATTCAATGCCTTCCTAAGTCAAAAGATATCTAAATCTCTCAGGTTCAATACATTTTCTATTATATTTACGAGGTTCCTGTGTTACCTGAGGAATTTGAGTTTCCACAACACTTTGTGATATCATTGTTCCTCTGTTCATCTATCAGTTCAATGTTTTCTTGTTTTTCTAAAACTTCTTTGAGTTCTACTTTCCTCCCACTAATTCCTTTCGAAATAAATTGCCTTTCAAGGAATACCATTGTCCAAGAAACAAACACTTTGTTGTCAGATGGAGTATAAAAGTAGTATCCCCTTATTTTGTTGGGATATCCAACAAAATAACATTTATCAAACTTAGGGTCAAGATTTTTAGGAAACATTTTCCTAACATAAGCTTCACATCCCCAAATCTTTATAAAAGACACATCCAGCCATTTCCCATTCCATATATCATATGGTATCTTTTGAAGCGATTTAGATGGTACGCAGTTAAGTGTAAATGTAGTGGTTTCAAGAGCATATCCCCAGAGGACAGTTGGAAACTAAACTAAACTCATCATAGATCACACCATATCCAGTAATGTGTGATTCCTTCTTATGATACACAATTAAGTTGTGTGTTCTAGGTGGAGTCCACTGGGATACAATCCCATAAGCTCTCAGAAGGTCCCCAAACTTTTGGCTTAAGTATTCTCCACCTCGATCAAAATGAAGTGCCTTAATACTTTTTCCGAGCTGGTTTTGTAATTCATTCATAAACTCTCTAAACTCTTCAAGAGTTTTCGACTTGTATCTCATCAGGTAGACATAGTCGTATCTACTGAAGTCATTAGTAAAGGTAACGAAGTACTTATACCCACCTCTAGCATCTATTCTAAAAGGGTCACATACATCAGTATGTATGAGTCCTAATAGATCACTGGCCATTTCACTCTTACTAGTGACAAGGGTCTTAGTCATCTTTCCCAACAAACAAGATTCACATGTCTCTATTGATTTGAAATCAAAAGAGTCTAGATAACCATCCTTATGGGTCTAGATATGTGATTCTCATTTATGTTCCCTAGATGACAATGCCAAATGTATGTTTTGTTTGAGTCATTGAGGTTTTGCCTTTTGGTATTCACATTATATACACATGTCTCTAGATCTATCAAGTATAGACCATAAGACACTGGGGCATTGTCATAAAAGATCCCATCTTTACTAATAGAACATCTTCCATTCTTTATAAGAAATTCAAATCCTTTTTTTTCAAACAAGATACATATATGATGTTCCAATTAATGGTAGGTATGTAATAGTAGTTCTCTAACTCTATCACAAGCCCACTTGGTAGAGTTAACTCATAGGTTCCAACAATGTTTGTTGCAACTCTTGTGCCATTTGCAACACACAAATCAACCTCACCTTTCTCTAAATGTCTATTTCTTTTTAGATCCTTCACATTTGAACAAATGTGTGGTCCACATCCAGTATCAAGTACCCATGATGAAAAAGAAGTGAAGTTAATCTCTATAACGTATACCCCATAAGTAGAGATATGATCCCTTGCTTCATCTTCTTGGGTTCCCTTATCCTTCTCCTTACTTTGAGTGCAAAAGATTTGGACTTTAGCTTATCCACAAAACACTTTTTGTCTTTGCCTTTATCCTTGGACTCAACTCCACTAATCACCCACGGATTTTTCCATCTTCATTTGTGCTTCGACATTTATCAAGATGCCAAGCAACTCTAACAGTAGTCCAACCATGTTGCTCAAGTGATAACACTCAATGAAATGGCTACATGATTTAGGCAATGATTGCAAAATCATATCCGTGGATAATTTTTGACCCAAAGGAAATCGTTGTTTCTCAAGATGCTCCATATGCCAAATCATATTAAGCACATGGGGCTCTACTAGATCTCCCTCAATTAGTTTTCACTCAAATAGCGCCTTAGAGACATTATACCTTTCATGTTTATCATGTCATTTATGCAACTCATAGTTCACACAGCCTAGCATAAGGTTCTTGATGTTTACAACATCATTGGCATGCTTCAAATAAGCATCCATGTCAGTCTTAGGAGAATTTGGAGTGGATATTGGTCCTGGTATTTCAGGATCATGTAGAACACTTCTCAATGTCGCAAACCAGTTATGGAAATAAATCTCATTTAGTTTGTCCGAACATGATGATATGTTTTCCATTTGATTCTATCAGAGATAAAATTTTCATTTGTAACAAAAATAACTTTTGAGATTTTATTTGAAAATTTTGACGATATAATTAGGTCTTTAATTATTATCTCTCCCACTATTTTATTCAAATTTATAGCCCTCAATATCAATTCTAAATATTGCAGTGGACAATATTCTAGTGGGCCAAGATCCAAAATAATTCAACTATTACCCAGCCTACATCAACATCCATAGTCAATTATCAAGGTAGGCAATCATGCCAATTGCATCATATTTGACTCTTGGATAGATGATATGCACAATGCCTTTCCAGGATCATCTGCATGCTTCTGGGCTTAGACTCTTTAAGAATCACCAGTTAAGTCTGACCCAAAGGATGACACGACAATAATGCACCCCACTAGGGTGGAAACTACATTATTACCATCACACTTCCACGAGATAGATGGTACACCACGCTAGGGAATAAACTATTCTTGGTTGATCGAGCTTTTCATGTGTGTCACTTTTGGAAAGCATCTAAGACTTAATATTTTAATTGAGGGAGTTTGTATATATACATATACTTTATCCAATCACCACATATATATAGTATGTATCATATACATGATATATCCCATAACAAAAACATGCAATAAACGAAAGCGATGTTATGGCGAGTCCTAACGTAATCCCTTAGAGCCACAAGGGATTACACCATCTAGGTATACATCACATGCAGAAACTTGTTGTTGATGAAGATCTGTTCTTGTCAATTTGGGTTGATCAATTCAACCTTTAAACCAATCGGCTCACCTCCTAGCTGGTTGTTAGGTAGTCTCACCGATCATCTAGTCCTTTTGTTCCCCATCGGATGGCTCTTCTAACTAATTGGTCGGGCCCACCAGGTGATCGGTCCAGCTTGTCAGTCATGTCCTCTAAGGTCCTTCAGTCATATGACTTGTCTTTGGGAAGCCTTCATCTTCATCATAATAGGAAAGTAAACTATCCTGCTTTTACATAATTATATGGAAACCTCAAGTTAAATTTGAGGGGAGAAAAGGTAGAAGAGAATTAACTTTACATTGGGAAGATGAGATAGAGGCTCGATACACAAATCAAGATAAATGGGTAAACCAACTACATGCAACCATGCACAAATAGGGGTTATTGGCCAAAACCAAGCTACACATCCACCATCAAAACCATTTTAGGGTGACACATGTAAATTGCATATATATATCATATATATATTAGTTTGAGATTATTGTGGGGGTTGGATTTCATAAGATATTATTCACATCACATGCAATAATAGCAACCACACAATTAAAATTTGATCATATCGATTATCTCGTAATATATTAAATTGACATTGGCTCTCATACCACTGAAGGGAAATATGGTACAGAGAAGGCAACATAATTTAAAGTTTTATTACCATATTCCCCATAAACAATAGATCACGTCAATAACTATAATGCGGGAAGGATGGTTTATGGGATATATCTGATCCTGGAGCAAGTCCATCGATAATACTCATCATTGTAGATGTGCAACTCTGAATCCTAGTTGCACTGGGACATGTCTAGCTACTGCTCCTCCTTGGTCTGCACCATGGACTATAACCACAATGTCATCTTCTCTAACAACTCCTCTTGTCATGGACTGTTGGTTGGCATTATCCTCCAGACATAAAACAATGGCTTCCTGCCTCTATGGTAGTCTACATGGACCACCTAGAACTCTTGTCCTCCTGCTGGACCAGACAAGAAAGAGTTGTCCCTCCTGCTGGCATACTAGTCACTAGCTTGCTCTCCCACCACAACAACTCTCAGTTGTTCTCTCCCTTGGCTATCCCTCCCTAGTCGGGTAGGACTTGTTCGGGCTCTCATGGTTACCACAACCAGAGAGGACAACAATTGTCAGAGGAACTGATTCTCAGTTGTCTATGTCATAGTTGTACTTTGGGAAGCCCCCAGTACCCCTCTATACATTAGAGGTATTTGGGTCAGGGTTTCCAATCCCCAACCAATGCGGGACTAAAGAGGGAGTGGAAAGGACAAGTAGATCTTGCATTTTTGCAACTTTTCTAGAAGTTTCACAACCTGCATATGATGAAACTATCATCTCACCAAGTGATATGGTCATCTAGCATGCAAAATAGTCATTTTTCTAAGTGAAATGGTCGTCTAGGATGCGACATTGTCATTTTGCTGAGAGAGACGATCATTTCACACTTTCCTAGTCATATATGAATGGGGAAATCGTTTCCTAATTAATGTCATACATTAATTTACTTGTACCTCAAGTATCGGCCATTGAAACAATTTTGGGAAAACTCCTAAACTTTCATCTGTCCTAATTGGGCCATCTCACACAAGCGAGATGCCCATCTCATTCACCCAGATGGTTGTCTAGTAAGTTCAAGTCGAGTTGATCGGTTCAACAGATTGAACTTATCAGTTCATAGGGTAGAACTAAGCCAATTCAATTTCTGATATGCTTGACAACCCAAACGTTCATCTCAACACTTGAGATGCATGTATGGCTTCCCAAACATCCATCTCACCCAATGAGATGGTTGTTTGGCAGTTCAATCAGCCAATTCTTTGATCGGTTGTGTGAATTGAGTACATAAACACTTTAGTACTGAATTCAATTATCATTCAAGATCAAACTCCCCTTCTAGATGAGTTCCTATTTGTGTGACCCTAAGGTCACATATCACATTAGAAGTGAATCTCCAGAACAAATTATTACATCACAACCAGAGAGGACAACAATTGTTCTCTCCCTTGGCTATCCCTCCCTAGTCGGGTAGGACTTGTTCGGGCTCTCATGGTTACCACAACCAGAGAGGACAAAAATTGTTAGAGGAACTGATTCTCAGTTGTCTATGTCATAGTTGTACTCTGGGAAGCCCCCAGTACCCCTCTATACATTAGAGGTGTTTGGGTCAGGGTTCCCAATCCCCAACCAATGCGGTACTAAAGAGGGAGTGGAAAAGACAAGTAGATCTTGAATTTTTGCAACTTTTCTGGAAGTTTCACAACCTGCGTATGATGAAACTATCATCTCGCCAAGTGAGATGGTCATCTAGCATGAAAAATAGTCATTTTTCTAAGTGAAATGGTCGTCTAGGATGCGACATTGTCATTTTGCTGAGAGAGACGGTCATTTCACACTTTCCTAGTCATATATGAATGGGGAAATCGTTTCCTAATTAATGTCATACATTAATTTACTTGTACCCCAAGTATCGGCCATTGAAACAAGTTTGGGAAAACTCCTAAACTTTCATCTATCCTAATTGGGCCATCTCACACAAGCGAGATGCCCATCTCATTCACCCAGATGGATGTCTAGTGAGTTCAAGTCGAGTTGATCGGTTCAACAGATTGAACTGGTCAGTTCATAGGGTAGAACTAAGCCAATTCAATTTCTGATATGTCTGACAACCCAAACGGTCATCTCAACACTTGAGATGCATGTCTGGCTGCCCAAACATCCATCTCACCCAATGAGATGGTCGTTTGGCAGTTCAATCAGCCAATTCTTTGATCTGTTGTGTGAATTGAGTACATAAACACTTTGGTACTGAATTCAATTATCATTCAAGATCAAACTCCCCTTCTAGATGAGTTCCTATTTGTGTGACCCTAAGGTCCCATATCACATTAGAAGTGAATCTCCAGAACAAATTATTACATCACAAGCAAAGAGTGGTTCCTAGTCGCACATCATTGCTACCCAAGTAAATGAACAAGTTTGAGACCAACTTCAACCTACAATCTATGTATGGTGTTGCAGTGTTTGTATAGTTCTTTTATCACTGATGTCCACATTAAACTAGAGTCTTGGAGCAGTCATGCTCATTATTATTGAATCTTGTTTCTTGAACAAAGAGCAGACTGTATGAGACATATGTAAGCTCAATATCACATATTTACTCACATGTGCTTGGCCATGCTTTTCTTAGTCACTCTTATCAAGAGTCCTAGGACATCACACAATAATAGGAGGGATAAATCCCATGTCTATCACTTACAGTCAATCCCCATGTGTCAAAGGCACCCAATCATCAACCTTATAACATCCTATGTTTTAGGACTGCATTTTATGATGTCAAAGTCTATCCAACAACATATGTTGAGTGCAGTTATTTCAGGTCTAAGAATCACAACCACCACCATCATTGTGAGAGCTGACTATGACTTTCATAAGGATGGCATCCATGTGTTAGTCTTACGGTGGGTCTATCTGATACACTATTCTCTAACATGTATCTGTGTGATTGGTTTGATATCGCCATATCATGACCAATGAGACTCAGTCATCAACCAACTCACACTATGATCTTATGTGTTATTGTTTCCTATCAACCTTCCACAATAACAACCGATCAAGGACATAATGAGAATGTAAATATATACTCTTAACATCCATATGATCTCATTTCTTTCAAGTCACGTACTTGAAGACATACGTCATTTAGTAATATTATTCTCTAGACATTTAGAATGTTACATCATTATCTCATAACTGAATTTAACAAAATAAATTGGAAGCTTGACTTTTATTAATAATCAAATCATTTTTACATGATATGCCATTACAATCATCACATGATTGGCTCTCTGGGCATACATAACCAATAAATACCCCTAACGAACCCCTATGAACCATGATGATGATTACTGCATGATATGATTCTTATCTTTTTAAACCCTAGAAATCTAGTATTAAGAGGAGTATGAGAGGAGAAGCCCAACTTGCATATAATCCTTTGAATGTGAAAAGATGCTCAATTATAGTGTTATTACTTCAATTGAAGATGATGGACCTTATTGATATGTTCTAAGCCTAATGCATCTATTTTAGTATGGTTTATGAAATATTGAGTAAATCCTCACATGAATATTGGTCTGTCTATACAAGCTACATAACAATAAATTGGGAAGAAAGATTAGATAATTTGATGTAAGAAGATGTAACCTAACCAATTCTTTTAACTTAAAGTGAGTAGTATCATAAGAGACATAGTGATCTTTGTTAAATATAAGAATGACTTTGAAAGTCAATGAGATGGTACACCCAATTAATTTGAAGAAAGGATATTGATAAGAATAATTGAATGGTGATGACAAGTTAGAAATGAAATTATAATATGTGTATGATGGAGTGTACAGTATATATATTTTGATTACTTATTTGTTGACCTAAATTGAATAAATTATATTAAAAATAAGATTATGAAGGATTTCAATGGGAGAGAGACTTTATAAATCAAGTAAATCTTGAATGATTTGTTCCAAGAGTAATGATGATGAAATGAAAGAAATTAAAACTAATGAATATGAAATGAAGGAAAAATCATTAAATTTAGTAGAAGGATCTAAGAACCTAACCCTAAACCTAAAATGATGAGATGTGTGATGCTAATGAATAATTATCTCAAATAAGAAATTAAGGAATGCATATGAATATAGTTAAATTCAATTACAAGATGAGAATCAAGGATATGGATTGGTTTATTAGAGTGTACTCTTTGATTGTAATTGTTGTTAGGATACTTGTATTTTGAGGATGACATTTTCATATAGATTTTAAATAAGATCATTTATGCATTGAATATAGCCTTTACTAGGTAGTGGTGTATAGTAAGTGAGGAATATAAAGTGTGTTATGCACATTCATGATTTGAGATTTATTTATATGTATAGGAATCAAATAGAATAAGTATATGTTGCATGATGAACCTATTCTATGTATGATGAATGAAACTAGATGCTTATATGCCTACACTATTGCATAGTTTTAATGTCTTTATGAATATTTGTTGAGAAAATAAATATGGAATCCAATCATAAGAAATATGTTGAGATTGAATTTAACATGTCCTAATTACATTTGAAAACCATAATGAGGGTATAATCTAGACACTGAGACTATGTCTCAGGATGAAAGCCCATTGATGATGATAAAACCCTATCGGGGTAAATGTTAGACAATGAGATTATGTCTCTGGTTGAGAGCCCACTGATGATGACTTCTACGAGATGATATAGAAAATGGAAAGAATCATATATGTTGGAAACTACATATTTGTAGTTCTTCTTGCTTAATCATTGTCTTTTTTATAAGCCTAACTTGTCTCATGTTATCCTAGTTATGTGAGAGTACACACATATGATACATTTTTCAAAATACTTTTCCCATACCAACCCACCCCAAATCCCCCACCTAGCCCTACCTTCCCATGTGATCATCACGCGGGTCAAACCTACGACCTCCCACTCACTAACAGAGTGGACGCCCACTGGGCTAGTATGCTCTTACACACATATGATACATGATGTTTGAATTCTTTTAAGATGAGTAAAAGAGATTTATAGCATGTGAAATTATGACACATCTAGTTAGGTTCCCTCAACACCATGAGTTTCCCCTGAGGTCCACACTGGGGAAACAAATCAGATCTCTTTGTAGTAATTGATGAGTTATGAGAAGGATTTCTAGAGTGTGGATTGAGGCCTTAAAGGTTAGACCACCAAGATTAGGAGTGAATCATCTAGAGTGGCTCTGGTCCTAAATATTTGTTGTGGAAGTCTATGTGTATGAGGAATAGACTCTAATGAAATGAAATATGTGAAATATGAAAATATGACAAATGTTGTGATATCTGATATATTGTTATCCTGGTTGATATCTTGTATACCCCGAGATGAGTGTGTGAGCCTCTTTAGGAAACCCTGAGGTGGCAAGAGTCTATTGTTGATATCTTAGTGTAGTTGGATAAATCGTAAGATAGTTACTGTGAGTTGTTGACACGAGAATCAGGTGTGGCGTATTCTACTCAGTGAGGTATAAGCCAGGTAGTTTTAGGGAAAATGAATAAAAGATGACAAGCCATGTAGAATATGATTTGAATGTTTGTTAAATTCCTTGTACTACTAGCTGATAATTTTCCATTGTTGATTATGTTAATTGTTGTGGAAAATAACCATTCTGTTATACAAATTATCTATTTCATTTTGTGGGTTTTAGGGGAGACAGAGAAGGTAGCAGAAACAAAACTTTTCTCTCCCCATAACTCAGAATGAAGGAATTGCGTCAACGTCTATAAAATAGGAAACATGGTTTGTTGAGACATACCTTGTCCCAAGACTTTCTCGACGATGATACCTCACGGCTTGCGTGGTCTTTACCTCTAATATTGTACGATGTTTGTGCAGCTCTTGGTCTCACTGGGACTGTTGGGATTGACAGCTGTCCTCCGAGCGGCAGAAGTCTCCCGCCTCTACAGTCATCCACACGGCCTGCCTGGAACTCCGATCTCCTTGTCCCATGAGGAATCAGAAGGAGTTGCTCCCTCCTGTCAGCGTACTAGTCACCGACACACTCTCCTACAACCAGTTGCCTTTCTACAGTTGTCTTTCCCTTACTGTGCCTCGCTTATCGGGTAGCACTTGCTCGGGCTCTCCTGGTTACCACAACCAGAGAGAATGACAACTTTGTAGAGCAACTGGTGTTCTGAGGTGTACTTTGAGAAGCCCCCAATACCCCTATATATATAGGAGGGTCATGGGATAGGGTTCTCTACCCCGAGCAATGCGGGACTAAAGCAGGAGTAGAAGGGTTTGATATTTTCCACAAAATTAGACAAATTGCGCCAGTTGAACCGATCGTTTCAAGCATGAAACGGTTGGTTGGGGAACTGAACCGATCGTTTCACACCTGAACTGATCGGTTGGGACACCATAGCCGATTGGTTCAAGCATGAGCTGATCGGTTCGTGGTCCTGGTCCAACTCGAATTGACTTTCCAAGTTTGTTTCCAACTAATCAAATATTATTCCTTGTCCAAATCAAATTTGTACAAGTGAAACAAATATGTTTTTGTAAAAGAATCTTCTGACTTTCCAAACGATTTCGGTTGGTCACATGAATCGACCGGTTCAACAATTGAGTCGATCATTTCAGTGACACACGAGCCAATCGACTCACCACCTGAGCCGATTGGTTCACCAACCTCAGCCGATCGGTTGGGAGTGCAGACTATGCAAAATCAGTCAATTGCAGTTTCAATCAATCTGATACTCTAATCAATTGGTCCAACACCTTGAACACTATGATTTTGTGCTATCAATCAACTGAGTGTTTAATTGAACTACTAAACTCCTTTAGTAATCAATATAAACATCATTTGTGGATAAACTCCTCTTCCAGGTTAAATCCAATGTGTGTGACCCTGCAGGTTCATTTCACATTGGCAGTGAAAGTCCATAACACTTATGACTTCACAAGCAAAGAGCGGTTCCTAGTCACACATCAGTGCTACCCAAGTGAAATAGAAAGTTGGGGAACAACTTTCAATCCTACAATCCATGAATGGTGTTACAGCGAATGTATAATTCCTTTGTCACTAATGTCCTGAATGAACTCAAGGCATAGGGCAGTCATCCTTTCAACATTCATTCATTTCCTTGATCTCAGAGCAGACTGGGTGAGATGTGTGTGACATCAATATTACATATTGATTCACACATGCATGCGCATGCCTTTCTCAATCCTACTCATCAAGTGTCCATGGACATCAAACTCCCTTAGGAGGGACAAATCCCATATCTATCACTCACCCCTCAAAAGCCCCATGTGTCAAAGTCACCCAATCATCACCTTTATAACAACCCATGTTCCGGGATTGTGTTTGATGATGTCAAAGTGTACCGAACGACATGTGTTGAGTGTAGTGATTTTAGGTCAAAGAATCACATTCACCACCATCACTGTGAAAGCTGACTATGACTACCAAATCATGGTTCCATGTGTCACTCTCACGGTGGGTCTACCCAGTACACTTGTTCTCTAACAAGTATCTATGTGGTTGGTTTGATATCACTATATCATGACTAATGAGATTTTGTCATCAACCAAAACACAATCTAGTCTTTAGTGTTATTGATGTCTATGGTTATTTTCACAATAACATCCAACTAGGCACTAAAAAAGAATGTATACTCTTAACATCCGTATGATCTCATCATTTTGGTCCTGAACCTAAAAGCATACGTCATCGTGTAAACATTTCTTTAGACATCTATCATGTTACACTATCATCTCAGAAATAGTTAAAAGATATAGATCAAAAATTGCCTTTATAGTAACACGCTTTTTGACCGACCCAAAAAAAATTGCCTTTCTTATTATTAATATCATTGACAAAGTATCCCATCACAATCATCACATGACTTGCTCTATGGGCATACATACCAACAGACTCCCACTTGCACTTAGAGCCAGTCACCTAGGAACCTCAGTCCTTGTGACCTAGCATGACCATCATGCTTCTGTTGAGAAAGGGCCTTCGTTAGTGGATCAGCTATGCTGTCTTCAATTGGAACTTTGCAAATCTTCACATCTCCTCGCTGTACGATCTCTCATATGAGATGGAAGCATCATAGTATGTGCTTGGACCGCTGATGTGATCTGGGCTCCTTAGCTTGAGCAATAACTCCATTATTGTCACAATAAAGCTCAATTAAATCACAGCTACTGGGAACTACACCAAGTTTAGAGATGAACTTCCTGATCCATACAGCCTCCTTCGCTTCATGTGAAACAGCAATATACTCGGCCTCTATAGTAGAATCGGCAACTATTTCTTGCTTGGAACTCTTCTAGCTCACAGCTCCATTGTTTAGGCAAAATACAAATCATGACTGCGATCTGTAATCATCTTTGTCGGTTTAGAAGCTCGCATCGCCGTATACAAGGAACTGATCCTTAGTCCTTCACAAGTACGTGACGATGTTCTTTATGGTTGCCCTGTGAGCATCCCTGGGATCTGACTGGTACCTGCTCATCATGATGAGGGCATATGAGACATTTGAGTGTGTGCACGACATAGCGTACATGATGGATCTGATGGCTGATGCATATGGTATCCCATTCATATGCTCCCTCTCTTCATAAGATTGGGGACATTGAGCTCTAGATATGGTGACTCCATGTAGCATGGGGATGTTGCCTCTCTCTGAGTTCTCCATGTTGAACCTCTTCAACACTTTGTCAATGTACATTCTTTGACTTAGTCTGAGAAGCCTTTTAGATCTATCACTATAGCTCTTAATACCTAGAATGTAGGATCCTTCTCCTAAGTCCTTCATTGAGAAAGTATTCCCAAGCCAAGTCTTTACCTTCTCTAAGTCTATAAAACCATTCCCCATTAATAGTATGTCATCCACATACAATATGAGGAATGTGGTCATGCTCCCACTAACCTTCTTGTACACATAAGGTTCATCTTCATTTTGAATAAAGCCAAACACTTTGACTTCCTCATCAAATCAAAGATTCCAACTCTGAGACGCTTGCTTCAATCCATAGATTGACCTTTGTATCTTACAGACTCTATTGGCATTCTTTGGATCAACAAAACCTTCAGGTTGTGTCATATACACATCCTCATTTATATTCCCATTAAGGAATGCAGTTTTAACATCCATTTGCCAAATCTCATAGTCATAGTAAGTTGCAATAGCAAGCATGATCTTGATGGACTTAATCATGGCAACTGGAGAAAAATTTTCATCATAGTCAACACATTGAACTTGTCGGAAACCCTTTGCAACCAATCTTCCTTTATAAGTTTGCACATTGCCATCCATGTCGGTCTTCTTTTTGAAGACCCACTTGCACCCTATGGGTTTTACCCCTTCAGGTGGTTCCACCAAAGTCCATACTTTGTTGGAGTACATGGATTCCATCTCGAATTTCATGGCCTCAAGCCATTTCTCAGAATCTGGTCCCTCCATAGCCTCTAGATAGGTAGTTGGATCATCATCTATGATCAACTCACCGCCTTCCTGGGTCACAAGGTATCTAAACCTCTCAGGTTCAAGGCGTGTCCTACTAGATGTACGAGGTCCTTGTGTTACTTGAGGAGACTGAGATTCCACTACACCTTGTAAATCTCTATGTTCCTCTTGTACATCTACCAGTTCAATGTTTTCTTGTTGGGCCTGAACCTCTTCAAGCTCTATTTTCCTCCCATTGTTTCCTCTAGAAATAAATTCCTTTTCTAGGAACACAGCTGTCCTAGCAACAAACACTTTGTTGTCAGTAGGGTGGTATAAATAATATCCCCTTGTTTCCTTGGAGTATCCAACAAAATAACATTTATCGAATTTGGGTCCACGCTTATCAGGAAACATTTTCCTGACGTAAGCCTCACAACCCCAAATCTTAATAAAAAAAAATCAGGACGCTTCCCGTGCCATATCTCATATGGTGTCTTTTGAACCGATTTAGATGGTACTCGGTTAAGTGTAAATATGGCGGTTTCAAAAGAATGACCCCAAAAGGAAATTAGAAGATCAGCAAAACTCATCATTGATCGCACCATATCCGGTAAAGTGTGGTTCCTTCTTTGAGAGACAATGTTATGTTGTGGTGTTCCAGGTGGAGTCCATTGTGATACAATACTACGGGCTCACAGAAGGTCCTCAAACTCTTGGCTCAAGTATTCTCCACCTCGATCGGATCGAAGTGCTTTAATACTTTTACCAAGTTGGTTCTGTACTTCATTCATGAAATCCTTAAACCTTTCAAGGGTTTCCGACTTATGTTTCATCAGGTACACATAGCCAAACCTACTACAGTCATCAGTGAAGGTAATGAAGTACTGACACCCATTTCTGGCATTAGTCCAAAAAGGCCCACATACATCAGTATGTATGAGTCCTAATAGATCACTAGCTCTCTCACCTTTACCTGAAAAGGGAGTCTTAGTCATCTTACCCAACAAACAAGATTCACATGTCTCTATTGATTCAAATCAAAAGAGTTTATATAACCATCTTTATGGAGTCTAGAGATGCGCTTCTCATTTATGTGCCCTAGACAACAATGCCAAAGATATGTTTTGTTTGAGTTGTTGAGTTTTTGCCTTTTGGTGTTTACGTTGTATACACTTGTCTCTAGATCTATCAAGTATAGACCATAAGACATTGGGGCACTGCCATAAAAGATCCCATCTTTTGAAATGGAACACTTTCCATTCTTAATAAGAAATTCAAAACCATTCTTGTCCAAACAAGAGACGGAAATGATATTCCTATTTATGCCAGGTACATAATAGCAGTTCTTCAACTCTATTATTATCCAACTAGGTAGAGTTAACACATAGGTTCCTACGGCACTGGTTGCAACTCTTGCCCCATTGCAACACATAGGTCAACCTCACCTTTCCCCAAAGGCCTACTTCTCTCAAGATCCTTCACATTTGAACAAATGTGAGATCCACATCCGGTATCAAGTACCCATGACAAAGAAGTAGTAAAGTTAATCTCTATAACATATACACCAGAAGTAGAGATCTCTATCTCTCGCTTCTTCTTCCATCATTCCTTCCATCCTCTCCATGTTTTGAGCACAGAAGATTTTGACATTGGTTCGGCGAGAGAACCCTTCTCTCCCTCACCTTTGTCCTTAGGCTTTGTTCCATTGATCTCCATCAATGAACTATCCTTCTTCT
Organism: Alisma plantago-aquatica; assembly: GCA_963693085.1. Lineage (NCBI taxonomy): Eukaryota > Viridiplantae > Streptophyta > Magnoliopsida > Alismatales > Alismataceae > Alisma > Alisma plantago-aquatica. The sequence goes on from OY856412.1 coordinate 640,505,199, forward strand.
TAAGCGCACATAGAGTGGATTTAAAGGCTACCAGTATATCTATATTGTGCATAACACTTCTCACAATCCTCAACTAGTTATGGAATTTATTCTCAATTATTTTGCCCATTTTAAAAGATGATTCTTTTTCCATTCTACAAGAGAAAATTGCATTTGTCAAAAATCCTTTTGTTTTTATTTGATTTGAATAAAATTTGATAGTAGTTAATTAGGCCTTTAATGAATTACCGCTCCCACTATTTTGATTCAAATTGACAGCCCTCACCCTCAATTCGGAAGATTGTAGCGTACAATCTTCTAGTGGGTCAAGATCCTGAAATCCTCTGAGTCATGGACCAGCTAGGGCTGTCACCCACAATTCAGATCTTCCAGGTAGGCAACCTTGGCCAATTTCATCATATGCAACTCTTGAACAATGTCATATGCAACTCCTTGTCATGATCACCTCCATGCCACAATGTGCTAGATCCTATCTAGGTCACCTTGTTAAGTCCGACCCAAAGCCAACATGATGAATATGCACCCTGCTAGGGCAGACCCACATATCCATCCTTCATGCTTCCACGAGATAGACGGTGCACCAGGCTAGGGTGTGCCTACACTTGGCCGATCAAGCTTTTCACGTGTGTCACATTTGGAAGGCATATAAAACTTTAATATTTAATGAGGGATTTGGTTTTTATAGGTACATATACATATCCAATCACCACAATATAGTAAGTATCATATACATGTGATATCCCACAGAAAACATGCAAAATGATAAAAGCAATGATTATGGCCATCCTAATGTGATTCCTCGAGCCAAGAGGAATCACGGTCATCTAGGTCCACATCACATGAAACATGTACAAGATGAACTATGTGCTTCTCCATTCTGGGTTTGATCAACCCATCTCCATGATTGATCGGCTCGCCATCAGGCTGGTCGGTTGGGTGCCACCAGTCGATCGACTGGCGCCTCCAGCCGATCAGTTCACTGGTCATTGTGCATCTTCTTAGGCCGCCACCCACTCGTCTCGCTCCTCAAAATGTTTGTTTGATTGTCATACGTTCTTTGACATAATAGGAAATCTATCCTATTTTACATTGGAAAAGGGAAACCCCGAGTTACATTCGGGGGAAGCAAAGGCAGGAAAGAAATCTCGAGTTATCTTGAGTGACATCAGGAATAGGAGAAAGGAAATCGGTGCACAGACCAAGATGCAAGCAACCACATACAACCTAGCACACAGACATAGGGTTTATTGGCCATAACCATGATATACATCCACCACAAAACTCGTTTAAGGGAGACGCGTATCGAGTGCATTCATATTACATATCATATATGTATATTGGGATTTGTGGATTGGACATGCATAAAGCCAATTTTATTTGCATCATATGCAATAACGGCGACAAACCAAAATCGATCACATCGATAATCCTAAAGCATAGAGAAGTTGACGTGGCTCTAATACCACTTTTGGGTTTTAGAGGAGACAGAGAAGGCAATGGAAACAAAAATGTTCTCTCCCCATAACCCAGAACGAAGGAATTGCGTCAACGTTTATACAATAGGAAAGATGGTTTCTAGAGGCATACCTTGTCCTGAGGCTTGCTCGGAGATGATACCTCGCATCTTGCGTGGTCTTCACCTTCGGTCTTGGACGGTGTCTGTGCAGCTCCTGGTCTCACCGAGACTATCGAGATTGACAACTATCCTCTGAGCGGCATAAGTCTCCCACCTCTGCAGTCGTGCACACAGACTTCCTGAAACTCTGATCTCCTTGTCCCATAAGGAATCAAAAGGATTCGCACCCTCCTATCAGAGTACTAGTCACTGATACACTCTCTTGCAACCAATTGCCTTTCTACAGTTGTCTTTCCCTTGTTGTGCCTCCCTTATCGGGTAGCACTTGCTCGGGCTCTCCTTGTTACCACAACCAGAGAGAACGACAACTTTTCAGAGCAACTGGTGTTCTGAGTTGTACTTTGAGAAGCCCCCAATACCCCTATATATAGGAGGGTCATGGGATAGGGTTCTCTACCCCGGGCAATGTGGGACTCAAGTAGGAGTAGAAGGGTTCGAGATTTTCCACAAAATCAGACAAACTACGCCAGTAGAACTAATCGTTTCAGGCATGAAATGATCGGTTGGGGACTTGAACCGATCGTTTCACACCTGAACCAATCGGTGGACACCTGAGTCGATCGGTTCATGGTCCTGGTCCAACTCGAATTGACTTTCCATGTTTGTTTCCAACTAATCAAATATTAGTCCTTGTCCAAATCAAATTTGTACAAGTGAAACAAATATGTTTTTGCAAAATATTCTTCTGAATTTCCAAACGATCTCAGTTGGTCACACAAATCGACTGGTTCAACAATTGAGCTGATCGTTTCATTGACACATGAGTCGATCAACTCACCACCTGAGCCAATCGGTTTACAAACCTGACCCGATCGGTTCATCACATGATCCGATCGGTTGGTAGTGCAGACTGTGAAAAATCAGTCAATTGCAGTTTCAATCGATCCGATACTCTAATCAATTGGTCCTACACCTTGAACACTATGATTTTGAGTTATCAATCAACTGAGTGTTTAATTGAACTACTAAACTCATTTAGTAATCAATCTAAACATCATTTGTGGATAAACTCCTCTTCTAGGTTAAATCCTATGTGTGTGACCTTACAGGTTCATTTCATGTTGGCAGTGAAAGTCCATAACACTTATGACTTCACAAGTAAAGAACGGTGCCTAGTCACACATCAGTGCTACCCAAGTGAAATAGAAAGTTGGAGAACAACTTTCAATCCTACAATCCATGAATGGTGTTAAATTGAATGTATAATTCCTTTGTTACTAATGTCCCGAATGAACTCAAGGCATGGGGCAGTCATCCTTTCAACATTCATTCATTTCAGTTGATCTCAGAGCAGACTGGGTGAGATGTGTGTGACATCAATATCACATATTGATTCACACATGCATGTGCATGCCTTTCTCAATCCTACTCATCAAGTGGCCATGGACATCAAACTCCCTTAGGAGGGACAAATCCCATATCTATCACTCACCCATCAAAAGCCCAATGTGTCAAAGTCACCCAATCATCACCTTTATAACAACCCATGTTTTAGGACTGCGTTTGATGATGTCAAAGTGTACCCAACGACATGTGTTGAGTGTAGTAATTTTAGGTCAAAGAATCACATTCACCACCATCACTGTGAGAGCTGACTGTGACTACCAAATCATGGTTCCATGTGTCACTCTCACGGTGAGTCTGTCCGGTACACTTGTTCTCTAACAAGTACCTATGTGCTTTGTTTGATATCACTATATCATGACTAATGAGATTATGTCATCAACCAAAACACAATCTAGTCTTTAGTGTTATTGATGTCTATGGTTATTTCCACAATAACTACTGAATAGGGACTAAACAAGAATGTATACTCTTGACATCCGTTTGATCTCATCGTTTAGGTCTTGAACCTAAAAGCATACGTCATTGAGTAAACAATTCTTTAGACATCTATCATGTTACACTATCATCTCAGAAATAGTTAAAACATATAGATCAGAAATTGCCATTATTATTATTCAAATCATTTACAAAGTATCCCATTACAATCATCACATAACTTGCTCTATGGGCATACATACCAACAGACAAGCCATGTAGAATATGATTTAAATGTTTGTTAAATTCCTTGTACTACTAGGTAATAATTTTCCATTATTGATTTTGTTTATTGTTGTGAAAAATAACCATTATGTTATACATATTATATATTTCATTTTTTGAGTTGCCTTGTTAACAAGTACTAGATGTTGGGGTTTATATCCACTCTGAATATGATTTATATTTCTTATCATTTGATAGTATTGTTTGGTAGACATGTTGTGCGTGTACTTCAGCTTCAAGACAAGAGGATGTGTTCCTGGTTCGGCTGGTGGAGTGTCACAAACATGATGTTATTATTATGTATTGAATTGAAATGTTCAATCCTAACATGTTACTCATAGAAATGGATTGTTATTCTGATATAGGCAACATCTACTGATCTGTTCATAGGCATGATCTAAAATATGTTTAAAAGTTGGATTTGGTCTAAGTTATTACCTTTACTGATTGATTAGATTATTATCGTAAACTTGATGTAATCATATGCTAGACTTTTCATTATCTATAAGTTTCTTTTGAGTTTGTTATACTTAATTTGATGTTGATGCATCTTCCTAACTTGAGTGGGAGGTATCCACTCAATGGGGTCGTATATGAGGCTCATGAGGTTGCTTTAAATATTTTTAGGTATAATGCTATATAGAGAAGAGGTTGTGGCAAACAAGATGTAAACAAAATTATAATCTATTTCAAATAGAGTGTCCTTGTATTCTCTCTTTCCCAAGATGAGTAGTACACAAAGTTGGTTGTTTCATGTACATGTAATTAAAGTAAACTGAATTACATATGAGTAACAAGATTTTGATTCTAGTTCTAAAGGAGTTGAATAAGTTCTTATGATAGTGTGACATTGTTAATGAGGTTTTATGATAATGGAAAAAGGAAAACTTTATGTGTTTTTTTCATATATTGTCATAATCGTACTGCTGAGAATTAGTGTTTTGCTTCATAATGTGGGTTTAGGCTTAGAGATTTTATGTGATGGTTGGCATTAGTGATGATCAAAAGAGAGGTTCTGACAATTTGGTAATAGATCCTTGGTTAGATGAGACTGGAGGGACAATAGGTTATAGGTCTAAATGTAATATGGAAGTTGAACATCACCTGAAATGATATGCATGCTAACTGAACTCAGTATTGAGATACTCTGGTAAATTATTTGATATTGAGATAATCTAGTATGGAACTGTCAACTGTATTTCTTCTGGTTTCCCTGACTAAGTATTCAGGTTAAGAAAATTTGGGAGTATAATAATATGCATGATTTTCATAAATTGATAAAATGATGAAGGAGAAAGGATTTTATAATTCAATATGGAACCTAAAACACATAGGAAGTTTCATATGAGAAAGATGAATGTGTAATGGATTAAGAAGATAATCCTTAATGAATTTGAACATGAATATGAATGTGAAATTGTAAGAAAAATTTGATAACTGAGGATTAAGCCCACAAATGACCTTCTTTAAGAAATAAATTTATGGATATTGATGATAATATAGAATGAATATAATCTTGACCTCTGAGATATGTTATTAATTTTTTAAAAATAATATGAAAGGTGATATGAATTACTTCTTGATAAATGATGTATTACTAATATTTGTGAAGTAAGTGTTTTTAACACTAAAATAGAGATATGATTATAACCAGTGATGAAATATCCATCTAATGTTAAAAAAATGATGTCATATGAAAGAAAGACAAAATCAAATTTATGATAACTTGATACCGAGAGAGTTGAATCACTAGATGATATGATATTCTTCCACATATTTACATGGATTTCAGGATGAAACCCTAAAAGGAGGGGAGAATTTGTAACAATTCAGTTTCAGATTAACCATCTCATTAGGATTTATTTGAATGATTGCATGCTTAACTAGATTAATCATTGTTTAAATCTAGATTAATGATGATAATCTAATGATAATTCTTTAAACCTAATGAGAAACTATAAATATGCTTATGTTTCAAATAATTAGGGTTTGAGAATTGAAAACCCCAATTGGACAAATTAGGGTATTAGTATCATATGAATACAAAATTTGATAAGAATAGTGGTTCAGTAAATGATTTTTGTATTTTATGTACAACTTTGATTTAGTTGAAATTTGGATACAATTTTATTAACTCAATTATTAATGTTCCTAAAAATATCAAAAATTTTGAATAATTTATGACCTTTTTGTCGGTCGAGTTTCCCCAAGACAAACTCAGTCGTCCATGCACTCAGGGTGAAATATAACAGTCTGGTGTTTAGATTTTATCGTTTTATCAGTATATGTAATTAATCTAAAATTATAATTGTAGTTTGGAGACACTATTTTAGACATGATATTAAAATTTATAATTTTTGGATGATATTAGAATGATCCAGAGAGTGGTGTCAGTCAAGTTTCCCTAGGATAAACTCAAGTGACTGTGTATTCAGACTAAAATATAATACTCTAGTATTTTAATTTTTTATTTATTGGAAACTCATATTGATCTGAATTTTTTTACTAAATCTTTACAATTTGTTCTCAGACAATGTCATAATCTTTTACAATTTTTGGAGGAGGTTTGAACTGTTAAGTAAATGATTTGTAGTAACATTTGTATGGAAGAAAATTTAGCTGAAATAAAAGAAAGTGTAAAGTTGGGTCAATTTTTAATTGACCCAAGCATCTTGATTGACTTATATGAGAAACCTAGCACCAAAGAAGCTCCCACATTTCGTAATTCCTATTAGTGAAATAGAATTCTAGAGAGAGAGGAGAGTTAGGATTTGAATGAGGAAGAAGGTGGAGATGTGGACCAAGGGCTTTATCATCTAGGAAATGATGAAATCAAGTAAGTTGAGCTTCTTTTGCATAGACTTACATGGCCATTATGACATGTCAAGACTTAGTCCCTCCTTTTATTTATTCAAAATAATATCAAATCACCCCTTTTACTCACTATTTCTTTGCTATTTTCCATTTCTAACGTTTCTGTGTTGAGAGGATGAAGAAATGGATACAATTGCTAGAGTTTGATTGGTTTTCCAGAAATTCAGAGTTTGACCTACATTTTCAGGGTGCTTGTCACCTTAGGTGAGTGTTTTTTCTCCCTCTTAATCTCAATTCATGTTGAAAGACTAATTCCATCTGACTAAAATAATTAGAAACCTTGCTTGGATTTGTATGTGAATGGGTATTAATTTGGAAAGATATTAGGAAAATCAAATTCTACTTTTTTCAATTATTTATCATTGAATTTAACTTGATTAGTTCTAAATATATTGATTGGCATTCCCTGGACAATTTGACAAATAGTGGACTATGTTGTTTTATGTGAAAATTCCCTAAAAATCAGCCCCATACTCGATATGCTCGGGAATTTTATTGATATGTATAGAATCATACTTGAATTGTATTTCAATGAATTCTACAAGTGTATTGTTGAATCTTACTAAAATTGAATATTATATATACATAAAGATCAGTATGAGGTGGAGATATTTCGTATTTATTATTTGTGTTGCGGGACTGAATCACATGAGTTAATTAATCAATGTATACTTATAATCGATGAATAAAATACATGAAAATGGAAACTAGGGTTTCCATGTGTGTGAATATCCCTAACGAACCCCTATGAACGATGATGATATTATTTTATGATATGAGTCTTATGATGTGTTAAACTAAAATCACTTCTTAAATCCTAGAAATCTAGTATTAAGACGAGTATGAGAGAAAAATCTCAACTCACATATAATCCTTTGAATGTGCAAAGATGCTCAATTGTAGGAGTTATTACTTCTACTAAAGATGATGGGTCTTATTAATATGATCTAAGCCTAATGCATCAATTTTAGTATAATTTATGAAATATTGATTAAATGCTCAGATGAGTATGGTTCATTTTATACAAGCTACATAACAACGAATTGGGATGAATGATTAGAGATTTTGACGTAAGAAAATGTAACCTAACCCATTGTTTTAATCTAAAGTGAGTAGTATCAAAATATACATAGTAATCTCTATTAATTATAAGTATGACTTTACAAGTCAATGACATGGTAAAATGAATTAATTTGAAGAAATGAGATGGATGAGAATAATTGAATGGTGATGAAAAGTTAAAAATGAAATTAATAATATGTGTATGATGGAGTGTATAAACTACATATTTTGACTACTTGTGTATTGATTTGAATTGAATAAAATATATTATAAATAATATTGTGAAGAATTTCAATGAGAGATACTTTATAAATCAAGTAAATTTAGAATGATTTATTCCAAGAGTAGTGATGATGAAATGAAAGAAGTTAAAACTAAGGAATATGAAATGAAGGGAAATGATGCAAATTAGTAGAAGGATCAAAGAAACTGACCCTAACCCTAAAATGATGAGCTATGTGATGTTAATTAATAATGATCTAAAAAAAGAGATTTAGAAATGCATATAAATATAGTTAAATACAATTACAAGATGAGGCTCAAGGGTATGGATTGGTTAATTAGAATGTGTCATTGGATTGTAATTATATGTTAGGATACTTGATTCTGAGCATGACCTTAGTTAATAGATTTGAAATGAAATCATTTATGAATTGAATATAGCCTTTACTGAAGAGTGGTATATAGTAAGTGAGGAATATTAAGTGTGTTATGCACATTCATGATTTGAGATTTATTTATATGTATAGGAATAAAAAATAATAAGTATATGTTGTATGATGAACTTGTTCTAAGTATGATGAATGACACAAAATGTTTATATGCCTATACTATTTCTAGATTAATTATCTATGAGTATTTGTTGACAAACATGATATGGAATGAACTAATAAGAAATAAGTTGAGATTGAATTTAACATGCACTAATTACATTTGAAAACACTAATGAGGGTAAATTCTAGACACTCAGATTATATCTCAAGCTGAAAGTCCACTAATAATGATAAAACCCTGATGGGGATAAATGTTGGACAATGAGATTATGTCTCAAGCTAAAATCCCACTAAGGATGACTGCTATGAGATGATGTAGAAAATGGAAAGAATCATATGTGTTGCAATCTACAGATTTGTTGTGCTTCTTACTTTAATCTTTATTTTTTATAAGCATAACTTGTTTCATGTTATTGTAGTTACATGAGAATACACACAAACGATACATAATGTTTGAATTATTTTAAGATGAGTAGAAGAGATTAATAATAAGTGAAATGATGAAACATCTAGTTAGGTGCCCTGAACATTGTGAGTTTCCCCTGAGGTCCACACTGGGGAAAAAAATGGATCTCATTGTAGTAACCATGAAATATGAGAATGATTTTTAGAGTGTGGATCGAGACCTTAAAGGTTAGACTACCAAGATTTAGGAGTGAGTAATATGGAGTGGTATGCTTGTTGTGAAAGTCTATGCCCATGAGGAATAGACTAAGATGAAATGAAATATGTGAAATATAAAAATATGAGAAATGTTATGATATATGATATTTTATTTTGTCGGTTCCTATCTTGTGTACTTGAGATGAGGACGTGAACCGATTTAGGAAACCCTGAGGTGTCCTAGGTCTATTTTTGATATCATAGGGTGGTTTGCTAAACCCTAAGATAGAGACAATGAGTCATTGACACGAGAATTAGGTGTATTGGCTACTACTTGGTGAAGTATAAGCCAAGTAGTTTCAGGACAAATGAATAAAAGATAACAAGCCATGTAGAATATGATTTTAACGTTTGTTACATTCCTTGTATCGCTAAATGATAATGTGACATTGTTCATTATGTTTATTGTTGTGGAAAATAATCATGCTGTTATAGATATTATCTATTTCATATACTAAGATATCATGTTGACAAGTACTAAATGTTGGGATTTATTTCCATTCTTAATATGATTTGGATTTCTTCTCATTTGATAGTATTGTTTGGTAGACATGTTGTATGTGTACTTCAGCTTCAGGACTACCAGATGTGTTCCTGGTCTGGCTGGTGGAGTGGCACAAACATAATGATATTATTATCTATTGATTCAAAATGTTAGATCATGATGTGTTACTCATACTAATGGATTTTTATTCTGAATTAAGTAACATTTACTGATTATTTCTTAGACATGCTCTAAAAGATGCTTAAAAGCTAGATTTTGTTTAAGTGATCACCTTATCTGATTGTTTAGATTATTATCGTAATCTGGATTTCTACTAGACTTTTCATTATGTATAAGTTTCTTTTGAGTTCATTATACTTAATTTGATGTTGATGCATGTACAATGAGTGGGATGTATTCACTCATCGGGGTCTATATGAGTCTTGTGAGGTTGTTTTAAATGTTTTTAGGTATAATGTTATCCAATAGAGATGGCATGACCAAGAAGATGTGAATAGAAGGATAATCTAGATAGAATAGAATGTCCATGTATTCTCTCTTTCCTGAGATGGGTAGTATACATAGTTTGTTGTTTCACGTACATGTAATTGAAGTACACTGAATTTCATATGAGTAACAAGATTTTGATTCTAGTTTCATTGGAGTTGAATAAGATCTTGTGATGGTGTGACATTGTTAATGATGTTTTATGAGAATGGAAAAAGGAAAACTTGATGTGTGTTTTTCATATATTGTGATAATCGTGTTGTTGAGAGTTAGTTGTTTTGCTAAATAATTTGAGTATAGGTTTAGGAATTCTCTGTAATGGTTGGTATTAGTTCTAATCAAAAGAGAGGTTTCAACATTATCCTTATTGACACGATGGTTAGAGCCATGAAGATTGATGTATTTATCAATAAACATTTCCAAGGGTATCACTGGTTTTCCAATCACTATCCACATGTCTTGGGAAGAGTACTCATGTTATGGAAAGACAATGTTTGTGATGTTTTGTAGGCTTCTGAATAAACCAAGGTATCTACATCAAAGTCAGTATCAACAAGTCTCTTTTTAATCTTGTAGTGATTTATGGGTGTAATCCTAATTTGGATATAGTGTACCTTTGGAATTATGTTGAAGATTTTCTTACTCTTGTGGATGGTTCCTATATTATTATGGTTGATTTTAACTGTGTTTTTAAGGCTTGTGAAAGAATATGTAAACAACTTCTTAAAAAAAGTCTATGGATGGCTTTAATAACTATGTCTTAAACTATAGTTTAATTGAACTTGACATGCATTGCCCTTTTTCACATGGGACAATATGAAATAGGGTTTGAATATTTATACATATAAAATAGACTAAGATCCTTAATAATTCTGATTTGCTAACCTCTAATGTGGATTTCTCTAGTGAAATTATTTCCAATATCATTAGTGATCACAAGAGGATTGTTTTTTCTATTGGGCATCTAAAAAGGTTAGATGTCCTTTTAGATTTATCAATTCTTGGGCATTTCATGAATACTTTCTATCTGTAGTAAAAATGTATGGAGTTTTGAGGATGATGGACATGTCATGCATAGGCAGTACTACAAACTGCCTAACTTGAAAAATCTTGTAGTGTTGAATAAAAATTGCTTTATAGATATTCAATGGAAAGCAAATAGTATAAGTATCTTTCTACTAAATCACAATTGGAGTCTAGTCTTGATCCAACTAGTGAAAGCATGCATGCTATTGTCAATTCTCTTAGAAAACAAGCTAGGTTGGTTGTTGATCAATAAGAGTCCTTATATAGGAAGAAATGCAAAATATCTTGGCTTAAGGAAGGTGATTGCAATACTTATTTCTTCTATTCTTTTATGAAAACTAGAAGGCATACTAACCCCTATCAAGAAGCGTATGGTCGATGGAAATATTGACTATTGTCATGAGGTTATTAAAAAATGTATTACATGACTTCTATTCCAATTTATTTAATAACAATAATCGCTCTAAGAAAGGCAACATTCTCTCACCTATTTGAAAGATCAACCTCATTTTATTGTTACTAGGAAGGAGATTTAAGACACTATTAATGAAATAAAAGTTGATTAAGCACCAGGTCTTGATGAATTTAATGGTTTTTTTAGAAGAAGACTTAGAGATGATGTATATGATGGTGTGATGGAATTTTTTCTTAATGGAATGATGCTTAATGAATCCAACATGAGTTTCATAACCATTATTTCTAGAGTCTCTAGTTGTTTGGATAAAAAAAACTGGATACCCATATATTTGTGCAACATTTTCTATAAACTGATCTTGATGTTCTTGGCAAACAAATTTTAGAAGATTTTGCCTACCATTATTGATTCGTCATAGTGTGCTTTTTTTAAAGGGGGGAGTATCAAAGATGCTACTTTTCTTACTATTGAGATTGTAAGTGATTTCAAGAAGTCAAACTCGATTAAAAAAAGGAATATCCAAGATAATATCTTCAAAGCATATGACTTTGTGAAATGGAGTTACCTTGTCTGTATTAGACATAAAGTGGGCTTCCCAACAATTTGGATTAAATGGATCGATGAATTCTCTACTCAACTTCTTACCATGTGTTGGTGAATTGTGAACACTAACTATTTTCATTCATCAAATGGTGTTAGGTACGGAGATCTAATATCTCCCTACCTCTTTTTCATTGTCATGTAGGGTTTCTCTAAGCTAATGAAGAAGGCTAACTTTGATGGGTGTTTGTCTCCCATTGTTGCTTCTAAGAATTCTTCTATTGGGACAATATTCCAAATTTGATATCGTAGAACTTAAATCTTGGAAATCCTAAATGCTTATAATTTTGATTTTACTAAGAACGTATGGAATGAAGTTGTTTTATGTAATGTTTCTTATCATATGTCATCTGATTGGGACTCCATTATCAATGATTCCTCATCTAAAAGAAATATGATTTATGGTCTCATATATTACCACTATTGGACTAGAAGAATTTTAAGAGTCCACGAGAATATGTATAGATCTGTTTATAAGCTCTGATTGCATATTGAAGATGAATTTCACATGTTTCACCCTCCATAAGAAAAGATGATATGTTGGATTTATTTGGTCATAAGTTTGAACAATTCTATACTTCTATGGCTGCTACTGGATCTATAAACCTTTCCTTGTTTTTTTTGTTCTTTCACAGAATAGTTTTGATGTAGGCTTGAAAAGTTTCTTCATGATATTTGTTTAGAGTTATCAGTTCATGGAGTTTTGTGATCTCATCGCGATAGTTTAATTTCTTTAAGCCCCTATTTATGTCTTCCCTTACTGAAGGTTGTGAAGATTTCAGAGTCTACTACCCTTGTGGTGTCATGGAGGTGATGATCAAGATGGGAAGCCTTGTGACAATGTTTCTCTTTCTGATATGCTTTTCATGTTTATTCTTTTTTTTTATTCCCTTCCTATTCTTTATTCTTTCCTCTAATAGGTCTTGGCTCTTTTTGGTTTGTATTAGTTTGTACTGTCTTTTCTCTTCTCTTTGCTTCTTTTTCTACTTTGCAATCTTTCAAAAAATACAAAAACATTAAAAGGAGTTTCAAATCACACTCAAATCCATATAAAGAATTTTATTTAAAGAAAGCGCTAAGTAAAGTGGGTGAAAACAAATGGATTAAACATGGAGATAAATGTGGACAAATATGAAAAAAGGTGAGAAACTATAAAATGTGGAGAACTGGAAAAGGGATACATTATTGAAAATGTGAAGAAATGTGGAAAAAGGTGAAATATAGATAACATGTGGAAAATGTGGGAAATGGAGAAAATGGATTAAAATGTAGAAAATGGAATAAACTATTGATATATATGCCCGCAGAGCCACTTATATGGTGATTTAAATGGCATATTATAAAGGATTTGACTAATAATAAATATAAAGGCAAGATTCCAATTCATTCTGTTTCACTTAATTATGAGATAATGAGGAAACATGATGAATGTGTAAAGAATGATATTACTCAATGATGCATGTCTTCAAATATGTGACTTAGAGAATGAGATCATATGGATGTTAAGAGTAGGTACATTCACCAGTAACACTTAAGACTAGACTATGTTTTAGTCTATGACAGAATCTCATTAGTCATGATATGGGATATCTAACCGAACACATAGATACTTGTTAGAGAACAGTGTATCAGGCAGACCAACCTTCAGAAGTGACACATTGAAACAATACTTGGTGATCATAGTCATATCTCATAGTGAAGGTGGTGATTGTAGCTCTTAGACTTGAAATCACTACATTCATTACATGTTGTTCAATATGCGTTGACATCATCAAACATAATCATTAATAAGGATTTCTATAAAGATGATGATTGGGTGACTGTGACACATGGGGACTGACTGTGAGTGATGTAGATGGGATCTGTCCCTCCTACAAATTTTTGATATCATGTACACTTGATAAGTGAGAATGAAAAAGCATGCACATGCACATGTGAATCAATATATGATAATCAGGTCACATATATCAAAGATAGATAGCTCTAGGGTATATCAAAGATAGATAGATCTAGGTTTAAGGCACATGGATTGAACATTGAGAGGATGATGATTCCATGCCTTGAGTTCACTCCGGATATCAGAGACAAAGGAATTATGCAATCACTATAACACCTTACACAGATTCTAGGTTTAAGTTTTTCTACAAGATTCCATTTGCTTAGGTAGCATTGATGTGTGACTAGGCACTGCTCTTTGATTTTGATATCATAAAGTAGTTAGGGACATTCACTACCAACGTAATATGGAACCAATTGGGTCAGACACATAGAAACTCATCCATAAGAGAAGTTTAATCATGAATGATAATTGGATTAATTAATAAATTGTTTATGTATTCAATTCACACAACAAATCAACTGAATGAACTCCGAACCGATTGGTTCATGTGATGAAAAGACCGCTTGGAGTGTCAGGTTGATTAGAAATTGAATTGATTCATTTTTTCCTAAATTGGGGAGCGAAATGAACAGTTCTCTTAGAGAAATGACTGATTCATGGTGTGAGATGACCGTTTTGCTGAGTGAAATGCCCAGTTCATTGAGAAATTTGGTTGCACGAAGGATTAGTGCTGATGTGTTGTTTTTCATTAATTGGATTCGAATTGCCAACTCATATGCAATTAGGAAACATGACAAAATGACTAGTTTGTAGAGTGAACCATTCGACTCGCATGTGAACCGGCCGACTGGGTTGCGAACTGACCGTTTTAGCACTCACAAACTGCAAATTTTGTGATATTCTGATTACTTCCACTCCCACATAGTTTGAGAACCCTAACCCTAACTTCTCCTATAAATAAAGGGGTATTGGGGGCTGTCTAGACACATCAGTTTCCGCTGACATTTTTTGTGTTCTCTAGTTGTGGTAAATGATAGAACCCGAGCAAGTCCTGCCCAATAAAGGGAGGGATAACAAGGGATAATAGTTGTGGGAGAGCACGTTGGTGACTAGTACATCAACGTGAGAGACAACTCCTTCTAGTCCGTTCTAGTTGAACGATAGGAGTTCTAGGGTCTCCATGTGGACTTCTCTAGAGGCAAGGTGGCCTTTTCCTATCGTTGGGAGGGAAATGTCAGCCCGCAGTCCCTGGAGGAGCTGTTGTAGACAATGTCTGATTCTACTGTCTGTGGTGAAGACCAAGAGTTGCACAGACATCGTCCAAGTGAAACTAGGAGTGCATGACTATGGCAATGAGGATTGTCGTTGAACTTGCTCCAGGACTAGGTATATATTTGTTAAACCATCCTTTCTATGACATAGTTATTGACGCAATCTTATTGTTCTAAGGAATTTGGATAGATACATTTTTATTTCCACTGCCTACTTTGTGCCCATATTTCCATACATGAACTCCATCAAACATTTAAGCATGAATTTCTACTTAGTGAGAAAAAATAGGTCTCAACACAAGTAAATGAAACATGAAATCATGCATATAAAATATGTTCGTGAAGTTATTTCTTCTCCCTCTTATAAAGAGGACACACATCATTAACTAATATCTCCCTTCGTGATGTCCCTATATTTTTCCTCCAAGACTATGTGAAGAATTGTCTAATTAATTTTTTGTGAGACATAAGTTAGAAAGAGAAATCTAAACATCATAAAATATATACATGTAGCAAAGAGAAAAACTAAAATTACCTAAACATCTATAATATTAACCAACTTAAATCTACATTTCTATAAGATTCCATAAACTTTTACTACTTTAAGTTACAACTTGAGAATGGAAACTAAAATTATACATGTATAATGTTAGTTTAGGGTTCACACTAAAGATACACCTAATACTTGATTAGTTCACATCCCAATTATGGCATCATTTACTATCTATCTAACTAAGATCCTAAAATATATATATGTTGTCTGAACAATGTGTTATCTATATGGTGCACTAGAAGAGTAAAAAATTCAAAAATAATTACTAAAAGTAATATAGAGATAGAAAATCACTTCTCTAAATGATAAGCTTCAATTATGAAAAAAATATGTTCATTTTAAAGCATTTATTGGGATACATAATCACTACACATAAAAATGTTACATCATGATCTTAAGGGAGGACAATTTTTGGAGAACATTTCAGTGTTGTACATAGGGGAAATATCACAGAATAATTCCAAAGACTCAATTTCAATTTAAGAACCATCAAAATTACTAAAATGTGTAACTTCCATACTTAAACTATATATTAAAAGAACCTAAAGAGTAAAAAATCATATACCCAAGCAAAATTTTTATATATACAAGGTTGCACTTAGACACGCCATTCATCAAATTTATAATTCAAGTCAATAAGTGACCTTCAAACACCTTCGTTCATAGTCCCTAGTCTATGTCTTATTTGTCCTACGTTGTAGTCAACATATGGTAATTCACATATATTAGTGTCAAGCATACATCATCAATCAATATATCATCATCAAGCATACATCATCAATACTCATCATATGGTTAATCATTCAACTAGTCTTTAACATTATATATCAGTTTTCATATAGTTATATTATAAAAGCACACCTCATTATTGCTATATATATTGTCATAGTCATGCTTACTATGTTAGCATGATCTTAGAATCAATTTGAAATAATTACGTGAACATTAAAATACTTTCTAGAGTTGTAGTATGGTTGTCGACACTTATAATGGGTTCATAGCTAATTCTATGATTTCAAATACACAAAGTATTATTAAGTTTTTTTTTGGAGTTTTAAATTACCTTATTTGGCTTTATCTGACGTTCCATTACTTTTAGAGGCATACTTTTTGTTAATATTTTAAAATATAAGCATATGGATTAGGACTATTTGAAAAGATTGCATTCTTGGTATGAATACTATAAGTATCATTCAAATCATTGATTGTCATAGAGTGTTTTTTGTTGAGTATATGATAAGAAAAACAATTGATAGTTGAAAACAATCTATTTTGGGCCAAAGTATGGTATGTCATAGAAAGGGACTCATAAAAGCTACTAATTAGCTATTTGGTCTTCTACTTGGTTGGTGGGAAATGTTTCCAACATTTTCTTAATTTTGCATATGTTGTAAGTGAGTATGAAAAATGACATAGGTTTTGAAATATGGAGGAATTAAAGGTAATGTTCCCCACGAAGTATTCTGGGTTTGATCGATGAAACTAAGGATTTATAGCTATTTTTAATCAAGGCAACAATTTAGGGATGGATGGATCATACTTTCAATATGCTTTTTCTTGTAATTGTTGTAAATATTTGCAATAATAACACATGGTCACAACACTAGAAGTGACATATGAGGCATTGTGTATTTTGCATGAGGACTATAACAAGAATATAAAGAACAACCAAATTATACTTCCATGACTACATTGAAGAAAAAAATACAAAGGGAAATAAAGAGGGTCTTGTGATGCAATAATGACCTCTCTCCCTCTATATAATATAACAAAAATGGGAATAGAAGCCAATAAAATGTCAAAATCTAACTTTAAAATTCACTTTCTTGAATAATATATAAAAACTTAGTTATTTTTGCAATATTGCAATCTATTTTAGGTAGAATAACTTGACAATACCAATCATGTTTAAAAGACCACCCACAAAAAGAGAGAAAGTTTAGAATGTCTACTAACATGTCTTGTAATGAAAAGAGCCTTTATACTTATATATTATATCTAAGAGTGAAAAAAATGAGTTCAAATAGTGTTTGGAGTCATTTACATTCTACTTTTTTTGGCTTTATTGTCTATAAATAATGTTATAATACAATAAGGGCCATTCTAGAACTGACTGATGTTTATGCCAATTAAATTATCTAGTTTGATTATTATAAACATAGAAATATTAGATAGAACCATTTCACATAGCTTGGAGTCTGGAAGCTACATATCTTTTGAAGTTTATGAAACACATTTCCAAGAACTTATGTTTTACATAGTAAACGTTCTTCATCAACACGTATATGAATTCTTTTATCAACTACTTTCAAGAACCCTATCCAGAGGCTTTCTAAGTGCCTAGTCCATATCCTTCTGCGACCTTCACTTTAGTCACACACGGTCAAAGTAATTAAGTATTATGTATGCAGTCAATCATTACAAAAATTGTTTAGGACATTATCAAGTTCATGTTTCGTATGGTTTGTTGTAACCCAAACCCATTCGAAGTTACTATACTATTTATTAACATTTATTAAGTTTTAAGGAATCGTAGTTATAACTTCATCCTCAAGCATACATATTGGTACTTATATTGTGATTAAATAATTGAACTATGGCTGAAACCATGTATCCATGGTTATTCACTTAAATTGTTAAACCACACTTCATCACTGATATACATTTTTAGAATCAAGTTAATGTATTAATATGGGCTTAACCTGAATTTTATATTATTATGTTAACATTAAAGTAACTTCAAGGATTATAATATGGTTAGTATCCCCGATAATGGTTTCACAACTAATTATGGTATCTTAAGTACATATAGTGTGATTAGATTTCTTCATTGATTTTTGAACTACCCTATGAGTTTATGTTCCATGTCAATTTCTCCATAGACTTATGGTTTTTTGTAATTATTTTAATTTTTTCTTGAAACAAAGCATTCACTCAATATACATCTATTTCATTGTTTGGATTAGTATCCCCAGGTTCCTTGTATACCTTTGCATTCTTGCTTCATATTCATAGGTTTCTGATAGGGAGTCAGGGCATTGATAGGTGTCCCACCTAAATCCTAGTTGCTTCAAGAAATGTTTAGCTAGTTTGTTGACCAAATTATTATAATTCCTTGATTTATAAATAATACTCCATTGTGTACTTCTTTACACCTCCTCCTTAATCTTGAAGCATGTTGGACCATACACCCCCCATGCACACCTAGTTTGCTCAAGCATCCTGCATGCCACCTGTGAATTTGATAGAATTATGCATGATAGTGTTCCTATTTTCCTTGCCAAGTATGAATCCTTGTTGTATTGCATGAAGTCCTCCATATTTGTATCTTTCCCATGCATTTATTCATTCACTTGTTTGTCATCTTCCAATTGCACATGCAACATGCTTCTTGCTTCTTTTGTTCTCAATGGCATGTACATTGATGATAGTTTTACCTTGCATCCATGCTCCACTAGTTCAGTGACACCCGTTCTAATCCCATGTACCACTAGTTTAGATAAGTCTTCCTTACTTTCACAAATAGTCATCCTGATCTCGTTCACTACATGAGTTATTGGAATACATTTAGCCTGAAAGATCGCCATGTTCCTCCTTTTCCATATTTGTGATGCTAATCTCCGGTTCTTCTACTTTCTCTTGTATTTCTTGAACTAATATATTTGACCCATAGTTAGAAGTCTATAACATGGAGAAACTCATGGTTATGATGAAGTTGACGATATATAGTTTGCCAAACTTCGTGTGCATGAAGGCAGTCTATCACAGAGCCATTCTTATCCCAATCCCAATCCCACTGTCTAGACAATGGTAAAAGGATTGAAATGCCCATCTCTGAGTAGACCAAAAGGCTCTCACACATTGGCATATACAATTAGAAATAATAACTTATAAAACAAGAGGTTTAAAGAATTAACCAACCCAATATGATATTTTGTAGATTTATCATTGTCATTAGAGTTTGTCATGAGCGGAAGTGATCTAGTCAACGATCCATCTAGTTTGCCTAAAATTAGGTAAATCGAGATGCAATCAATGCAAATGCATCGATACTCTTTGAAAAGAGTAGATATTAAAAAATTGAAAATATTTTATAGAAAAATATAGTACTTCGCATGACTTATGTTCAAAATGTATTACAAGCAATTTTCCAAAACAACATTTATCTGACAAGATGTTTATTTTGAACAGTTCAATTTTTTTACAAGTTTCCCATTAT
This sequence comes from Alisma plantago-aquatica, assembly GCA_963693085.1. Lineage (NCBI taxonomy): Eukaryota > Viridiplantae > Streptophyta > Magnoliopsida > Alismatales > Alismataceae > Alisma > Alisma plantago-aquatica. The sequence goes on from OY856412.1 coordinate 640,525,168, forward strand.
GCAGATATCGAGAAGAATGCTTATATTTTATGTGGCTCCATCACCCCAATGACATGGGGGAGGACACCAAGCTCCTTCTCTCCATACGAGGTAGGAGATCAATTGACAAGTACAAGGTTCAAGATCATTCGACATGTATAACTTCCACCGTCTAAATGAGGAGGTCAGTTGTACTCAATATCAACATTATCATGATTTGGGCAGTCATAATGGGTAATATCATTTATGTTTTCAAGTTTGTTTATATTATAGAAAATGGAAGACTAATCAGTAGAGAACAATATCTCAAACAAATACATAACTAAGATTTTCCAAGAAATCATTCAATACCACTAGTCTATTCAAGGAGGAATTAATATAAAAGTGTACCTCATGGAGTCAAAATAGAATACTAGAAATATCCAATATTGATTCAACAATTCATATCAGATCCTAGATTGTAAGATATAAAATATTTGTCAAGATCTTGGAAAAGTATAGGTCATGGGGTCATTATATCATGACTAGGGTTCCTAACCCCTAGTTAGTCCCTCAGGTGACCATTCATCATATTATCTCAAAAACTATCATCAATATTAGTATCTAGAATGATAAGCAGGAATGAGTCACCTAGATATTTTAGGAGATTCCAGATAATAAATGATTTAATCATTTTCATGTACAATCATGTAAAGAATAAATTGAAATATGACCTAGAATTTATAATTGTGTGATCAAGTCATTAATATAAGATAAAAGTATAAGATAGTTGTGATGTAACCATGTATCAAGTCACATCAGATTTTTGGCAAGATTAGGGTTTGCAATATTAATGGAAAACCCTAATAAAGATGTATGAAAAGGATATTAGATATCATAATCAAAATTTAAATGTAATAGGGCAAGAAAATGGTCTCGTATTAAAGTATAATTTTTTCTAAGTACATTGATATTTTGTTGGCATATTTCTGATAATCGAGCTATTTTTAATGGATTTTACAAGACTGGACCAATCAGAAAAAGGCTAGAGTACAAAAATGAAAATAAAAAAAGTAATTTCCAGCTTGGCTTCAAGGATCACAGGAGGGATTCGGCTTTGCGGATCCTCCTACTCGACCCACGAGCTAGGTTTGGGTTTGAGGTTGGGATGAGGACTAAAAGATGATTGTGCCCATGCAATTTAAATTACATGTGTAACAATCAAGAGGGCATATCAGTCAATATAATACATTGATTGTTCAATCAAATGAAGCCTGGCGACATTGGTGTACATGCGAGAAGAAGAAAATATAGGCGATGGAAAGGAGACTATAGCGAGCTAGCAAAGGATCATTACCGGGTGAAGCAACAATGTGTTTGGATTCGTGAGGCAATCATGAGGTTGGTAAGCTATTTGATTGCCAAAATGACAAGTAATGAGGGAGCTCGGGTGTTGAGTTTTAGGTTAAAGAAGGAAGATGAGGATTGAGAAGAGTACCATAAGAAGGAGGAAATTGGGTGTATCAGTGGCTGCGTGAGCCCTTGAGGAGTAGTATGGTGCCTCCATTTCCCTCCATGGTGGCGTCAAGAGCAATTGTCGATGGTGAATTTGCAAGGCACAAGCTTCTTTGTCGACAGGCAGTCCAATGCCACCGCACTTCCTCGTGAGAGTGGTGGAATATCTATCACAGTCCCTAGATGGTCCAGAAGCAAGGTATTGGAAACGGGTTGGCCGTGGTGTGAGATTCAGGCTATATTTCCAACAAAAATAGATGTGAGTGGGTAGAGAGAATTGAGGGTGATGATAGGTAATTGATACATTAGTTAGGCTCAAGGATGTGTGGCGGAGCCACTAGAGTTGTTAAAAAGGCAAGGTGAAGCCTAGGTTTGCCTGGGGTGTTTCTCCTCTGAGTCTAGGGAACATCCCCTATAGGGCATTTTTGAAATAGATGGAGAGAGCACGTATATTATGGCTCATTTGAAAGAGCAAAAGATTTCAGATCTAACATAAGTGATTGTGCTTGACGAGGGTCAGAGGAGAGGAAGATTTCAAGGATTCAAAATCTTGCACCACTGTGCACTGATCACTCTATGATGAATGAGTGAGGGAGATGACCCTTCACATGTGTCAGAGCTGGATCTGGACCCGAATTTGGTTGATCTAGATAATGGGTGTTTTTGGTGTTTTGAAGCCAATAAAAGGGCAATTATTGCCAAAATTACATCTCCTAATACATCTATCAAAAAAGTTTCAAGTCAAAAGTATAATGTTTGTTCCACCAAATATTTCAATTGGGTAAAGGCACAATTTGACTTAAAATTGGATGCCATAAGGTACAAATTATGATATTTAGGTATTATAATTGTATTTTGGATGTCTAAAATTATTCAATGATCATGAGAGTGACTAAGTGAGTTCGATTGAGAAATACTTGAAAATTGAGGAGCCTAATTATAATTTGGTCATTAAATGTGGAAAAATCTACTTCATCACACAGTCCCTCAGCACATTCCATATACTCTCCTGGTCAATCATGCATTGTATACATGCATCATCATTCACTAAGACAATGACCCTGCTGCATGCATTAATAATCAATCCATCATGTAAACACACCCACATGAAGGTTCGAATCTTCTATGGTACCTTTAGTTTCCACACCTTCTGCCAATTTTCTCCAATCACTATTCTTTTTTACTTTATTAACTCCTTATAGGCCGATCAAGTGTTAAGGATCCCCTTATCTCCTAGATGCCACACCCAATAGTTTCTCCCAACTGAAGGGTGTGGGGCCTATATATTTTTTTATTAGATTCATAATGTTGTCATTGAACCATTACTTCATGAATTCCATGCCCCAATTTTCATTGTATATCCTAGCACTCACGACATTCAGGTCTTTTAGGTCTTCAGGTATGTTTTGTTTCAACTGAGGAATTGGGCTTGTGTGCTCTTGCAGTAGCGCATCATTGAGGTCACGTGTCAATTTGATAATAAAACCCCTCTCATCTTTGTAAGCTATGAGTTTGTTCCACACCACTTTACTCAGATATCTTCCTTGGTTTGATTCGTTCTAGATAAATCACCTCACCAACTGATCTATTTTGTTGCATATACTTGCGAGGAGCTTCACTGTCTGTATCGTATATTGTAACATGGTAGTAACAGTAAAGTTGATGAGACCGGTCCGCCCAACTAGGTTGAGAGTCTTATTTGCCCATACATTTAGTCTCTCCTTCATCCTATTGATAAGAGGTTCAAACAATTGTTTGTTGCATCTACCATGTATCATGGGAACCCCCAGATATCTCCCTAGGTTTTCTGTGTAGCTAATACCCACCACTCTGCTGATTTGGCCCTTGATATGAGTTGGTGTGTTGGCAGACAAATGGATCACTGACTTTACTCTCGCTACTTGCAACCCTGAAGCTTTATTAAAATCCCTTATACACTTAAGTATCCTATTTGCTTGTTGTGGATGCTTCCCCAAATAAAATGATATCATCTGCAAAACAAAGATGTGTGATCAATACCCCATTTTTAACTGCCTTTATCAGTATCCATCGTCCTTCTGTGATCAAAAGATAAACATGTTGCCACAAACGATCTAAGCATAACACGAAGAGGTATGGCGATATAGGATTTCCTATCTAACACCCTGGTTAGGTTGTATCTTTGGGAGCAGTTCCACATTCCACACTATCCATGTTTATCCTTGTCTATGTAACTGAAGGATGATGTTGATTAGGTTTGTAGGTACCTCTATGCGTTGCAAAGTGTCTTCAATAAATGTCCACTTGAGTCTGGCATAAGCTTTTGACAGTTCTATTTTTATAGACATCCAACACTTCCTTCCCTTCTTGATTCTCTTTGAGTGTATAAGTTCCATTCTGTAACCATATGAATCGGGATTTGTTAAAAATATATGTTCGTAGTATATATATATATAATAACTAAAATTCAAAGTGTTGACATATCGCAAAGTTTATAAGTAACACATATGATAGTGAGAAACGACTTGTTTTGGGTGGAGGTACGGTATGTTATGAAAAGGGGCGGCTAAAATGCTAGATTTAGTAACGATTTGTTCTAGCGTATGGTAAAATGGACAGAAAATATAAAGAAGGGGGATAACAAAAGAAACTTGTTATATGAACACATCCTGAATCTAAAATAAAAAAAAAGTCATTTTTTACCATCTAAATAAAATAATATATTTCATTTAATATAATCTTTGTTTTGTGGTGAAGAACGACTTGATTTTAAAAATGGTATCCATATCACATTCTTTATAACAAATTAAGCTAAAAGAATGTTATAAACCAACCCATAATAGCTTTTCATGTAATAATCCTTCGTGAACAATGATTCACCACCCAGACTACACCCTTGTCACACGCTTGTTGTTCGCACGTACTATGACTAGGAGTCTCCTGAAGGACTGATTGGTGCCTAAGATTATCATCGAATTTCATCAACCTTTGACGTCTTGTGGGACGTTGTGACAAGAGTAATGATACACATACATGTTTTCAAGATCACATATGTACCCGTAGTCCATTATCTATAACAAATAGGGATGAGGTACCATTTGGAAGGAAAGAAAAAGAAATATTAGGAGAGAGAAACTTATTTGGTTTATAACTTTCAATCTACGATTTTCATATTCTTTATATATCACAATATAAGAAATATTACAAAAACAAAAGTAATTTTTAAAGAAGAAACCTCATAGTAGGCTTACATGATTCCTCTTTTAATTATAAATGAGGTATGGATTTAGACATCATGTGTAAGATTTAACTATAGACTTTTAGTATAGTCCATTTGCTACACATGCACTATATTATATGTACTTTTGTTGACTAAGAAATATATCAAGTTGCAATCTTATTGTAAATCAAGGATAACCAACTTTAATATATTTGTTAAAAAATTTTTGTATGTTTTCTTACTATGTGAAAAGAACTGTATGAGTTTGGTAATGTCAAAGCCTTCATGTCACCGAAATATTTTATGCAACATTATAATAAGAGATTTTAAATTGGGTAAAATCAAGTGTAGTACTTGTACTTATTTGTTCCATGTATTGATCAAGTAAGAATCAATTAAATTTCTGTGACCCAGTACAAATCAATGTTATGTTACCACAAGTACATTTTCATCAAAATTCATAGAGAAAATGAAAAATTACATCAGATTATATTTACAAAAAACATACTCACATGGTTTCCAATAAACGTAGGATATACTCCTTGCAAGAATAAATTTATAGGAGACGAGAGACTGACGAAGTTTACTAAGAGAAGTTAGTTGAATGGTAGGCCGATGTTCCCAAAATACTATTAATCTTTAATTCTAAAATCTTATTGAAAAGTGAAAAAACATGATTTTTTTATTAATATTTACTAAAGACTTGGAAGAATAGCTCAGGTTCGATAGATCTTAATGACAGGTCTTAGGTCAACCCTAAGTGAGATTTGCTTCTTATTATTATTTGCCCATCGCAAAAATCGACCAACTACGGTTTACATCTTAATTTGAATAATTCCTTTGTTAGTAAAAGAAGTAAAAGTAGTTACTGACATTAACGAAGGACAAAACATGCCTTTTAAATTTGAAAAGATTGCTTAAAATGTCTAAAAGGTACTCATTTATTTTCCTGCCATTATGGCCGCATCACAAAACTATGTCTTTTATGTCAAGCCACGACATAGATACAAGCACAATTAGGCTGATCGCAACCATCATATGTGGGTTGCAGGTTGTAGAGCCTGGTGAAGTCAACTAATGTCGGCTTTGACACAGTAAATAAATAAAGTATTTCCTTCGACAACAAGATTGTCAACATGGTACGAGCACCCGCAAATGCAATAGTCCTTTGCCATCGAGCCATTCAATTCCAATTATCATTGTATTGACGATCAAAATCTGACGGCAACACAGTACCATGCAAGTTACAAAGGTGTTTGTGTTAGTGTGTAACTTACTTGATGATGTGTTTCCTTCCGCCTAAATCTGGGTTTGATAGCGACCCAATCACTTATAGTGGTATAAATTCGCCGCATAATCTAAAGCCTGCCGAAGGTTCATTTTCTGTTTGAGTAGATCTGTCGTCTGAAGGAATTGTTGTTGGAGAGAAGACCATCATCCAGATAACCATGCGACGGCGTGAGAGTCTCAGATACATCTAGCCTCACGAAGACATTACTGTGCGGCAGACATGCCGAAACTTAATGATAAAAAAGATTAGAGAAGATCATAGGGGAGGTGAATAGCAGTGGCGGAAGAACGGGGGGCCTAGGGGCCATGGCCCCCCCAAAGTTCGCCGGCATTTCCTAATTCCAATTTGTCATTTAAATTGCCCTCTTGTTCCGTGTTAATCGTTCCACATTTATATCATCCTAGTTTTTCTCCAACAGTTCTATCCATATTTGATAATCAATACTAATCGCATAGAGAGTTTTCGGTTCCGTGAAAGCTGGATTCATTAGCGCTCACATATCCGTAAGTATCTTCAACCCTTCCGTTATATCCGCTTTTCGTTTGACATTGACATTGCGGCAAGGTTAGAGGTTCATTAATATACAGTTTTTGACTGAGCATACAATTAATTGTTTCTTACAGAATCACAAAAATTCAGAGACAATGCTCCATCGTTACAAAGTAATAGACACCTGGGCGGCAGACGATGAGTCCTTTTCTACTAAGAAGATCCATCAATCTGCAATTTACTTTAATTTGTCAGCGCCACACCCTTCTCTCACGGCTTCACAGTTAGTCAAACAAGAAGCTTTGTTCGGGGTTCATCTATTTGGCTTGATCTAGCCAATACGTATTATTTGGGGTTATTTGTTGGGTGTTTTTCATCACTTTCACAATAGTTTAGTTGACATGACATGCATCTTATTTTAACTTATGTCCTCTATGACCCAGCCATATAATATTTTCTTTTTAAATTTTGCTTGTTTGCAAGTGCGAGAATGTAGAGTTTTCATACATTAGTCCAACTTTATTCAGCGTGACAAGTTCTTCAATTTTTTTGATAGAAAATACGCGTATTTACATTCACTCACAGACCCTTCATCTACAATGATGTCAAGTAGCAATTGTTGATTAGTGGACAAAGATATGAGTACATTTAACAAGAAATATGTGTGAAGAACCATTTCTTTGCGTAATGTAAGAGGCCCTGAAATGGAACTGACACTTTATACTCAAAATGTGTAGGATATGATTGATCTATCTGAAACACATCAAATTATTTTCAAAACTCCAGGGCCATTAGTCCATCGCCAACCGGTAGATCTAGTACACTAGGACAAAGACGTGGGTAGCAATGAGGATGATAACAGAGGTAGAAACCAGGTTCAGAAGCCATGGCCGAGGTATACCCTGTTGCTGCGGTCTCACCATTCTTCAATTGTTAATTGTTCGTTGAACACCTACAATTCATTCTTTGTATTTCAATAGATAGTTGAAATAACTTTATGTCAACCATTTTTAAAATTTAGTATTCTAAAGAATAACGTGATCTTAACTTGTCCAATATTAGCAGATGTTGATAATCATTTTGCTACATTAGATAATTTACAATAATATTAAAGGTAAATTCAAAAAAACTATTAAAGGTATGTTCTAAAATTAATAGATCATGACTAGTTGGTAGCTATGTCTGATTCATGCTAAAGAAGAGGATAATTTACTCATTCTATTTAAAGAAATTTTGTGAAGCATAAATTATATCCACTTTGAACGTTGGGACTGATGTTACTTTTCTGGAACCTCATAGTCAATTTGATGATCTTCTTTTATGTAACCTTGATGTTGTGATGCACATTTATTCTATGAATAAGTGTCCAAGAACATATAGAAAGTAATCTATAGTTCACGATGTTGGGTGTCAAATTTACGGATGTACTGTTTTATATGACTACTAGGATTCTTTAGTTCTTATTGTTTGCCCCCCCCCCCCCCCCCCCCCAATACCTGGTTCCTGGTTCCGCCTCTAGCGAATAGATATTGCGAATTTGCGGTAATATAAAATGAGCATCATGTATGGTATTTGTCTCTTAGAAGAGAAATCCAATAATGTTAAGAGTCCGCACCGTAATCCCCTTCATCGAAATAAAAAAGCAGAATAATAACACGGCTTAATAAAACGTGCATAATAAGGACATTTTGAGAAAGGACGGAGACGAGCTGTATTTGGTTGGTGCTTATAATATTTTTAATAATATTGTGCACGTTCTGAAATATTATTTATTCAAATATAAGTATTGTACACATATTTTTGTGAATAGTACTCATATATATATATATATATATATATGTCTCTCCTGTGTAAAGATCGCATGAATATATATATATATAACAATACTTATTTTTTTCTTTTTATTTTTTCAAATATATATCATTATATATATATCATCAATAGTCTTCATTGATTGTAGTTTTTTTAAAGAAGCAAATAATTTTTATTTTTCAATTTTTTTTCTGTATTTTCCTCCCACTTCGTCTCTCCTGTCTTCATTGTTTACTGCAGCACACTAAAATCACTGTATTAAAAATCAGTGTATTCTAACTGGCTCCAGCTACTTGAGAGTGGAAATAGGATCTGAGACCAGATTCAAATGGGGCTAGGCGTAGCATTTTCCTTGTAACAATGCCCACGAGGCAGGAGTTTCTTGTGGCTTTTCCCAAACGCGGCAAGTTATGCACGTATCTAGGCGTCCATATATGAGTCTTTGATAAGGGAACCGTATTTAAGGTTGCAAAGATGAGATGATCATATGGAACGACATGGAAACAGAACAACCGGAAAGCTATGATGAGCTGTGGCACAAGTAGCACCGAAGGATATATAGCCATGGCAGGAGAAAAAATATGGAATTGGAACTCGAAAACCTCTTCAGCTAAACTCCCTTCTTCTTCGGGAAGGCCTAGTGTGCCACTCGCAATGACAAAGAGAGCTTTATTCAGCTTTCTTCTTTGACACATACAGATTAACAACTCATGGCAATTACACGACGATTATAGATTTCCATTTTCATTTAGTTTGCTTCTCTGTCGAGTACATGTTTTGAACGTCAAGAGCAACGTAGCATTGACTGATAAACGACCACCCGGTCTTAACTCAATCAATCAACATCTGTGTGTGAACTATTTATTAATGGCTGGTCCAAAACTTAACGTAGACGAGCATGGTCGAAAAAATCTGAGATGCAAAAGCGCCTGTCTTGCTCAGCTGGGTTGAACTCCGGACCAATAATCAATCATGGAAGGCAAAGACGATCAGTCCAACTGCAAATGGATTAGCAATTGATTAGGAAAAAGGTTATCCGAATGGATTGATATCTATCTAAAGCATCCATACGGCTTCAAAAAGCAGGTGGAGCACCGCGCGTGCTTACTCCAAATGGAATATCATCATTACATCGGTGGAAATTAGGCAAGAGTTTGCTTGGACAAGCATGATTATGACTGCATAAGAACATCAGAGGTCAGGATGACTCTGCCATAATCATGTGATATAACCCATCCCATATTACATTCCGGGGATGGCACAGGCATGCCAAGTACGCATTTCTAGTCACTATCATCTTTATCTTTCTCCTAACGGAGAATTGAGTGGGAAACTTAACACCAATGGAGTTATGGCGGCTTTACTCCTGCCACGAACGCCGGTGGGCCTACAGAAAGTAGTCAAAATCAACTTGTGAATGCTTGAATGCTCAAAGTTTGACCCATTACATTTTGTATTATCCGGCGGTAATAGCAGCACTTACCGGGAAGAGTAGCTGTATTCTACTGGTGGCAGTATATAGTAGGGTTCCTGTCATACTCATTATACATCCACGCTTGCGATATGCATAGGGATCCGTTTCATAGGTAATATCAATGAAAAATTAAGTTGGGAAAGTTGTTTGACTGAAAAAAATACTTTTTGGAGGTATATATATATATATTTTTTTTAAGATAATGTTTGGAGCCCTAAGATAATTTTTGGAGCCTCATCGCAACCGCAGATCAGTGGCGTAGCCAGGAAATGTGAGAAGGGTGGGCACTGCTTGATATACCAGTCCAAAGGAAAGAAACAGATCGCAATTAGGTAGGACACAAAATGAGTTTATTATGTAAATAGACGATCTAACTAATGTAAATTAATGCTAATTTAGAAACTAAGGTAGGGCACAGGCCTACCCATGCCTGCATGTGGCTCCGCCACTGCCGCAGATGCAAAGCTTTTTTGTTGTTGCTTCCTCTCCATGCTTTTTTGTTGTTGCTTCCTCTCCATTCAGGTGTACCAGCCGGTTTGGAACCCCCGACTTGCTCGATAACGAGTAGGCTTTACCGTTGAGCCAAGTAGTTATGTACTCGAGGTATGATTCCAAGATGATTAGAAGTCGATCCCTTCCTTTTACAAACTATTACTTGGATAGATACTGGTATAATTTCGTAAGGAAAATTATCTTGTGATGTGCAGAGTGTCTCACGCGTGAGGTGGGGTGGTTTTGAGTGGGATTGAGAAGTTATAGGGAAGCAGGTAGTGGTTTTATGGAGTGATGTGGCAGACACAACAAATGAAGTTATGGGAAAGCGAGTAGTAATTTTATGGAGTGATGTGGCAGACACAACAAATGGGAGGCAGAGTAGTTGACATCAAGAATAGTGTGGGTGATGATTGGAGAGGGAAAGAGTGCAAGAGGGAGGAAGAGAGTGGAAGAGGGAGGAGGAGAGTGGAGGGAGAAAGAGTAGATGCCTCAATTTTCAAGAGAGATAATAACTAAAAAAAGACGAAAGTGAGGAGGGGAGAGGAGGAAAGTCATAAGCGATAAGGTAGAGGTGAGCTGAGAAGAAATGTGGGGAGAAGAATGAAATTAGGAGGGAAGTTTTATGAGAAAGGAGGAAAGTAATAGGAGACGTGAGAAGTGAGGAGGGAACCAATGGGGAAGAAGATGGAAATAATAGGGAGATGAGGAATATGAAGTGATAAATAATGGGGGAAAAGATGGAAATAAGTGGAAGATAAAGGAAGTGAAGACAGAAGTAATGGGGTAGAGAAAGGAAGTGATGAGTGACGTAAAGAGGAAAGTAATGAGAGAGAGGAGAGAAGTAATAGGAGGAGAAGATGGAAGTAATGGAGCAAGAGATGGAGAGTGAGGAGCATGGAAGTAATGAGGAGAGAGAAAAGGGAAGTAATGTGGGAGAGGTGGGAAATAATAGGGAGAGAAGAGGGACTTTAGGATGAGGAGAAAATGGAACCGAGGATGAAATATTTAGGGTACAAGATGATAGTATTTACCAAACCTCATTCTATCACTTTAGCATCTCGTTTCTTAGCTAAGTTCTCTAAATTTAGCAATAAAAGACCTTATTTTTGTGAAATGACACTTCAATTTCATGTGAAAAAATCTCATTTCTAAGTTATATTGCATCGGTTTAATGATTCAAAACCTTATTTTGGGATATAAAACCTTGATTCAAAGATATACCGTATAATTTTTATAATCATATGCCTAATTTCTAAGTGATAATGGCTCATTTCTATGATTCACCACACCAATTTTACAATATAATGCCTCATTTCTATGAAACAATGTCTCATTTCTAAGCTATAATATTTCATATTTACGATTGTGTGCCTCATCTTAAAGTTATTGTTGCCAATTTTTACCATACAACATCTTGTTTTTAAGCTTCAATGCCTTGCTTTTATAAAATGACACCTCATTTCTAATTTTTGTCCATAAAAAATCAGACCTCATTTTAAGAAACAACCCCCCCCCCCTTTCTAAGCTATAGTGCTTTTTTTAATTAAGTTAGGAAGCATTTTTTGTTCATTTTTGGCACCTTCTTGTAATAAAAATCTTTAATTGGTTACAGTCACTAATCGGAATTGCAGTATCAAAATATGGTAGTACTACTACCATTACATGCTTCATCTCTAACGATTTTTCTAATACCATCATCAAGGGGATTGACATGATTTAAAAAAAGCAAAATGTTTTTATTTTTTGGGTGGAATTTTGCTAGAGCACTACAACAAAACATGATAAGGGTCACAGATGAATCCTTGACCATATATACCTAAATCCCTGACAATAATTTATTAGTCAAGGCTTGACCCTGATCTTTGTTCCCTGAGTGGATGCTTGGTGAATAGAAAGTTCTGGTTAGGGCCATCCCTGAGAAGAACGATGTAAAATCCTTGAGCCTCTCATCCAAAAGATACATGAGTATGGCATTGGAGAAACGTTTTTACTCGAGGATGAGGCCTTCAGGATAAGACATTTTTTCCTAGATGTACCTTTATAAAATTGGATTTAATATTATGAATGTACAATCAATACATTTACACAAAAGTACACACTATTCATCCAAAGCAATTCAAATATGTACAAATTCATTTTTCCAAACACATACAAAGTTTTCATATACAACTCAAAGCATACAAAAATAATTTTTATTCCTTCAAAAACAAATATACTGAACATCTATGTTAAATTGTATCATACTTTTTTAGTAAAAAATTCTTGACAAACATTACAATGAATATCAAAATAGTAAATTTGCAGCAACCTGTAATATATGTCGTTGCACAAAGTTTATGATAAATGACTTGGTTCATTGTTTCTTTTTATGCTTCCACCATGATGGTTGTCTTTATTTCCATCATTGCTTCAATTGGAGGACTATCTCGATTATCCTATATGATCAAGCATACAAATTACATGTTAATGGCACTAAATAAAATTACAATTATATTTTGCATATGTAGCATAACTAATCTTGCTATGCAAACAAACATTTATAGGGGACCAACACTCAAATAAGTTCAACATATCTAACTATTGGGAAGAAATTCCTTGCAAGAATAAAATTAATATTTTCTTGTTCAAGAAGAATTGAAAAACTACAAACAAGTAGATTATTTTAACCCAAACCACTAGCTTAAAGAACTTTTAGAAAAAAATGATATTGTTATCTTCTATAACATATCAGATGATAAGAAAGCTCAATACCTTCATACAAGTACGTGTATGTATTGTTCATGAATTGAATTGCAGTACTTTGTGAATTGTCTTCACATTATTGTGCATTCTAATATATTAAATAACACCATGAAAATATCAGGAAGAAAAAAAAATGATACACCAACATGTTTATTTAAACCAAACAATCATTGTGAAAAATATTACAGAGTATAAATTTAAGTTTATAATAAAACATGGTTTCCTTTCAATATACCTGCATGATGGACACAAATGAGATATTCTTAAGTTGTATATTGAAACATGGATTTTCTCCTCCATGAAATGATATCATGTTTAAAGGGTTGGAGACAAATAAATTTTAATCGAAAGAAACGTCTAACATATTCTAACAAAGTCCATGTGGTTTAGCATGGAGCCTTTTTACTAGTTGGTAGAGAAATCAAAAGGGAAACCTATTCATTTTTAATTACTAGATCACCACTTAACCATCTCCAAATAAAGGGCATCGGTCTTTCCTTGTACTCAACAACATTACACAAGAATAAGAAATATAACTTCGGGCTAGCTTAATCCTAAACAAATTAAAGTGCACATGATATAAGTTTTATATATGAGATATATTTATCTACCAATTGACAATACGATTCTAACGTCATAATCTTCATATTGGCCTGAAATGTTAGATGAAAGGAGAAGAATCAAACTAGATATCACAAGTCAGTGATGGACATGATGTTGGGAACTACACCTGGTCGTGTCTCCCCGTGATAATCGACTAAACATATCCTTATGGCTCAACTTCACCGAGTTAGAAATTTCAATAATAAAAAAGGGCACAACTTTAGTATTTGAGATAGTACGATAAAATAATAGAAAAACCTGGACTAATGTCAATTCATGATGGCTTGGTCAACAATACAATTTAATTTGATCATGATACATGAACAAGATGAACAAGGAACCCCAAACATTACTACACATCGATCGCACTCATCATCGTTCATTTCCCATTACACGATCATCTCAGATTGAAAACTTCAATACAATTATTTCTCACGACCATTCAATAGAGACCAACATCAATAAAAAGGCAATACTTTTTCACATTGTGTGTCGCTGCCAATAGAGAAGAACTTAAGAAAAAGCTACTCGAGAGGACATGAACCGTGATGGTCGCACATTGCTCACTGGCTTGAACGGAATGGTGGGGAGGGTGAGCTCTCAAGATGCATATCGATCGTGTAAATTAAGACAATGTACTGACCTTGCGCAAACATGCGGTAGGAATCACATGCGGCTGGGGGAAGAGGGGCTATGCGGGGGTGGGGTTGTTTGTGGCTCTAGGGTAATGGTGTGAGGGGAGAGTGGTGAAAAATAAAATAGGTTTTATTTAGAAATTGAAAAAGTTTTGCGCAAGGTTTTGAATAATATTTGTCAAGGATAAGCCTTTGGCAAAAAATAATATGGTCAAGAGTGTCATCCTTGATCGGTCGGCCTTGACGTTTAGTATGTTTTGTTGTAGTCGAGCTTCTTCCACATTGTTCATATATGTTTATGAATCTGACTTCTCTTTCATGATTGAGATATTTCCTAATTATAGAGGACCAATAAATCTACTTTGAGAAATTATCAACTTCATATATTATTTCCTTGAGTGCAATGTTGTTATCAGTTTCTATCATCACCTTTGAGATTTTATGGTCCCCATCAAGGTCAAGAGCTAAGGCGATGCTTACTAATTATACCTCAATCATGTTTGAGCGATGAATTCATCTCCCACAACCTCCTCTTCATCTTCCTTGTTCATCTCTAATGACAACTGTCGTCGTAGCATCTTTCTTCTCCACAAATGCAACTATATTCATCTTTAAGTATTGTGGTGCCAGGGGCAACCACCTGAGTTGTTGTTGACTATTGGTGTTGATGTCGTCCCTATAGAAGGCTTCGTTGTGCAAGTTCAACAACTTCTGAATATACATAATCTAATGTCTCATGCTTCTAGACTGGTTTTTAAAGATGTGTATTCCTACATGACTAGATAGTATGACCGGTGGTAAGGAATTTAATAGTTAAACATGTCTGAGCATTGAGATAATGCTTGATCCAACAACTTGTGTTAGGGAAGATGAAGCACTTCTATAATTTTGCTGGCTCCAGAATACCCTTACAAACATCCTTAGCTTACTCACAACCACGAAACACCTGGAGTGTGGTTTCATATTCCAATTGACATTGACAGTAGGTCTCCTCGTCAGTTAAGTGTTGGGCTCATCTTCTTGTGTTGTATAGTATCGCCTCATGAGTGAGCAGCCACCCAAATGTCTTCAAGTAGCTTGAGGATTTAATCTTCCAAATCTTAGTCCAGTCACATGAGGATTTGACATCCTTGTCTTTCCTCAGAAGCACATAGGTCGATTGCACAATGTAGTTTCCATCCTTCTTTTGAATCCACAAGAACATGTTAGGGGATCACTATCTAGAGGCTCTTTCATCTTCAGGATCATTTCTACTACTTCCTTGTTGCACCACTCATTTAGAAATTTAGTGTCTCATTGTCGGTCAAGATTTATGAGATTGCTAACTTATAGGTCCTTTATCTATGTTGAAACCTCTTTGATAGTATGATTGAATAGGAACATATTCTGATTTACCAAACAATTGGGAATACAACTGTACTCATACAGTTTCCTCTTATCAGTTCCTTGCTTTGAAGCACAAGTTTCCCCAATTTGGAACCTAAACTAGGTTTCTACCATCATAGGCATATTTTTTTAAATTTTTTGCACCATGGAGTATTCTTGTTGTGTATCACAACTCATGCATTCTTCATTAGTAAAGCGTCATTCCATTCCCCCATGAATTTTAGACCAAGACCTCCATGTTGTTTGGGGCTTGTAATTTTATTCCAAGCTGCCAATGACATCATATTTGCCTTAAGCTCCTACTGGTTTTTTGTAAGTCATGAGCTCTGTGGAATTCATTTTCTGGAAACTCTAGTTCAATTTCTGGAACTTAAGTTCCATTCGCTTCCATGTAATTGCTTTTTGTAAGTGTAAATATGGAAATCTTTAAAAATATTGTTAATTTTTATTGTATAATATAAATAAGTGCGGATGAAAAAGGTAAAAAAAACTCATATCTATAAAAAATCATAACATTCTTAAATTATAATAACCACAACAAGTGGTTATGGTGCAGATGTTGCTCCTTTAAAAATACTTTATTATGGTACAATTATAATCTTAATAAAGATATTATGATTAAAATCACATCGGAATGTTTTTATTTCAATTTGTGTAGACAAAGTATTGTTATAATATCTACATTTCATGTGCTTGTAAATATACGTTTTGATTCATCATTATTTAACACAATGTAGAATATTAATTTTTACATTATTTCTATTGGGAATTTTTACTATATTATTCATGCATGGTTAAAATTAATTATCATTTTTCACAACATATTATTTAAACATGAAGAATGAAAACATATTATGTAAATTATATTGTTTTCTCATGGTGCAATGTGTTTCTTTTTCATAATGTTTGTATTTTTTTATTTTGTAGATCGTACTGATAATGGTGATTATAGTGTAAAATATTTTACATAGTGTGATTATAGTGTATGATATTTTTTCATATTATGTTGTGGTTTTAGCTATGAACTATATCCACACCGCTAATATTTCTAGTCATAAATATTTTACATGTGTCACTTATAACGAATGAAGAAATATAATTGTATACGAAATATTTTTAGTTGTCCTAGAACTAATTTTCTGCTCTTTTTAAGAGGAAACTCAGGAATTGTGTTTTGCATGTAATTCTGTAACTCACCAAAAGTCATGGAACTCAAGTTCCAACAGTTACTTTAAACCAATCATGAAAAACTGCTCAAAGAACTCCAGTTTATAAGTTTTCTAAACCAATTACGACGAACCAATTGGAGCCTCATTGTTCCCCCTACAAAAGAATTGTCAAATAGAACTGGCAATCCGATCACAAACTTTGATAGGTGATTTCACAATTTGCATCACAAAAGTTTGTATAGAAGTCAATATTGCCTTGGCCAGAAAAAACCGTATAGCCAGAGATAACCTCCTAGCCGACCAGGCGTTCACTCGACTAGTCACCTGATTAAGAATGTCAGTGTAAGTATCCATGGTGACTATTGACTGAATAATTGGTACCCCTAAATATCGACCCAAATCATGTGCAACCTGGAATCTACTCACTACTTGTATATCATTAGTCACTAACCTAGGGACACTTCTAGAGATGATGATACATGTTTTGGATACATAAGCTAGTTGTCATATTGCTTTCTCTAACATTTTGAAGCATTTTTTGATAGTAAGAATTTGATCCTTGATGGCATGGGAAAATAAGATGACATCATATGTGAAACATATGTGAGCGATCTCAAGTTTAGATGCTCCTTCTTTCACCAGTATCCATTTCTCCTTCAAAACTCTCTTCGGAATCAACTAGCTAAGTCTCTCGAAGCACAAGCCAAAAAGGTAAGGTGACAGAGGGTTCCCTTGTTGAAGACCTCTTCCAACTTCAAACCTACTTGACAGCTTTCCATTCCATTCCACTTCAATGGTTCTTGTGGTTATGCATTGCATAATGCATATACCTACAAATGTTGGAAGGTTGACCTACTTTGTTTAGAGTGTCTTCCAAAAATGCCTGTGACATATAATCATAAGTTTTGATTAGATCAACCTTTATAGCCACCATATTTTCCCCTTTTTTCCACTTCATATTGTTCTACACTAACACAATATTGTTAGTGATTCTCCTCCCTGACACAAAGCTTCTCTAGGTAGGGTCAATCCATTATGGAAGGAAACTTTTGATCCTATCTACTACACTCTTCAATGATAGTTCCAGAACTATGTCACTCAGTGATATGGGTCTTAACTACTCACATTTTTTAGGTCTATAGATTTTGGGGATAGGGACGATAACTGCTTGGAAAAGTTATTCTAGAAAATGAGGTACCCTCAATAGAACTTTAGAAAGTTTTACATACAATGTTGCCAATAATATCCCAATTTTTTTTGCACACAGACAGAGAACTGACCCTGTCATTTCCAACTGCGTTATAAGGGTCATGCTTTTCAGCACAATGTAAATCTCCTCATCTGAAAAATTGAATTTAATAGACCTACTATGCTCATTTGTTAGTGTTGCGAACCTTCCAGGTATAGAAGCCACATTTGGATTGTTGTCATTCCAACTTGGACAAAATATCTACAAAGTACATTACCACCAAATCTCTCAAATCATCATCCTTTGATAACCAATTTCCTTTGGCATCTTTCAAAGAAATAATGGTATTAATCCTCCTTCTTTCGTTCACCCAGGCTTGATAAAACATAGAATTACTATTACCATTTCTCATCCATCGATTTGGGACTTATGATTCCATTTTTCTTCTTTTTTGCATAGCGATTGATCTAGTTCCGCTTACATATTGACGGATAGCTGGTCAGAAATTTTATCCTACCATTTAGCCATACTCATTTGAAGTTGGTTGATGTTATGTATGATCTGGTCTATGTCCTTCCTTCTCCTATGCTTTATGATTCTTTCCCATGAAGACAACTATGTTCTAGAATTTTGGAGAGCATCATGGAAATTCATGTCTTGGGACCATGGTAGCTTTAGTGTACTTGGGAATTCAGCCTCCTCCTACAAAGAGGCATGTGTTGTGAAATGATGGACACCAAAATATCCCTAGTTAGAGGATAGATGAAGTAGATAGTGATTAGATTGGAGTCTAGGTAAGTGTTCGACCACCACATTGGGGAATTGATCTATAAACACACTATTAGCTACTTCTATGTCTAAGTGTTCCTATAGATTGCCATATTTGTAGGTGTAGTTCATATCAGAGAACCCCAGATCAGTTAAACCTGCCTCCATTAAAGTGTCACTAAATAATTGGGCCTCATTGAAGATGAAAATGTCACTCCCGTACTTCTCAGTTGGATGAGTCATGGTGTTGAAGTCTCCCATTACTATTCAAGGTTCAGTGAAGCTTCTTCCCATCATAATTAAATGCTTGCAAAGTAGGTTTCAGACAAAGATGTGTGGATTAGTGTAAACAAGGGTAACTAGGTACTTTTCATCTACCTTGAAAGTTATGTATTGTCTGTGGGAATTGATAATGAAGAGATCTATGTTGCCACCCCATCTAATCCATATGCCTCCTGCAAATCCCCAAGCTTCTATTTTGTGGGAGTTTCTAAAATCTAGTTTTCTGATAGCTTCCATGTCTTGAATGGGACTTTTTCTTGGCTTAGGAATCACCACTATGGAAAGTTTTTGTGTTGCCATTAGATCCTATATTACATTCTATATATCAACTTTTCCTATCCCTCTAGAACTCCAACAACTTATATTTCACTTTATAGAGAATGGTAGAAGAAAAGAGATCCTCTTCTTCCATAGGTGGATCTTGATTCTCCTTGTTTGCATCATTGTCTACTTCATCGTTGTTTACTTCATCATTGTGCCCAATCTCTGGTATATTGGTATCAATAGTACTTGTCCTATGAGGGCTCCTCTTTTGTTCTGATGGTATTATGATGGTTCTAGGTTTTCCTTATCTTTTCATTTTTGCACCACTTTCATTTATCTTTCATCCTAAAGCTTGAGGTGGATGTCCCACCCCTGCATCCATTTTGATATGGCTTGTAGAAATGCCACCTTCCAACACACTGTCCTCTTGTGGTTCCATATCCTTTTGAACCTCCATATCCTCACTTCAAACACCTCAACGACGTCATCTACTCCCATATTGACAACTGAATGAACCTCCTTCTCTGTGTCACTTGTTTGAATGAGTGTTGGTAATATTTCCTAGGTTTCTTTGCTTTATCTCCTTCTTTGTCATTTTGCTACTATTTCTTCCTTCTCCATACCTTTGTAGTAGTTTGGTCTAGTGTTGTGGCTAGTCCTTCTCCAGTGTATTCAGTATATCCTACTTCCACTTCTGCTATTTCATCATCCTCTTCATTGCTCAGGTTAGCAAACATGTTTCCATTAGACATCTTATTTGTCTTCTTTGTTATCATCTCTTCCCTCCTTCTACCCCTACCCCTTCTTTGAGTTTTCTAGTTTAGATGTTGCTCGTAATTTAAAATGTTTTTAGCATACGTTTTATGCCTCCCTAGATCTGGAGGATGAGTGGTTTCATTAAGATAAAGTGCTTTAATTGTACCATATGGTGCTTCATTTCTATGATACATCATCTCTTTTTTATGTAGCTATTCAGATTTTACATGACTACTTATATTTATGATATAAATGCTTGTTTGTATGATACAACACCTCATTTCTATGCAATGGCGCTTAGATTTTATGTTATGCATCTTATTTGTACAATCTGACACTTGAAATTAAGTTATGAGACATTAATCATACACTATAACACCTCAAATTTAATCTATGTTGCCTCATTTCTAGGTTGCAATGTTGTGTTTCTAAAATATAATGAATCACTTTTATAATACAATAACTTGTTTGTATGACATGATGCCTCATATTTACAATCATCTACCTAATCTTTATGATATGCCTCCTCATTTTTACATAAAAATCCTTAGTTTTAAGAATGTAAATAGATTGTTAAAGAGGATAGTGCAATAACCAAACATGACTAAAAAATTTGATCAAATTTCAATCTAATATCACATATAATGTATGGTGGCATCAATAGATAATATCCTAATTCAGATAAGTGTATGATCCACAAGTAAAATATTACATTTAGTTTTTATTAAACTACTACACATGCATATTAGAATGCATTTAAAATATTTTATAAAATATTTATACTCATTTTATTCATAAATAATATATTTGTAATAATATATTTCATATTTGATGAATTTATATTATTTTAAATAGATGTTATGCTATCTTATATATAATTCAACATTTTTTTAATTTGAAATCTTATCTAGATCTAACAATCTGATTTTTTTGAGAATTTCATGTAACATACTAAATTTGAGTACTATACCAGGATGAGCTAAGTGATTTCCGTAATATTGATTTCATATGCAAAGTTGTCCTTCATTCAAAGCCTCATCAATCTAGTTTGAGAAATTATCTGGTACTTTGATATAATTTAGTCCCCAAAATAGATTCTTCATTCTTTTTTATCTTCCCCTAAATAATATTTGCAAGCTAGTCTGTCATTTCAGTATCCATCACAAAACCATTAATTTCCCAAATCCTAACTCCAAATGACTCTAAAGTGAATGGTGATAGGACCTAGGCGTACATCCCCAGCATGGTATTGTCAAAATGTGAATGAGAAAGCATAAATCTTAGTATACATGAACATATAAAAAGATAAACATGTCAATCATAATATCAACATTCAACAAGATATAATAAACAAAAATTGTCTTGTTACAAGATCTCAACTACATATTCAAGAGTACAATTTTTCCAGTCTACTCATGTATACTAGGGATCTTACAACAAGTACAAATGATGTATCTCATCAAGCCCATCAACTTCTAGCCATCTCTGAACCTATAAAATACATGAAACAAGGTGGATCAAGCACACAAGGTGTTGAGTACAAGGTTAAACGATACATATATGGAAGCTTAGCATAATTTGAAAAGATTTGCAGAAGTAACGAACAAGAATCAACAACTTAAGTATCTAGCAAAGCAACATCTCGTGTTTTATATCATTTTAGTCTAGTTATACTAACAACATCATATATCATAAGGAATTTGACTACTTTCCATCAGAATCGTCTTTAAGGGTGCACAGGATTAGCTAACATTGGGCAAGGGAGTAGCTCAAGTGGTGCAGCTCGGCAATCCCCAATGAAGGGACCCGGGTTCGACTCTAGGATAAAATCCTTAGGGTGTAATAAAGGCCCCACGTTACTGAGCACGCCGCGGTGCCCCCATTTACGTGGCTTGTTTTGGGTTTTACCCTTGGCTGGGTGGGGTCCAATAGTGGTCGATCCCGGGAGGGGTTCCTCGTTATAAAAAAAAGATTAGCTAACCTTTTTATTGACATGGTCTAACCTTTCTTGACAACTCAAGTAGGATTCCCATCCTTGTGTCCTTACCCCGAGAATACAAGAAGGTGCACAAGGTATGTATAATGGAGTTTCTATATTATGCTTGCAAGTTATAAAACAAGGACACCAGACAAACATCGAGTATAATACTACAGTACTACATGATAATATTTGAGAAAATAAACAAGCATACATATGTATTACATTTTAACCAAGAAAGTCATAATCATATACTTATTAAATCCCATACCTGATTTTAGAGTTTTCATAACCTATCCTTGACCATCTAGATCTCAAACAACACCTGGTTCGGCACAAGATTGCAAACATGTAATAGATTCTCATCATTAACCCTAACTAGATTCATATTAGGGTTTTTGGCCAAGTTAGGTTAAAGATTAGTTAATTACATGCTTGATGATCTTATATTGATTTAGGGTACCTCATGAAGGTGTGATTCAAGTTTCATGGAATTTTGAGGTTGCTTTAGTTTTTTATGACCAATTCAAAGATTGAATCACTTACTTGCATTTTAGGGTCAAAAGATTCATAATAGAGAAACAAGGTTCAAGGGTCATCAAGGCATGAGAACCAAATATTAAAGATGGTTTATATTAGTAAGACATGGATAGATGATTCACAATCGAGGGTTTTGTGGATGTCCCCAAGTCTAGGCATCATAACAAGCAATGGAACTAAATAACAACCATTCAACTATAAACATGGGTTACATATGAAAGTAAGCTTCAACACATGACTTAGGTGAAACATCCACATCCAAGACATCATGAAGGATAGATTAAATCTTGATTGAGAGAGTGATAACCTCTCACTTTGTGATGCTATTTTATTAGTTTTCCCTTGTTTTCCATACTCTTTTTTAAATAAATTAGAAAGAATCATTAAATCTTTACCTTATTGCTGACACATCAATAGATTAACTTTTCTCTTCTATATCCTTGCAGAAAAACACAAAAAAAATTACAAAAACCCCAAACGGTCCCAAGACCGTTTAAGGCCAAACGGTCCCAAGACCATTTAAGGCTAAACGGTCTCAAGACCGCATGAACTCTAAACGGTCCCGAGACCGTATAAGCTCAAACGAGTTCGGCGCCCAAACGGGTCCATCACCCAAACGAGTTCGGAGCCCAAACGAGTTCGGTGCCCAAACGGGTTTGGCGCCCAAACGGGTTCGACGCCCAAACACGTTCGGCACCCAAACGGGTCCAGCGCCCAAACGAGTTCGGCGCCCAAACGAGTTCGGCGCCCAAACGGGTCCAGTGCCCAAACGAGTTCGGCGCCCAAACTGGTCCAGTTCCCAAATGAGTTCGGCACCCAAACGGGTCCAGCGCCCAAACGAGTTCAGCACCCAAACATGTTCAGCAACCAAACGGGTCCAGCACCCAAACGGGTCCAGCGCCCAAACGAGTTCGGCGCCCAAACGATTCCAGCGCTCAAACGGGTCCAGCGCTCAAAGGGGTTCAACGGCCAAACGTGTTCAGCGCCCAAACGGGTTCAAGACCGTTTGGGCTCCACTTAAGCCTATAAATAAGACCCAAAGGGGTCCCCAAAAGGGGAAGAACTCTCAGATGCCCAAAGGCTGCCTCTCCAGTTCCAGAGCACTCCCATCTTTCATCCATCGCCCCAAGGCTTCCAGTTTGAGATCCACGTTCCATCTTCAAGCTACCTTCTCTCTCAACAACAAAGAAGGTGGGAAGAGAAGATCCATCATCAAAGCATCCACGAAGTGCGAAGATCGTTGCTCTCTTCACCAAGGGTTCATCCTTCCCTCCTCCGTGGAGATGACGTTCTTTCTCTCTCTTCTCGCCTCCTTCTTTGTCCTTGATATGAGCGAGTAGTCTCATTCACTAGGGTGCGGGGAGTAGCCCCGCTACCCATGTTTTCATTTCATGCAATGTAATTCAACTGTTTGCAATAGAGATACTCTCCTTTTCAGTTCAACATCAATCGTTAAATGAATGCTTGTTGCTTGATCATCAACTTGTATTACCTATTGTCTTTCAGTATGAATTGTCTACGTTTGTACCCTTAGATCTGAATATCGATTGAAAGTTGGTTCTGGATGTATGTAGTCACCATACGTCTGTTTCGGTATCTAGGAGTGCTTTCATGAGTGGAGTAAACTCACTCCCATCGTTGCACTTTCATACTATGAAATGGAATCAGTTGACGTATGAAAGTGCAACCTTGGCAAGGTCGAGGAACACACTTCATGAAGAAGTAATGCAAAGCAAGTGACCATTCATTATGGGATGGCTGGCGTTGCAATACTCCACACTTCTCGTAGTTAGTTATCCGAAAAGAAACTAAGTCTACAAGATACTAACTGATTAGAATCTCTTTGCAGGTAGTTTTATTATGTTGCATGTTTTGATCCATGTGTAGTGGCGTGAAACCCGATAACATCCTAGTGGTTTTTAATCATTGTTTACAACCCTAATTTCTACTTTCTTGCTTTTACTTTCCTCGCACTTAGTTTAAACAACCAAATCAAACTTTTGATCTAAATATCAACCGTTAAGTAATTAGGTACGACTAAAACGTTTTCCATCTTGATTAATTCTAATCAAGACCGTTGTCCCGAGGATTCGACCCTTAAACTATACTACGATAAGACTTCCGCGTGTCCTAGAACACGTGGGTGGAGATCTTACCATAGTACAAGCAAGGCTAAACCTAAAGATTCATCATCTCTAGGATTTTTAGTGGCGTTGCAAAACTCCATCAGAGAGGGGGATAATGGAATGATCCACATAAGCATTAATGTGTGAGAACCACAATTCAAGTTGCATAGGTCACATTAGACAAACAAGTATTTCAAATGCCATAAGATAACAAAAGGGTGATTCATAGGTACTTAAGTCACCACACATCACATTATTACTGATATTAATGAAAAAATATGATTTGATGCACAAACAGGTTCATAATCATCATTTGATTGAAGTATAATCATTCAATTTCATACATGGATCACATACATGTATTTCACGGATAAGGACCAAACAATAACATAGAGAGATCATGGGTGTGAATTGTGTATTGAAGGAACCATGTGTTACTTATTTCCATATATATTAAACATTTGGTGCCCTTAAATAGCAAGATTAACCAATAAGAACTAAGTCCATCATTAAAGTCTCATGACAAGCCAAATTCATGTGTTAGAGTCAACTATAGGGAAAATTAGGTGATTAGGACCCACATTAGATCAAAAGTACATAGAAGATACTGATTAGATGACTAGAGATGTAATGGTGCATAAATTATCCCAAGTTTGTCATGATTATGCATTAAACCTAGTCAAAGTAGTCAAAGATGACATCTTTAGTAGAATAGGGGAACTAGGAGCATAAACAGATCATGAAATTATGCCCAACTTGTAGGTCTCGTCGATCTGATAAATTTGATCTATAATTTTACGTAGTTTTGGCCTTAGGAGTTGGGAGATATGCATTTTAGAATATTAACATTGGAACTTCATGAATTTAAAATTGATAACTAACGGGGGGCAATGGGGGTGTTACTTATAATATAGTGCTGAAGGTGAGCCATGGATCCTTGAACCAGTGGCCGACTAGGATGCACGCCTCACCATTCATGCATGCAGAGGTTGCTGATTGCTCCAGGGTGTCACACATCTCTCTCCATCACCTTCTATGTATGGAGGTCATTCACACCCACTATGTGTTGCTGGGATGGATTCCAACGATCCCAAGCCCCATCTCACTAGGGTTCGAGTGTTTTCTGGTCGAGGGGGGGGGGGGTCTGGTGGTGCATGTAACTGATGCAACACTTAAAGATTGGTCGGTACACTTCCCTTGTCCCACCCAATAGGGAAGTCATTAGAGGGGGGAAAGAGGAATATATGCATCATTGCTTCTCATGGTGCCCTAGATCCAAGGGTCATAGTGACCCCTCCCTTCCAGGTGCCGCACAAAGCCATTGTAGAGTAGTTCACCAGTGTGGCTCGTAGGAGACACCATGGTGCCACACTTGGACGCTTGATCTGGGTGGAGAATGTGCCATTCGGTCCTTTGTGGTGTCATGACCTTGGATCTGAGGTGAAAAGGGTGTGGTTTTGGCGTAGGGTCACAAGACTCAATCCTCTATGGGCGTTGCTACCATGTCTGCCCCCATAGAATGAAGGAGCAAGAAGGGTGTCTAGAGTGCATGGAATGAATGGAAATGAGGGGAAAACAAAGGAGGGCGTCGAGACAAAGAGGTTGGACATTTTATTTGTGCAAACAGGTGTGAGGAGAGCGTCGATTGGAGGAATCAAAAGTGGAGCGACACTACTTATGTTGGTGGCTCGTACAGAACAAGGAGATGACTCCTAGCCCATTGGATTGAGATTTGACGTTCCATATTGATCGTTGGATATCCAAGGGGGCATCTCCCCAATTGGGCCTTGCACCCTATTTGGGCCCAATAAGGGTTGAAAACCAAAGATATCAATTAAATTGTGATAAAAAATAAAGGCAACTTTGTAGTACCATAACTTGGGTTACAAATGTCTGATTAGGATGATTCTTTTGACATTGGAAAGATAATTGATAATTATAAAATATGAAATTCATTAAAGAGCCAAATGAACACATGGAATAGGTTGAATTAACCTTGCATGATGGTGGTATGTTAAAGCGTGATACTTAGTTCAATTTTTCTAATTAGAGTCACATATTATTTAATTATCATCGAGGTGGTCAAATTGGGGTATCACCTCACCCAAAGTATCAAATTGATATCCAAAGGAGTGATAAGGCACTTGAAGAAAGTGAAAACATACAATAGTGGAGAGAGAAAAGTCAGTTTGTAATAGTATCATTTGCAATATTTGAATCACTTAGTGCAATTTGATGCTTTTGTGCCTAAATACCTTGATTAGACCTAGAACCCACGTAGTTCTCTCAATTTGAATACTATTGATTTGGAATCAATGGAAAATATTAATCGTATTAGAGGAAATTGATATCAGAATTGATAATGAGAGTAATTAAGTTGAATATGTCATGTTCATAAATTATGGTGTAATATATTTCAAATCTATACAAATAGGAACTACACCCATTGTTAAAGTCTAATAGCATTTTCATTTCTATTTAAAAGTTATGTAATTTAGAAGGATTTAGAAAGGAAGATATTAACTATAGTTATTAGCTTTGTTTCTTAGTAAATTAGGTAGTGCCTCATCTTCACCCAGCTCACACAAACCCTCGCATTACCCCCATGTGTAACTTGATGATGCTTGCTCCTTGTGCATAGAAATGGCCTCCCTAATGGCTCTATATATTATCTATACTCTTCACATATTTCCCTTTATATACTAATGTTGCAAAAAGGTTGAACCCTAGGAGGTTTGGTGTCGCCATGATGTTGCTTCGCATATTGAAAAGTAGTTGTGTCACTACTCATGTTTAGGACCTTGATGTGTCACATCCTCCTTCTCCTCCCTTCCTCTCTTCATCGTTAGTGGACACACCACTCTCACACCCTAGTCTCCCCCGACCCTATATAACTCATTGACGCCACTATTGATGAGCAAGCCAACCATATCCATTGTGAACCTTTGATATAAAAAGGTCAAGCCTAATCTATGGATCCCTGACTTCAGCACCAGGAATTCGATCCCCATCAAACTACCAGCTCAGTTACTCTTCCCACAGATCCATCACAGCCAGCAACCTCCTTGTGACCAACCACCAAGAGCATTGCATCCTCCCCGACCCTAAAAACTAGTTGTCCACAACCTGCATATTACCTAGCCTCGTTACATCCCCTTTGAGTCCTCGACCCCCGTTGAAGACCTATAACACTGCAAGCTGACGCACCACATGCAATGCAGTTGCCCAAACTACAAAGACCTAGAAACCTCACCAGCAACAAATAGACATGCAATTCCATACACCACTACTCATCATTAATCATTTCCATCACCTTCCCTATCCATGATAACCTTGTTGTCACTATGTGAACCTCCTCATGATGACCAAAATTCAGAGAAAGATTCCTTCTCATCCCACAAAGCCTCCTAGATACTTTGATTTTCCCGAGGTCACCCACACTATGAAGATGACCTCAGTCTTACACTCTAGCAAGGAAGAGGCTTCCATCAAAGTGCTAGTGTTTACCAAGGGACTATGTCAATCTCAGGAGTTCCTCTTCCCTTTGTCTAATTTTCTAGATCATTACCCACATCCACCAGCCTATGAAAACCCTAGACACCACTTAAAGATACCCTACCACTACCAAAGATAACTCTAACAAGTATCTACAAACTCCATCTTTTGTCATGGCTGCTAGAAGCACCTCCATCAGCTTCGGTGATGACCACAAAAACCCTTTGACAATCTCACACTCATTGTTGAGCCCATGATGCCTAGAGCCTTCTTCTTTGGCTATTTACTTTTTCTATGCTACGACCTAGTTCTCTCATCCTCCTCTCCTTTGTACTCTTAATTGAATGAAAAGTGACTAATGATGATAATAACGTTGATAATGTTAATAATAAAACACAATAAGGTAGTATAATCTATAACATCTTAATCAAATCCTAAGTGGTCAATATTCTATGTTCCTATTGTTTGACCTTGATATTGCATTTGTATAAATGTGTGACAATTGAGTTGGTTTTAAACGACTAGCCGAGAAAAGGTATAAATGCCAGAAAATTGTAGAAAATTATTATGAAACCCATAGTTTGTTAAAATTGATGAATTAACTTATATTTGACTAGATTCAACCCATGTGTGACTGATAAAGGTGATGCATACTCTTTTTTTTTTAAATAGGTGATGCATACTCTTATTTAAAATGATAAATGACAAAATTGCATTTTAATGATTTGTAATAGTATAAAAAGAAACAAATTTTATAAATGGATGGAAAATTTTGGAAAAATACTAACTGCCCAAAAGTAATTATGTTTAGTTTCATATGACCAGAATAACTAGTATTTACTAGATTTAGTAATTATTATTGATAGGAGTAATAAATGAACAAGATACATATTATTGAATTATAATAGTTGATTAAAAATATATTGAAAACTAAGATAACCCTAGGAATAGATGGAAATAATATTTTGAATTATGCTTGACCCAATTTGACATTGTATGACTCATTTTACTATATAAGTAATATTTCAACCTAAGGAGATAATTGGTCAAATCTTGTATTAAATAGTAAAAATATAGAAAATGATAAAAAGTAGAATTATGATTGGGACCCCGGTATCTTTGGAAATGCAAGAATAACAAATAGAAACTCTCATTCATTAACTAGATAAATGAACATAACCTTAGTAAGTATATGAACATGCCAATAGATTTTTATGCACGTAACAATTATATTGAATGAATTTTATGGCTCTGGTGATACAATATGAAACCCTTGTCTTAAAAAAAGGTATAACAAGGATAGAGAATAAATTAAACATTTATATACAAAGGGTAAAATGGTAACGCTATATGATAGGAAATCCAATGACCTAAATAGCTTAAAATAACTATAATATGCTATGTTGGAACATCTAAACCCTAAAAATGGCTCGAGGAGATATCAACTACAACTACATAGAAACTAATAAGATTTGTGGAACCCTAGGGTGGTATGCAACCTAAAGAGTAATAATGTACATACCTTGTTCTAGAAATGTAACCTTGAGAATGGAGTATGCATCTAATCCACAAATATTGTAATTAGTGATGCATATATCATCAATGGTGACTATGCAGGGCACTACCTTAAAAATGGAGATAAATATATTGAGGATCATGTGATCACATAATAACATGCCAAACATGGAGAGAGAATAGAAGTAATTGGTAATAAAATGTAGTGGTTATCTATAGTATAAAGTAAATGCACTAATTTTATTGTATATGCAATTCAAACATAATCCCTAGAAAGAGAGAGAATCGAAGAACCATGAACTTTCAATAACCCTACATGGGAATGATAACATAAAATGTTGAACAAGCGATTGGTTCCAACCCAAGTAATAACAGCAATGCACTACCTTGCAGATTTTTCCTCTTGGAGCCTTGTTTTGATTGAGAAATGTATGGAGCTTTGAATAATTTAAGGTAAAAGATTCTTGATTTTCTTGTTAATTTATTTTTGTCCCGCTTGAGTTATATACTATTTGTTTGGATGGTGAACCATAAGCTTGTTATAAGCCTTTCCTGCATTTGAGGTCACGACCCCCTTAAATAAAAATTGTTGGATTTATGTTAAATATTCTAATAGCACTGGACTTGATCTAATTGGAGTATTGACTCCCTAGACTTTGGTCTCTTTCAGCTTTAGACCCCTTAGAGCTTTGTCTCTCTTGAGGTAGGATATGTTCCACTGCATTGTGGATAGGTCATAATGGATTAGCCATCCCTCGGTCGACTAGTTGAAATAGTAGTTAGGATTCTATGTTGTTGTTTAATAGATGACTGAACATATGGCACTTTATCCCTTGAAGGAAATGATATGGTAGTGCTCAAAACCTAATATTTAAAAGTTGATACTTGCTAATATTTTGATATTTGATATTTTGAACCTAGATCAATTTGCATAGCCTTGAGAAATTTCTATCTTAAATTATGAACATAGAATCAATGCTACTTGTTATCCTTTTGCCAAATTAATTCCACCAGTAGTTTACTCCCAAAATTGATTTTAGAAATGAATATATTTTACACCTAATTTTTGTTTTGATAAAAGGTGTGTGCCATATATTTATTCAATGTTTTTAGCAACTGTTACAATAATATCATCCTCAAAATCCCATGTAAGAGTAAAAGGGTTTTCTATATAGTAGGCCTTTGCCACCAAGGTGTGTTCTACACAGTTACATTGGTTCTTAACAAAAACGATGTCGAAAGCACAGAATGCTTGTGATAGATGAATGATGTTATGCACCATTAAGTCTTTGTAGCCTCTGCCCCAACCTCCCATATTAAAAGCTAGTACTAGGACTTCATTGTCCGTATCTGCAATGAGGTGTCTAAAGCCCATTCTTTGCACTGCCTTCATACCTTCAAGGACCGCCACCCCCTCCACCGAAAGCACTAAGAAAGCATGGTCAAGCTTGCATTGGTGAGTCAATTTGGTATCCCCCCTATCATTGCAAATCACCACCCCACAACCCTCTCTTATGTCCTGCCTCACACTTGCTTCAACGTTCAATTTGTAGCATCCATATGGTGGTCTGGTCCACCCGCATGGCCTGGTCATCGTTCTAGACCCCCTACTGCCTTCCAAAACCCTCTCTTATGTATTCTGCCACCAAAGACATGAAGCCTGCCGCCAATGGAAGGATGAATGGCAGGCATGGTTCAAACATGTATTTGTTCCTTGCCATCCTCCCACCCAAAGCAAAGTCACTCCCTCCTCCTTTCTATCCTAGACATCACATAGAATCAAGTTCCAGATAAACCCCCCTACTCCCCTATTTTCTAGATGTAAACTCCATTCTATGCTTCCCGTCGCCCAAACTTGTCTAGCACAATCACATGTGAGTAGTGCATGAGACCGATCCTCTTGAGTATTTCTGCACCTTTGACATATATCATCATGCACCGCCTGTTTCTTGAACAGTTCTATTTTAGTTGGGAGAATGTTCTAGAGTGCCCACCATATGAAGTAATTTAGTTTGGGTGGCCAGTGTTTCTTCCAAAATTCTGTGCCAGTCATCATCATTAAAGCTATCAATCATATCTGCTCTGGACCTGATAAATCTATATGCAATGCCCAAAGTGAAGGTACCCTTGTTATCTTTGTCCCAACACATCGTATCCTCCTCATGTAGTGACACTAGGATGGACCTGACCATGTCCCAAATGTGTGGGGGAAAACATTTTGAAAACACTGTGTTGTTCCACTTTCCTGTATCCTGATCAATAAGATTGTGGACCGTTCTGTACTCCACTGGACCCTCTATGAGATAGTGGTGTACTGGGCCTCCTAGTGCAATATTCATATGTCTTGGTAAATGTCAATGTTACTTCCATTCCCAACCCTCCAGAGAAAACTTGGTTTTTCCATATGTAACCCTCCCCATACACTTCTCCATGTGTACCTTGGACATCCTCCAATCTGTGCTTCAAGAACGGAAGTGTTCTTAAAATATTTTTGTTTCAAAATCTTGGGCACATAGAACCTTCATTCATTGCTAGACACCACCCCTACTTTTCTAGAAGATCTTGATTAAACACCTTTAAGTCCTTGAAACCCATCCCACCATGGTCCTTAGACCTGCATAATCTCTCCAAACTCATCTAGGGAATTTTCTATTTTCCTTCTTTGGCCCCCAACCAGAAGCGTACAATCATTGAGTGAATCACATCAATCAACCCTTCTGGAAGTTTGAAGATGCTCATCAAGTATATGGTAATAGCCTTTATGACTAATTTGATAAGGACCTCCTTTCCTGGCCTAGATAATAGTTTTTCCTTCCACTCTTGTACTTTTTTCCACACTCTATCTTGATCGCTGCAAAAATAACTTTCTTGGATCAACCAATAACTATGGGCATGCCCAAATACTTGTCACGTGCCTCCACTTCTCTAACCTATAACATGTCTTTGATTGTGTTCCTCCTATCTTATGCAACATTTGAGCTAAAGGAGACCTCTGTCTTATTAAAGTTGATTTTCTATCCATATGCCCTCTCGTAGTGGCTGAAAAATTCAGCTAGCTTGAAGCATTCTTCTGGAGTCACCCTTGACAACACAATACTATCATCTCCAAAGAGAATATGTGATACACGAGGGCCTTGGTGGATAGCCCTTACCCCATGTATATGATTCTCATATGCTTCTTTGTTTAGAAAGAAAGATACAACTTCATCACAAAAAAGAAAGAGATAAGGAGAGATTGGGTCACCTTGGAGAAGCCCTCTTGAAGGCCTTGCAAATCCCCTCCTTTTTCCATTCACGATAAATTTATGTGAAACACTGGTAAAACATTCACTCACCTTGACTCTCCATAGCCTTGGTAGCCCCATTTTTTCCATAACTCTATCTAGGAAGGTCCACCCCACCCTCTCATAAGCCTTACTCATATCTAGCTTGAGAGACAACATCCCCTCCTTAACATTCTTTTAGTGTTTCATCATATGAAAAATCTCAAAAGAAACCAAAGCATTATCTGTTATCATCCTTCCACTCAAAAAAGTGCTATGGTTCTCTGAAATCATAATGTTTAGCAGTGGTTTAATCCTATTGGCCAACACCTTTGTAATAATCTTATATGATACATTGCAAAGGTTGATTGGATGGTACTCAGTGATCCTAACCGGGTTGGGAATTTTTGGGATCAGGACAATATTTGTATTATTTATTTCATCCAGCCTTATCCTCCCTTTCCACCAATCATAAATAAAATTCAGTAAGCTTTTTTTCACAGTACTCCAGAATTCGAAAGTTGCCTTCATTCCATCTGGACCTGGAGCTTTGTTTGGGTGCATCTGTTGGATCTCCCTCCACACATCCTCTTCCATCGACTCTATTATCAGCTGATTAGCTGCATCGCAGGGGAAAGTCCTCTCCATTCCTTATAGAAATTGGTCAGCTCTAGAAGGTGTAGAAGTAGTGAAGATAGAAGTGAAGAAGGATGTAATGACCCCCTCTATTTACTCCAAATCTGTTTTCTAGCTCCCATATTCCTTTATGAGACCTTCAATCTTATTCCTTCTTTTCCTTTGATTTGTTTTGTGGTGAAAATATTTCATATTCTTGTCATCATCCTACATCTCATTTGCCCTTGCATGCCAGAAACTTTCTTCCTGACGTTGTAGATCCTGCAACTCCTTTGACAACTTTGTACATTCTCCCACCATATCATAAGATGGGGCTCTGTTTTGGGCCCTTGTCAATTCTTGTTCTGTTTTCTTGATCTGCTTTTTTATGTTGCCAAATTTATTAGCATCCCAAGACTTCAATCTTGCCGCACAGGCTTCAGTCTGAGAGTGTAGCCCCTTGTTCATGTTATTTTCTCGGGCCTGCTCCACTATCATTTTGGACTCTAGAGATGACAACCACATGGTCTCAAATCAGAACCTCCTATCAGTTTCCTCCCTTAGCCTATTCCTTTCTGCCCAAAGAAGAACTTATCCATGGTCTGAATTTCTTATTGGATAATTCTTGACTTTCTGCACATTGAAGATATCACACCATTTTTGTCATCCATAAAATGGTACAAACTCTTCATAATTAGGTTATCCACTAACAAACCTCATTTCCATGTAAATTTGTTCCCTAAGTAGCCAAGATCTACCAATTTACAAGTGTACACTACCTCTCTGAAGTTGCGCATCTGCCACTCATTACGTGGTTGTCCTCCTTGTTTTTCATCTGCTATCATTATTTCATTAAAATCTCCCCCAAACACTTTAGGCCAGTCTGAACACCTGCTCAGGTTTTCCATCAATTGCCATGTGTGAATCCTATCTTGGACCGCTACCCAGCCATAGATACCCATAAAGCAAAAACTATCCGCTTGGTTCTCTGGGTTGACTTCAACACAAATATGATGATCTGAGAAAGACTTGATATTAACTTTGTCACCTCTCCACCATAGACCCAGACCCCCCAATCTTCCTATACTATCCACTCCAAAACAACTATCAAACCCACACCTTCTCCTCACCCTCTCCTGATCCATGCATATACACATAGTTTCAATAATGAAAACTATATCGGGCATCTCCCTCCAACACCTTCGTTTGAGGGATTCTACTGTCCCAGGCGGCCCAGACCCTGGACATTCAATACTAAGGTTTTCATTGCCCTTCAGGGGTCTGGTGATGCCCATAACCCACTACTTCAACATGCATGCATGTACTAGGATCATTGTTCTTCTACCTTTTCTCATCCCCCCTCCTGCACCCAGGATATCGTCACCTCCTCTACTCCCTCATCTCCCCTACCCCACTTCATAGCCCCCAGTCTATCCCCCTTCTCTACTTCTCTACATCCTACCTCTTCTCAATTCCTCCTCATCCTCATGAAGCATTTTCCCCTTCCCCCCTTGCTTCCTACTCCCTGAACCTCTTCATCCTACCCACTTGTCATCTTCGGCGGTGTTGAGTTACCAGTCAACTTTTGTGGACCCTCATCTACCTTCCTTCTCCTAGTGGGGCTTGTCTCCTCTTCCATGTGCTTCATTTGCATGGGCATTTCATTTGACTCGTGTGTCGCTGCCTCTTGTGCCTCCTTACTTAGTTCAATGTTGCCTGAGTCGATGATCTGATCATCATCCAAATGAATCCTCCCATCATTGTTCGTCTCATGATGCTCTTCACCTCAGACCGTACCTCCCGTGCTACACGCCCCAATCAGTCTATCTGTCTTTGTCGTTGTTGTCTTCTCATGAAAGACCCTCATCAGTTCCTCCATGGACGTCAATAGCCCAGAGTCAGTTTCATCTTCCTACCTTCTTTCTTGCCATCACTTCCTGCGATTCCCTGCACCTCCTTATTGAGACCATTTGTCTGATTTTCCGCTGGAAGTTGTAGTTTTGGATGTGAACTTTAGGTCCTTTGCTAAGCACTCTCACCCAAATAGCTCTTCCTCAATAGGGATGGCCCATCTCTTCTTAGGTGACACTTTAACCCATGGTTCCCACAGTCTTGGATTTAAGGATTCCTCCTCTTCCTCTCCCTCAACACAATCCTTATCAAGGTGGCCAATGATTCCGCATAGGTAGCAGAATGAAGGTAGGCTTTTGTTTCGAATCTCAATGTTAACAATGTTACCCCCATTGTCTCTTATCTTCTGCTTTTGTCTGATCAGCCGTGTGATGTCCACCTGCACCCTTTCTCTTCACAAAACATCCCACTCAAGATTTTTGCGATCGACCTCCAGTACATCACCTATCTTTCTTACCACCACTCGTATCGCCTCCTCCGATCTATAACCTAAAGGTAGGTTGTATAGATGGATCTAGAATGGGCTATGTGTCATCCTGATCACTGATGGTGTGTCTTCCGAATTGATGTCCTTGACAACCAGAAGGTTGTTATCAAAGTTCCAAGGACCCTCGTTCACCACCTTCTCCTTGTCCCTCTATTGCAAGAACTGGATGATGAACAAATTATTTGTGATCTTCCTAAAGCTAGCCTCTTTCTATAGAGACCAAGCATTCAACAGTCCTCTTGAGTGTTGGAAAGTTGTAATGTCTGCTTGTCGTCATCTGCCCAACCAATGCTAGGGTTAGGTGTTCATTGTCAATCAAGATTACCACCTCCTTGAACTAGAGTATGTCATTTTCCTCTTCGCCTTGTACCTTTAGCGTTGCGTGCCTTTCCACCAATTCATCTTCCATGGCGTAGAGGGAACCTACAAGACCAGAGGAGATTGCCCAGTTTCCTATGGTGAGGAGATCTTTGATTCACTGATCACCTAGAGAGGAACCCTAGGGGACATGCGACCAGGAGTTTTCATCCTTTTACACCTACTTTTTAATAGCTCAATAATTGAATTTAGTACAAGCATTGCTAACTTAAGCTTCCCCTCATAAGGTCCTTGTGTGGTTTCATTCCCTTTGGGAATTCATGGTAGTGTGGTAGATAAAAGAGCTTCAAGAGATGTGTATGGGAAGTCGTCTGTTGAAGAGTAGATAAGTTTTATGTCTATTTTGTTACTTTTTCCCAATGTATAAACTTCTGTGACTTTGTGTAAAATAGGAAATACACAAGACTCATTTATATGTACTCTCATTTAAATCATGTTGAAAAAAAAATGGTCCAAAAGATCGAGTTTTTACAACAAGATATTAAAGACATAAACGATTGACACTCATGCATGTCCTATGGAAAATGTGGATTAAGTAGGGTTACAAATGGGGTAGTTTGGACTTAAAAAAATAGTTGGCATCCAACCTTTGTTTTTCTAGAGAAACTTATAGAATTTACCTATGATAAGAGTGGAGGCATAGGTGATTATGGATGTATCTTTACCTTGCCAATTGTGTAACATCTATTTATCAACTAGTAGCTTTTAGAGCCATTATCTAGGATTGGAATTACTTTTAACGAAGAAGTGTTTCAGATATAGGCCAGAAGATTAAAAATATGGCTCTTGTAACAACACCATCACCTCAATAGGTATAAAAAAAGGTAGAGTACCTAACCTTATCTGTAATTTGTATTACATGAAATTAATATACAAAATTAGAATTAATATTAGCATAAACCCTAAAATACTTAGTATTCATGAGAATACAATAACATTTGATAATATCCAAATTGTACACTAAAAACTATTGTCAATACGGCAAAGCTTAGGCAAAAAAAACTAAAGTTCTACCAATTGAATAAAATAAAAATCATCACCATGTAAGTGGAATGAGTTGAGGTGTCTACGGAAGGATGTTTAGTGAAGGTTCTAGCCTAACGACTCACAGTCCACTTAAGTCATGGGGGATTTCCTCACTTTACATACCGACCAGGCTAGATCAAATTCTAATACTTGTAGAAACCCTAATCTTGAATTATGTCACTAACCCAATGTAAAAAAATGTATATCACCTTCAATATATAAAAATAAGTTATAATATGTTAGGACTTAGAGAAAAAGTCACATTCAATGCTAAATTTGTTCAAAAAAAGTTTCCTACAACTTTTTGGTCATATATTTTCTTAGACATGTTGACCATTATGTCTTTGACATGCACACTCTCTAAACAAATAGTAAATTGAAAAAAAGGATGAATTATATCAAAGTTCTTGATCCAATAAATCATTGTACAAATACATGTGATAACAATAAAAAATAGTCAAGTATGATAAACAATATTTTATTTAAAAAATTACAAATATAGTAAAAATAGAAAATGGAAGGACACAAATAAAAGGCTAGAAGTTGAATCCAATCATGATTAAGTTGTAATTAATAGTTGTTAAATAACAAAAAAAATTAAGAGTAATATATTATTGATCCATCAACTACATATAGAACTTTGATGAATAAAGATGGTATAAACATCACATATAAATGAAATGCTTCCCAAGACAAAATGCAAAAAAAATAACACAATATTAAATCACTTAAACATTCAGACAAATATATTGGATTTGAGTTGATGAAGTATCAACGTTAACCTTAATAACTATATCTTAACCAATAAGCTTGTGATGTAATTCAACCTTTTGATAATGAGGCCAATACTCACAAATTGAATATTTAAACACTAATATTAGAATAAGTTGTTAGAATTTTTATATATTAGTCATCATTAAGTTATAAATTCCATAATAGATGTACTTTTCAAAATAGAATTTGCACCTAAATCAGTTCAGTAATTCCAAGGTAGAGAAGTAGATAAATTGGTTAGTCACCCTGAGTAGGACCTATGTCGGTGGAAGGAGAATTATAATTATGTATTTGAATTGAAGATGATATAAGTAAACCAGAGTAGTATGTTGGGGAATTATTGGATTAGACCCTAGTATGAAGAAGCTTATTAATAAGGATTTGATTTTGGGGACAAAATCCCTTTGAAGGTTGGAGGAGTTGTAACTTACTCAATTTTTACTACTATATCCATGATGAGGTATAAGTTGTGATTTCCATAATATTGATTTCATATGAAAAGTTTTCCTTCATTCAAATTCTTATGGATCTAGTTTGAGAAATTATTTGTGCTTTGATACTACTTAGTCCACATTTATTTTTCTTTATCTTACCCTAAATAGTATTTGCCAGGTAGTCCATTATTGGATTGATGTTTTGTGCCTAAATACTTTGATCAGACTTAGAACCCAACTATTCTCTCGATTTGACTACTATTGATTTGGAATCAATTGAAAATATCAATCATATTAAAATAAATTGATATTAGAATTGATAGTGAGAGTAATTAAGTTGGATGTGTCATGTTTATAAATTATGGTGCTGATAGCTTTAAAATCTAGAAAGATAGGAAATACATCCATGGTTAAAGGCTCATAGAAATTGGCTTCTCCTTTTAAAAGTTATATAATTTAGAAGGAACTAATAATAATGATATTGACTATAGTTATTTGTAATTTTTCTTAGTAAAGGGGGTAATGCCTCATTTTCACCCAGCTCCCGCAAAGCCTCATGTTACCCCTATGTGTCTTTCGGATGCTTTCTCCTTATGCATAGAAATATCCACCCTAATGGTGTTGTCCATGCACTCTCCTCTTCCTCACCCTCTCCTTTATCACTCATATCTCTCTTCATACTAATGTTGCAAAAGAATTTGAATCCTAGGAGGTTGGGTGCCGCCATGATGTTGTTCTACAGATTGAAAAACACTTGTACCATTACTCATGTTTAGGACCTTTATGTGTTGCCTCCTCCTCATCCCTTCCTCTCCTCCTTTTAGTGGGCACACCACCCTCAAACCCTAGTCTCCCCCTGGTCCTATATAACCTATCGGTGCCACCAATGATGAGCAAGCCAACCCTATCCATTGTGAACCTCTGATTTGCAAATGTCAAGCATGATTTACCAATACATGACTTTAGAAATAGGAAGCTGATACCCATCAAACTGTCACTTCAGTTACCCTGTCCGTAGAGCCACCATAGCAAGCAACCTCTTTGCGACCAACCATCGAGAGCACCACATCCTCCCCGACCCGACAACCTAGATGTTGGTGACATGCATGTCACCTAGCCTCATTACATCCTCTTTGAGTCCTTGACCTCTATTGAAGACCTAAAACATAACAAGAAGGTGCACAAAATGCAACACAATTCGCTAACTGTGAAGATCTGGACACCTTGCAAGCAAGAAACAGGCCTGTAATTTCATACACCACTGCTCATCACTAATCCTTGCCATCACCTCCCCTATCTAGGGTGATATTTTTGTTACTATGTGAACCTCCTCGTGTGGACCAAAATTTGGAGAAAGCTTCCTTCTTGTCCCATGAATACTCCTAGATACTTTTCTTTCCCATAGGTCACCCAAACTATGAAGATGATCTCAACCTTACAATCGGGAAAGGATAAGGTTGCCAGCCAAGTACCATGCATTTCCAAAGGACTTCAACAATCTCAATGTTCCTCTTCCTTTTGCCCAACTTTATGGATGATTATCCACCTCCAATAGCCTTCAAAAACCATGGACACAGCTTCAAGATACCCTACTAGTGTTGATGACAACTATGGTGGGCATCTACAAACTCCACCTTCTGTCACAACTGCCAAAAGCCGCTCCATCAGCTTTGGCGATGACCACAGACCCCCTCTGACAATCTTGTATCCATTTTTGAGCCGATGACATCTAGAGCCTTATTCTCCAGTTGTTTCCCTATACTTTGGTATGACCTAGTTTGCTCATCCTCCTCTCCTTTGTATTCAAAACTGAATGAAAAATGACTAATGGCAAAAAAAATTGATAATGTTAATAATAAAATACACTAAGGTAATATAATTTGTAACACATTAATCAAACCCTATGTGCAAAATATTCAACTTTTCTATAGTTTTACCTTACTATCATATTTATATCAGTGTGTGACCATTGAGTATTGTTTGAAAAGACTAATCGAGAAAAGGTATACATGCCTTGAAGATAGTAGAAAATTATTATGAAACCCATATTTTGTTAAATTTATGAGTTAACTTATATTTTACTAAATTCTACCCTTGTGACTAATAAATTTGATGCTTACTCCTATTTAAAATGATAAATGAAAAAATGCATTTTCATGGTTTGTAGTTATATAAAAAGAAACAAATGTTTACAAGTGGAGGGAAAATTATGGAAAAATACTAACTTTTCAAAAGTATTGTGTTTAGTTTCATATGAACAGAATGACTAGTATTTACTAGATTTCATCCATATTATACATTAGAGTAATAAATGAACGAGATACATATTTATGAATTATATTATTTGATTATAAATATAATGAAAACTAGGATAATCCTTGGAATGGATGGAAATATTATCTTGAATCATGATTGACCCAATTTGACATGGTATGACTCATTTTACCATATAAATAATATTTTTACCTAAGGCAATAAATGTTTAAATCATGTATTAAATAATAAATCTAGGAAAATAATAGAAATTAGAATTATGTTTGGGCTCCTGGTATCTTTGGAAATGCAAGAATAACAAACAAAAACCATGATTCATCACGCTAGATAAATGAATAAACCTTAGCAAGTATATGAACATGCCAATTGATATTTATGCATGTTACATGTACATTAAATTAATTTTATGGCGCTAATGATAGAATATAAATCCATTGGGTCTTAATAATAAGTTATAATAAGAAAAGAGAATTAATTAAGCATTTATATATGAAGGGTAAAATGGTAACTCTATAAGATATGAAATCCAATGATAGAAATAGCTTTAAATAACCATAGTATGTTGTGTTGGAACATCTAAACCCTACAAATCAATAGAGGAGATATAATGTAAAAAAAATACGATTCCTAGAACCCTAGGGTGCTATTCACATG
Organism: Alisma plantago-aquatica; assembly: GCA_963693085.1. Lineage (NCBI taxonomy): Eukaryota > Viridiplantae > Streptophyta > Magnoliopsida > Alismatales > Alismataceae > Alisma > Alisma plantago-aquatica. The sequence continues at coordinate 640,566,665 of OY856412.1, forward strand.
AAATTACCCTAAAGAGTAATAATGTACATATCTTGTGCTAGAAATGTAACCTTGAGAATGAAGTGCATATAATTCAAAAATCTTATAATAAGTGATGCATAGATGAAAAACAATGACCATTAAAGACTCTACCTTGAAAATTGGACATAAATATGTTAAGGATCATGTGCTCACTGAATAACATGCCAAACCTAGAGAGAGCATAGAAGTAATTGGTAATACAATGTGGTGGTTATCTATAGTATAAAGTACATGTTCTAGTTTTATTGTATATGCAATTCAAATAGAATCCCTAGAAAGAGAGAAAATGTAAGAACCATGAAATCTTAATAATCCTAGAAGGGAAAGATAACAAAAAAATTTCGCAAGAAATTGATTCCAACCCAAGTGATAACACCATTACACTATGTTGTAGATTTTTCCTATTGGAGTCTCGTTATGATTGAGCAATCTATAGAGCTTTCAATAAATTGACGTACTAGATTCTCTATTTTCTTATTGAGTTATTATTATCCCTCTTGAGTTCTATACTTTTTGTTTGAGTGGTGAAAGATAAACTTATTATAAGCCTTTCCTAGATTTGGGGCCACCACCCCCTTTAATCGAAAGTGTTGTATTTTTTTTAAATATCATTCTAGTAGTTGACTTGATCTAATTGGAATTTTGACTCCCTAGAATTTGGTCTTTGTGGGATTTGACCCCCTTAGAGATTTGTCTCACTTGAATTAGGGTACATTTTGCCCCCCTTTGCAGAGGTTATAATGGATTACTCATCCCCCAATCAACTGGTTAAAATAGTAATTCAGCTTTTGTGCCATTCTTTCATAGATAACTAAACATATTGAACTTTAGCCCTTAAAGAAAATGATATGATAGTGTTCAAATCCTAATATTAAAAGTTTATCATTGCAAATATTTTGATAATTTGATATCTTGGAGTTAGATAATTTTGCATCACCTTGAGTAATTTTTATCATAAATTATGAACATTGAAGCATTTCTACTTGTTATCCTTTTACCAAATTAAGTCCACCAAATAGTTCCCTCCTAGAATTGATGTCATGCCAGAATATATTTTACACTTACTTTTTAATATCTCAATAATAGAATTTATAACCAGCTCTACTAACCTATGTTTCCCTTGAAGATGTCCATGTGTGTTTCATTCCCTCTAGGAATTCATGGACAAGTTGTATATGGAAGAGCTTGAAAGTGTGTGTGGGTAGTCCTCTGTTGAAGAGTAGATAGGTCTTATGCTATTTTTTTTATTTTTACCCCAATGTATAAACTTCCATGACTCTATGTCAAAAGCATAAATGTACACAAGACATATTTATATGTACTATGAATCATGTTGAAAAAAATAGGTCCAAAAGAACAAATGTTTACAATAAATGCAAATCAAGATAATATATGGCTTATGGATATCCCCTAATTGGTTTACTGATTTCTTTATCAATATGTTTTATTCCTAAGCTACAACACATCATTTTTCTGATATAGTACCTTTCTTGTACAATATGAAACCTCACTTTATGATATTGTGCCTCGTTTCCAATCCATGATGACCGGTAGTAACAATACAATGTGTCATTTTCTAAGCTAGATCATCTCATTTTCTAAGGGATGAAACATCACTTTTGTGATGTGATTCCTTATCTCTAAGATAAAATGCTTTGTATATTTAATACAACACATCATTCCTAACCTACCACTCCTTGCTATAAGCTATGATACATGTTTCTAAGCTACAATTCAACATTTTATATTCACATTGTGTTGTTTCTACATTTCAACATCATATTCTTATGTTAGGAAACCTCATTTTGTATTCCAAATTCCTCATTTCTAAGATATGATGGCTATTTATAAGTGACAATGCCTTAAATATTATGCTATGATGCCTCATTTTATTGTCTTGTTGCCTCGTTTATAGGCTACAACAACTAATGTACCAACTACACAAGTGGTGACCTAGTTTCTAACTAGGTGAAGCATTTTTTGCATCAAAATGAGACTTTAATTACTTCATCTATTGTTTTGTGACTAAATGTTCTATTTAGAGATAATAAAGGCTCTATTGAAATGAATAGTTTCGTGAAATGACAAAATCAATCTAAGTGAACAAGTTATGAGGTATGATGCATCAATAAAGGAGGGAGTGGAAGTCATAAAAGGTGGGAGAATAAAAAAGAATGGAGTAGAAGAGGAAAAAGCAAAGCAGATTACCTAAGATCTCCTCATTGTGGGAGGGATCACCTAGCCAACCCAATAGTCTCATAGGGTAGACAACGGAAGAGTCTTAGAGGGTCAAGTCTTTAGGTTCCATCTCTAGTGGTTGTTGTTTCCATACGTGTCAAAGAAGAGTACACCCACAACATTAAACAAAATGTATACCTTTTTCTTATAATATAGCTTTCTTCATTACTCCAAGAAATATCAAAAGAAAATAATTATCAAACTGTTCTTGTTAGGGATGTGATGAAATTATAATATCTTTAATATGTCACTTTGAGTAGTGTATTATAAGAAATTTTATTTGCTCATTTATGTTCTACACAATAGGCATATACATTTCAACACTATCAACTTCTAGTAAATTACTATAATGGTGATTCAGCTAATATGATTAGATTGGAAGTGTGATGTAGTAAATAATAGCACAAGTAATTCACTTAGAAATAAATCCAAAAGTTTTTACCTAATTTCACGTGCAATAATCACTACCCATAAGAAGACATTCCGTATCATAGTTTGGTTTCAGGTCAAGTCAGGAAAACCTTAATAAGAAACTTGCTATTTTTTGTTGGTCAAACTAAAACTAATATTTAAAACCATGAATTTATATGACAGTTCAACTCATTTCAAGAAGATTAAAATTTTGAATAAATTCTACTCTATATTAGTGATGTAGAACAATGCATGGATTTAGTTTTCACCACCACTACTTGAATCTTCACATTTATATCATGTCCATAGTTGTATGAAGATTTAATTGGAGCTAATTTCATACTCTTGTCGTCAGGAATTTATATAAGTAAATATCAATAAAATCTCGATGTCTCATTACTGACAGATCATGTATTCACCGCTTTGAAGACTTCCCATCTGACATTCTAATTTGGGCATGAATCAAATTTAATCAATATTCATATCTTAAACATAAAAGTTCTCTGGGACGAAGATTATAGTAATGCATGTATGACATGTGATGAATCCACAAAACATGATATAAATTATTGACTATGAATTCAAGTGGTTCATACAAGTAATAGATCATTGAAATATAACTACATAACACAGGTAGCAACGCTAGTCCCCTTGCCCCGGTGAAAGGACTACTGGCTCCCCATGGAGAGATTTTTACAACCAAAAAAGATAGTGGAAATAATATTATACATGACTGATAGAAACATTGTACTGGATAGATTTTGGTCAATCGACCTACTATTCTGGGTGTAAATGAAGGTTGATCATTGGGGGATCAAACTCAGGGAGGCCAATCACCTTCAGTTTCATCACTCATCTTATGGTGGGAATTTGACTCTGGAAGAAGTAGAGACCTACAACTCAATTGATCTTGATTTTGCATGGAGTAAGTAGCAGGTCAATCACTTTAATAGTGATTAGGTTGATCACACTATAAAAATTGGAGATGTAGTGTTTCTCCTTGGTTGGCTCAGGATCCAAAAAATTGAGAGATTCTCTAGCAATTGTATGGCAATGTCAGATAATTAAAAGGATGTTTGTATTTTTACTCGAGAAGAAGTGGTAGAGTGATGCTATTGATCTCTGGCTATTGATCTAAAGGTGTTTGGGTCTGTAATTAAATTTGGTCAAGTTGACTAAACATCATGGGTTTCTCAAAGCATTAGAGTTGTCAAGATGTTGAGGTCAATCACGCACTAGAGGTAGAGCACTCTACAACTCAAGCATGGAGATGGTCTATTTGTCAGTGGTCAACTGAGGTGGTCAATCACTCAACTTGATCTATAGTTGTGGATTGGTGTTTCTCAATAGGTAGTTGCATTAGAATTAATTTTATGTCAGCTAATGGTCGTGGAACTTAACATCATTATTAATCACCAGTACTCTACTTGTGGTGGTCTATCAAGGAGCTTGATTAGGGAGGTCAATCAAGTGGTTGATGGTGAGTCTTGGTCTCTGGATCTTGAATAGAATCCAACAAGATGAAATCAATGAATAGATGTTCAATTGTTGAAGCGTAATTAAAAGTTGTAGATCAATGGAGGTTGATTACCAAGTCGATTAGTAGATGGCTGCTAGAGATTAATAAATAGATCTCAACAAGAAGTAAGACTACCAATTCCATGATTATATGGAGAGATAAGAATCCAAATCTAAAAAAGAAGTCAAGACAAGTATCAAATACAATAAATTACATAAAATCTAAATAAAACAAAATAGATCTATTTCTAAGGAAAACTATGAATCTATACAAAAAATGGTCAAAGAATTACAACAAAAGTATGACTGAATATTCATTCATCAAACCATCCCATACATAAATGTTTCTCATCCTTGAGTACTACAATATCTGATGCAATCACCAAATCAATAATTTTAACACATGTGATTGCCTCATGCTCACATCATGTTGTTTTCCTTACCACTAAATATGGCCAAACTACCCAACTCCCTAAGATCACATAACACATCTTTCAACATATTCATTCTCAATCTCTTCCCAAAGATGCTTCCTAACCACCGTACCAATCATCAAGCATGTCTAAGAGTTTCATGACGATTTAAAGGGACCTACAGAATAATAAGTATGGTGCAGAGGAGTACAAAACCAAAGAAAATCACCCAAGATCTCCTCTTGTGAGAGGCATCACCTAGCCAACCCCAGTAGCCTTGTAGGGTGTATAAAATGCAAGAGTCATAGAGGACCAAGTCCTAAGGTACCATGTCAGTAGTGGTTGTGGGTTTGATATGTGTCAAATCTTAGTACACCAACAACATTTTACAAAATTTGTACCTTTTTGTAACAATGTAACTTTCTTTAATCATTCCAAGAAATTTAAAAAAAATTAGTTTCCAAAATTTCCCTTTTGGGGAATTTGGTGACATTATAATATCTTTAATATGTAGCTTTTAGTAGTTTGCTGATAAGAAATTTTATTTTCCAATTTATGTTCTACATAATCGACGTGCCCATTTTAAAGCCATCCACTTGTAGTTAATTCCTATAGTAATTTACACATACTTATTGGTGACCGTATTTTAACTAATATGATCATATGGGAAGTCTTTTATGGTAGTACTAGCAATTCACTTCTGAATAAATCCTCAAATTTTTACCTAATCTAGCATGCAATGATCACTACCTGCAAGAGGTAAAGCCTTATCATAGTTAGCTTTAGGATCATATAAAAAAAAACCATTTCAAGAACCTTTCTAGTTTTTTAAAATAGAAATAAGACTAGTTTTTAAAACATCGAATTAGGTTGGTTGACTTCAAATAATTGCAAGAAGTGTAAAAGTTTGAAATAACATCTGCTCTAGATTAATGATGTAGAACACTACGGTGGAATCATGTTTCACCACCACTAATTTAATATGTACATTTATGTCATGTCTAGATTTGTATGGATATTGAATAAGATAATTCCATTCCTTTGTGAAGGGGAATTTGTATAAGTAACTATCATTTGAATCTCAATTTCTCATTACTTATAGATAGTGTACTCACTACTCCAAAGACTTCCCATCTAATATTTTAATCTGGGAATCAACCAAAGTTAATTGATACTCGAGTCTTAAACATAAAAGTTCTCTAGGAAACAAATTATAAGAAATCATGTGTTGTAGGAGATCAATTCACAAAATATGCATTAAATTATTGACAATGAATTAAAATGGTTCATATAAGAACCAGATTATTGAAATAAAACTGCACACTATGGGTTCAGGGCTAGTCCCCTTGCCCTAGTTTTCTCCCCATAGAAAGACTTTTACAACTAGAAGAGACTATGGAAATAATCTCATACATGACAGATGACTGACAACATCGTGGTGGACTGATTTTGGTTGATTGACCTACTAGGCTAGGTGTGATCGGAGGTCGATCGCTTAGGCATAAATCTTAGGGAGGCCAATCACTCATCATATGATGGGAATTTGACTTTAGAAGAAGTGGAGACCTACAACTCAATTGATCTTGCTTCCCTCATGGATTAATCAACAGGTCGATCACTCTAGAAAAGTTGGATAGGGAATGTTTTCCCCTTGGTTGTCTAGGGATACAAGAATTTGAGAGATTCTATGGTGACTGTATGATGGGTACTTATAGGCCTATGCACTCAATTGGTAGTGGTGGAATACAAACCATATGGAGGGTCAGCGTCTTCCTTGCTTGGAAACAAAGCAATCTCTGGGAGGCTGATCATTTGTTAGTCGATAGGTTGCTACTCAAGATTCTTTAGCTGCTCAGTGAAGGCGGTCAACAACAATGCTCAAAAGTTAAAGGATGGTTGAATTCTTACTCAAGAAGCAGTGTAGAGTGTTTCTATTGTGATCTATCTATCCATATAAAGGTCGATAGGTCTCCTTTTTACCTTGGTCACATTGACTAAACCTTATCAATTGTTGTAGGTATTGGGGTTGTCGAGCTATAGAAGTCAATCACACACTAGAGTTTGAACACTCATCATTGTGGGCATGGAGATGGTTGATTTTTGAGTGGTCGACCGAGGTGGTCAATCACTCAGCTCGATCAATAGTTGTGGATTGATGTTGTTGATAGGTAGTGACATTATAAGTCGATGCCAATTCCTAGTCATTGATCTTAACATCACGGTCAATCACTGATGCTCAAGTTATGGCAGTCTATCAAGGAGATTGATTAGGGAGGTTGATCAAGTGGTCAATTATGAGCCTTTATCATTGAACCTCTTTCCCTCCTATCCATTGGAGCACCACTATAGGGATCCTCAAAACTGCCAAGGACTCACAGACCTGGTACGTGGCCTTTAGGTGAAGACCTTGCCCTAAGAGGATCAATATGGGATACCTCGGAGTTGTATTTCCCTCAAGCACTTGTTGAGGCTCGCTAAAGAACCTATACGGTACCCTCCACATGGCCCTAGAGAGGTAGAAGGTTGTAGGTTGCTCCCAATAAGTGTACGCAAATCTCTTCATATCATCACCTTGATCTAGTATATAAGATATTCATCTTTTATGTTGTTAGCTTTTGACTATAGAAACCATCAATGACACAATACTCTTGAGTGTTGATTGGTTCCTTTGGTACCCTCCTTGAACATTGGTTCCTATCCTTTGACAACCTACTTGAGCATTGGTTCCTATCCTTTGACATCCTGCTTGATTGTAAAGCGGTCTCGGTTCTTCTTCCTCATTTCCTTGAGTCTATGCATGAAGGTCGGACATGACCATGTGAGATTGGTAACCTTTACTGTGGCAACAACGGGTGCCTTCCCCTACAAATAGAACTGAAAAATAAGACATCAAAAAGTGGATGATCAATCATTGAAGATCGATCATAAGACATCTAGGAATGGAGGTTGATTACCAAGTCAAATTGAATATGGCCTCTAGAGCTCAATAAATAGAGCTCGACAAGAAGGAAGACCCCATATGCAATGATGATATGGAGAAATAATATTACAAACCTAACAAGGATGTCAAGGTAGGTATTAAATCCCAACAAATAACATAAAATCTAAATAGAACAAAATGTATCTATTTTCAAGGAAAACTATGAATCTATATCGACAAAATAGTCTTAGAAGTGTAGCAAAAGTATGATTAAATATCCGTTCATAAAGACATCCTAGAAATCAAACATTTCTCATCCTTGGGTATAAAATATGTGAAGCAATCATGAAATCAATACTTTCAACCCATGTGATTGCCTCGTCCTCACATCATATTGTTTTCATTACCACCAAATATGGCCAAACTGCCCAACTCCCTGAGAACGCATAACACATATTTTGAAATCTTCATTCCCAATCTCTTTTTAAAGATGCTTTCCCACCACCATCCCAAACATCAAGCATGTCTAAGAGTTTCATTAAGGTTTAGAGAAACCTAAAGAAAACGAATATGCACATGATCTGACATTGGTTTTTCAAAAGAGTTGTAAAATTTGAGGTGTTTGTTGTGCCATTAGGTAGAAAGGAATTGAGTGGAGGTATGAAAGGAATACAAAATATCTCCTCAGTGTGACTTGATCTTACATTTTATTTTCATTAACACATACATCACATCAATTTACTTGTACATGTTGGCATCATTTTTATATTTTTGGTGATACCCCCTATTGCCTTGATAGGGTTATGGAGAAAGAGAATAGATATAGAAGGAGGTGTGCCATCCCAAACATATAGTTTGGAACACTTTTGTGGCGTATTATTTCTTTCATAGTGGATGAAAAGTAATGAGATGGAGAAAGAGGTGTAAAAGAGGGTCCAGATCAAAATGCAAATTTATTTACAATTTTGTGCATGAAGTAGTTCTCATTGTCACACAACACTAAAATACTGATATGATGGGATTGTGAGTGGAGATTTTAATGAAATTGTCCCACTAGTCATTAGGAAGCATGATTGGTTAGTCCCTAAAAGTTTCTTTTATTTTTTCATCTTTTCCAAGGAAACATGCCATTTATTATCAAGGCCAAATAAGATAATTTCTAGCCATTGGTTAGTTTTAAAAATTGGTCCTTTTGAGGTATTTATTTGAATAAAGGGGGTTGAATAATGTGGACATGCATTGATGCTAACATATGATTTGAATCTAAGCAAGAGAGATAATGGCCATTATTTTTCTAAAACAAACAAAATTGGTAAATTTTCCCCAAAATGCAATGATGGAATTTTAACTCTAAAATTGATTGGTGTGGGTGGAAAGTGGGATATATACTACCCACACTCCACCCTCAACATAGAAATCATACTCATCTCTGAGAAAACACTAAATCTAAGATGGAGGGGAATAATCATGCTCCTTGGACCACAACATGTGGTTGTGGTAGCATTCCTATTACCAATTAATCTTCCATCTAAAGTCTACAAAGAAATTGTTAGTGCTAAGGCGATGGTCTACTTCCCAAAAATTGCCAAGTTTTACATTTTTTTTCCAAACACATGAATTTAATTATCTGGTATATTGGGTAAATAGAGAACGAGAGGTATTTCTAAATTCATATGTGTCATTGTAAAATATCTTTAGAAATGTTGTACATCTTCCATGAACTCATTAAACATCTCACTCCAAAAGATAAAAGCACCATGCACGTAGATATACCATATGATTTACACGGAAAAAGTTTAAATAGTGAGTTAAAAAGTGTAACATGGCCTCTGTCTTATATGTTATTCCTCCTTAGATGGCTCTCATCCCATAATTTTATTTGGTTTTGTAGATTTTTCCATTCTTATATGTTGTTAATATGAGTTCCTTAAGATCTTGCGAGTACAACTATTTATTCTTGACAACTACCTTCAGATCAAAAGTAAATTGCTTGATAGCCCACCAGATTTGTGTTTCTCAACTGGGAGGTTATATAACTTTTCGTATACAAATATGAAAGGTGTGGTGCACAAAGGTGTCTTAATGTTGTCAAATAAGCCTAGAAAGTGGCGTTGATTTTATTAGACCAATCTTCCATGTTACAACCAATAGTTTTCTCTATAATGCCCCCGAGTTGTGGATTAGATACCTCCACTTGCCTACTTGTTTTTTGATGATATGGTGTGCCACCTTATACATCTTATCAATATAGTATCAAAATTTTGTCGTATAAAATGAGAACCTCCATTAGAGATGATAGTGTGAGGAACTCGAGAAGGAGGAAATATAATGTCCCTAAATAGTTTTATAATATTTGTTGAGTTGGTAGAATTGTAGGTATGGCCTCTACCCATTTAGAGACATAATCTATTTCTGCCAAGTTGTAAGAGAAATTGTACAAAGAGGTGAATGTGCCCATGAAGTGTTACTCCCCATAAATCAGTTATTTTGACTTCTTACTGGAGCTTTAAAATCATTTTGTTTCTCTTGATGATGTCTCCAGATCTTTTACATTTGTCATCACTAATTTATAGGCATCTTAGAATATTGACGACCAAAAGAATATACATTTTAGGATATTCTAATGTAGTATTGTTAGAACTCATATGGTCCCTAGTTGGGGGTGAATGGCATTTTTCTAGAATTGATGAGACTTCCTCTTTAGGAACACAATGTTTCTAGAGACCGTTGGCACATAGAATGAAAAGATATGGTCCACCTCAATAATAGTGGCTAACATCATTCATAATTTTCATGCATTACTAGTACATTCTGGATGAGGAATTACCAACATTGAGATAGTTAACAAAATCGGCATACTAGGGTAAAATAATTAAAACCTTCATGAGATGATTGTCTCATAGGGAATCATCAATGTGTCTTTATTGCAGATGTGATGGCGATGAAACCAATTAGAAAATACATTCTCAATACCTTTCAAACTCCTCTAGTAGAAGGATCCACCAGATAAAAATGGGCTTTATGTCCTGCTTTGGTAATAAGTATCAGAATGTAGCAATATCAGTAAATACTATAATATCAAACATACATGGTTTGATGTAAATTTATCAAAGGCATATACAACTTCTAGGAGATCATCATAGAAGTTATATAATTTCTAAGAGCTTGATGTAGAGTTTTTTATGCAGAATTGATGACATGGTGCTACTTATCTATGTAACTGTCTCTATCCTCTATGCTAAATGAGATTCCTCAAAACCAAAACACTGATCAAACACTAATTCACCATATTACCAAAAAGGTACCAGATAAAACTGAATGAAATTTTAACATTTCCATAAGAAACATTTATACAAAGGTCCAACTCTACATATATATATATGTATAAATATGTATGTATATATACATGGTAACCTTACATGATCTTTATAGAAAAGATATTTCCCAATAATTACACCACTTATGGTGCCACATGGAATAAAATCAAAACCTCGAGTCAATATACATCATCTACAAAACCCCTGTGTGAACCTGATAGTTCACGGATGATTGTAGGACTCTACACTACCCAACCAACCTCTCAACCTCCAAAGGTCTTAAAATTGCACTTCCTCACTACCAAGGTTTCGACCGTGATGTCAAGAACCTAAAAAAGGTGTGGAAACCCACAAGGTGAGACCCATGTCCCAACAACATGATATAACCTCTAATAACATTTATTTCTTACACGAAGATATGCACTTTAAGTAGTTATGGCAAATCATAATACAAAGGTTAAAGACTGTGCATCTTATATAAAAATTTCAAGCCTAGTTAATCTCATTTTCTAGGATATGAATCTCATATAATGGGTGGCAAGGAAAGAAAGGCAATAATTATCATCTAATGTTATTTGCAAGATTACCATGATAATTATACTACACAACTAAATTACATACTTTGTTATGCGATAGGTTTTTTGAGGTGTACCACTCAAACTACTTGTTGGACACTCTAAAGTCATAATCAACCCTATATAAGAACTAGGATAATTGGAGTCCTAAAGATCTATTCCCCTCGGTCAGTACAAGTAACAACCATATTGGCACATCGACCCAACTATTAAGATAGCATAGTCTGTGGTAGGTACACATGCCACAACACCAAAAACTAGGGTTTAAACCCTCAAATATGAGTTACAACTGTAGCCACTCTTACATAAACATATGTGTTAAGGCCTCAACCTCTCTCCAAAACCCTTTAATCACGATGTCAGGGGTATACCCACCATGCACCCTTATATACTCGACATTATGTGACTGTGCTCCTTCAGGATTATTCATTTCACTACCTAGAATTTTTTGACATTGGGATACTTCTACTATCACATGGAGCTACATGATTAAGGTTACACTTGACAACTTAAGTCATTTAAATATTTTTTGAGTGCATCAGTCAAGTTATACACAAACACATTAAAGGTACTTCAAAAATAATTGCGATTTCAAACCTTAGAACATATAAAGTGTACAAAATGATTTCATCACTTTATCAAGACATAGGTATACATCCTTGGTGATTAAGACAATCAAGACACAATTATGGACATGTAAAATCTCATTAGGGAACCTAGACCTGAAGTAATAGTAATTTCAATTAGGAGTATCAGTAGAAATTGAAACACTGTAGAGATATTAATGAGTCATAAGCAATGACATACCTAAATTTTCATCATAAGAGTCCAATGAATGTGAATATTATGGTATTTCAAGGACATGGATGATCATATGCTCAAAGACTATGATTGATAAGCTACCTTTAGTTCTAGGGTTTCGTCCAACAATCATTATAGCACCATAAAAATGAATACAAATCATCAATTTGCATAGGATAATCATCATATAACAAGGAAATGGTACATGGCTCTGATTTCCTTTTTATTTGGTACTAAAATTCCATAAAATTAGCATTTTAGGAGTCATCACTCTTATAATTCGAATTGTAGACCTTGAATATTCAAATAAAGGTTCAATTATTAACAGAAAATGTTCATAGAGTCTAAAAAAAACTCAGAAAATTGTATCATCATATTGTTATATAAACCAGTGCTTAAAAGATCATCTTTTAGTATTTAATGAATTTTTAGAGAAAGATCTAAGCCATGCATGTAGAATGTAGGCAAGATGCTTTTAAGATAATATCACTCACCTTCATAGAGAAGAAATCCAGACCCAATAGGAGAAACTTTGAAATCAACAACAAGGCACTAAGATTGGTCCACTAGAACTCCAAAAACTAAGTGTATCTAAGAAAATAAGAGAAGAAAAGATACTTCTCCATCCACATGCACAAGCTTCTAGCAAGGAATGTCGTGAATATCGTCCATGAGGAAGGGAGGGAGAAACATCAAGAAAACCAATTTATGGGGAAAGATTTTCCATGAAGAATACAACAATGTGGTTGAAGTTCTTCAAATCGTCCAAGGGAAACTCAATTTAACACATTCATCCAATAACAACAACTCAACAAGCCTCGATGAACCTTGATCAGTCTCCCATGGGATTCTCATTAGGCTCCTCTAGTTGCTATAGATGCTCCATCAAATGAATCAAAGGAGGGAGAAAGATGGGTATTTATAGGGGTGGCGCAAATGACTAATATCTCTTTTGTCAGGAGATTTTTCAGGCTAAAGCTTAGAAAACTTGTCGATGCACTATCCTTAAACTCCATCAATCAAAGGTGTAGAACACCCTCCAACATAGGTGATAACCTCCCATTTTGTGATTTATCTTACTAGTTTTTCTCAGTTTTCCATACTCTTTCCTAGATAAATTAGATAGAATCTTTAACTTTCCATTCTATTGTGAATATACCATTAGAATAACTTTTATCATTTTCTTTTAAAGAAAAACACAAAATTTTTTACAAAAACTCCAAACGGTCCCAAGACCGAATGGAAGACAAACGGTCCCAAGACCGTGTGAAGCCAAACAGTCCCAAGACCGTGTGAAGCCAAATGGTCCCAAAATCGTGTGAAGACCAACTGGTCCTGAGACCGAATAAAAGCGAAACGGTCCCGAGACCGTGTGAAAGTCATCTGAAGTTCATCCAGCTCCTGAAGTTGTAGAATCCTATCTTGGCCACCTTTCTTCATGTCATAATTCAATTGTTTGATTGCCCATCAAACTTTGTGTTCAAGTTCTACGAGCAGGAGACATGATTTATCATATATCAATCAGAAAGGTGTTGTTCCAAGAGGAGTTTTGAATGCAGTTCTGTAGGCCCATAAAGCGTCATTGATTTTTATTGACCAATCCTTTCGATTGCGGCCTACTGTATTTTCCAAGATATCCTTGAGTTGGCGGTTAGAGACCTCTACCTGTCCACTTTTTTGTGGATGGTAGGGGGAAGCTACCTTGTGTGTTACACCATATCTTCTTAACAACGCTTCAAAACTTCTTTCCAGAAAATGAGAACCTTCGTCGGATATTACTGTGTGTGGGACTCCAAAATGGGGAAATATAATATCTTTGAACATTTTGATGAAGGTTTCGAATCGCTAGTGACGGTTGGTATGGCTTCTACCCATTTAGAGACATAATCCACCGTGACTAGAATGTAGCAAAATCCACGTGAAGATGGGAATGGACCCATGTAGTCCACTCCCCAAACATCAAAAATCTCAACTTCTTGCCATAGATTAAGGGTCATCTCATCTCTTTTCGTAATGTTACCCGTTCTCTGACACTTGTCACGTGATAGAACAAAGTTGTAGGCATCTCTGGATATGGTTGGCTAAAAGAAACCACATTGCAAAACCTTCAAAGTAGTTTTTTTAGAACTCATATGGCCTCCAACTGTGCATGAGTGGCATTTCTCTAGAACAAGTTGAGCTTCTTCCTCGGCAATACAATGTCTGTAGAGACCATCAACATAGAGCTTACAGAGGTATGGCTCATCCCAGTGATATGCCTCACATCATGCATGAATTTCTTTAGTGCATTGTCGGTGTAGTCAAGGTGTATGACACCGGCCACAAGGTAGTTCACATAGTCCGAGTACCAAGGAGTAGCTTTTGAGAATTTAATGAGATGGCGTCTGGAAGAGAGTCATTAATAGGGATCTTCTCAATGTCCAGGGTGTGGATACGACTCAAGTGGTCTGCCACAACATTCTCTGTTCCTTTCTTATCTCTTATCTCAAGATCAAATTCTTGTAAGAGGAGAATCCATCTTATTAGCCTGGGTTTCACATCTTTCTTTTTTAGGAGGTAATGAATTGCATCGTGATCAGTGTAGACAATCACCTTCAAACCAATGAGGTAGGATCTAAACTTGTCAAAGGCATACACAACCACTAAGAGTTCCTTCTCGGTAGTTGCATAGTTTCTTTAAGCTTCATCAAGGGTCTTAGATGCATAGTAGATGACATGATTTTTCTTCTCTATACATTGGCCTAAAATGGCACTGACTACGTAATCACTGGCATCACACGTAATTTCAAATGGGTTCCCCCAATCTGGAGCTCAGATGACGGGGGTTGACGTAAGGGCAGGCTTCAGGTTGTTGAAACTCTTGATGCATTCTTCATCAAAGTGGAAATCAGCGTCCTTTAGTAATAAGTTTGTCATCGGCTTGGTTATCTTGGAGAAATCCTTGATAAACCTTCTGTAAAAGCCTGCATGACCAAGGAACGCATAAACCTCTCTTACATTAGTTGGGATAGTGAGTTTATAAATCACTTCGATCTTCGCCTTGTCTACTTCAATTCGTCGACTATTGACCCTATGGCCAAGGACAATGCCTTCTTTTACCATAAAGTGACACTTCTCCCAATTTAACACTAGGTGTGCTTCTTCACATCATTTGAGGATAGGGGGAGGTTCTTCAGGCATGAGTCATATGAATCCCCATATATGGAGAAATCATCCATAAAAACTTCCATAATAGTTTCGGTTAGACCAACAAATATGGCTGCCATGCAGCGTTCGAAGGTTGCAGGCGCATTACAAAGCCTAAATGGCAGCCTCCTAAATGTGTATGTTCAAAAGGGGCAAGTGAAAGTTGTCTTCTCTTGGTCATTTGGATGTATGGGTATTTGGTAGAATCCAGAGTAACCATCGAGATAGCAAAAATATTCCTGGTGAGCCAGCCACTCTAAGACTTGATCTAGAAAAGGCATTGGGAAATGATCTATGCGTGTTGCCTTGTTTAATTTCCTGTAATCAATACACGTCCTCTAGCCAGTGACCGTCCAAGTGGGGATGAGTTCGTTATGTTCATTCTGTATCATGGTAGTGCCTCCTTTCTTTGGGACAACATGTACAGGACTCACCAATGGTGAGTCGGGTATATGATAGATTATTCATGTAGTGAGCAATTTAATAACTTCAAGGCAGACTACTTATTTCATATTTGGATTCATCTTCCTTTTATGTTCGACGGTCAGATTGTGGTCTTCCACCATGTGGATCTGATGCATGTAAAGCGCTTGACTGACCCCGGTGAGATCACTCATTTTACAGCCAATATAGCTTTTCTTCTTTCCCTTAATTCTTTCAGGAGTTTATCTTCTTTTTCAGACGTTAGATCAAAATTTATGATAACTGGACAAACCATGAGATCATACAGAAACATGTACTTCAGTCCCTCGGGTAGGGGCTTCATTTCAGGGGCTTCTGGTTTCTCACATGGCTCTTCAGTTATATTCACAACCTTGAGTTCCTCAAATTTAGCTTCAGGATCTTCTTCTACAACATTGAGTTGGAGAACACAATCTTTCACTTGTTCGTCAATGGAGTTATCAGCAGATGGGTTTGTTAGAGCCACTTCTAAAGGATCGTCTTGTTCATAATCCTCTTGTGTGAGGAGTGACATTTGCTCTATGCAATCAATCAGATAGACTTCTTCTTGCATGCTTGGTCTTCGCATACTTTCAAAAACCTTGAACTCGAGGGTTTCTTTACCTAGTCTAAGGAGCAAGGTTCCTGCTTCAATATCAATCAAAGATCTTGCAGTGGCAAGGAATGGACGACCAAAGATAAGAGGGTATCTATAGTCCTCTTTTATGTCCATGATGACGAAGTCGCATGGGACATAAGAGTCTTTGCCTACTTTAATTGGGACATCCTCAATGATTACCAAAGGAAGAGTCATAGAATTGTCTGCAAGTTGTACAATCATGCCAGTTTAGAGAAGTTCTACAAACCCTAGCCTCTTGCAAAGGCTAAGTGGCATGATAGACATGCTAGAACCCAGATCGGCCAATCCCTTCTTACATGAAGAGTCACCGATATGGCATGAAATCCCAAAGGATCATGGGTCTTTCTTCTTCTTTGGCATCTTGCTCTGAATAATGTCAAAAGTAGTTGTTGCTAACTTGACTGTCTCGTATTCTTCAGTTATATACTTCCTTGTGAGGAGAGACTTTAAGTACTTCGTCCATGCTGGTATCTCAGTCAGCACATCCAGAAAGGGTATATCAACATGAAGCTTCTTCATTTCTTCCTTGAACTTGTTGAAACGAGTGTCAAGCTTTATCTTCTTCAAATGAGCTGGGAAAGGAGGATGAGGATTGTACACTGGCACATCTGGCTCAGGTGTGTCTTCTGCTTCTGCAACAATAGGTTTCTCAGAACTTGCTTTATCTGTCCTATCAGCGGTTGGTGGTTCTTTCGATTGAGATTCATGTACTGTAGAGTCTTGGGCAGTCACAAAGTCATCATTGTCTGTAACTACCACAAGTGTCTTGTCAGGAGGATCAGAATAGTCTTTTCCAGACCTGCTTGTTATAGCCTCTAGATGCTCTAGATGTTTAGGATTGTTCTATGGTTGGCCAGAGAAAGATCCAACAGGTGGCTTGAGGCTAGCTGAAAGTTGAGCAAGTTGAGATTTGATAGCCTTCTAGTGGGCTTGCTGATTCGATAGCATAGTTTGTTAAGACTGCAACATCTTCTCAATGGCTAACAGTTTGTCATCAGAAGATATGGGACCGGCTTGTGACCCTTGTTGTTGATGTTGATAAGGGACTTGGTTTGGATTCTGGAACTCAGAGTTGTTTTGATACTGGTTGTAGTTTCTATTAAGTCAGTGATAAATCTATTCACCAAAATTATCTTACCTAGGTATGGAGTCCCTAAAATGGTGATAGGCGATGGTGGGTCACATTTTTTCAAAAGATAGTTTGAGCTGATATTAAAGAAATATGGGGTACGAGATAAGGTTTCTACACCTTGTCACCCCCAAACCTCTTCCCAAGTCAAAGTCTCCAACATGCAAATTAAGTAGATTCTTGAAAAGACTGTTGGAAAATTTTGGAAAGATTGGTCCACCAAGTTGGACGATGCACTGTGGGCCAACAGAACTGCCTACAAAACACCTATAGGGCCTATACCTTATCGATTGATCTATGGAAAAGAATGTCACCTTCCTGTCAAGTTGGAGTACAAAGCTTTCTCGGCCATCAAATGCCTCAACATGGACCCTTCCTTAGCGGGAAAGAAAAGATTTCTCCAGATCCAGGAATTTGAAAAACTTAGGCTCCACGCCTATGAAAATGCAAGACTTTATAAGCAAAGAACCAAAGTTTGGCATGAGTCTCACCTGAAGAAGAAACACGTCAAAGAAGGTGACAAAGTTCTCCTTTTTAAATCATCAATTCATCTTTTTCTAGGAAAATTGCAGACTCGCTGCTCATGATCATTCGTGGTTGTAAAAAATTTACCCATCTGGAATGATGGAGTTGTTCGATAATGATGATCCCACAAAGGTCTTCCCGCGGAATGGGCATCGCATAAAAATATTCTATGAAGATGAAGTATTCACCAGACGGGCCGAGCTCAGCCTTGATGAACTAGAGATTGAACCATAAACTGAGTCCTAAATTCATCTCATCATGTGAACTGGCGACAAGAAACCTAGAACTCCTTGGGAGACAACCTAAATTTAATTTTCCTAGAATAGGATAGATTCTTTCTTTCATAAACAAACATTTCAAACACAGTTATTGTAATGAGGCCCAAGTCAATACGCGCGCCACGTGAGTCGACTCTCACATTTTCTAGGCCACCACTTTTTCCTCATTGCTTTAAGTTTGTGATACAGATTGAGGCGGAGATCCCAAGTCTTACGCCAATGATGTTTCACAAACAAGCAACTATTATTTTGTATTTAAGCTGCATAGGGTTTGAAATTTCGAAAGATTTACCAAGATTCAACAATTTTAGACACCATCTCAAGTGTCGTATCAATCTGGATCATGTATCGGTTTGAGCTTCTTTTACTCTCGTGTTGGGTCACGCCTTGTGTCGGGCCGCACCTTATACCGGGTGCGGAGAAACCTATGTCAGGAAGCATTGTATTGGCCCACTTCGACAAACCGTATCGGCCTACCAACCGTGTCGGGTAACAACTCATGTCGGGTAAAGACAATATCGACCTACCAACCGTATCAGATTATTGATCCAAACTTGGGTTTATAACCCATGTCAAGCGAATACCCATATCGGTTTTCCACATCATCGTAGCCCGACATCCCTTGATTAGAACCTTTTCAGCTTCTTAGGGAAGGCAATTTTTGTGCATATTCGACATGTACCTTAAGAGACTCCTCATATGACTTTTGAAGGCGAAGCTATAAATACCCCGAGCCTTAACTTGTATCGGGTTAAGGATTCTCTTGCTACACACTAACTCTGAGATTTCATATTGGTTTATAAATCGTTTCGATCTACAAGATATATCGAGATTTCAAGACGTGCCAACCTTCCTCAACTCTTCCTAGAATTCTTAAGGTACGAAACTGATACAACATAACAAACACCGTATCTGGCTGAATCCCGTGTTAGATGGTGTCGTGTCGGCCTAACATTTTTATATCATATCGACCTAAGAAGATTTCTATTCTAGCACTAGGACGAGGACAACCAATTATTTCTAAAGAGAGAGAGAGAGAGAGAGAGAGAGAGAGAGAGAATTTGCGTCTTTACCAGATTACTAATTCCAAATTATAACTTCATTCTTTCATAGATGGCATGCATCAAGCAGATTGTGATCCTGACATGATAGGCTGGCCAAGGGAAGGGAAGCCCTACTGAGGGGGTAGAATAACAAGTCCAGAGTTCAATAGCATGACATAAAAGACCACACCCATCCACAACTGAGACCTCCAATGCAATAAAGAGGCCCCACCAGGAGATCGAAACATCTACAACTCACATTTCATATGCCTACTCGTAAATCCTATCTCACTCTTTGGGAAGTTTCAGAGGAAGGGACGATGAACACCAACAATGATACGGGAAAGTGTCCAAGAAGATGTATCACCCAAAAAAGTTCTATCACGAGGAGTCATTGATGAATGCATATTCATCTTAGTTTCAGTCACCACCTTTGGCCCAGTTTTGCACTGAATGCTAATATTCTCCCCTTGAATATGTTCATATACAATTTTCCTCAGTTTCATATCATTATTTAGAGTTTTGATCAAATCTATTCATCTCCATTATAGGATTGAACATCGCACTATGTGTGCCAGTATAGGAGGTGTAGGGGACGGTGGTCCCGCTAACTGACTAGCGGGCCACAAAAACTTTTGACAATTTGTACCCTTTTTTCGACAGCCAGTTCCTTCATCAGAATGCATCCTCATCTGTCATAGGATTCATTAACGCATGCCATTTGACCCTCAGTAATACCCCCCCCCACCCCACCCCCGACAAGGGTGTGTTTGATTCATGATGATCGCGACCGCGGCCAAGCAAAGAAGGACCACGACCGCAATCTTAAAGGAGGATCGTGACCTACATAGACCGCGACCGCAGTCCCAAACAACACATCACAACCTACATGGACAACGACCACAGTGCTAGAAGACACCTACACCTCGACCAACATGGGGATCGTGACCTGAAGAGGATCGCGACCACGATCCATGTCGACCGCCACCGCGATCAATGCTAATCGTGACCGTGACCGGTAACCCCACCACAACCATGGCCAAGCAAAGAAGGACTGTGACCACGGTATACAACCTCGATCGCAGCCAAGAAAAGAAGGACCGTGACCACGGTATACAACCTCGATTGTGACCAATACCTCAATCACGGAGTTAAATCGGTGGCCTACACCTATAAATAGGCCACCCACCTGTCTTGTCAAAGCATTGGCTCCAGATGCTGCTAGGTTGCCGCTCTGTGCCCAACCTAGGGAGTACGGTCTCTGTAGCCAAGATCCAACCTCTACGGCATTCTTACGCCTCTGTTCATCCAGATCTGAGGTGGAAACCCAAATCTACAACCATCCATCTACATATCTAACGTCTTGCATATGCCATCACATCAACAAGCTGCTCCTCCTACTGCAAGCAAAGAGGATGAGAAGAGAAGGAAGGTGGAGAGAGAAGGTCTGCCTCGTCTGTCGTGGTGTCCTTCCCTCCTCATCCAGATCTGCCCCAACATTGTGTAGAAGACTACCTCTCCACCGAGTTGCGATCATCTTCTTCACCATGACCATGGTGGAATCTTCCCTCTCTCTGATTTTTCTTATTTCTCTCACCATGAGCGAGTAGTTTCTTTTCGTTGGGGTGTGGGGAATATCCACACTGCCCCTGCTCGCATGTCCTTCTATTAAACATTCCATGGCATGTATATAACTTTTCATTTCATTGTTAATCATTTGATGTATGCTTGAGGATTGATCACCTGCTTGCATGATCTATTTCGTTCCTATGTTGTGACAACTTCAATACAGAGGTTTTGAATGTCGATTAACACGGTTGACTCCCTAACGAGAACTTCTGATGGGATTCCCTAAATTCATAAGTGTGCGATCCATGAGGTGATGAGACACCTAGCCCACGGTGACGCTTCTGTGTGCCTAACGCCCGTATGGGGGGCCCACAACTTCAGTTGGATACCTGTATCTTCAGAGTCGTAATTGTGTGATCTGGATGGTGACGAGACATTTGATGCCTAAGGTGATGCTTATGTGAACTAAACATTTGTATGGAGGGTTTGCATCAGCTCCATTTGGATGGTTATATCTAGCTTGGATGTACGTGTTTGGATATGTTTGCATGTGTACCAATGGAGAAACTCGGGTCCTTCCCAGTGATTCCCATCATTAACCTTTAATCAACTTTTAATCCTGCTCTTTACTTTCCTTGCAATTAGTTTAATTAAACCCAAACCAATTGTTGTTCTAAATATTAGTCTTGATCGAGCTAGATCCGACTAGCAAAGATTATTAAAAACATTGTCCCTTGGGATTCGATCCTTAACTATACTGCAATAAGACCCGTCCACTTGCGGGTGGTATTATTCCACAAGGTTTTGGTAAAAACTCAGGGATTTTAGCCCTGGGTGAGTTTGTTAGTGCAGTAAGAACCACATCAAATTCTGGCACCGTTGCCGAGGACAACGAAATCATTTAGTTAAATCTAGTTCAATTGAGATTAATTTAGGATTTTACTTTTAATTTTGATACAATCGATCATCTACTTGTATTTGATTCTACTCCATCCATCTTACTCCCGAAAGATCTTTCCATCCTAGGTACCCCCAAAGACTAGTGTATGCACCGCTCGAACAATTTCGGCTTTGCTGCTAGCTTTGACCATGAGATAGAACGAACCTTTCATCGTTAGAGTAGAGAGAACCAAGCAAGGATGGCTCAAGAGGAGGAAATTGCCCGAAGGGTGGCTCAAGCCCTTAATGCACAAAGAGATAGGCTTATGCAAGAAGCATGAGCTGCAGTTCAAGAAGAAATCCAAGCCGTTCAAGCAGTAGCTCAAGCAACAAAGTTACAAAAGGACCTTAAAGAGTTCTCCATCTCTAAGGCTGCTGATGTTCATCACCTAATATAGCCTCCTCCCATCAATGCTCCAAATTTTGAGACAAGAGCACATTGGGTTACACTGCTTCTAAATAGCCCTTTCTATGGTATACAAGGAGAAGATAGTCAAGAACATCTTCTGAGGTTTATACATCTATGTGCTATGATAAAGCAAAATGGAGTCACATATGATGCCATCAGACTCCGTCTCTTTAAATATTCTCTGGATGATAGAGCCATGAGTTGGTATAACTCCTTGCAATGCGAACCCATCACTACTTGGGAACAACTTCAAAATGTTTTCCTACAGAAATTATATCCTCCTTCCCTCACCTATGAAATTAGGGGCCGAATAACACAATTCGTTCAGGTCCCTAGCAAAACCCTTGCAGAAGCATGGGAAAGATACAAAGTGCTTTTACACAAGTATCCACACCATGGCATTCCTATGAATTAGCTCATCGAAATCTTTTATAGAGGTGTGGATGATGATATCAAGAAGTTTTTAGACTCCTCATCTAGAGGAAACTTCATGCGTCAAAGTTATGATAGCACATGGAAGGTTGTCACCCTTGGAGTTGAAAATCTAGCCAACTAGGGTAGACCTGTAGGTAAAGGAGTGCTGAAGGTGGCTATGGAATAAGCTAATCCTGAGTACAAGTCTATCACCAAATCTCTAAAGCTTCTAGTTGCTAAGAAAGACAACCTCGAATCATAATTTTTCGCCTATGAAAGAAGGCACTCGCCCCCTCGACAATAAGAACAAGTCAAGTCAGCTTCACTATTCTGTGAAGCATGTTACGACACTGATCATTCTACCCTAGCCTGTAATATTCTCTATGATGTTCATCTGGGCAATACTTGTACTCAAGGAGGTCATGGTCAGATGGAAAATATAAATGCTATCCACACTATCCCTGGTCAAGGATATTATAATCCAAATTAGAATAGGAACCATCCAGGTTTTCAATATGGAAATACTTCAGGAGCGAAAAACTCAAAACAACTTGTTGCTACGGCCTAGACCCACTTTGATACATAATCCACCACCTCCAGCATATATTGAAAATCATAAGAGGATGGGAATGGACCCATATAATCAATCCCTCAAACGTCGAAGATTTCTACTTCTATCCAGTCAAACATTGGCATTTCATTCCGTCTCGAGATGTTTCATTGGCATTGACCCTCACTGCATGCTCTAACAAACACATTGGCTTCCTTGAATAAAGAAGGCCAGTAGAAACCTGATTGGAGAACTTTCACTATAGTTCTTTCTGCTCCAAGATGATCTCCATAAGGGGAGGAGTGGCATTCATACAAGATTTTTGGAGCTTCATCTACAAGGATACATCTCCTTTAAAGATTATTAGCATAACATTTGAACAGTAGGGGATCATTCCAATAGTAGTTCTTTAAATCTGAGAAGAATTTCTTCTTCTAATTATAAGTTATTTCTGGCGGAAGCTGTTTGCAGACGAGATAATTATAGAAGTCTGCATGCCATGGCCCTTTCAGTTCAACGTCTTGCGCAGAATAGATGGCTCCATTAGCATAACTTTCATTTATTGGTAAAGAACAATCTCCTTCCACTCTGATTCTTGATAGATGATCGACAACCACATTTTTTGTGCCTTTCTTTTCAACAATTTCTTGGTCAAATTCTTGTAATAATAATGCCCAACATAGTAACCTAGGCTTGGCATCCTTCTTCTACACCAGATATTTGATTGCACCATGGTTTGTATATACTATTACCTTAGAACCAACTAAATAAGAGTGGAATTTGTCGAATGCGGATATAATGGCTAGCATTTCTTTCTCCGTTGTGGTGTAATTTACTTGAGCCTCATCTAACATTTGACTAGCGTAATAAATCACATGATGCCATTTGTCTTTATTTTCACCCAAAACTTCCCCTATTGCAAAATCGCTAGCGTCGCACATTAACTCAAAAGCAAGGCCCCAATCAGGTGACTGAATGATGGGGTTAGAAATTAGGGCCTCCTTCAAAGTCGTAAATGTGTTAAGGCATTCTTTGGAGAAAATGAACTTGACATCCTTCATAAAAAGATTTGATAGTGGATTTAATATTTTGGAAAAATCTTCTTTAATAAATCTCCTATAATATCATGCATGCCCTAGAAAACTTCAAACTCTTGTCACTGATATAGGTGGGGGAAGCTTTGAGATTGCTTTGATTTTTTACTAATTGACCTCAATGCCTTTATTTGATACTTTGTGCCCTAGCACGATGCCTTTCTGGACCATGAAGTTGCAGTTATCGCAGTATAAAACTACGCTTTTCTCTTCACATCTTTTCATAATGAGGGATAAATTTTTCAGACAATCATCATAAGAGCTTCCGTAGATGTTGAAATTGTCTATAAAAACTTCCATGTAGTCTTTTAGGAAATATACAAAAAGGAGTTCATACACCTCTAAAAAGTCATAGGTGTGTTACATAGTCCGAAGGGCATTCTTCTAAAAGCAAAAGTTCCATAGATATAGGTGAAAGTTGTATTCTCTTGGTCGTTTGGGTGGATGGAGATTAGGTAGAATCCTAAATACCTATCTAACCAATAGAAGTATGAGTGGTGGGCTAGACGTTCAAGCATCTGATCGATAAATGGGAGTGGGAAATGGTTTTTGCGAGTGGCAGTGTTTAACTTTCTATAGTCGATGCACATCCACCACCCTGTCATTGTTCTTGTTACGACCTCATTCCCATTCTCTCCCCTCACAACCATCATGTTGACTTTTTTTGGTACTACATCCACTATATTGACCCATATGCTATCGCCAATGGAGTAGATGATCCCGACATCACAGAGTTTTATGATTTCTTTACTAACCACTTCGCACAACTTCTCATTGAGCTTCCGTTGTGGCTGCGCGTAAGGTTTGACATTCTCTTCAAGATGTATCATGTGCATGCAGACAGAAGGGTTCGCTCACCTCAAATCTTCAATAGAAAAGCCCATTTCTTTGCGTTGCAACTTTAATTCATTTATGAACTATTCCTTTTGGGCTTTGGTTAGCTTAGAGTTTATAATAATAGGGCACATCCCCTCATCATCCAAGAACTGGTATTCCAAACCACCTGGAAGATCTTTCAATTAGGGAGTTGGCTTAATTGTTGGTTCCTCAATTTTGTCTTGAATGAGCGAGGCGTATCTTACCACCTCAACTAACTCACTCTATCCTAGTGATTCTTCTTGGGCGAGAAAGTTTAGGAGGCTTTCCACCTCAGGATCTTCTATCATATTTGCACTGTTAGAAAGAGCACACATCAAAGGATTAACAACAGTGATTTCTTCTCTCACTTCTTAGCAGAATTGTTGGTAACTCTCGACAAAGTAGGATGAATAAAAGAAAGAAGGGACATTCATATTATCACAGATATTGAAATCTATACGGTCACCAATGACCTGAATAGTCAGCATTCCTTCTTCGAAGTCGATGAGGGTCCTTCTTGTTGTAAGAAAAGGTCATACAAAGATCATTGGACAATTAGCATCCTCTCGTGTATCGATAAGGACAATGTCACAGGGGATGAACAAGTTCCCCACTCTTATAGGCACATCCTCCACTACACCCACAGGTTTCGTGAAAGTGTGATCGGCTATCTAGATCCTCATATTGGTGTTCACAATGTTGGTGAACCCGAGACATCTAAAGAGAGAGAGTGCAATAAGACTAACATGTGCTCCCAGATCAGCTAGTCCTTTTTGAACCATATTGTCACCGACTTGAAAAGAAATAATGATGGCGCTAGGGTCATCTTTCTTGGAAGGCATGCTCACCTTAACAAAGGAACAAGACATAGGGGACAAATTTATTATTTCAACATCGTCTCCTCTTTTCTTCTTTGAGATAAGGTCTTTAAAGAAGTTTGCATAGGTAGGCATTTCTTCTATTGTATCAAGAAAAGGAATGTCTAGATGGAGCATTTTTACTGCCTCCAGAAACTTTTCATACCTCTTTTTCAACCGGGCTTTCACCAATTTTTGAGGAAATGGTATGTGTGGTGCATACTTTTCAGGGTTCATTTCAGTGACTACATCGTCGTTCTTTTTCTCAGAAAACCTCTTCTACTTGATTGCAGCTTCAGAAGGTTCTTTATTCAGTGTGCCTCTTTCTAGCTCAACTTATTTTTCAATTGTTGCTCTCTGGTTATCGATAGGGTGTAATAAAGTTCCTGACCTTATAGTGGCCATCATTACGGTTTCATTTCCTCGTGGATTTACCTCGGTGTTGGATGAAAGTTGCCCCAGTGGATTTTTTATACTTTGGGCTAAACTTGCCAGTTGTTGAACGATCAATTTGTTGTGCTGCTGAATTTATCCGATTTGGTTAGAGAAGTTCCCCATCTATTGTTGCATGAGGCTGAGAATATTAGTGTTATCTATCGAGTTTTTATGCAGTCACTCGTTTAGCTCATTCTGCCTCTTTGTAAATGACATGATCTCAGACATCATAGAAGGTATTTGTTGAGTGTTCTGAGCTAGTTGGAAGTTTCTCCCTGGTTGGAAGTTTGTCGGTTGATGCTAAATTATTGGGATTCCTAATGAATTTCTGTCGACCAGTTGATGGGCATTTTCTGTAGCACTCCTGTTACCGTAAGAGAATCCAGGGTGATCGGGACGTTCGTATTAAGCATACATCATGTTCTTGGTACTTTCACATTCTAACTTGCCGTGCTCAAAAGTGT
This sequence comes from Alisma plantago-aquatica, assembly GCA_963693085.1. Taxonomy (NCBI): domain Eukaryota; kingdom Viridiplantae; phylum Streptophyta; class Magnoliopsida; order Alismatales; family Alismataceae; genus Alisma; species Alisma plantago-aquatica. The sequence goes on from OY856412.1 coordinate 640,593,710, forward strand.
AGGGGCAGTGTTCTGTAGGGTGGTTTGCTCCCCCACATGTGACACAACTCTTGACAGCTTCTCCTCACATTTGGCTCTTATAACTTTGATCTTTCAAATATTGGATGTCAGTCACTATCTTATCTAGCTTTGATGAAAGGGCCTCAATGATTTTTTATTCCCCCAGAGGTGTTGCTGATGATGCATAATTTGCCAGACCTCTGTCATAATCTCCATCTTGTGGATAGGCCATCATATTGCCAATTATCTGTCTAGGTCATTGGGCACTGACCACAGGGAAGTTGCTGCAGTTTAAAGATTTTCTTTCTCCAGTTGATAGACTGTTATAGAAGGTAGTGATTAAACATGGTTCAGAAAAACCATGATGTGGGCATTCACGTTGGTACCCTTGAAAGAGTTCCCATGCCTCGTGTAAGTTTTCAGAAACTTGTTGAGAGAATCTACTAATCTTGTTCTGGCATTTGATAGTTCTTTCAATAGGGAAGAATTTTGTGATGAAAGCGTTGGCAAGAAACTCCTAGTTTGGTATACTTTTGTCTTGCAGGCCGGAGTACCATATTCTAGCGCCTTATCCTTCAGAGAGAAGGGAAAGAACTGGTTGTCGAAGATGTATCCTATTGGACTCGGTTGATTTTGAAAGGTTTGCATGTCCTTTTGAAAGTCATCAAGTGGTTGTAAGGATTTTCTTCTGCATTGTTTCCCTTGAACCTATTATGCTGTAGTAGTTGGAGAAAATTGGGCTTTAGCTTGAAGTTAGCCATGTTGAGTGGCTGCTCTACAATAGGGTTATTTTCTTCATTTTCTCTAACTTTGATGAAAGACAAGAGGGACCTAGCTTCAGGATATTTGTCTGCCATGAGCACTAATGTACCTGAAATGCAATTATACAATATGTAAATATTATAGTCTAGGAAACTTTTTTTCAGGTGAGGAAATTAGTATTCAGATATCTTTGTTTGTGATGACCCCAAGTTTAGGGTTTTAATACCCAATATGATACTTGTGGACTATGAGTGTACTTTAGGTGGTTGAACTTAGTTTAGGAATTGATCTAATTTGGAATCATCTTCACCTTCAATATTGTGGTTAGAGATGTGATTAGTGATTATGATATTGAATTGAGTTTAACTATGATGTGTATAGCTTTTTATTAGTCATTTTGAGTACTTATCAAGTCGAGAGGTCCATTTTGTAGTCATAACAAACTCAAGTGGCTTATTGATGAGCCTTCAGGTATTTTAGGATCATAACATTTGTTGTTGGACTTCTTGAACCAAGATTTGAAGGTTGCCTAAATTGCATTCAAGACTAATATACTTATTCATGGGGTTATCTGAGGAATTAAGTTAGATGGCCAAATATTATAAGCATGGGTTCAAACTTAGAAATAGAAGGATTCATGTGATGAGGAACATGTGGATTAAAATTCCATCTACATCGTGGCTTCCTACTCAAAAATATAAGAGTTTGAGTAATGAAAGATTATGATTAAATCAGTATCTTGAGACTTGGCCTATACCACTGGAACAAAGTCCAAAATGGTAGGTTATTATATGTGTCACACAACCCATTCATTGGTAATGCACTGGTCACGCTCACAATCCTGACTGTCCACACAGAAAAAGGACCAAGTCATCCCTAACCTCCGCACATGGGGGAATAGAATGTAGCCAATGTGTCCTCTAGATCCGATGAAAGTGGAGCAGCCCGAGTGATTTCATTGGCAAACCCATGACCTACACTGTTACAACCCCAAATTTTGGGTTCTTTTGGTGAGAAATGTAATTTCTCCTACTAAAGATATTTGAACAAATAAGGATATAATTTTTTTTGAATAAAAGGATTTCGTTTACAATAACCTTGTTGGTTGTCTTATGGGCTTTGTTGGCTATTGAGCCCAATTGAAAAGAAAAGAGTAATAAAGAGGAAAATGATTAAATTAATAAAAGGAAAATATGTGAAATAGACTTTTATAAGAGGATAAAGGCAAATAGATATTCCCAAATATGGGAATCCATGCCTTTAGAATTTCTTGAGGTCCAAGGGACCCAAAATAATAAGATAATGGCAAAGGGAAAAGAAATACTAATTGAAATTGGATTAATTGAAGGATAACTTGGGAGGGAAGGAAGCCTTCTCATACGTTAGAATTTGTTTCCCAAACTTCATAAATAGCTAGATAATGTCAAGACAAACTTTCCCTTAAAATTTGAGATAAAAAGGAGCTATGGTTTAGGAGATATGATTTTCTCAAATTATCACCAAAATATAGCATTATTTTGCAAATAGGAATATATTTTTCCTTTTGGATGAACGCGTGCTACGAGAGTCGTTGGATCTCGATCCAATGCTTGGCGCTCATTGTCCAGTCCTACAAGGACTTGGACTCTGCCAAGTTGTAGAGGGAATTTCCCTCTCAGATTTCTCACGGTCCAGAGAGTGTGCAAGCCCGCTGTTGTTTCCTTTGGACTCAGGAGAGGAAATTGAGGAGAACCATCCCTACTTTGTAGGGGTTTGGTCATCGATTGGGAGAATCCCCAATCCAGCAGGGACCTGCCTCCAACCCTATATATAGGGGAGGGTTCGTGAGGGTGCCAGCATGCAAACCTACCAACCCACGACCTGTGGAGAGTTGCAAGGAGTGGTCTCGTGCCTCCAATTGATCCATCTACCATGACCTGCACTCTCGTCACCTAAACAAACCTCACCAGAGTCTGGCGACTAGGAGAGGGTCGCGGCATGTTCTTGGCATACAATTGAACCCCTAGTTGAGTTTTTCGGTAGAAGGTGAAGCTTCCTAACCCGTTGGCATGCTCGCAGGTGGACTGGATCAAGAAGTCAACCACAAAGGTTGACCATCACAACAGCAAGAGAGTCGCGATGTTGAAGAAGAAGGAGACCCCGTGGAATTACCAGAGTACCCCTCACCTCCTTCTGTCGAGTTAAGGTTAGTTTGGTCTTTTGCATTTTTCAGAGCGTAGAATAAGGTGCACGCATCCTAGGTCGTTGGATCCTAAGTGGACCAGAAGGCCATGGATCGAACGATCCTCGTTTTTTCTGAAAGTAACAAATAAATCAATAAAAAGGATTTTCATTAAAAAATCATATCTTTTTGCTAGAAGACTCCGATGAGAAATTTTTATACATGAAAATTGATCATAAAAATAATAGGAATAAGATAAAAATGATTTGGAAGCCTAAATTTGTGTCGTTTTGCAAAAGTTTATATTTTGATGAAAAAAGTGTTAATTTGTTGTTAGAAACCCTTATTGTTGATAAAGATAGATTTAATCTTGCAAATAAGTTAATTCAAGCATTATTAACTTGTTTAATGATAAGGATGGATCTTAACCTGTTTTGAAGATGAAATTCCAAAATTTAGGGTTTTAAACCTAATATGGTGGTTAATAACCTTAGAAACCCTAAATAAGGGAAAATGGGAAGAAAAGTGCTTGTAATCCAAAATTAGGGTTTCATGTTGCCAAAGTATGATCTTAATATCTTTTGTGATAAATAAGAGTTCATATGTGAATTAGATCATAATGAACTATAAGTTTTTAATCTGGAAGTAACCAAAGATGATAATTAGGCCTAATGATCTTATCTTGAATTAAACAGATAAAAATGGTAGTTTTAATGTAAAAGATGCTTAATGAACTTATTTGATGGTTAATTGTGCCGATAATATGAAATTAAGGTTATATGTTGTTAAAAGGTAACCTTAATATCTTTTGTAAAGAATGGATAGAGGGTTTAAAAGAGTAAAAAATGAAGAGGAACCCTAATTGCAATAGAAACGCTAAAAGTGGACTAGAAACCCTAGGAAGTGAGCTAGGTTTAATAGATCTTGATGGCATGATTAATGATAGGAAAATTGGAAGCACATTTTAGGATAAACGTGTGTGTGCTTGCTTGGTTCCTTGCTAGGTTGATTTATTTCTGCACTCAAGTCATCTTGATAGGTATGTGGTTAATTATGATTAATTGCATTAGTTTTCTGAAGGTTTTTTCAATGATTAAGCGCATTGAATGCAACCTATGAGTTTGGATGTTCATACTTGAAAATTATAAAGTCACTATGATTATCACAATTTTAATATAAATGTGTATTCTTGCACCTACATGCCACCCTGATGGATGATGCAAAAAGGTCAAGCCCAGGAGGGAAGACCAATGGGCACCATGAGTGGTGACCCCAGGCACCAAGCTCGGGATTGAGAAGGTGGCCTATGATATTGCATGACTAAAGGGCACCATGAAGGGTGATCCCAGGCACCATGCTCGGGATTGAGAAGGTGGCCTTAAGACAATAGAAAAAGAGAAACCCTAAAGGGGGTATTCCAGGGTTAGGCCAAAAACGGTGGAGAATGACACATTGAAAACGTAAATTGGCTTGTTAATTATCTTGATTGTGATAATTAGATTGTTAGTCATATTTGTGAAATTTTGGTTGTCCCCACATACCGACATATTTCGATATGCTGACCGACATTTTCTTTATCGGCGTTTTAGGTGCCAGATTGAAAAGAACAAATTGTAAAGTGGCATATACGGAATTAAATAAGATTTAAAGTACAAAAGAGGATTAGTTAGAACAAATTCCAGATGTGGATAGAAGTTAGATATACAAGTTTAAAAAAAAGGTATGCAAAGTTTTATTTTATTCCATCTTTCAGTATAGTTTGGTAGAATTTTATAATTATTACTAATTATTTGTCGAACCCTTGTTCATGTTAATTGGGATAACGACTCTGACCTTCGAGTCTCCCTTAATTGGGGGTTACCGGGAGGTGGGGTCATTACATACACAACACTCGGAGTAGATTAAACCTTTACGTGACACTGGAGACCCACATCACAGAGAGAACAAACTACCTTCTCCCAAGTGTTCTCCTCCGCATGTTGTAGTCCAGAGGAGGAAGAAAAGGAGAGATATTGGAAGAGTGGGCAAGATCCTGAGACTCCATATGTTCTACCTTCTCCCTCACTCCGATTCTGGGATCCTAGTTGTGACCTACAATGCTAACCATTCTCTAGTTCCACCAACACCAACGGAAATCATGTAGCCCCTTCTTCATGGTGGCGCCATGGCTTCCAACTAGACATGGAGCTCAGAGGCACCTCCAGGGTCATTGGGAGGCCGCAAAGACCCCATTCCAGATTTGGTGGTGAGAGAAGGAATGAATGAGGAGAAAAGCCCTGAATCTTTTGGTCTACTACACTGTGAAAGTTCCACACATATGTTGAACTAGATCCAGCGGTCTCACCGCAAGGATGCATCTGGGGTCCAAAGCTTCGTGTTTGGACTTCAAGATTCAATGGCACTATGGATGGAGAGCTAATCTCCCCAAGTCCTAGGGCTTTTTCGATGAGAGAGATGGACGACAACATGCAAATAGTTTCTCTGAGCCTTGAAGAAAAATATGTTGATGTCCTACTTCCTTTCTCCGTCGTGACTCCCAAACCAGAAGGCGATCTAGAGCTTGGAGTGCCACCAGACCATGGAATCTCGATGATGAGTCCTTGTGCGCCATTTGCGGATAGAAGGGGACCAAGATGGCTGTTGGATTTATCATCAGAATATACCATTTGTGGTGGCACACACGGGAGCTAGAGACCAGAGCTCGTGTCTCTAGTCCCTGTGATCGGGACACGCAAAGAGGAGGGGAGTCAGGCCGGTTCATAAACTAATAAACCAGACGAGTCCCCAAATTTAGGACACATTGGGTAGTGGACCGTGTATGTCCTAGGCATGATGTGGCCTTTATCCAGACCCTTATAGTGGGAATCAAACGGCCACAATGATCTTAGATAGGTAAATTGCTTTCTAAATTCCAGAAAATAGAGTAATCTCAGAAATATGATTATAAATAGCTCCCTTGGCCTATAAATGCCTGAAAAATATCCATAGACTCAGAAAAATGTTACTATATTATGGACCCTTAGATAAGGCTTTTGAAGCACAACTATTGATGATATTTAATTTAGATAACAATGCTTCTTTTAGGACTCAAATAAATGATAGAGTTAGCATATGATGTAAATTAAATCTAAGGAAAATATACTTGAACCCTTATGTCGTATGGATACTAGCTACCGACTCTAATATGAGTATTATGCCAAAATATTACATCTTTCTTCGCTAATGACTAGTTAGATGCTTTAATCTCATATTAATTCTAGAAAATAGATAAAGCATTAGAAAATTTTGAAAATCAAACCAAAACTAATTTATAACATAAGGATCATTATAAAATAGCATAAATTAGTTAAGGCCAGTTTGAACCTAGGTTTGGCTAAACCCTAATTTGGATCTAAAATACCATAATCACGGTGAACCTTCTATTAATGATCATTGATTATTATTAATCAGGTGATGACCAATGTAGTAGATGAACTTGGATGCATAAGGAAACTCTGAACTTAGGTATGTGGGTTTTATTAAGTATAAGACTAGTTTTCATGGATGCATAATGATATGACGTACTTTGGGTGCTTTTATTTGCATATAAATTCTTAGATGCATATTATTTGTATATGCTTCGCCAAACATAAAATAACATAAAAGATATGGATGTTTTGTAGATACTAAGTGTTTACATTCTCTGTCTCTCTCTATCTCACTCTCTCCTTCTAAATATAAGGTCAACACATCCCCATAGCCTGAGGGGCGAGTATCCCCATAGCCCAAGGGTTGGGGAAAATATGAAGTGCGACACCACTTAGTAGTACAAATGTGTTAAAAGACATCTAAAAATATGTGTTTACCTGATTATCGTGTTAAATAAAGTTTTCTTTTACCTTTTTCTTCTTTCCCAAAAAAATTCAATTATGCAAGCACAATATATATGTATCTTTCACCTAAGCACACAACACATTGTGTTGATTCACTGTTTTGTGTATGTTTTAGGTTTAGAGATAGCATGTAAGAAAAAGATGGGAGCGAGCAGTTGTACAGGTTGTACATATTGTGTAGATCCTGATTAGCATACGTGTTCATAGACTTGTAAATAATCTTTTAATATGTAATTGTAATTCATGTTGTAATAAGTCATCTTGTAATAATTTACATGTTGAATGTTGAGGAATGTTATGGTGTAGGTTATGGTTGTATGTTCATGTATGTGTATGTCTCTTCTGCATCACACTCTAAAATGATTGCCTAACATTTTCGGATTTGTCCTCTTGGGACTTCTAAGTCTCGGGAAGGCAAAATTCAGGGACATTACAGTTGGTATCAGAGCATGAACAATAGCTACACCTGATAATTGCTCGCCATGAAACATAAAACTGAATTTCACTATTCACTTTAATTCCTAAAAACTTAGTATGTTTTTCTATAGGAGTAAGGTTTGACTTAGCCTCTAGGTTAGAACCTAGATGTTTGAGAATTGGGTTTGGACAAGTGTGTGAAACCTTTTCCATATAGAGCTCATATGTATTGGGTAGCTACACTATTCTACACTTTGTTCTCACCATTTCACTAGGTGGCATGATAGTGGACTATCTATTGTGTGTGGGACACTCGTTTTGCTAATTAGGTTTCATTTTCCAATCGGCTCGACCCTCGATAGTTTTTTCTGACGTCTTCTTTCTCAGAGAAAACTATATAATATTTTATTATATATATGTAAATGTAAATGTGTCCCTCACATTGGAGAGTAGTTAGTGTTCATGCAACCTAAGTGAAAGGGAGTGACATCCGTCTAGAAGAGAGAGTAGATCTAGATTAGATGTCTAGAGCCTTTTTGTATATGTGACAATTAGAGTAGATGATAGATTGATAGATGACATAAGCAAGGATGATCTAATATAAATTTGATCTCTAAGTATACATTGTTTATAAAGATCTAAGTTATACGTGAGGTCTGAATCAATGTTGTATAATCTAAGACAAGTCTAGGGGATGAAAATGCATACTCTTTTCTTACCTAAGATGAGATATGTTAAGATAAAGTTGCATATGCATGAGCCTCAAGATCTTTCACAAAGGAGTACCTCCAGTGTTAGGACAAGATACATGGTGAACTCCAAAGTGAGTGAGACCCAGAAGGAGAGGGTCATAGAACCTAGCCTACAATACATGAAAAATATGAGATATATGTGAAAAGATGTGTCCTAAGCTGGGTTACTTCTGAGTAGATGAGTTGAATCCTTTTGCATGATTCAATCCTATATGTGAGAGTTGGGTAAAAAAAATGTGATGACTAGGCGACCCATAGTGATAAAGTCAATCCTTTGACTGAGTTAGGTCCTAGATTAAATGACTTAAGTTTGTGAGACTCATCATTAGCTACAAGTGAGTTGATATCTGAAATGCTAATTCTTAGAGTAAAATGCCTTGTGCATAATATACTCAACAATGCATGTTTATCTTCTCCTTCTCTTTCTCTATATATATGATGTTAGAAACCTCACTTGAGATATTTGGATGATTATGTATGTGGAGTCACTTAGATAAGCTCGACCTATTCTATAATTCCTCCTATCATATATGAAATATATAAGTTTGAAATAATGAGATTAAAATGAAGATATCCTTACATCATAGATTACATTACAACAAAATATAGTTCTTAACCTCAAATCTGTAATTCTAAGCTTCTAGTTTAATGATAACTCTCACATGATAGGGTGAAACATTAATATTTGAGAATGTTAAGTAAGCCCTTCACAAGTAACGAACTCTTATATTAAAGATAAAATAAACCCCTTCTCTAATGAATTTGTAGTATGATGTTTATCATCAATCACACAAATGATTTTAAGTGTGGAAATCTGTTACTAAAATACATGAAATCTTAATATGACCTTACATGGGTGAGTAGGGCGAAAGATGAAACCTTGGTAACACCTTCCTAACTTCACATGTATGTATAAAAAAAAGAAAAATAACTGTTAGGGTACTAAAGGATTCAAATACCAAAATAAAAGAAGATCAAGTTGTGATTGAGTATTTAAGTGATGCTTCCTTTCCTATATACAAAAAATGATGCTTCAATCCATATAAGGTTAGATGTGTACACCCTTGATGATCTACAATCCTAAGATGACAACTTAGCGGATATCCAGTAGTATGATAGCCTTGGCACCAGAAGTGGTGGCCTAGATGTAGCAAAAAAACACTCCTTGTTATCATTGGGAATATAAGCTTAGTAGAATTTTGAGGAAGAAATTCCATTTAAGGTGGGGTGAATGTGATGACCCAAAATTTAGGGTTTTAATACCCAATATGATACTTGTAGACTATGAGTGTACTTTAGGAGGTTGAACTCAATTGAGGAATTGATCTAATTTTGAATCATCTTCACCTTAAATATTGAGGTTAGAGATGTGATTAGTGATTATGATATTGAATTGAGTTCAACTATGATATGTATAGCTTTTTATTAGTCATTTTGGGTACTTATCAAGTCGAGAGGTCCATTTTGTAGTCCTAACAAACTCAAGTGGCAAATTGATGAGCCTTGAGGTATTTTAGGATCATAACATGTGGGGTTGGACTTGTTGAACCAAGATTTGATGATTTCCAAAATTGACTTCAAGACTTAAATACTTATTCATGAGGTTATCTGAGGAAGTATGTTAGATGACCAAATTTATAAGCATGGGTTCAAACTTGGAAATACAAGGATTCATGTAATGAGAAACATGTGGATTAAAATTCCATCTAAATCAGGGCTTCCTACATGGAAATATAAGAGTTTGAGCTATGAAAGATTATGATTAAATGAGTATATTGAGACTTGGCCATATACCACTGGAACAAAGTCCAAAATGGCAGGTCATTATATGCATCCATTCATTGGTAATGCACTGGTCACGCTCACAATCCTGATTGTCCACACAGACCCAGGACCAAGTCATCCCTAACCTCTGCACATGGGCGAACAAAATGCAGCCAATGTATCCTCTAGATCCAATGAAGGTGGAGCAGTCTAAGTGATTTTATTGGAAAACCCATGACCTACACAACACTCGGAGAAGATTGAACCTTCACATGGCAGTACTGGAGACCCACATCACAGAGAGAATTAACTTCCTTCTCCCAAGTGTTCTCCTCCGCAGGTTGTAGTCCAGAGGAGGAAGAAAGGGAGAGATATTGGAAGACTGGGCAAGATCCCGAGACTCCATCTATTCTACCTTCTCCCTCACTCTAGCTCTAGGATCCTAGCTGTGAGCTCCAATGTTGACCCTTCTCTAGTTCTTCCAACACCAACGCCAATCACCTAGCCCCTTCTTCATGGTGGCGCCACGGCTGCCAACTAGACATGGAGCTCAGAGGCACCTCCAGGGTCGTTGGGAGGCTACAAAGACCATGTTCCTGATTCAGTGGTGAGAGAAGGAATGAATGGGGAGAAACACCCCAAATATGTCGGTCTACTCCACCATGAAAGCTCCACACAGACGCTAAACTAGAGCCAGTGGTCTCACTGCAAGGATGCATCTAGGACCCAACACTTCGTTTTTGGACTTCGACATTCAATGGAACCAGGGATGGTGAGCTAATCGCCCCAAGTCCCAGGGCTTTTTCTGGTGAGTGAGATGGACGAAAACATGCATATAGTTTTTCTGACCCTTGACAAAAAATATGTTGACGTCCTACTACCATTCTTCGTTGCGACTCCCAAACTAGAAGGCGATTTGGAGCTTGGAGCGCCACCAAACCATGGAATCTCATTGATGAGTCCTTGTGTGCCATATGCAGACGGAAGGGGACCTAGAGGGCTGTTGGATTTCACGCCAGAATGGAACCCTTGTGGAAGCGCACACAGGAGTTGAAGACCAGAGATCGTGTCTCATGTCCCTACAATCATGGCACGTGAAGAGGAGGGGAAGTCAGGTCGGTTCACAAACCAATAAACCAGACGAGTCTCCAAATTTAGGACAAACCGGGCAATGGAACGTGTATGTCTTGGGTGTGATGTGGCCTTCATCCCGACCATGATAGTGGGAATCAAATGGCCACAGTGATCTCAGATAGGTAAATCACTTTCTAAATTCTGATAAATAAAGTAATATTAGAAATATGATTATAAATAGCTCCCTTGGCCTATATATGCCTGAAAAATATCCATAGACTCAAAAAAATGTTAACTATATTAGTGGACCCTTAGATCAGGATTTTGAAGCACAACTAATGATGATATTTAATTTATATGATAATGCTTCTTTTACGACTCAAATAAATGATAGAATTAGCATATGATGAAAATTAAATCTAAGGAAAATATACTTGAGCCCTTATGTCGTACGGATACTAGCTACAGACTCTGATCTGAGTATTATGCCAAAATATTATGTCTTTCTTCCCTAATGAGTAGTATTTTTTTTAAATAGCCCAATCTCATTAAAAGTAAGCCATACGACATCTACAAGATAGACAACTCTCATCAAGTAACCAAACATCAACTCCTTTTGCGGAAAGACATAGCACAAGGCTCATATTGGAATGTGATAGGTACGTTTCTGCACCGTCCACCTCTTTTAGTGGCTGTCTAAAACAACTATCTGGGATAGAATTCATCAATCTATAAGAGCCTATGAGTACATCGGGCAAGGAGTTTGCATAGTCACTGGCAGAGGTTACCATCATGAAGACAACGAATGATCACCTGAAAAAAAGCTTGACCACAAAGAAACAACACAAACACAACACCACACAAACAATACTAGAAACACAACTACCAGCAAAGACACAAAAATAAAAAATAAACTGGCCAAGGAGACACCCAACAACACAACGTTAGCATAGAAAAAACATGTCGAGCACTAAGGGTGCACCAACCAGAAGACCCGAAAAGGAGGCCAAACCCCAGTGATGCAAATATAGAGGAAGGATGGCTCATGCGGATACAATGGTGGGGAGTAGAGGGTGTTGGGAACCCCACCACCAGTCCTGACCACCACTGCGAGCAGGGGGCGGAAGACCCGCACGAGGCACAAACCCAGCTTAATCCTCCTCTGACTGAAGCACCTAGGAGCGCCCAAGCTCATCGTCCACCCAAGAAGTAACCCAAGGAACGACTAAAATAAGACCACCACAGACAGACTGACACAGAGAAAAAGACTAGGAAGAACAAAGAAAGAAAAAAAGAGGGCAAACTCGCCCCTACTAGAACCGACGATCGAAGACCTCCAAAAAAGCTACTCCGCTCAGCCCCGACGTAGATCTGAGAGGAAAGACGCCAAATAGGAGAGTGCTACATCCCCCCCTCAAGCCACACACCGCCGCAAAAGGCCCGACCATGACCAAAACACACGCCAGCCGCCTAGGGAGGACGAGAGGAGAAGCTCAGAGAAGCACCTTCAAATAGACCCCGAACTGAGAGGCAAATCGATGAAGATGCCCGGGGGGAGACGGTGGCGGATTCAAACTAACGCCAGACCCCCTCCCCTAGGCTGGAGGGTCGTGTGTGGAGGGAACCCTAGATCACCACTGCAATTTCCAGAGACATTCTGTGCGGGTGTTGGAGGATCCCTAATGATTAGTTAGATGCTTTAATCTCATATTAATTCTAGAAAATAGAAAACGTCAGAAAATTTTAAAAATCAAACCAGAACTAATTTATAACATAAGGATCATTATATAATATCATAAATCAGTTAAGGCCATTTTGAACTTAGGTTTGGCTAAACCCTAATCTGGAACCTAAAATACCATTAATTATGGTGAACCTGCTATTGATGATCATTAATTGTTATTAATCAGGTGATGACCAGAGTAGTAGATGAACTTGGATGTATAAGGAAACTCTGAACTCAAGTACGTGGGTTTTATTAAGTATAAGACTAGTTTTTCATAGATGCATAATCATATGATGTACTTTGGATGCTTTTATTTGCATATAAATTCTTGGAAGCATATTAATAGTATATGCTTCGCCAAACATAAAAGAACATAAAAGATATGGATGGTTTGTAGCTACTAAGTGTTTACATTCTATCTCTCTACTTCTCTCTCTCCTTTTAAATATATGGTCGGCACATCCCCATAGTCCAAGGGGCGGGAAAAATATGGTGTGACATCACTTAGTAGTACAAATGCAACAAAAGACATCTAAAAATATGTGTTTACCTGATTATCACATTAAATAATGTTCTTTTACCCTTTTTTTCTTTCTCAAAAAATTTCCAATTATGCAAGCACAATATATATGTATCTTTCATCCACGTACACAACACATTGTGTAGATTCACTGTTTCACGTATGTTTTAGGTTCAGATATAGCATAGAAGAAAAAGATGGGAGTGAGCAGTTATACAGGTTGTACTTATTGTGTAGATCATGATTAGCATACATGTTCATAGACTTGTAAATCTTCTTTGAATATATAATTGTAATTCATGTTGTAATAAGTCATCTTGTAAAAATTTACATGTTAAATGTTGAGGAATGTTATGGTGTATGTTATGGTTGTATGTTAATGTATGTGTATGTCGCTTCTGTATCATACTCTGAAACGATTGCCTATCATTTTCAGATTTGTGCTCTCGGGCCTTCTAAGTCTCGAGAAGGAAGAATATGGGGATGTTACATCTCTCTTTTGCCTCCTACTAGGATAGTGATCCCTAAATGAGCTCTCCACGCCTCTCAAAATAAGAGCATGCTCACCTAAGTGATCACTAGGTAGACACTCGGGACCTTACTTGGCAACGTCTCTGCTTCTCTGGTTAAAATCCTCCGTTGTCCAACCTCGAGTTATTTATAGGTCGTGTGAACTATGGATGCCTTCATATGATTGGGCCACGTGTCTGGTATCTCCGTTCTGGTACCTGTGGTAGACGATGGTCTCATCATTCTACTCGTCACGGTCTCTGGTTGTATCAAACTATCACTGTGTCAACTTGTAGCTCGTCTCGGGATTTCACTTGTTCTCGTGTATAGGGTTGCGCCTGTGTCAACTTGCGATCAACAGCTGATGCAGTCGTTCTTTGCTTTGTATATCGGGGCGCACATACTGGTGTCAGCGTACTATCTTCCGGTCTTGTTTAGGGGTATCAAATTGCTGGCAATGAACCTGATATATTTGTCTATGTATAAAATCATCAGTTAGACGGGCGTACTTTTTTTATCAAAAAGTGTCGGAAAGTCCTTCAAAAGATAAGAAAAGTGATCAGAATGTACAAAAAGCATATTTGGTCTAATATTAGAGCAAAAATTAGGAGGAAGTGAAAGTTTCGAGATAGATTTTTATATAAAGAATAGGTTCTAATATCAATAAAATGGGTGTTATCAAAGGCACACATATTTATATAATTTGATAAAAAAGATTTTTACATAAGGCTTAATTTTTGCAAGTATCACTAACTCATCTTCACATTATAATACCTAATTAGGAATAGTTTTATACATATTTAAAATTTATTATGTTTCATATGTTCAGTATTGAATAGGTTCAAAGGGAATATAATATTATCGAATTTTTACGCATGCCATCTCAATAGGTTCAAGTCAAACCTATTCAACTTATTGAAATCGTATGTAGAAATTTGTCAAATTATAAATTTCGCTCAATATTTGAAAACATACAAATAGTTATATAGAATATTTGTAAAGTATACGTGGCTACAATTTTCATTAAAATATCACTTGATAATTTTAAGGTAATTTGATGAGGATTGAAGATTATTTGAAAACTACCATTACTATATTCATAAAATATTTAAGTTTATGAGAATCTAATAATTATTATTAAATAATATTTAGTTGATTATGAATTTATCATAATAACAATTTGGGTTTTGAAACATATAGGTAAATATGTATAATCTTTGTAAAACATTATAACTTAGTTTAAGATCCTCAATAGTGGTAAGACTCCACTTTTTTAAATGTTAATATAATCATAGTTTTTTGGATAAATCAATTTTAAGTCGAGTTTTAAATTTTTTGAAAATAAACATTTTTTTTAATTAGTCTCATTGTAGATCTATTTCATATTGGTAAGACTTTAAATTATATAAAGAAACATTTATGTTGTTCTTAATAGATTTTAAGAAAATGATAGATTTTTTGGGTTGAATAACTACTTAAATGTTTTTCAGTCAAAATACCATTGGTAAATTCATTACCTCAACTAAATATATTTTATTAAGGAGTTTAACAATTAAACAATTGGGGAAGACGTATCAAAGGAGGCTTGTAATCAATTATCTTTTTCTTAATGTGCCATCTAATGATATAGGCATGTAATCAATGTAATAAGTCGTGTTTGATGTTTTATTTAATATCAATTTTGTATACATTTGCATGTTGACTTTAGTAAAAGGTCTATTTTTAAAAGGATAAATGCCAAGATCTATGCTTATGTAATGCTAATATAAAAAAAACATGAGCTCTTTGTAGAATACGAGAAACAAGGGGTTATAAAGATTGATGTGGATGCAGATGCACAATAAACATATATGCCAAAATAAAAATCACAAAAATGAGAATAATATATAAGCACCCATAGACATATGCATAATCCCTAGAGTGTGATGGAAAAAAGATTAAGGCTAGTTGATTATTAGGCCACATCATTATCCAACATATATTTATCTTTTCAAATTGACACTTGCAAAGATGCAACAATATTGTACAAATATTAATTTGTCAATCCATTATGAAAGATTGAAAGAATTTTCTAACAAAAGATTCCCCATTTTTACTATTATCATTCTTTGCTCAATGTCATTAGATCCGACTTTCCTCAATGCCATAAGATTTGCCTCTAGTTGTTTCTCTTTTTCCATTACTACACCTATTTCCTACTAAAGTTCTCCTCATACAAAATGAGAAATATTACTTTTTTTAGAAGGAACAAGGGTAGAAAAATATATAAAAAAATGGTTTTCATTTATATACAATAAAAAATCTCAATCACTGAAATCCCAAAAAAATGAAATAAAAAATTTGAGCCTAAGGATGAGTGATTCATTGTCATCACTTTTATTGAGGTCATACACAATCTTTATGCTCCTAGTTGACCCTTCAATTCTGCTCTCAAGTTTATAGATCTAAAATATATCACCTCCCTAGAGGAGGAAGAGTAACTAAACAATATCACAAATTTTGAAAGCTAACAAATAAATGAATTAATCAAGACCACACCATATTTCTTTAGTCTAAATAATATCATGATGTGTTGATATTTTCTCAAATCAGATCCACCACATTGGCGAACTATCACCGGGTCATGCGTCAAAAAGAGCTATTCGATACCGTATGATCTGCTTGATGTTGTCTTGGCCTTAGGAAGTGTGTTTACTTTGCATTGATGAAAAATTCCAAAGAGTGACTGATTCTATAGATCTATAATGAATGAAAACAAAACACCATTATGAACAAATACAAGCAATGAAGGAAGCATTTCGTTCAAGTTAAATATTATAGCACCCGCTTCCCTCCACCTTGCTCTTGTTGGAGGGAATATTGAAAGAGAAATATTCAAGCCATTATTGTTGGTATATGTTTTTCTTATTAAAATAGAAATATTTATTCTCACCTATTGATATATCTCATGTATCTTCAAACTCATGGGTCTATGACAACCAAGTTGACTTTTATTGTTGGTAAGGAACCTATCATCCAACTTCACGTGTTTACAAACTCTTGTATGAAGAATATGATGATGATCTAAGATCATTTCCTTGATGAATACTTCTACCTTAATTCTAAGGAAAAATGCACATTTAATTACTTATCAACAAAGCGGATTCTATTTCATTAGTGCCAACAAATGTTCATGCATCGAGAGTGGCTTCAAATCAAAGGAATGAATATGATGTATACTTTTATGCAGAGTTGAGTTTTGGTCTGACCTCCACGATCTGACTGGTTGTGGTGCTTATGGTGGTTCTTCCCCTAGACGGTAGGCATCTACAGTGGGAAAAAAAATCAATGGTATGCTGCAACTCCGAATGCCAGGATCTAACACAGATCAAATCTAGAATGTGGGGATGAATGTGTAAGATTGATCATTTTGGATGAGTGACGCAGATCTAGCGGGTTTGTTTTATTGTTTATATGGATGGTGAGCGGTTTCAATTACTCAGTAGGTATACAACTCCACGACGTGATAGTGTAGTTTAGGTTGGATGAAAAGCGAGATTAGGGGAGGAGGTTACAGACTTGTAGTCAGGCATGGTGAGTATTGGCAACATGTAGAGATCGTGGTGTTGCCACCGTTTCGGAGGCTGATCATCGCAGGCGATGGTGGAGTTTTTTAAGGAGATAGTGGAGTTGGTTGGTGTTTATAAGTGCAGTTATAAATATGGGTGATAAATGATGTCGTCATCTTAGAATAGGATTCAACGAAGTTTGTTATATTTTATTTAAAATTATTTGAAAGAAACTTCTAAAATACAGCAATCTTCCATGATTGTCTTCACATTAACATACACAATTATATTGGTTTCATAATTGAAGATGCCACAAATAATTACTGATTGGACTCTAATTGGAGTGTTATGGTTCACTCTAAAAAATTTAATGTCATAGGCATTTGTTTCACAAGTAAACACTATTTAGAGCATCATGATTATTTGTCAAACTGTAGATATTGCATGTGCTTGGAGAGAAGTATAACCGGTGATTTTTAGTTAGAGTCACAGGGAGAGAGTAAGGCGGAAAAGGTGTAATGGGGACTGAGGTATTGGGAGGCGGCGGAAGTGTGAAATGGAAATTTGAAAAATATAAAATATTTGAAAAAAGGAGAGAAGAGAGAGAGAGAGTTGAAGCGAGTTCAGTATTCCAAAATGCTACAATTTGATTGATCACTCGTATGTCTTGTGATAAGATAGAAAGCTCCCTCTTTTTATAGCAGTATAAATATCACTTTTAGAGCAAGAATTGTAGCGCAAGATTTGTTTTCTTGAATGATCACAGCGTGAGAAAGGGCGGCATATGTTCTTTTATTTGCTAGAAATCCTTCTTTTGTCAGAACTCCATCCAAAAAATGATAGAGACTATCTCGCCAGAAGTCGCCAAGCTGTTGGTGACTTAAAATCCGACCTTTTGAGGAGACTAAATTTTGAGAGAGGATAAGAAAGAGAGAGTGAAGAAGAGAGTGAGAGAGGGAGAAAGTGAATGTGAAAAATACTGAGAGGGGAGTGACATAATAATACTATTTTGACAGCAGTTTGTCTGAAAGTGGAGATATATCATCTCATATGACGAATTGGGCACCGAGTTGTACAAGATTACGGATCGAGAGCCTAATAGTAAGTATAGGATACCAAAAAATACCCAATGGTCATCCAACTAATAAAAAGTAGCCAAAAAAACCAAAATGGCACATTTGCCAATTTTAATTCCCATAATAGCATGTTCTTAAACTTAATTCCCAAAATGGCACATTTTGGGGGCAATGTGTCCCCTGTGGAGACGCATTGCTCTCTAGAGAGGCAATGTGTCCCGCTTCAGGATGCATTGGCCCCACACAGGGGCAATGCGTCCCGGATCAGGACGCATTGCTCTGTGATAGAGCAATGTGTCCCGATCTGGGAAGCATTCGTCCCACTGGAGAGCAATGCGTCCTAATCTGAGACACATTGGTCCCATCAGAGAGCAATACGTCCCAGGCCAGGATGCATTGTCCCTGTGTGGGGCCAATGCATCCTGAAGCGGGATGCATTGCACTTCGGTGGGACCAATGTATCTCGTCCCGAGACGTCCCAACGGCTAGTTGGGGCAATGCGTCCAGCCGCGACGCATTGCTCCCCCGACCGTTGCAACATAGTCGTTGCGGGCTGCGATCGTTGCCACGTGGGGGGGCAATGTGTCCACAACGGGGACGCATTGGTCTTGTATATAAAGGAGACGAGATCACCCCCCCCCCACCGAACCCACACCATTCATCCATTTTTTCAACTTTTTCTCTACTTCCATTGCTCTGGAGTTCCCTACTCGGATTTCTATTACTTGGAGCTGATTGTGTGCAATCTTGGAGCTAATTTCGGGCGATCTTGGAGCTATTTTTCTTCTTTCGCTGTCTGGTCGGGATTCTTTCTCTTCTTACTATTCTTGGGTATTGAGATCTCTCCATTTGAGGTAATTTTTCTACTATATTTTTAGATTAAAAAATTTATACCTAAAATTACTATGCAATATTAAAAATAAAATAATTATACTGCTACTTTTTGATTCCACATTACTAAAATAATGTTATACAAAATGACACTTGAAGGTTAATTACTGTTCAAAAAATTATTGTTCCAAATTCCAAAATTATTGTTCTACAATGTTAATGTTATAGAAAAATATTGTTTCAAATTTTTTCCAAATTCAAAATTTTTGTTCTAAAATCTTAACTACTCTTCTAAAAATGATGTCAATGTTCGAAAAATTTAATTGATGCTATAAAATATTAATTCATGTTAATTATTGTTTCAAATTTAAATTACTGATCTAAAATCTGAATTACTGTTTTACAATGATAGGAACATGGCATCTAGTGCACATTCACGAATTGCCAAGCTTCAATATAATGGTCAATTTCTCTCAGATGGCTCTTATTCTAGTCAATCTGTTAGACCCATAAATATTTCACTTATCAATACCCTATCCGAAATGAAATCATATATCCATACAAGACTTGACATCAATCCCAACAACTTCTCTATCAATATATCTTATCATTTCCCTGGAGAAGATCATATGCTCATACAAGTTTATGATGGTGATGCATATAAAACCTTGTTTGCACTTTCATCTAATGCCTATATTGATGTGTTTCTTAAAAAAACATCTTTCCACCAACAATCTAGTATCATTAGTTTGTTGAATCAATTTGAATCCCAACCATGTAGTAGTAATGTAACTGCTGAATGGAATCAACCACCTGAATTCTCTCAAAATCCTTCTATTGAGAGTATTGGTGTTGAGGTTGAGGAGGGTGAATAAAATATTGAACAAGAAGGTGATGATAATAGTGATCATGAAGGTGATAATGATAGTGATCAGGAAGGTGATAATAATAGTGATCATGATGATGAGTCATTGATTGAAACTGATGATGAGTATGGACATCCAATCCTTGACTCTATTACAACATTGAGTTCTGTTCCATCTATATTTGATAAATAATGGCCTTGACATGAACACATTGATACCAACTATGAAGCTTTTCAAGATGAACAATGGGTGGAAGATTTTCGTCAGGAATTTCATCTCAATTACAACCGTTCCAGCACTGAAATATATGAGGGTGCTTTATTTGCATCCAAATTAAGTTATAATGGTTGAGATGATCCAAAAATGATCGGTACAAAAGATTGTCCAATATCGAACACAACGCTCAAATAATTGTCATCTTAAAATTGTTTATATCCTTGACCAATGATGTCCTTGGAGTTTGACCGCTTGTCAGTCCAAAAGAGCAGGTGGCATGTGGAAGGTAAAACTTTATAGTACAAGCCACAATTGTCAACTAACTATTCTGAATTAGGACCATCACCAAGTCACATCATCTTATATTGCTCGTATGATAATGTCAATCCTGGTATCAAGATTGGATATGTCCACACGAGAAATTCGTGACAAGGTGAATGCTGAACTAAGGCTCTATATATCTTACAAGAAGGCATTTCTAGCCAGGAGGAAGGATGTCTGTAAAATATTTGGAGACTGGAAATCATCATATCATACTTTGTTGTCATTCTTGATTTCTCTGACACAATTTATTCCAAGAACTATATATTCCCACCTTGTGGATGATTATACCCTTCAAACTAAAAGCACTCGTAGATTCAAGCGGGTGTTCTAGGATTTGGTCCAGCTGTGAGGGGTTGGGCCTATTGCAGGCTTGTTCTTACTGTGGATGGTACATTTCTAATAGGAAAATATTTTGGCACACTTCTCATTGCATGGGGCACATATGTTGATAATGGTCTATTTCCAGTTGCTTTTGCTGTTGTCGAGACAGAAAATAAGGACTAATGGGAGTGGTTCTTTGGTTCTCTACAAACTTGTATTCCAATAATTCCAAGCCATACAGATCTGTGTATTATTTCTAATCGAATGAGTGGAATTTTTCTAGCACTTAGGTCAAAATTTAACTGGGCTCAACATCATTATTGTCTTCAACATCTTCGTGAGAACTTTCATCAAAAGTTCAAGTCACAAGAGTTGAAGGAACCTTTGTGGAAGATGGGATCCACAACTGATACACATGAATTTGATCATTTAATGGCTGATATAGAAACCATAGAACCAGCAGCTAAGGAGTATTTGATAGCCCAAAATCCAGTATAGTGGTCTCTCACATATGACAGAGGCTATAGGTATGGGTCATTGACTAGCAATCATGCTGAAGGGTTAAATAGAGTCTTAAAAGGTGTTAGAGGTTTACCAATATAGGCACTTATTGTTGCAACATACTATCGCTCTGTTACAATGTGGTTGGGGAGGTGTAATCAAGCATATGGTCATGCACAAAAGGGTTTTAAATGGCCCTTTAGGTTTCATGATAAGGTTTTTGATGTATCATAGGATGCACAAAAACTATCAGTAAACATCCACGTGAACAATGATTAATGTCTTGTTGCTGACATGGACGAACATGGATTTCAAGTCTTCGTGCGTCCAAATGGTGTAAGTGAATGCAGTTGTGGTTTTCCACAACAATGGCATTTTCCATGTGCTCATGTTTGGGTAGCTGCAAGGTCTACCAATTATGATATTGATGCACTTGTGAGCCCATATTACATAAATGAAGCTTATTTAAACGCATATAAAATTGAATTTCATGGTATTCCCGACAAGAGGTATTGGCCTCATTTTGATGAAAGAAGAGGTATTTATCCCTTATTACCCCCAACAAAATGAAGGCACGTTGGAAGACCAAAGAAGAAAAAAGAAGGCCTTCAACTATGGATGTTGATCCAAATCAATATACATATCATTGTCATAAGTGTGCCAGAAAGGGCCATAATAGACGCACTTGTCCTAATGTAATATGATGTCTGGTCATGTAATGTTTGCTATTTCAATTTACTCAAGGCATGTAATGTTTGCAATTTAGTTTGTTCAAGTCATGTAATGTTTGCAATTTCACTAACAAAATGAATTTATAATGGGTTTTTTAATAGATGGCTCATCGAAGGACATGGACATTTCACATGTCCATAGAGTTAATCCAAATAATAGCTACAAAGTGCCTATAGGGAAAAATGGCTCATCAAACTCTATTGGATGATGACTGGAATGACATACCAGATTTGTTGTACAATAAGTTAGGATTTATATTGACAAAAGAACAAGCAAAATTTCATTGGCAACTTTTAAAGCAAATGTTTCACATGTATGAAGAACTTCTTGAGCTACCTGGTTGGTATTGGGATCACATGAAATAGAAAATAATGCCTATCAATGAACAAGTTAAAAACTAGTTAGTTGTATCACATCCAGAGATACATCAAGTTGTACATCAAATGTGGACATTTTATGAACCTCTAGATGACATATTGAATCAAATGCAGTAACTAATTATTGTAATATTTTTCATTTAGTAGTTCATGTTATACTTTAATATTGTTTGGTAGTTTATATATTTAAATTAATTTCATCTTATCTAATGAAGATTCGTGACAAACTTATATGTTGTACAATATTTGTACTTTTCATTTAATGTAATATTTGGACTTTTCATTTAATGTAATATTTGCACTTTTCATTTAATGTAATATTTGCACTTTTCATAGATATGGCTCCTAGACAAGCATCCTTCTGACTCTCCCATCACCACTTTATGTTGTCACAGTGGCCTATTACTGACCTGGGTGTTTTAGAAAACATTTCTTTGACTGGTTTTGGGCTTGTTCATAGGCTACGACCTATCCACCTTGATCCCAATTTAATCACTGCCTTAGTTAACCGATGGGACAACTCTACCAATACTTTTAGATTTCCCCCTTTTGAGATGAGTGTAACCCTTAAGGATGTTGTAGTTCTTTTAGGTCTTAGGATTGATGGGCCACCAGTTATAGCTTCATATCCTTTAGGCATAGATGAGGGGCAATTTTCTTCATGGTCTGCACTTCGAGAGAGTTTCTTAGGAGATGCACTAGATGGGATGTCTAAGGGGCATATCTCCTTGATATGGTTGCGTGAGACCTTTAGGGATATAGATTTCACTTTGGGAGATGAAGAATAACAAATACAAAATAGGATAAGGTACATTAGAGCATATCTCCTATACTTTTTAGGTAGTTACCTTATTCCTGATAGTATCGGGGCCAGGGTTCATGTATGGTACCTCCCGCTTCTGTCCAACTTTACTAGTGGTAGCACTCTATCTTGGGGTGCTGCAACTTTAGTATACTTGTATAGAGAATTCTACAAGGCTACCACCCGTTCTAGGAAAACTACCCACCTGTCTGGTTGTGTATGTCTACTGTAGATGTGGTGTTGGGAGAGGTTAGGAATTGGACGCCCAGGTTCACTGGTTATGAACTAGGGAGAGTGTCCAGAAGATGTTCTCTTGGGTTACATGTAAAAATTTACACAATTTATTTATACATTTGTCCAAACATTTTGTTGTAATGTTTATCTAAATTTAGTTTGTCAATTTAATAGGTGGCCTACATTTCTTGAAAGGAGTAATACTATGAGAGGATCGATCCAATTTTATGATTCAACATTACCAGATTTTGCCCTCTTAGGTATAACTTACTTACTTCTACTAACATGTTGTATGATATATGTTTTATTTTTTATGCAATTTACTCTATTTTATATGATACATGTTGTATCTATTTGAATAACAGATACAATTAACTCCTTACACTGATGATTTCTGTAGAGACTTCCAACCTTATATCGAGAGGGTGGGGATATTTGGTTGGCACAAGTATCTTTACTGTGCTACACAGTAGTACAGTGGCACTTCCCTGACAGAGTACTTGGACAATTCAGATTTTTTCAAGTACAAAGTACTCTGGAGTTGCCACGCCTTAGTAGGATAGATGGGAGGGGTCATGCGGCTGACGAATGGTTGCATCATTATAGGCAGGAGGTGCAACTGTAGAACAACAGACATGAGAGCTTAGTCCCCCCTCCACCAGTGGAGATAGTCTTCAGTCCACAGGCGCACTACAAATGGTATCATCCCCAGTACGTACTTCCCCCTCCAGCTCAGCCTCCGACCACATACTACCCACAAAGTTATCTTCAACAACAATTTATGAGTATCGTTTATATTTCTTTTGAAATTGTTATTATTTATCTTTATTATTTGTAATATATGCAATTGGTCTTTATTATTTGAACATACTTTGTTTGAACAGGTGGAATCACATGTGCGGATCTGAGCGGCTTTGCAGCATGCCCCTGCACAGATCAGAGATGACATATATGGCATCCAGGGGACTTACTTTGACAGTCTTCCCGACTACGCTCGCATGTATGATCCCATACTCACTCATACCACATCCCTTGAGCCCACTCCTACTCCTACTCCTACTCCTGTGTTTACTACTTCTGAGCCCACTCCCACTCCCACTTCTCAGTTCAATGGCATGGGGACTGATAGGGCCATACTTTTCAGGAGCTGGTTCATTTTCTTCATACATCACCCCATCTCCACCAACATCCTACTATGGAGCAGGTCCTTCTTCTGTTCCATACACTCCACTTCCACCACCAGTTATTCATGACAGTTGACCACCATCCTATGTCACACACTCACTGACTCCATTTTATTTCTCATGATGCACCCCACCTGATACCCCACATCCTAGTATTCAGAGACCCCTCACTCCACCTCTAGCTTTTCATTATTTCCTTGGTCCTCATCAGCCTACTGCTACGCAGTTGCCCCCATTGAGGCATCTCCAAATGAATTCGGTACTCATGAGCCAGATGTACAGGGAGGTGGGCAAGGACGTCGTGGGCGTGGAGGACGTGCTTAGATTTTCATAGTTTCGTACATGTTGTGTAGTGTTGTATATATGCCTTTTTTCAGGTATTTATTTGGCTTGTATGTGGATCTATCATATTATAATATCATATTGGTTCATTTTGGATCTATCAGATTGTTCTGCTGTGTATTATTTTCTTTATAATATCATATTGCCTTTGTGTATCATAATGGCCCTTTCATATCCAAAAGGATGAAATATGTAAACTCTGAGCACCTTGTCTCCGCGAGTGAATGCGTGCCCGACAGGTCCATAAGGGTAATTTGTTTTTTGGATGAGTGACGCAGATCTAGCGAGTTTGTTTTATTGTTTATATGGATGGTGAGCGGTTTCAATTACTCAGTAGGTATACAACCCCACGACGTGATAGTGTACTTTAGGTTGGATGAAAAGCGAGATAAGGGGAGGAGGTTACATACTGGTAGTCAGGCATGGTGATCTATCATATTATAATATCATATTGCCTTTATGTATCATAAACAAGGGGAGGAGGTTCATTTTGGATCTATCATATTATAATATCATATTGCCTTTGTGTATCATAATGGCCCTTTCATATCCAAAAGGATGAAATATGTAAACTTTGAGCACCTTATATCCGCGAGTGAATGCGTGCCCGACAGGTCCA
Organism: Alisma plantago-aquatica; assembly: GCA_963693085.1. NCBI lineage: Eukaryota > Viridiplantae > Streptophyta > Magnoliopsida > Alismatales > Alismataceae > Alisma > Alisma plantago-aquatica. The sequence goes on from OY856412.1 coordinate 640,619,241, forward strand.
TAAGGGTAATTTGTTTTTTGGATGAGTGACGCAGATCTAGCGGGTTTATTTTATTGTTTATATGGATGGTGAGCAATTTCAACTACTCAGTAGGTATACAACTCCACGACATGATAGTGTAGTTTAGGTTGGATGAAAAGTGAGATAAGGGGAGGAGGTTATGGACTTGTAGTCAGGCATGGTGATTATTGGCAACATGTAGAGATCGTGGTGTTGCCACCGTTTCAGAGGCTGATCATCGCAGGCGATGGTGGAGTTTTTTAAGGAGATAGTGGAGTTGGTTGGTGTTTATAAGTGCAGTTATAAATATGGGTGATAAATGATGTCGTCATCTTAGAATAGGATTCAACGGAGTTTGTTATATTTTATTTAAAATTATTTGAAAGAAACTTCTAAAATGCAGCAATCTTCCATGATTGTCTCCACATTAACATACACAATTATATTGGTTTCATAATTGAAGATGCCACAAATAATTACTGATTGGACTCTAATTGGAGTGTTATGGTTCACTCTAAAAAATTTAATGTCATAGGCATTTGTTTCACAAGTAAACACTATTTAGAGCATCATGATTATTTGTCAAACTGTAGATATTGCATGCGCTTGGAGAGAAGTATAACCGGTGATTTTTAGTTAGAGTCACAGGGAGAGAGTAAGGCGGAAAAGGTGTAATGGGGATCGAGGTATTGGGAGGCGGCGGAAGTGTGAAATGGAAATTTGAAAAATGTAAAATATTTGATAAAAGGAGAGAAGAGAGAGAGAGTTGAAGCGAGTTCAGTATTCCAAAATGCTACAATTTGATTGATCACTCGTATGTCTTGTGATAAGATAGAAAGCTCCCTCTTTTTATAGTAGTATAAATATCACTTTTAGAGCAAGAATTGTAGCGCGAGATTTGTTTTCTTGAATGATCACAGCGTGAGAAAGGGCGACATATGTTCTTTTATTTGCTAGAAATCCTTCTTTTGTCAGAACTCCATCCAAAAAATGATAGAGACTATCTCGCCAGAAGTCGCCAAGTTGTTGGTGACTTAAAATCCGACCTTTTGAGGAGACTAAATTTTGAGAGAGGATAAGAAAGAGAGAGTGAAGAAGAGAGTGAGAGAGGGAGAAAGTGAATGTGAAAAATACTGAGAGGGGAGTGACATAATAATATAATTTTGACAGCAGTTTGTTTGAAAGTGGAGATATAGCATCTCATATGACGAATTGGGCACCGAGTTGTACAAGATTACGGATAGAGAGCCTAATAGTAAGTATAGGATACCAAAAAATACCCAATGGTCATCCAACTAATAAAAAGTAGCCAAAAAAACAAAAATGGCACATTTGCCAATTTTAATTCCCATAATAGCATGTTCTTGAACTTAATTCCCAAAATGGCACATTTTGGGGGCAATGTGTCCCCTGTGGAGACGCATTGCTCTCTAGAGAGGCAATGTGTCCCGCTTCAGGATGCATTGGCCCCACACAGGGGCAATGCGTCCCAGATCAGGACACATTGCTCTGTGATAGAGCAATGCGTCCCGATCTGGGAAGCATTGGTCCCACTGGAGAGAAATGCGTCCTAATCTGAGACGCATTGGTCCCATCAGAGAGCAATACGTCCCGGGCCAGGATGCATTGTCCCTGTGTGGGCCCAATGCGTCCTGAAGCGGGATGCATTGCACTTCGGTGGGACTAATGTATCTCGTCCCGAGACGTCGCAACTGCTAGTTGGGGCAATGCGTCCAGCCGGGACGCATTGCTCCCCCGACCGTTGCAACATAGTCGTTGCGGGCTGCGACCGTTGCCACGTGGGGGGCAATGTGTCCCCAATGGGGACGCATTGGTCTCGTATATAAAGGAGACGAGATCACCCCCCCACCGAACCCACACCATTCATCCATTTCTTCAACTTTTTCTCTACTTCCATTGCTCTGGAGTTCCCTACTCGAATTTCTATTACTTGGAGCTGATTGTGGGCAATCTTGGAGCTAATTTCGGGCGATCTTGGAGCTATTCTTCTTCTTTCGCTGTCTGGTCGGGATTCTTTCTCTTCTTACTATTCTTGGGTATTGAGATCTCTCCATTTGAGGTAATTTTTCTACTATATTTTTAGATTAAAAAATTTATACCTAAAATTACTATGCAATATTAAAAATAAAATAATTGTACTGCTACTTTTTGATTCCACATTACTAAAATAAAGTTATCGAAAATGACACTTGAAGGTTAATTACTGTTCAAAAATTATTGTTCCAAATTCCAAAATTATTGTTCTAGAATCTTAATGTTATAGAAAAAATATTGTTTCAAATTTATTTCCAAATTCAAAATTATTGTTCTAAAATCTTAACTACTCTTCTAAAAATGATGTCAATGTTCGAAAAATTTAATTGATGCTATAAAATATTAATTCATGTTAATTATTGTTTCAAATTTAAATTACTGATCTAAAATCCGAATTACTATTTTACAATGATAGGAACATGGCATCTAGTTCACATTCAAGAATTGCCAAGCTTCAATATAATGGTCAATTTCTCTCAGATGGGTCTTATTCTAGTCAATCTGTTAGACCCATAAATATTTCACTTATCAATACCCTATCCGAAATGAAATCATATATCCATACAAGACTTGACATCAATCCCAACAACTTCTCTATCAATATATCTTATCATTTCCCTGGAGAAGATCATATGCTCATACAAGTTTATGATGGTGATGCATAGAAAACCTTGTTTGCACTTTCATCTAATGCCTATATTGATGTGTTTCTTGAAAAAACATCTTTCCACCAACAATCTAGTTTCATTAGTTTGTTGAATCAATTTGAATCCCAACCATGTAGCAGTAATTTAACTGCTGAATGGAATCAACCACCTGAATTTTCTCAAAATCCTTCTATTGAGAGTATTGGTGTTGAGGTTGAGGAGGGTGAATAAAATATTGAACAAGAAGGTGATGATAATAGTGATCATGAAGGTGATAATGATAGTGATCAGGAAGGTGATAATAATAGTGATCATGATGATGAGTCATTGATTGAAATTGATGATGAGTATGGACATCCAATCCCTGACTCTATTACAACATTGAGTTCTGTTCCATCTATATTTGATAAATAATGGCCTCGACATGAACACATTGATACCAACTATGAAGCTTTTCAAGATGAACAATGGGTGGAAGATTTTAGTCAGGAATTTCATCTCAATTACAACCGTTCCAGCACTGAAATATATGAGGGTGCTTTATTTGCATCCAAATTAAGTTATAATGGTTGAGATGATCCAAAAATGGTCGGTACAAAAGATTTTCCAATATCGAACACAAAGCTCAAATAATTGTCATCTTAAAATTGTTTATATCCTTGACCAATGATGTCCTTGGAGTTTGACCGCTTGCCAGTCCAAAAGAGCAGGTGGCATGTGGAAGGTAAAACGTTATAGTACAAGCCACAATTGTCAACTAACTATTCTGAATTAGGACCATCGCCAAGTCACATCATCTTATATTGCTCGTATGATAATGTCAATCCTAGTATCAAGATTGGATATATCCACACGAGAAATTCGTGACAAGGTGAATGCTGAACTAAGGCTCTATATATCTTACAAGAAGGCATTTCTAGCCAGGAGGAAGGATGTCTGTAAAATATTTGGAGACTGGAAATCATCATATCATACTTTTTTGTCATTCTTGATTTCTCTGACACAATTTATTCCAAGAACTATATATTCCCACCTTGTGGATGATTATACCCTTCAAACTGAAAGCACTCGTAGATTCAAGCAGGTGTTCTAGGATTTGGTCCAGCTGTGAGGGGTTGGGCCTATTGCAGGCTTGTTCTTACTGTGGATGGTACATTTCTAACAGGAAAATATTTTGGCACACGTCTCATTGCATGGGGCACATATGTTGATAATGGTCTATTTCCAGTTGCTTTTGCTGTTGTCGAGACAGAAAATAAGGACTAATGGGAGTGGTTCTTTGGTTCTCTACAAACATGTATTCCAATAATTCCAAGCCATACAGATCTGTGTATTATTTCTAATCGAATGAGTGGAATTTTTCTAGCACTTAGGTCAAAATTTAACTGGGCTCAACATCATTATTGTCTTCAACATCTTCGTGAGAACTTTCATCAAAAGTTCAAGTCACAAGAGTTGAAGGAACCTTTGTGGAAGGTGGGATCCACAACTGATACACATGAATTTGATCGTTTAATGGCTGATATAGAAACCATAGAACCAACAGCTAAGGAGTATTTGATAGCCCAAAATCTAGTTTAGTGGTCTCTCACATATGACAGAGGCTATAGGGATGGGTCATTGACTAGCAATCATGCTGAAGGGTTAAATAGAGTCTTAAAAGGTGTTAGAGGTTTACCAATATAGGCACTTATTGTTGCAACATACTATCGCTCTGTTACAATGTGGTTGGGGAGGTGTAATCAAGCATATGGTCATGCACAAAAGGGTTTTAAATGGACCTTTAGGTTTCATGATAAGCTTTTTGATGTATCATAGGATGCACAAAAACTATCAGTAAACATCCACGTGAACAATGATGAATGTCTTGTTGATGACATGGACAAACATCAATTTCAAGTCTTCGTGCGTCCAAATGGTGTAAGTGAATGCAGTTGTGGTTTTCCACAACAATGGCATTTTCCATGTGCTCATGTTTGGGTAGCTGCAAGGTCTACCAATTATGATATTGATGCACTTGTAAGCCCATATTACATAAATGAAGCTTATTTAAACACATACAAAACTGAATTTCGTGGTATTCCCGACAAGAGGTATTGGCCTCATTTTGATGAAAGCAGAGGTATTTATCCCTTATTACCCCCAAGGAAATGAAGGCATGTTGGAAGACCAAAGAAGAAAAAAGAAGGCCTTCAACTATGGATGTTGATCCAAATCAATATACATATCATTGTCATAAGTATGCCAGAAAGGGCCATAATAGACGCACTTGTCCTAATGTAATATGATGTCTGGTCATGTAATGTTTGCTATTTCAATTTACTCAAGGCATGTAATGTTTGCAATTTCAGTTTGTTCAAGTCATGTAATGTTTGCAATTTCACTAACAAAATGAATTTATAATGGGTTTTTTAATAGATGGCTCATCGAAGGACATGGACATTTCACATGTCCATAGAGTTAATCCAAATAATAGCTACAAAGTGCCTATAGAGAAAAATGGCTCATCAAACTCTATTGGATGATGACTGGAATGACGTACCAGATTTGTTGTACAATAAGTTAGGATTTATAGTGACAAAAGAACAAGCAAAATTTCATTGGTAACTTTTAAAGCAAATGTTTCACATGTATGAAGAACTTCTCGAGCTACCTGGTTGGTATTGGGATCACATGAAATAGAAAATAATGCCTATCAATGAACAAGTTAAAAACTAGTTAGTTGTATCACATCCAGAGATACATCGAGTTGTACATCAAATGTGGCCATTTTATGAACCTCTAGATGACATATTGAATCAAATGCAGTAACTAATTATTGTAATATTTTTCATTTAGTAGTTCATGTTGTACTTTAATATTGTTTGGTAGTTTATGTATTTAAATTAATTTCATCTTATCTAATGAAGAATCGTGACAAACTTATATGTTGTACAATATTTGTACTTTTCATTTAATGTAATATTTGGACTTTTCATTTAATGTAATATTTGCACTTTTCATTTAATGTAATTTTTGCACTTTTCATAGATATGGCTCCTAGACAAGCATCCTTATGACTCTCCCATCACCACTTTATGTTGTCACAGTGGCCTATTACTGACCTGGGTGTTTTAGAAAACATTTCTTTGACTGGTTTTGGGCTTGTTCATAGGCTACGACCTATCCACCTTGATTCCAATTTAATCACTGCCTTAGTTAACCGATGGGACAACTCTACCAATACTTTTAGATTTCCCCCTTTTGAGATGAGTGTAACCCTTAAGGATGTTGTAGTTCTTTTAGGTCTTAGGATTTATGGGCCACCGGTTATAGCTTCATATCCTTTAGGCATAGATGAGGGGCAATTTTCTTCATGGTCTGCACTTCATGAGAGTTTCTTAGGAGATGCACTAGATGGGATGTCTAAGGGGCATATCTCCTTGATATGGTTGCGTGAGACCTTTAGGGATATAGATTTCACTTTGGGAGATGAAGAATAACAAATACAAAATAGGATAAGGTACACTAGAGCATATCTCCTATACTTTTTAGGTAGTTACCTTATTCCTGATAGTATCGGGGACAGGGTTCATGTATGGTACCTCCCGCTTCTGTCCAACTTTACTAGTTGTAGCACTCTATCTTGGGGTGCTGCAACTTTAGTATACTTGTATGGCGAATTCTACAAGGCTACCACCCGTTCTAGGAAAACTACCCACCTGTCTGGTTGTGTATGTCTACTGTAGATGTGGTGTTGGGAGAGGTTAGGAATTGGACGTCCAGGTTCACTGGTTATGAACTAGGGAGAGTGTCCAGAAGATGTTCTCTTGGGTTACATGTAAAAATTTACACAATTTATTTATACATTTGTCCAAACATTTTGTTGTAATGTTTATCTAAATTTAGTTTGTCAATTTAATAGGTGGCCTACATTTCTTGAAAGGAGTAATACTATGAGAGGATCGATCCAATTTTATGATTCAGCATTACCAGATTTTACCCTCTCAGGTATTACTTACTTACTTCTACTAACATGTTGTATGATATATGTTGTATTTTTTATGCAATTTACTCTATTTTATATGATACATGTTGTATCTATTTGAATAACAGATACAGTTAACTCCTTACACTGATGATTTCTGGAGAGACTTCCAACCTTATATCGAGAGGGTCGGGATATTTGGTTGGCACAAGTACTTCCCTGACAGAGTACTTGGACAATTCAGATTTTTTCACGTACAAAGTACTCTGGAGTTGCCACGCCTTAGTAGGATAGATGGGAGGGGTCATGCGGCTGATGAATGGTTGCATCATTATAGGTGGGAGGTGCAACTGTAGAACAACAGACGTGAGAGCTTAGTCCCCCCTCCACCAGCGGAGATAGTCTTCAGTCCACAGGCACACTACAGATGGTATCATCCCCAATACGTACTTCCCCCTCCAACTCAGCCTCCGACCACATACTACCCACAAAGTTATCGTCAACAACAATTTATGAGTATCGTTTATATTTCTTTTGAAATTGTTATTATTTATCTTTATTATTTGTAATATATGCAATTGGTCTTTATTATTTGTACATACTTTGTTTGAACAGGTGGAATCACATGTGCGGATCTGAGCGACTTTGCAGCATGCCCCTGCACAGATCAGAGATGACATATATGGCATCCAGGGGACTTACTTTGACAGTCTTCCCGACTACGCTCGCATGTATGATCCCATACTCACTCATACCACATCCCTTGAGCCCACTTCTACTCCTACTCCTACTCTTGTGTTTACTACTTCTGAGCCCACTCCCACTCCTTCTTCTCAGTTCAATGGCATGGGGACTGATAGGGCCATACTTTTCAGGAGCTGGTTCATTTTCTTCATACATCACCCCATCTCCACCAACGTCCTACTATGGAGCAAGTCCTTCTTCTATTCCATACACTCCACTCCCACCACCAGTTATTCATGACAGTTGACCACCATCCTATGTCACACACTCACCGACTCCATTTGATTTCTCATGATGCACCCCACCTGATACCCCACATCCTAGTATTCAGAGACCCCTCACTCCACCTCTAGCTTTTCATTATTTCCTTGGTCCTCATCAGCCTACTGCTACGCAGTTGCCCCCATTGAGGCATCTCCAAATGAATTCGGTACTCATGAGCCAGATGTACAGGGAAGTGTGCAAGGACGTTGTGGGCGTGGAGGACGTGCTTAGATTTTCATAGTTTTGTACATGTTGTGTAGTGTTGTATATATGCCTTTGTTCAGGTGTTTATTTGGCTTGTATGTGGATCTATCATATTATAATATCATATTGGTTCATTTTGGATCTATCAGATTGTTCTGTTATGTATTATTTTCTCATCAAGTTGGTTCATGTTTTAATCTTGTTTTTAATGATATCTCATTTTTTTAGATTAATTTCTTCTTATATAATCAACTAGTGTTGGTTGCAATACCACTTCTATAATCCATATGCATATTCAAAGCTATTGAAATTAACAAATTTATAATAATTGGCTATATTATAGACATTCAAATACAAGTAAAAGAATAGTAAATGTGCAAATATAATCAATGGTGTTAATATACAAACAATACGCATTAAAGAATAATAATGAATGAATTTTTTTTTGTAAAATAGCAATATGTCCTGCATGGGGACGCATTACTCAATGAGTCCCCATGTGGGACGTATTGCTTCAATGCGTCGCAGCACTGGACTTATTGAGGGCAATGCATCCCGCTTCAGGACGCATTGACCCCATCGAAGGCCAATGCGTCCCGGAGGGGGACACATTGCTTTCCTGTGGGACCAATGTATCCCAGATACACATTGCTCTGTCGCAGAGCAATGCGTCCTGACCTGGGACGCATTGCTCCTGTGTGGGTCCAATGCGTCCTGAAGCGGGATGCATTGCCTCGTGAGAAAGCAATGCTTCTCCACAGGGGACGCAATGCCCCAAAATGTACCATTTTAGGAATTAAGTTCAAGAATGTGCTATTCTGGGAATTAAAATGGCCAAACATGTCATTTTAGTTTTTTGACCTAAAAAGTAATAAACTGGACGGTCAGATATAAGCTCAGGACCTTAGGGCTGGATCTTAAGCAGCAAGAATCTTTAGAGGAAGGCAAATGGAGGTGGTTTTGGGTGGATGAGACACACACGTCCCATCATGCGTTACGGAAACTTAACCCAATTTGATGCTGACTCTACGTACGGTAGGCTTTAACACGTTTATGGTTGAATTAAGACCCGTTGTTACCCAAATTCAAATTTGTTGTCCCGAGCCTTATTCCAACGTGTCCCTGTTAATCTCAGTCATAGACAAACCTTATTCATTTCTTTTAGGAGTGGGTTTTTAAGTAAATGAATGTCAAAGATTTTCCAAGACACGGCCGCGACAGCAAGTCCGAAACATAAGACTTGTTACTCCGTAGGTGCAAGGTTCTTACTAAAGTTTCCGTTCAGAGAAAGAAAAAGATGAGAGTGACAAAGGTGTACCGTGTACGTACTTGGCATGCCCGTGCCGAGCATGAAATAAGATTTTAAGATGTATTATATCAGTTTGATTAGTTCCTCGAGAAAAACAATATGCAAAGGTTATCCTGAATTGTATTGTTCTTATGCAGCAAGAATCATGCTTGTCCATGGAAACTCCGGATTAAATTCCACCGGTGTAGTAATCATATTCTGTTTTAAGTAAGCACGCATGATAATGGGTGCACTAATTAGCATTCGATTCTTTGGAAAGGTACACATGCATCTCCTGGTTGTCTTTTTTCCTAATCTAGTTGCAGTTGGATTGATCATCTTCTACTTTCAAAATTGCGGGCTGACTGCAACAAGTACTTTTGCACTTCAGATACTTTTGACGACGATGCTTGTCTACCTTTGAGTTTATTTCGGCCGGCCAGGCCATTACATAGTTGGCACACAGTTGATGAGCTAGAACGAGGTGGTGATGTGTCAGTTAATGTTCCATTGCTCTTGACGTTCAAAACACGTACGTACGTACTCCTCATGGAAGCAAGCTAAAAGAAAACGGAAGTCTCAATAATTCGTCGTGTAACTTCCATGACTTGCTGTTGGTCTGCATACGTCAAAGAAGGTAGATGAGTAAAGTTCTCTTCTTAAAGCCACTGGCGTGCCCTTACTTCTGGTTCGGTGCCTCCTCCTGTCATATATGGCAATACATCTTCTAGTGCTTGTGCTGCAGCTCTTCATGGCTTCCTATCTTCAAGTGCTTGTGCTGCAGCTCTTCATAGCTTCCTGGTTGTTCCAGTTTCGTGCATTTCCACTGACTCCGGCGTCACCGTTCCTACTTCCACAGCATGCAACTTGCAAATCTAAGAATCCGGGAATTACTCATACATGCACAAAATGTCAAGATTGAAGTAGATAGAATTTCTCTTCTATCTTTGTTATAATTAAGATCATAATGATTATGACACACTTATGAGTGTACATACTTGGTGACAGGGGCGTACCCAGAGGGGGGGCTGCCGGGGCTGAAGCCCCCCCTCTAAAAAATATTTTTATTATTACTATGATACCATATAAATGATCGATTTGTATTTTATAAAAAAAAATTATTATACCGTACAAAATGCGACTTTTAATTTTATGATTTTAGTCAATCCTATCATACTTCTTTATATGAACTACTTAATGGTTAAACTTAATATATTTGTAGATTATGTGTCGTATATACTCACAAATTATAAAATTTACCGTCCTGATGTGTATGTCATCAATTATGAGTTTAAGAAATCATACATTTGGTTTCTATCCTACTAAAATTTTCTTAATAGTTTCATATTAATTGCACTAAGACTTACACGAATTGTCTCCCCTACTTGAATGTGAATCTCTATAAGACTAGTGGGTATGTACCCTTAAAAGATGAAAATAGTTATACAAATTAAAGTTTATAAAATATATCATGCATCATGTTGACCTATTAACTGAAATTTGATGTAATATAGTTGACTTATTATTTAACAAATATTATTAGCTATATTGAGTAAGTTCACTCAATCATAATCGTACATCATTGGAAAAAATGATAACCACGCATGCACAACTATCACCTTCTATTTATATTTTTTTTCAAACTTTTATTAATCAATCACTCTCAAATTAAGAAAAGATCTATATTATTATATAAAAATAGATCTAAATAATATTTATTGTTATATGGTATTTCACAAACTTTTTTAGTTACATAAGATTTATATATTATAAGTTTTAATATAAATAACAATTATTACAAATTTATAAGAACTTGAGAAGATAATGACAATATTTCTATCTATAAAAGAAAAGAAGATGATTGAATTGGCATAAGGTAAAAAAAGAGAAGAGAAAAATATATAAATTGTGGGGTAAGAAGGAGAAGAAAATGTGAGAAAATCCATCTAGTAAATATAACTTTAATCAAATGGAGAGAGAAAAATGAGAATGACAAGTAAAATGGAAGTTAATAAAAATATATAATTTTTTTCTTTCACATGTCTCTACTTCAACTTTTAAAAAAAAATATGCATAGATCTTTTCTCTTCATTCTCTTCACTTTTTATTTTCCAATGCGCTTCTCCATCATATGTTGTTCATACAACCATATTACATATTTTCCTTCTTCTTTCTTTCTGAAGTTTCCTTCAACTGATCATTGTGTCAAGACCTTATAATATACCAAGTACATTATACTTATATCCTTTATAGTATAAGATTTGACTGCTATAATTTTTTTGGGTCTTCCAGTATGACATCATCCACTAAATGATGCCATATTATATTTTAATACTTGTTATCCACTTAAAAGATGATTATGTTCCCATTTTAAGATAACGATTATTTTTTATGCATTGCCAATTGTATGCACATTGCACTGATCAAGTGAGCATGAATTATGATTATATTGTTGATCATCTAGTTGTTTAATCTGAAAGACATGTCAAATAATGTGTTAGTTATGACCTTAGATATTTAAACAAATTTATTATTTTGAATAGTGAATTTATCATTTCATTTATGTTAGATTTATTTTACAAATAGCTTAACTTATATGTTGGAGACAATGAGACACTTATTAGGTGTGTTTTTCTTTTTATTTTCCTCTTCATCACTACTCATAGTATTTCAACCCCCTGTGGTAGATTTCTAGATCTGCCACTGCTTGATGACGTTAAGATGTATTATATCACTTTAATAAGTGCCTCGAGGAAAGGAATATACATTGAGCTCACATCTTCGGTACCTGGGACAATGTGTCCCTCACATCCTAGCCGCACACCTTGTTGTGGAGCCCATAAGTCAAGGAATCTGATGTTGTGAGACAGAAGTTGGGAAAAGACAATGTGCACAGAAGATTTAGACCCAAGGTTATCCGGATAATTGTGTTATGCTTATGCCTATAAGAATCATGCTTGTCCAAGGTGGCTCTTGACGTCCAAGCATGTACTCGCCATGGAAGCAAGCTGAAAGAAAAGGGAAGTCTCAATAATCGCCGTGTAACTGTCATGAGGTGCTCTTCGATTGCATGTATGTCAAAGAAGACAGATTAATAAAGCTATCTGTTACTGCCACGAGTTCTGGTTCGGTGCCTTCTCCTCTTACGAGCATACATCTTGTAGTGTTTGTGCCGCAGCTCATCATGGCTTCCTGGTTGTTCTGTTCTCGTGCAGTTCCACTTGCTCCCGCGTCATCGTTCCTACCTCCACTGCAATCAGTCTTCACAACCAGGGTTTCCTTATCAAACACACAGACATCCACCACGTACGTCTGGAACCTGCCTCGTTTTGGGCAAAGCCACAACAAAACAATGCCTCGTGGGTTGCGTCACATAGACTTACCGGACGTCACAGCCGTTGGCAAAATCATGGATCCTAGCAAAGCTCAGAAACTAGCAGGTGATCTTACGCACCAATCAGATCCTGTTTGGGGGACTCTTAATCGTAGTACGTACGTGGAATCGCGTGAGAGGGGCGTGGCGTGGGAGGTGGGATCATTGTTGGAGAAGAATCATATCAATCAAGAGAAAAGGAGATATCATGGGACGGTCTATATCTTTATTTTACTTTATTTTGCTTCTTTTTCCTTGGTATTTCACTATCAGCTTCACCGTATACAGTGGCGGCCGCTCCCTCCCCCAACCGATCAAGACCAATACTCCATCCGGCTGAATAATTAGATAGTAGTAAAAAGAAAATGGCATCAAGTGCACGACCATCTGTAGGGTTTGGTAGTTGTAGGTCGCTGGTTTAATTTCCAATTAGAACATCAAGATAAAAAGATAGCAGGTTTATAGCAACCTCCAAAGGTTTGATTTCACCTATTATTATAAAAATAGACTCCTCCCTTATGACCCTGATAATATTTATTATCATAAAGAAAAACGTGCGACTATGAGTTCACAAAGACGTCCACTAAACAATATACATACCACACAAACCGAGTCTCTTATTTTACATAATCACCATTTGTATAATTACAGCTACATATTTACTCGTCTATACGTAACATAATAAGAAAAACTACTATAGGATTTTGTTTGGAAAATCGAAATCAATTAAGAATTAGTAGTCTTTAGTTTTCCTTCTATGCAAAAGAAATGGAAGAAAGAAGAAAATCACACAAGCCACAAGCCTGACTCTGGTCCAGCTAGGCACAATGTTTTGTGAATACACAATCATAAATGCACAACGGATAAAATTTTAGTTCTGTCATACTTATATGTAATAGTTGTACCTACTTTTGGCTTAACCCTTGTAGCTCAAATAGCTAGCTACCCCCCAAAATACTAAAGTATACAGTGCCCGGTTATGAAACCCATTATTATTCTTTCACCAATGATGCCTCTTGCCTTGAACCATGTCTATGTTAACCTACATTACTTCTAAAATAACAAACATTACTTCTACATGAATATATGTCATAAACCTGAACCTTGGGTGTAGTTGTGCATTTTGAGAAATATATTATAAAGTCGGTGTAAAAAAAGTTTTGATGCATTAACAATCAAGCATTAGTGTTAATATAATGATTAACTTCAGGACACCTCTCAACTTCCATGTTGCGGTCACATGACATCATTGACTGGGTTTGAACTCTCTTAAGGGTGTATTATTAGCATCATGTAATATGACTCGAACTTCTTAGACAAGATTATTATACTAATGTGTAGTCATTCCACTAACATGTTTTCCAAAGATAGAGAAATAAATGCAAAGAGAATCAAGAATGTTACAAATATTTGTACAATCTATCCAAAAACTTGTTATCATGTTGAACCTAATTCGTGGGATGTCCATCTATTTAGATTGGGTTGCTAATGCTAGTGAATATTTTTGGAGTTTCACTGACATCCTCAACATGGGTTTTAAACCAAGGCCTAAGCAAGACATTTCATTATCAATTAGATGAATTATGTTTAGTACTTATGTAGTTTTTCGATTCGATTCCACTAGATACTAGCTCCCTTGTAGACATAGGTATAGTATGGATGTGAGTGTGACACTCATATTGCTTTGTACTTCTTATCTTATCAATAGGTTTCGTGGTGTCACATTGGATGTAGATTGTGGAAAATATCTTGTTTATAATAGATAAACCATGCATCAATTCAAATTTCAAACCTCTTTCATCTAAGCTTAAATTTATGCCTCACAGGTAGACATAGATAACATGATATGTTTCTTTGACCTCTAGGTAGCAATATATGTTCCAAACATGAAAGCATATTTTGATAATCTACTACACTCGTAGTTAAAATATATCTGGTTTTCCCACTATTACCCTTGACTACATCTAAATCATTTATATGATGAAACTCAAGGAAAGAATTTTCCTTTATGTTCCTTAATACTTTATCAAGAGCTTCTGAAAATGTCGTATTGAGACAATTATATAAATACATAACTTGCAAACACAAATCAAAATTTCTTTCTGTGTGTATTTTATGAAATACATCAACTTCTAATAATCTAAGAGTATCCTCATCAAGACACATGAACATTGTTATCGTATTAAACAAATATTTAGTTGAATTATATGATGTTCAAATATGTTTACATGATGTGTTTTCAAATCTCTCAAGTGTCTTTTGAGCATAGTTATACTAATAGAGAGAATAATGTCATCCATGGACCTAGTGCTTTCAATCACCAAAATCACATTAGCGACATATTAATCCTTCATCTAAAGTCTTCCACATGATAAAGACTAACTCTCATTTTCTAATGATATATTTAATCAAAATTGACTATTTTTTCTACTTAAATGCAAAATATGATGAACTTATTATTGAGGTTTAGTACTAAATACACTTAAAATAATAATTAGAAATGAGGCCAAAAGTTTACACTATGATATCCAACTTTCAAGATATTTTCTAGGGGCTTGATTCATAACATACACAAAATTTATTAATATTACAAATATGGACTTTTTCCATCATACTACAATACCATTGTATTGTTCCATATATATCTCCACTTTATGATCACCATGTAAGGAAGTTGGATGTATATCTATTTTATGGAAAATAAGTTATAATTGGAAGTCAGTGATATAGTGATGCCAGAAAATGAAAATGTGTATCAAAAATTGTAGATTTTCAATCTACATATATAGTAAACATTCAAGTCATATACCATTTTCATTAACCAACTACAAAAGAATCCATATAGCATCACTTAATATAAGTAACTTGGAGAGCATTTTCAAGACAATTTTTATTAATTAGAGGGTGTCAAATAGTAATCAAAGGAAGGGGGTTAGAAAGATGAGTCACTAGAATATATCATAGACTTACTTGAGTTGTGTGAGGCTATGAATTTGAATACTTAAACTCATTAAATAATTGAAATTATGATTATTCTTACATATATTTGGTACATTCACAACACTAAAAATTATTATTACCTCTAAAGTACTTTTACAATAGTGTAGTGATTCATTCATGTCGGTATCCCATATAGAAATAACTTCATTTATAATAAGGAACAAAAAAATTGGATTAGGTAAAATATTACTAACTCAAGAAAGGCGTATAGGGGAAGAAACAAAAACTCATACATTCTACAGTGGCATGAGCCAGAACTCCACAACTCCAGTATAAAATGGTTCCACGCCCTTAAGTACCCCAAAATTAGCTTTAGAGAACAAACCTAAGCTATTGTTAATTACACCAAAAATAGTAAGGATGACACACACCCTTTTCCCATGAAGCCTATTGTTCCTCTCCCCCTGTAAGTGGTAGACAAGGGGGAAGAAAATCATGTTGACCGTAGTTCTTAGTCTATGGTTACATCTTGATTTATCAAAAATGCACTTCACTACATCAGCAAGACCTGAAAGTGTGAATCCTCCACATTCACACTTTAATGTTGTGCTTTTCCAAATTCATAGAGAAAAAGTTGAATTCAAAGACCAAGTGTGAGTATGTTTCATTGTTATTATAGAGTAACTTACTAATATATCTAAAAAGAAATTTAGAAATACCTCATTCTTCAGTAAACGATCATTACATTGTCTCCTTCTCTTCTCCAAGTCAATATAGCATTATGTCCCTCTTTCCTTACCAAATCTGCTAGGAATGGTACTGTAACACCTCGATTTTCATATCACGTGAGCGGAAGTATATATATATTTTTTCTTCATCCGGGAGTGTCACAAACATGATTATCAATGCAATTAAAATAAATGAAACACTTTGCATAATTGGAAAATTGATTCATACATAGTCTTAACAAAGAATAACAAGTCATCTAATATACTCTGATAAAAAGACTATGCATAAAAGATGTCTAAACTCTGGATCGTCTCGGTAGATGGCACCCCACTAGGCAAGTTTGAAAATCCCCTAGACATTTACTTGTTCCTTTGATCCTCAGTTGCTCCAAAACCTGCGGACATCGCGTCCCCAGCCATGCATTGGGAAAAACAGTCGTTAGAGTAAGTGGCATGAGTATTCTAAATTAATCATTGCTAAAGAACTGAAATTAGATTTTTATAAACATGGAACTAACATCAAACTCTGAGTAAAGTCTGTAACATATTCTCTCTTATTATTTTATCTGAATTCTTATCTTTCTACCTTTTCTCTCTCTGGAGACATGTACCCTAGTACATGGATCTCAAGACTTGCACCACCGTGCATGCGTCATACTTATCTTATCTGATTCCCTCTCATCACATTCATGGATGAGGTTATGGGCATCTCTAATCTAAGATATCTTTTACTTATGATTTTTATCTGAATGTGGCCACCATTATACAATAAGTCCTCCTCTGTGACACTGAAGTGTCCTCTATGGTGCAACGCACCCTCTGTTGGCACAATGTGCCCTCTATTGACACCGAAGTGTCCTCTATGGTGCAACACACCCTCTGTTGGCATAACATGCCCTCTATGACACCCGCAGTGTCTGGCGCAACGCGCCCTCTGAATCGTCCCGGAATAAAATACAAAATAATTCTATACTGAGAAGATCTAAGCAATATAATTTAAACAACAAGAGATATCACCATTTCATTAAGATAACAACCGTTGCAAGGTTGTAGATATGATTAAATAATAGAGAATACTAAAATTTCATTTAAAGGAAAACTGCTGTGAAACGAACTCAAACCTTTCTTAACTTAAATGAGTCTAATGTCTTATGAGAAAGGATCTGACATGAATATAGAAATACTAAGTATAAAAAGTATCTTAAGTCAAGCTTATAAAAGTATGATAAGTACAACATATCTAAAAATACCAATTCTGACAAGATGGTTCAATCCTTCTTATAAAATATGATGTTGCCCTGAAACTTTACATATGAACTTACATATTAAACCTTAAATATCAAAATAGAAATCTTATAAAATATTGTATTGCAACCTAATCATAACTTAATGTTTCATTATCTCATAATGCCATCACGAACTCATTCTTTTTAATACATTGTGATCCGAAAAGCACCTTTACTTCCAAAAGTAGACCATGTCTTAATATTCTAATATTCATATTCTTACATTGTAATTAAATTCTAGATATTATTCATTCTACGGAATCTAGTCTTAGATCTCTACATATGTATGAAATCTTAATGACATGTTTCTACTTGAAATATTACTACATAGGTATGCCTATAAAGATGGGAAATCCTAATAACATATATGTACTTACATTCTTAAACCAAAGCTAATTCAAATCATAAACTAAGTATGGATGCATTACTACAATATCTTATCTTGAAATCTTATTCATTAGTTCCAAACATTTCTAAGATAACTGATAGGAAGATGATTCTTCAACTTTCTCATGGACTTGGTCCATGAGTCACAACTATTTTGGGCAACATATCTCTACTCAATATTTTTGGGTATCTAAACTTATATAATGATAGAAATATGAGAGTAATACTATTTGCACATATTAACCTTGAAGTCTTTGAACATTAAACCAAATAGATCATGAAAGTCTTATTAGGAGACATGTAAACATATTGAACATAAACTATGAGTACTCATGTGCATGGACCACTTACCTCTGGTATATATGGCATCGATAAGGAAGTTTCGATTCTAAGTTCCATAACTTTAATAACCTGGATATCATCATAGTTTTATCAGTCCAAGCCTATACTCCCTCTTTCTATTTCTAAATCTCAAATCTCGTCTTCCTAACTATATGTACCAACTTAGGGTTCTTAAACATAACTTTAATCTATGATCAACATAAAATCTTGGTGTTGAAATAAAATAAAACTCATACTATATAATCAATATTATCTTTATACTTGAATAAGACATAAATCATCTTATGCACTAATATGAACAAATAGATCATATTAGAAGAAAATCTCAAACATAATCATACATACTAATCTTACTTGACTCTATTATGAAATCGAATTAAAATACCATTTAGATAAATAATATCAGACTTAATTAAGCATATATATATCACTTATTGTCTCAAGATAATCATTTATTATTCTTTCATAATGGCTACTCATCTAAAACTAAATACTAATATAATAGTACAAGAAACTTCATCAAATATCCATAAAATTATTGATATAATGTAGGAAGATCATGTATTAAAATATCAGGTCAAATAAAAAATCAGATCATGGGTGAAATACCCAAAATACCCTTATTAGGGTTTACATTAAAAACCTCATCAAAAAATTATATATGAAAGATCAAGCTATGAGGTAATGTTATACATATCAAAATACACATTTAATAAAATTTGTATGAATTTCTAAAATCGTTTGCTATTTTTAATTGACAAAACATCAAAATCATATACCTTTTGCTACCCAACACATAATAAATAATAGAAATCCAAATCACATTTTGGATATTTTAGAATATAGTACATTCTACGAGCTTTCCATAGATATCTTATTTGATAAAATATGTGTTTTCTATCCCAAAATATGAGTTTTTGAATATACCTCAATTTGGATCAACATCAGCCGTTGATTTGAGATCTAAGAGATTGTGGCATGCGGCCCCTTTTCCTTGCTTTTTGGGTCATGAATCTAGTAGGATCTGGCTCCTTGTTTGCCCGTTTAGCCGAGTGGCTTGTCAGTTTTCTGTTTGTGCGGATGTGCTTTCCGGCCACCGTGAGAACAAATCCGAGAGTGAAACTCGCGCATCTGGCCACAAGGAACAATGGACAAGTTTAACCATGCAAGTCCCTATGCATCTACTATTTCAGAGTGGTGGTGTGCACATTCTTTCTGACAAGGCTGCGAGTCCCCCGTCGTCAAAGGGCCCGCCTGAAACTCCACGACGTTTTCGGCCTGATATCTTTCTCAATAGTGATACTGTCAACCTTGCTTGGTAGAAAAGAAAAGATAACCTCCAAAACCACCATCCATCTTCTTCCTTGTTTTTCTATCTACTTAAACGTCAGAAATTCAGATCGTGGACTACAGTCTGCTACTCTATTTTCTTAGGTTAGTGAGTGTCTCCATGAAGCAGATGTTTGGCAAGATCGGAACCTCCCTTGTATTTATAGGCAGACTGATCTTCTTCTCAAATCCAGCCAAAAGCTTCCTTTATCTGCAGAACTTCTTCCATATCGATATTGGCCACTGTTGTTCAAGACACCCTCACGGATAGAGAGTCCTTCTTAGCAAGTCTTAAGGAAGTCCCGTCTCCGCATCGGGTGAATCTCCCGTCTAACTTGGTTTAGAACCGATTGAACTTCACTAGCCTCGTCTCCGTTCCGGTGGGCACGAGGGATATTCCTGACTCTTTGTTAACATATCCTATTAGGATAGAGAGTCCATGCGAGAATCTTGATTCTTAAATTGATGTTGTCATTCCTTTGGTAACGACACATTTTTAAACCTAGACGAGGGCCGGCGGCGGAAGCACTCGTTACCTTAGTTGGTAGCAACGCGGAGAGAAGAATTAGGGTGCAGATTGATTACTCAATGATACTTATATAGTGGCACATCGTCGAGATATTGCCTCACGCAATACGAACAACACTTCAAACCCCTCCTCAAGTAAATTTTTTTTAAGACTATCTTATTCAGCATGAACTCAAAATCTCAAGTTATTAAAATAATTAGTATTCTATACATGGTCTTGTTGACCGTCGAAGTTCTTTAAATGCTTGTAAGAAGCATCCATCTGTTTATCTTATTGGGATCACAAAAGGTAATTTATAAGTGAGGCATGCCTCAATACGAATAAGTTATCTCATTATAAATATTTTCTTTTTCATCCCTAGTTCCAATAGTCTAAATTCGTACAACTTTCACACCTATAAAATATTTTCTTTTAGACTACATCGTAATTTTGTTTATCTTCTCAATAAATACGACATCAATATTATTATCATTTTTTAATATAGTTTTTGAATATTAGGATGTTACAGGTACACATTGCCCTAGGCATATGATGGGGTCTATTTGTTTCATATACCATTTTTCTATGTTGTCTGCATCTCCATTCACTTCTCTCCCTATGAATTCCAACAAGCATTCTTGCAATCCTTTTACCTTCTTTGAAATGTTGCCCACCACATATTTGAATTTTGTAGGTATTATTCTTCCTCTATCAATAAACTGAACTACTATCAGGGAGTCCAATTGGATTACCACCTCACTAAGATTTAAAATTCATGTATGGGTGATGCCTTTCTCATTGCATATAGTTCTCTTTATGTAGGATCCATACCCTCAAGCCCCTATACCCCATTTTGAACCCATTCCCCCTTGTCATTTCTCACCAACCAGTTGTTATGTGATCTTTTCATGGGTTGGTTCATTACAACATCCACATTAATGATATGAACTCCTCCTTCTAGTCTCATCCTCTTTTTTTCTTCCTACTTAACCTGGTCAGGTTGCTTGGCTTTAATCATTGCTACTTTTTTGTTTTCATCCATTCTTCTTAAATGGGTATGATTAAATCAGAGGTCTTCTTTCTACAATCTTAGAAAATATGATCATTCCTCACCATCCATAACATATAACAACCTATCATAAATTTGGCTCCTACTCCTTATTCTTGGACTTTACTCCCCAACCCTATCTTCAACTACTCCTCTATTGTAGTTGTTCCAAAGAACTCTATCATATTTTGTTTCATGATTCACTTCCATACTTCCAGCTGGTTGGACAATCCCTTAAAACATATAGGGTTGTCTATTTTTCATGTCCACACCTTGAACACCATCCCTCCATAGTTATTGGTCTCGTCTTCCTTAAAGCATTAGTTAGAATTCTTTTATGTGCCACCAGCCAAATGAAGGTTTGTATTATGTGGGCTACGACACTTCCCCATATGTTCTTCAAATTCCCCTATGTGGTTTGCATTTTCTACATGATGAGTACCTGATAAGAGCTTCCATTATAGAACAGTCCATGCCTCTCAGGTATTCATACCAACTCATCTTCTCCATAGTGGTCATGTGGAGTAGGTATCCTGGTAATATGCCTAATAGTTTCATCGGAGAACCACTCCTTTAGAAAATCAACATCCCATTCCACATTCTCCTTAACCAAACTGGCTACATTCATATCTTCAATGTCCTAAGGTACTATCTCCCCGCCACTAAGAGGTTAAGCTTCTTGCCATCATTAAGCCACCTATCATTCGATACATTCATCTCTCTTCCATTGTAGATTGCCCTGCCATAACTTTCCTTCATTGATTACAGTTGATTCACGATATGCCTCCACATTACTGGCCCTTGACTAGACATTCTTCCTCTTGAGTTCTACTTTGCTCTCATTACATGTACCCATAGTATATATCTACCCCTCATGTATCCCACATTGATCTCATAAGGAGTGCTTCATTTTGTTCTATGTCTACCTTAGTCCCTTGACCTCTCCTATCTTTAGGTGTGTTCATTCTATTCTAGGCTATTAGATGAACACATGTACCATCCTCCATCATGGACCATATAAACTTCCTTATCAATTGGTCAACCCGATCACATATAGAGATTAGAAGGACTGCTCTTTGCATATTGTAAGTGGCTGAAGGTCTTAAGGTCGCCTTAGACAACGTAATCCTCCCTATAAGGGATAGTGTTCTATTGTCCCATCTTCCTCCTCCTTTGTAGCTTATTGACCATATCTGTATAAAGCTCCTTCGAATTCCTTATGTGACCAATAGGAACTCCCATATCTCTACCTAAACTTCCAACCTCTTGGATATCTGTAGTGTGACACACATGCCATCTGATACATCGAGGTAGATTAGAGGAGAAGAAGATGTTGGATTTCTCCTTTGAAAGTTGTTGGGCTGAGGCCCCTTCAAACTTCTTGAAGCTCTTCATCATCACCAAGGCTTGTGACCTTGAAGCTTCCCCAAATAGAATTATATCATCTTCTAACGCGGTATGTGATACTCCCATCTTCCCTCCAGCTTCCTGAGTTGCTTGCCATCTTCCCTCCATAACCTCCTTCTCAATTTCTTGACTCAACATTTCTAGACACATCACAAAGATATAAGGTGAAAAGAGGTCCCCTTTTTTTATTTGTAATTATTCTAGTAATTGACATTTATTTAATTTGTTTTGGTGTCCTTACATAATGTTGAATAATTATACGTCTACACCAATGGTAAGTTCTATCACTATTTAAAATACATTATAGTATCACTGCTATGAATAAAATAAATTGGATACAACCAATTTTTATGAATTTAAAATTAATTATAGTATCACATGCAATATAGTATCGCTATTAGTTTCATCGTATAGTGGCACCAACTCCCTCCCCCAACCGAAAAAGACCAATAATCCGTCTCGCTAAATAATTAGATAGTTGTAAAAAGAGATTGGCTTAAAGTGCATGGCCATTTGTTCGGTTTAGTAATTGTAGGTTGCTAGTTTAATTTTTCAACTAGATCATCAAGATAAAAGATAGCAGGTATATAGAAACATCCAAAGGTTTGCTTTTACAAGTTATGATAAAAATTCACTCCTCCCTTATGACCTTGATAATATTTATTATCAAAAAGAAAAATGTGTGACTATGAGTTCACATAGACACCCACTAAACTTTATACATACCATAAAAATCGATATTTTACATAATCACCATTTGTATAATTACAACTACATATTTATTTGTGTAAACATAACATAACAACAAGAATTACTATTGGGTTTTGTTTGGAAAATCAAAATCAAATAAGAAATTGTAGTCTTTAGTTTTCCTTGTATTCAAAAGAAATGGAATAAAGAAGAAAAATCACACAAGCCACAAGCCTGATTCTGGCTTGGCTGGGCATGGTGTGTGCATGTGTGTGGGGTCTCAATACACACCTCAATGTTTTGTAAACAAACATTCATATATTCACAATAGATGAAATTTTAGTTCTCTCATATTCACATGTACTAGTGGTACCTACTTTTGGCTTAACCCATGTAGCTCAACTAGCTAGGTACCCCTCAAAATACTAAAGTATATAGCTCGATTATTAAACTTATTATTACTCTTTCATCAATTATGCCTTTTCCCTTGAGCCATGTCTATGTTAACCTACATTAATTATACAATAACTACATGAACATATGTCCTAA
The DNA here is from genome assembly GCA_963693085.1 of Alisma plantago-aquatica. Lineage (NCBI taxonomy): Eukaryota > Viridiplantae > Streptophyta > Magnoliopsida > Alismatales > Alismataceae > Alisma > Alisma plantago-aquatica. Next base: position 640,642,997 of record OY856412.1, read on the forward strand.
ACTTGAACCTTGGGTGTAGTTATGTATTTTGAGAAATATATACTATAAAGTCGATGGGAAAAAGGTTTTGATGCATTAACAACTAAGAATTAGTGTTAATATCATGATTAACTTCAGGGCACCTCTGAAGTTCCTTGTTGCAATCACATCACATCATTGACTGGGTTTAGAGTCCCTTAAGGATGTATTATTAACATGTTGCTATATGACTCAAACTTCTTAGAGAAGATTCTTATACTAATGAGTAGTCATTCCACTAATATGTTGCCTAGAGATAGAGAAAGAAATGCAAAGAGAATCAAGAATGATACAAAGCTTTGTACAATTTATCCAAAAGCTTGTTATCATGTTGAACCTAATTTTTGGGATGTCCATGTATTTAGATTGGGTTGCTAATGATAGTGAATAGTTTTCTAGTTTTAATGACATCCTCAACATGGGTTTTAAACCAAGGCCTAAGGAAGACCTTTCATTATCAATTTGATGAATTATGTTTGGTACTTATGTAGTTTTTAGATTTGATTCCACTAAATACTAGATCCCATGAAGGTATAGGTTTAATATCGATGCGAGTTTGATGCTTTTGTGAATTTCTACTCCTTATATTATCAATAGGTTTCGTGGTGTCACATTGGATGTATATTGTGAAAAGTATCTTGTTTACAATAAATAAATCAGACATGACTCCATGCATCAACTCAAATTTCAAACCTCTTTTATCTAAGCTCAAATTTCTTCCTCACAGGTAGACATAGATAACATGGTATGTTTCTTTGACCTCTAGGTAGAAATATATGTTCCAAACATGTAAATATATTTTGAGAATCTAATGCACCCATAGTTAAAATATATCTAGTTTTCCCACTATTTCCATTGTCTTATATGGTGAAACTCAAGAAATGAATTTTCCTTTATGTTCCATAACATTTTATCAAGAGCTTTCAAAAAGGACTTGTTTAAAAAATTATATAAATACATAAATTGCACACACAAATCAAAATTTCCTTTAATGTGCATTTCATGTAATACATCAACTTCCAATAATCTAAGAGTATCCTAATCAAGACACATGAACACCATTATCATATTAAACAAAGATTTAGCTTAATCATATGAAGTTCAAATATGTTTACATGATGTGTATTCAAATCTCTCAAGTATCTTTTTAGCATAGTTCTACTAATATAGAGAATAATGTCATACATGGACCTAGTGATTTCAATCACCAAAATCGCATCAGTGACATACTAATCACTCATCATAAAGCTTCCATATGATAAAGACTCTCTCATTTTCCACTTGAACATTTAATCAAAATGACTATTTTGTCTACCTAAATGCATAATATGATGTACCTATCATTGTGGTTTGGTACTAAATACACTCGTAATGATAATCAGAAATGAGGCCAAAAATTGAAACCACGATATCCAACTTTCAAGATATTTTCTATGGGCTTGATTCATAACATACATAAATTTTACTATATTACAAATATGGACTCTTTCCATCATACTAAAATACCATTTTCTATTTCCATATATATCTCCTCTTTATGATCACGATGTAAGGGAGTCAGATGTACATCTATTTTATGGAAAATAAGTTATAATTAGAAGTCAATGATATAGTGGTGCAAGAAAATGAAAATGTGTATCAAAATAGTAAATTTTCAATCTACATATACAGTAAACATTGAAGTCATATACCACTTTCATTAACCAACTATAGGATGATTCATATATAGAATCACCTAATATGGGTAATTTGGAGTGCTTTTTCAATACACTTTTTATTAATTAGAGGATGCGAGATACTACTAAAAGGAAGGGGTTTGCCAGATGAGTAGCTAGAATTACTTGAGTTGTGTGAGGTTATGAATTTGAATACTTCAACTCATTCAATAAAATAGAAATTATGACTATTCTTACATATATTTGGTGAATTCATAACTCTAATAATTGTTTTTATCGCTAAAGTATGTTTGCAATAGTGTAGTGATTCATTCATGTTGGTATCCCATATAGAAATAATTTCGTTTATGATAAGGAACGAAAATAAATGGATAAGGTAATATATTTCTAACTCAAGAAAGGCGTATAGGGGAAGCAACAAAAACTCATATATTGTACAGTGGCATGAGCCAGACTCCACAACTCCAGTATAAAGGGTTCCATGCCCCTAAGTACCCCAACATTAGCTTTGGAGGACTGAACTAAGTTATTGTAATTTACCACAAAAGGAGTAAGGATGGCACACACCATTTTCCCTTGAAGTCTATTGTTCCTCTTTCCCAGTAAGCGGTAGACAAGAGGGAGGAAAATCAAGCTGACATAGTTCTTAGTCTATGGTTACATCTAGATTTATCAAAAATCTACTTCACTACATTAGCAAGACCCAAAAGTGGGAGGCCTCTACATTCACACTTCAATGTTGTGCTTTTACAAATTTATAGGGAAAAGTTGAATTCAAAGAACAAGTGTGAGTGTGTTTCATTGTTATTATAGAGTAACTTACTAGTATATCAAAAACTAAACCTTTATTGCAAGAATTTTAAATGTCTATGCAAATGAGCATTCTTATTGATGAAAAACATTTTTTTGAAAGACCTCATTCCTCACTAATCAATCATTACTTCGTATCCTTCTCTTCCCATAGTCAATCTATTATTCTCTCCCTCTTTCCATACCACTTCAGCTAGGAATGGTGAATATTGCCCTAGGCATATGTTGGGGTCTAGTTGTTTCAGATACCATTTTGCTATGTCGTCTACAGCTCCATTCACCTCTCTCCCTATGAATTCCACCAAGCATTCTTGCAACCCTTTTATCTTCCTTGGAATGTTACCCACCACAACTTTGAATCTTATAGGTATTGTTTTTCCTCCATCAATTAACTGAACTACTATCAGGGAGTCCAATTGGATTACCACCTTGTCAAGATTTAAAATTCATGCCTAGATGATGGCTTTCTCATTGCATATGGTTCTCTTTATGTAGGATACATACCCTCAAGCCTCAATACCCCACCTTGAACCCATTCTCCCTTGTTATTTCTCACCAACCAGTTGTTAAATGATCGTTTCATGGGTTGGTTCATTGCAAGTATACACTAATGATATAAACTCTTCCTTCTATTCTCGTCCACTTTTTAGCTTCCAACTTTTCCTGATTAGGTTACTTGGCTTGAATCGTTGCTTCCTTGTTGTGTTCATCAATTCTTATTCATTGGGTATGATTAAATCAGAGATCTTGTTTCTACAATCTTGGAAAATATGATAATTCCTCACCTTCCATAACATCCAAAAACCTATCATAAATTTGGCTACTACTCCTTCTTCTTGGACTTTACTTGCCGACCCTATCTCTAACCACTCCTCTACCATGGTTACTCGTAAGAACTTTTTTGTATATTGATTTATGATTTTTTTCCATACTTACTGGATGGTTGGACAATCCCTTAAAACATATAGTATTTTCTATTCCGCATGTCCACACCTTGAACACCCTTCGTCCACAGTCATTGGCCTCATCTTCCTCAGAGCATTAGTTAGAATTCTATTATGTGACACCAGCCAAATGAAGGTCCCTATTATGTGGGATACTACAGTCCCTTATATGTGGTTCCAATTCCCCTCTATGGTTTGCAATTTCTGCATGATGAGTAACTAATAAGAGCTTCTAGTATAAAACTTCCCATGCTTCTCAGGTATCCATACCCACTCTTCTTCTCCATAGTGGTCGTGTGGAGTGGGCTTCCTAATAATATGGCTAATAGTCTCATCGAAGAACCACTCCCTCAGAAAACAAACATCCCATCCACATTCTCCTTAACCAAACTGGCCACTTTCATATCTTCAATGTCTTGAGGTATTGACTCCCCCCCAATAGGATAGGCTTCTTGCCTTATTGAGCCACCTATCATTCCATACATTCATCTCCCTTCCATTGTAGACTTCCTTGCCTGAATCTTCCTTCACTGATTGTAGTTTATTCACAATATTCCTCTACATTATCGACCCTTGAGTAGACATCCTTCCTCTTGAGTTCTACTTTTCTCTCATTACATGTACCCATTGAATATATCCAACCCTCATGTATCCCACGTCGATTTCATGAGGAGTGCTTCATTTTGTTCTTTGGCCGCCTTAATCCCTTAATTTCTCCTATCTTTAGGTGCGATCATTCTATTCCAGGATATTACATGAACACATGTCCCATCCTCCTTCCCTAACCATATAAACTTCCATATCAATTAGTCAACTCGATTGCATATAGAGACTAGAAGGACTACACTTTGCATAATGTAAGTGGTTGAAGAGATTAAGGTTACCTTAGCCAAGGTAATCCTCCCTGCAAGGGATAGCATTCTATTAGCCCATCCTCTAATCATCCTTTGTATCTTATTGACCATATTTGTATACATCTCCTTTGAATTTCTTCTGTGACCAATAAGAACTCCTACATGTCTTCCTGAACTTCCAACCTCATGGATACCTGTAGTGCAACACACCTGGAATCTGAGGCGTATTAGAGGAGAAGAAGATGTCAGATTTCTCCTTCAAAAGTTGTTGGCCAAAGGCTCCTTTTATCTTTTTTAGGCACTTCATCATCACTCAGGCTTGAGACCTTGAAGCTTCCCCAAATAGAATTATATCATCTACTAACTTGATATGAGATACTCCCATCTTCCCTCTAGCTACCTGAGTTTCTTGCCATCTTCCCTACATAACCTCCTTTTAAATTGCTTGACTCAATGTTTCCAGATACAACACAAAGATAAAAGATGAAAGGGGGTCTCATTTTTCAATTGGTAGTTATTCTAATAATTGACATTTATTAAATCTATTTCTATGTCTTTATATAATGTCGAGTAAATATATGGCTATACCAATGATAAGTTCTATCACCATTTAAAATGCATTATAGTATCACTCCTATGAATAAAATAAATTAGATACAACTAATCGTGATGAATTACCCTCCTCTAAACAACCTTAGATATTTCTTGATTCAAGACCACATTCAATTTGATGTCACTCATTACACACATTTTTTCAATGAAACTACACTATGTTTCACTTTTTTTTCTTTAGATCTTGTATCTATAATAAAAAAGTATGATGCAAATAACCAAGTACTTGAAAAGGTGGTGATCAATATTATATTTTTTATTAATTATTTGCAAAAATATCCTACATGGGATTTCCTTTGTAACATTGTGATTTATAAAATGGTAGCTCTAACTCTTTACTAAGTTACCCATTAATAAACAAATCTCATGTATTTATTATCTAAATATTTAATGCACTCATAAGTGATGCAACCCTATTTTAGGGCTTCATCTTGTGTCATATTGCATTTCAATCACATTTATACCTATTAGATTGCATGTTATTTCCCCTAATATGCATATTTGTATGAAATGCACTTATGGATATTATTTTCATGTTTTTTAGACATTTGGACCACGCTTGATGGAAGAGAGAGAGAGAGAGAGAGGAGTGATCCTAGAGTTTCTCTACCCATGGAGAAGCCTAAAGTGAAGTTTGAGGCTCCCTCAACCTACCCCTAGTAGACAAAGATCCATTGAAGTAAATATGTCCAAGAATGAACAAAGAATCAAGTCAAAGTGTTGCAACAGAGACCACCACGGTTGTGGTACCTCAAAACGGCTGTGATGGCTAATCCAAAGTCAACATAGTCAATTCTATTAGGTACAAATACATTTTTAATAATTTATCATGTTTTTATCCAAATCCAAATCCTCGTGCCACTCAGAATGACCATGCCACCTTGCACAGCCGTGTGATAGCTGATGCAAAATAGTTGTGGAGCCAAAAATAGGCAGAGTGATCCAAGCTATCCAAACCACCATGGTCGTGCTACCCTAGTCCCACCATGGTCGTGGTGACCACCACAGTCGTGCTACTTCATGTACAATTTTGACCAAGTTACTGTTATTTTCCCCATTTCTCACCACAGTCGTTCCACACAACCATGACCATTCTCACCCCTTCCTACCATGGCCGTGGTGACCACCACAGCCGTGCCACTCACAAAAACATAGCTGCTTTTTGTCTGCATTTCCCACTTTACCCTACGTGACCTATTGCTTCCCCCACACCTATATATACCTAGGTGGTGGCTGGAGGTTAAGGTTAGCCACCTTCCACCACCTCGTAGCTCCCTATTTTTGCATTCCACTCTATTTCCACCTCCATTCCATTCCATTTGACCATTTCCACCATCAAAACCCTAGTTTCTATGTGTTTTAGCCACTTCCCAGCATCATTCCTTGTCCTTCCACCTTGGAAGAAGGGGGAGGAAAACTTATAGTAGTTGAAGAGGGGGGATTCCTTCTACACAGATCTCCATGGCTTCTTCTACCTCCTTATGCTTTCTTTTTGTATTTTGCATTGATATGAGTAGCTAGACCCCTTGGGTGGGTTGTTTGAGGTCAAAAATGTTACTTCGATACCATGTTGGGGGAAAATGATATGTAAACATTGTAATTTCGTTTTAGAATGATTATGTTCTATTTCTATCTCACTCAACATGAATTTCTTTTTGGTTTGTGTTTGAAATCACATGGGAATTTAGGAAAATTGCTTGTATGTGTGAATTTTGGGATTTGCTACCCATCCTCCTACGTTCTAATCAATTCTCCTAACCCTAGTTGAGAGATCTAAATAGCTAGTTTAAATGCATTTAGTATGCTTAGCATGGAGCTTTCTCAAGGCTAGAATGTGGGTGATGGGAGGTCAAGGACCTCACTTCCACTCCCATTACTAATCTTAGCCCCTAATCATCCTATGATCATCTAACCTAGAAACCAAGGCTTGTTTAGACTCTAATTGAATTGCACCTAAACCCTAACTCAATTGTTAGGGACTAGTTCCCCTATACAAAAACCTAGCATATCCATGTCCAGTTAGTAGTTTAGGATAATTCATTAGACTCTAGCTTGTTGTTTGATTTGATAATCTAAATGAACTCATTATGTTCACATGGCACCCCCAATCTAACTGATAAGCGCATCCCCCAAACAGCTCACACATCCCTTAATTGATTTAAAACCATAATTGCCTTACTGCTTAGGTAGTGTTAGCTTAGTTAGCTCTTTACTTACTTAGTTAGCTTCTTGTTCTGTTTTAGCTTTATTCTTTCTAGTTTAGGTCTTTTCTTGCTAGTTTCCCCTGTTTGCTAGCTTAGTGTCGTGTAGACATTCTTCTTTCCTGCCTTAGTGTAGATTGCTCTTTTCTTGCCTTTCCTACTTGCCTTGTCTTTTCTTGTTCATCAGAACTAACTGTCTTGGGTAATTTAGGTTTTGTTCTTGGTTGCCTTCCTTTACTTGCTTGTTTGCTTTAAACCTTAGTTTAATCAACAAATAAACCTTTAAACCCTTCAACCCTAGACTTTGTAGTAGGAACCTAGCCCAAAAACTAACCTAGCTCTAGTGACCCCTTTTCTCCCTGTGGTTTGACCCTATACTTTCCACCCTCCTATACAATGACATGACCTCGTGTGCTTGTCGGTGTAGTGTTTTTAGTATAAGTGGGTGTGTAGGTTAAGGTCTTTATAAATTTTGAAAGTGAACCCACCATGTGTGTTTGTTCGCGGGGTTGTATCTATTCAAATTCCAATTGAGTAGTGTGCAACACCATTGGCATGGACGCACCAAGATTTCTGGTGATGTTGTCAGGGAGTAAAGGTGCTTGTCCTAGTTAGTTAGTTTTACTTTTATATTTTACTACCACCCTCATCATTGCTATTATTTATTCTTTATTCTTTGCAAGCTATTGTGCATATTGGTTTGGTAACTTGTTCTATTTTTTTTTGTTGTTCCTTGACCCACTTGGGGAAGACAAGATGGAAGGCCAAAATGCACCTCACAAGACACTTCAAGATTACTTCATGCCTAGCAACTATAAATCACCAATTTCTAGAAGAGTTGAGCAAATGCTAGGGTAGCAATTTTGCATCCCCTCATGTCTTCTTGAGCTGCAGTTCGCCTTATACGGCTTAGAAGATGAGAACCCCTACAAGTACTTAGACTCAATTCTTGAAGTATGCTCCACCTTCAGGACCCCGACGGCCAGTGATGACACAATCTGGTTGACCTTGTTCTCATTATCCCTCAAAGGCAAAGCCAAAGACTGGTATGATTCATGGAGGGACATAATGAGTTGGGAAGAATACTTTATTGAGGCAATTCTACTCTACAGCAAGGTTGACAAAAATGTGGCGTGCCATAGTGAGTTTTAGTCAAATGGGGCAGTGAGCAGTTTCACAATGCGTGGGAGATATTTAAGAGGATGTTGGGAGAATGCCCACATAATGAGATCCCTTTGTGGAAGCTAGCTCAGTCCTTTTACTCTGGTCTATCTCCAAAGAGCCAAATCTCAATAGATTCCGCTTGTGGAGGAGTTTTCATGGCTAGGAGACCTGAGGAGATATGGCCCATGTATGAGTAGTTGGTAGAAGGTTCAAGAATCCAAGCTTCTAGCATGATGAATGACGGTGGCCATGCCTTTGATATGACATCTCTGACTCATAATGACTCAAGCCCGCAAGTGATGAAGATTCTTGGTGACATGGTGAGCATCATGAAGAACCAAGTGACATGTGTACCTTGCGACTCGGTCAAATCTATTGAGTTCTATGGTGAAGAAAAGAAGACACCTCACTCGTATAGCTACCAGGAACCACAAAGTCCAAGATATAGCTCAAGGTTTGAGGTAGAGGTTCTCTCTAGGTTGAAGAGTGTTGATGACATACAAATGAAATCGACAAGGCTTGAGTAGAGGATAGAGCAGCTATCTTCCATAATTGCTCTCTAAGAAGAAAACTTGTCTTCAAAACCCATCTTGAGTTTCAATGAAGCAAGTGGACCAATGCCTTCTTCACAAGTTTTCTATAGTCCACCTCCCATTCAAGTGTAGCCCATATGCCACTTCCAAGGAAATCCTAAGCCTTATACTCCTCCTACCCTCCATCACCACAAATTTCTCAACAATTCACCTTCCAACCTCACTTATCCCCTCCACCTTAATTTGCACACCAAGTGTCACCTACACCTCCTCCACAGCTACAGCTAGCCCCCCCTCCACCATGAGCAAGGAAGTGTTGTGACAGTTCTAATGAGTGGGAAATCTCTTCAGAAGCCCGCGAGTCAAAGAAAGGTTGATAACGCAAACCAAAGGCAGACAAGTGGTGATATTGTGATTGGGATTGCCGAAGATGATTTTATGGCACCATACATTAATTTTGGGATAGAATGTGCCCCACCTCACACTCCATTTGTAGATCCCAACAACTAGAGTGTTCCATCTCATGTTGATTCATGCAAAGCCAAAGCAAGTGAGCCACCATTCATTGAAGAATTATATGAGACACCAGAAGTAAGGACGAGACAAAAGCACAACATTGACATTCTTGAGGTGTTTTGCCAAGTCACGGTCAATATTCCATCGTTGGATGCTATCAAGAAAATCCCATCATGTGCCAAGTTTATTAAGAAATTATTCACCGTGAAGAGAAGGTCTACTGGGAGAATACCAAAGAGAGTGAAGTTGACTAAACAAGTGAGCTCTATCAACCAACACTCACTTCCCGTGAAGAGGAAAGACTCAGGATCCCCACTCATACCTAGTTACATAGGGGGACATTGAATAGATAAATCCTTTCTTGATTTGGAGTCTAGTGTGAATTTGATGCCATACAATGTGTATGTGGAGGTGAGATTGGGCAAGTTGAATCTGACACATTGCACTCTCCAATTGGCAGATTGTACCATAAAAGTGCCTAGAGGAAGAATGGATGATGTTTTGGTGATGATAGACACAGAAAAGGGCGTCGTGTTACCGACGGACTTCATTGTTATTGATATGGAGTCAGAGGATAGGAAGAATCTCATTATCTTGGGAAGATTGTTCTTCTCTACAGCTGATGTAAAGATACATGTGTGCAGTGGCACAATGACAGTGACATGAAGATCAAGATCAACATGTACAAGATCCCAACCCGGAGAGCTCGAGATGAGGATATTGGACATGGATACTTTAAGAGTCTGACTGGTCATTTGAGAGAAAGGTCAGGATGGAAGAATTGATGATGATTTTTGTGATCAAAGGGATGAGGAACATAGGTTGAGTGCAAATGAGAGATGCAGTTATTGCAAGAGTGGGCACATGAGGATGTCAAATGGATGAATGAGTGAAGAATCTCTAAGAAGCCCAGCTAAAGGCATAAAACTCAGCGCTTGTGGGAGGTAACCCACCTAGGTTTGAGAATTTTTCACCCCACCTCTCATTTTTTATACTTTAGCATATTTTTACACATTTCTAAGAAAACACACACAAAAGTTTTTAATAGTTTTTGTTTAGTTTTAAGATGTGCAGGTGGAAATAGGTTGAAATGAGAAAAATTAGATGAAATTTTGATAAGTAATTCATGAAAAATAATTTTGGATTAAATATTTGATGTTTTAATGATATTCAAGTTGAATGAACTGGCACAGTCCTCACCATTGCCATAGTGACATGAAATGACCATGGTGGTACAGTCAAAATCAATAGAGAAATAAAAAAACTCGAGAACTGAAGAATAGTCCCAGAACGACTCGCACAACCTTGTAACCACCAAGGTAGCATGAATGTGTAGCCACCTAGTCAGATTGGCCGTGTGGGGTGCCATGGTCGTGCAGCAAGTGAGCCACTTTGTAACATCCCAGGATTTGAGGCCTCAAATAACATGATCTTAAAAGGAATGATTGGACTACCCATATCACCAAGGTGCACCTCCTTTTCTGGGAGCCCATCACTAAAGAACTCCATAGTTAAGCGTGCTCAGCTTGGAGTAGTACTAGGATGGGTGACCAGTCGGGAAGTTGATCCTGGCTTGCGCGTCAATGAGGACAAAGTGCGCAGTTAAGGCCAGTGGTGGTCTGTGGGGCCAGTCGTCATTCCTGAAACTCTACTAGAGCCTTGGGCAGTGGGCCCGTGCGTTACAAATGGTATCAGAGCCATAAACCCCTCCAGTAGGTGGGGCCCACATGGGCATGTGGCATGCCGGTCTTGAGCCGTGCAGTCCAGGCTAGTTGTAAAGGGCTATCCGTAGAGATGAGATGGAGCCACCCTTGCGCTGGTAGCCGTGGACGGGAGCAGGGTGTGCATGGGCCATTATGGGTCTGCACTGAAATGGGGTCAGATTATGAGGCCATATAGTTGAGACTTGACAAGGACGTCAAGAGTCTAAGTAGGGGAGAATGTAACATCCCAGGATTTGAGGCCTCAAATAACATGATCTTAAAAGGAATGATTGGACTACCCATATCACCAAGGTGCACCTCCTTTTTCGGGAGCCCATCACTAAAGAACTCCATAGTTAAGCATGCTCAGCTTGGAGTAGTACTAGGATGGGTGACCAGTCGGGAAGTTGATCCTGGCTTGCGCGTCAATGAGGACAAAGTGCGCAGTTAAGGCCAGTGGTGGTCTGTGGGGCCAGTCGTCATTACTGAAACTCTACTAGAGCCTTGGGCAGTGGGCCCGAGCATTACACACTTGGTCATGCCACACAACAAAACCATGTTGCATCCCATCTCCAGCACTAAAGTCAGCAATTTACAACATCTCCAAATAAGTTCTATTCACTTCTCCGCAAATAGCATGACGATTCTCCATGAACCGACGACCGTGCAACACCTCCAAACCATCCTTCCATCCTTGAATCACCAACAAATCACTGCCAATCCATCTCCAATTAATCCTCCATCATATCTACTATCTTAATCTCTAGATTCCATCCATTTTTTCCACAAATTCCCCCATTTCTCTCCAATCCGCCCCAACAACCCAGTTCTTTAGAGAAAACCTAAAATCTCACATTTCTCCACCAATTTTCGTCAAAGATGAAGCAAATGGCTAAGAAATCCATGGCTAAGACCAAGGATGTGATCTCCTATGGAATTTGGCCCAAGAATGTGTCATTTTCATCTCCGTCGGCACCTGTAGCCCTTCCACCACCATCGACATCGTCTGGCTTACAAGGAGAATCACCCCACATGGCTGTGTCGGTGGATCCCATGATGGAGTATTCCTCTAGATTACCTAGTAAAGGTGGGATAGTAGCTTGTTCATCAGTTTTGATAGCTCGGCCATCAATTTTGGTAGCTTGGCCATCAGTTTCAGTGACACATCCTTTGACGTCCACGACACGACAGCCACAGTCGAGAGCACGATAACGACTACTTATAGATGATGAAGATGAAACAATGTCTGATGCACAACAAGAGCATGCACCTGAAGCACATCATGAGGAAACACCTGAGGGTAAGAGAAAGAAGGTGAAGAAGCCAAAACACCCAGAGTGCCTGACACACCGAGTGATAGCCACTCGCTACGCTTGCCAGGAGACAATGGAGACTGCCGGTATCTTCAATTTTTTTAGGATATCTTAGAGCCCGTTGGGCTATTTGAGGTGTTGACAACAGTTCAGGAGACCTATGTGGATCTTACGCAATAGTTATTTACAACCCTATGGAAGGTCCCACAGGATGCCATTAGTGTCACTTTGGGGAATGGCACTTACCTTATAATTGCATCTTTTCTTAATGGCATTTTCACTCCTACCCCTGAGGTAGAAGAATTACTTGATCAAGGGAGAACAGATAGAGAAACCACTGTGAACTATACAACAATGTGGAAGAGGCTTACAAGGCAAAGTAGCATTGTGGAGGGAAAATAAAAGACAAGTCTAATTCACAATCCTGACTTAAGATACATTCAGAAGGTCTTTGTGAACACTATCTTTGCCTGGTATGATAATAAAGGTAGGTGTACCAAGAATGACCTCTTTGTATTGATATGGATGGTACAAGGCAAGCATGTAAACTTGGGGTCGCACATCATTGATCACATGAAGACAATCCCATCCAAGAGCAAGAATCCTTTTATTATAGGAGGGATTGTGACTTCCATTGCTTTGGCCCTAGAGTGTGATGTATCTGGCTACACCAAGGAAGAAGGAGGAAGCTCGTTGACTTACACTACTTGAATTTCTCATCTATGATTTCAGTGATTGATCAGAAGATTTTCTACCAGGTAAACCCTCATTATGCAAGGGTTTCACTAGAGATCCCCTGCCATGCCAAACCTCTCCTAGAGGGATGTGGTCCATCTTCAGATTTTTAGACATCTTGAGGAGGTGGGAAGAGGAGAACCCTAGAGACACATGGTAGCAATAGCCCAGAGATGTGCCTGAAGGACTTGATGAGTCACATGAAGCTGCCAAGAGGAAGAGGATAGTAGATGACTGAGAGACGTGCAGGATGAGGTGACGTGAGGCGGAGACATCACAACAGCCACTACAACCCACAAAAAATGCATATGACATGTTACTAGTACAGAACCGACCTTTAGTGTCAGTTATTTAAGGCCTTTGGCATCGGTTTCAAAGCAACACCCAAGTGGGCACCGCTAAAAGTCAAAACCTTCAGCGTCGGTTTTAACACCGACCCCATAACCCTTGCCGCCACCAAAAATTTGCCAGCAAGGGCATATTAGGCGTCGGTTATTTAATAAAACCGACACTATATCCAGGTCAAAGACGTCAACATTTCACAAAAACTGACATTATAACCCTTCCCGCCACCAATAAAACGCACCAGTAAGGGCACCATCGGCATCGATTTTTATATATAACTGACAATATATTCAGCTAAAGACGTCATTTTTATACTAATAACTGACGCCATATCCCTCGTGCCATGAAGACCCCACAACGGTCGTGCTTCCCAGTATGACCGTGGTACCTAGCCACATAGACGTCGGTTTTTTGCTAATAACCGACGATGTATGTCTTTGTTGTCGGTTTTATACTAATAATTGACACCTATGTTCTGATTTTTTTTCTTATCAATTTGTAGGCCTGTTGTATGGTTGGTCAATAGGATGCAGAACCTGCAGTTCAGTTCTGAACTACAGTTTTATAGCATCCATTGATATCAGCCAATAACAGGCCACAAACCTATAAAATTAACAATATGGACAACAATTTATGATCACACGCATGTATAAGCACATTTAATTCATATTATTTTTCATCACACACATGTAGAAACCAGTAGTTCCATTTAAAATTTCCTCCATTTTCACACACATTTAGAAACCTACAGTTCCATTCATTTCATCGCTTTTCACATTCAGACACATGTAGAAACATTCATGTATTGATCATCTTTACATTCACACATATGACAATTCATAAAAATTCATTCACATTCACACAAAAATAATTCTGAGAACAAGGTTTATAAATATCATTCTTTATTCATCATCGTCGTTATCGCCATCAGTATCCCAATCATATTTAAAAATTCCCACTACTTGTAGGGCTTTTTCCAATTGTTCTCTTACATCATTTTAGCCTTCCATCATATAGGGAGTATGTACATCTAATAACTTTTGACCTGTAGTGAAGTCAGTTTTAAACACCTGCAAAGAGAATGAAGTATACGTATAATTAATAATATATAATAATATTGATATATTTCATATTATCTAATGAGACTATATATAATACCTTATGTATGGTATCGATTTCCATTGCGGCATGTTTGATAATTAGGTCCATAAATCGCATCACATAGTATGCATATGCTCAGTTGTTGTCTTGTGTAGCACACTATAAATTGAAACATACAAAATATTCAAAAATATAAATAAGCACAGTTCACATAAATAATATATACATTGGAGTCGGGAAATCACTTTCACATTCTCCCAAATTAGTGGATGTTTCTTTTTCTTGGGGACCTTTCCTCCAGCTTTTTTGAACTCGTGTAAAGCCCTACATGTTAATGTAACACATTAAATTGCATAATCAAATAGTAATGTAATAACAGATGTTAACAAATATAAAAATATGAAATATTTCTCACGGGAATAATGGCCTTTTCATTGTGTGTCCATAAAATATATTAAATTCCTTCCCCGCAGGATCTAGATAAGAGACAATGAACATCTTGGGGACAATAAATAGTAACTCCCAATGCCTATCACTAAAGGTAAGAAAGTTAAAAATTAATAACTCAAAATCCACAATAAAAATGTAATTTTCTTAAGTCCAAATTATAAGCAAAGTAAACTTACTCAACATTGAATGGAGCTATTATCACCGTCTTCTTTTTTTACCAAAATATTTAAAAGCAGTAGAGCAATATGAAGTAACTGATGAAGGGTCTTTATCTAGAAGAGTAATCAAAGATGGAACCAAAAATCCCACATGGGAAATGAAAAATCTGTATATATCGTGTGTAAGTGGCTGCAAAACATGTATTACGTATGCATTAATATATAAGAAACCAGATCACTGTATATAGAACAAGGTATATGGATGTATAAACAAGATCTCACCATATCCATAGCTCTATCATAGATGTATTTAGCCAATCATAACAAAACAACTGCAAAATATCTTGTATAAATAGATTGTTATCGTATGATTGACCTGCTGCATCCTCCAGAATAGAAACATTTATAGGGCAATTTGGATCATGTTCGCCTATCCATACTGTCATACCCCTACAATTAGGACCTAAGAAGGCGTGTAGGTCCCTTGGAAGCCATCTTGGTACTTCAGGAGGTGGAGATGGAGGCTGCAATGTAGCGGGTGTCTTCCTTTTGACCTGTATATATAATTTCATATCAATTGACTCATATATACACACTAACAAATTAATGTAATGTAAATTTACCATATAATATTAGTATAGACGACATCTGCTTTGGACCACAATATCACTCTGCCTTCTGCCTCACCAAGTGTTTCAGAATCTGGGTGGGCATATGGCAATGGAAGATCCCTCCAATTGCGGAGTACATGTATCAGGCTCACACGAATCGCACCATCTGGTACTGGAGTCCCATGAAACATGTCCCTTGGAAGGGGTGGGTAAGCCTCGACCTCTGCAATGATATATTCTTGAATTTTTAGATGACATGGCTTCAACCCCTACAAATTTATGAAAAGAATGTCATATACATATATACATAAACATATCATCTTGAAAAGACTAGCTACTATGTCATAAAAATACTTTCAGTAGACGTGCTAGGTGGGTACATGATTACTCCCACCTCTACATAAGGAGAAGAGCAACACTCCATAGGTACTGTCTGAAGTGGCAGTCTGAGACGCTTGCCACTTCACCATTGTTTCTTGTATTCTCTTATTAATTAACTCATCTACCTATACATCGACAAAAGAAACACTGGCTTTTGATTATTGAATTCCCTTTCATAATAACATTCTAAAAAAATAGGTTGCCTCAACATTTGATAATCCCGCTTTTGGGACAGGTTTGCGCTGTGATGGCCCAAAGATTAGGTCTTAAATATTTCAACATGCACATTAGGTCACATTTCATTTGGATTAGTTAATCAAGAGAGAATGTGTAACATCCTAGGATTTGAGGCTTCGGATAAAATACTCTAAAAAGGAATGATTGGACTACTCATATCACCAAGGTGCACCTCCTTTTCCAAGATCCCATCACTAAAGAACTCCATAGTTAAGCGTGCTCAGCTTGAAGTAGTACTAGGATGGGTGACCAGTCGGGAAGTTGATCCGGGCTTGCGCGTTAGTGAGGACAAAGTGTGCAGTTAAGGCTAGTGGTGGTCTGTTGGGTCAGTCGTCTTTCCTGAAACTCTACTAGAGCCTAGGTCAGTGGTCCCCAGGCATTACAAATGGTATCAGAGCCAATTCCCCTCCAGTAGGTGGGGCCCACATGGGCATGTGACATGTCAGTCTTGAGCCGTGCGGTCTAGGCATGTAGGAAAGGGTTGTCCATCGTTGACGTAGCCACCCTTGCACTGGTATTCCGTGATCAGGAGCTGGGTGTCCATGCGCCATTATGGGTCTGCACTAAAATGGGGAAGAGATTATGAGGCCTTATAGTTTATCCTTGACGAAGACGTCAAGAGTCTAAGTGGAGGAGATTGTAACATCCTTAGATTTGAGGCCTTGGATAAAACACTCTTAAAAGGAATGATTGGACTACTCATATCACCAAGGTGCACCTCCTTTTTCGAGATCCCATCACTAAAGAACTCCATAGTTAAGCGTGCTCAACTTGGAGTAGTACTAGGATGGGTGACCGGTCGAGAAGTTGATTCTGGCTTGCGCGTCAGTGAGGACAAAGTGCACAGTTAAGGCTAGTGGTGGTCTGTGGGGCCAGTCGTCATTCCTGAAACTCTACTAGAGAGTAGGGCAGTGGGCCCCGGGTGTGACACAAAGCAAACATTATCATCATCAATCTGTATCATACAATATGGATTCACTACACAAAATCAGCCACCACAGTCGTGCTACCCAGCACGGTCGTGCTACCACCATGGTCGTGCTACCACCATGGTCGTGATGCCCAGCATGGCCGTGCCAATGAATGAAGCATCACCAGTGTCAGTTTCACTCCTAAGGTCTCAGATAAGTAAATGATACGTGATGTGGAGGCCATGGTTGTTCGATAATAGTGCTCATTAAGAGGGATCTTATTACATACCTTATCGTGGGACAAGATGTGGTTACTCCGACCACCGGAACCAATATTCACGACGCCTCAAGCTGCAGTAGACACCGGATGGTTTCATCGTTGTACAAGGATTTTATCCTCGTTTATCAGGAGGAGAAGCATAGTTAGGGTAGGTGACACCAGAAAGGAGACAGTCGGGGAAGGAAGGGAGGAGGAAAGAGGTTGTTATCTACCTCTTTATGCACATCGGAAACACTGGGAATGGGTGAGACATGAGAAGAGAAATGTAACGAGTAGACGAGCGGTAGGTCCATGCTCCTTGCGGCGGTAGCAGGCGGTGGTAGACGGTGGCGACAGCAGATGGCGACGGGCGGTGAGCAAATCGCCAGAGACCTAGCGACGCTGGTGAAATCATGATGAAACAGAGAATGGGGAAGCTATTAAGTTAACCATCGTCATCGATTGCTTCAGAAACTAATACCTAAGATCCAAAAGCATCAGTCACTAAAACAACTGACACATATGTTCAATCATAGTCATCAGTTTCAACTAGAAAAACTGACGTCTATCTACATATGCTGACAAAAAAAATGTTCTTGAATTACGACCATATTCGTCGGTTGCCATAAAAAACCGACGCCAATTGGACAATTTGGGGGGTAAAACTTTTTGCACGGACAACGCGAGAACACACATCAGTGTCGGTTATTGTAAGAAAACTGACGACAAAAATGGGGCTGATTTCTGTCTGGTGAAAAATCTTTAGTCGTCGGTTATTTGGTAAACAACCGATGACATATGTGAAATTTTGGAGGTAATTTTTTTGCACTGGAAAAATTGGATTTGGCGGGTGGTTTTAGGCATCGGTTTCTTAATAAGAAACTGACGCTAAATTAAAAGTGATACCCGTGTATGGCCAGTCTTCACATATAGATGTCAGTTTGTATTTTCACCAAGGAAAGAGGAAGCTCGTTGACTTGCACTAGTTGACTTGCTCATCTATGATTTCAATGATTGATCACAATATTTTCTACCAGGTAAACCCTCATTATGCAAGGGTTTCACTAGAGATCCCCTACCATGCCACACCTCTGCTAGAGGGATGTGGTCCATCTTTGGATTTTTTGACATCTTGAGGAGGTGGGAAGAGAAGCACCCTAGAGACACATGGTAGCAATAGCCCAGAGATCTTCCTGAAGGACTCGAAGAGTCACAGGAAGCTGCCAAGAGGAAGAGGATAGTAGAGGACTGAGAGACGTGCAAGATGAGGCGATGTGAGGCAGAGACATCACAATAGCCACTACATCCCACAATGAATGCATATGACATGTACATCCACTATACATGCACAGCTGGTGAGCATCTAGAGCACACATGACAACATACTGAAAACCCAGGAGGGCATTTTGAGGGCACATGAGGTTTCCAGCATACCCAGGATGCTATATGGTTAGACCATCAATAGAAGCATTATTAGGTAAACCACTTGTATCAGTTTCAGCATGCTCAGGCCCAGAGAAATCCCCAGTGGGGGGAAGATTGGTGGAGCGTATTGTTAGCATATCATGATAACTACTCACCTCCACAATCTGACTACTAGGGTTCCTACTACCAACATCCTCCACCATAGGGAGGACCACCACCGGAGCCACCACAATGGTCATCTTCCCTATCACTCCTATACTTTAGTGTTATGCTGAGGACAACATGATTCAAATGTTGGGGGTGGTAGGCAATATTCCCTTTTTCCCATTTCACACTTTTTGCATTTCACCTACTATTTAGTTTTGTTTTGTTTCTCTTTCTATCTAGATTATATTTTACATGCTTTGCGTGCTTTCATGTCATGTAGTTTACTTTTTGTCAATTTTTGCATAATTTCCAAAATTTTGCTTTTTTTCATGCATTCCATATCATGTAGATTTTTATATTTTTTATGTTTTATGTAGATTTTGCTTATTTCCTACTTTATGTTCAATAATATAGGATTATATGTGATTGAAGGAAACTAGGTACCGTTTTGGCCAATTTTTCCTATGTTTAGAACTTCTTGCCTAAAAAATGTGTTTTGACCCAATCTCTACTTTTTGGATTGAAAATAATGACCTTTGACAAATTCAAGTGAAGTATCATGGTCTATTGCTAAATGGCCTCATTTTTTACTTTTTACATGTATATCACCTCTCTTATGGTTGTGAATTGTTTGGTTGAATTGTGATTGAATCAAGCCGCAAATGCTTAGAGTTTTTTAGAATCTCATGACAAAAATGTGGTTGTAATATTACTCATTCATGTAGTGTGTCATTGCTTGATGAAATTGTTGGAATAATTTTTATGAAGGAGATCTCATGATGATTTCCACACTATTAACCCCTTGGACATGGCATTTCTTCCACCATCTACTTACCTCTCCGCCTCATGAAAGGATGTCAAAGTGCACATATCAGTCGTGGCCACCTCCAAAAGTTTGGGGTGGCCACATCTATATCCCCCACTTCACTCTCATGATCATGTGCCATGTCTACACCAAGGAAAAAGAAAAAGAAAAAAATGCAAACAGAAAAATAAGAGATGCTCCTATTTAAGAGCATCTAAATAAAGAAAAGATGAGTGTGTAAAAGCACTCTAAATTCTTACCACAACCCTTCTTCCCTTTGCTTGCCCATGCAGCTAGGAAATGTCAAACCTAGATCATTTTGCCCTTTTTCACAGACACGTGGGTTACTTAGTGTGGATGGACATATGAGATTGAATGCATGAATGTAAAATAGAAAAATTAATCATTTTTTACCTTTTCTACCATGAAACAGTTTACATGGAGTGATACGATAGCCATATGGATTGATTATGTTTTCTATGATCTATATTTGAAGTTTGTAGGATCAGTGCTCTAATCATGATTGGTTTGTGAAAGAGGAGAGAAGAGAAGTGTAATGCATGTACTTAGTCATCATTGGGCCCATTTAGTCGATATTCACTTAATTCGTTGCAGTTGTCATTTCTTTATTGTGAAAAAAATTCTAGAGAGATTGAATTGGAGCATACTTGAGGACAAGTATGTTTTAAGTCTGGCGTGGTGATGCAACCCTATTTTAGGGCTTCATCTTGTGTCATATTGTATTTCAATCACATCTATACCTATTAGATTGCATGTTATTTCCCCTAATATGCATATTGGTATAAAATGCACTTATGGACATTATTTGCATGTTTTTCAGGCATTTGGATCGTGCTTGATGGAAGAGAGAGAGAAGGAGTGATCCTAGGGTTTCTCTACCCTTGGAGAAGCCTAAAGTGAAGTTATAGGCTCCCTCATCCTACCACTAGTGGAGAGAATTCCATTGAAGCAAAGATGTCCCAAAATGAACAAAGAATCAAGTCAAAGTGTTGCACAAGAGACCACCACATACATGGTACCTCAGAACAGCTATGTTGGCTCATCCAAAGTCAATAGAGTCACATTAAAGCAAAGAAAGAATCACCACAGTCGTGCCACTCAGAATGGTCATGGTGGACTGACCCAGAACGGATGTGCCACCTTGCACGGCTGTGTGATAGTTGAAGCAAAATGGTTGTGGATCCAAGAACAAGCAGAGTGACCCAAACCACTACGGTCGTGGTGACCGCCATGGTCGTGCTACCCTAACCCCACCATGGCCATGGTGACCACCGCGGCTATTCTACTTCATGTACAATTTTTACCAAGTTACTATGATTTTTCCCCATTTCTCATCACAGTCGTTCCACACCACCACAATCATTCTTACCCCTTCCCACCATGGCCGTGGTAACCACCACAGTTGTGCCACTCAAAAAAACCTAGCAACTTTTGCACTGCATTTCCCACTTTACCCCTACTTGACCTATTGTTTCCCCCACACCTATATATACCTAGGTGGTGGTTGGAGGCCAAGGTTAGCTACATTCCACCACCTCCTAGCTCCTCATTTTCACATTCCACTCCATTTCACCATTTCTACCACCAAAACCCTAGTTTCTAGGTTTTTTAGCCACTTCAGACCATCATTCCATGCCCATACACCTTGGAGGAAGGGGGAGGACGACTTGCAGCACCCGAACAGGGGGAGTCCTCCATCTACACTGAGCTCCATGGATTCTTCTACCGCCTTCTCCATTCTTTTTGTATTTATCATTGCTAGGAGTAGCTAGGCCCCTAGGGTGGGCTGTTTGGGTCAAAAATGTTACTTTGATACCATGTTGGTGGAAAATGATATGTAAATAGTGTAATTTCATTTATTAATGATTATGTTCTAGTTCTATCTCACTCTCGAAGAATTTATTCTTGGTTTGTGCTTGAAATCACCAAGGACATTAGGGAAATTGTTTATATTTGTGAATTTGGGATTTGCTCCTAGGTCTAATTCATGGATCCCTAGCTAGCTACACATCCTCCTACATGCTAATCAATTCTCCAAACCCTAGTTGACAAATCTAAGTAGCTAGTTTAGATGAATTTAGTATGCTTAGCATGGAGCTTTCTTAAGTCTAGAATTTGGGTGATGGGAGGTCTAGGACCTCACTTCCACTCCCATAACTAGTCTCATCCCCTAATCATACTAAGATCATCTAACCTAGAAACCTAGGCTTGTTTAGACTCTAATTGAATAACACCTAAACCCTAACCCAATTGAGCCTTGCAAGGGTAGTGGGGGTGTTAGGGACTAGTTCCCCTATACACAACCTAGCATATCCATGGCAAGTTAGTAGTTTAGGATAATTCATTATACTCTAGCTTGCTGTTTGGTTTGATAATATAAATGAAATCATTATGTTCACATGTCACCCCCAACCTAATTGATAAGTTCATTCCCCAAATAGCCCACCTATCCCTTAACTGATTTAAAACCCTAATTGCCATCTTGCTTAGCTAGTGTTAGCTTAGTTAGCTCTTTATTTCCTTAGTTACACTACAAAAAATTTGGCCTTTGTTGAAGAACATTTGGGAGGAACCAAAAATCGTGAATAATGATGCCTATTTGTGAGGGCTCATCCTTAAAATATGGGATCAAATCCCTCAACCGTGTTTTTAACATCCTTAGACCTTTTATGTGAACAATAATCCCTCACAAATGCATTACTCACTAATCACCTCGTGAAAAATACCATGCCAAATGTTTCCCTCCATCTCATAACCCTTCCCTCCATTCTAAAACACAACATTTGTTAATAAAAAAACCCTCCCCCCTCATTCCTCTGTGCGAGAATTGTTTCATCGCTCTATGCTTTCCCCTCTCACGTCATGAGTGTCTCCCTCTCGCACCGTGCACATTCGGCCAATCCTCCCCTCTCCGCCCTCTGTTGCTCTGTGCGCAAGCCCTCGGCCGGCACTTCAACGCCCTTGCTCGCAAGCCCGGCGCCCTCAGGTCAATTCCTCCCAAACACCGCTGAAGCGAGCCTACAACCAATATCGTCTCAAGCGAGCCTCGAGTAGGAACGCCGATGTGGTTGATCTCCGACAAATTGAAGGTACTGACACAATCTCGGGTCAATTCTTCTTTGTCCTTCCCCACTTCTTCATTATCGCAACTTTCTCTGTCTAGAACTAGGAGCTCTTGAACTGTGCATGTATCCATTGGTGGCCGGCCACCCTCTTTCTCATACTTCTGCCCTCTTTCTCATACTTTCACAACCATTTTTGTAATTTATCATTACCCATTGCAACGTGTGGAAAAGGATGATGTTGATCAAGACTTCGTTGATTTAATTTTTCTTCTTTCAGTTCCACTTCTCCATCAATTGCATCTCCATGTTCTAGGTCTATTCAAGGATGACATAGTCCTTCTATTTCCTTAAATCATTAATGTCTTGAACCCATTTGATGTAATGTCAAAGACATCTATATCATATTAGATGTATTGCCTTGAAGTTGTTTGATGAAATCCCATATTGTCCTAGTTACTGTTCTAAGTTGTTGGATAATTTTATATGAAGTAGATATGCAAAAGGGAGCCTATGAGCTTTTGGGTCTCATTGGCAATAGCTTCTTCAGTTGATTATAGTCTTTTATTCTTAGATGGCTTCTTTCCCATGTCTTGCTTCTTTGATGCAGTCTTCTCAAGATTAGAAGAAGGGGTTTTAACTTGCTCAACCTTAATTGTTTTTGGTTGATGGTTAGAAATTGAGGCACTCTCTTATTGATCTTAAGCAATTGTAGAACATTTCCTAACTTTAAAGTGGCCATCATAACAATTTCTTGACCAGCTGGGTCCATTTCTATTTTAGATAGAATTATTCGACCTGGGTTCTTTATAAGATGAAATAGATTCCTAAGCTATTGATTGATCATTTTAAGGTGTTTTTGTAGATAAGATATGTACCTAGCCACCTAGTAATGCTTCCTATTTGATCTTGCATCATGTGTAATATGTTGTTGTTTTTAATAGTACATTTGTTTAGCTTGTCATTATTCTAAACTCGTCATTTTGTATAGGAAAACATGTCATGCATAATAGTTATCTTTGTCTAGTTCCGACTCTAGTTTTAGAATTTGTTCTTATTGTGTTGGAAGTTAGTGTTACAAAGTAAAATAGATGGTCCACTACCTCTCCCAATGCTAGGTGGTTTATAGTGTATATTGTTAGGACAAATTTAGAATATGAGGGTTATCTACCATAGACTTGTTGCCATAGGAAAAGCACAGATGATTCAATATCTTTTTAGTTGATATAGAAGATGTTTTCTACTGATACATCTTGGTTGTCTTCCTCTTTATGGGGTGTATATGTATTTGTTGGATCTATGTCCTCTTTCCCACAAGTAACATAGTTCATTATAGTCACCACATTAATGATTTGCTTAACATGGTTTTCTTTACAAAGGCAGACATATGTGGCAATCTTGTCGAGCTTAGTTGTAAGGGATTTTAGGGCTTTGCAATTAAAAGTGTCGCCCATGGTAGAAACATTCCCATACGGTCCTCTTTCATATTTCTAACCCGCTTACAGAGCATCCATATTGTTTATGACTTCCTTGGACCCCTCTAAGTTGTACCCCATGTAGTCACACCTTGATATGCATTTATAAACTTCCTCTATTTTTGCTTGAGTCCATTGAGGACGGTAGTAACTAGGCCCCTCTAAGAATATTTCCTCTTTACATGCAAATTCATATGTTCCCCAATTTGTTTCTAAATCACAGAAAAATCTAAGTAAAATATCCTATAAATCAATATCCAAGTACTATATGATCTATTTTTATAAAAATACCACAACATATACAAAATACACAAAGATAAGAATGCATGTTCATCTCTTGCAAGTACAATTAGAAATCGATCATGTCATACACCCATAAAATAGAGATTTTGTTGTTATCATTTTTTGGTAAGAATATCACATAGATGTGGGATATGAAGGTACTCTAGAAACAAAATAAAAATAGAGATCATGCAAACTCTTGAAGTAACTGAAACAAGATTTAAATATTTAAATGCCTTTCAGAGATAGAATAAGTAAGTATTTTTATCCCTATATTTAGTCTGTCTGATCTTGACATGTTGCTTACACATCATATCATTAAGGAGTATGTCTCATTGTGCTCTCTCGGCAAGTAATTGTGATGAATTAGTATATTTGCATTTCTATGCTAAGAGAAATCTTTCTTATATCTCTGTCATTGCTTTATATAATCACGAAATATATTTTGTTTCACTGGGTCAAATGATGTCTAATGTTTTTCAGGTTATAGTGTAGTAGTAACTGTAGAGCATCTAAATCAGGGTGGTTGTTCTATAGATGTTTAATGAAGTCAGTGTAAGAAGGATGCTTGGTCTATAAGAGTTTGTAATGAAAAGGTTTGGGACCCCAAGAGGTAATCTCATTACTGAGGGATATAGGGGAGTGGTTAGACGTAGGTCTATGACGTGTCATAACTTGTGAGAGGGGGAACTTCGCATCCTACTATTGTGAACAAAGGAATATATCTAGTATAGCTCAGATGTGACCTCAGCCATGTGAAGTTAGTATTCATTGGGGAGTGGCCTACTTCTAGGTCTTCTTATATGAATGAACCAAACCATCTATTGACGTGTATTTTACTACGCGCTAAAACGCAAGTATACGCGTCGAGTAATATAGGCCTTGTGAGGCCCGAGTCGAACTCAGGGATACGTGAATTATTGGAGACTTCTACTAACTAATCGCAATCAGCTAGACCGATTAACAAAGTAGGGTTTTGTGTTCAAATTAAAAAGAAAATAAAAATCAAACAAAGAAAACAATCGATTAAAGGTTAATTTAATCAATTCAAAGGGATATCTTTAGGATGGCGGTTTCACCGCGGGTCAACATTGTATTAAGTTTCATATAATTACTCACACTTCTCTCTCTATCCGGGTAGTGGCCTGAAAACAGAATTACCCACTGTCGTGGTGTAATTCACTACTTAGATTTAGGTTGATTCCACCGTCGTAGTAATCATTCCCCTAAACTAAGTGCAGTATAAATGGTCTCTCAGTTCCCACCATTAATTTTACAACTCCTTTGTCAAGGGTTTTATTGATTAATGTAGAATTCATCTCTTTTCAACCGTTAATCCTTCTGTCGAAGTGATTAAGGGTGTTAAATTATTATTATGGTGATCAAGCATAACAATAGAAATGGAGAAAACGAATTTATACCACGGATTTGAGAGAAAAATATGAATTATTAATATAAAAATGTCATACAATGCATTCCCGGGCTACTCCCGGTCCTAAAGATTGAGGGTTTTAGCCTCTCATGTTCATCTCACATGAATACATGGTAGAAATTGGGGAATTCATAAGAAAAACGGGAAATAAATGGGAAAACCCCTGAACGGAGAAGAACCGGTGGATCCTTGGCATAGAACACGAGCTTCCCCCGCCTGTCGGTGGTGGAAATCGTCTTCGGCAGCGTCCGAATCACCCGGGATGAGCTTCTCGGCCTCCGTTCTCCTTTCTCTCCTCCTCGGCACTTGTGCAATCCAAAAATGAGATCCTCCCGTCTGGGCGGCCGTCATTAGGTATAAGTCCCTAATTAGGTCGTCAAATAACAACAGCCGTCCGATCGAGATCAAAACAGATCCAACGCATATCTGTCGGCGTCGATACCATCGACGCGGGTCGATGGTATCGACCCGGCGGATTAGCGGCAGCTTTCCTTTCTTTTGTTCTGAGCGCCTGTGGTGATGTTGATACCATCGACTTGGGTGTCGATGGTATCGACGCCTTTAGCATCGGTTGTTGTCGTTTAGCGATGTTGTAGCTCCTCTTGTGTCGATGGCATCGACTTGGGTCGATGGTATCGACAGTTTCCTCGCCAGCAACTTGAAGGGATCTCGATACCATCGACTTAGGTGTCGATGGTATCGACTCTGTATTGCTTTTCTCGTCTGACAACCTGTGGCTTGGTCGATGGTATCGACTTCCGTCGATGGTATCGACGGAAGCAGATACTTGTTTTTCCTGAAATTTCACAACAAGACCAAGTAAATCCACACAATCTATAATAAGATGATAAATAATGCTCAAAATAGTAAAACAAAGGGAATTTGATATAAAATGATGGCAAAGACCAAATAAAGTGAATTATGCAATAATATCCATAAAAATGAGTAATTAAGGCACAAAACACATATGAAATAGGTCTCTAAATGCGACTCAAAATCATCGCATCAAACTCCCCTAAGCTTAAACATTGCTCGCCCTCGAGCAACTAATCCTTAGAATAGGATTGCAGATGTCAACTAACAATCAACACATCACCCCACATCCCACATGACTCCCACTGGACATTCTCAAACCGGCCTTTCCTAATCACAGAACAGTAATTACCCTACAGGCGACAATAATCATCAATAAAAGAAATTATCCTTCAAACCGATGAACACTATCACATAAGGCAGTTAACATAATAAAATTTGCCGATTCAGCATTAGTGCATCTTGTGATCGCCTACACTACGTTGCTCGCCCTAACTACCATCTACATGGAAGCAGTTCTCCTTTTAAACATGAGTGAGGAGAAAATCACGGTGGCCTACCAATCCGAGCAACGGGTGGATGGAATGGGTGGTTCATGGAAGAATTTGGAAGTATTACACAGTTTCAAAATGCATAAAACAAAATGTCCTAAATGATGCAAATGCACATTGAAAATGCCCTAATGCTTAAAATTAGGTGGAATGATGCATGCACTAACCTTCCACCTCAAAAAGAGATAGAAATCTAATTAAGCCACATCATGTACTCAGTTTCCTTGTTATGCAAGTGATATCATGCTCCTTTCTCCCTCTTATTCCATTTCCTTCTAATTTTTTTTTTCTTCAGATTTTCAGAATTTTTTTCTTAGCCCACATATCCATAATTGCTTAAAGATACATGTGTTAGGCTATTTTCATCATGATTGGAAATCTTTGTACTATTTCGAGGGTATGGAACAATTTAGATCACTTTTCAAGACAACTGAGGTACATGGTGTACTTATGCATGAAAATCATGAAAGTTATGAGTGCAACTACATGACATGCACCTAAAGGTAATGTGCATGAATCACTATACTTTTTTTTTCTTTTTCATTTTATGCAAAAAGTATGAAAATAACAATGCAAATCCTATCTACATGCTATGCACGCAAGAAGGAATTAAAACTGTACTTTACTTCCAATTCTTTGGTGGATTAAAAAAAATATCAAGTGGAATGATCACAAGATTAAGTTACTGAACCTTAGAAAAATATCATGTGTCCCTCCTTACTGACATGTGTAGTAGTTCAAAGGGTTCTTTCTCGTATATCCAATTAAGGTCTCATTACCATTTGATTAGGTTAGGCTCAAACAACCGTTACTATCCACTTTTCATGAGTCAATGGGGGTGTAGGTGTGACATATTGCTTCAAAGTTGACATAATCAATCATTTTCATAGGACAAGTTTCCCAAGGACAACCAAGTTAAGCTATCCAAAAGACCCAGAAATTTTGAAATTCCCTTAAATTTCCCATGAAAAAGCAAGATGACAATTTTTAAGACATCCACAATTACACTAGATAGATGTGGATCCTAAACAAATTAAAATTGCAAGAACAAATTAAAGCAAAAACTAAAAACAACTAAAGAAAAGATAAAAGATAGAGCTGTTCCAGCCACCCCCCTAAGCTTGAATTCGACTATGGCCTCATAGTCAAAAACCAACTTAAGGGTGGAACAGTGATACCCTGATCAATCTTGCGGAGGCGGTGGTGGGTATTGCGGTGCCGTAGGATCCCAAGACGGGTACTCCCCCTGGAAGCTTGGATCATATTGGGTCCTCGGCGGAGGCTGTGGATAGCCTCCAAAGTAGTCTTGACTCCAGTAATGGTCAAAGAAGGGCTCCTGTTGCGTCTCTATCCGTTGCAACCGGGTGTGCATTTGCTCTTGGTTGGCGAGGATGAGCCGCTCGTTCTCGAACATAGCCCGTTGGTTGTCAAGTACCCGGCTCGTAGTCTCATGAATGCCGGTATACATACCCATGTGCTGCTGCTGAGTCTGCTGGATGTCCTGCAGCATGGTGTACATCCCTTGCATGGAATAGGGATCCACGGATGGCTGCTCGTACTGTGGTGATGGCGGCGGGGGCTGAGATGATGAAGATGCACCCGGATGCATCCTAGGACGCTTCCGTGGTGCCACACGTGCTCGAAGAGGTGTGTAAGCCTCCTCTTCCTCTGCAGCTTCGCCTTCTTGCTCGTCACCACTGCCGTCTTCCTCGGAGGACTCGATGGCTATGATTGGCCACCGGAAGTGCTGCTTTCCCTCTATGTTGAAGATGTCGTCTGGTAGGGAGCTCTCCTGATAAGCTTGGTTGACGTGGCAATGAGTGTACGCCAACCCGTCCCGGAGAAGAATGAGATTTGAACGGTGCAAATGTTGCACGTTCACCTTGCTCCTCGTAAAGATCGGAGTCATGGACTGAAGGTTCAGCCCCAAGTAAAGCGCCAACTTGGTGACAAGACCACCAAAATGGATTGGAGCCTTCCTTGTGCTCCTCTTGACCGCCAGGACGCGCTGTAGCCAGAACGCCCCCCAGTTGCACTCTTGACATTTCAGGAGTGCGTAAAGAAAGAACAGGTCACTCTCCTAAAACTTGCTCAAAGCAAGATCGCTTCGAGCGAAGAAAGTCAAGCTCAACATCCTATGCAGGACCCGGACGAACGGGTGCTCAAAATCCGCTACCGCTGCATTATGGTAGCTTACAGTCTTCCCTGCCGGCACTGTAACTAGCTCGGCGAAGATTTTGTCGTAGTCGGTGCGGGCGTCGGGGCGTCAGTGATCGTTGCGGCTGTGGTTCCAGTTGAAGATGTCGTTGAACTGCTTCAACGTGATGTTGTAATTGTTGTTGAAGAGTCGGAAGGACACCCTTCCCCTGATCCACGTCTGGTCCGATGGTACCACGTCATTTGGTACGATGCAGATATCAAGAGACGCCATGAACTCAGCCACCAGTTCCTTGTATGTGGGCCATTCGCCGAAAAACGGCTGCCCATCCGCATGACAGTCGATCTCATAAAGGCGATTGGTGTGCCGCGCTTGCCCGGCAAACACATAGGCCAAGTTGGCCTCGAACCCCAGCTCCTAGATCATGCCCCGGTCCACATACCGGGTGGGCTTGAACTTTCACTTCATAATATCCTCGTAAACCTTCCTCGCATCCATGTTGGCATGAATTAGGCGTGGACGAGGGATGGAAGCGGGTGGGGGAGGAACAAACTCCTCGATCTCCAAAGGATGAGCGCTTGAGGACGACGCTCTGGCGGTGTGCACCATGGTTGCGAGAAAAGATGGGATTAGAAGAAAAGCGCTCGGTGAAGATGGAGAAGAAATTCTCCGCTCGATGAAGATCTCCGCTCGATGACGCTTCTCTTCAGTCTTGGAGGGCTCGGGGGAGTGCTCGGCGCAAAGGAGGATACTTTCTCTGAAGGTGTGATGTCAAGTGACGTTGCAAGTCCCCTTAAATAGGCTTGATCGGCGCCCCTGTTGACCCGTCGATACCATCGACGCGGGTCGATGGTATCGACACATCTCGCGGGTATCCGCCTCCCTCGCGAGTATCGACGACTGACGTTTGCTGGATCGAGAAACCCAGATTGCTGACGGGTCGATACCATCGACGGAAGTCGATGGTATCGACGCAGCACCCGGATCGCTGACGTGGCTGTTGCGATCGTCGTCGATGTCTGCATGCGGATCGGTGACATGTCCGTCGATACCATTGACAGATGTCGATGGTATCGACTTGCTTTTATTGCGACACCGCCGTTGTGTTGCATTCAACCTGTGATGATGTCGATACCATCGACGAGGCCGTCGATGGTATCGAGTTGACTGAGAAAAATTCGTCTGAATATCTCCAGAGATCTCGATGGTATCGACTGGGGTGTCGATACCATCGACACTTTTATTGCGACCTGTCTGTGACCATGTCGATACCATCGACGAGGGTGTCGATAGTATCGACGCAGTGCGATTTTTGCTGGTGTCAACCTGAACCCATGTCGATACCATCGACGGGTGTGTCGATGGTATCGACCCTGCCTGTGCCTGCACATTCAACAAACGGATCAAGGTATCATTTTTAAACTAAAATTTAAACGAAATAAAAGCAATCTATGACTAAAATTAAACTATCCTATTGTACTGATGGTTGGGTTGCCTCCCAACAAGCGCCCTTGTTTAGCGTCTTAGGCTAGACGTCTTCCCTTCATCTCATTCATGCACAAGTGAAATGAGTTTAACCTCATTCACTTTCCTCTTGTAGTCACTACTACAGAAAATGCTTTTTACAACGGGAGATAGACAACAGTTCTGATGATTGTGTTGTAGTTAGCATACTTCACACAACAAGTCTGTTTTCATGTTGTATATTGTATATTTTATACAACACAAGTCATTTACAACATGCCAAACCCGTTGTAGTAAAGGGGGATACTACAACAAGTGCTAAAGTGTTGTAATAGGCTATAGTATCACAACATAATCAAACCTGTTGTAAAAGATGTTAATTACACAACAT
This sequence comes from Alisma plantago-aquatica, assembly GCA_963693085.1. Taxonomy (NCBI): domain Eukaryota; kingdom Viridiplantae; phylum Streptophyta; class Magnoliopsida; order Alismatales; family Alismataceae; genus Alisma; species Alisma plantago-aquatica. Next base: position 640,674,555 of record OY856412.1, read on the forward strand.
ATTGTGACCCGTTGTAATAGTCGCATGTTGTAATAGACCATCATTACACAACACAGACTGACCTGTTGTAATATGTATTAATTACACAACAAGCCTTCACTTGTTGTATTTGGTACATGTTGTAATAGACCACGATAATACAACATATTGAAAATCGTTGTTATATACCAAGATCACACAACAGACTCCAACCTGTTGTTATATATTATATTTACACAACATGTTGTGACCTGTTGTAATATTCACACATAAAAAATCGTTGTAATAGACCACCATTACACCACATTAACTAACCCATTGTAATATATCATTATCACACAACATGTGATGACCTGTTGTAATAGCTATATGTTGTAATAGACCATAGTCACACAACATACTATAACCAGTTGTTACATGCCAAGATTATACAACAGACTCTGACTTGTTGTTATATAGCTAGAACCCTGAACCCAATTTCTTATCAGACAATTTTATCAGGAACATGTAATCTGATAATAATTTTTTCGTATAATATTATTATCAAATATAGGTCCGAGTTCCTTTTGGGATTTATGGGAATGACACTTTTTCACTATGGGTAGATGTTTTGACCCAAAACCGACCTAATCCCAATATTATATAACATGAAATATAATCCGGAAATCAGAGATTTTTTAATATAAATTCATTATCAAATATAGGTCCAGATTTTGTTTCAAATCTAATTTTTTTCATTTGGGTCGTTCTCAATTGAGACACTAGTCGAACAAAATCTAGTTTCGAATCTGAGACCGACTTGGGTCCGGATTTGGTCTGGATATCAGAGTTTTGAAACCCGACCCGAACCGGCCGGTTCAACCGGTTGAACCGTCACTGTAACATACCCAAATCTATGTTCACAACCAAATTATCTCTTTCGTAGGACCCTTTTTGATTTCGAGAATTATATCCTTTTTTGTTGAAATAGATTAACTAAAAATATTTAGAGCTAAAAAATATCATATTTCAACACATCACCTTTCATATAAAAAAATTGATTGGTTATAGACGATACTTTATAATTTACTATTAATTTGGAGTAATACACATTAGATGTCAAATTTTGATATCCCATTAAACGATAGATAAGTCGTTACACTCTTTTGTAGTGATAAAATACTTATCAAAGTTTGACACTAAATAATGATGGTCCATTGTAGTAAAAAAAAGTTAATATTTTAATGCCCCTTGTCTAGTCTACTACTGTCTAAATTTTAGTCTTATTCCGACTTCATTTGACTGGTCATTTAGTTCCTTAATTTTTTCTTATAACTTTAGACTTACCGGTGTCATTTCTAATTAACAGCCGCACCCCTTGGTTCACGCTCGTGGACCCCTTCTGACTCCCGCTTTGATTTTTGACCCTTCCAGAAAAATTTCACAGTTCCCTCGCTCTTCTTTCATTCTTCACGGCAAGCGCACAAATTTAAAATTCTTAGACTTGTCAAACAGCCTCACATTTGTCACGTTCTGTCCTCCCAAATTCATTTCCCCATTCCACCTGAAACCTCCGCATACCCTCTTCCCTATTCCACAAAATTTAATCTCGTTCCCCAAATCACAGTCTCACAGACGCAGACACGAACAATAGATGAGGAATTGTGGTTACCCGAGGTATTTGTAGAGGTGATGGGGCGTGATGACTACGCATGCTCTAACCCATCCGCGACGGAGTTAAACGCGTTCAATGCCTTTCATAGACCCGTCAAGGACAATCCAGTTGAGCAGCTGCTGATTCAAGGATGCTCCTCGTTGCTGAAAGGGTCGTGGCAGCTGGAAGAGAATGAAGAAGACAAGGATCTTGCGGACTCATGATGCCGAAAGGGAGTCATTGACTGACGTCGATTGGTATTTAAGGAGCCTCCAGACCACCGATTGCTGGTAATATCCTCCCCTATTCTCTGTTCTTGAGATCGTATTGCAACTTCTTTGCAATTTCATAAGCGAGCATCCAGAATAACATCTGCCCTGCAAGACGGCCAGACAACTCTCATACTATACTTTTGTAGTTCTCATTTAGTTGTATCTTGAAATAGAATGTCTATTAAAGTCTCTCAGCGAACAAGCAACTTCACCGGAGGTTGTAGCTCTTAACCCGAATGTAAATAGCTCATGTTTCCTAAATTTTATAAAAACAACCATTCACAATACTAGCTCATAGAACAAACAAGTTTCATTTTTCTATTTTGCACTTATACATCCATGCTTTACCTCAAATATAACTAACTAGAGAGCTAAATGGATGGAGAAAAAAATATGTCTGAGCAAGGCTTGGATGATAATAATTTCTACTTTACCAAAACAAACGTTTTGAGAACAAATTGCAAGTTTAGAACCAATTGGTATTGCGTCCTGGCTCCTTGTCAAGGAATATATGATAGGAGAGATTGACTATGATATAATCCCTAAAGAAATCCAACACTGAGAGTGTAAATTAAAAAAGTATGCACTGTATGTTTTGTGCTCATTCCAAATCACTATTGATGACCTCGTCATCTAGCTAGTAGTCAACGTCCCAACAAAACTATAAAATGAGGGGATGTGTTTTATGTGACTGCAATTAACAATATGAAATATTCAACTGTTACATCTTTAGTCTTCATCCTAAAAATAGTCATCGCCGGAGATAATATGTCTAAATATGGCTCATTAACTACTTATTTATGACTTGGTGCAAGTAAAAAATTCTTCTTGTGGCGATCTCACTTTATTTATACGATAATGCTGCACTTTATCTCTGTAATGCCTTCTCCTTCTTTGTCTGCTCTTGTAGTATAATATAAGGGTGTTTGAACCAGCTGAACCTTGACCCTTAAAGAAAACTTGTGTCAATACTGTCCTATATTCACTTTCTCTGTTTCTATTATCCCTTTAAATCTGGTAGCCAGTACATGTGGTTGAATCTCAAAAACTATAAAATCTCTGTTCATGTCTTCAAAAAATTTAGTCTGTGGTTTCTTACAGCCCCAACCCCTGTTCAATATTTTTAGTACATTCTTCTCATAAATATATATTGCCCATGCGGTTCCAATGTCTTGTCACAAGAGGAATAATTTTTACAGGGATGATCGCCCTTCTTACTACGGCCAAACGTATGCATGAATAAGCTTGAGCAACGACTGACAACCTTATATGCTTGTTTGTCATTGGTTCTTTATTCTTATAGATCCACACATCCAAGTAGGAAGAACCAACTCTGCTTAGCTCTATAGTCTCTCCCTTGGTCAACATCCAATTAAAGAAAGAGCTAAAATCCATCATAGGTGCATCTGTCACCAAATGACCAATTGACTTACTGTTCCAAATAACTTTTTTGTTTCTTTCCATATTTGATCCAATAGGAAGTAGTCATATATATATTTGAGCTTAACCAATAGGACATAGTTTGATATACTCCTCGCTTGTCATATTTGTTCCAAACAAATTTTCATAGAACCTATTTTACATAGAACTTATCTATTTTGCAATTTCTGAATTATATGCACAGTTCATTAGGATGTTTTGATATAACACCAAGCAAGTGAATAACTCGTTTAAGCATGTTTGTCATCCTCTAGGTATGTTGAATCTCACTTACATCTTCCATGCAACTGAAGATCTTAGATATCTTCCATGCAACTTAAGATACTAGTTAAGCTTTTCCTTTGTTTATCATGCCTTGGGATCATGTCCCTTGTTCTCGTTGATGTTTTTTGGCTTGGGCAAGATTTTTTCAGTGTCCTAAATTTGTTGACCCTTTGTGTATGTCTTCATGAACTTTGTAAATAATGTTTTTTAACATCTATTAAGCCTCTATTTCTATTAAAAATTAGAGATATGTGGATAATAGTAACTAATTGTGATTGTAGAACAAGTGGACTCCTTTCCAAGGCAACGAATTTGCTTGACTGGAAGCCAGATTGTACTATTTTCTTTGGAGGTAGCAGACTACTTCTGCTGGTAATTAAATAAATTAGTCTTAGTGGTTTGTTTTATTTAGTTTCTAAATTTATTATCAGTATTTCTTTTTTATTTAGAAAACCTGGAGATGGATAGGGATTTACAAGCACTTTCCTCTCTTGTCCCTATAAGGGAGTTCTTCTTGCACTGCTGCCAACAAATAGAACAAGATATATTGGTGATAGCTAGTATCTCAGTAGACTCTAGAGGCATCTAACGAAAGAATCTTCCTTATGGATTCCTAATTAATGATAAGTTGAATGGTCATTCTAAGGACAGTTCTTAATTCTGAAAACAAACAATTTTGTAAAATAGTTTTCTAGAATTTTAGGCTCACTAAACTATCAAGATGTCCCACATATATGTGATAGGTAGTATGGTTTTTTAATGGTGTTTGCCAAGATGTCAGCAAGGCCATTAACTTCTGTTGTAGCATATCTGATGTCCACATCCCAGTCTTTCATTATAAGATTGAGGATCTTTTCCTTGCATCTTGCAGGGGTGGGGTGTTCTACTATCCCCCTGTTAGTAGATTAAACAAAAATCTTACTATCAAATTCAATGCGGACATGCCTACCCCCCCCCCTCTTCCATGAATCCTCCAGAGCCAGATATATGACTATAATATATGTCTTAGATGTTGTACCTGCTATGATATCCCTAGTGACCAAGGCAGATACTACCTTCGTCTTAGGGTAACCGGTGTTCACATTGTACTTTATTTGCCCATGAGTTTGAGGTTCCCATTGAATGTAAATGGGGTAACCTCCTTGGTTGTGTGTCTCCTTCTTCTTGCTCCATGTATTCAGGATGCCTCCAGTTACTTCCTTTATGAACCTAACATGGTGCTTGAGGGGTCTATCTCCATTTTCAAAAGCATAGGTATTCCTGCTCTGCCAAATATACTGACAACTTACCATGAAGCAAGACGAGTCTTTGTTCCTAAGGTTCACTACTACAGAAAATGCTTTTTACAATGGGAGATAGACAACAGTTCTAATGATTATGTTGTAGTTAGCATACTTACCACAACAATCCTTATTTCATGTTGTATATTGTATATTTTATACAACACAAGTCATTTACAACATTCTGAACCCATTGTAGAATATGTGATACTACAACAAGTGCTAAAGTGTTGTAATAGGTTGTAGTATTGCAACATATTCAAACATGTTGTAAAAGAAGTTAATTACACAACATATTGTGACTCGTTGTAATATTAACACATGACAACATGTTGTAATAGACCATCGTTACACAGCACAAACTGACCCATTGTAGTATATCATAATTACACAACATGCCTTCACTTGTTGTATTTGGTACATGATGTAATAGACCACGATAATACAACATATTGAAACTCGTTGTTATATACCAAGATCACACAACAAACTCCAACATATTGTTATATATTATAATTACACAACATGTTTTGACCTATTGTAATATCCACACATTAAAAATCGTTTTAATAGACCACCATTACACAACGTAAACTAACCCATTATAATATACCATTATGACACAACATGATATGACCCGTTGTAATAGCTACATGTTGTAATAGACCATAGTCACACACCACACTATAATCTATTGTTATATGCCAAGATTATACAATAGACTCTGACTTGTTTTATATACCCGGAACCGAGCTAAACCCAATTTCTTATTAGAGAATTTTATCATGAACATGTAATCAAATAATTATTTTTTCATATAAAATTATTGTCAAATATGGGTCTGAGTTCTTTTTGGGATTTTTTTAATATGGGTTGGTTTCAGTTTGAGAGGTCGATTGAACAAAATTTAATTTTGTGTGGTCATGGGAATGATAGCTTTTTCACTCTGGGTAGATGTTTTGACCCGAAACCGACCACCCAATATTAAATCACACGAAATATAATCATGATCATCTAATCAGAGATTTTTTTATATTCATTGTCAAATCTGGCTCCAAGTTTTCTTTCGAATCTAATGTTTTCAATCTGGGTCGTTCTCAATTGAGACACCAGTCAAACAATTAAAATCTAGTTTTGCATTTTGGGTCCGACACTGACAATTGAACTCTCTAACTGGGCCATGTTTTGTCCTGAAACTGACTAACGCAAAACCAATTTTTAACACCCTATGTGATATTATAACAGAGTAACTAATCAACCTCTATATTTACATGTTATATATATGTATCTACTATGTTACATACAAAATAGCCTTTAAATTATTTCGCTCGAAAAAAATTCAATTTTAGATTGGGTCCGGGATTGACAGTTAAACACCCTGAGCTGGTTCATTTTTTTACCCAGAACTAACAATTATTTAACACCCTTATGTGATATTATTGCAGAATAATTATTAACCTACATGAATTGTATACATTGCATATATGTAAATGTACATATATAGATCTAATTAATAAACATGTGTCACATAATGTTAAAACAATTCAACACCCGCGCTTCCTCTTTTCCTCCGCGTGCCCGTTTCCCCCAAAGTTCACTCTTTCATGCGATCAGTAGTTTCCACCGCAAACTGCCCGTCGTCCCAGAGCGCCCCAGAGCATCCGTTCTCCTACGATCAACAGTTTTCGCCACAAACTACCTTCGCATCGCCGCCATCCCAGAGCGTCCGTACTACTTCTCTGGAAAGCGCTACCTTGGAGAGACCGACGACGACTCGACTCCGCTGCCCTGGAGAGACCACCAACAACGCCTCCTCATTCACCAGAAAGCACCGCTGTCCTCTGCAATTTCTTTGCCAGAAAGCGTTTCGCACCCACCTCTACTTTGAGCTCCCTTCAATCCAAGGTAACCTCTTGGCCTGTTAGTTTAATGAACTCCTTTAAGAACTTCATCCTGAACAACACTTGGTATGTGGACGCCTCCCCAAATAGCATCAGGTCACAAGAAAATCAAATGTGTGAGATTTTTGGTCGTCTTGTGGTGACTTTCATAGATTTCCACCTCCCCTATTGTTCTTCTTTTATAATAGCTTGATTAAGATGATCTCGACACAACACAGAGATATATTTGGAAAACATATCACACTGGAGAAACGTGGGTTTGAAGGTAGGGAGAATTTCCCCGTTCAAGAGGAGTGGGGCTGCTTTTTGTTTAGGAAGGTTGGATGCTTGGCGGCTTGTGGTTTGAGAACTGTATTTTTGTTGCTCTTGGTCTAAGTGTTTGTAAGAACAACCATTCAATGTTGGTTATACTCCTTTGCCCCTTCATCTACCATATGGAACTTCAATAGGAACATCATAGGGGTTTTTCACAAAGACTTAGGTCCTTTGAGAAAGCCATTGATCCAGAGGGTTGTGAAATAACACATCATTCTATTAGGGACACACATGGCCTAATGTGTATATCACTTATTATTTCAATTGGGTAGATGTGTAATGGGATTTAATAAGTGGAGATACCTAGGATCCCACCAAATCACTTCTTGTAGATCTTATGTTAGACTTCTAGTCACTAGGTTATGGCTCCCTTTTCTTCCATGATCTAGGCTCAATTCTTTTATGATGGACGGAATTGTATGGTAATAGAGCTGAAAATCATGGTAGAGTCATCTCACTAAACCCTAATGGCGATGATAGTTAAAGAAAGGGAATCTAGTCATCCTAGGATAGTGGGTACATTGGTAGGGTGTATGTCTGACCTAGGGATAAAGAACAACAAATGAGATGAGAAACTATCGAAAACAACAATCAATTTTAAAAAGAATACTCATAAAGACTAATGAATCTGAAAAATTTAAGGCAATTGACTAGTTAAAATTAACTAATATATTGATTTACTAAATTAACATTTAAAATCAAAGGCCAATATCATTAACAACTAATAAACATAACAATGAAAATTATTATCAATAGTTTTATGTACAATGTCAGTGTCTATAAATAGTTAAGAAGAAGCAATAAGGAAATGGAACGTCATTGTCTTATCCAGGTACATAAGAAAGCTTGAATCTCCTTTTGACTCTTTCATGAAAGACAAACCATAACTTGACTTCCAGCTGCATCCATGTCATCCAAAAGATCTCTGATACAAAATAGGGAGAGGAAAATAAGTAACTAAAAATTTAATACAGAACAGGCAATCCCTACAAAACTGAGTAAACATACTCTAGGTATCAAATCCAAATCCACTATCATTAATTTCCAACCTAATCTGAATTCTATATAATAAAGAGAATATCTACAAAGTAGTAGATACCTAATGAGTTGCAAGACCATAGGATGGTGCCTCATTAGAAATTACCTGCCTAGATTTTGATCTTACAAGATAAACATAAATTCTGGTGCAACATTCCTAGGTCATGCCAGAGTTAAACACACAATCATCTTCTCAACATGATAATTGTTGTTGAGAATTTTATCCATCTCATAATCACTTTCATGTATAATTTCCTTCAAAAGTGCTCCATTACCAACTAGACTATCCCTAATCTCAAGTTTCCTTAGTTTTTTGCAGCCATTAAGTACATATAGCATGCACTTGTGACTATCACCAACAAGTGCAATGAATAGCATCTGATTCACAAACTATTCTTCTGAATAAATCATTTTAGGAAGCATTACATGTTTATTGAGAGGCCACATAATCCTTCCTCTGACCTATTACAGTCGGATCATTTTGTCAAGAAAAGAAGAAATACATGATTGTGTAAAGTCTAATGTACAAATCACTATAATAGACATAATGTAGTTAAATTAGGGGATTCAACACCTATATTTATTGTCTTACTTGGTCTTGGAAATAGAAATTGAAGTCTAGATGATTCAGTATGCTGCCATAAGTGGAGGCATTGCCACTGATAGAATTAAAAAAATGACAGCCAATCTTCAAGCTGAATCCTTGCTTCTCCACCCTGTTGTCTAGCTTTGTCCAACAACAATTTTCCTATTCAAGTAAGTAGAATATGTCCAGGTTAGTCGTGTTGTCATTGCATCTTTCTATATAATTATTCACCATCATTTATATCATTCATATCTTATTTTGTGTATTCTAATTTGCAAGCCTTTCCTATGTCAGATCCCAATATATTAAATATTACAGAGCACCATACGAATATAAATTTACATAAATCCTAGTATTAAGTACACTAACAAGTGAAAAGAGAATTAATCTCTTACTGAATAATGTTGTAGAATCTTGTATATGTATTATAATCAGCTTCATTTTCTCAATATAATGAATTGCATATAAAAATGAGCTTGATTTCAAAGAGAGGGAGGGGCTCTTCAACCATCCAACTATTTTGTATGTATAATTGTATAAATAGATGTCCTTAAAAACTTACACTCTTGAAGTGTGTACCTTGAGCTATGCAAAATTTCAGTCATGTTCTATTTTTTCCGGCCTGCTGTAAATGTGCAAGAAGCTTGGACCTTTTTTAAATGATAAGGAGTTATGTGTCATCATGCCACCTGATCAGAAAAAGAAACAACTCAAACTGAAAAGTAGGGCCAAGGGCCCCTAGATGTAAATTGCTCATCTAATCTCAATGATTATGCATGGTTGCTAGCCTGTATCCCTATACAAAGGTTATGAGAAGCTTGACTATTTCTGAACTTGACTGTTTTTGTTTTTCCACCAATTAGACCATTTGACATTTACATACACTTCTACCCTTGGCAGCTTAAATCACGAACAGAATACATTTCATGTTTTTATCAAGCTTTCTGAACTTACAATTCCATGTTTCCAGACTTAGAAATAATATAAAGCATGCACGTTTAGCAGACAAAAGCGATAAAATGCTTCCCCAATCACCTGTGGATATCTAAAGAACAAAAATGAAATTTAACATGGAAAATCAATAAGCTGGATAAGAAAGAATAGATCATGTTAAATCACCTGTTCCAACTGTGTAGTGGAAGAGGAAGCAGGTGCTCCCCTAGCATGGTTCTTGATTTCTAGAAGTACCTTTCCAAGATCAAACTTGGATTCTGGGCCAACAACTCTTCCTCCATCCACCATTTGATATTGACCAGTAGGCATTGAAAGATGATGGTGCTTTAGACCACCACTGTGACAACAAAGAAGTAAGAAATATGAAAGAGCAAAAGAGCACATCCATCATTCAATTTTATTTCATAATAAAGGTAACATCTAAGATAATACAATATTTTCTGACGTGCAAGAGAGCTAGGGTCAAGTCAAAGTACCAAGTGTGTATGTGTTATCTTTTCTAAACAAAGAAAGAGACTAGAGAGAGACAACCCCAGTGAGGTTACCTAGAAGAGCAAGTGCTTTGCACAATAATTTAACACATAATATCAAATTTTCTAAATAATGGTACTCATTTTGATGGTTAACAAGTTATACAACACATATTTATCTAGGAGAGTATGCTAAACACTACTACTCAGTACAGAATGCATGACTAAACATGACCCACATCATTTCACATGTAGTTTGAGTCATTGCTGGATGACTGAGCAATGATAGCTTGCCTCTCCCTATTCGGGTAACTAGGCTTTCATCAATACAAGGTACAAATTCAATATGCTTTGTAGTTGAATGAAAGACGGGATTCTTCATCACCAAGATACTTTGACCCACACATAGTTATATGAGCGCCCGCCTAGGCACCCTAGGCGGTCACATGGCTTCCAAATCATGGGCATCCGACCTACTGCGCTCTTGGGCGCCTACTGGGTCTAACATCTAAGCTATTTTTTTTCTTACCTTCATTTTCATTTCTTTTGATTTTTATTCTTCCTCTTTAATCTTTCCTATTGTTTTTTCTTTTCCCTTACAACTCCATCAAGCAGCAAGGTTGCTGCAATGTTACTACATTCCTCTTTATTTTAGTTCTTGTTTTTTCTCTGCCAACGAACAAATTGCTGCTCTGTTACAGAGTTACTACTGATGTACTATTATGGTATTAATCATTTACTGCTGCCCCAGTTACCGATTTACAGTGTACAAAAGTGCCGCAATGTCCAAGGATAGTTCCACAATGTTTGTGTGTGTGTGTAACACCTCATGCAGTTTATGCCTACGCCTCAGTGAGATAATGTACAGAGTATACCATACATTTTATTTTAAACAAAAAAACAATCAGAACCATTACATTTATTTATAATGAACTAAAACCTCTACCTACCTCTCAAACACTTGTCCATGGAATTGTCAAATATGTTACAGTGCTAGTATGAACAGATGCACTACTCCTATATTAGCTTTCGAATGAGAGTTTGCAATCTGGAAAGATAGATGTACTATAAGGAGTTGTTTAGTTAAAAAATGGGGAGGGGATGTGAATAGAAGGCTATTTATGTGTTTTTTGCTACTAGTCACCCGACATGAAGAGAAGGGAAACGTGGAAGATCTAATGAATTTTGTGAACTAGAGGGATATTTAAAAGGAAACATGGAGAAAAAATTGGTGGGAAACTTGGAAACTCATATAGAACTTGAAAATTTGGTAGGAAAGTAATAATTTGAAGGGAAGCCTAAAAACTTGAGGGGATGATTAGAAACTTGAAATAGCACAAGGTTAAGAACCATAATATCAACTATGCCTTCCTGAAATTTTGCCCCATGTGCCATAACACAGATCTGAATATCAGTTCATGTGTCTTGCTTGCAACTATGCCTTCCCTACAAGGTTAAACATATTTGAAAAACAATCCTTGGATATCAAGAATAGTAGACTATATAAGACAACATTGATAGAACAATCCTTTACGAGTCCATTGAGGAGCAAAGAGAATTTGCTCTGGTAGAAGATGGATATAGTCAATGTCTCTAATGGAAGCTCATATAATGGTGGCTCCTGAACGTATCCTAGTCAAACCCGACGAGGGTGCTGGCTTTCAGAAGTCCATAAAAGGGAGTGTCAACCCATTATGAAATAGACACAGAGTGAATCTACCTTAGTAGGGGTTATAGACATCCAAGAGTTTTACAAACACTAAGGGGCTGTGAGACACTAAGATCGTGACCTAACAAATGAACTTTATGAGACTTAATATGTATAGCCAGATTTTACCTATGTGGAGATAAGAGGTCATCATCTGAGCCTTAACGAAAGTAATTGACAAGAATAGGTTCCAATTCCTTCAGAAATGAGAAACTATTTTAGACTCTTGAAAATGCCTTAGAAAGAAATAAAGTACAAGACCACCATAACGGAGACCCCTCCCCACTTATGTTGAATGGTTTTTCTAGATGATTATTGACTGCACATGGTTGATTATAGATGAAAGCAATCCATGATGAAGTATAAAGCTTAAATGGTACGACAGTACCTCGTCAAAGAAACCTTCGTCCATAGAGGAGAAAGCCTAGTATAATTTCTATTGTTTGAGTATTAGGATTAGACAGGAGTTTATATGAGAGTTTACAAAGTGATGCCTATCAATAGATCTCTCATCTACATGATTAAACCAAAGCTCATGACACTGTTATTTCTTTCTTTGATCAGTTGACATTGTGCCTTGTTACATGCTTTTAAATGCATCTTGTAGTTTGACTGATATAGCTCTGGAGTGTCACCTAATATATACACATACAAATTCTATGAAATATTGTATTGAGAATTGCATATGTATGATTACTATTCTAAAATGTTAGTGTCATGGTGAATTAAGCAAGAATAAAATAAGTTTGTTTAAGACACAGTTCTGTAATCTGTATATAAGCTATACAAACATACTAGTCTCTACATAAGCTTCAGAAGAAAAATACTAGTGTCTACATTCAAACAAGGTAGGCAATAAAAAGTCACTTACATATTAGGGATCGTAGGGTTCTTCTCCATAGGATTGGTTGCCATATTCTTCATCTGCAGCATCGTTAGCTGATCCATTATTATTAGAGAATGATGCTGCATCATCACCAACAACCTCTGTCAATTTGCTCTGATAATTGAAAGGATTTTTTCTGTATGATACATAGCTAGACCCATCATGAGATCTTGCCTTGATGTGCAGTATGTGCTGAATTAGGGACCAATCAGAGCAATCTTTGCAGCAATTAATTACTAAGGCAGCAACTCCCTTAACATCCAGTTTCTTCAATGATTTCACACTTGACAACCACTCTGGTAGAGCCACCATCTTATCATCCGACAACATCACATAGGCCAAAGCTTCAGTACACTGCACGTTCTGTAAGGATGAATAGTTTGTTATGCTCAACATGCTCAGTGAAGGGATATCTGCCAGCGTTTTAAGCTTCTGATTGGTGCATATTTTCAGTTGAGACAATGAGCTCAAACTCTTAATGACTTTGATGCTTTGAGCTACCTCGATCACCAGTTGTGCCACTTTCATAGCTTGTTGCAATCCATCTGGAAGAGACAACAACTTGGGACACTTGATTATCTGTAGCTTCTTCAACTTTGGTAATATCAATAACCGGCGAGTCGGACGGTCAAACCAGCGAACCGCTGAACCGCTGTTGGCTGCTTCCATCAGTGCTTCTTGGCACCACCGCAGGTACTCATCTCCCCCTATTTTCCTTATTACCTCTATTCCTTCTCTTATACTACATTTCACCCCTATTCCTCCCTTCTTCATCCTTTTCTCTTCTTCCTCTTCATGTACCCCCTTCGTATATTTCTTGTACACCTCACCTTCTTCCTTATGTTCTTCTCTTCCTCTTCCTGTACACCTCAAATTCCTCCTATTTCTCTACGCCTTTCCTCTACTACCCCTCTTGGACTCTTCATGTTCACGTATTCCTCTTCTCCCCCCTATTACTAATTTATTTCTTATTTAACCAGTTAATACTTATTGTCTTTTCCTCTAATTATCTCTTATCTCTTCCCTAATTATCTCCCTCTACTGCTAGCTTCACGTTGGTGTCAAATTTGTGTTTGGTGTATTGCTGTTTCCTGCCATTTTTCTGTCTATTTGTCTATCCACTTGTGCAGCAATCTGCTGCTTGGTTGCAATTGCAAACTAGATATATGTTGTCTGCCTAGTATCAATTGACCTCTTAAGTCTTAACTACAATGTGTTGTAATTAAAATTGAATTTTATTAATTCTTTACGTAGCTGATTGTTGCAATTATAAACTCTGCTGCCTACTGATTTTATTGCTGTTGCAATGTTTTTATTCTTAATTTGCTAATTAGATTTGAAAAGTTGAATTTTTTATCTTGTGAACACGTGGTAATGGTGATATTAGTATCCCCTATGTTGTAATTAAAATTTAATTTTATTAATTCTTTACGCAGCTGATTGTTGCAATTATAAATTCTGCCGCCTACTGATTTTATTGTTGTTGCAATGTTTTTATTCTTAATTTGTTAATTAGATTTGAAAAGTTGAATGTTTTATCTTGTGGACACGTGTCTTTCCCTTCTCTCAAGCTTGCTCATTCCCCATAGGAAAAAGTCTAGCAAGTCGGGGAGCCCTTTTTGCCGAAGAACCCTGAAGTAATTTCTGAAACAGCCATCATACCAGATAAGATGAGAACTCTTAGTTTAGGTAAATCACCCAAAGCTGGTAGCTGACTCATGTATTTGCAATCGTCTAGCTTCATCCACGTCAGCCTTGTCTATCTCGGCCTCTGTCCCATTGCATCATAGCCATGTACTCAATACAGGGTTGCATGATGGATGCAAAGCTGTTCTCCGAATATGTGACTCAGGTAAATTGAATTTTTCCTATTGAAATCTGCTGGAAATACATAACCTTGACTTCAGATATGGTAGTTGGATAGTATGATACATGGGAACATGTTAATGATAGAGTACTAGTCTTTGTTTACCATATTGGTCAACTTATGAATACTATAAGTACTTAATGTAACAAAAAAGTGAAGAAGGTTTCAGGTAGGACTGATCTAGAAATCTGACATCATGTTTTTTTCTATTAGCAAGAGGGATAGTGAGAAATTTATTGATTTCATTTATCATCATGGGGGGTTTTGTTGAGTCTTTACTATAGATCTAAAAGTACTTATGCTTGTATGATATCAACAAGATGTACTGCGTATTCACATTATGGGTTTACACAAGATAACTTATGCTAACCATTTTTGTAGCTGCATTCTAGATATGATTGATTGTGTCATGCTTGGAAAGCAAGGCATCACTGCATATAATGGTAGTGCTAGGGGGTTGACTTGTGTGAAGGGAAATGGTGACGAGCTTATTTATGTGAAATTCCCTAACATATAAAGATATTTGTATAGAACATATATTTTTTATTATCGTCCCTGATTATGGGTTCTCTGAACCGGTCCACTCCCCTTTTCCACCTACTTGTTGACCGGCTAGTTATAATCCCAACAAGCTTTTGATAAGGGGCATTGATTCAAGAACTTTCCATTCAAAAAGCTCATATAGGGGTGAGCAAATCTCGGTCCAGACCGCAAAACCGGACCGGACTGTACATTCGGTCCGGTCCTGTCATGAACCGAATACGAAGTCAGTGGGGTCTGCGGTCCTTATAATATGTATTTTCGGTCTTCGGTCCGGTCCGAAACCGGAAAAACCGTAAACCGGACCGTGAACCGGTTTGCTAAGTTAATTTCTTTAACAATCTTCGGTCCGGTCGTGTCTCGCTTAAATAAACTCCTTATGACTCACGAACTATCCAATTCTAACAGGACCAACACACACAGTCGACTAGGGCACCGTAGCGGCGACGCGAGAGCGCCAAGTTCCCAGCGACCAGCCACCCCGCAGTCCTCTTCCACGCCGGTCATCAACAACCGTCAACTCACGCCAATCGCATTAGTCGACCACCGCTCCCAACTCAACCCCCGCTCCTAGCTCAACCCCTGTTGTTGCTGGCTTTCTAATTGTGCAGAGGGCAGCACACCTGATTATGTAACGGGCAGTGCGATCTGACATACTGACGAGCGAATGCATCCCAGATTCGATTTTAGTTTTGAAGATCGCACCATACTTGCTGATAGACCTGACTTCTTCAACCGTTCAACCTCCAGGACAGCGATTTCAGCCCATGTGCCGTTCTTTCTGTCTGTAAAATACCGGCTACTTCTACTTGCTGGTAATCGTCAATCAATTATTCATTTTAGTTGTCGTTCTACTGGGCCTCTCTTTTCCTTTTCCTGTTCTCGTATCTTCTTTTAAAAATGTTAAATTCTTGGGGGTGGAAGGGGATTCACGGGCTGATTTCAAAGATGAATTCAGTAAACTCCAAACTGCTATGACAACCTTTGTTAAATTATGTATACGAATTCGTATTGTCCCACTAGCCACCAGGGATCTAAGGGTGTCGTAGATTAATTATGAGCTTGTTCTTGGTCATGCTTTTATCAGAAGTAAGAAGAACATGCTCAGTAATTTTTGGCTTACGATTCTGTTATATACTTTTGCAGGTTGCCTAATTATAGTTTTGCTAGCTATAGCAAATAAACTAGAGATCAATGCAAACGAACATTACCTCTTTGATTTCATACTGCCCAAAATTTCATCTTAGTGGTCATGTGATTTCTGTGTTTAAGTGGACAGTGATAGTTTAGTTTATAACAACGGTGCTTACAGCTTACATTTGTGCAACGTACAACTGAATATCAAAATTTTTGTGCAACGTACAGCTGAATATCAAAATTTCAAACAGCAGTCCCATTATTCGGTGCAAACGGTCCAATTCCGTTTTTGGCTGGAAGAACTAGTACGAGTGTCTCGTATCCTCCCATAGATAAATGTTCAGCTGTGATGATAAATATTGAGTTGTGATGCTCTCTGTTTTTTCATTTTGAGGGTAATTTGTTTGTAGTGTCCAGTAAGCTATTCATGTGCTACATGACCGTTTGTATCTTTCCCGTCATGATCTATTGAGTATATAGTTAGGCTTTCTCAATAAAAAATCATGTACAGGTTGACACATGCTAGCTTCTCCAACCCGGCCACAGTGGCTTCCAGATACCCCAATACAAATCATTTTCTAATTTAGAACTTTCTGGTGGTAGTGTCCAGCCTAAATCGTTGTCGTCCTGATCCAGAAGCTCAGAATTCACAAAGCTCCCCTTCCTCCAATAAATCTGGTCGGTGTATCTGCCGTTCGTTACCTCCTCTTCAATATATTACTTTCTTTTATTTAGTTTCTTGGTTCTAGATCTGTACCTCCTCTCAAAATTGCTTTCTTTGTTTTGTTTCTAAGTTCCAAATCCATTCTCTTCCTCCAACTTTAGGATCTTTTATTTTTCTATTGGCTGCCATTGATCTATACTATGGTTCTCCTATTGTGATTGTCATAATACGATTCTTCTCTTCAAACAATTGTGGACTTGTTCCCAGTATAAAATAAGACGATAACCAATTTTGCAGTCAGAAAAATGCCATTTTACTAATGAACAGTGGACTGATTTATTCATAATGGCGGTTGAGAAATGAACAATGACAACATTATATTGTCTCCTCTTAGAATCAAGTAAAACAATTTCATTGTACATCTAGTAGTCAAATGAGTACAGAACCGTACATCTGTAGACCCGCAGTGTATATCTACATGCAATTCGAGTCCGGGTATGTGCGAGTTTGGTTTTAAGTAATGTGGGTCTGGACCCGCACCCGCTAAATTAAATGGGTATGGGTATGGCCAGACCCGCACCATACCCGCATTGTTTACTGCCCTAATTTTGACACAATTTTCAATGTGTCAAAAAATAAATAGTTATAGAAATTTTGACAAATTTGTTACTGTAGACACAACTATCATACCTCAATAACCGCATTTTTTGATTCTGTATACACATACATGTTATTAGTTTTTTTGGTTATTTATACTTGTTCCACCCTCTTATTTGCTAACAAGTTCTCACAGTTAATTATTTGGATAATAAATTCATATTTATTTTATACAGTGTCCAAAGCAGCCAAACAACACAGATTGCGGGTATTATGTGCTGAAGTACATGAGAGACATCGTTGATGCGAGTATTAGAAATATTCCTAAATGTGTAAGCTACTTGTCATTATATTCTTTTAGTTTTGTTCAAATTTTTAAATAAATTGAAAAAATAACAATATGTTGATATATTTGTCATATGATTGCAGTATTATTCGAAGTATATTGGTCGTTGCTTCAACCAAGAAGAAATTGACGAGGTCCGAAACGAGTGGGCGACATGTGTTCTTGAGCACGCATAAGATTATGTGACATGAGGGGGAGACATTTATTCTTTAGCACAGACCAATGTGAAATTTTGTTTGTCTTATTTTCAGTTCGATTCTAGAGTGGATACTCAATACTTTGTATTATTCAATCTTTGTATGGATGATAGAATATCTATTAAATCCAGTACGAGTTTATCTCAAGGTTTGATTAAAAATTTGTTCAATTATGTGCTTGTTTGTGAAATGAAAAAAGTATAATTTCATATTTATTATAATTTATTAATAATATAGTTAATTTGATTAATAAAATTGGTTTGATATAAGACCTGTCAAACTCTAATCAAAGACAACAGTTAATGATATGTTGTAAAATGTATGATACTACAACAAACAACACATGTTGTGCTATCCATACCTATTACAACAGGTGTGTCTGGAAAAAACACACATATTACAACAGGTGTTTCCAGTGAACTACAACATGCATAACCTGTTGTGTAAAATGTGTGTATTACAACAGACACACAACATGTTGTATAAACAACCCTATTACAATAGTTGAATGTATGGAAAGACAACATGCTTCAACTGTTGTATAAACCTACCTATTACAACGAGTGTACTACATGTTGTAATAAACCTACCTATTACAACATGTGTGTTTAGTGAAAGACAACATGCTTTAACTGTTGTATAATATATATTACAACGGATAAACCACATGTTGTAAAAAGCACCCGTATTACAACGTGTGTGTATAGCAAAAGACAACGTACTTCAACTATTGTATAATATATATAACAACGGGTGCACCACATGTTGTATAAAATACCCATATTACAACAGGTCATTCATTAAAAGACAACATGTTTTAACTGTTGTATAAAATATATGTATTACAACATGCAATCACATGTTGTATAAAGTACCCCCCCATAAGACCACGCGATCTAATACAACGGTTAACACCTGTTGTAAAATAGAAAAATGAACTGTTGTAAAAAGCATTTTCTGTAGTAGTGAGTTCTCACCAAAATACAGCTTCAAGCGTTGCCTGTTCACCAAGAACGTGGCATCTCCATCACGAACGAGAATCGCTCCGTACGGTTTCACCTCCTCCACAATGAAGGGTCCACTCCACCGGGATTTCAGCTTCCCGGGATGCAGTTTGAGACGGGAGTTGAACAATAGAACGTTGTCTCCCTTCTTGAACATGCACATCTCAATATGGCGATCGTGTATCAGCTTTGTGCGCTCTTTGTAGATGCAGGCATTCTCATATGTCGTCATGCGTAGCTGATCCAATTCATTCAATTCAAACATTCGTTTTCTCCCGGCCTCATCATAGCGCAAGTTTAGCCTTCTTAGCGCCCAATTGGCCTTGTGCTCTAATTCCACCGGAAGATGGAAAGCCCGGCCGTACGCCAACCTAAAAGGCGTGGTGCCTATAGGTGTTTTGTACGCCGTTCGATAAGCCCAAAGCGCGTCCGGTAGCAATACACTCCAATTCTTCCTTGTGGATGCTACGGTCCTTTCTAAAATCTTCTTGATTTCTCTATTTGATAGCTCCACTTGTCCTTGCGTCTGTGGATGATATGGGGTGCCGATGTTGTGCTTGACCCCATATTGCTTTAAAAGTGTCGCGAATTTCTGATTTCAAAAATGTGTGCCTCCGTCACTTATGATCATTCGGGGAATCCCGAACATGCAGAAAATGTTCTCTTTGACAAACCTGCACACTACGTTCGAATCATTAGTTCTTGTGGGGATTGCCTCCACCCACTTCGACACATAATCTACAGCAAGTAGGATATAAAGATTTGAATTTGAGGACACAAAGGGTCCCATGAAGTCAATTCCCCATAAATCAAATACCTCAACTTCCTGAAATACATTCAGGGGCATTTCCTGTCTCCTTGAGATGTTACCTGCGCGCTGGCACGGGTCACATTGCCTAACAAAATTATAGGCATCCCGGAACAAAGTGGGCCAATAAAGGCCGCTCTCCAACACCTTAGTTGCTGTCCGTGAGCTAGCATGGTGTCCTCCTGTAGGCGACGCATGACAGTGGTGGAGAACACTCTCGTACTCCACCTCCGGCACGCACCTGCGAAGAATACCATCCCTGCACTGCTTCAAGAGAATCGGGTCATCCAAAAAATAATATCTCAATGAATGAAAGAATTTCTTTTTCTCTTGATAGGACCAATCCTCCGGGATGATCCCGCAAGCCAAATAATTCACAATTTCCGCAAACCATGGTTCTTTAGAATCAATTTTTAAAAGTTGCTCATCGGGAAAGGTCTCGGTAATGGGTATGTGCAAACCTTGTTCATCAACCCTCTCTAACCTAGACAAGTGGTCAGCCACCACATTTTCAATTCCCGACTTGTCCTTAATTTCAATATCGAATTCTTGTAGGAGCAAAATCCACCTAATTAGTCTAGGCTTCGCATCCTTCTTCTCCATCAAATACTTTATTGCAGCGTGATCAGTCCACACAACCACCTTAGAACCCACTAAGTACTGCCGAAATTTTTCAAAGGCGAACACGACGGCCAGTAACTCCTTTTCCGTAGTTGTGTAGTTCAATTGAGCATCATTAAGCGTTTTTGAGGCGTAGAAAATCACAGCAGGCTTGTTATCTACCCTTTGCCCCAAAACAGCTCCCACAGCATAATCAGACGCATCACACATCAACTCGAATGGCTTTGTCCAATCCGGCATTTGAACAACCGGAGCTGAAATCAACTTCTCCTTCAAAACCTCGAATGCGTGAAGACATTTCTCATTGAAATAAAAAACTGCGTCTTTTTCCAACAATTCCGATAATGGCTTTGCGATTTTCGAAAAATCCTTAATAAATCACCGATAAAACCCGGCGTGTCCTAGAAAACTTCTCACCCCTTTTACAGAATTTGGTGGGGGTAACTTAGAAATCACCTCAATTTTTACGGGGTCTACCTCAAGACCCTTGCTAGACACCTTGTGTCCTAGCACAATTCCTTCCGTCACCATCATGTGACATTTCTCCCAATTGAGGACCAAGTGTGTGTCCTCACACCGCTGCAACACCTTATCTAAGTTATAAAGGCATTCATCAAAAGATGCTCCATACACCGAGAAGTCGTCCATGAAAACTTCAAGACACCGCTCTACCATGTCAGAGAATATGGCGAGCATGCAGCGTTGAAAAGTCGCCGGCGCATTGCATAAACCGAACGGCATACGGCGGTAAGCAAACGTCCCATAGGGACATGTAAACGTAGACTTCTCTTGATCCAAAGGATCAATAGAAATCTGGTTGTACCCCGAATAGCCATCTAGAAAACAAAAATGCGACCGACCAGCTAGACGTTCCAAAATCTGATCGATAAATGGCAATGGAAAATGATCTTTAAGAGTTGCGGTATTCAATCGGCGGTAGTCAATGCAAACACGCCACTCGGTTACCAATCGGGTGGTGACAGGTTCATTCAAAAGATTTGTAGTGACAGTGATTCCCCCCTTTTTAGGGACTACCTGTGTGGGACTCACCCAAGTTGAATCGGATATGGCATAAATGATCCCTGCAGCAAGAAGCTTTATGACTTCCTTCTTGACAACCTCCATCATGCTTGGATTTAGACGTCTTTGAGGCTGTATGACTGGCTTGGCTCCCTCCTCGAGCCGAATCTTGTGTTGGCAAAGTGTAGGGGAGATCCCTTTGATGTCCGCCACAGACCACCCAAAAGCTCCACGGTGGTTCTTGAGCACTATCAGTAGTTGCTCCTCCTCATCCGCACTCAAGTATGCAGAAACAATCACTGGTAACTTGTCCTCCTCAGCTAGAAAGACGTACTTCAGATGCGGGGGCAATGGCTTCAATTCCAGATCAGGTGGGCAAATAAGAGATGATTGTAGCGGTGGGGGAAGTGTACCCAAATCTTCATAGTGCCTCGTGTAGAAACATGGAAGCATTTGAAGCATTTTGGCGCACTCCTTGAGTGAAGTACTCCGCATCCAATCATAAGTGACATTTAACAAACACGCCTCCAAAGGCAATTCCGGATATGCATCAAAGACGGAAGTAATAATCACATCATCCTCCCATGAAGATGGAATGTCCTCATTCTCATCATTTGGAAACCCAACAGCCTTGCATAAAGAGACAACTTTAGTTTGCTCCATAAGGTCCACTGCTAGGGTCCCATTATCTATCCTGCTCATAACATGAGCCATATCCAAAAATGGCTTCCCAAGACAAAGTGAGATATTTTGTTCCACATGCTTAATCATGTTGCAATGTGTTTTTGCTTTATTAGATGCATTACCATTGGGCATGACCATCTCAAAGCGATCATCCGCAATGCCCAAGGTCAAGCGACCTCTCCCCATCTCCAAGATCATATCAGCTGTAGCTTGGAATGGGCGACCAAGTAGTAACTCATTGCCGTGCTCGTCCTGCATTTCCATAACGACAAAATCAGCCGGAAAAACAAAGCGGTCTACCTATACCAAAACATCCTCACAGATTCCATACGGTTTCACCACAGAATTATCGGCCAATTGGATGGTCATGTTACTTGGCCTCGACTCCTTCAATCCAAGTTTCTTGAACGTAGAAAGGGGCATCAAATTGATGCTTGACCCGGAATCACAAAGTGCTTCGCCAAATTTGAACTTCCCGATAAAGCAAGAAATATTGAAACAACCAGGATCCTATCTCTTTGGCGGCAAAGTGCCCATAATAAAAGCACTCACTTGCTCCTTCAATACCATGACCTCAGTTTCGGGTATCTTTCTCTTCTTGGTGATTACATCTTTGAGAAACTTCCCATAAGACGGGATTTGTTCAATCGCCTCTAGCAAAGGAATATTCACTGATAACTTCCTAAAGCTGTCCAGAAATTTCTTAAACTGTGCATCCACCTTTCTTGCTTTTGCACTATTGGGATAGGGGACCGGAACGGTATGTGCCCTTTGATGAGGTGGCACATAGGGAGTTAATTTATGTGGTTCCTCCTCAGTGGCTTGTTCTTCCTTACCATCTTCAGCTATGTCCTCAGTTTGCTCTATGGCAGGTGCGGGCTGCTCTTTGACTGTTGCTTCTTCAACTGTGTCCTGCAGTGTGATTGTGTCATCCGCCCTTGGATTTAACACTTTCTTACCGCTCCTCAATAAGATGGCCTTGGCCTGTTGGTTTCCCCCGGGAACATTGGTGTTCCCCAGAAAAGCCGGATGTGCCGGCTTCTTCAAGCTTGCAATCTCGGC
Source organism: Alisma plantago-aquatica (assembly GCA_963693085.1). NCBI lineage: Eukaryota > Viridiplantae > Streptophyta > Magnoliopsida > Alismatales > Alismataceae > Alisma > Alisma plantago-aquatica. The sequence continues at coordinate 640,697,828 of OY856412.1, forward strand.
TGCCATCTGTGCCATTAAAGTCTCTATAGTTCTCATTTGAGCCCCGTGGCTCTGCAAAGTCTGCCCAAACTGGTTCATAAATTCACCCTGCTGCTTTATTTGCTGCCCAAAAGTGTTCATCAACTCTTGATTTTGCTTTATGACTTGATTGAGCAACTCCGTGCTCTTGTCTTCCGTGACCGGTGCAGGCTTGGCGTCCGGATCCTGCAAAAAGTTATTTGGATCCTTCCATGAAAATTTTTTGTCCTTCCGCCATGAATAATCGTTATTCCTGTACCCCTGCTGTTGCCTCATGTACTTGACCTGAGCCTCATCCTCAGACTCATTGTCTTCCTTCTGCAGCAACTTCTTTGCGAGAAGGTCTATCTTCTCGTTCAGCTCTCTCATTGCCTTTGACTCACTGGCAACTCTTGCTTGCTCAACTGGGCCTCTTTCTCTTTCTCCCCAAGATTGCTTTCGTGCCATATTCTTCAGTATTTCCCAGCATCTTGTATCAGTGTTATTTAAGAAAAATCTGGAGCCAGCCGAGTCCAAATTGCTTCTATCATGCTCGGAGAGAGCAAAGTAGAAGATCTTCACTTGGGTTTCCTTGTCCAATCCATGATGTGGACATCTCCTCAACATGACTTGGAATCACTCCCAAGTCTCAGAATAAGTTTCACCCGCCTGTTGGGTGAAATTGTGGATCTTCCGGATCATATCATTGGTCTTCTCAGGAGGGAAGAACCTCTCAAAGAAAACCTCTACCATGTGATCCCATGATTCAACAAACTCGTCATTGAGGTTATGAAGCCACTCTCTTGCCACTCCAGCCAAGGAACTCGGGAATAACTTGAGATAGAGCACATCCTGCGGAAATCGATCTATCTTCACCATATCGTAGTTCTCCACGAACTGGCTGATGTGGGCCACTGGATCTTCATTTTTTAATCCGTGAAATGCATTTGATTTAACCAGGTTAATCAGTGTTGGATCGATCTTGTAGGTTGGAATGTTTAGCCCTTGTTTCTTTATAGGCCCCTTTGATGCCGAGGAAGAAGACGCCTTGATCTTCTCCCATATTGTCTGTGCTTCAGCCATTACTTCTTCTTGTTCTTGCTCAGAATCAGAATTTATATCACTGTGGTGTTCCTGCTCGTAGTGGTCCTCGTCCTCTAGTCTCGCAGATGGAACCTCAGGTGTGCGATTCACGTAGTCTCGACTACGTGTGTGCACCATGCAAAGTACCTGAAATATGGAAATAGTGGTTCAGTACAATGCCTTGAACGAGTCAACACAATTATAGAGAAATAAAGGAATTTTTGAAATTGTTTTAAAATAAATAAAAAAAATGTGGCCTAGAATGGCCGCTCTTAGCACTCAAAGTGCCAATAATTCTCCGTATCCCCGACAGCGGCGTCAAAAACTTGACGTGTATTTTACTACGCGCTAAAACGCAAGTATACGCGTCGAGTAATATAGGCCTTGTGAGGCCCGAGTCGAACTCAGGGATACATGAATTATTGGAGACTTCTACTAACTAATCGCAATCAGCTAGACCGATTAACAAAGTAGGGTTTTGTGTTCAAATTAAAAAGAAAATAAAAATCAAACAAAGAAAACAATCGATTAAAGGTTAATTTAATCAATTCAAAGGGATATCTTTAGGATGGTGGTTTCACCGCGGGTCAACATTGTATTAAGTTTCATATAATTACTCACACTTCTCTCTCTATCCGGGTAGTGGCCTGAAAACAGAATTACCCACTGTCGTGGTGTAATTCACTACTTAGATTTAGGTTGATTCCACCGTCGTAGTAATCATTCCCCTAAACTAAGTGCAGTATAAACGGTCTCTCAGTTCCCACCATTAATTTTACAACTCCTTTGTCAAGGGTTTTATTGATTAATGTAGAATTCGTCTCTTTTCAACTGTTAATCCTTCTATCGAAGTGATTAAGGGTGTTAAATTATTATTATGGTGATCAAGCATAACAATAGAAATGGAGAACACGAATTTATACCACGGATTTGAGAGACAAATATGAATTATTAATATAAAAATGTCATACAATGCATTCCCGGGCTACTCCCGGTCCTAAAGATTGAGGGTTTTAGCCTCTCATGTTCATCTCACACGAATACATGGTAGAAATTGGGGAATTCATAAGAAAAATGGGAAATAAATGGGAAAACCCTTGAACGGAGAAAAACCGGTGGATCCTTGGTGTAGAACACGAGCTTCCCCCGCCTGTCGGTGGTGGAAATCGTCTTCGGCAGCGTCCGAATCACCCGGGATGAGCTTCTCGGCCTCCGTTCTCCTTTCTCTCCTCCTCGGCACTCGTGCAATCCAAAAATGAGATCCTCCCGTCTGGGCGGCCGTCATTAGGTATAAGTCCCTAATTAGGTCGTCAAATAACAACAGCCGTCCGATCGAGATCAAAACAGATCCAACGCATATCTGCCGGCGTCGATACCATCGACGCGGGTCGATGGTATCGACCCGGCGGATTAGCGGCAGCTTTCCTCTCTTTTGTTCTGAGCGCCTGTGGTGATGTCGATACCATCGACTTGGGTGTCGATGGTATCGACGCCTTTAGCGTCGGTTGTTGTCGTTTAGCGACGTTGTAGCTCCTCTTGTGTCGATGGCATCGACTTGGGTCGATGGTATCGACAGTTTCCTCGCCAGCAACTTGAAGGGATCTCGATACCATCGACTTAGGTGTCAATGGTATCGACTCTGTATTGCTTTTCTCGGCTGACAACCTGTGGCTTGGTCGATGGTATCGACTTCCGTCGATGGTATCGACGGAAGCTGATACTTGTTTTTCCTGAAATTTCACAAGACCAACTAAATCCACACAATCTATAATAAGATGATAAATAATGCTCAAAATAGTAAAACAAAGGGAATTTGATATAAAATGATGGCAAAGACCAAATAAAGTGAATTATGCAATAATATCCATAAAAATGAGTAATTAAGGCACAAAACACATATGAAATAGGTCTCTAAATGCGACTCAAAATCATCGCATCATCTATCTTCATGGTGGTCAGAGTATGCATGAATAGCATGAGGTGTGACTTGATGAAGAGTGTTTCTAGTGAGGTTGAATCCCCCAACCATATAGAGTTGTATGTGGTGTGATTATGCAAGTTGGTATAATTTAGAGATGAATATATTCTTATGTAGAGGCCGGTGGCAGTAGCAAGGAGAGGGAGGGATGGGGAGGGAAGAAGGGAGAGATGGATCTTTAGGTTTTTGCTCTGATACTATGCAAAACCTTGCAGGATAAAATAAATTCTTGCATATTCTTAACAATAATACCATTTATTTGTATAGGATGAGGTAAATGGTCTAATCCTTGATATATAGTGTGGGACTAAAACAGAAGTAAATGGTCAAATTAAGACATATTAAAGACTAATACAAATACCTCACATAGATGTAAATATTAGTTATTTCTTGTATCCTCCCTAGCAAAATCAGGAGAGAAAAGCTCTTTCACTGAATCAATAATAGAGTTGATTCTTCTAGATTTAGAATTAATCCAGTTTCCTTCATCAAACAGACAACTCAAATTAACCAATTTGCCTTTACCAAGTTTAAGGATTGAGTCATGACCAATAATATCATCTAGGAAAGTATTCCTTTTAATCCATGGATCCCTCCAAAGAAGGATATTGTTCCCATTACCAACAGTTAAATCAATATTCTGATAATGATATCCCTATTGTAAACAATTTTCTTCCATACCCACAAAGCATTGGAAGCAATACTATATAGATTTACATATGCCTTGGAAGCATGTGTATATACTATACAGACACATTTCTATTTTATACTATAAAGATTGACATATATATAATAGATATATATATAAATATACTATTACTATATAGATAGATTTCTATTTTATACTATACAGATTTACATATATATACATGTATATACATATTTGCTTCCTATGATACATATTTACATATGCATTGGAAGCATTGGAAGCATTCTAAGCAATTTGCTTCCTATGATACAAATTTACATATGCATACATGTATATAGATATACTATTACTATATAGACAGATATCTATTTTATACTATACAGATTTACATATATAACTATACAAATTTACATATATAACTATACAGATTTACATATCTATGAAACAAAAATATATATATGTTTAGATAGATATACCATTACAAATACACATGTATATATAGATACATATCTATACATATAAATATAGTTATAATTATACACAGATGCATATATATACACATACACAAGGGAATGTGTACATACGTGCACCATATAATGATAAAAGTAGTCAAATATCCATAGTTGTTAACAAACAAACATACAAATATATAGATATGCACATACATATATCTATATACATGGTTGTGAGTGCACGTAGTGAATTGATCCCCATAATTTATTTATTTTCTATTTATTCATCTTGTTAAGAGTAAATTCAATCGTTAAAATTTGGATGGACCCATCTTCATCAGGAGTTTGTATGGCTCAAAAAACATGCACCCACATAATGTAAATCTAATAAGTGGATATACAAATACAAAACTCTATCACTATACTAATATACTAATTGTGAATCTAGTACAAGGATTTATAGAGATATAATACTAATAATCAGTTGCATCTAGCATTAAGCTCAACAACTTCTCAACTGGACAAACAAATATACATAACTTGAGTAAATTCATATAGCTCATCCCATCCCATCCCACAGTAGTACCTTCCCAATAGAAAATAAAAATGTATTGAACACAATAAAGAAGGAATAGCCAAGTTGTAATGGTATTGATGGGTACTCTCCAAAATTGCATGTCAAATAATTTCCTCTTGGTTATCATTGTAGAACCAAACATATATATATATATATATATATATATATATATATATATATATGTGTGTGTGTGTGTGTGTGTGTGTGTGTATTTCTTATAATGTGTGTTTAACTTATTTTATATTTTCGCTCATATAGATGGATTTTCTAATAGATCAGAGTTGGATGTATATTGGGAATAGAGTGTGAAGTGATGTATTCAAGCCAGGGTTACGAAAGTTCATTGAGTTTTCTCTTCTCCATCAGAGACCATCTAGACAGGGGAAATTAATATCCCTGCAAGGTATGTTTAAACAGATACCTTAAAACAGAGGAGGAGGTATTCTCACATGTATTACAAAAAAGATTTGTGCATAGCTATAATGTTTGGATGTTTCATGGGGAGGTGATTGGTAGTAGAAATCCTATTTTGTCACCAAACGTTCCTAGCACCAAAAATATGCATCAGATGTTGGGGGATTTGTTTGGTATGGGTGACACAACAAATGACCATTCTACTGAAGCTATAGAGGAAACTGCAAATTTAGACGCACAAAGATTTTACAAGCTACTAAAAGAGGCTGATCAACCACTCTATAGAGGCTGCACAAGTCATTCTAAGCTATCCTATTTGGTTGCCTTGCTATATATAAAGGAGGAATTTGGATGGTCCAACGATTCTTTCACGAACTTGTTACAGTTGATTATTTTAGGATTTCCAGAAGAAAATTGTCTATTCCCAGAGACGTTCTATCAAGCAAATGTGATCGTGAAGGATTTACGACTTGATCATACTACTATAGATGTATGTACAAATAATTGCATTCTTTATCACAAAGAAGCAAATTTAAAGAAAAATTGTGATACTCCTGGTGCTTCACAATGGAACGAAAAGCAATACAAACAAAAGGGAAAGAAAGTAGCTGTGAAGTTCATGTATTACTTCCCTTTGATACTTCTATTAGAGAGGTTGTATATGTCTTCATCTATTTCTAAAGATATGATTTGGCCATTTGAAGGCAAAGAAAAGCATGGTCGTGTTCATCATCCTTCAGACACACCAGAATGGTTGTCTATTGATGTCAGGTACCCAGACTTTGCTGCTGAACCCCGCAATATTAGACCGGCATTAGCAACTAATGGTTTTAATGCATTTGGCAATATGAGTGCATCACATAGCATCTGGCCTGTGTTGGTGACACCTCTCAATCTCCCGCCCTGGCTTCTTATGAAAGAACAATTTATTATGATGTCCCTATTAATTCCAGGTCCACATATGGTTGGCAATGACCTTGATGTATACTTGGAGCCATTAATTGAGGAGCTGCAACTACTTTGGGAGCTTGGAGTCAAAGTTTATGATGCATATAGCAAAATGAATTTCACTATACAGGCAATGATTTTATGGACCATTAATGATTTTCCAGCATATGGTGACTTATCTGGTTGGAGCACTAAAGGTAAGAAAGATTTGGGATGTCCTTTTCTTAATGTGGAGACTGTATCGAAATGGTTGAAGTTTGGGAAAAAGCAATGCTATGGTTTCCATCGACGTTTTCTTCCAATGAATCATCCATATAGATGTGATAGGACAAATTTTGATGGCGAAAAAGATTTTCGCCTTCCACATAAGACACTATATGGAGAAGATATATTGAGGCAATTTGATGGATATGAAAATATCACATTTGGTAAAACAAATAAGCGCAAGAGGCATGGAGATCAAATTCCACCATTACCTCCAGGTTGGAATAAGATAAGCATCTTTTTTCACCTACCTTATTGGAAGTATTTATCGGTTAGACACAATTTGAACATGATGCACATAGAAAAGAATGTGTGCGAGAACATTTTAAACACATTACTGGGCGATTCTAAGAAAAGTAAAGACAACTTACAAGCTCGTCAAGATATGAAGAAAATGCACATTTGAAGAGATTTATGGCTGGTAGATGAAGGTGATCGATATTAATTGCCTCCAGCATCTTACACTATGACTAATGCACAAAAAGATAAGTTCCTATCTGTGTTAGAAAAGCTGAATGTTCCTGATGGTTATTCTTCTAACATATTTAGGTGTGTTAGCAAATCTGATAGAAAACTTATTGGGCTGAAAAGTCATGATTGCCATGTTCTTATGCATCAACTTCTACCTGTTGCCTTGAGACATTGCATAAGCTTAGATGTGTACAAGCCTATTGCTAATTTGTGCTCATTTTTCAATAAGCTTTGCTCTAACGTTATTGATGTGGATGAATTCAAAGAGTTGGAACAAGAAATTGTTGTCACTCTTTTCCAGTTGGAGAGAATCTTCCCTCCTTCTTTCTTGACTATCATGATGCATTTGCCCATTCATTTAGCTTATGAAGCCAGGCTTGCTGGATCTGTCCGAACTAGGTGGATGTACCCAATAGAGAGATACTTGAAGAAATTGAAGAAGTATATCATAAACAAAGCTAAACCGGATGGTTCTATTGCTAGTGGCTATTTAGCTGAAGAAAGTTTGACATTTTGTGCTAGGTACTTGCCTAATTTTGAGACAAAACTCAACCGCACTCCTCATAATGTTGATGGATCTCCAATTAGAGTTGGAGTGTCAAGGAATTTTGACATCCACACTTTGGAACAAGGCCATCGTTATGTCCTTTTCAATAAAGAGGAATTGGATGTTTACAGAAGGTAAGATTTACGTCATATAATTCTTGCTAAACTATGTTATATTTGTTGTACATTAATTTAGACACTTCTTACAAAGAAGTGAACACATGTTTATTCTTCAAGATATGGAACCCAACATTGCCCCACAGACTCTAGAAACAAAACATGCAAAAGAGTTTTCTAAGTTGTTGAAAGAGCATGTAAGTCTCAAACATAAATGTTGTTGTCACTCTCAATGTTCAAGTTAGTGTAGATTACATTAATGTTTTACTTTTTTAATGAAGGTAATGCAAATGTGAGAGATTAAGTTGAACAGTATTAGCGAGGAGTTGAGATGGTTATCCCAAGGCCCTTGTGCTGAGGGAATGTCTTATGAAGGTTTTTCGGTCAATGGATATCATTTCCGTTCAAAACACATTGAAAGTACATGTACTACACAAAATAGTGGAGTGTACTTGTGTGATGACACTTCAAGTTATTCAAGTGGTAGAGATAGAAATCCTATAAATGCTCAAGTCACGTACTATGGCTACTTAGAGGAGGTTATTGTGCTAACTTATGGTCCAGAAATCAAAGTTCCGTTGTTCAGATGTTCTTGGTATGATGAAAGCACTTCTAACGGGTTGCGAATTGATGAATATGGGTTCACACAAATCAACACTTCAAGGATAAAAAAAAAGGAGGAACCCTTTATCCTGGGTTCTCAAGTATTGCAATGCTTTTATGTGAAGGATCCTAATGTTGATGATTGGTGCACAGTGCTAAAGCATCCTCCTAAAGATTATTCTGAAGTACCTCTTATTGAGAATTGTTTGACCGGTTTAAAATTTGAAGATATTGATGGTGGTGTAACTAATGATGTGTCTTGGACGAGGAGAGATACCAAGGGATCTTTTGTTGATAGAACTAACAAAAAAGCATGATGGGGCTAATGTTTAGTTCATTAATCTTTCTATTTTCATCAAATTATTTTTCTTGCAAGTCTAGGATAAATTATTTGGGGAATATGGTGTATTGCATTTTTTTGGCAAACTGTTGCTATATGGCATATTCTTTGCAATTTATTTAGTCTTGTTTCATATACCAGCAAGTAGGACATCATTATAACTCATCATTATTCTTTATTGGGATATGAAACCAAGGTACTCTACAATTTATTTGATTTTCAAATGCTGAATATTCATATGTTGGTGTCTCATATTCTCCGCAATTTATTTGTTTTTCAAATGAAGCTATTATTTTTGTTACTAACATTTCTGCACTAATAATCTAATTTTTTTTCTTGTCAGTTAAAGGATAATAGGAAGAAGAATCACTAGATCTAGTTGTAACATCACACCCAGTCAACCTTCTACTGTCCCTCCATCCACAATTATAGAAAATTGTGAGGATGAACCTACTCTACTGTCCAACAATATTGAAAATGATGTAACAGTTGAAGAAAATGTTGAGGATGAACAGGAGAATAGGAAGTATGGGCGTGGGCCTGCAAGTGAGCAAAGCCTACTTCCTAAGCAAGGGGAGCAACATCACAAGGTCCAATGGGATAATGAAGGAAATGCTATTGGGGAGAATGGTGCCAAATTGAATCGTTATTGTCATATGCTAGCAAGGAAATCACACATATGGCATCTAGACTTGAAGTGGAATGAACAACCACAACAAGCTTTTGTAGATAGAAAATCATTTATTGAGGTAATCTTTTTCATAAAAAGACCAACAAATTGTATGATTGTTATATCTAAAGTAATATTTTCTATGTTTTTAGAAATACTTCGATTTAGGTAGTCACCCTAATGCATGGAATCACATTGATGAACACATTATCAAAGGGATATCAATGTGGAGGGCACGTATAAAGAAAGATTACTATGCAAAGTACAAGATTGAACCAGAATTGATGATGACAAAAGTTGAGAAAAATGCTTCCATAGATATGAACCAGTTTAAAAATCTTGTTAAAGAATGGGGAACTGAGAAGTCTAAGGTACAATGGTTTCATATAACTTGCATGTATACCTATCTACTTTTTCTAATTATAAGTTTCTTATGGTTTAGAAAATTTCTGAGATCAACAAGGCAAACAAAGCAAAAAGAGTGATGGATCATACCACAGGATCAAAGCCATGGAGTTGTTATCAGGCAGAAATGGTATTAATAATGGACACTTGTCTTTCTTAGTAGGAGTTGAACATATAACATGAACAATTATTATGTTATCTATCATGTGTAGGTCAGTGAAGATCAACCCGTTGTGCCTCTTAACAAATTTTTGGAAAAAGTTTACGAAAAAAGCCCATAAGTGATTAGAAAATGGATATTTTCTTTCCTATGATGTCTACAAAGCTACATATGCTCAGATATCTCAATTTAAGCTTTCCTTTTATGATGCTTTCTAATTACATCTTGAAATCTCTAACATTGTGGAAAACCAAGTAGCAAACCATGAAGAAATAGATCCTAGAAGTGTTGATAATCTAGCACGTGATGCTTATTTGCAAGTTTTAAATCCTTCCAAAAAGGCTAGGATCGGAGGTGTTGGAATTGGGCAAAAAGAGATAGGACATAGGGGAAAAGCTGCCCGTATAAGATATGAAATGCTTCTTGAGGAAAGCAATGCAAAGGATGTATGTTGGATTATAACTAAACTTGAACTATTAGTTACAACTAGTCTATTAGATCGATGTTTGTAATTTGTTTTCTATTTCAGGATAAACTTAAGGAACTTGAAGAAGCAGTAAATGGATTGAAGAACTCTGTCTCCCAAATAATGACTTGGTATAATCAATCACATGTAACTTAGATTCAGTTGTCTATGTCAATGTAATATATATATTTTTTTGACATTGTTGATCTATTTATTATAGGATGGCGGTATTAATGTTGATTGTGCAGTTGAATACCCCAATCGGACTACTGCAAGTGTCTTACACATGCAAAGTGGCACAAATAGGTCAGGTGTGGGTTCTTTTCACATACAAGACAATACAAGTGGTGGTGCACATGTTTCCCAGGCAAAATAATTCAAGCGGGGATGGCTTAGGCAGACTTTCTAGACAAATAAATTCAAGGGAGACTGGACTAGGCATGCTTTCCATACAAGGCAATTCAAGGGAGAATGTAGTAGGCAGGCTTTCCATACAAGGCAATGGACATCCACTAATCTTTCAGCCACAGGTACCTCATAACAACTATAGATTATTTTCAATATTCATACACATAAGAATATTAACATGTACACTTTATTAAAGGCTGCAGTTGAATGTTGGTTCCCTACTTCTAGTAATAATTGACAAAGTCATCCTCCAATGCAGAGCACACCAAGCACATCTTCATCGGTGTCTTTCACACCAAGAACTCAGTGTTTAAATGAGGTATTCAATATGTGCTTGATTAAACTTCTAGGGTATCCATCCATATATCTTATACTTATACCAAATCTGATATATAAGGCCAAATCAAATATATAAGGCACGAATCTACTTAATGGTTAATGCCCATGTGGTTCTATATTTCCAATCACTTTGGGTATCATGCTTATGTATGTAGTTATTGTTATCCTCTTTCAACTCAATCTACTTATCTATTGTTATCTCTATTAGTATGGTTGGTTAGGCTAGCTTTCTATTTTTCTTTGGGGTATCTTTATTTGATTGTTCTGCAGGGGGCACAACATCAACAATGTTAGTTTCCTTAGATTTCTATTTGTGCTGCTATTTGCTGGTAGCTGCTGCTGTGGAGGAGTGAGGTGTTGCTGGTGGTGTTGTGGTGGTTTTGTGGTGGTGATGTGGTTGATGGTGGTGTTGTGGCTTTCGTGATGGATAGTTTGGTGGAGGATTTTGTTATGTGCATGTGCTGGAAGCAGCAACTTGCTGCTATGCTTGGTGTTGAATGGTAGAGGTTTGTGGTGGTGCTGTGAGTGCTGGTGGTTCTGTGGCTGTCGTGTTGGATAGTTGTTTGGTGGAGGAGTGAGGTGGTAGATGTTGGGTGTTGGTTGGTGGTAGTTGTTGGTGTTGTTGGTTGATGGTGGTTGATGTATGGTATGTTGGTGTGTGGAGGATGTATGGAGCAGCAATTTGCTACTTTTGGTGCTATTTTGTGGATGGTGGCATGCTAGTTGGTGGTGGTGGATGTTGGCTGGTGGTGGTGGTGTTGGCTGGTGGGTGGGAGTGCTGATGTGTAGGTGTTGGTGGTGGCTGTTTAGTTCTGTGTTCCCCTCCACTCTAGATTTTTCCTCAAGGTTGCCACCATGTTTCTTTAGTGTTATATATATTTCTTTTCTCTGTGTCACCCCTTATCTATGTTGTTAAGAGTTGTCAATCTTTAGTGTTATATATATTTCTTTAGTTCAAAGCTTTGCCATAGAACCTATGGAGTCTGTAAAAGTTGTGTTGCTATTTGCTGCTGCTATTTGTTGCTATTTGTGTTGCTATTTCCATTGTGTACAAGCCTAGTGCTATTTGTGCTGCTATTTTCTGGAAGTTGTTGCTGCTCCCAACTGCTGTTGTGGAGGAGTGAGGTGTTGTTGGTGGTGTTGTGGTGGTTTTGTGGTGTTGTGGTGGTGCTGTGGTTAATGGTGGTGTTGTGTCTGTCGTGATGGATAGTTTGGTGGAGGATTTTGTTATGTACATGTGGTGGAAGCAGCAAATTGTTGTTGTGCTTGGTGTTGATTGGTGGAGGTTTCTAGTGGTGATGTGAGTGTTGGTGATTCTGTGGTTGTCGTGTTGGATAGTTGTTTGGTGGAGGAGTGAGGTGGTAGCTATTGGGTGTTTGTTGGTGGTAGCTATTGGTGTTTTTGGTTGATGGTGGTTGATGTATGGTGTGCTGGTGTGTGGAGGATGTATGGAGCAACAATTTGCTACTGTTGGTGCTATTTTGTGGATGGTGGCGTGCTGGTTGGTGGTGGTGGATGTTGGCTAGTGGTGGTGGTGGTGGCTGGTGGGTGGGAGTGTTGATGTGTAGGTGTTGGTGGTGGCTGCTATGTTGGTTCACTTACATTTATCTCAACTTCACACTCACTCTGATTCCTTTTGTATTTATATTGATAGGGTAGAATTGCTTTTAATGATGGATTTCGACCGACAATGCACCTTGGAGTAAACCAGAACCGAAATATAAGGGTAAGTTGTTTGTTGTACTATGATTTATGTATAAACTTTAAATTCTATTAATATAATGACTTGTCATTTTTAGGAGAAGAATACTCAAGTACCCAACCGTATGAGGCATGGCATTGATGAAGAGAACCACACCATTTGAAGGAACATGGAGACATTATAGATCTCAAGAGTTTCTAGCATGATATGTTGATTGTCATCAATCTCAAATTTTATAACCATATGTATTCTTTTTTTATATCAATGTTGAGCACGCAATGTATGGATAATATTTTGCTTCAATAATAGAAATTAGTTTGAGGTGATTTAATATTTTTATGTGTCATTTTGGTGTTGAATCTTCTTATGATGTTATGTGAATATTATAAAAATATTGCTTAAGGTTATATATACAAAGTTTTCATTTAAAATTATTAACATTCAACAAATCATTCAATAAATCAATAACCAAATCATTTATAGTAATCCCTAAAAAATGTATTAATGAAGGTTTTTAGTCCGTCAAAAATGAGATCCAGATTGACCATCACAATTGCATTGATGAAGACCACATAGCCCCTCAAAAATAATATTAATGAACGCATTAGCCCTTCAAAAATATATTCTCCAAGACCATCAATTCCCTCAAAAATGTATTTATGAGAACTAAACATGCCCTAAAAAATGTATTCATGAAGGCTAAATAGTCCTCAAAAATGTATTTATGAAGGCTAAAGAGTCCCTCAATATAACATTCTTGAGGGTCAGTTGGTCCGTGACAATTCTATTCGTGAGGGCCACTGGTATTTGTCACGTGAGTTCTCTTCACAGACCATTTGTGAGGGCCAGACTCACAACTGTCCCTATTTGTGAGGGCCTGTAGAGAGGGGTTTGTGGCAGGACTCACTCGTGAATAATGGCCCTATTTTTACTAGTGTAGCTTCTTGCTCTGTTCTTGCTTTATTCTTTCTAGGTTAGGTCTTCACTTTTTCTTTTGCCTTGTTTGGTAGCTTAGTGTAGTTTAAACCTTCTTTCCTGCCTTAGTGTAGATTTCTCTTTTCTTTCCTTTCCTGCTTGTCTTGTCTTTTCTTGTTCATTAGAACTAACTTTCAAGGGTAGTTTAGGTTTTGTTCTTGGTTTCCTTCCTTTACTTGCTTATTTTCTCAAACCTTAGTTTAATCAACAAATCAACCTTTAAACCCTTCAACCCTAGACTCCACAGTAGGAACCTAACCTAGCTCTAGTGCCCCTTTTTTCCCCATGGACCGACCTTGTGCACTTGTGGATGTAGTGTTTTATTATAAGTATGTGTGTAGGTTTAGGCCTTTATAAATTTTGAAAGTGAATCCACCATGTGTGTCTATTTTTGGGGTTGTATCTATTCAAATTCCAATTGAGTAGTGTGCAACATCATTGGTAGGGACACACCAATAAGTACATTTTTTAAGTAAAGATCAAATTGGATGATAGTTGTTGTAATCTTTGGTTATAGGCATTACAAGTGTTAACTTTGAGGCTATATAACCTACTCCATTTTTTATTTATGACTAAACTATTCCTATTTGTTTGTTTCTAATGATCCAACTTGAGTAATTGTATATTTTATAGGCTCTTGCTAAATGCCCTAACTTGCTAAGCCTAGAATCAGAGAATTCAAATTAGACCAATACAAAAGATCAATATCAAAGAGTGGATGGAATTATCCTTAGATCTCCATTTTTAAACACTTGTGATTAATCTCATTATAACAACTACAATAATTGAAATGAATAATGATACACTTTGGGTGTTTTCTTCACCAAGAATTTGCATCAGTGTTGGTTGAGTATTCCTTGAGGAAACTCAGTTGATGGGCAAGAAGAAAAGGGCCAAGAAGTGTCATCGACTAAGATTTGAAGGGACAAAATGGACTAACAGATGTAACAAGGTCTACAACAAGTGCTCATCAGTGAAGTTTGCTATGAGGAATATTGTTGAGGATGCAATTGTTCTAGCTTTTACAAGTACAAAATTATCCAATAGAGGGGGACAAAAAGTAGTAAAATCTCTTTCAAGCATCCATATATCCCCCATAAAATTGCTAGAAATTGTTTCTATCAATACTATTAGCTAGTAAGAACCATGAACTATAATTAGCGACTATTTGGGATATTCCTATGTGATAGAAGGGATCCATGTACTAGACTTTAGAGATGTTCCATCATATATCCCATAAACACACCATGTATCTTAGTCAATCTCTTACATCTATTAGATTGAACATCAGATTTGTAAAATATCCAGTTCTACCTTATATATTCTATGTGGCTCATTTTCTACCTCCCATTGTATTTCACAATCGAGTATTACTTCTCTCTTTTAGAAAAGTGAAATTGTATGGTAGGTGGCCCTTGGCCAATGAATGGACTGCTTAGCTAGTTATGGCCTCTTGGCGTTGTGGAGTTGGAGGGAAGGTGGCCTGTAAGACAATAAGGTGGTTTGTTCAAATGAAAGCATGTAGCTTGCTAGGAAAAGAAATGAATAGTTTTTTTTTCATGATTATGAAGGTTTTATATTGATCTTTATCATGATAGGTCCTCATGAAGGGATTTTCTTTATCTGGGAAGCCTTGCCATCAACATCAACAATTTCCCATAAACCCAACAATATTGCCAAAAATTCTAGAACATCTTATTCTGAAAGGTTGCAAAAAAGTATTCTTGCACCTTGATTACTTTGGGACATTAATTAACATCTTCTGTGAACTACTTTGCACAATAAGGTTGTTAAATTAACTCTCAAAGCTTTTCATGATTTTGCAAAATTTCACAATTTGTTTTGATATCCACACTGGAAGGCTTCCACATTTTGATCTCACCACCTAAGCACACCACTCAATTTGAAAGCTCATGATACTTATGGAAACCAACTAAATTTACTCAAGATTTGGAGCACCTTTTTTCATTGGAACCTTTCAAGTTTTACCCAACCAACTACAACACCAGGTCTCATTTCCTCCTCTATGGCCCACCAATGGCCAACACACCCTTTCATAAGATACATGACATGCTTCACCTTATCCTCTTCATGGATACTCATGATCTAGAAGGCCTTCTCAAGCTCAGTTAACCATAGATCTGCATCCGTAGGGTCAACTATCCCCGCATACTCAACGACACCAACACAGAGAAGCTGCTCAAAAGTCTTCCTAGTACCTAAAGATTCAGTATGGGGAACAGGTGCCCTAGGCTGAGGTGCACGTACCATGTCCATCATATGATTCATCGTTGCCATAAAATACCCAAAAAGAGATTGAAAGGTAGGGTTTTCTATCATGGCTAGGTCAAACTGGGGGACTTCATCCACCCGATCTTCTCATGCCTAGTTCCTTGTACTACCACCTGATGCTGCAACACTGCTCTCGGAAGCATGTTCTTCATGTTCTTCAAACATCTGTAAGCTTTCTCTTCTTCTTTTGCATAAGAAGAAGTGACTATATGATAGACTAGAAGATAATAGAACAAACACAAACCCTAGTCCTCTATCCTTGTAGACTCTACAAACCTAAAGCTCTGATACCAACCTGATTGTGACACCCCACGCCACATAAAGCGAGATTACTCAAAACATAACCATGGAAGAAAGATTAACGAACAAATTATGATAGGGAACCATAACGATGAATGAGTATGAAGCAAGGTTCATGGGGTTGTTGAGGTTTTGTTCTCACATGGTTGTGATGAAGGATGAGAGGATTCATCATTTTGAGAAGGGGTTGAATCCTGAGTTGTCTACCCCAACTACTACTTTAGAGAATCGAGAGAAGTTTGTCATGTTTGTAGAGTTTGTTTAGTGGATAGAATGATCTACGAAGGAGAAGAGAGAGGCAAGTTCCAAGAAGAGGTATACACAGTCTTAGGGGTAGTCGTCAGGAGGCTTTAAGAAGCCGATGTTTTCTGCACCGTCAGTTTTATAGAGGTTTGGTGCTTCGACATAGTGGTCACCGAGGAAGGGTAGAGGTCGTAGTTTTCTTCCTATGGGATCCCCGACTGTTGCATCGACATCAGTGATAGGGCCATTTTGGCCATAGTATGGGAACTGGGCTTGCCCCAAGTGTGGACAGCTTGGACATCTGAAGCGAGAATGTCCAAAGAGGGGTGAAGAAGTGACCCAGCAATCGAGGCAGAGTTAGAAAGACTCATAGAGACAATAGAATAGTGGTATGGGAGTACAAGGACCTGGCCAAGTGTCACAAGATGGATCATCTACTCAGGGAAGTAGAGGATGGGGGTGACAATAGGTAATGACTAGATTATATGCTATGAGTCAGTCAGAGGTGATGGTTAACCCACAAGTGATGATAGGTCAGATGGAGTTATTTCATTCTAATTTGTCTTCTTCTTACTTTATATATATTTTCGTTGATCGGGGTGATACACACTCTTTTATCGCACGTGAAGTAATTAGTAGTTGTCATTTGCCTGCTAATTGTAAGAACAATAGTTTGTTTCTAGAAACCATGTTGGTTGGTTCTGTAGTGTTGCAGGATGAGTGTCCTTCCTGTGTTCTCCCTTTTTTGGGACACAACATTCAAGTGGATCTCACACCACTTGACATGCATGGATTCAATGTGATCCTTGAAATGGATACCTTGGACAAGTATAGAGTGGCCTTGGATTGTAGTTCTAAGCAAGCTATGTTTGTGGATGGTAGCAAGATGTGGATTTTCCAAGGAGATAGGAAGATTCTTCTAACATGTCTTGTATCGGTAATGGTAGAAAGGAAGCTTCTGAGATAGGGTTGTGAGGCGTTTTTGGCACACATGATGGGTATTGAGGAAAGGAGTCCTAGTATTCAGGAGGTTTTGGTCGTTAGGGAGTTTGAGGACGTGTTTCCTGAGGAGTTTCCAAGTGTTCCCTCACCCCGTGAGATTGATTTTGAGATCAATTTGGTTCCTTCTGCGTAACTGATAGCTCAGATACCATATAGGATGGCACCAACAGAGATGACAGAGTTGAAGAGACAGTTGCAAGAAATGCTTCACAGAGGTTTCATCAGGCCGAGTACGTCACTGTGGGGTGCCCCAGTGTTGTTTGTGAAGAAGAAGGATGGGTCTATGAGGTTGTGCATAGATTACAAGAAGTTGAATAAGTTCACCATAAAGAATAAATATCCCTAGACAAGTATATATGATCTATTTGATCACTAGCGTGGTGCAACAGTATTCTCAAAGATAGATATTAGATTAGTGTATCATCAATTGAGGATCAATGAGGATGACCTACAAAAGTCAAATTTTAGGATGAGGTATGGTCACTATAAGTTTGTGGTTATTCCTTTTGGGCTGACTAATGCACAAACATCATTCATCGATTTGATGAATAGAGTGTTTCAACCGTTCCTTGATCAATTTGTGGTGGTTTTCATAGATGACATCTTGATATATAGTCGTGATAGTTAACAACATGAACAACATATTTGTTAGGTGATGACAGTGTTGACACAGCACCGACTTTATGCTAAGTTTAGCAAGTGCGAGTTCTGGTTGAGGGAGGTAGCTTTCTTGGGGCATGTTATCTCTGTCAAAGGAGTATGAGTGGATCCTAAGAAGGTAGAGTATGTGATAGTGTGGGAACAACCTAAGACGTCAACTGAAGTGCACAATTTTCTAGGTCTGGCAGGATATTAGTGGAGGTTCATTAAGGACGTCAGTGCTATCACCCTACCCCTAGAAAAGTTGATGAGGAAGGATGTGACGTTCATTTGGCATGACATATGTCAACATGCTTTTCAGACATTGAAGCAGAAGTTGACAAGTGCATCGGTTCTGGTTTTGCTTGAGCAAGGAAAGGGATACGTCATCTTTTGTGATGAGTCCAAGAATGGTCTAGGTTGTTTGTTGCTGTAAGACAAGTAAGTGGTTTCTTTTCCTTCTCGACAGCTTAAGAAACATGAGGATAATTACTTGACTCACAATCTGAAGTTAGCTACAGTGGTTCATGCTTTGAAGATTTGTATGCACTACCTATATGGGGAGAAGTGTCAAATCTTCACGGATCACAAAAACCTAAAGTACATCTTTTCACAAGAGGTGTTGAATATGAGGCAACATCGTTGGATGGAGTTGATCAAAGATTACAACTGCACGATTGATTATCATTTGGAAAAAGTGAATGTCATAGTAGATGCATTGAGCATGAAGTCTTCATCCTCATCAATGGATAAAGGCCAGTTGAGTTCTTTGATGTGCCATAAGCAAGACATGTTGGTCTCCTTGCATTAGATGAATGTCAAGTTGTAAGTATCCTTGTTAGCCGGATTGTTGGCACAGTTACAAGTGAAGCCTACAATGAGACAATAGATCAGAGAGGTGCAATAGACAGATATTGTGATACAAAGATTAGATTAGAGTTCATCAGTGAGAAGCGTAATGGTTTCCATGAGTCAGATGATCGGATAGTCTATTACCATAACATGATAGTGGTTCCTGATGCTAATAACCTAAGGAATATGGTGTTGGAGGAGGCTCATTCATCCATGTATGCTATGCACCCAGGTAGTAACAAGATGTACAACAATTTGAAGGATATGTATTGGTGGCCAGCCTTGAAGAAAGATGTAGCAGAGTTCGTTGCAAGATGTGCAATATGTCAACAAGTCAAAGTTGAGCATCAGAAACCTATAGGAATACTGCAACACTTGCCTATACCTCATTGTAAGTGGGATCATGTAAATATGGACTTTTTGGTTGGTCTACCTAGGATATCCAAGGGTTATGTTACCATTTGGGTGATCGTTGACATGTTGACCAAGCCAGCACATTTCCTTCCTGTAAAGACAGTGTTCACTGTAGAGAAGCTTACCCAAGTCGATGTGGATGAGATAGTGCACTTGCACGGTGTTCCATCTACTATTGTGTGTGATAGAGGTCCTCAGTTTACAAGTCACTTTTGGGAGTGTCTGCACATAGCTTTGGGTACGCAGTTAAAGTTCATCACTACTTTCTACCTATAAATAGATGGTCAATCTGAGAGGACCATCCAAACCTTGGAGGATTTGTTGAGGGCTTGTGTTCTTGAGTTCTCAGGAAGTTGGGATGTACATCTTAGTCTGATAAAGTTCACCTATAACAACAACTATCAGAGTAGTGTTGACATGGAACCATATGCGTCATTGTATGGGAGATGTTGTAGATCTCCATTGTGTTGGTACAAAAAAAGTGAGTATCAACTTCTCGGTCATGAGCTTATGCATCATACGACAGAGAAGATCAAAGTGATACAACAATAGTTGAAGGTAGGATAGGACAAATAGAAGTCATACGTGAACAATCATTGTAGACCCTTGGAGTTCCAAGTGGGCGATAAGGTATATTTGAAGGTCTCTCCTTAGAAGGGTGTTCTAAGGTTTTGGAAGAATGGTAAGTTGGCTCCCAAGTGTATGAGACCTTACCCAGTTGTTGTATGTGTTGGGAAGGTAGCTTACTGGTTGGAGTTTCCTCCTGAGTTGCATAGGTTGCATCCAGTGTTCCATCCAGATATAGAATCATTATTACATCCTATGGAGGTGGAGCTTGATGAGGATGTGACCTATGTAGAAGGTCTAATGTTGATCCTTGACCAGAGAGTGAAGAAGTTGAAGAGGAAGGACCTTGTGCTTGCGAAGGTTTTTTGGCATCATCGTGGTGTTCAGGAAGCCACATGGGAACTCGAGGAAGAGATAAGGAGGAAGTACCCTTCCCTTTTCTCTTAGTATTTTTGGGGTGAAATCCCTATTAGGGTTTAATGACTTGTAAGGACCTTGGCCCCCATTAACCCTATTTGTTTTGCTTAAGTATGTTTCTTAGCTCCTTGCTCTAATCATTTGAGAGGTAATTAGGGAATGTTGGAAGCTTGAGTTCCTTTTTTGAGCTTGATGTTTGTATTTTGTAGCGAGGTTTGGTGCAAATTGCAATTCACCCAGGAGAAGGGGTTGATGTGCAAGTTTTCCACCTCTAGAGTGTTCATTCTCTCTCTTCACTAGAGGAAAGAGAAAGAGATGGACATCTTGTTTGAGCCTTGGATGAGTGGTGACATACTTGGTGGTGTTTTGGACACACATTTGAGGTGTATCTTACACCTAGAGGTGTTGTCTCGGGCTTGAGAGCCTTAGAGATGCCTTGTATCAGTTTGTGGGTGTCTTGAGGGACATCCTATCAGTTTGTGGCTCTAGGGTTTCATCCCTATCGGTTTGTGAAGGGAGTGTGTATGTGTATCGTCCTTGTCCATCGTAGGTGACCTAGTGAGTGAGACATAGATCTTACCACCTTATTACATGGTGTAGCATGTGGCACTTTCTTCTTGGACATGTGTCACCTAGGTTCTAAGGTGGTGACACCTCCCCATTGCTCTTTATTTTATCTCTTTCATATATATCTATTTATCTCCATGCAAGAGAAACCTTTTGGTTATCTTTGCTTTCCTCTTCCTTTGGTGGACGATCTTAAGCTTGAGGAGTAATCTCCCTTAGAGCTTGGTGGATCGGTTCCAAGCTTGTGGTGGTCTCTTCATCCTCTACCTTGGTAAGCCATGATCCTTAGCTTCCTTTCACTCTTTCTCTCTTCTTCTCATCCATGGACCTTGGTTACTTCTTTTCCCTCTTATGCTCTCTTAACCTTGGTTCCCTCTTCTTCCTTGGAGGTGTTGTGGTGAGCTTGGAGGATCTTCTTCTACCTTGATCTTGTGAAGCTTGGAGTTTGGCGGTGATCCTTGAGGGCGGTTATATAACTCTAAAACCTCTTTATTATTCTCACCTCTTTAATTATTATCTTTGATCTTTTTCTTTGGCTTGTTGTATCTTGCATGTTAGTAGCTCTTCATGTTAGTTTTGAGTGCTATTTAGAGAAGAGGAACCTTGCTTAGTTTCTGCTCTTGATTTGCCTTGCTTGTAATGTCGACTTGAGCTTGAAGAAGAGTAAACCAATATGCATGGTTAGGTTGTTATGTATGCTGACCGATAGGCATGTGTAGCTGATAGGCTTTGGATGGCAGTCACGACTTGTGACACCATTGGCCGTCACCTTTTATGACAGGTCATAACGACCTTGGTTAGGTCAAGATCGACTCATTTTGATGTTGTTAGATAGTCATGCCTTAGGAATGAGTGGGCCGATGTTAGATGAGGGTGTTAGTTTATTGGTGGCTGTTGAGATGATGTCATGTTGGACTGTGATACGAAGGAGTGCTATTCGATATGGCCTTGGTCGTTACACTATGTGGGTGTTTCTTCCTGACACATCTGCGGCCGTCATGATTTGACTTTGCATCCATGGACGCATTGCTTGAAGCGTTTCTGAACCCTAAGAGAACTGTCACCTTGCTATGTCGATACCCTAGCGTGTTGCATGTTACCCCTGATGCCTGTCACACATGTGTTGACGTTGCTAATGGGAGAGGTTGGCCGACACACCTTGTTGCTCGATATATGTGCATTGTCATCAGTGCTCTTAGCATCACATAATGGAGGAGGGTTGATGTCTGATGCCCCTGACAACCCATCACGATTAAGACATTGTTGAAGCCCTAGATAATCGTCACCCTTGAGATGTGGTGCTTGATACCCCATGATTCCAAAATGATACACCATCCTAGTAGTAGGCCAATACCTTGGTTGTTCATCTAGTATATGCTTAATCGATAACCCTCTTGGACTGGTTTCCCAACACACTTAGGGTTAACCGATACCATACATGGAAACCCTAATCAGAGCCTTATGGTGGTGTTTATGATACGCCATGTTGATGGTAGGGTCGCATGATAAGATGTGATACCCTATGGGGTGGTCGTGTGTGTGATGATAAGGGTCATGTTCCTATAACCTCTATCTTATAACATGTATCATAATGATAAGGAAAGTGATAACCTAAGGTTTCTTGTTGATCCAACCTTGTAAACCCTAATTGGGTAATGTGAAACCCTAATTGTAATAATGTGAAATGTATGGCATGAATTCTATGAGATGATGGTGTTGATGATGCATTTCTTTCTTGTTATCGATTTCTAACCATGCAGGCAACACCAATTAATGTACATAGCCAGGTATGAGCTATGGTGGTTATGATATGTTTGAATAGGCCTTGTGAAGCACATGTGATATGGTGATATAGAAGGATAATGTAAAGGGTTCTTATGACCTAATGATGGCTTGATGCCTTGCATGAGATGTTTTACTCAATTTATGACGTTGGGGGTTGTTACCCCAAGATATGTAGTCCTTGTGATGGACAGATGTTGAAATACATATATGAAATGAGAGATCATACTTTATATGTTTCCATATATGTCTGGTGACGTGGTATGCCCATGTTTATGTAGAATTTGTTGAGAGGTTGTACATTATAACTTGATTGATGCTTAAAGATGTATAAATTGGTCTAATTAATCAAGTGGAATCTAATAGTGTAGTTTGCCCTGTGTCATAGATCCATTCAGTGTTAGCATTTGTTGAATGGTGAAATGAGTTTAACTCAGAATGTATATTGTTGAATATGCCGGGTGCAAGTAGAGGTATCTCCTTGTGTCCTGAATAAATATCTATCATGGGATTGGCTGCATGCCATACCTGGAAGAGTGCAGCTTTAGACTATAGCTCAATAATTTATATCACAGGATTGGTTGCATGCCATACCTGGAAGAGTGCAACTTTAGACTATAGCTCCATAATATATATCATGGGATTGGCCACATGTCATATCCTGGAAAAGTGTGGCTACTATCATAACTCACTAACGTCATGACCAGTACCAAGGAGGGCTAAATCTGCACAACTAGACTATGGGTCACTGGAAATAGTTGACCCATGATGTCATTGCATATTCACTCATACTGACCGAGGAAGGTGAGGTCGTGGATTCCAAATCTTCCATTATACCTTATATGACACTGATTTCAACTTATCAAGTAGTTGGTTGGATGTCGGTGGTACGACTCCAATCCTCCAGGCATAATGAAATAAGTAATTAGTCGTGTAGTATATTGTGTATGATCTAAATACGAAAACATTGGTTGAGGTCATGCTTAATCTTTATACAATGTTGTTGATAGTAAATATACATGTTCTTGATATTTATTTTAAATTATTAAAATGTTCCAAAAATCAGACAGTAAATGCCCTTCCTGTTAATAATCATTGCCTACTTCACATAATTATAATTACATTGTTTCTTAGT
This sequence comes from Alisma plantago-aquatica, assembly GCA_963693085.1. Classification (NCBI taxonomy): domain Eukaryota; kingdom Viridiplantae; phylum Streptophyta; class Magnoliopsida; order Alismatales; family Alismataceae; genus Alisma; species Alisma plantago-aquatica. The sequence goes on from OY856412.1 coordinate 640,721,602, forward strand.
TATCTTATTTGTGATAATAATAGAGTTGGTGGTGAGTTATATCTCCCACTGAGATTTGTAATCTCACCCCATGGGTTTCCCACACCCTTTTTAGGTGGATGAGCACGAACGAGTAGGGATCGTGCAACGGAGGCTGAGGCACAGCAGGAGGACCAGTTGTTGATGAGGTTCGCAGTGTTGTGGAATGACTTTTCTTGGTAGAGTCTTACAGTCCTCCATGTACACTAGGGTCCTTAGGAATGTTTTTTAGATGTTTTGTAAATGTGCTTTCTTTATGTGCCCATTTGTATACCAGATGTGGTGGAATCATGTATATATGTTTTGGAATGATTCTTTGGTTACAGGTTGACAACATGCCTTGTATATGCTTTGAGGTGTGAAAGGACTTATATGTGAAGGTTCTTGTGGTTTGGTCGTTTTATGAAAATGATTTTAATTTTTAGTGTTTTGCAGTAATCAGTTCATTAATATTTCTTTCACGGTTATGTTTGGAGTAATCTCACTTTGTGTGGCATGGGGAGTCATATCTAGCTTCCCAAAGGAAGGGTTCATGAGGGACCACAAGGCTAAAAGATAAGGGATAATCCTATCTCGACTTCATCGGGGACCTCAAGGTGCAAATTACAATATTAAACCCTATTTAAAGGGTTTTTTAACTTGCTTAAACAAACTAAGTAGGCACCTCAAGCCTTGTACCCTTACCTAAGAGTACAGATAGGTACTAGAAGGATCACATAAGAACCTATATTATTATTGTTATAGTTTTATCAAAATATTATAAACAAGATGAAACATAGTAGTCATAGGGCATAGTATCTCAAATAATACATATATCTGATCATAGGGACTCATACATACATAATACAAGCATCAATGTCATATTTAGGTCAACAAGAGGTAAATCATACCTTGATACAAGAGAAATAGATTTAAGAACTTGATAATATTTTTACATTAGAGTCCATAAAATTGGTATGAAGATTTAATAAAGCATTATTTGATTAAACTCTATGAGAAATTAATTAGATGATAATTTTTGTAGAGATTGCATGTTTCAGCTAGTCTAAGTATAATCTCTTCCAATAATTGATTTCAACATCTCTACGCACATGGAATATCAATGCACATAACATCAAAGATCATTCTTGACTTAGGGTGAAACATCCCAAACAAGGTTAGAGATTTCCAGTTAGGTTTCCCTTGATTTTAAAGTAAATCATATGATTTGATAAGATCAAATGAATCAATCATTAACATATCAATATTAAGTCATATTTCATGTCACATGGTCATTAATAGTGTAATGGTTTGATTTTGTATCACAAAATAGTCAGAGTAACTTACGAGGAATGACATACTTTTGAAAATCATTGTATCAAGATTTGCATAAGATTAAAGATATGTCATCAAAAAGTTCATATTAAGTCACATTTCATGTTACATAGTCTTCACTAGTATCCTAGAATGAAAATTATCAAATTCCGTCTCACAAGATATCATAAGTTACTAGTTACTAGACACAAAATTGATTTGATTCTTCATTAGGTCCAAATTATGTAACATATTGTGTTAAACATTTCAAAAAGACTAAATCTATCATTTCCACTATATATAGTGTTTCAAGTATACTCATGTCTTGGTACCATGTTTTATAGATTACATGCATTCTTTTGACAAAAATGGTATATTTACATGTCTCATTTTGAGATAGTATTGATTAATTATTCTTTATTGAATATTAGATCATTTTCTTGAATATCCACTAGAGAGGGAGAATAATTACCAAATAGTGGAAAATGGGGGGGGGCATGGATCGCGGGTCCATCATGGACTCATCCTGGATCATGTGGCTCCGGATGATACACCCAACTAGAGAGTGTGGGAGAGAGGAGGAGAGGTTGCAAAATATGTGGGTTGTGGATCATGGTTCAATCATAGACAAGGTTTGATCCAGTGGCTAGAATATCATCTCTTTCACCCAGTTTTCTTGCACATGTGGGAAGTGGTTGTGACAACCCATCTCACAAAAGTCAAGAAAACAGAAAAGGAGAGAGCTCAAAGGATTCCAAGAGGATGCTACCAGGTTCGGCTCCATCAGCATAACTTTCATTTATTGGTAAAGAACAATCTCCTACCACTCTGATTCTTGATAGATGATTGACAACCACCTTTTTTGTGCCTTTCTTGTCAACAATTTCTTGGTCAAATTCTTGTAATAATAATTCCCAACATAGTAACCTAGGCTTGGCGTCCTTCTTCTCCATTATATATTTGATTGCACCATGGTTTGTATATACTATTACCTTAGAACCAACTAAATAAGAGTGGAATTTGTCGAATGCGGATATAATGGCTAGCATTTCTTTCTCCATTGTGGTGTAATTTACTTGAGCCTCATCTAACATTTGACTGGCGTAATAAATCACATGATGCATTTATCTTTATTTTCACCCAAAACTTCCCCTATTGCAAAATCTCTAGCGTCGAACATTAACTCAAAAGGAAGGCCCCAATCATGTGACTGAATGGTGGCAGTAGAAATTAGGGCCTCCTTCAAAGTCGTAAATGTGTTAAGGCATTCTTTGGAGAAAATGAACTTGACATCCTTCATCATAAGATTTGATAGTGGATTTGATATTTTGGAAAAATATTCTTTAATAAATCTCCTGTAACATCCTGCATGCCCTAGAAAACTTCAAACTCCTATCACTGATATAGGCGGGGGAAGCTTTGAGATTGCTTTGATTTTTTACTAATTGACCTCAATACATTTATCTAATACTTTTTTCCCTAGCAAGATGCTTTTCTGGACCATGAAGTTGCAGTTTTCCCAGTATAAAACTAGGCTTTTCTCTTCACATCTTTCAATAATGAGGGATAATTTTTTTAGACAATCATCATAAGAGCTTCCGTAGATGTTGAAATTGTCTATAAAAACTTCCATCTAGTCTTTTAGGAAAGGTACAAAAATGGAGTTCATACAACTCTGAAAAGTCACAGGTGTGTTACATAGTCTGAAGGGCATTCTTCTAAAAGAAAAAGTTCCATAGATATAGGTGAAAGTTGTCTTCTATTGGTCTTCTGGGTGGATGGAGATTAGGTAGAATCCTAAATACCTATCTAACTAATAGAAGTATGAGTGGTGGGCTTGACGTTCAAGCATATGATCGATAAATGGGAGTGGGAAATGGCCTTTGCGAGTGGTAGTGTTTAACTTTCTATAGTCGATGCACATCTACCACCCTGTCATTGTTCTTGTTACGACCTCATTCCCATTCTCTCCCCTCACAACAGTCATGTTGACTTTCTTTGGTACTACATGCACTGTACTGACCCATATGCTATCGCTAATGGAGTAGATGATCCCAACATCACAGAGTTTTATGATTTCTTCACTAACCACTTCCCACAGCTTCTCATTGAGCTTCGGTTGTGGCTACACGTAAGGTTTGGCATTCTCTTCAAGATGTATCATGTGCATGCAGACAGAAGGGTTCACTCACCTCAAATCTTCAATAGAAAAGCCCAGTTCTTTGCGTTGCAACTTTAATTCATTTATGAACTATTCCTTTTGGGCTTTGGTTAGCTTAGAGTTTATAATAACAGGGTGCATCCCCTCATCATCCAAGAACTGGTATTCCAAACCTCATGGAAGATCATTCAATTAGGGAGTTGGCTTAATTGTTGGTTCCTCGATTTTGTCTTGAATGAGCAAGGCGTATCTTACCACCTCAACTAACTCACTCTATCCTGGTGATTCTTCTTGGGCGAGAAAGTTTAGGAGGCTTTCCACCTCAGGATCTTCTATCATATTTGCACTTTTAGAAAGAGCACACATCAAAGGATCAAAAACAGTGATTTCTTCTCTCACTTCTTAGAACAATTGTTGGTAACTCTCGACAAAGTAGGATGAATAAAAGAAAGAAGGGACATTCATATTATCACAGATATTGAAATCAATACGGCCACCTATGACCCAAATAGTCAGCATTCCTTCTTCGATGTCGATGAGGGTCCTTCTTGTTGTAAGAAAAGGTCATACAAAGATCATTGGACAATTAGCATCCTCCAGCGTATCGATAAGGACAATGTCACAGGGGATGAACAAGTTCCCCACTCTTATAGGCACGTCCTCAACTACTCCCACAGGTTTTGTGAAATTGTGATCGGCTATCTAGATCCTCATATTGGTGTTCACGATGTTGGTCAGCCCGAGACATCTAGCAAGAGAGAGTGGCATAAGACTAACATGTGCTCCTAGATCAGCTAGTCCTTTTTTAACCATATCATCACCGACTTGAAAAGGAATAATGATGGCGCCAGGGTCATCTTTCTTGGAAGGCATGCTCACCTTAGAAAAGGAACAAGACATAGGGGCAAAATTTATTATTTCAACATCGTCTCCTCTTTTCTTCTTTGAGATAAGGTCTTTAAAGAAGTCTGCATAGGTAGGCATTTCTTCTATTGTATCAAGAAAAGAAATGTCTAGATGGACCATTTTTACTGCCTCTAGGAACTTTTCATACCTCTTTTTCAACCGGGCTTTCACCAATTTTTGAGGGAATGGTATGTGTGGTGCATACTTTTCAGGGTTCATTTCGGTGACTACGTCGTCGTTCTTTTTCTCAGAAAACCTCTTCTACTTGATTGTAGCTTCAGAAGGTTCTTTATTCACGGTGCCTCTTTCTGGCTCATATTATTTTTCAATCGTTTCTCTCTGGTTATAGATAGGGTGTAATACAGTTCCTGGCCTTAGAGTGGCCATCATTGCAGTTTCATTTCCTCATGGATTTGCCTCGCTGTTGGATGAAAGTTGCCCCAGTGGTTTTTTTATACTTTGGGCTAAACTTGCCAGTTGTTGAACGATCAATTTGTTGTGTTGTTGAATTTCTTCAATTTGGTTAGAGAAGTTCCCCATCTATTGTTGCATGAGGCTGAGAAGATTAGTGTTATCTACTGAGTTTTTATGCAGTCACTCGTTTAGCTCATTGTGCCTCTTTGTAAATGACATGATCTCAGACATCATAGAAGGTCTTTGTTGAGTGTTCTGAGCTGGTTGGAAGTTTCTCCAACCAGTTGATGGGCATTTTCTCTCTGGTTGGAAGTTTGTCAGTTGATGATAAATTATTGGGATTCCTAACAAATTTCTGCCGACCAGTTGATGGGCATTTTCTGCAGCACTCGTGTTATTGTAAGAGAATGCAGGGTTATCGGGACGTTCGTATTAAGCATACATCATGTTCTCGGTACTTTCACATTCTAGCTTGCCTTCCTCAGAAGTGTAGGGGAAGTGTTCTGTAGGGTGGTTTTCTCCCCCACAGGTGACCCAACTCTTGAAAGCTTCTCCTCGCATTTTGCTCTTATATCTTTGATCTTTCAAAGATTGGATGTCAGTCACTATCTTATCTAGCTTTGATGAAAGGGCCTCAATGATTTTCGATTCCCCCAGAGGTGTTGCTGATGACGCATAATTTGCAAGACCTCTATCATAATATCCATCTTGCCGATAGGCCGCCATATTGACAATTATCTGTCTAGCTCGTTGGGCACTGACCACTGGGAAGTCGCTGCAGTTAAAGATTTTCTTTCTCCAGTTGATAGACTGTTATAGAAGGTAGTGATTAAACATGGTTTAGAAAAACCATGATGTGGGCATTCACGTTGGTACCCTTGAAAGAGTTCCCATGCCTCGTGTAAGTTTTCAGAAACTTTTTGAGACAATCTACTAATCTTGTTATGGCATTAGATAGTTCTTTCAATAGGGAAGAATTTTGTGATGAAAGTCTTGGCAAGAAACTCCTATTTTGGTATACTTCTATCTTGCAGGACTGAGTACCATATTCTAGCTCCTTATCCTTCAAAGAGAAGGGAAAGAACTGGTTGTAGATGTATCCTATTGGACTCGGTTGATTTTGAAAGTTTTGCATGTCCTTTTGAAAGTCACCAGGTGGATGTAAGGATTTTCTTCTGCATTGTTTCCCTCGAACCTGTTATGTTGTAGTAGTTGGAGAAAATTGGGCTTTAGCTTGAAGTTAGCCACGTTGAGCGGCTGCTCTATAATAGGGTTTCTTTCTTCATTTTCTCTGACTTAGATGAAAGACAAGAGGGACCTAGCTTCAGGATCTTGGTCGCCCATGAGCACTAATGTACCTGAAATGCAATTATACAATATGTAAGTATTATAGTCTAGGAAACTTTTTTTCAGGTGAGAAAATTAGTATTCACATATCCTTGTTTGTGTGAATAAGTGCAAATAAATTCGGGTTCATGAAACAATATTGGTTACCTCATCCCCTGTAATGGAACCAAAAAGTTGATCATCCTCAAACGTGGGTCCAAAAAAGGGAAGCGGTTCTAGGTAATCAGTCTTTTACAAACTATAAAACATGAATGTTTAATAACGTCTGAAACTAGTACGGGGTCGAAGAAGCAGTTCGGGGTCAAACACAAAGACGAGGAGAGTAAACATTCCAAAAACTAAGTTTGGCTTGTCGAATTCGTCGAAATCTCGATACAGGGTGAAACTATGCTATAAGGCATACACTTATCATTAAAATAATAAAGAATGAAACAAAGGCTAACTTTGAGAAGGTGTTTGTAAGTAAAATAAAGAATTAAGATGATATTGGAGTTTTGCTGATTTTTAGTTGAGTTTTATGTTTTCAATAAATGAAACTTGAAGGATTAATTTTCATTTTTCGAGTATAACATGAAGAAAGATAACAGTCTTACAATCTTTCAAGGATTCATTACTCCCACCATTCTCTCTCAAAAATTGTGCTAAGGAAAAACCAAATCGCAAAATCCTCTCTCAAGGTAACTTAAAACCAAGATTTTCACGCAAGAGAATAATCGAAGCAAGATCTAAACCTGGGTATTCTCATATGCCAGGATTATCCCAAATTCTATTTGTATGTGTCTTCCATCTCTCAAAGGTGGTTAGGTCGGAAAACAAATTTTTGGTAGCTAATCAAGAACATGTAGCCAAGCAGGACAGTGAACTAGGGTGTAAGAGAAATCAATCGACCAAATAAAGCCACACAGGTGAATCATGATAGGAAATAATCACTAATTTGCAATAATATGAAATATAATGGTTTGATTACAATGCATGGTATATTAAAGGAAAAATATGAAGAAAAGGGAAGATAGGTATCAGGCTCCTTGATTTAGGAAATTGATAGGCATAGTAGCTGACACTCATGACTGAGTTAGACCAGTAACGGGGACAGAGGAACATCCAAATCATGTCGGTTCATGACTTATGTCGGGCGACGATTGTGTCGGGTAAAGACCGTGTCAGGCCGTGATAATGTCGGGGTATGACCGTATGGAGAAACCACCATGTCAAGGTAATGATGGTGTCGAGCCCAACATTGTCCTGATTCTTATCATCCTCGTGTCGGGATAATCCATCTGGACTACCCTCTCAGGTTTAGTGGTCAGAATAGAACCCAACACGTGCGGGGATGCTTCAAAGTAAAGAACTGATATCTCTCTTGTGATGACCCCAAGTTTAGGGTTTTAATACCCAATATGATACTTGTGGACTTTGAGTGTACTTTAGTTGGTTGAACTTAGTTTAGGAATTGATCTAATTTGGAATCATCTTCACCTTAAATATTGTGGTTAGAGATGTGATTAGTGATTATGATATTGAATTGAGTTTAACTATGATGTGTATAGCTTTTTATTAGTCATTTTGAGTACTTATCAAGTCGAGAGGTCCATTTTGTAGTCATAACAAACTCAAGTGGCTTATTGATGAGCCTTGAGGTATTTTAGGATCATAACATCTGTTGTTAGACTTGTTGAACCAAGATTTGAAGGTTTCCTAAATTGAATTCAAGACTAATATACTTATTCATGGGGTTATCTAAGGAATTAAGTTAGATGACCAATTATATTGTTAGCATGGGTTCAAACTTAGAAATAGAAGGATTCATGTGATGAGGAACATGTGGATTAAAATTCCATCTACATCGTGGCTTCCTACTACAAAATATAAGAGTTTGAGTAATGAAAGATTATGATTAAATGATTATCTTAAGACTTGGCCATATACCACTGGAACAAAGTCCAAAATGGCAGGTTATTATATGTGTCACACATCCCATTCATTGGTAATGCACTGGTCACACTCACAATCCTGACTGTCCACATAGAAAAAGGACCAAGTCATCCCTAACCTCCGCACATGGGGGAATATAATGTAGCCAGTGTGTCCTCTAGATCCGATGCAAGTGGAGCAGCCTAAGTGATTTCGTTGGCAAACCCATGACCTACACTGTTACAACCCCAAATTTTGGGTTCTTTTGGTGAGAAATATAATTTCTCCTACTAAAGATATTTTAACAAATAAGGATATAATTTTTTTTGAATAAAAGAATTTCGTTTACAATAGCCTTGTTGGTTGTTTTATGGGCTTTGTTGTCCATTGAGCCCAATTGAAAAGAAAAGAGTAATAAAGAGGAAAAGGATTACATTAATAAAAGGAAAATATGTGAAATAGACTTTTATAAGAGGATAAAGGCCAATAGATATTCGCTAATATGGGAATCCATGCCTTTAGGATTTCTTGAGGTCAAAGGGACCCAAAATAACAAGATAATGGCAAAGGGAAAAGAAATACTAATTAAAATTGGATTAATTGAAGGATAACTTGGGAGGGAAGGAAGCCTTCTTATACGTTATAATTTTTTTCTCTAACTTGATAAATAGCTAGAAAATGTCAAGACAAACTTTTCCTTAAAATTTGAGATAAAAAGGAGCTATGGTTTAGGAGATATGGTTTTCTCAAATTATCTCCAAAATAAGCATTATTTTGCAAATAGGAATATGTTTTTCCTTTTGGATGAACGCGTGCAATGAGAGCCGTTGGATCTCGATCAAACGCTTGGCGCTCATTGTCCAGTCCCACAAGGACTTGGACTCTGTCGAGTTGCAGAGGGAATTTCCCTCTCAGATTTCTCACGATGCAGAGAGTGTGCAAGCCTGTTATTGTTTCCTTTGGACTCAGGAGAGGAAACCGAGGAGAACCATCCCTACTTTGTAGGGGTTTGGTCATCGATTGGGAGAATCCCCAATCCAGTAGGGACCTGCCTCCAACTCTATATATAGGGGAGGGTTTGTGAAGGTGCCAGCACGCAAACCTACCAACCCACGACCTGCGGAGAGTTGCAAGGAGTGCTCTTGTGCCTCCAATTGATCCTTCTAACATGACCTGCACTCTCGTCACCTCAACAAACCTCGTCGGAGTCTGGTGAGTAGGAGAGGGTCGCGGTGTGTTCTTGGCATACAATTGAACCCCTAGTTGAGTTCTTCGGTAGAAGGTGAAGCTTCCTAACCCGTTGGCATGCTCGCAGGTGGACTGGAACAAGAAGTCAACCACAAGGTTGACCATCGCAACAACAAGAGAGTCGTGAGGTTGAAGAAGAAGGAGACCTCGTGGAATTACCAGAGTTCCCCTCACCTCCTTCTGTCGAGTTAAGGTTAGTTTGTTCTTTCGCATATTTCAGATCGTAGAATAAGGCGCACACATCCTAGGTCGTCGGATCCTAAGTGGACCAGCAGGCCATGGATCGAACGATCCTCATTTTTCTGAAAGTAACAAATAAATCAATAAAAAAGTTCTTTATTAAAAAATCATATCTTTTGCTAGTAGAATCGGATGAGAAATATTTATACATGAAAATTGATCAAAAAAATATGAGGAATAAGTTAAAAATGTTTTGGAAGCCTAAATCAATGTATTTTTGCAAACGTGTATATTTTGATGAAAAAAGTGTTCATTTGTGGTTAGAAACCCTAATTGTTGATAAAAGATAGATTTAATCTTAAAAATGAGTTAATTCAAGCATTATTAACTTGTTTAATGATAAAGATGGATCCTAACCTGTTTTGAAGATGAAATTCCAAGATTTAGGGTTTTAAACCTAATATGGTGGTTAATAACCTTAGAAACCCGCTGACAAAAAAAAAACCTTAGAAACCCTAAATAAGGGAAAAAGGGAAGAAAAGTGCTTGTAATCCAAAATTAGGGTTCATGTTGCCAAAGTATGATCTTAGTATCTTTTGTGATGAATAAGAGTTCATATGTGAATTAGATCATAATGAATTATAAGTTTTTAATCTGGAAGGAACCAAAGATGATAATTAGGCCTAATGATCTTGTCATGAATTAAACAGATAAAAATGGTAGTTTTAATGTAAAAGAGGCTTAATGAACTTAATTGATGGTTAATTGTGCCGATAATCTAAAATTAAGGTTATATGTTGTTAAAAGGTAACCTTAATATCTTTTGTAAGGAATGGATGAGGTAATTAGGGTTTAAAAGAGTAAAAAATGAAGAGGAACCCTAATTGCAATAGAAACCCTAAAAGTGAACTAGAAACCCTAGGAAGTGAGCTAGGTTTAATAGATCTTGATGGCATGATTAATGATAGGAAAATTGGATGCACATTTCAGGATCAACTTGTGTGTGCTTGCTTCGTTCCTTGATTGGTTGATTTATTTCTACACTCAAGTCATCTTGACAGGTATGTGGTTAATTATGATTAATCACATTACTTTTCCGAAGGTTTTCTGAATGATTAATCACATTGAATGCAACATATCAGTTTGGATGTTCATACTTGCAAATTATAAAGTCACTATGATTATCACAATTGTAATATAAATGTGTATTCTTGCACCTACATGCCACCCTGATGGATGATCCAAAAAGGTCAAGCCCAGGAGAGAAGATCAATGGGCACCATGAGTGGTGACCCCAGGCACCAAGCTCAGGATTGAGAAGGTGACCTATGATATTGCATGACTAAAGGGCACCATGAAGGGTGACCCCAGGCACCAAGCTCAGGATTGAGAAGGTGGCCTTAAGTCAATAGCAAAAGAGAAACCCTAAAAGGGGTATTCCAGGGTTAGTCCAAAAGAAGTGCAGAATGACACATTGAAAACGTGAATTGGATTGTTAATTATCTTGATTGTGATAATTAGATTGTTAGTCATATTTGTGTAATTTTGGTTGTCCCCGCATACCGGCATATTTCGATATGCTGACCGACGTTTTGTTTGTTGGCATTTTAGGTGCCAGATTGAAAAGAACAAACAGTAAAGTGGCATATGCGGAATTAAATAAGAACTAAAGTACGAAGGAGGATTAGTTAGAACAGATTCCAGATGTGGATAGAAGTTAGATATACAAGTTAAAAAAAAAGGTATGCAAAGTTTTATTTTATTCCAGCTTCCAATATAGTTTGGTAGAATTTTATAATTATTACTGATTATTTTTCGAACCCTTGATCCTGTTAATTGGGATAACGACTCTGGTCTTCGAGTCTCCCTTAATTGGGGGTTACCGGGAGGTGGGGTCGTTACATACACAATACTCGAAGTATATTAAACCTTCACGTGACACTGGAGACCCACATCACAGAGAGAACGAACTACCTTCTCCCAAGTGTTCTCCTCCGCATGTTGTAGTCCAGAGGAGGAAGAAAAGGAGAGATATTGGAAGAGTGGGAAAGATCCTGAGACTCCATATGTTCTACCTTCTCCCTCACTCCGATTCTAGGATCCTAGTTGTGACCTACAATGTTGACCCTTCTCTAGTTCCACCAACACCAACGACAATCACGTAGCCCGTTCTTCATGGTGGTGCCATGGCTTCCAACCAGACGTGGAGCTCAGAGGCACCTCCAGGATCATGGGGAGGCTGCAAAGACCCCATTCCAGATTCGGTGGTAAGAGAAGGAATGAATGGGGAGAAAAGCCCTGAATCTATCGGTCTACTCCACCGTGAAAGCTCCACACAGATGTCAAACTAGATCCAGTGATCTCACTGCAAGGATGCATCTGGGACCCAAAGCTTCGTGTTTAGACTTCAAGATTCAATGGCACTAGGGATGGCGAGCTAATCGCCCCAAGTACCAGGGATTTTTTCGATTAGAGAGATGGACGACAACATGCAAATAGTTTCTCTGAGCCTTGAAGAAAAATATGTTGACATCCTACTTCCTTTCTTCATCGTGACTCCCAAACCAGAAGGCAATCTAGAGCTTGGAGTGCCACCAGACCATGGAATCTCGATGATGAGTCCTTGTGCGCCATATGCGGACATAAGGGGACCAAGAGGGTTGTTGGATTTCTATCAGAATATAACCTTTGTGGTGGCACACACGGGAGCTGGAGACCAGATCTTGTGTCTCTAGTCCCTGTGATTGGGACAAGCAAAGAGGAGGGGAGTCAGGCCGGTTCATGAACTAATAAACCAGACGAGTCCCCAAATTCAAGACACATTGGGTAGTGAACCGTGTATGTCCTAGGCATGATGTGGCCTTCATCTAGACCCTGATAGCTGGAATCAAACGACCACAGTGATCTTAGATAGGTAAATTGCTTTCTAAATTCTAGAAAATAGAGTAATCTTAGAAATATGATTATAAATAGCTCCCTTGGCCTATAAATGCCTGAAAAATATCCATAGACTCAGAAAAATGTTACTATATTATGGACCCTTAGATCAGGCTTTTGAAGAACAACTATTGATGATATTTAATTTAGATAACAATGCTTCTTTTAGGACTCAAATAAATGATAGAGTTAGCATATGATGTAAATTAAATCTAAGGAAAATATACTTGAACCCTTATGTCATATGGATACTAGCTACTAACTCTAATCTGAGTATTATGCCAAAATATTACATATTTCTTCCCTAATGACTAGTTAGATGCTTTAATCTTATATTAATTCTAGAAAATAGATAAAGCATTAGAAAATTTTGAAAATCAAACCAAAACGAATGTATAACATAAGGATCATTATAAAATAGCATAAATTAGTTAAGGCCAATTTGAACCTAGGTTTGGATAAACCCTAATTTGGATCTAAAATACCATAATTATGGTGAACCTGCTATTAATGATCATTAATTATTATTAATCAGGTGATGACCAACGTAGTAGATGAACTTGGATGTATAAGGAAACTCTAAACTTAGGTATGTGGGTTTTATTAAGTATAAGACTAGTTTTCATGGATGCATAATGATATGATGTACTTTGGGTGCTTTTATTTGCATCTAAATTCTTAGATGCATATTATTTGTATATGCTTCACCAAACATAAAAGAACATAAAAGATATGGATGGTTTGTAGCTACTAAGTGTTTACATTCTCTGTCTCTCTCTATCTCTCTCTCTACCTCACTCTCTCCTTCTAAATATAAGGTCAGCACATCCCCATAGCATGAGGGGCGAGGATCCCCATAGCCCAAGGGTTGGGGGAAATATGAAGTGCGACTCCACTTAGTAGTACAAATGGGTTAAAAGACATCTAAACATATGTGTTTACCTGATTATCATGTTAAATAAAGTTTTCTTTTACCATTTTCTTCTTTCTCAAAAAAATTTCAAGTATGCAAGCATAATATATATGTATCTTTCACCTAAGCACACAACACATTGTGTTGATTCACTACTTTGTGTATGTTTTAGGTTTAGAGATAGCATGGAAGAAAAAAATGGGAGCGAGCAGTTGTGTAGGTTGTACATATTGTGTAGATCCTGATTAGCATACATGTTCATAGACTTGTAAATAATCTTTTAATATGTAATTGTAATTCATATTATAATAAGTCATCTTGTAATAATTTACATGTTGAATGTTGAGTAATGTTATGGTGTAGGTTATGGTTGTATGTTCATGTATGTGTATGTCTCTTCTGCATCACACTCTAAAATGATTGACTAACGTTTTCAGATTTGTCCTCTCGGGCCTTCTAAGTCTCGGGAAGGCGAAATTCGGGGACATTACAGTTGGTATCAGAGCATGAACAATAGCTACACCTGATAATTTCTCGCCATGAAACATAAAATTGAATTTCACTATTCACTTTAATTCCTAGAAACTTGGTATGTTTTTCTATAGGAGTAAGGTTCGACTTAGCCTCTAGGTTAGAACCTAGATGTTCGAGAATTGGGTTTAGACAAGTGTGTGAAACCCTTTCCATATAGAGCTCATATGTATTAGGTAGGTACACTATTCTACACTTTGTTCTCACCATTTCACTAGGTGGCATGATAGTGGACTATCTACTGTGTGTGGGACACTCCTTTTGCTAATTAGGTTTCATTTTCCAATCGGCTCGACCCTCGATAGTTTTTTCTGACGTCTTCTTTCTCAGAGAAAACTATATAAAATTTTATTATATATATGTAAATGTAAATGTGTCCCTCACATTGGAGAGTAGTTAGTGTTCATGCAACCTAAGTGAAAGGGAGTGACATCAGTCTAGAAGAGAGAGTAGATCTAGGTTAGATGTCTAGATCCTTTTTGTATATGTGACAATTAGAGTAGATGATAGATTGATAGATGACATAAGCAAGGATGATCTAATATAAATTTGATCTCTAAGTATACATTATTTATAAAGATCTAAGTTGTACGTGAGGTCTGAATCAATGTTGGATAATCTAAGATAAGTCTAGGGGATGAAAATGCATACTCTTTTCTTACCTAAGATGAGATATGTTAAGATAGAGTTGAATATGCATGAGCCTCAAGATCTTTTACAAAGGAGGACCTCCAGTGCTAGGCCAAGATACATGGTGAACTCCAGAGTGAGTGAGACCCACAAGGAGAGGGTCATAGAACCTAGCCTACAATACATGAAAAATATGAGATATATGTGCAAAGATGTGTCCTAAGCTGGGTTACTTCTGAGTAGATGAGTTGAATCCTTTTGCATGATTCAATCCTATATGTGAGAGTTGGGTTAAAAAAAGTGATGAGTAGGTGACCCATAGGGATAAAGTCAATCCTTTGACTGAGTTAGGTCCGAGATTAAATGACTTAAGTTTGTGAGACTCATCATTAGCTTCAAGTGAGTTGATATCTGAAATGCTAATTCTTGGAGTAAAATGCCTTGTGCATAATATACTCAACAATGCATGTTTATCTTCTCCTTCTCTTTCTCTATATATATGATGTTAGAAACCTCACTTGAGATATTTGGATGATTATGTATGTGGAGTCACTTAGATAAGCTCGACCTATTCTATAATTCCTCCTATCATATATGAAATATATAAGTTTGAAATCATGAGATTAAAATGAAGATATCCTTACATCAGATATTACATGACCACAAAATATAGTTCTTAACCTCAAATCTCTAATTCTAAGCTTCTAGTTTAATGATAACTCTCACATGATAGGGTGAAACATTAATATTTGAGAATGTTAAGTAAGCCATTCACAAGTAACGAACTCCTATATTAAAGATAAAATAAACCCCTTCTCTAATGAATTTGTAGTATGATGTTTATCGTCAATCACAATAATGATTTTAAGTCGGGAAATCCATTACTAAAAGACATGAAATCTTAATATTACCTTACATGGGTGAGTAGGGCGAAAGATGAAACCTTGGTAACACCTTCCTAACTTCACATGTATGTATTAAAAAAAGAAAAATAACTCTTAGGGTACTAAAGGATTCAAATACCAAAATAAAAGAAGATCAAGTTTCGATTGAGTATTTAAGTGATGCTTCCTTTCCTATATACAAAAAAACGATGCTTCAATCCATATAAGGTTAGGTGTGTACACCCTTGATGATCTACAATCCTAAGATGACAACTCAGGGGATATCCAGTAGTATGATAGCCTTGGCACCAGAAGTGGTGGCCTAGATGTAGCAAAAAAAAGCTCCTTGTTATCATTGGGAATATAAGCTTAGTTGAATTTTGAGGAAGAAATTCCATTTAAGGTGGGGTGAATGTGATGACCCAAAATTTAGGATTTTAATACCCAATATGATACTTGTAGACAATGAGTGTACTTTAGGTGGTTGAACTTAGTTGAGGAATTGATCCAATTTGGAATCATCTTCACCTTAAATATTGAGGTTAGAGATGTGATTAGTGATAACAATATTGAATTGAGTTCAACTATGATATGTATAGCTTTTTATTAGTCATTTTGGGTACTTATCAAGTCGATAGGTCCATTTAGTAGTCCTAACAAACTCAAGTGGCAAATTGATGAGCCTTGAGGTATTTTAGGATCATAACCTGTTTTGTTTGGACTTGTTGAACCAAGATTTGATGAATGCCAAAATTGACTTCAAGACTTATATACTTATTCATGAGGTTATCTGAGGAAGTACGTTAGATGACCAAATTTATAAGCATGGGTTCAAACTTGGAAATACAAGGATTCATGTAATGAGGAACATGTGGATTAAAATTCCATCTAAATCAGGGCTTCCTACTTGGAAATATAAGAGTTTGAGTTATGAAAGATTATGATTAAATGAGTATCTTGAGACTTGTCCATATACCACTAGAACAAAGACCAAAATGGCAGGTCATTATATGCATCCATTCATTGGTAATGCACTGGTCACGCTCACAATCCTGCTTGTCCACACAGACCCAGGACCAAGTCATCCCTAACCTCTGGACTTGGGGGAACAAAATGCAGCCGATGCATCCTCTAGATCCAATGAAGGTGGAGCAGTCTAAGTGATTTTATTGGCAAACCCATGACCTACACAACACTCGGAGCAAATTGAACCTTCACATGGCACTGGAGACCCATATCATAGAGAGAATTAACTACCTTCTCCCAGGTGTTCTCCTCCGCAGGTTGTAGTCCAGAGGAGGAAGAAAGGGAGAGATATTGGAAGACTGGGCAAGATCCTGAGACTCCATCTATTCTACCTTCTCCATCACTCCGACTCTAGGATCCTAGCTATGAGCTCCAATGTTGACCCTTCTCTAGTTCTGCCAACACCAATGCCAATCACCTAGCCCCTTCTTCATGGTGGCACCACGACTGCCAACCAGACATGGAGCTCAGAGGCACCTCCAGGGTCGTTGGGAGCTGCAAAGACCACATTTCTGATTCGGTGGGGAGAGAAGGAATGAATGGGGAGAAACACCCCAAATATGTCGATCTACTCCACCATGAAAGCTCCACACAGACGCTAAAATGGAGCCAGTGGTCTCACCGCAAAGATGCATCTAGGACCCATCACTTCGTGTTTGGACTTCGAGATTCAATGGAACCATGGATGGTGAGCTAATTGCCCCAAGTGTGAAGGCTTTTTCTGGTGAGAGAGATGGAGGACAACATGCAGATAGTTTTTTTGACCCTTGACAAAAAATATGTTGACATCCTACTACCTTTCTCCATTTTGACTCCCAAACCAGAAGGCAATCTGGAGCTTGGAGCGCCACCAAACCATGGAATCTTGCTGATGAGTCCTTGTGTGCCATATGCAGACGGAAGGGGACCTAGAGGGATATTGGATTTCTCGCTAGAATGGAACCCTTGCGGCAGCACACACAGGAGCTGAAGACGAAAGATCGTGTCTCAAGTCCCTATGAATGTGGCACGTGAAGAGGAGGGGAAGTAAGGTCAGTTCACGAACCAATAAACCAGACGAGTCTCCAAATTTAGGACAGATCGGGCAATGGACCATGTATGTCCTGGGCTTGACGTGGCCTTCATTCCGACCGTGATAGCAGGAATCAAACGGCCACAGTGATCTCAGATAGGTAAATCACTTTCTAAATTCCAGTAAATAAAGTAATATTAGAAATATGATTATAAATAGCTCCCTTGGCCTATATATGCCTCAAAAATATCCATAGACTAAAAAAATGTTAACTATATTAGTGGAACCTTAGATCAGGCTTTTGTAGAACAACTAATGATGATATTTAATTTATATGATAATGCTTCTTTTAGGACTCAAATAAATGATAGAATTAGCATATGATGAAAATTAAATCTAAGGAAAATATTCTTGAGCCCTTATGTCATATGGATACTAGCTACATACTCTGATCTGAGTATTATGCCAAAATATTATGTCTTTCTTCCCTAATGACTAGTTTTTTTTTAAATAGCCCAATCTCATTAAAAGTAAGCCATATGACATCTACAAGATAGACATCTCTCATCAAGTAACCAAGCAGTGACTCCTTTTGCGGAAAGACATAGCACAAGGCTCAGATTGGAATGTGATAGGTACGTTTCTGCACCATCCACCTCTTGTAGTGGCTGTCTAAAATAGCTATCCAGGATGGAATTCATCAATATACAAGAGCCTATGAGTACATCGGGCAAGGAGTTTGCATAGCCACTGACAACAGTTACCATCATGAAGAAAACGAATGATCACCTAAAAAGGAGCTCGACCACAAAGAAACAACACAAACACAACACCACACAAACAATACTAGAAACACAACTACCAGCAAAGACACAAAAATAAAAAACAAACTAGCCAAGGAGCCACCCAACAACACAACGTTAGCACAGAAAAAAAAAACGTCAAGCACTAAGGGTGCACCAACCAGGAGACCCGAAAAGGAGGCCAAACCCTAGTGATGGAAATACAGAGGAAGGATGGCTCATGCGGATACAACGGTGGGGAGTAGACGGTGCCGGGAACACCACCACCACTTCCGACCACCACTGTGAGTAGGGGGTGGAAGACCCGTACGAAGCACAAACACAGCTTAATCCTCCTCTGCCTGAAGCACCTAGGGGCGCCCGAGCTCACCATCCGCCCAAGAAGTAACCCAAGGCACGACCAAAAAAAGACCACCACATACAGACTGATACAAAGAAAAAGACTAGGAAGAACAAAGAAAGAAAAAAATAGGGCAAACCCACCCCCGCTAGAACCGATGACCAGAGACCTCCAAAAAAGCTACTCCGCTCAGCCCCGACGCAGATCTGAGAAGAAAGATGCCAAAGAGGAGAGCACTACATCCCCCCCTCGAGCCATGCACCGCTGCAAAAGGCCCAACCATGACCAGAACACACGCCAGCCGCCAAGGGAGGACAAGAGGAGAAGCTCAGAGAAGCACCTTCAAACAGACCCAGAACTGAGAGGCAAGTCGATGAAGATGCATGTTACAACCCCAATTTTGGGTTCATTTGCTGAGAAATGTAATTTCTCATATTAAAGATAAGTGAACAAATAATGAATGGATGCATGATTTTCGTTTGAAATAGCCTTGTTGATTTATTTGTGGGCTTTATTGGCTATTGGGCCCAATAATAAGGATATTCAATTAATTAATGAATAACTGAGAATTTTGAAATAAGAAAGGTGTGGAAACCTTCAGAAGGCAAATCCAAAGAGTATTTCGTGCCTTTGGGTTTCCTTGAGGTACAAGGGACCCAAATTAATGAGATAAAGGCAACAGAAATAATGATAGGAATTTATGGAGAGTTTTTAATAAGAAAACTTGGGAGAAAAGAAATCCCATTCATACATTTCTTTTTGATTCCCAATTTTTGTACAGAAATAGAGAATATTAAAAGGAACTTTCCTTTAAATTTTGAGACCAATCAGAGTTATAGATTGAGAGATATTAATTTTGCAAATTTGGGAATTCTCTTGAATTAAATAAAAAAGGATATTCAGTTTCCTTAGAACGCGAGCTTTTCTGGCAGTTGGATCTTGATCCAACGGGGGTCGATCATCACCTAAGTCCCGCTGGGACTAGGACTGTGGATGTTTACAGGGTGATTTTGCAACCCATATTTCTCGCGATCTAATGATCATGACAGCTGGATTTCGATCCCATTGAATTCAGGAGATGGAATCGCGAAGATTCCATCCTAAGATCGCTGGGTTTCATCGCCAAATCAAGAAACGCCCAACTGGGCAGGTATAGGCCTCGACCCTATAAATAGGGGAGGGCGATGGAGGGCACCGACATCACATCCTAATAGACAAAACTCTGCGGACGGTAGAGAGGAGTACGCCCGTGCATTCAATTGGTGGATTTGAGTCGACCTACACTCTCAACCTCGCAGAGGTCCTCGCCGGAGTCCAGCAGGTGGTGGACGGCCTCAGTGTGTTGCGTCGAGCAATTGGCGACGCCAACCAGTCCGAGGGAAGGTGGCGGAGCTATCTGGACCATCGGCGCAAGCAAAGGCTCCCTGAAGCCCAGAGTCAACCTAGTGATTGACTGAGCCATTGTTGTACCTCGCGCGAGGTCAAGGAAGAAGACGAAGGGCAGAATTACCAATCTACCCTTCGCGTCCCCGTGAACTGGTAAGGACATTTCGGTCCTTTTCCTCGCTTACAACGCTGTTAAGGGCACACGTGATCGTGGCCGATGGATCCTGAGTGGACCACCGGACCATTGATCGTGCGGTCCGCGTTTTTCTTAAATCAATTATTAATTTGATAAAAAGGATTTATCTTAGAAAATTTATATCTAGAGCTAGGAGGCTCGTATGGAAAAACTCAATACATGAAAAATGATCAAAACAATATGAGGGATTTAATAAAAATAGTTTGAGACCCTGAATCTGACTAGTTTGTAAAAGTGTATTTCTAGAATAAGAAAAAGAGTTAATTTGTGGATAAAAACTCTAATTGTTGATAAAAAGGGTAATTAATATTACAATTAAGATAATTCGAAGATGGTTAACTTATTTGCTGTTTTAGATAATTATTAACCTGTTGTGATGATAGAATTGCAAGTTTAGGGTTTTATGACTCCATATGTGGATTAAAGGTTGGAAACCCTAATTTAGAAAAAGGAAATGATGAAGTAATTCGAAATTAGGATTTATTGGACTAAGTCTGATCCTAGGAATCCTAATAGTTGATAAAGCAAGAGAATTAGGGTTTGAAGTATAATTTAATAAAAGGAATGTAAAAGCAATAAAAAGGAGATGAAACCCTAATCATGGTTGAAACCCTAAAAAGGACAATTAACCTAGGGAAACCTTAGTATTATTGAATCATCATGACATGATTAATAATAGAGGAATTAAATGTATTTTTCAGGAAATTGTGTGTGTGCTTGCTTGATTTCCTGGTTGATTAAATTAGTTCTGCATTCAAGTCCTCATTAACCGGTATGTGGTTAAATATGAGTAACCGCTTTAGTTTCCCGAAAGATTCCTGAATGTTTAATCGCATTGAATGCAACTAATTGTTTGGATGTTCATATTGCAATTATAAAGTGACTATGATTATCACCATATAATATAAATGTGTAAATCCCTCACCTACATGCCACCCTGATGGAAGATGCCATAAAGGTCAGGCCCAGGAGGGTAGACCAATGGGCACCTTGAGAGGTGACCCTATACACCAAGCTTGGGAATGAGAAGGTGATTGATGAGGCAAGACTAAGGAGCACTATGAGAGGTGACTCCCAGGCACCAAGCTCGGGATTGAGAAGGTGGCCTTAAGTCAAATCCAGGGTTAGGGAAAAAGTGGTGGGGATTGTCACTTGAAAAATGTAAATTGACTTGTTAATTACCTTGATTGCAATAGTTACATTGTTAAACTTATTTGTGAAATTTTGATTGCCTCCACATACCAGCAATTGTTGATCGATGTTTTGTTTGTCGGCGTTTTAGGTATAACCCTGAAAGCACAAACAGTAAAGTGACACATCTGGAAAGTAAGAATAAAGTACAAGGAGGATTAGATAGAGGATTTACATTCTGGGATAGATAGTTTCCCAAAGTTTCAAAAAGGTAAATAAAGTTTCAATTTTTACTGCCAATACTCAGTTTAGTAGTAGAATTTAATAATTATAAATGATTATTTGCTGAACCTTTGATCCTGTAAATTGGTTAATGGCTCTGACCTCCGGGTCTTCCTTAATTGGGGGTTACCGGGAGGCAGGGTCGTTACAATTGGTATCAGAGCGTAGGTTCTCCATCTAATCATCAATAATTATTAAATTTTACAAATTCCATAGAACCGAGGGAGTTATTAGAGGAGTGCCCGAAAGACTGAGGTGTCTAGAAAAGGATCACTTCCGGGGGCTGGCAAGATTTTCCTCCGCACCGCTAGTCGGAATACGAGGACTCCCGGATTGTGTGACTGCCTGGCCAAAGTCTTAGGGTATGAATCGAAATAAGATACCTTTAGGACTCTCTCATCTTGTTCACCCCTTCGCAACTCAAATTCTATTAAGGACCTTAAGGATTAGGGTTTTCCCTCTTCTCCTCACCCTCTTGAGGTATGGGTAAAGATAACAAGGTCTAAGGAATCCTCCACCAAATTAATGAAAAGCATGTAAATAAGATGTCATGGACATAAGCTTAATAGATAAAGCGCAAAGAATAGATACATGCTTAGGTCGGATGACACGAGTTGTCATTGCCCTCAAGAGAGACCTGAGGATAGACCTCCTTGTC
Source organism: Alisma plantago-aquatica (assembly GCA_963693085.1). Taxonomy (NCBI): domain Eukaryota; kingdom Viridiplantae; phylum Streptophyta; class Magnoliopsida; order Alismatales; family Alismataceae; genus Alisma; species Alisma plantago-aquatica. Next base: position 640,743,809 of record OY856412.1, read on the forward strand.
AGGAGGATGAGTAGAGAGAGTTAGTCTTGGAGGTAGAGACCTCCATTGAAGGTAGAGACCTAGCATATCTTTTGGGGATGATGTTAACCCTAAGTGAAGGTTAGAGAGAGATGACATGATGAGTTAGATGTCATGGTAGACTGGGTGTTTGGATAGATATACCTTTGGTTTGCCATACGAGCTAGGAGAGGTTAGATGACCTAGTACCTTTGACGACCCAACCCTGGAAAGGGTCGGGCATGTTAGAGTGAAGGATAACTCCTTCATTGATGAGGTTAGTGAAGGGCCTATAGAAACCCTATGGCTTATGCAAGTAAGGGATAGCATGCACCCAGAGTATGTCAGTGGTACGGTAGTAGGATGAAACCCTGGCCACAAGGGCATGATGGATGGCTTATGAGATAAGCATAAAGGGATATGAACAATTTTGAGCCAAACATGAGTTGAGCATAGGCTTCAACCACATAGGGGTTTGCTTGAGAATACGAGCCTTCATGGAGAAGGGACCTCTAGTAGGTATGGTTGGAGGTGGTTTTAGCTCTAGAGAGAGAAAGCAGGACCCCAACAAGGAGGTGGGAAGTCTAAAACCCCGAGACTTGAGGAATAGTGGGGAGTTGAGGATGATGCGACCTACGTGGATGATAGTGGTTGCCTTATGCTTGACTCCAGGAGGTTGATGATATCTTGGTTTCCTTTAGAGGAACCAAACCCTAGAAAGAGGACGATGCTTCTAGTACCCATGGTATAAGTGGTTACCTGCTGGATGAGATGAAGAGTGCTTTAGACCCTGGGAGGGTTTAAGTAACCGGTTGTGAGGCTTTATACCTAGTTGGTTGTCCTTGAAGAGGACTCGAATCTAAAGCATTGCTCATATAAAGGGATCATGGGAGTACATGACATACCTTAGACATTCTTGATTCGTAGTTAAGAGGTTGAGCATGTAGTTGGATACCCAAAAGTGAATCTAGGGTTCCTAGGCCTAAGAGGGGAAGCAGTGTATCCGATGCTCATGATGAGATTTGAGTCTCTATAGTTTCGAGCATGGTACTCCTCATGTGTAGAGGTAAAGGAAATCCCTTATGTTAAGGGTATGTTTGATGAACTCCTCACAACTAAGTGGGTCTAATGTTGAGGATGAGAACAAGTGTGACCTAGTAGGGTTTTGTAGGTATGCTTGTGGCTTAGTAGTTGTTGTTTTAAGCATGCTCATATGGATGTAAACCCTAAGAAGGCTTGTGACCTTTTTTATAAAGGAGTAGTTCCTCCCATCCTGGGAGAGCGACCCTTTGGTAGGGAGTTTACCAGTTTGGTTGGTTTTGAGGTAACCTAAAGAGGTCTCGTGGGATCTTGAGAAGCTAAGTGAAAAGTACATGGTATGAGAATGAACCTATAGACCCATAGACAACCATCTCTAAGTGCATGTGGATGTGTTACCTTGAAGGTAACTGGTATGGGGCCTGACCAAGGTAGGCAGGTTGCCATGACCCCTATGAAGGGACGAAAGTCAGTCATGTATGCAGAGAGAGATGAGGAATGATTGAGTAAGGTTCTGTGTTGGACATGTACTATAATAGAATCCCAAGTCTATCCTAGGGTCAGGTAGGGATAAGACCGATGGAAGAAGGAGTTGCCTAATTCCCTAGTTGCACATGACCATAGGGTCGGGAGGTAACAACTATCATTGTCCGAGGGCCATGGGTTAGGAGATTGATCACCTTCATGAACTCATGGGGCCCAAAGGGCAGATGAGTAGGGCACTCTCTGGATGCATAAGGAAGAAGGATGACCCCAAAAGTGTCGGCACCCTATAGACTTAGAGGAGACGACTAAGGATTGTGTATGGACCAAGTAGGTTTGAGACTAGTTTTCCTTGGAAGAAATGTTTATATCATGATGTTTGTGATATAGAGACATAAGTGGCATGTTCAACTCAGGTTTAAAGTTGTACTGGCAAGGTGGGATGTACCATCTCTACTCGTGGAATAGGAAGAACTCTGTATTTGGACTGCAACCAAATGCTTATTTCCTCTTGTTATGGGAGTGAGAGATAGGACAATACGCATGCCACACACCAAGGATAAGGATGGTGTGAGTTGAGACGTTGCTACAGGAAGGATAAAATACCCAGGTGAAGAGAATAATACATGGATGGTTTACAAACACTAAGAGTATTAAGGAGATCATCATGTGAGGATGTTTTATCTTGAACTATGTGGAATTTGCAAGTTAACCAAGGTCGAGTTCGATCACAGTGAGGATGAGCTCAGAGCTTTTTGAGGAAGATAGACTTAGAGTTTGAGATGAGATGATAAGTATTATACATGGAGGTGTATGTTACCTAACACTTAAGGATGAGAGGTGGTAATGAATGCTCTGGCTGAGATATAGCTACCTAGTTTAGCTGGAAGCTAGAAGAAGTTGAGGTTGTTCGACTAACCCTATGTTGGGAGAGAAGATGTGTTTTGGCTAACACTCAGATGTGATAAGATATGTTGAACAAATTAATGGTTGTTTGGTTAGCTAGTTTAGTCCTTAATGTAGTGAAAGGATGGTGATAGAACCTCAGATACACTTCTTTGGATAGGAAGGTGATAAAACCCTTTTGAGAGTGGTTTAGGGTTTCCTAGGTATCAAGCTTGAGGAATCATAACAATACAGGAGGTCATGATATACCTTGATATTACAAAGATAGTAAGTGATGGTAGCATTCTGGATGCTTAAAACAAAGTTTCATGTTGCATGTGGCCATGCAAGCCAGGAGGTGAACAAGCCAGGAGGTGAAGGACGAACACCATTAACCCAGTGCATGGATATAAAGTATAAAGAGTTCCCGAGAGGGAATGAGAGTTCATCACTATAGATGTTGTGAGTCTCTCCTAGACCAAGAAGGTCAAGATACAGTATGGGTTATGGTAGATCGCCTTACCTAGATGACATGAGAAAGGAAGATTTCTGTCAAGAGACAGAACTGGTTGAACTACATATGAAAAGAGATGGTTCAACTACACCATGATGTGAGTTCAAAAGTTCTTGAGTATGACCAAGGTTCACTTCCATGAGGTGGAAGTGGATACATGAAGAACTCGATGTTAGTACATTTTATCACCCCTAACTAATGGTTAGTATGATCCAGACTAGAGGGTCTGATGAGGACAAGCGGACTTGTTCGGGGTGATACAAAGAGGCAGTTCTTAAGATGTGATGTTAACCACCATAGCCTTTATCGGGATGCAAGAAGTTCCATAAGAAGGTAGTGTCGGTCACCACTTCATTTATATGATGTTGGTGAAGGAGGCCTTGTGAAGGTCATAAAAGAACCACAGTGTGTGCAGATGAAGTCGCTTGATCGTGCAATGGCTGAGAGAGAGCCCAAGGGTGACATGAGTCACGAGCTGATGCAAAGCAGACTGACATGCAGTTCACTGTGGGAGAACATGTGATGTGAAAATCCGACCCCTCTAAGCTACAACTGAGAAAGATGAGTCCCCGATATATGGGTCCATTTGAGATGGATTGGTGGAGATGGTTGTGTTTAACCTTACCCCTCAGGATAAAATGATGTGTTGCATGAGTCCGATCTAGAGCACTATGTGAGGTACCCAAGCCAGGTGCTGAGCCCTGAACCTATTCAGCCTTTGAAAGGCTGAAAAGTCCTGAGTCACCTAGGAGGGTATGATATACCAAGGTAAGAAGGAACTCAGATGGAAGGAAATGAGATAATGAAGGTTCTTGGGGAAACACCATGGAAAGGGTGAAGCCACATGGGAGCCCTGATGGACATAAGAAGACTTATCCTGTTTGTTTGCTTGCTTGATGGAATTTTGAGGGCAAAATTCTTATAAGAGGGGAAGGATGTTACAACCCCAATTTTGGGTTCATTTGCTGAGAAATGTAATTTCTCATATTAAAGATAAGTGAACAAATAATGAATGAATGCATGATTTTCGTTTGAAATAGCCTTGCTGATTTATTTGTGGGCTTTATTGGCTATTGGGCCCAATAACAAGGATATTCAATTAATTAATGAATAACTGAGAATTTGAAATAAGAAAGGTGTGGAAACCTTCAGAAGGCAAATCCAAAGAGTATTTCGTACCTTTGGGTTTCCTTGAGGTCCAAGGGACCCAAATTAATGAGATAAAGGCAACAGAAATAATGATAGGAATTAATGGAGAGTTTTTAATAAGAAAACTTGGGAGAAAAGAAATCCCATTCATACATTGCTTTTTGATTCCCAATTTTCGTACAGAAATAGAGAATATTAAAAGGAACTTTCCTTTAAATTTTGAGACCAATCAGAGTTATAGATTGAGAGATATTAATTTTGCAAATTTGGGAATTCTCTTGAATTAAATAAAAAAGGATATTCAATTTCCTTAGAACGCGAGCTTTTCTGGCAGTTGGATCTTGATCCAACGGGGGTCGATCATCGCCTAAGTCCCACTGGGACTAGGACTGTGGATGTTTACAGGGTGATTTTGCAACCCATATTTCTCGCGATCTAATGATCATGACAGCTGGATTTCGATCCCATTGAATTCAGGAGATGGAATCGCGAAGATTCCATCCTAAGATCGCTGGGTTTCATCGCCAAATCAAGAAACGCCCAACTGGGCAGGTATAGGCCTCGACCCTATAAATAGGGGAGGGCAATGGAGGGCACCGGCATCACATCCTGATAGCCAAAACTCTGCGGACGGTAGAGAGGAGTACGCCCGTGCATTCAATTGGTGGATTTGAGTCGACCTGCACTCTCAACCTCGCAGAGGTCCTCGCCGGAGTCCGGCAGGTGGTGGACGACCTCAGTGTGTTGCGTCGAGAAATTGGCGACGCCAACCAGTCCGAGGGAAGGTGGCAGAGCTATCTGGACCATCGGCGCAAGCAAAGGCGCCCTAAAGCCCAGAGTCAACCTAGCGGTTGACTGCGCCATTGCTGTACCTCGCACGAGGTCAAGGAAGAAGATGAAGGGTAGAATTACCAATCTACCCTCCTCGTCCTCGTGAACTGGTAAGGACATTTCGGTCCTTTTCCTCGCTTACAACGCTGTTAAGGGCGCACGCGATCGTGACCGATGGATCATGAGTGGACCACCAGACCATTGATCGTGCGGTCCGCATTTTTCTTAAATCAATTATTAATTGGATAAAAATGATTTATTTTAGAAAATTTATATCTACAGCTAGGAGGCTCGTATGGAAAAACTCAATACATGAAAAATGATCAGAAAAATATGAGGGATTTAATAAAAATATTTTGAGACCCTGAATCTGACTAGTTTGTAAAAGTGTATTTCTAGAATAAGAAAAAGAGTTAATTTGTGGATAAAAACTCTAATTGTTGATAAAAAGGGTAATTAATCTTGCACTTAAGATAATTCGAAGATGGTTAAATTATTTGCTATTTTAGATAATTATTAACCTATTGTGATGATAGAATTGCAAGTTTAGGGTTTTATGACTCCATATGTGGATTAAAGGTTGGAAACCCTAATTTAGAAAAAGGAAATGATGAAGTAATTCGAAATTAGGATTTATTGGACTAAGTCTGATCCTAGGAATCCTAATAGTTGATAAAGCAAGAGAATTAGGGTTTGATGTATAATTTAATAAAAGGAATGTAAAAGCAATAAAAAGGAGATGAAACCCTAATCATGGTTGAAACCCTAAAAAGGACAATTAACCTAGGGAAACCTTAGTATTATTGAATCATCATGACATGATTAATAATAGAGGAATTAAATGTATTTTTCAGGAAATTGTGTGTGTGCTTGCTTGATTTCCTGGTTGATTAAATTAGTTCTGCATTCAAGTCCTCATTAACAGGTATGTGGCTAAATATGAGTAACCGCTTTAGTTTCCCGAAAGATTCTCGAATGTTTAATCGCATTGAATGCAACTAACTGTTTGGATGTTCATATTGCAATTATAAAGTGACTATGATTATCACCATTTAATATAAATGTGTAAATCCCTCACCTACATGCCACCCTGATGGAAGATGCCATAAAGGTCAGGCCCAGGAGGGTAGACCAATGGGCACCTTGAGAGGTGACCCTATACACCAAGCTCGGGAATGAGAAGGTGATTGATGAGGCAAGACTAAGGAGCACTATGAGAGGTGACTCCCAGGCACCAAGCTCGGGATTGAGAAGGTGGCCTTAAGTCAAATCCAGGGTTAGGGCAAAAGCGGTGGGGATTGTCACTTGAAAAATGTAAATTGACTTGTTAATTACCTTGATTGCAATAGTTACATTGTTAAACTTATTTGTGAAATTTTGATTGCCTCCACATACCAGCAATTGCTGATCGATGTTTTATTTGTCGGCATTTTAGGTATAACCCTGAAAGCACAAATAGTAAAGTGACACATCTGTAAAGTAAGAATAAAGTACAAGGAGGATTAGATAGAGGATTTACATTCTGGGATAGATAGTTTCCCAAAGTTTCAAAAGTTTCAATTTTTACTACCAATACTCAGTTTAGTAGTAGAATTTAATAATTATAAATGATTATTTGCTGAACCTTTGATCCTGTAAATTGGTTAATGGCTCTGACCTCCGGGTCTTCCTTAATTGGGGGTTACCGGGAGGCAGGGTCGTTACAATGCCCGGGGGGAGACGGTGGCGGATTCAGACTAACGCTAGACCCCCTCCCCCAAGCTGGAGGGCCGCGTGCAGAGGGAACCCTAGGTCGCCACTGCGATCGCCAAAGACATTCTGTGTGGGTGTGGGAGGATCCCTAATGACTAGTTAGATGCTTTAATCTCATATTAATTCTAGAAAATAGAAAATGTCAGAAAAATTTAAAAATCAAACCAGAACTAATTTATAACATAAGGATCATTATAAAATATCATAAATCAGTTAAGGCCATTTTGAAATTAGGTTTGGCTAAACCCTAATATGGAACCTAAAATACCATTAATTATGGTGAACCTGCTATTGATGATCATTAATTGTTATTAATCAGATGATGACCAGAGTAGTAGATGAACTTGGATGTATAAGGAAACTCTGAACTCAAGTATGTGGGTTTTATTAAATATAAGACTAGTTTTTCATAGATGCATAATCATATGATGTACTTTGGATGCTTTTATTTGCATATAAATTCTTGGAAGCATATTAATAGTATATGCTTCTCTAAACATAAAAGAACATAAAAGATATGGATGGTTTGTAGCTACTAAGTGTTTACATTCTATCTCTGTCCTTTTAAATATATGATCGGCACATCCCCATAGTCCAAGGGACGGGAAAAATATTAAGTGTGACACCACTTAGTAGTACAAATGCATCAAAAGACATCTAAAAATATGTGTTTACCTGATTATCACATTAAATAATGTTCTTTTACCCTTTTTTCCTTTCTAAAAAAATTTCCAAGTATGCAAGCACAATATATATGTATCTTTCATCCACGTACACAACACATTGTGTAGATTCATTGTTTCACGTATGTTTTAGGTTCAGAGATAGCATAGAAGAAAAAGATGGGAGTGAGCAGTTATACAGGTTGTACCTATTGTGTAGATCATGATTAGCATACATGTTCAAAGACTTGTAAATCTTCTTTAATATGTAATTGTAATTCATGTTGTAATAAGTCATCTTGTAAAAATTTACATGTTGAATGTTGAAGAATGTTATGGTGTATGTTATGGTTGTATGTTCATGTATGCGTATGTCGCTTTTGTATCGTACTCTGAAACGATTGCCTAACATTTTCATATTTGTGCTATCGGGCCTTCTAAGTCTCGGGAAGGAAGAATATGGGGATGTTACATCTCTCTTTTGCCTCCTACTAGGATAGTGATCCCTAAATGAGCTCTCCATGCCTCTCAAAATAAGGGCATGCTCACCTAAGTGATCACTAGGTAGACACTCGGGACCTTACTTGGCAACGTCTTTGCTTCTCTGGTTAAAATCCTCCGTTGTCCAACCTCGAGATATTTATAGGTCGTGTGAACTATGGATGCCTTCATCTGATTTGGCCACGTGTCTGGTATCTTCGTTCTGGTACCCATGGCAGGTGATGGTCTCGACATTCTTCTCGTCACGGTCTCTGGTTGTATCAAACTGTCATCGTGTCGGCTTGTAGCTCGTCCCGAGATTTCACTTGTTGTCGTGTGTAGGGTTGTGCCTGTGTCGGCTTGCGATCAACATCTGATGCAGTCGTTCTTTTCTTTGTATATCGGGGTGCACATACTGGTGTCAGTGTACTATCTGCCAGTCTTGTCTAGGGGTATCAGATTGCGGGCAATGAACCTGATATATTTGTCTATGTATAAAATCATCAGTTAGTTCGGCGTACCTTTTTATCAAAAAGTGTCGGAAAGTCCTTCAAAAGATAAGAAAAGTGAACAGAATGTACAAAAAGCATATTTGGTCTAATATTTGAGCAAAAATTAGGAGGAAGTGAATGTTTTGAGATAGTTTTTCATATAAAGAATAGGTTCTAATATCAATCAAATGGGTGTTATGAAAGGCACACATATTTATATAATTTGATTAAAAAGATTTTTACATAAGGCTTAATTTTTGCAAGTGTCACTAACTCATCTTCACATTATAATACCTAATTAGGCATAGTTTTATACATATTTAAAATTTATTATGTTTCATAAGTTTAGTATTGAATAGGTTCAATGGGAATATAATATTATCAAATTTTTATGCATGCAATCTCAATAGGTTCAAGTCAAACCTATTCAACTTATTGAAATCGTATGTAGAAATTTGTCAATAGTTATATAGAATATTTGTAAAGTATATGTGGCTAAAATTTTCATTAAAATATCACTTGATAATTTTAAGGTAATTTGATGAGGATTGAAGAATATTTGAAAACTACCATTACTGTATTCATAAAATATTTAAGTTTATAAGAATCTAATAATAATTATTATTCAATATATATTTGATTATGAATTTATCATAATAACAATTTGGGTTTTGAAACATATAGGTAAATATGTATAATCTTTGTAAAACATTATAACTTAGTTTAAGATCATCCATAGTGGTAAGACTCCACTTTTTTAAATGTTAATATAATCTTAGTTTTTTGGATAAATCAATTTTATGCTCAGTTTTAAATTTTTTGAAAATAAACATTTGTTTTTATTAGTCTCATTGTAGATCTATTTCATATTGGTAAGACTTTAAATTATATAAAGAAACATTTATGTTGTTCCTAATAGATTTTAAGAAAATGATAGATTTTTTGGGTTGAATAACTACTTAAATGTTTTTCACTCAAAATACCATTGGTAAATTCAGTACTTCAACTAAATATAATTTATTAAGGAGTTTAACAATTAAACAATTGGGGAAGACCTATCAAAGGAGGCATGTAATCAATTATCTTTTTCTTAATGTGCCATCTAATGATATAGGCATGTAATCAATGTAATAAGTCATGTTTGATGTTTTATTTAATATCAATTTTGTATACATTTGCATGTTGACTTTTAGTAAAAGGTCTATTTTTGAAAGGATAAATGCCAAGATCTATGCTTATGTAATGCTAATATTAAAAAAACATGAGCTCTTTGTAGAATACGAGAAACAAGGGGTTATAAAGATTGATGTGGATGCAGATGCACAATAAACATATATGCCAAAATAAAAATCACAAAAATGAGAATAATATATAAGCACCCATAGACATATGCATAATCCCTAGAGTGTGATGGCAAAAAGATTAAGGCTAGTTTGTTATTAGGCCACATCATTATCCAACATATATTTATCTTGTCAAATTGACACTTGCAAAGATGCAACAATATTGTACAAATATTAATTTGTCAATCCATTATGAAAGATTGAAAGAATTTTCTAACAAAAGATTCCCCATTTTTACCATTAGCATTCTTTGCTCAATGTCATTAGATCCGACTTTCCTCAATGCCATAAGATTTGCCTCTAGTTGTTTCCCTTTTTCCATTACTACACCTATTTCCTACTAAAGTTCTCCTAATACAAAATGAGAAATATTACATTTTTTAGAAGGAACAAGGGTAGAAAAATATATAAAAAAATTGTTTTCATTTATATACAATAAAAAATCTCAATCATTGAAATCCCAAAAAAATGAAATAAAAAATTTGAGTCTAAGGATGTGTGATTCATTGTTATCACTTTTATTGAGGTCATACACAATCTTTATGCTCCTAGTTGACCCTTAAATTCTTCTCTCAAGTTTATAGATCTAAAATATATCACCTCCCTAGAGGAAGAGTAACTAAACAATATCACAAATTTTAAAAGCTAACAAATAAATGAATTAATCAAGACCACACCATATTCCTTTAGTCTAAATAATATCATGATGTGTTGATATTTTCTCAAATCAGATCCACCACATTTGTGAACTATCACCGAGTCATGCGTCAAAAAGAGCTATTTGATACCGTAGGATCTGCTTGATGTTGTCTTGGCCTTAGAAAGTGTGTTTACTTTGCATTGATGAAAAATTCCAAAGAGTGACCGATTCTATAGATCTATAATGAATGGAAACAAAACACCATTATGAACAAATACAAGCAATGAAGGAAGCATTTCATTCAAGTTAAATATTATAGCACCCACTTCCATCCACCTTGCTCTTGTTGGAGGGAATATTGAAAGAGAAATATTCAAGCCATTATTGTTGGTATATGTTTTTCTTATTAAAATAGAAATATTTATTCTCACCTATTGATATATCTCATGTATCTTCAAACTCATGGGTCTATGACAACCAAGTTGACTTTTATTGTTGGTAAGGAACCTATCATCCAACTTCACGTGTTTACAAACTCTTTTAGGAAGAATATGATGATGATCTAAGATCATTTCCTTGATGAATACTTCTACCTTAATTCTAAGGACAAATGCACATTTAAATACTTATCAACAAAGAGGATTCTATTTCATTAGTGCCAACAAAAGTTCATGCATCGAGAGTGGCTTCAAATCAAAGGAATGAATATGATGTATACTTTTATGCAGAGTCGAGTTTTGGTCTGACCTCCACGATCAGACTGCTTGTGGTGCTTATGGTGGTTCTTCCCCTAGACGGTAGGCATCTACAGTGGGAAAAAAAATCAATGGTATGCTGCAACTCCGAATGCCAGGATCTAACACAGATCAAATCCAGAATGTGGGGATGCATATGTGAGATTGATCATATCCAAACCTGAATTTTAAAAACAAGAGAGTGGCAAAGGCACACAGAAACAGCAGGCCACGTGCACTGGCAATGTTTTGTGCATAGTAAATATCACATATGGATAAATAAGTAATTCTCACAATATATAGTGGTTGCCTTACCCGATTGTCTTGTGTTAATGCCTTCTCCTATGCGTTTGGTGCCCATGTCCATTTGATGAAAAGTGATGCTAGATGTTATTTCTGAAAACGTAAAACTGGCAGTAAACGGGTCTGATCATACTAAATGTAATTAGTACAACAAAACATATCAAGCCAAGCCTGACATAAATGTTAAAAAAATTACCTTTGCCAGTGAGCATGAGACCACAAGATGATAGCGACGCTCAGAGCCGGGACATCTTGGTCGATTTAGCATTTGAGTATCAAGACAATAACATCAACAGCAACAAACATCTTCTTCGCCAGCGGCATACCTTTGCTGGGCAGGGGAGGACTAGTCGCTCCCTTTGTCTCAGGGCATGTTCACCTCGCCCCACCTATACGTACACCAACTACCACTTTCTACGTTCCTCCACGTTCGTATCCGCACATTTCATTGCACGCATTGGAGCTGGAACCAGAACTGCCATCTCGATCGTCACTGCTTGAAAATGAGTATCAGTTTGTACTTGCAGTTACCGTACTATCTTTCTATCAATTTTTCTAGAACGATTAAATACACAACAGATAAATAACAAGATTGACATTTCATAGCATAACAAATTGAGTAGGAATGATCTACTTTTTAATTAGTCCCACGAAACCAGGCGAATCATGTGTTAAATTTTGGATCAGCTAAGTCAAGTGCTATCACGTTTTCGTGTTGCTTCTCATTGTGCGAGTACCTAACAATGCCTAGATAATAAGCAATATTGTTGGCATATCAGCAATAACAAGGGAAAATATATATCTGTAGGTGATTCATCTTCCTAGCTCTCTAAACAACATGAATGAAGAATCAAGACAAACTTGAATTGTATAATAACAAATAGGAGTACGTGAGACAATTTTCAAACATCTGCGGCACCACTCAAAAGGATGAAATATGTAAACTCTGAGCACCTTGTCTCCGCGAGTGAATGCGTGCCCGACAGGTCCGTAAGGGTAATTTGTTTTTTGGATGAGTGATGCAGATCTAGCGGGTTTGTTTTATTGTTTATATGGATGGTGAGCGGTTTCAATTACTCAGTAGGTATACAACTCCACGACGTGATAGTGTAGTTTAGGTTGGATGAAAAGCGAGATAAGGGGAGGAGGTTACGGACTTGTAGTCGGGCATGGTGATTATTGGCAACATGTAGAGATCGTGGTGTTGCCACCGTTTCGGAGGCTGATCATCGCAGGCGATGGTGGAGTTTTGTAAGGAGATAGTGGAGTTGGTTGGTGTTTATAAGTGCAGTTATAAATATGGGTGATATATGAAGTCGTCATCTTAGAATAGGATTCAACGCAGTTCGTTATATTTTATTTAAAATTATTTGAAAGAAACTTCTAAAATGCAGCAATCTTCCATGATTGTCATCACATTAACATACACAATTATATTGGTTTCATAATTGAAGATGCCACAAATAATTACTGATTGGACTCTAATTGGAGTGTTATGGTTCATTCTAAAAAATTCAATGTCATAGGCATTTGTTTCACAAGTAAACACTATTTAGAGCATCATGATTATTTGTCAAACTGTAGATATTGCATGCGCTTGGAGAGAAGTATAACCGGTGATTTTTAGTTAGAGTCACAGGGAGAGAGTAAGGCGGAAAAGGTGTAATGGGGATCGTGGTATTGGGAGGCGGCGGAAGAGTGAAATGGAAATTTGAAAAATATAAAATATTTGAAAAAAAAGAGAGAAGAGAGAGAGAGAGAGAGAGAGAGAGAGAGAGAGAGAGAGAGAGAGAGAGAGAGAGAGAGAGAGAGAGAGAGAGAGAGACAGAGAGTGAGTTGAAGCGAGTTCAGTATTCCAAAACGCTACAATTTGATTGATCACTGGTATGCCTTGTGATAAGATAGAATGCTCCATCTTTTTATAGCAGTATAAATATCACTTTTAGATCAAGAATTGTAGCGCGAGATTTGTTTTCTTGAATGATCATAGCGTGAGAAAGGGCTACATATGTTCTTTTATTTGCTAGAAATCCTTCTTTTGTCAGAACTCCATCCAAAAAATGATAGAGACTATCTCGCCAGAAGTCGCCAAGCTATTGGTGACTTAAAATCCAACCTTTAGAGGAGACTAAATTTTGAGAGAGGATAAGAAAGAGAGAGTGAAGAAGAGAGTGAGAGAGGGAGAAAGTGAATGTGAAAAATACTGAGAGCGGAGGGACATAATAATACAATTTTGACAGCAATTTTTCTGAATGTGGAGATATACCATCTCATATGACGAATTGGGCACCGAGTTGCACAAGATTATAGATCGAGAGCCTAATAGTAAGTATAGGATACCAAAAAATACCCAATAGTCATCCAACTAATAAAAAGTAGACAAAAAAAATCAAAATTGCACATTTAACAATTTTAATTCCCATAATAGCATGTTCTTGAACTTAATTCCCAAAATGGCACATTTTGGGGGCAATGCGTCCCCTGTGGAGACGCATTGCTCTCTCGCAAGGCAATGTGTCCCGCTTCAGGACGCATTGGCCCCACACAGGAACATTGTGTCCCGGATCAGGATGCATTGCTTTACGATAGAGCAATGCTTCCCGATCTGGGAAGCATTGGTCTCACCGGAGAGTAATGTGTCCCAATCTGAGACGCATTGGTCCCATCGGAGAGCAATACGTCCGGGGCCAGAACGCATTGTCCCTATGTGGGGCCAATGCGTCCTGAAGCGGGACGCATTGCACTTCGGTGGGACCAATGTCTCCCGTCCCAAAACATCCCAACGACTTTGCTCCCCCGACCGTTACAACATAGTCGTTGCGGGCCGCGGCCGTTGCCACTTGGGGGGCAATGCGTCCCCAACGGAGACGCATTGGTCTCGTATATAAAGGAGACGAGATCACCCCCCCCCCCCGAACCCACACCATTAATCTATTTCTTCAACTTTTTCTCTATTTCCATTGCTCTGGAGTTTCTTGCTCGGATTTCTATTACTTGGAGCTGATTGCGGGCAATCTTGGAGTTGATTTCTGGCGATCTTGGAGCTATTCTTCTTCTTTCGCTGTCTGGCCGGGATTCTTTCTCTTCTTTCTATTCTTGGGTATTGAGATCACTACTACATAAAAGCCTTTTAGCGTCAGTTATTTAACCTCTTTAGTGTCGGTTTCAAAGCGACACCCAAGTGGGCGCCGCTAAAGGGGACACCTTCGGCTTCGGTTTCCAACCGACGCCACAACGTTTTCCGCCACCGAAAATGTGCCAGCAAAGGGACTATAGATGTCGGTTGTTTAGTAAAAACTGACGTCCAAACTCTTCCCGCCACCGAAAACGCGCCAACAAAGGGACTATAGGCGTCAGTTGTTTACTAAACAACTGACGCCAAAACTATTCCCGCCACCAAAAACACGCCAGCAAAGGGATTATAGGTGTTAGTTTTCTAAAAGAAACTGACACCACATATGATGAAAAGATGTCGGTTTTTAACAGTAACCGACGTCATATCCCCTGACAACACGGTCAAATAGACATCAGTTTTAAGTGAAAAACCACCGTTGTATGTCTTTGGTGTCGGTTTTCTTCAAATAACTAACGCCTATGTTATGATTTTTTTTTCTAATCAGTTTGCAGGCCTGTTGTATGGCTGGTCAGCAGGATGAGAACCTGCAGTTCAGTAGAACTGAACTGCAGGTTTACGACATCCATTGATATCAGCCAACAACATGCCACAAATCTACAAAATTAACATGATGGACAATATTATATATATGTGATTCACACTCATCTATAAGAACATTTAATTCATATTATTTTTTCATCACACGCATGTAGAAACCAGTAGCCACCTGCAGTTTCATTTATTTCATCTCTTTTCACATTCAGACACATGTAGAAACCTTCATGTATTGATTATTTTCACACACATATGACAATTCATAAAAATTCATTCACATTCACACAAAATTAATTATGAGAACAAAGTTATTCTTTATTCATCATTGTCATCATTGTCAACAAAATTATATTTAAAAATTCTCACTCTTTGCAGGGCTTTTGCCCAATCTTCTCTTACAACATCTAATTCATCTCTCGTATAGGGAGCATGTACATCAAAACGCTTTGCACCTATGTTGAATCCTCAGTTTTAAAGACCTATAAAGAGAATGACGTATATACATAATTATAATAATATATAATAAGATTCATATATTTCATATTATCTAACGAGACTATGTATAATACCTGTTGTATGTTATCGATTTCCAATACGGCATGTTTGATGATTAGGTCCATAAATCGCATCACATAGTAGGCACATGCCCAACCGTTGTCTTGTGTAGCACACTATAAATTGAAATATACAAAATATTCAAAAATACAAATAAGCACAGTTCACATAAATAATATATACATTGGAGTCAGGAAATTACTTTCACATTCTCCCAAATGAGTGTCAGATTTTTTTTCCTGGGGACCTTTCCTTCAACTTTTTTGTACTCTTGTAAAGCCCTATATATGTTAATGTAACACATTAAATTGCATAATTAAGTAGTGATGCAGTAACATATGTTAACAGATATAGAAACATAAAATATTTCTCACGAGAATAATGGTCTTTTAATTGCATGTCCATATAATACATCCAACTCACTCCCCACAGGATCTAGATAATAAACGGTGAATGTCTTGGGGACAATAACTAATAACTCCCAATGCTTAGTACTACAGGTAAGAAAGTAGAAAATTAATAACTCAATATCCGCAATAAAAATGTAATTTGCTTAAGTCCAAATTACAAGCAAAGTAAACTTACTTGACATTGAATGGAGCTATTATCACCGTCTTATTATTTTTACCAAAATATTCAAAAGCATCACAACAGTATGAAGTAACTGAATACGGGTCTGTATCTACAAGACTAATCAAAGATGGAACCAAAAATCCCACATGGGAAAACCCAAAATTTGTACATGTCCTGTGTAAGTGGCTGCAAAACATGTATTATGTATGCATTAATATATAAGAAACCCGATTACCGTATATAAAACAAGGTATATGGATGTATAAACCAGATTGCCGTATGCATTAATCTCACCATATCCACAACTCTATCATAGATGTGTTTAGCCATTCATAACTAAACAACTCCAAAATATCTTGTATAAATATGTTGTTTCTGAATGTTTGACCTGCATTAATATGTATCCAGGACTTCTATTACGTATGCTAAACTTGTATAAATAGATTGTTATCGTATGATTTACCTACAACATTCTCCAGAATAGTAACATTTATAGGGCAATTTGGATTATGTTCGCCGATCCATACTACCACACTCCTACAATTAGGACCTGTTGAGGCGTGTAGGTCCCCTGGAAGCCAACTTGGTAGTCGAGGAGGAGGAGGTCGAGATGTAGCGGGTCTCGTCTTTTTGACCTGTATATATAATTTCATATCAATTGACTCATATATATATACACACACTAACAAATTAAAGTAATGAAAATTTATCATATAATATCAGTATAGAGGACATCCGCTTCGGGCCACAATATCACTCCGCCTACTACCTCACCAAGTGTTTCAGCATCTGGGTGTGCATGAGGCAGTGCAAGATCCGTCCAGCCAGGGAGTACATGTATCGGGCTCACACGTACCATGCTATCTGGTACTGGACTCCCATGAAACATGCACCCTTTAAGGGGTGGGTAAGCCGATGCCTCTGCAACGATATATCCTTCACTTTTTAGTCGACATGGCTTCAACCCCTACAAATTTACGTAAAGAATGTTATATGCATATATACACAAACATATCATCTTGAACAGACTAGCTATTATACATGCCATCAAAATACTTACAGAGGACGTGCTAGGTTGTGGGTCTATAGGATTACTCCCAACCTCTACAGTATGAGCAGTTGGAGAAGAGAGGTTCGCCACAGGTACTGTCTGAGTGGCAGTCTGAGACGTCTGCCACTTGTTAATTGCTTCATGGAGTCTTTTATCAAGTACTTCCTCGACGCTCCTATCAATTAAGGAATCTACCTATACATGGATAAAAGAAATGCTAGTTTCTGATTATTGAATTCCCTTTCGCAATAACGTTCTAAAATAAGAATAAGTTACCTCATCTTGTGAAAGTCCCGCTTTTGGGACAAGTTTGTGTTGGGATGGCCCAAAGAATGCTTTGATGACCACACTAGTGCCTGCACCCCTTACATGTCCAGGATGCTCTGGGTTACCCAGAGCAACTGTCAGTTCATCCCTTGTGCCCTGAGGGATGAGCTTGCCTTCCTTCCTCTACTCGTGCAGCTCCCGCTAATCACCATCAACAAAAATTTGTAAGTAAACATAACAATAATCAATATCGATAGATTGCTCTAAGAGTTGATTTTTACCATTTTTGCAGCCACCTCAGCGGTTGCGGGCTTCGGTATCTCTCCCTTCTTGTTTTTCCTCCCAGCTATCCACATAGCATGGCGAGGTAGAGGTGCGGGAGCAGTAGTAGAGGATTCTGCAGTCTCCTGAGTAGCAGTAAGATGAGTAGACTCAGCATGTAGTCTTTGGTGAATGCCTGCATATCTTCCTCGACCCATTGTGTGGTCGTGCACATTCAGTGCACGCCTTGCTCGTTGAGCATCGCTGATAGCATAGTTAGTTAGCACATTGATTTGGTTATTAACACTAAAGGTTAATCTTGAATAGGTGAATACATAAAAACGTATATTAATTAAATTGGGAGTGGCGCTTAATACCTTGAATTCATCTATTTTTCTTTGGGTAACAAACTCTTCCCATTCTTTGGGGTCCAAGTAGTTCCATTGTTGTGTATCTTCCTTCTTCCTATATTTATTTTTCAAAGAGAATACAAACAAAAATTATTAGTGTAGAGTTAGTGAAATACTGATCAATGTCTAGAATTGGAATCAATCAAGAACCTATTCTCAGCATCGCGTATGTAATCTCAGGTGAGATTGGTCTTATAGTTCCTTAAGACCCTCCCACAACGTTGCATCACACATTTACGATGCAGCTTTTCATCCAGATCAAATATGCTCTGCAAATTTAATAGAATTGTTATTAACTAGTATCCTAAAAATAAGTAATCTACACAAATAGAATTACAAATAATAATAACTCACGCATAGTTCCTTCCATATGTGGTCTTTCTTCCCCTTAGAAACTTTATGCCATGATTCTATGATAGGATTGCAATGGCTACGAGTAAGAACCCCAAGATATGAAACAAATGAGTTGCAGTTCACTCCATATGGATTTCCTGCCTGATCGAAATCCACATCCAATTTGGGTCCATTGCCCCTTTGATGTATTAACTTGTTCATCATTGTGATGCCCCTCACTTTCTCAATTTTCTTTTTTTGCTCATCAAGTGTTGTAACAACTTCAGGGGGTACATCACCAGCCTAACATTTTATAAAAAAACACACTTACATGATATAATTATAAAAAAAAACACTTAGAAACCTCATGTATATATTCATAATTAAAATTAACTAACATTGTCAGGCGGCACAATCACATCCTCACCCTCACGGTGATCATCAACACAGTCATCATGGGAATGCTCAGCCATCTGAAAGTTCACATTCAAATTATAAATTTCACATTGTAAAGTAACACTAATTGTAAAGTTCACATTGTAAAGTACACATTCACATTGTAAAGTAATTCACATTGTAAAGTTCACATTCACATTGTAAAGTAATTCGCATTGTAAAGTCCACATTCACATTGTAAAGTTCACATTCAGAAAAATAAAACATAATAAAAATATAAACATCCATGCCTCTAATATTGTGATCTTTTATCAATTAACAATCCTTCATTATGATCCCCGTGAACATACAAGTCATTGTGATCCCCAGCTTCAATGTTTGGTGGTGTTAGCAACCCAACTGAAAATGGACTGGAGTCATCATACTTATCATAGTACTCTTCTTCATCTATAGGATCTTCAATGAACTGTCTTTTACCATGAAGAACAACTGACCATTTATCATTTGTACATTGTTGAAAAAGAAACAAAGTCTGGTCAATAACTTTGATGCACAGACTGTTGAAAAAGAAACAAAGTCTGGTGATTGCAAACCTTACATGCTTCGGCAATATAGATCTAATTGCCACGGGCAATATTTGTTGCATTAGAGTGTGACAATCATGAGATTTAAGACCTATCAACTTCAAATCTTTCATTGATACCAATGTACGGATGTTGGATGAGTAACCCTGTGGCACCTTAACATTTACCAAGCATTCACAAAATGCTTTCTTCTCCTTTCTAGACAACGTGTCACAAGTGGGAGGTAAGTATGTTCTCCAATCACTACTAACTACTTCTATTAATTCTGTCCTTATTCCCATTTCACGTAGGTTCATTCTGGATTTTATCCCATCTTTAGTCTTACCTGGTATATTCAACAGAGTACTGATGACGCTATCACATACATTTTTCTCAATGTGCATGACATCGATACAATGCCTGACTGTCAAAGAACTCCAATAAGGAAGATCCCAAAATATCAACTTCTTCTTGAATAAAGACTTTTTACTCTTTGTGGCCATCATACATATGTACTTAGAGAACAAATGGGGAAATGCTACCCAAATTTTCTCAAAAACCCAATACACATTATACATTTACATCCTAAGTGAGATTAGGTGTTCAAGAACAGTCCCAAATCGGGGACTATCCAAGATTTACTCCTAATGAGTAAATCTTGGATGGGTTTCTAGGCCAAAAAATACATGTGATGTCATTCTTATATATAATAAATGTGTACCACCTATCCCATTCTTGAACACCTAATCTCACTAGTAAGTGTATAATGTGTATTGGGTTTTCAAGAAAAGTTTGGCAGCATATTTCCCTGATGTTCTCTAAATACATATGTACTTAGAGAACAAACGGGGAAATGCTATCGAAATTTTCTCGAAAACCCAATACATATTATACACTTACACCCTAAGTGATATTAGGTGTTCAAGAACAGTCCCAAATCGAGGACTATCCAAGATTTACTCCTAATGAGTAAATCTTGGATGAGTTTCTAGGCCAACAAATACATGTGATGTCATTCTTATATATAATAAATGTGTATAAACTACAGGAAACATGGTTAATCCTAATCTTTAGAGCATTATTAAATAATAAATCAAGAAATCAATAGTTTCAAACATGCAATAATTCACAATGCAATGTTATAAACATGTTTAAAAATTACCCTAATGACAAAAGGGCTAGGAATCTTTACTAGACATTATATGTATCCCTAATCATCATATTTAACATACTAAGTTATTATGAACATCCAGATCAGATTAAGATCATACTATGTTATAACCATTGGTTTAATAACCCTATTTCCGCATGTACATATATGATTATCAACTTTAAAACCCTATAATTCATTGAAATCGTTCTAATTCAATTTAAGATGTTGGGATCGCATAATTATATACTGACATCAGAATATATAAAAGAATCATAATTAACATGATTAACAACATGCTCATCAAACTAGGGTTTTCTTGAATAATCATCTAATATTCATGTACTAACTATACCTTTGTAACAAGAAGAATAATAGAAAGTATATTTTATTCACAATCTACACATTTTTCTGATCAAAACCATATACAATATGTCTATAATTGGAGCTAGCATTCATTTCCTACATTATTGGCAATATGAATGTGAATCTGACCAGCCAATGGTGGTCAATCAGCAGGAGCAATACCTTGAGGGCAGAGGAAGAGAGGAGGAAGAAGGCCTAGGAGAGCTGCGGCTGGCCTGAAGAGCAGGGAGCCCAGTAGCACAGGAAGCCTGAAGAGCAGGGAGCAGCAGGGGCATCGTCGGCGAGCAGTAGGGCCTTCTTCAACAGTGAGCGGTGGCGGTGTGGGGAGAGTAGGTGATCGAGCGGTGGTTGTGTGGGGAGAGCTAGAGCAGGCCGCCGGAGAAGGAGAGAAGGCCGCCAGAGCAGCGAGCTGGGGCAGAGGGCAAGCGGCGACGGAGGTGGGCAGAGGACCAGCAAGTGAGCGGAGCAGCGCACGGCCGGAGCAAGCAGCAACGGAGGTGGGGGCAGAGGAGAAATTGTCAGACCAAACCCTGGAGTAGCGCGACAATGAATGAAACAGAGAAAGGGGAAGATTCAGGCTCGCACGGGTGTTATTAAGTTAACATTAGGTGTCGGTTATTAAATAAAACTGACACATAAAACTAAAGGTGTCGATTCTATAGAAAAACTGACACATATTCTCAATGATAGTCGTCGGTTTTAACTAGAAAAAATCGACGTCTATCTACATATGCCGATTAAAAAAATTGTTCTCGATTAATGCCCATAGTTGTCAATTTCTTTTAAAAACCGACGCTCAAAGTGTAACGCCCGGGCCCACTGCTCTAGGCTCTAGTAGAGTTTCAGGAATGACGACTGGCCCCACAGACCAACACTAGCCTCAACTGTGCACTTTATCCACACTCATGCGCAAGCCGGGGTCAACTTCCCGTCCCGATCACGGAATACCAGCGCAAGGGCGGCTCCATCTCGTCTCTATGGATAGCCCTTTCCAACTTGCCTGGACCGCACGACTCAAGACTGGCAAGCCACATGCCCATGTGGGCCCCACCTACTGGAGGGGTTATGGCTCTGATACCATTTGTAACGCCCGGGCCCACTGCCCTAGGCTCTAGTAGAGTTTCAGGAATGACGACTGGCCCCACAGACCACCACTAGCCTCAACTGCGCACTTTATCCACACTCATGCGCAAGCCGGGGTCAACTTCCCGACTGGTCACCCATCCTAGTACTACTCCAAGCCGAGCACGCTTAACTATGGAGTTCTTTATTGATGGGCTCCCGGAAAAGGAGGTGCACCTTGGTGATATGGGTAGTCCAATCATTCCTTTTAAGATCATGTTATCCGAGGCCTCAAATCCTGGGATGTTACACAAAGGGTGTGAAAAATTTCCCGCGAACAGCGCAGGATAACCCATAAGCGTCGGTCATTGTTGTAAAACTGACGACAAAAATGTGCCCAATTTCTGTCTCACGAATAACCTTTAGTCGTCAGTTTATGAGTTAATAACCGACACCATATGTTAAATTTTGGAGGAATTCTTTTCGCTGGAAATTTTGGATTTGGCAGTTAATTTTAGGCGTCGGTTTTGTATTAAGGAACCGACACTGAATAAAAGTGATACTCGTGTCTATTCGCCCTTCACAGATTGATGTCGGTGTATTTTATAAACCGACGCTTTATTGTTTAGGTGTCGGTGTATTTATACAACTGATGCCTTTAAAAGTGACGTTATAAGTCATTTCTTTAGTAGTGGATCTCTCCATTTGAGGTAATTTTTCTACTATATTTTTAGATTCAAAAATTTATACCTAAAATTACTATGCAATATTAAAAATAAAATAATTGTATTGCTACTTTTTGATTCCACATTACTAAAATAATGCTTTAGAAAATGACACTTGAAGGTTAATTACTGTTCAAAAAAATATTGTTCCAAATTCCAAAATTATTGTTCTAGAATGTTAATGTTATAGAAAAAATATTGTTTCAAATTTATTTCCAAATTCAAAATTATTGTTCTAAAATCTTAACTACTCTTCTAAAAATGATGTCAATGTTCGAAAAAAATTAATTGATGCTATAAAATATTAATTCATGTTAATTATTGTTTCAAATTTAAATTACTGATCAAAAATCTAAATTACTATTTTACAATGATAGGAACATGGCATCTAGTTCACATTCACGAATTTCCAAGCTTCAATATAATGGTCACTTTCTCTCAGATGGGTCTTATTCTAGTCTATCTATTAGACCCATAAATATTTCACTTATCAATACCCTATCTGAACTAAAATCATATATCCATACAAGACTTGACATCAATCCCAACCACTTCTCTATCAATATATCTTATCATTTCCCTGGAGAAGATCATATGCTCATACAAGTTGATGATGGTGATGCATATAAAACCTTGTTCGCACTTTCATCTGATGCCTATATTGATGTGTTTCTTGAAAAAACATCTTTCCACCAACAATCTAGTTTAATTAGTTTGTTGAATCAATTTGAATCCCAACCATGTAGCAGTAATGTAACTTCTGAATGGAATCAACCACCTAAATTCTCTCAAAATCCTTCTATTGAGAGTATTGGTGTTGAGGTTGAGGAGGGTGAATAAAATATTGAACAAGAAGGTGATGATAATAGTGATCATGAAGGTGATAATGATAGTGATCAGGAAGGTGATAATAATAGTGATCATGATGATGAGTCATTGATTAAAACTGATGATGAGTATGGACATCCATTCCCTGACTCTATTGCAACATTGAGTTCCATTCCATCTATATTTGATAAAGAATGGCCTCGACATGAACACATTGATACCAACTATGAAGCTTTTCAAGATGAACAATGGGTGGAAGATTTGTGTCAGGAATTCTGTCTCAATTACAACTGTTCCAGCACTGAAATATATGAGGGTGCTTTATTTGCATCCAAATTAAGTTGTAATGGTTGATATGATCCAAAAATGGTCGGTACAAAAGATTGTCCAATATCAGACACAACGCTTAAATAATCGTCATCTTAAATTTGTTTATATCCATGACCAACAATGTCCTTGGAGTTTGACCGCTTGCCAGTCCAAAAGAGCAGGTGGCATGTGGAAGGTAAAACGTTATAGTACAAGCCACAATTGTCAACTAACTATTCTAAATTAGGACCATCGCCAAGTCACATCATCTTATATTCCTCGTATGATAATGTCTATCCTAGTAGCAAGATTGGATATGTCCACACGAGAACTTCGTGACAAGGTGAATACTGAACTAAGGCTCTATATATCTTACAAGAAGGCATTTCTAGCCAGGAGGAAGGATGTCTGTAAAATATTTGGAGACTGGAAATCATCATATCATACTTTGTTGTCGTTCTTGATTTTTATGTCACAATTTATTCCAAGAACTATATATTCCCACATTGTGGATGATTATACCCTTCAAACTGAAAGCACTCATAGATTCAAGCGGGTGTTCTGGGCATTTGGTCCAGCTGTGAGGGGTTGGGCCTATTGTAGGCTTGTTCTTACTGCGGATGGCACATTTCTAATAGGAAAATATTTTGGCATACTTCTCATTGCATGTGGCATAGATGCTGATAATGGTATATTTCCAGTTTCTTTTGCTGTTGTCGAGACAGAAAATAAGGACTCATGGGAGTGGTTCTTTGGTTCTCTACAAACTTGTATTCCAATCATTGCAATCCATACAGATCTGTGTATTATTTCTAATCAAATGAGTGGAATTTTTCCAGCACTTAAAGTCAAAATTTAACTGGGTTCAACATCATTATTGTCTTCGACATCTTCGTGAGAACTTTCATCAAAAGTTCAAGTCACAAGAGTTGAAGGAACTTTTGTGAAAGGTGGGATCCACAATTGATACACATGAATTTGATTATTTAATGGATGATATAGAAACCATAGAACCAGCAACTAAGGAGTATTTGATAGCCCAAAATCTAGTACATTGGTCTCTCACATATGACAGAGGCTATAGGTATGGGTCATTGACTAGAAATCATGTTGAAGGGTTAAATAGAGTCTTAAAAGGTGTTAGAGGTTTACCAATACAGGCACTTATTGTTGCAACATACTATCGCTTTGTTACAATGTGGTTGGAGAGGCGTAATCAAGCAGATGGTCATGCACAAAAGGGTTTTAAATGGCCCTTTAGGTTTCATGATAAGCTTTTTGATGTATCACAGGATGCACAAAAACTATCAGTAAACATCCGTGTGAACAATGATGAATGGCTTGTTGATGACATGGACAGAAATCGATTTCAAGTCTTTGTGCGTCCAAATGGTGTAAGTGAATGCAGTTGTGGTTTTCCACAACAATGGAATTTTCTATGTGCTCATGTTTGAGTAGCTGCAAGATCTATCAATTATGATATTGATGCACTTGTGAGCCCATATTACACAAATGAAGGTTATTTAAATGCATACAAAACTGAATTTTGTGGTATTCCCGACAAGAGGTATTGGCCTCATTTTAATGAAAGAAGAGGTATTTATCCCTTATTACCCCCAAGGAAATGAAGGCACGCTGGAAGACCAAAGAAGAAAAAAGAAGACCTTCAACTATGTATGTTGATCCAAATCAATATAGATATCATTGTCATAAGTGTGGCAGAAAGGGCCATAATAGACGCACTTGTCCTAATGTAATATGATGTCTGGTCATGTAATGTTTGCTATTTCAATTTACTCAAGGCATGTAATGTTTGCAATTTTAGTTTGTTCAAGTCATGTAATGTTTGCAATTTCAATTTACTCAAGTCATGTAATGTTTGCAATTTCAATTTAATCAAGAAATGTATTGTTTCCAATTTCAATTTACTCAAGTCATGTAATGTTTTTAATTTCACTAACAAAATGAATTTATAATGGGTTTTTTAATAGATGGCTCATCGAAGGACACGGACATTTCACATGTCCATAGAGTTAATCCAAATAATAGCTACAAAGTGCCTACATGAAAAAATGGCTCATCAAACTCTATTGGATGATGACTGGAATGACGTACCATATTTGTTGTACAATAAGTTAGGATTTATAGTGACAAAACAACAAGAAAATTTTTATTGGCAACTTTTAAAGCAAATGTTTCACATGTATGAAGAACTTCTTGAGCTACCTGGTTGGTATTGGGATCACACAAAATAGAAAATAATGCCAATCAATGAACAAGTTAAAAACTAGTTAGCTGTATCACATCCAGAGATACATCGAGTTGTACATCAAATGTGGCCATTTTATGAACCTCTAGATGAGATATTGAATCAAATGCAGTAACTAATTATTGTAATATTTCTCTTTTAGTTGTTCATGTTGTACTTTTATATTGTTTGGTAGTTTATGTATTTGAATTAATTTTATCTTATCTAATGAAGAATCGTGACAAACTTATAAGTTGTACAATATTTGCACTTTTCATTTAATGTAATATTTGCACTTTTCATTTAATGTAATATTTGCACTTTTCATTTAATGTAATATTTGCACTTTTCATTTAATGTAATATTTGCACTTTTCATTTAATGTAATATTTGCACTTTTCATAGATATGGCTCCTAGACAAGCATCCTTACGACTCTCCCATCACCACTTTATGTTGTCACAGTGGCCTATTACTGACCTGGGTGTTTTAGAAAACATTTCTTTGACTGGTTTTGGGCTTGTTCATAGGCTACGATCTATCCACCTTGATCCCAATTTAATCACTACCTTAGTTAACCGATGGGACAACTCTACCAATACTTTTAGATTTCCCCCTTTTGAGATGAGTGTAACCCTTAAGGATGTTGCAGTTCTTTTAGGCCTTAGGATTGATGGGCCACCGGTTATAGCTTCATATCCTTTAGGCATAGATGAGGGGCAATTTTCGTCATGGTCTGCATTTCGTGAGAGTTTCTTAGGAGATGCACTAAATGGGATGTCTAAGGGGCATATCTCCTTGATATGGTTGCGTGAGACCTTTAGGGATATAGATTTCACTTTGGGAGATGAAGAACAACAAATACAAAAATGGATAAGGTACACTAGAGCATATATCCCATACTTTTTAGGTAGTTACCTTATTCCTAATAGTATCGGGGACAGGGTTCATGTATGGTACCTCCCGCTTCTGTCTAACTTTGCTAGTTGTAGTACTCTATCTTGGGGTGATGCAACTTTAGTATACTTGTATAGGGAGTTGTACAAGGCTACCCACCTATCTGGTTGTGTATGTCTACTGCAGATGTGGTGTTGGGAGAAGTTAGGAATTGGACGCCCAGGTTCACTGGTTATGAACTGGGGAGAGTGGCCAAAAGATGTTCTCTTGGGTTATAGGTAAAGATTTACACAATTTATTTATAAATTTGTCCAAACATTTTTGTTGTAATGTTTATCTAAATTTATTTTGTCAATTTAATAAGTGTCTTACATTTCTTGAAAGGAGTAATACTATGAGAGGATCGGTCCAATTTTATGATTCAACATTACCACATTTTCCCCTCTCAAGTATAACTTACTTACTTCGACTAACATGTTGTATGATATACGTTGTATTTTTTATGCAATTTACTCTATTTTATATGATACATGTTGTATCTATTTGAATAACAGATACAGTTAACTCCTTACACTGCTGATTTCTAGAGAGACTTCCAGCCTTATATCAAGAGGGTCGGGATATTTGGTTGGCACAAGTGTCTTTACTGGGCTACACAATAGTACATGTTGGTATGTATGCCCTGAGAGCTAATCATGAGATTATTGGTGGGATACATTAAGATTGATTTGATAAATAATAAAAGGCAAGCTTCCAATTCTTTCTGGTTCAGTCATATGAGATAGTGATAGAACATATTGAATGTCTAGAGAATGACAGTACTCAATGACGTATGGTTTCAGGTTGAGGACCTGAACGATGAGATCATACGGATGCTAAGAGTTTGTACATTCTTATTATGTCCCTAGTCAGATGTCATTGTGGAAGGTAGATAGACAACAATGACACATAAGACTAGATTGTGGTGTTGGTTGATGACAAAATCTCATTAGTCATGATATAGAGATATCAAACCAAACACACAGGTACTTGTTAGAGAACAAGTGTACCAGACAGACCCACCGTGAGTTTGACACATGGAACCACAACATGGTAGTCACAATTAGTACTCACAGTGATGGTGGTGAGCATGATTCTTTGACCTGAAATCACTACACTCAACACATGTCATTGGGTACACTTTGACATCATCAAACACAGTCCTGAAACATGGGTTTTTATAAAGGTGATGATTGGGTGGCTTTGACACCTGGGGCTTTTGAAGGGTGAGTGATAGATATGGGAATTGTCCCTCCTAAGGGAGTTTGATATCCATGGCCGCTTGATGAGTAGGATTGAGAAAGGTGTGCATGCATGTGTGAATCAGTATGTGATATTGACGTCATACATATCTTTTCCAATCTACTCTGAGATCAAGAAAGTGAATGAATGTTGACAGGATGATTGTTCCATGTCTCGAGTTCATTCGGGATATCAGTGACAAAGGAATTATACATTCATTGTAACACCATTCATGGATTGTAGGATTGAAAGTTGTTCTCCAACTTTTTTTTTCACTTGGGTAGCACTGATGTGTGACTAGGCACTGCTCTTTGCTTGTGAAGTCATAAGTGTTATGGACTTTCACTGCCAACGTGAAATGGACCTGCAGGGTCACACACATAGGATTTAACGTGGAAGAGGAGTTTTATCCACAAACAATGTTTAGATTGATTCCTTAAGGAGTTTAGTAGTTCAATTAAACACTCAATTAATTGATAGCTCAATGTCATAATGTTCAAGGTGTTGGACACATTGATTGGAGTATCAGATTGATTGAAACTGCAAGTGACTAATTCTACACAATCTGCACTCCCAACCGATCGGCTCATGTGATGAGCTGATCGGCTGAGCTTGGTGAACCGATCAGATCAGATGGTGAGTTGATCGGCTGATAGACAGGGTGAAACAATCACTACAAGTGTTGAAACGATCGGTTCAACTGGTACAACCGAGCAAGTTGGGAAAGTTAGGTTGGTGAGAAATTTCTTTTTGTTTCACTTGCCCAATTTGAACAAAATAAGGATTGGTATTTGATACCAATTAGAAACAAAAGAAGGAAAGTCAATCGGGAACTGATCAGGGCCAAGAACTGACCGGTTCAGAAATGAACCAACCGTTTCATGGGTCCCAACCGATCGGTTGAGCTGTCAACTGACCGGCTCAGGTCCCCAATTGACCGTTTCAGAAATGAAATGATCGGTTCAGGTTGCGAGTTGGTTGTTTTTGTGGAAAATCTCGAATCGTTCTACTCCTGCTTTAGTCCCACATTGCCAGGGATAGAGAACCCTATCCCATGACCCTCCTATATATAGGGGTATTGGGGGCTTCTCAAAGTACAACACAGTGCAACCAGTTGCTCTGTAAAGTTGTCGTTCTCTCTGGTTTTGGTAACCGAGAGAGCCCGAGCAAGTGCTACCCGATAAGGGAGGCACAACAAGGGAAAGACAACTACAGAAAGTGACTGGCAGCAGGAGAGTGTGTCAGTGACTAGTACACTGACAGGAGGGTGCGACTCCTTCCAATTCCTTGTGATATAAGGAGATTTGAGTTATAGGTGGTCCGATTGGACTACTTCAGAGGCGGGAGATTTCTGCCGCTCGGAGGACAGCTATCAATCCCGACAGTCCCGGTGAGACCAGGAGTCGTCAGTCCCTGTGCGACCAGGAGCTGCACAGACACCGTCCAAGACTGGAGGTGAAGACCGTGCAAGCCGCGAGGTATTGTCGCCGAGCAAGCCTCGAAACAAGGTATGATTCCACAAACCATCCTTTCCTATTGTATAGACGTTGACGCGTTTCCTTATTCTGGATTTGGGGAGGAGAAAATTTTTGTTTCTGTTGCCTTCTCTTCCTCTCCTAAAACCCAACAGTGGTATCAGAGCCACGTCAACTGCTCCATACTTTAGGATTATCGATATGATCGATTTTGTTTTGTCGCCTTTATTTATTGCATACGATGCGAATAAAATTGGCTTTATGCATGTCCAATCCTAAATCCACAAATCTCAATTTACATATATGATATGTATTATGAATGCACTTGATACACGTCGCCCTTAAACGAGTTTTGTGGTGGATGTATAGCGTGGTTATGGCCAATAAACCCTATATGCGTATGGTTGTATGTAGTTGCTTGCATCTCGGTCTACGCACCGATCTTCCTTCTCCTATTCCTGATGTAACTCAAAATAATTCGAGATTTCTTTCCTACCTTTGCTCCCCTCAAATGTAACTCAAGGTTTCTCTTTTAACAATATAAAATAGGATAGAATTTTATTTCCTGTTATGTCAAAGAACGGAGGACATCCTGACGATAGCTGAAACAATCAGTTCAAGGCGTGAACTGGTCGGTTGACGTTCGAGACGATCGGTTCAAGAAGTGAGCCAATCGGTTGATGACCGGTTCCAGGAGTGAGACGAGCGGGTGGAGGCCATGATGAGATGCACGACGACCAGGCGAACCGATCGGTTGGAGGAGCCAACCGATCGGCTGGTGGCACCCAGCTGACCGACCTGATGGCGAGCCGATCAGTCATGTGATGAATTGATCAAACCCAGAACGGCAAAGCACAAAGTTCATCATGTACAGGTTGCGTGTGATGTAGACCTAGATGACCGTGATTCCTCTTGGCTCGAGGAATCACATTAGGATGGCCATAATCATCACTTTTATCATTTCACATGTTTTCTGTGGGATATAGCATGTATATGATACATACTATATATTGTGGTGATTGGATATGTATATGTATATAAAAACCAAATCCCTCATTAAATATTAAGTTTTAGATGCCTTCCAAATGCGACACATGTGAAAAACTTGGTCGACCAAGTGTGGGCACGCCCTAGCGTGATGCACTGTCTATCTCGTGGAAGCGTGAAGGATGGATATGTGGGTCTGCCCAAGAAGGGTGCATATTCATCGTGTTGTCTTTGGGTCGGACTTAACAAGGTGACCTAGATAGGATCTAGCACCTTGAGGCATGGAGATGATCATGGCAAGTAGTTGCATATGACATCTTATCAAGAGTTGCATATGATGCATTTGGCAAGAGTTGCCTACCTGAGAGATCTAAGTTGTGGGTGACAGCCCTAGCTGCTCCATGATTTAGAGTATTTCAGGATCTGGCCCACTAGAAGGTTGTACGCTGCAATCTTCCGAATTGATGGTGAGGGATATCAATTTGAAGTAAAATAGTGGGAGTGATAATTAATTAAAGGCCTAATTATATCGTCAACTTTTCAAATCAATCAAATAAGTCAAAATTGAGTTTTGGACTAAAATTGCATATTTTCCTTTTGTAGTACAAATGACAACAAACAACAATCACTTTTCTTTGCAATCCATCCTTGAAAAGGACAAGCTAAATGGGACAAACTTCCACGACTGGTACAGGACATTGAGAATTGTTCTCACTCAAGAGCGAAAGCTCTATGTCCTGGATACTCCAACTCCAGAGGAACCTGCTCCTAATGCACCAAAGGCAGAAAGGGACATTTCCAAGAAGCATTCTGATGATGCCATTGATGCAAAGTGCTTGATGTTGCGCTCTATAAACCATGAGTTGCAGAGACAACATGAGAACATGGGTGTCATTGAGATGATTCAGCATCTCAGGAACATGTATGAAGATCTAGCACGACAAGAGAGATATGATGTCTCAAGGGCACTATTCAAGTGCGTCATGACAGAAGGAGATCCAATTGGTCCTCACACACTCAATATGATTGGGTATGTGGAGAACCTGACAAGACTGGGATTTCCACTGAGCCAAGAGTTGGCTACTGATGTGATACTGCAATCGTTGCCAGAATCCTATAGTCAGTTTGTAATGAACTACAACATGAACAACTTTGATAGGCCACTGTCAGAGTTGTTGGGCATGTTGAGGACAGCCGAGACACAGATGAAGAAAGACAAGCCTAAGTCTGTGATGGTGATCACGAGCAAGAAAGGCAAGTCCAAGCGAAAGGGCAAGGGCAAAGCTAAGAAAGGTTCTGATGCTAGCCAGGAGCCCAAGTCATCTTCAGCTCTCAAGGCCTAGGGAGGAGTGACCAAGAAAGGCAATTGCCACCATTATCAAAAGCCAGGACATTGGAAAAGGAATTGTCCTCTCTATCTAGAAGAACAAAAGAAGGAGGCGACAAATGTCTCTACTTAAAGGTGTCATGAAAGTAAACTTGAACACTTTTTGTAAAGTGTAAAGCACTCAATAAATGGGGCAAGTGTTTCCGCCATAGATAGGAGTACTTTAGTTTATTTTCATCCTAAAAGGCATGTAATACAGTTATGAACTACTATTTCATATTTGCCAATAGATAGAAACACTTTATTTTTGCATATTGTATGACAATGATGGCAATCAATAAAGAGATGTTTCAATTTCTAAAGATATGATCTTTGTGGCAATGCCTTTTTTATCTTGTGGTATTTGATATGCATAAGATAAAATGATACCTAAAAGTTATAGATAATTCAAACAATCAAATTAGCATCAATCATGAGAAATTCATTTCTAGTGTCCATGTGATGGATAAATCTAGACTCTTTTGGTTCGAGAACCAGTAAGAGACATGAATATCTTGGACATGATTAATCAATCTTCACTAATGGTAGTGGGAGAATGATTATCCTATTAGGTATGATACATGTGATGTATTTACATACCTATTGGAACAAATTCTAATACTTCAATTGGTGTTTACAGAAATACCAATATGAATATCTTGAAGTGTTCAAGATTATCATAGATGAAGTGCAAATTTGGTAAAGTGTTAATTCTTGATGAGATCAATGAATGAAATACTTGGACCAAATGTTTGAGATCCTTATGAGTGATTATGATAGTTTATCATAGTGAACTCATTATTAAGGCATGGTGATGTCTAAATCAAGAAGGAATCATACTCTAAGGAGTTAGAGAATGATTATCAAATAACTGAATTCTTCTTAATAAAAGAATACCCCTCACTAACAAAAGAAATTAAGAATCACAAGGGTTGTGAATTCTTATATCCTTACACCTCAATTATCTATGTGATGAGTTGTTCATGTGATGAGTCAACTATCTAGATGAATATGAGGAACCGAATTTTTAGGTGATGAGTCAACTATCTAGATGAATATGAGGAACCGAATTTTGAGTTATGGTTTATGAACATTACATCCTAAATGACATCCATGTGAACCATAAGGTATGACTTTGATGGTAGCACTCATTGGATGAAATCCATAAGTGCATATGAGTCTTAAGTGTTAAGACACATGTATAACATTTAGAGAAGGGTGATGCTTGTTGATTGCAACTTAATGACTCAGACATTTGGCATATGGATACTAAAACTGCATTCCTATGAGAAATAAAACAAGGATGTGTATGTGACACAACCAATAAGGTTCATGAATCCGCTAATGCAAATGAAGTCTGTAAGTTACAATGGACTAATCAATGTGATTGATTGAGTACAAGCAACTCAGAATTGGACCTTTATTTTGACTGATATGTCAAAGATAAAGAAGGATCTATGATTTAGTGGGATCGTGTTCACATTCCACATGTTGATGTGAAATGGAAATGTTCTAGAATGGAAATCCAAAAGTGGAAATGATCTTTATGGAAGATAGAGATGTTTCCTATGTGATAGGAATAGAGATCTATAGAGATAGTTCTCGAAAACCTCTTGACGTAAAAAAGAGAAAGCATACATTGGCAATCTGTACTGAAGAGTTCAGTATGCACAGATTCAGTGGGAGAAAACTTGTCCATGTTACATGGAGTTAGTATCCCAAGGACAAGTGTCCAATTCTTATGAAGAATGGGAACACTAAGAATAGATATGGATCTATCATGTATGTAATGATCCCATTATCTTGCATGTATCGACATGGCAAGAACAAAATGCATTGATCATCTTGTATGTAGGACATGGCAATATGATGTGCTCATCCTGATAACTCGTATGTGAGACATGACGAGTGGATATTTGTCTACTTCTAGTAAGGGTTACTGGAATACCATGAGAACTTGATAAGTACTTGGGAAGTACTAGTTCTATGGAGATAAGGAAGAGTTCACTGTAAAGAGTTACACTGATGCAAACTTCTGGAAAAGGGACAGAAAATTAATCGCAAAATATATATAGGATATATAAAAGTGAAAGTTTGTTGATAATTGGAAGTGTTCCAATCAAACCATTTAAAAGGAAATGCCGAGTATCTATGTGTTGGAGAACAGCAGTGGATACTATATGGATCTGGAAGTTCATGAGATGAACTTATAGATATTTTGCTCATTGATGACAAGTATGGAATCCTTGATCATGCAATGCGGCTAAAGGTTAGCAAAGGAATACTAGATTGCATATTACGGCAACTCCATCTCATACGTGTAACGTACAGCGAAGAGATGTGATACATGCAATTTATACTGACTTTGGCAAGGTGTTTCCATAACTCACTATGTTCGCACTAGAGCACAGTAACATGTGGGACATGTTTGAAGATCACTATGAATATGATTCAAGGGTGATTGGCTCACAGTCCAAGTGGGAGTCTGTTGGTACGTATGCCATGAGAGCTAATAATGGGATGATTGGTGGGATACATTAAGATTGATTTGATAAATAATCAAAGGCAAGCTTCCAATTCTTTCTGGTTCAGTCATATGAGATAGTGATAGAACAGATTGAATGTCTAGAGAATGACAGTACTCAATGACGTATGCTTTCAGGTTGAGGACCTGAACGATGAGATCATACGGATGCTAAGAGTTTGTACATTCTTGTTATATCCCTAGTCAGATGTCATTGTGGAAGGTAGATAGACAGCAATGACACACAAGACTAAATTGTGGTGTTGGTTGATGACAGAATCTCATTAGTCATGATATAGAGATATCAAACCAAACACATAGGTACTTGTTAGAGAACAAGTGTACCAGACAGACCCACCGTGAGTTTGACACATGGAACCATGACATGGTAGTCACAGTCAGTACTCACAATGATGGTGGTGAGTGTGATTCTTTGACTTGAAATCACTACACTCAACACAAGTCGTTGGGCACACTTGACATCATAAAATGCAGTCCTGAAACATGGGTTGTTATAAAGGTGATGATTGGGTGGCTTTGACACATGGGGATTTTGAGGGGTGAGTGATAGATATGGGATTTGTCCCTACTGAGGGAGTTTGATATCCATGGCTGCTTGATGAGCAGGATTGAGAAAGGCGTGCACGCATGTGTGAATCAGTATGTGATATTGATGTCATACATATCTCTTCCAATCTACTATGAGATCAAGAAAGTGAATGAATGTTGACAGGATGACTGTTCCATGCCTCGAGTTCATTCAAGATATCAGTGACAAAGGAATTATACATTCACTGTAACACCATTCACGGATTGTAGGATTGAAAGTTGTTGTCCAACTTTCTTTTTCACTTGGGTAGCACTGATGTGTGACTAGGAACCACTCTTTTCTTGTGAAGTCATAACACTACTACAGAAATAGCATTCAGTGTCGCTTTTCTGGGCGTCGGTTATTAAGGAAAACCGACGCCTATCATATAAGGCGTCGGTTGTTTAAGCAAACCGACGTCTATATTCGAAGACCATCCAGACACGGGTACCGCTTTGTATTAAGCATCGGTTGTTTATAAAAAACCGATGCTTAAAGTCGCCCGCGAAATCCATTTTTCGATAAAAAAAATAGTGTCATTGTCAGCGTCGGTTATATACCTAGAAAACCGACGCCTATGTGCGATGAAAATTTGCGCCGAAAATGTCACTTTCAGCGTCGGTTATCCTTGTATAACCGACACTGAAGGTGGTTCCCGCCAAACATTTTCATGAAAATATCGTCCAATTGGACGTCGGTTGTTGCAAACAACCGACGCTAAAGATGTTTAGGCGTCGGTTGTTGTAAACAACCGACGCTATTTTGGAACTTATAACCCGCGATCGCCCGACTCTTCCCCTTTCTTCTGTTTCATTGCTACCCTATTTCCCTGTTGCGGCGATTTCTCCGGTGATTTCTCTGCTGCTGCTGCTAGTTTTTCTCCGGTGCTTCTCTCCGGCGCCCCATCTCCGGCGTCCCCTCTCCGGCGCCCCTCTCCGGCGCGTTTCTTCTCCGCCGCCCCTGCTGCCCGCCCTGCTGCTCCAACCGCCTGCGCCGCCGCCACGCCTGGTACCCACCTGCCTGCCCACCGCCGCCCTAGCTCCTTTCTTCCTGCTCACGCCCGGCGCCACCCCCTTCTTCCTGCTTCGACCACCACTGCTGGAAAAGGTATGTTCAGTGATTAATGATTGGTACTACTGGTTTCCTTATAAACTAGTAATGCATGATTAGTTTTACTGATTTCCTTGCTGCTTTCAGTGATTAATGATTGGTACTACTGGTTAGTATTACTTTAGTGATTACTTTAATTCAACAATTCATTGTTTGTTATTTACAATTACTGATCTGCTTGCCGATTTTAATGATTAGAGATACTGATTAATAGTAAGTATTGATGAATACTTAGTTAATTACTGATTTGTTGATTAGATATGTATAGAAGTTCCTTATAAATATATTTTTTATATACACATACATGTAATTTTGTATAAAATACATGATGTAATGTGATCTTAAATCCTAGAGTGTACCCCTTTTGTTCTATGATGGTACCTATGACCCTAAATACATCCATAAGGGTCTATTGTATCCTAAAGAAGATTTATTTCTTACTTTTGCCCTAATTTTTATATGGATCTTAATCTTATATCGCTTACTCATAAATAAGGAAATATCCTCCCTTATGACCACCTTGATGTGTATGTCCCATATAATCCACATGTTGGACCCTAATGATACAAATTTTTTATGTTGAAAACGAATGTATGTTTCAAGTGTTGAACCTAATGTTGGACAATGTGTTTGTTATAGGTGGTACACATTTATTATATAAGAATGACATCACATGTGTTTGTTGGCCTAGAAAGTCAACAATCATTGTTCTTTATATTACTTGTACATTGGTATAAATTAGAATGAACAATCACTAAATTATATACTGTTTGTATGGAATCCGGCTTCATTGTAGATATCTATTATTGTGTTTGTTGGCCTACAAACCCGTCCAAGATTGACTCATTAGGAGTAAATCTTGGATAGTCCCCGGTTTGGGACTGTTCTTGAACACCTAATCTCACTTAGGATGTAAGTGTATAATGTGTATTGGGTTTTCGAGAAAATTTTGGTAGCATTTCCCCGTTTGTTCTCTAAGTACATATGTACTTAGAGAACAGCGGGGAAATGCTGCCAAAATTTTCTCGAAAACCCAATACACATTATACACTTACTAGTGAGATTAGGTGTTCAAGGATGGGATAGGTGGTACACATTTATTATATATAAGAATGACATCACATGTGTTTGTTGGCCTAGAATGTGAACAATCATTGTTTTTTATATTACTTGTACATTGGTATAAATTAGAATGAACAATCACTAAATTATATACTGTTTGTATGGAGTCCGGCTTCATTGTAGATATCTATTATTGTGTTTGTTGGCCTAGAAACCCGTCCAAGATTGACTCATTAGGAGTAAATCTTGGATAGTCCCCGGTTTGGGACTGTTCTTGAAAACCTAATCTCACTTAGGATGTAAGTGTATAATGTGTATTGGGTTTTCGAGAAAATTTTGGTAGCATTTCCCCGTTTGTTCTCTAAGTACATATGTACTTAGAGAACAGCGGGGAAATGCTGCCGAAATTTTCTTGAAAACCCAATACACATTATACACTTACTAGTGAGATTAGGTGTTCAAGGATGGGATAGGTGGTACACATTTATTATATATAAGAATGACATCAAATGTGTTTGTTGGCATTTCCCTGTTTGTTCTCTAAGTACATATGTACTTGGAGAACAGTGGGGAAATGCTACCTAATCTTTTCCTAATATATACTTGTTTCCTAATATATACTTGTTTTCTCTGATCATAGAATGGATAGATCATCGATGTCCATTCGTAATCGTTGCACCCTAGAGTTTATATCTGGTCTTGATCAGTTTATTAGATTTGCCGAGGAACATAGGAAAAAACCTACAGATAGGTTCTACTGTCCATGTAGGCATTGCGGTAACAACTTGAAAGTCAACACTGGTGAGGAAATCAAAAGTCATGTCATGTGCAACGGGATTGTACAAGGCTATACATAATGGCACTGGCATGGAGAGATTTCAAAATCGAAACCAGTAGATGTCGATAACAGTGCTTGGGTGGAAGAAGAAATTGCCTCCGATGACGTAAATGTGAACGAACCGGTTCCAGCAGACATCGTTGATGCGATGCTGGATAGTTGTAGGGTAGAGCACACCGATCCACCTCCTATCTTTACAAACATTGTGCATGATGTTGAGATACCGTTATACACAGGTTGTGCTAAGTTTACGAAGCTTAGCGCTGTGTTGAGATTGTATAAGTTGAAAGCTAACAATAGATGGAGCGACAAAAGCTTCACTTCATTGTTGACTTTGTTGAAAGAAATGCTTCCTGAAGGAAACGAGCTTCCAATCTCAACATACCAGGTAAAGAAAATGTTGTGCCCAATGGGAATAGAGGCCAAGAAGATACATGCATGCCTGAATGATTTTGTATTATTTCAAAAGGACTATGTAGATTTGAAAGATTGTCCAAAATGTGGTGCGTCACGGTATAAATTGACGACTTCGGGGGAGTCCAAAACTGGTTCTCCTGCCAAGGTGTTGTGGTATCTACCTATAATATCACGGTTTCAATGCTTGTTTGCAAATCCGAAAGATGCGAAGAATTTGAGGTGGCATGCAGATGTTAAGAAAAATAATGATGGGATCCTACGACATGCGTCTGATTCCCCACAGTGGAAGAAGATTGATCTATTGTACCCTAAATTTGGTGAAGAAGATAGGAATCTAAGACTTGGGCTTTGTACAGATGGGATGAATCCGTACGGGACATTGAGCAGCCAACATAGCGCTTGGCCAGTCATGCTTGTTATATACAATCTTCCTCCCTGGATGTGTATGAAAAATAAGTACGTTATGTTGTCATTGTTGATATCGGGCCCTAAACAACCCGGAAATGATATCGATGTTTATCTTGTACCTTTGATTGATGACTTAAAGAAACTTTGGGCTGAAGGTGTGATGACCTATGATGCTTCAGCAAGAGAGACATTTCGTTTGCACGCTATGTTGTTTTGCACTATTAATGACTTTCCAGCATATGGGAATTTGTCTGGATATAGTGTCAAAGGAGCTAAAGTGTGTCCTATATGTGAAGAAAACACTGATTCAATAAGACTAAAACATGGAGGCAAGACTGTATATCTTGGTCATCGAAGGTTTCTTTCAAAATTCCATCCGTATCGTAGGAAGCGCAAAGCATTCAATGGATGGAATGATGAACGGAGTGCACCTAAACCTATACCAGGGGATGTTGTTTATGAAAGAGTAAAAGACATTGTCAATGAATTTGGTAAGAAATCACAATGTAGTATGGCCACACGGAGTGACAATTCTTCATTCAAGAAGAAGTCAATATTTTGGGATCTTCCTTATTGGAGTTCTTTGACAGTCAGGCATTGTATCGATGTAATGCACGTTGAGAAAAATGTCTGTGATAGCATCATTGGTACTCTATTAAATATACCAGGTAAGACTAAAGATGCGATAAAATCCAGACTGGACCTACGTGAAATGGGAATAAGGTCAGAATTAACAGAATTACGTGAAATGGGTAATAAAAGAACATACTTACCTCCCGCTTGTTACACGTTGTCTAGAAAGGAGAAGAAAACTTTTTGTGAATGCTTGTTAAATGTTAAGGTGCCACATGGTTACTCATCCAACATCCGTAGATTGGTATCAATGAAAGATCTGAAGTTGATAGGTCTTAAATCTCATGATTGTCACACTCTAATGCAACAAATATTGCCCGTGGCAATTCGATCTATATTGCCGAAGCATGTAAGGTTTGCAATTACCAGACTTTGTTTCTTTTTCAACAGTCTATGCAGCAAAGTTATTGACCCTGATACTCTCGATAATTTGCAAACAGAAGTGGTTGTTACCCTATGTCAGCTTGAGATGTATTTCCCTCCTTCGTTCTTTGATATCATGGTACATCTTGTTGTCCACTTGACTAGGGAAGTGAAAATGTTGGGACCAGTTTTCTTGCATTGGATGTATCCCTTTGAACGATACATGAGCGTTTTTAAAGGTGATGTTCGAAACCGTTATCGGCCTGAAGGGAGTATTATTGAAGGTTATGTGGCGAGAGAGGTTATGGATTTTTGCAATGACTTTCTCAGTGGTAATGACACTCCTGATAATGACAAGAATATTGAGGAGGGCAAAGGAATTTTGGGATCACGGGTGAAAGTAATCAGCCATGAGCAGTTGGAACAAGCTCACTTGTATATTTTACACAATATGGATGAAGTGAGTGTTTATATCGAGGAACATACCAATTTCATAAAGAGACAACATCCTCGAGCAAGTTCAATGTGGCTTGCTAGAGAGCATAATAAGACTTTTACTAAGTGGTTTGAAGATAAAGTCTTACATCAACTATCTCAAACACCAAATGATATTACAGAAACTATCAAATGCCTCGCCTTTAAACCAAAACCGAATGTTATGTCTTATGAAGGGTTTGACATTAATGGATTCACATATTACACAAAGCGCCAAGATGATAAGAGTGTCGTCCAAAATAGTGGGGTCACTCTTCAAGCGTCGACTATGTACTTTGCAAGTGCAAAGGATAAGAGTCCACGTGAAGCTAAAATGTCATATTACGGTGTCATTGAGGACACTTGGGAGTTTGACTACATAGATTTCAAAATTCTGCTCTTTAAATGTAATTGGGTTGATAACACCAAAGGAGTTATAGTGGATAATTGGGTTTCACTTTGGTGAACTTTGAAAAGATTGGTGAGAAGGGTGAACCATTCATATTGGCATCACAGGTGAAACAAATATTCTATATCGATGATCCTGCGAATGATAAATGGTCGGTTGTTCTTCATGGTAAAAGACAGCTCATTGAAGATCCTATAGATGAAGAAGAGTACTATGATAAGTATGATGACTCCAGTCCATTCTCAGTTGGGTTGCCCACTCCACAAAA
The DNA here is from genome assembly GCA_963693085.1 of Alisma plantago-aquatica. Lineage (NCBI taxonomy): Eukaryota > Viridiplantae > Streptophyta > Magnoliopsida > Alismatales > Alismataceae > Alisma > Alisma plantago-aquatica. Next base: position 640,784,978 of record OY856412.1, read on the forward strand.
TATTGAAGCTAATGATGACTTATATGTGCGCGGAGATCACAATGAAGGATTGTTAATTGATAAAAGATCATAATTTTAGAGACATGTATGTTAATACAAATGCTAAATGTTTGCCTTTTTCTAGTTAATACAAATGCTAAATGTTTGCCTTTTTCTAGTTAATACAAATGCTAAATGTTTGCCTTTTAAATGACATTTTCAGATGGCTGACCATGATGAGCATGATGTTCATGATGAGCATGAAGTCCATGATGAGCATGCTGTCCATGACGAGCATGGCGAGGATACTAATGTAAGTTCTAAAAACATATCCTGTATTTCTATAAAATTCATTATCTTCTAGTTATGTCATATATCCTATATTTCTATATTGGGCTAATTTAGTGTGTTTATTTTTGTCAAATTTTAGGTTGATGCACCTGTACCCACTGAAGCACTGGAGCAACTTGATGCGCAGCACCAAACACTTAACAAGAAAAGGGGCATCACTCTGTTGAAGAAGTTATTAGCACTAAGTGGTAGTGGATCCAAATTGGTGGTGGAGTTTGATAATGGAGGAAATCCAATTGGAGTGAACCGCAATAATTTTGTAAACTATCTTGGGTGTACCACTCGGAGCCATTGTGGTGTTAAGTATGACAATTGGCATAAAGTTCCTCAAGGGAAAAAATACTTGATATGGAAGGATTTATGCGTGAGTTATTATTATTTGCAATTCTATTTTGTAGATTACAAATTCTATTATTTGCAATTCTATTTTGGATACTAGTTAATAACATTTCTATTTTACAGAATCTGTTTGCATTGGATGAGAAGTTGCATCGTAAAAATGTGATTCAACGCGCTGGAAAGATGCTTAGGAATTATAGGACAAATCTGAACAGAGAATACATAAAAGAGGGTGACAAGAAGAAGAAGTCAGCCCTTGAACAATGGAACTTCTTGGACAAAGAAGATTGGGACAATTTTGTTGCTTCAAGAAAATCTGAAGAATTCAAGGTATTAGGTGTCACTCCTAATTTAATTAATATACATTGTATTCACCTATTCAAGATTAACATTTAGTGCTACTAACCAAATCTTTAATGTGCATACTAACTAGGCCCTCAGTGATGCACAAAAAGCAAGGCGTGCACTGAATGTGCATGACCACACTATGGGTCCAAAAGGCTATGCAAGCGTTCGCCAAAGACTACAGGCGGAGTCTGCGGCTACTCAGGAGTCTGCTCCTACTCAGGAGTCTACCACACCCATGCCTCGCCATGATATCTGGATAGCTGGCAGGCAAAACAAGAAGGGTGAAATAAAGAAGCCTGTAACTGCTGAGGCGGCTACAAAAATGGTAAAATATAACTCTTAGAGAAATCGTTTGAATATTGATTATTTGTGGTGTTAACTTACCAATTTCTGTTTATGGTGATTAGAGGGAGCTGCACGAGCAGAGGAAACAAGGCACGTTCATCCCTCAGGGCACAAGGGATGAATTGACAGTTGCTCTGGGTAACCCAGAGCATCCTGGACGTGTTAGAGGTGCCGGCGCTGGTGTTGGCATCAAAGCATTCTTTGGGCCATCCCAGCGCAAACCCAGAGCGGGACTTTCTCAAGAAGAGGTAACCTATTCTTTTTTTAGAATGTTACTGCAAAAGGAAATTCATTAATAAGAAGCTAATGTTTCTTTTATCCATGTATAGGAGAATAAGAGAGTTGAGGATTTAGTTTCTAAGAAGGTCAACGATGTAGTTGCTGAGAAGGTCAAGGAAGAATTGCTGCGGTGGCAGGCATCTCAGGCTTCCAATACGCCTATGGCGACCCACTCTTCTCCTGATGCACAGACTGCGAGTAATCCTGGAGACCCATCGCCTAGCACGTCTTCTGTAAGTATTGTTTATGACATTGTAGCTAGTCTTTTCAAGATGATATGTTTTCAAGATTATATGTATATATGTATAACATTCTTTACGTAAATTTGTAGGCATTGAAGCCATGCCGCTTAAGAATAGAAGACTATGTTGTTGCAGAGGCGCAAGCTTACCCGTCCCTTCCTGGGGAAAGGTTTCATGGGACTCCAATGCCACAGAGCTATGTTCGTGTGGGCCCATTACGTGTGTTACCCGATTGGAGGGAAGTTGCGTTGCCATATGCCCACCCAGATATTGATACACTTGGTGAGGCAGAAGGCGGGGTCATATTGTGGCCCAAAGCAGATGTCGTCTACACGACTGAAATTGTAAGATAAATTTACATTGATTTAGACTGTTAATGTGTATATATTATGTCAACTGATCTGAAATTATATATAAAGGTTAAAAAGAAGACACCAGGAGCACCTAGGCCTCCACCTCCACTTCCCGCATTACCAACTTGGGTTCCAACTGACCTAACATACCCGTTAGGTCCTGCTTGTAGGGGAATGGCATGTTGGCTACGTGCACATAATATACATTGCCCTATAATAGTTTCTTTAGATGCAGATTATGCAGGTCGATCATACGATAGATCTTTATTTATACAAGATATTATTGAGCTGTTTATGTATGATTGGCTGAATACATCAATGATAGAGACATGGATAAGGTGAGATCTTGTTTATACATCCATATACCTTGTGTAAGATCCGGTGATCTGGTTTCTTATATATTAATGCATACGTAATACATGTTTTGCAGCTACTTAGTCGAAGATCATTGCAAACAATTTGCATTTGATCATGTGGGATTTTTGATTCCATCATTGATTAGTATGGTAGCTAAAGACCCTGATAATGTTCAACAATACTGTATAGATGCTTTTACAATTTTTGGTCAGCAAAAGAAGACGATAATAATAGCTCCATTCAATGTCAAGTAAGTTTACTTTATTTATAATTTGGACTTAAGAAAATTCCATTTTTATTGTGCATTTTGAGTTATTAATTGTTAACTTTTTACCTCTAGCGGTAAACATTGGGAGTTACTAGTTATTGTCCCCGGGACGTTCACTGTTTATTATCTAGATCCCGCGGGAAGTACATTAAACACTAAAATTGGACACGTAATGAGAATGCCATTATTCTGGTGAGAAATATTTCATTTTTGTATCTGTTAACATCTGTTATTACATTACTATTTACTTATGTAATTTACTGTGTTATATTAACATGTAGGGGTTTAGATGCATTCAAAAAGGCTGGAGGAACGGTCCCAAGGAAAAAGAACCAGCCAATAAATTGGGAGAACGTACAAGTAAGTTCCCGACTCCAATGTATATATTATTGATGTGAATTGTGCTTAGTTGTATTATTTTGTATGTTTCAATTTATAGTGCGCTACACAAGACAATGGCTGGGCATGCACATACTATGTGATGCAATTTATGCAGATGATTATCAAATATGCCGCATTGGACATCGATACCATACATGAGGTATTATATATAGTCTCATTAGTTAGTATGAAATATATCAATCTTATCTTATTTTTATATTATTACTTATATATATACATCATTCTCTTTGCAGGTGTTTAAAACTGACAACACTACAGGTAAACGCTTAAAAAATATACATGCTCCATATACGATGGAAGCATTAAATGAAGTAAGAGAAGAATGGGCAAAAGCCATACAAGCAGTGGCAACTGTAAGATATAATTGGGATGTTGATAGCGATAATGAATGATACTTTGTAAATGAATATTTCTGAATGTTAATACATGTATTTGAATGTTTCTATATGTGTGAATGTGAGAATTGAATTGATGTCTGAATGTATGTACTTGTGTGAAATTTTCTTTATGACTTTTGCAGGTTTGCGGCCTGTTTGTAGGCTGATATCAATGGATGTCGTAAACTTGGAGTTCAGAAAACTGAACTGCAGGTTCTCATCCTGCTGACCAGCCACAGCAGGCCTGCAAACTGATATGAAAAAAAATATATATAAATAGGCGTCGGTTATTTATAGAAAACCGTCAGTAAAGACATACAGCGTCGGTTATTTATAGATAACCGACGCCTGATTTGGCCAAAGCAGTCCTGGAAATGGCGTCGGATATTCGTATCGAACCGACGCCTATTTAAACAACCAGGCGTCGGTCGTTTGGTATATAACTGACGCCAAAAGGGTTCGCGCCACTGAAAACAGCGTTATCTAGGACACTTTATGCGTCGGTTATCAACTAAAAGACCGACGCTATATGGAATATAGGCGTCGGTCTTTTAGTAAATCACCGACGCAGAAAGTGCCCTAGATGACGCCGTTTTCTGTGGCGCGAACCATTTTGGCGTCGGTTTTCTACTAAAAGACCGACGCCTATAGGTTAAATAGGCGTCGGTTAAAAAACCGACGCCAAAGTGTTCGACCTTTAGCGGCGCCCACATAGGCGTCGGTCAGAAACCGACGCCAAATGCGGTTAAAAGACCGACGCCAAATGGGGTTTCTGTAGTAGTGTAAGTGTTATGGACTTTCACTGCCAACGTGAAATGGACCTGCAGGGTCACACACATAGGATTTAACCTGGAAGAGGAGTTTTGTCCACAAACAATGTTTAGATTGACTACTAAAGGAGTTTAGTAGTTCAATTAAACACTCAATTAATTGATAGCTCAATGTCATAATGTTCAAGGTGTTGGACACATTGATTGGAGTTTCGGATTGATTGAAACTGCAATTGACTGATTCTGCACAATCTGCACTCCCAACCGATCGACTCATGTGATGAACTGATCGGCTGAGCTTGGTGAACCGATCGGCTCAGATGGTGAGTCGATCGGCTGATAGACAGGGTGAAACAATCGCTTTAAGTGTTGAAACGATCGGTTCAACTGGTGCAACCGAGCAAGTTGGGAAAGTTAGGTTGGTGATAATTTTTTTTTTGTTTCACTTGCCCAATTTGATTGGAACAAGGATTGGTATTTGATACCAATTAGAAACAAAAGAAGGAAAGTCAATTGGGAATTGATCAGGACCACGAACCGACCGGTTCAGAAATGAACTGACCATTTGATGGGTCCCAACCGATCGGTTGAGGTGTCAACCGACCGGCTCAGGTCCCCAACTGACCATTTCAGAAATGAAACGATCGGTTCAGTTGCCAGTTGGTTGTTTTTGTGGAAAATCTCGAACCCTTCTACTCCTGCTTTAGTCCCACATTGTCCGGGATAGAGAACTCTATCCCATGACCCTCCTATATATATAGGGGTATTGGGGGATTCTCAAAGTACAACACAGTGCAACCAGTTACTCTGTAAAGTTGTCATTCTCTCTGGTTTTGGTAACTGAGAGAGCCCAAGCAAGTGTTACCTGATAAGGGAGGCACAATAAGGGAAAGACAACTACAGAAAGCGACTGGCAGCAGGAGAGTGTGTCAGTGACTAGTACGCTGACAGGAGGGTGCAACTCCTTCCAGTTCCTTATGAGACAAGGAGATTGGAGTTCCAAGTGGTCCGTGTGGACTACTTCAGAGGTGGGAGATTTCTGTCACTCGGAGGACAGCTGTCAATCCCGACAGTCCCGGATAGACTAGGAGTCATCAGTCCCGGTGCGACCAGGAGCTGCACAGACACCATCCCAGACCAGAGGTGAAGACCGCGCAAGCTGCGAGGTATTGTCACCGACCAAGTCTCGGGACAAGGTATGATTCCACAAACCATCCTTTCCTATTGTATAAACGTTGACATGTTTCCTTATTCTGGGTTTGGGGAGGAGAAAATTTTTGTTTTCACTGCCTTCTCTGCCTTCCCTAAAACCCAATAGTACAGTGGAACTTCCCTGACAGAGTACTTGGACAATTCGGATTTGTTCAAGTACAAACTACTCTGGAGTTGCCACACCTTACTAGGGTAGATGGGAGAGGTCATGCGGCTGACGAATGGTTGCATCATTATAGGTGGGAGGTGCAACTATAGAACAACAGACGTGAGAGCTTAGTCCCCCCTCCAGTAGCGGAGATAGTCTTCAGTCCACAGACGTACTACATATGGTATCATCCCCCGTACGTACTTCCCCCTCCAGCTCAGCCTCCGACCACATACTACCCATAAAGTTATCGTCAACAACAATTTGTGAGTATCATTTATATTTCTTTTGAAATTGTTATTATTTATCTTTATTATTTGTAATATATGCAATTGGTCTTTATTATTTGTACATACTTTGTTTGAACAGGTGGAATCACATGTGCGGATCTGAGCGGCTTTGTAGGATGCCCCTGCACAGATTAGAGATGACATATATGGCATCCAGGGGACTTACTTTGACAGTCTTCACGACTATGCTCGCATGTATGATCCCAAACCCACTCATACCTGATCGGCCTTTTTCACACGTCCAGAAATGAGCGCGGGATGAAGGAAGGAATCAAGCTTTAAATTTATAACCCGAAACCTTCTAGGCCCCCATAACTTTTATTACGGGGTCAAAGTAGATGTACGGGGTCGAACACAGGGACGTGGTGACGTTTAGAACGCCAAAGATTTCATTCTTTAGTCAGATAAGCCAAAACGACATGCGATAAAAGTAATTGCTAGAACTAGTCTAGCGGGTTGTCACGATATAAAACAAAACCAAGGAAAGAAAACAAAACAAAACAGAGCTCGTGAGTCTACTAAATAGAGAAAGAGAGTTCCTGGCTATGTAACCACAAACGGGGCAGTCTATGCACTCGTTCTAGGGCATAGACAACCCTTGAACACCCAAGCAAGCATCTAGTACACACACTGGCATCTGGCCTGTGGGTCGTCCCACTCGCTCTCGCTATGCGTGACTAAAACCATCAATGATATGTCATCGACCCTCTCTCAAGGAATGACATATCAACACCTCGGAATATACTAAGTTCCCTCTCAGGTCTTAGGATATTCCGGGGTGTTAGGAACAGAATACCTCAGATCTTCCCCCTCTCAAGTTCAGATCCAAACTATCATCTCTTAGCTATTCCTACAACGGATCTCTCGATACAGGAAGAAACAGCAGTTCAAGCGAGTAAGAGATCAACCAAACTAGCAATCATAACTTGGAAAGAGAAAATAGAACATGCAACATACAAGATATGATATGAATCTACTTGCTTAAGGCAAAAGTATATAAACATGCCCAGATTGGGCCACATAGCCAAGAAGGAGCTAACTAGCCATAGACAAGCATAGTTGGCACCGAACAAAGATGGATAAACATCGTTTGTACAAGAAACAAAGGAATGCAGTAGAATGAAAGAGAAGAGGGAAGAGATATAGCCCGTAGAGGAGAGGTGGCTCTCACTCCTCGGCCTCTGTGCGGGTCAGATCTCGGCCCTTGGGTCCTTTCTTCATCCCTCTGGACTCCTCAGCTCTCTCTCTCTAGACCGTGTCGGGCGGCGGGCCTGTCGGGCGGCGGGCCTGTCGGGCAGCGGGCGTGTCGGGCGGCGGGCGTGTCGGGCGGCAGGCGTGTCAGGCGGCGGGCCTATCGGTCGGCAAGCTCTTGGGGAACTCGACACACTAGCTCCTTGGTCTAGGAACTAGCTCTTGCAGGGTCCTACTCCCGCTCCTCTCCGAGAGAGCCCTCTTGTACGTAGGCAGCTGCTATTTATAGGCAGCGAGCTGATGGGAGTTGTAGCTTTTATTGGTCCACGTGTCCTTCATCCGTGGCTTCAATCTTGAGGCATCTGGTGGGCCAATATGACTGTCTCCTGGAGACTGTGTCGGGCAGGGGGAGTGTCAGGCAGCTGTATCGGGCAGGCCGTATCGGGCAAACCATGCAGCTGTTGGAATTCTTGTCTTTTCTGGTTCGGTACTTGAGAGTCCCAAAATTGGCTAGTTTCGGTGCCTGCAAGTCTAAAACAGGCTAATTAGCTACATTATTGGCTATTTTCACTACATTATCTAATGGAGAGACAGAAAACATAAAACATGAACAAAAGGGTGCATATTAAGACTAAAGTGGCACAAAACTATAGATAAAATGCATAGAAAATATGCGCTAATTTGGGTGTTATCAACTACCCCAAGCTTAAAACTTGCTTGTCCTCAAGCAAGACTGGGCTCAAAGAACAAAAGATAACATCCGAATTAAGCTTGGCAAAAAAATGCTAAGGTTAAGAAAAATAGTTTAAAACATCAATTCTCCTGATCCATGTCATTTCAGAACAAACCCCCACCAAACAAGCACAATCCTGCCAAAGCAAGATCAAAGAGTGTCCAAGCAAGATTAAGCGAATTAACTACAGCCTGTCGATACTCATGAGGGTTTGAACCATAATTATTTAAACATGAAAGAGCTGTCACATAGGTGATCACACGGGTGATGAGCAATGAGCCATCACCATGAATCCATGCAAACCAATCAGGAATACCACGCCTCTCACTTATTCATGTCCTAAGAAACAAAGCAAAAAGACTCTAATGACTTCTGAGGATCCCGATCTGCGTCAGGTTGGTCCATGTAGCGAGCAACAGTCCCTACAGTCTGAACCAGTTGGTCCAAAGCAGTGAGACGAACTCCTCGTACTGCACTCGAACCAACCCTGCTACTGAGATGATCTCATAGGTCTCCTAGGGGTTCCTAGTGACTTTCTAATGAGCATTTGGAGTGATACTACCAGGCGCGACATACCCGCGTTCGTGAGCGCAGTCATACACCGGCTGGGAACCGTCCTCAACTCTCCTAAAAGAGAAAACAAGCGCTCATTTATTGTTCACACTCAGGCTTTTATCATCTGCATTCTATTTGTAGGCTTGGGTGAGAACTATATAGATATTTTGGGATTTTGTGGGCGGCCAAGCCTCTTTTGCACATTTTTATATTTTCATCTTTTTGACTCAATCTAATGTGAGAAGGCACGTAGTCCATCAAGGAGAAACATTTCATCTTGATCACAGCTCAAAGCCCACCATAATCCGCTTAATACATGTGTGAGAAGTAGCTATTATGATTCAAGAATCCTTAGAATAGAGGCAAGCTTGTGAAATTCGCAGCTAGGAGACTTTAATCGTGATTTAGCTCATTCCAACGGTCCTTTACCATGGATTTGCCATACACGACATAGATCAAGGGAATTTAGCTTTAAGCTATGAAAAAGGGACATAACCTTAGATTTATTACCAAACTCAAGGGAAGAGTCAAAGAGCAAGTCAAGCAAAAGGTCAAGCAATTTTTAAGATGAAAATTGTGCATCTAGGCATAAAGTCAAGCATTTATCTGTTAGATTCGCACCACATAGCCATAATTGCAAAGCTAAAAAGCTGAAAATTTTGAAAATTTAAGATTAAATGCAGGAAATAGACATGCATGCAAGAAGGGTGAAGAGAAAGAAGGGCGGAGCCTACCACCCCGAGCTTAAAAATTTTGCTCGTCCTCGAGCAAGACTTTAACTTGAGATAGTGAGGCAGGAATGCATGATTTTAACGATAGTTATTGAAGTTCTAAAGATGATGCATGGTTTCAAGGATATAAAATAGTTAGAGGAAAGAAACTAACTAACAAGAACACGAAAAGAAAAATTTATTGTAATAAAAGGGCGGGAGGGTGGGTAAGAGAAAAGGGGGTGGTTGCCCCACGATACCGACACTGGGATCCCAAATCCTAAGTTTTGGAACCAGCGTCACCTGTGTCTTGCCGACGGGTTCCGCCACATAGTAGGAGTAGAATAGGTGGATGTGTTGGCCCTGCCGAGTCTGAAGAAGAAAAGTAAAATCTGGTGACTCGGTGAAGTCATCTTTGTGCTGGAATTGATTTGAGTTGCACTGGGATGAATTCTTCGGCATATCATCCTCAGGGTACCTTACATTATATGAATCTGAATATGATGGTCCTTGGATGTAGACACATGGTGAGATGGATGAGAGAGGTTGGATGTCTTTTGGAGGACTCATATCTTCTCTCTCCATCTCTGCACTTGAGGTTGGATGCTCAGATAAATCTTCATGTACTGTCTGAGTCATCCAATCATCTTCTGAGCAAAAAGTATCCCCTGAAGAATTTGTTTGTAGTCCTACCACCCCAAGCTTATCACCTGGCATGGAGTCAGGGGTGTCTTCATGCTCAGCAGCCATGTTGTAGTGAACAGTCCATCCTACCCCCTTGACGTCCACCAAGCCTTGTAAAGGGATGGTGGTACATGATGGCTCGTGCTGCTCCAACTCGTCTTCGTTACTATACTCACTGCTCCATGTCGAGCAGCTGTCGTCGTCGTCGTTGAACAAATTGTCCCAAACCATGGTTGGCGTACTGCTCAAAGCGAAATGGCAGGTCTCAATATGAGAAATGTCACTCTGGTCTGGTTCAATATCTGACTCTGGTTCCTCAAACCAACCTTTTGGTTGTGAGGTCGATTGGCTTTTCGAGTCTTCATCATCGTCATCATAGACCCATTCATGTCTATGACTCATTTCTTCCATTGGTTCATCAGCTGGGTCATCTGGATAGAATGAAGGGCTTCCCCAAGTGGGTTGGTCTTCACAGAAAAATCCTGGTGAATCCAGTTGATGGTCTGAATAAGATGATGGTGCATATTCCGCTTCAGACCCAATGGAATGGTCTTGATGACTAATGTCTTTATTGTCTTGTGATGGCCATTGTAACTGAATTGTTGTAACCAGATCGATGAGCTCTTGGAGCCTCCTGCCTTGTTCAACATCTTTATCATGAAGTTGTTGTACTTGAGCAGCAATACTTTCGAGACCCGTCGATTCTGCCATGCACATATAAGGAGAACCCACTGTATCAAACTGATGCTTTAGGATGAATCCTTGTTCAACAGTTTGAAGTAGACTTCTACTACGGTCTTCAGCCTCTGTGGCTACTTTGAGATGATGCTCCTGCTTGTCTAATAACTGCTGGAGCGGATCGATGTTTTCTTGGAGATGAGGAACTAGGGGGGTGGGTGCTTTGACACTTTCTCCAGCTAATTCCACCGTCTTAATCAGTTCTTGATCCCATGATAGCATGGGGGTCGAGGGCTGACTGGCGGTCTCCGTTGTTGAAATTTCAACATATGACGACGGTGGAGGTGAGTATAACTCGACTAGTTGCAGAGCACGTCCTTCAATTATTTGCCAGCAGTCAAAACTGCGGAAAAACTCGGGAGGACAGGTGGACAAGATGACTTGTCTTGCAGAAGCAAGGTCCATGGTTGAAAAAGGTATGAGAAAAAGAAAAGTGATTTAGTATATATGAACAAGTATGTGTAAAGAAAGAGGAAAACTATGCATGTATATACAGGCTTATAGTGACAGAACAAAAATCTACTAGGCGTGTAAACGTGGAAAACCACGTCCCCGGCAACGGCGCCAAAACGTTGACCGGCCTTTTTCACGCGTCCAGAAATGAACACGAGACGAAGGAAGGAATCAAGCTTTAAATTTATAACCCGAAACCTTCTAGGCCCCTGCAACTTTTATTACGGGGTCGAAGTAGATGTACAGGGTCGAACACAGTGACGTGGTGACGTTTAGGAAGCCAAAGATTTCGTTCTTTAGTCAGATAAGCCAAAACGACATGCGATAAAAGTAATTGCTAGAACTAGTCTAGCGGGCTGTCACGATATAAAACAAAACCAAGGAAAGAAAACAAAACAAAACAGAGCTCGTGAGTCTACTAAATAGAGAAAGAGAGTTCTTGGCTATGTAACCACAAATGGGGCAGTCTATGCACTCGTTCTAGGGCATAGACAACCCTTGAACACCCAAGCAAGCATCTAGTACACACAGTGGAATCTGGCTTGTGGGTCATCCCACTTGCTCTCGCGATGCGTGACTAAAACTATCAATGATATGTCATCGACCCTCTCTCAAGGAATGACATATCAACACCTCGGAATATACTAAGTTCCCTCTCAGGTCTTAGGATATTCCAGGGTGTTAGGAACAAAATACCTCAGATCTTCCCCCTCTCAGGTTCCGATCCAAACTATCGTCTCTTAGCTATTCCTACAACGGATCTCTCGATACAGGAAGAAACAACAGTTCAAGCGAGTAAGAGATCAACCAAACTAGCAATCATAACTTGGAAAGAGAAAATAGAACATGCAACATACTAGATATGATATGAATGTACTTGCTTAAGGCAAAAGTATATAAACATGCCCAGATCGGGCCACATAGCCAAGAAGGATCTAACTAGCCATAGACAAGCATAGCTGGCACCGAACAAAGATGGATAAACATCATTTGTACAAGAAACAAAGGAATGCAGTAGAATGAAAGATAAGAGGGAAAAGATATAGCTCATAGAGGAGAGGTGGCTCTCGCTCCTCGGCCTCTGTGCGGGTCAGATCTCAGCCCTTGGGTCCTTTCTTCGTCCCTCTGGACTCCTCAGCTCTCTCTCTCTCTAGACCGTGTCGGGCGGCGGGCCTGTCGGGCGGCGGGTGTGTCGGGCGGAGGGCGTGTCGGGCGGCGGGCCTATCGGGCAGCGGGCCTGCCGGGAGGAGGGCCTGTCGAGCGGCGGGCCTATCGGTCGGTAGACTCTTGGGGAACTTGACACACTATCTCCTTGGTCTAGGAACTAGCTCTTGCAGGGTCCTCCCTCCCGCTCCTCTCCGAGAGAGCCCTCTTGTATGTAGGCAGCTGCTATTTATAGGCAGCGAGCTGATGGGAGTTGTAGCTTTTATCGGTCCACGTGTCCTTCATCCGTGGCTTCAATATTGAGGCATCAGGTGGGCCAATATGACTGTCGCCCGGAGACTGTGTCGGGCAGGGGGAGTGTCAGGCAGCTGTATCGGGCAGGCTGTATCGGGCAGACCATGCAGCTGCTGGAATTCTTGTCTTATCTGGTTCGGTACTTGAGAGTCCCAAAATTGGCTAGTTTCGGTGCCTGCAAGTCTAAAACAGGCTAATTAGCTACATTATTGGCTATTTTCACTACATTATCTAATGGAGAGATAGAAACCATAAAACATGAACAAAAGGGTGCATATTAAGACTAAATGGCACAAAACTATAGATACAATGCATAGAAAATATGCGCTAATTTGGGTGTTATCAATACCACATCTCCTGAGCCCACTCCTACTCCTACTCCTACTCCTGTGCTTACTACTATTGAGCCCACTCCCACTCCCACTTCTCAGTTCATGGCATGGGGACTGACAGGGCCATACTTTTCAGGAGCTAGTTCATTTTCTTCATACATCACCCCATCTCCACCAACGTCCTACTATAGAGCAGGTCCTTCTTCTGTTCCATACACTCCACTCCCACCACCAGTTATTCATGACAGTCGACCACCATCCTATGTCACATACTCACCGACTCACTTTGATTTCTCATGATGCACCACACCTGATACCCCACATCCTAGTATTCAGAGACCCCTCACCCCACCTCTAGCTTTTCATTACTTCCTTGGTCCTCATCAGCCTACTGCTACGCAGTTGCCCCCATTGAGGCATCTCCAGATGACTTTGATACTGAGGAGCCAGATGTACAGGGAGGTGGGTGAGGACGTCGTGGGCGTGGAGGATGTGCTTAGATTTTCATAGTTTCGTACATGTTGTGTAGTATTGTATATATGCCTTTGTTCAGGTTTTTATTTGGCTTGTATGTGGATCTATCATATTATAATATCATATTGGTTCATTTTAGATCTATCAGATTGTTCTGTTGTGTATTATTTTCTCATCAAGTTGGTTCATGTTTTAATCTTATTTTTAATCATATCTCATTTTTTTAGATTAATTTATTCTTATATAATCAACTAGTGTTGGTTGCAATACCACTTCTATAATCCATATGCATATTCAGAGCTACTGAAATTAACAAATTTATAATAATTGGCTATATTATAGACATTCAAATACAAGTGAAAAAATAGTCAATGTGCAAATATAATCAATGTTGTTAATATACAAACAATACACATTAAAGAATAATAATGAATGAAAAAAAATTGTAAAACAACAATACGTCCTGTATGGGGACGCATTACTCAATACGTCCCCATGTGGGACATATTGCTTCAATGTGTCGCAGCACTGGATGCATTGAGGGCAATGCATTACTCAATGTGTCCTGGAGGGGGACGCATTGCTCTCCGGTGGGACCAATGCGTCCCCTGTGTGGGGCCAATGCATCCTGAAGCAGGATGCATTGCCTCGCGAGAAAGCAATGCTTCTCCACAGGGGACGCAATGCCCCAAAATGTACCATTTTAGGAATTAAGTTCAAGAATGTGTTATTCTGGGAATTAAAATGGCCAAACATGCCATTTTGATTTTTTGACCTAAAAAGTAATAAATTAGACGGTCAAATATAAGCTCAGGACCTTAGGGCTGGATCTTAAGCAGCAAGAATGTTTAGAGGAAGGCAAATGGAGGTTGTTTTGGGTGGGTGAGACACACGTCACATCATGCGTTACAGATACTTAACCCAACTTGATGCTGACTCTACGTACGGTAGGCTCTAACACATTTATGGTTGAATTAAGACCCGCTGTTACCCAAATTCAAATTTGTTGTGAAATGGAAATTTGAAAAATGTTAAAATATTTGAAAAAAGGAGAGAAGAGAGAGAGAGAGTTGAAGCGAGTTCAGTATTCCAAAATGCTACAATTTGATTGATCACTCGTATGTCTTGTGATAAGATAGAAAGCTCCATCTTTTTATAGAGCAAGAATTGTAGCGCAAGATTTGTTTTCTTGAATGATCACAACGTGAGAAAGGACGACATATGTTCTTTTATTTGCTAGAAATCCTTCTTTTGTCAGAACTTCATCCAAAAAATGATAGAGACTATCTCGCTAGAAGTCGCCAAGCTGTTGGTGACTTAAAATCCGACCTTTAGAGGAGACTAAATTTTGAGAGAGGATAAGAAAGAGAGAGTGAAGAAGAGAGTGAGAGAGGGAGAAAGTGAATGTGAAAAATACTGAGAGGGGAGTGAGAAAATAATACAATTTTGACAGCAGTTTGTCTGAAAGTGGAGATATAGCATCTCATATGATGAATTGGGCACCGAGTTGCACAAGATTATGGATCGAGAGCCTAATAGTAAGTATAGGATACCAAAAAATACCCAATGGTCATCCAACTAATAAAAAGTAGCCAAAAAACCAAAATGGCACATTTGCCAATTTTAATTCCCATAATAGCATGTTCTTGAACTTAATTCCCAAAATGGCACATTTTGGGGGCAATGTGTCCCCTGTGGAGACACATTGCTCTGTAGCGAGGCAATGTGTCCCGCTTCAGGACGCATTGGCCCCACACATGGGCAATGCATCCCGGATCAGGACACATTGCTCTGTGATAGAGCAATGCGTCCTGATCTGGGAAGCATTGGTCCCACTGGAGAGCAATGCGTCCTAATCTGAGACGCATTGGTCCCATCGGAGAGCAATACGTCCTGGGCCAGGATGCATTGTCCCTGTGTGGGGCCAATGCGTCCTGAAGCGGGATGCATTGCACTTCGGTGGGACCAATGTATCTCGTCCCGAGACGTCCCAACGGCTAGTTGGGGCAATGCGTCCCGGATGGGGACACATTGCTCCCCCGACCGTTGCAACATAGTCGTTGTGGGCCGTGACCGTTGCCACATGGGGGGACAATGTGTCCCCAACGGGGACGCATTGGTCTCGTATATAAATGAGATGATATCACCCCCCCACCGAACCCACACCATTCATCCATTTCTTCAACTTTTTCTCTACTTCCATTGCTCTGGAGTTTCCTACTCAGATTTCTATTACTTGGAGCTGATTGTGGGCAATCTTGGAGCTAATTTCGGGCGATCTTGGAGCTATTCTTCTTCTTTCACTGTCTGGTCGGGATTCTTTCTCTTCTTTCAATTCTTGGGTATTGAGATCTCTCCATTTGAGCTAATTTTTCTGCTATATTTTTAGATTCAAAAATTTATACCTAAAATTACTATGCAATATTAAAAATAAAATAATGTACTGCTACTTTTTGATTCCACATTACTAAAATAATGTTATAGAAAATGACACTTGAAGGTTAATTACTGTTCAAAAAATTATTGTTCCAAATTCCAAAATTATTGTTCTAGAATGTTAATGTTATAGAAAAAATATTGTTTCAAATTTATTTCCAAATTCAAAATTATTGTTCTAAAATCTTAACTATTCTTCTAAAAATGATGTCAATGTTCGAAAAATTCAATTGATGCTATAAAATATTAATTCATGTTAATTATTGTTTCAAATTTAAATTATTGATCTAAAATCTGAATTGCTGTTTTACAATGATAGGAACATGGCATCTAGTTCACATTCATGAATTGCCAAGCTTCAATATAATGGTCAATTTCTCTCAGATGGGTCTTATTCTAGTCAATCTGTTAGACCCATAAATATTTCACTTATCAATACCCTATCCGAACTGAAATCATATATCCATACAAGAGTTGACATCATTCCCAACCACTTCTCTATCAATATATCTTATCATTTCCCTGGAGAAGATCATATGCTCATACAAGTTGATGATGGTGATGCATATAAAACCTTGTTTTCACTTTCATCTAATGCCTATATTGATGTGTAGACCTGTCAAACGGGTGGGTGGGTTGGGTTTGGGTTGGGTCATTGCGGGTTTGGGTCTCACGGGTGTGGGTCAAAAAGACCCAATATTAAACGGGTGGAGAAGTAGCACACCCAAACCCGACCCAGCGGGTTGTGGGTCGCCCGCGGGTGCCCATTTAATATGCGCATAGTGAATAGATATTGCTAGTTTTTGCACTACGATAAAGAGTCGAATAATTCATTAATAATTTTCAGTGTAAACATAAAATGAGGGCAACCTTCCACTACTTTTGTGTCAAACACAATGTAATATTTGATGTTTTGAAATAAAATGTAAGAGACAAAATAAAAAAAACAACCATTTCTGCAATGTACAATAAAAAAAACTAAATGATATAGATGTTACAAATAGCATAACATATTACCATAACAACACTATATTTTGTCGTTATAAGTTCTTGATGTTTCATGTTATGATTGTCCAATACATAAAGTGAACAGAAAGAGAATATAATTGTTGTGATTGAATATAAAACATGCATTACACTATATATTCATTAACATAAAAATAATATAGAAGTTAACGAATTTGTTTCAACTAGTGTAAACAATTAACAAAGGATATCAATAAAGAAAGTTAGACTTTAACTCTTTATATTGTATACATTACACGTCATCAATTTAGTTGATTGATACATGTACAAGTGTTGCATGTCTTAAGAGTCATATAGATAATATATTTATATTAATATATTATTTAATTAAATGGGCACCCGCGGGTGTCCGCGGATCACCCGTGAAACCCACTAAATAAACGGGTGGGTATGGGTTTGGGTGATTTCTAGCGGGTGGCAAATTTCGCCACCCAAACCCAACTTAAACGGGTCGACCCGTGGGCGTCCGCGGATTTTGACCCAGTTTGACAGGTCTACTGATGTGTTTCTTGAAAAAACATCTTTCCACCAACAATCTAGTTTCATTAGTTTGTTGAATCAATTTGAATCCCAACCATGTAGCAGTAATGTAACTGCTGAATGGAATCAATCACCTGAATTCTCTCAAAATCCTTATATTGAGAGTATTGGTGTTGAGGTTGAGGAGGGTGAATAAAATATTGAACAAGAAGGTGATGATAATAGTGATCATGAAGGTGATAATGATAGTGATCAGGAAGGTGATAATAATAGTGATCATGATGATGAGTCATTGATTGAAACTGATGATGAGTATGGACATCCAAACCCTAACTCTATTACAACATTGAGTTCTTTTCCATCTATATTTGATAAAGAATGGCCTCGACATGAACACATTGATACCAACTATGAAGCTTTTCAAGATGAACAATGGGTGGAAGATTTTCGTCAGGAATTTCGTCTCAATTACAACCGTTCCAGCACTGAAATATATGAGGGTGCTTTATTTGCATCCAAATTAAGTTATAATGGTTGAGATGATCCAAAAATAGTCGGTACAAAAGATTGTCCAATATCGAACACAACGCTCAAATAATTGTCATCTTAAAATTGTTTATATCCTTGACCAACGATGTCCTTGGAGTTTGACCGCTTGCCAGTCCAAAAGAGCAGGTGGCATGTGGAAGGTAAAACGTTATAGTACAAGCCACAATTGTCAACTAACTATTCTGAATTAGGACCATCGTCAAGTTACATCATCTTATATTGCTCGTATGATAATGTCAATCCTAGTATCAAGATTGGATATGTCCACACGAGAAATTCGTGACAAGGTGAATGCTGAACTAAGGCTCTATATATCTTACAAGAAGGCATTTCTAGCCAGGAGGAAGGATGTCTGTAAAATATTTGGAGACTGGAAATCATCATATCATACTTTGTTGTCATTCTTGATTTCTCTGTCAGAATTTATTCCAAGAACTATATATTCCCACCTTGTGGATGATTATACCCTTCAAACTGAAAGCACTCGTAGATTCAAGCGGGTGTTCTAGGATTTGGTCCAGCTGTGAGGGGTTGGGCCTATTGCAGGCTTGTTCTTACTGCGGATGGCACATTTCTAACAGGAAAATATTTTGGCACACTTCTCATTACATGTGGCACAGATGTTGATAATGGTCTATTTCCAGTTGCTTTTGCTGTTGTCGAGACAAAAAATAAGGACTCATGGGAGTGGTTCTTTGGTTCTCTACAAACTTGTATTCCAATAATTCCAAGCCATACAGATCTGTGTATTATTTCTAATCGAATGAGTGGAATTTTTCTAGCACTTAGGTCAAAATTTAACTGGGCTCAACATCATTATTGTCTTCGACATCTTCGTGAGAACTTTCATCAAAAGTTCAACTCACAAGAGTTGAAGGAACCTTTGTGGAAGGTGGGATCCACAACTGATACACATGAATTTGATCGTTTAATGGCTGATATAGAAACCATAGAACCAACAGCTAAGGAGTATTTGATAGCCCAAAATCCAGTACAATGGTCTCTCACATATGACAGAGGCTATAGGTATGGGTCATTGACTAGCAATCATGCTGAAGGGTTAAATAGAGTCTTAAAAGGTGTTAGAGGTTTACCAATATAGGAACTTATTGTTGCAACATACTATCGCTCTGTTACAATGTGGTTGGGGAGGTGTAATCAAGCATATGGTCATGCACAAAATGGTTTTAAATGGCCCTTTAGGTTTCATGATAAGCTTTTTGATGTATCATAGGATGCACAAAAACTATCAGTAAACATCTGCGTGAACAATGATGAATGGCTTGTTGATGACATGGACGAACATCGATTTCAAGTCTTCGTGCGTCCAAATGGTGTAAGTGAATGCAGTTGTGGTTTTCCACAACAATGGCATTTTCCATGTGCTCATGTTTGGGTAGCTGCAAGGTCTACCAATTATGATATTGATGCACTTGTTAGCCCATATTACATAAATGAAGTTTATTTAAATGCATACAAAACTGAATTTTGTGGTATTCCCGACAAGGGGTATTGGCCTCATTTTGATGAAAGCAGATGTATTTATCCCTTATTACCCCCAAGGAAATGAAGGCACGTTGGAAGACCAAAGAAGAAAAAAGAAGGCCTTCAACTATGGATGTTGATCCAAATCAATATACATATCATTGTCATAAGTGTGCCAGAAAGGGCCATAATAGACGCACTTGTCCTAATCTAATATGATGTCTGGTCATGTCATGTTTGTTATTTCAATTTACTCAAGGCATGTAATGTTTGCAATTTCAGTTTGTTCTAGTCATGTAATGTTTGCAATTTCACTAACAAAATGAATTTATAATGGGTTTTTTAATAGATGGCTCATCGAAGGACATGGACATTTCACATGTCCATAGAGTTAATCCAAATAATAGCTACAAAGTGCCTACAAGGAAAAATGGCTCATCAAACTCAATTGGATGATGACTGGAATGACGTACCAGATTTGTTGTACAATAAGTTAGGATTTATAGTGACAAAAGAACAAGCAAAATTTCATTGGCAACTTTTAAAGCAAATGTTTCACATGTATGAAGAACTTCTTGAGCTACCTGGTTGGTATTGGGATCACATGAAACAGAAAATAATGCCAATCAATGAACAAGTTAAAAACAAGTTAGCTGTATCACATCCAGAGATACATCGAGTTGTACATCAAATGTGGCCATTTTATGAACCTCTAGATGAGATATTGAATCAAATGCAGTAACTAATTATTGTAATATTTTTATTTTAGTAGTTCATGTTGTACTTTAATATTGTTTGGTAGTTTATGTATTTAAATTAATTTCATCTTATCTAATGAAGAATCGTGACAAACTTATATGTTGTACAATATTTGCACTTTTCATTTAATGTAATATTTGGACTTTTAATTTAATGTAATATTTGCACTTTTCATTTAATGTAATATTTGCACTTTTCATAGATATGGCTCCTAGACAAGCATCCTTCTGACTCTCCCATCACCACTTTATGTTGTCACAGTGGCCTATTACTGACCTGGGTGTTTTAGAAAATATTTCTTTGACTGGTTTTGGGCTTGTTCATAGGCTACGACCTATCCACCTTGATCCCAATTTAATCACTGCCTTAGTTAACCGATGGGACAACTCTACCAATACTTTTAGATTTCCCCCTTTTGGGATGAGTGTAACCCTTAAGGATGTTGTAGTTCTTTTAGGTCTTAGGATTGATGGGCCATCGGTTATAGCTTCATATCCTTTAGGCATAGATGAGGGGCAATTTTCTTCATGGTCTGCACTTCGTGAGAGTTTCTTAGGAGATGCACTAGATGGGATGTCTAAGGGGCATATGTCTTTGATATGGTTGCGTGAGACCTTTTGGGATATAGATTTCACTTTGGGAGATGAAGAATAACAAATACAAAATAGGATAAGTTACACTAGAGAATATCTCTTATACTTTTTAGGTAGTTACCTTATCCCTGATAGTATCGGGGACAGGGTTCATGTATGGTACCTCCCGCTTCTGTCCGACTTTACTAGTTGTAGCACTCTATCTTGAGGTGCTGCAACTTTAGTATACTTGTATAGGGAGTTGTACAAGGCTACCACCCGTTCTAGGAAAACTACCCACCTGTCTGGTTGTGTATGTCTACTGTAGATGTGGTGTAGGGAGAGGTTAGGAATTGGACGCCCAGGTTCACTGGTTATGAACTAGGGAGAGTGGCCAGAAGATGTTCTCTTGGGTTACATGTAAAGATTTACACAATTTATTTATACATTTGTCCAAACATTTTGTTGTAATGTTTATCTAAATTTAGTTTGTCAATTTAATAGGTGGCCTACATTTCTTGAAAGGAGTAATACTATAAGAGGATCGGTCCAATTTTATGATTCAGCATTACCAGATTTTGCCCTCTCAGGTATAACTTACTTACTTCTACTAACATGTTGTATGATATATGTTGTATTTTTTATGCAATTTACTCTATTTTATATGATACATGTTGTATCTATTTGATTAACAGATAAAGTTAACTCCTTACACTGATGATTTTTGGAGAGACTTCCAGCCTTATATCGAGAGGGTCGGGATATTTGGTTGGCACAAGTGTCTTTATTGTGCTACACAGTAGTATAGTGGCACTTCCCTGACAGAGTACTTGGACAATTCAGATTTGTTCAAGTACAAAGTACTCTAGAGTTGCCACGCCTTAATAAGATAGATGGGAGGGGTCATGCGGCTGACGAATGGTTGCATCATTATAGGCGGGAGGTGCAACTGTAGAACAACAGACGTGAGAGCTTAGTCCCCCTCCACCAGCGGAGATAGTCTTCAGTCCACAGGCGCACTACAGATGGTATCATCCCCAGTACGTACTTCCCCCTCCAGCTTAGCCTCTGACCACATACTACCCACAAAGTTATCATCAACAACAATTTATGAGTATCGTTTATATTTCTTTTGAAATTGTTATTATTTATCTTTATTATTTGTAATATATGCAATTGGTCTTTATTATTTGTACATACTTTGTTTGAACAGGTGGAATCACATGTGCGGATCTGAGCGGCTTTGCAGCATGCCCCTGCACAAATCAGAGATGACATATATGGCATCCATGGGACTTACTTTGACAGTCTTCCCGACTACGCTCACATGTATGATCCCATACCCACTCATACCACATCCCTTGAGCCCACTCCTACTCCTACTCCTACTCCTGTGTTTACTACTTCTGAGCCCACTCCCACTCCCACTTCTCAGTTCAATGGCATGGGGACTGACAGGGCCATACTTTTCAGGAGTTGGTTCATTTTCTTCATACATCACCCCATCTCCACCAACGTCCTACTATGGAGCAGGTCCTTCTTTTGTTCCATACACTCCACTCCCACCACCAGTTATTCATGACAGTTGACCACCATCCTATGCCACACACTCACCGACTCCATTTGATTTCTCACGATGCACCCCACCTGATACCCCACATCCTAGTATTCAGAGACCCCTCACTCCACCTCTAGCTTTTCATTACTTCCTTGGTCCTCATCCGCCTACTGCTACGCAGTTGCCCCCATTGGGGCATCTCCAGATGACTTCGGTACTCATGAGCCAGATGTACAGGGAGGTGGGCAAGGACGTCGTGGGCGTGGAGGACGTGCTTAGATTTTCATAGTTTCGTACATGTTGTGTAGTGTTGTATATATGCCTTTGTTCAGGTATTTATTTGGCTTGTATGTGGATCTATCATATTATAATATCATATTGGTTCATTTTGGATCTATCAGATTGTTCTATTGTGTATTATTTTCTCATCAAGTTGGTTCATGTTTTAATCTTGTTTTTAATGATATCTCATTTTTTTAGATTAATTTCTTCTTATATAATCAACTAGTGTTGGTTGCAATACCACTTCTATAATCCATATGCATATTCAAAGCTATTGAAATTAACAAATTTATAATAATTGGCTATATTATAGACATTCAAATACAAGTGAAAGAATAGTAAACGTGCAAATATAATCAATGGTGTTAATATACAAACAATACGCATTAAAGAATAATAATGAATGAAAAAAAAATTGTAAAACAACAATACGTCCTGCATGGGGACGCATTACTCAATCCGTCCCCATGTGGGACGTATTGCTTCAATGCGTCGCAGCACTGGACGTATTGAGGGTAATGCATCCCGCTTCAGAACGCATTGACCCCATCGAAGGTCAATGCGTCCCGGAGGGGGACACATTGCTCTCCGGTGGGACCAATGCGTCCCAGATACGCATTGCTCTGTCATAGAGCAATGCGTCCTGACCCGGGACGCATTGCCCATGTGTGGGTGGGGCCAATGCGTCCCGAAGCGGGACACATTGCCTCACGAGAAAGCAATGCTTCTCCACAGGGGACGCAATGCCCCAAAATGTACCATGTTAGGAATTAAGTTCAAGAATGTGCTATTCTGGGAATTAAAATGGCCAAACATGTCATTTTGATTTTTTGACCTAAAAAGTAATAAACTGGACGGTCAGATATAAGCTCAGGACCTTAGGGCTGGATCTTAAGCAGCAAGAATGTTTAGAGGAAGGCAAATGGAGGTGATTTTGGGTGGGTGAGACACACACGTCCCATCATGCGTTACGGAAACTTAACCCAATTTGATGCTGACTCTACGTACGGTAGGCTCTAACACTTTTATGGTTGAATTAAGACCCGCTGTTACCCAAATTCAAATTTGTTGTCCCGAGCCCGTTATTCCAACGTGTCCCTGTTAATCTCAGTCATACACAAACCTTGTTCATTTCTTTTAGGGGTGGGTTTTTAAGTAAATGAATGTCAAAGATTTTCCAAGACACGACCGCGACAGCAAGTCCGAAACATGAGACTTGTTACTCCGTAGGTGCAAGGTTCTCACTAAAGTTTCCGTTCAGAGAAAGAAAAAGATGAGAGTGACAAAGGTGTACCGTGTACGTACTTGGCATGCCCGTGCCGAGCATGAAATGAGATTTTAAGATGTATTATAGCAGTTTGATTAGTTACTCGAGAAAAACAATATGCAAAGGTTATCCTGAATTGTATTGTTCTTATGCAGCAAGAATCATGCTTGTCCATGGAAACTCCGGCCTAAATTCCACCGGTGTAGTAATCATATTCTGTTTTAAGTAAGCACGCATGATAATGGGTGCACTAATTAGCATTCGATTCTTTGGAAAGGTACACATGCATCTCCTGGTTGTCTTTTTTCCTAATCTAGTTGCAGTTGGATTGATCATCTTCTACTTTCAAAATTGCGGGCTGACTGCAACAAGTACTTTTGCAATTCAGATACTTTTGACGACGATGCTTGTCTACCTTTGAGTTTATTTCGGCCGGCCAGGCCATTACATAGTTGGCACACAGTTGATGAGCTAGAACGAGGTGGTGATGTGTCAGTTAATGTTCCATTGCTCTTGACGTTCAAAACACGTACGTACGTACTCCTCATGGAAGCAAACTAAAAGAAAACGGAAGTCTCAATAATTCGTCGTGTAACTTCCATGACTTGCTGTCGGTCTGCATACGTCAAAGAAGGTAGATGAGTAAAGTTCTCTTCTTAAAGCCACAGGCATGCCCTTACTTCTGGTTCGGTGCCTCCTCCTGTCATATATGGCAATACATCTTCTACTGCTTGTGCTGCAGCTCTTCATGGCTTCCTATCTTCAAGTGCTTGTGCTGCAGCTCTTCATAGCTTCCTGGTTGTTCCAGTTTCGTGCATTTCCACTGACTCCGGCGTCACCGTTCCTACTTCCACAGCATGCAACTTGCAAATCTAAGAATCCGGGAACTACTCATACATGCACAAAATGTCAAGATTGAAGTAGATAGAATTTCTCTTCTATCTTTGTTATAATTAAGATCATAATGATTATGACACACTTATGAGTGTACATACTTGGTGACGTTAAGATGTATTATATCACTTTAATAAGTGCCTCGAGAAAAGGAATATACATTGAGCTCACATCCTCGGTACCTGGGACAATGTGCCCCTCACATCCCAGCCGCACACCTTGTTGTGGAGCCCATAAGTCACGGAATCTGATGTTGTGAGACAGAAGTTGGGAAAAGACAATGTGCACAGAAGATTTAGACCCAAGGTTATCCCGATAATTGTGTTATGCTTATGCCTATAAGAATCATGCTTGTCCAAGGTGGCTCTTGACGTCCAAGCATGTACTCGCCATGGAAGCAAGCTGAAAGAAAAGGGAAGTCTCAATAATCGCCGTGTAACTGTCATGAGGTGCTCTTCGATTGCATGTATGTCAAAGAAGACAGATTAATAAAGCTATCTGTTACTGCCACGAGTTCTGGTTCGGTGCCTTCTCCTCTTAATAAAGACATCTTGTAGTGTTTGTGCCGCAGCTCATCATGGCTTCCTGGTTGTTCTGTTCTCGTGCAGTTCCACTTGCTCCCGCGTCATCGTTCCTACCTCCACTGCAATCAGTCTTCACAACCAGGGTTTCCTTATCAAACACACAGACATCCACCACGTACGTCTGGAACCTGCCTCGTTTTGGGCAAAGCCACAACAAAACAATGCCTCGTGGGTTGCGTCACATAGACTTACCGGACGTCACAGCCGTTGGCAAAATCATGGATCCTAGCAAAGCTCAGAAACTAGCAGGTGATCTTACGCACCAATCAGTCCCTGTTTGGGGGACTCTTAATCGTAGTACGTACGTGGAATCGCGTGAGAGGGGCGTGGCGTGGGAGGTGGGATCATTGTTGGAGAAGAATCATATCAATCAAGAGAAAAGGAGATATCATGGGACGGTCTATATCTTTATTTTACTTTATTTTGCTTCTTTTTCCTTGGTATTTCACTATCAGCTTCACCGTATACAGTGGCGGCCGCTCCCTCCCCCAACCGATCAAGACCAATACTCCATCCGGCTGAATAATTAGATAGTAGTAAAAAGAAAATGGCATCAAGTGCACGACCATCTGTAGGGTTTGGTAGTTGTAGGTCGCTGGTTTAATTTCCAATTAGAACATCAAGATAAAAAGATAGCAGGTTTATAGCAACCTCCAAAGGTTTGATTTCACCTGTTATTATAAAAATAGACTCCTCCCTTATGACCCTGATAATATTTATTATCATAAAGAAAAACGTGCGACTATGAGTTCACAAAGACGTCCACTAAACAATATACATACCACACAAACCGAGTCTCTTATTTTACATAATCACCATTTGTATAATTACAGCTACATATTTATCCAAAAATTTGTTATCATGTTGAACCTAATTCGTGGGATGTCCATCTATTTAGATTGGGTTGCTATTGCTAGTGAATATTTTTGGAGTTTCACTGACATCCTCAACATGGGTTTTAAACCAAGGCCTAAGCAAGACATTTCATTATCAATTAGATGAATTATTTTTAGTATTTATGTAGTTTTTAGATTCGATTCCACTAGATACTAGCTCCCTTGTAGACATAGGTATAGTATGGATGTGAGTATGACACTCATATTGCTTTGTACTTCTTATCTTATCAATAGGTTTCGTGGTGTCACATTGGATGTAGATTGTGGAAAATATCTAGTTTATAATAGATAAACCATGCATCAATTCAAATTTCAAACCTCTTTCATCTAAGCTTAAATTTATGCCTCACGGGTAGACATAGATAACACGATATGTTTCTTTGACCTCTAGGTAGAAATATATGTTCCAAACATAAAAGTATATTTTGATAATCTACTACACTCGTAGTTAAAATATATCTGGTTTTCCCACTATTACCCTTGACTACATCTAAATCATTTATATGATGAAACTCAAGGAAGGAATTTTCCTTTATGTTCCTTAATACTTTATCAAGAGCTTTTGAAAATGTCGTATTGAAACAATTATATAAATACATAACTTGCACACACAAATCAAAATATCTTTCTGTGTGTATTTTATGAAATACATCAACTTCTAATAATCTAAGAGTATCCTCATCAAGACACATGAACGTTGTTATCATATTAAACAAATATTTAGTTGAATTATATGAAGTTCAAATATGTTTACATGATGTGTTTTCAAATCTCTCAAGTATCTTTTAAGCATAGTTATACTAATAGAGAGAATAATGTCATCCATGTACCTAGTGATTTCAATCACCAAAATCACATTAGCGACATATTAATTCTTCATCTAAAGTCTTCCACATGATAAATACTTACTCTCATTTTCTAATGATATATTTAATCAAAATTGACTATTTTGTCTACTTAAATGCACAATATGATGAACTTATTATTGAGGTTTAGTACTAAATACACTTACAATAATAATTAGAAATGAGGCCAAAAGTTTATACTATGATATCCAACTTTCAAGATATTTTCTAGGGGCTTGATTCATAACATACACAAATTTTATTAATATTACAAATATGGACTTTTTCCATCATACTACAATACCATTGTATTGTTCCATATATATCTCCTCTTTATGATCACCATGTAAGGAAGTTGGATGTATATCTATTTTATGGAAAATAAGTTATAATTGGAAGTCAGTGATATAGTGATGCCAAAAAATGAAAATGTGTCTCAAAAATTGTAGATTTTCAATCTACATATATAGTAAATATTCAAGTCATATACCACTTTCATTAACCAACTACAAAAGAATCCATATAGCATCACTTAATATAAGTAACTTGGAGAGCATTTTCAAGACAATTTTTATTAATTAGAGGGTGTCAGATAGTAATCAAAGGAAGGGGGTTAGAAAGATGAGTCACTAGAATATATCATAGACTTACTTGAGTTGTGTGAGGTTATGAATTTGAATACTTAAACTCATTAAATGATTGAAATTATGATTATTCTTACATATATTTGGTACATTCACAACACTAAAAATTATTATTACCTCTAAAGTACTTTTGCAATAGTGTAGTGATTCATTTATGTCGGTATCCCATATAGAAATAACTTCGTTTATAATAAGGAACAAAAAAATTGGATTAGGTAAAATATTACTAACTCAAGAAAGGCGTATAGGGGAAGAAACAAAAACTCATACATTCTACAGTGGCATGAGCCAGAACTCCACAACTCCAGTATAAAAGGGTTCCACGCCCTTAAGTACCCCCAAAATTAGCTTTAGAGAACCAACCTAAGCTATTGTTAATTACACCAAAAAGAGTAAGTATGAGACACACCCTTTTCCCATGAAGCCTATTGTTCCTCTCCCCCTGTAAGTGGTAGACAAGGGGGAAGAAAATCAAGTCGACCGTAGTTCTTAGTCTATGGTTACATCTAGATTTATCAAAAATTCACTTCACTACATTAGCAAGACCCAAAAGTGTGAATCCTCCACATTCACACTTTAATGTTGTGCTTTTCCAAATTCATAGGGAAAAAGTTGAATTCAAAGACATGAGATATACTTGATTCGTGGACATGAGGGTACAGATAAAGATGTTGAAGACACTATAGTTTAATCATGAAGGTTTAGTCTTAATGGTTTATCTTCACAACTGTAAAAGTTAATTCTGTTTAAAAGTTATGTAACTCCTGAGAGGAGCTTTTATCTAAACATGTAAATATTTGATCATTAATGAAAATTGTTTACTATTTTGTATTATTTCATGAATCTGATCCTGGAGTATATGATTAACGATCTGCGACTTTAAGGTTTTTTATCTAAACATGTAAATATTTGATCATTAATGGAAATTGTTTACTATTTTGCATTATTTCATGAATCTGATCCTGGAGTATATGATTAACGATATGCGACTTTAAGGTCTTTTAGACACTCAAAAGTGTGGGTCGTTACACAATGGTATCAGAGCCATAACCCCTCAAGTAGGTGGGGCCCACATGGGAATGGCATGTCAGTCTTGTGTCGTGCGGTCCAGGCATGTAGGAAAGGTTGTCCATGGTTGACGTTGCCACCCTTGCGCTGGTATTCCGTGATCGGGAACTGGGTGTCCATGGGCCATTGTGGGTCTGCACTGAAATGGGGAAGAGATTATGAGGCCTTATAGTTGAGCCTTGACGAGGACGTCAAAAGTCTATGTGGGGGAGATTGTAACATCCTAGGATTTGAGGCCTCAGATAACATGATCTTAAAAGGAATGATTAGACTACCCATATAACCAAGGTGCACCTCCTTTTCCGGGAGCCCATCACTAAAGAACTCCATAGTTAAGCGTGCTCGGCTTGGAGTAGTACTAGGATGGGTGACCAGTCGGGAAGTTAACCCCGACTTGCGCATGAGTGTGGATAAAGCGCTCAGTTAAGGCTAGTGGTGGTCTGTGGGGCCAGTCGTCATTCCTGAAACTCTACTAGAGCCTAGGGCAGTGGGCCCGGTTGTTACAATAGTGGTCATGTGGAGTAGGTATCCTGGTAATATGCCTAATAGTTTCATCGGAGAACCACTCCTTCAGAAAATCAACATCCCATTCCACATTCTCCTTAACCAAACTGGCTACATTCATATCTTCAATGTCCTAAGGTACTATCTCCCCCCCACCAAGAGGTTAAGCTTCTTGCCATCATTGAGCCACCTATCATTCCATACATTCATCTCCCTTCCATTGTAGATTTCCCTACCATAGCTTTCCTTAAATGATTATAGTTGATTCACAATATGCCTCCACATTTCTGACCCTTGAGTAGACATCCTTCCTCTTGAGTTCTACTTTGCTCTCATTACATGTACCCATAGTATATATCTACCCCTCATGTATCCCACATTGATCTCATGAGGAGTGCTTCATTTTGTTCTATGGCTACCTTAATCCCTTGACCTTTCCTATCTTTAGGTGTGATCATTCTATTCCAGGATATTAGATGAACACATGTACCATCCTCCATCCTGGACCATATAAACTTCCTTATCAATTGGTCAACCCGATCACATATAGAGATTAGAAGGACTGCTCTTTGCATATTGTAAGTGGCTGAAGGTCTTAAGGTCACCTTAGACAAGGTAATCCTCCCTGTAAGGGATAGTGTTCTATTGTCCCATCCTCCTCCTTTGTATCTTATTGACCATATCTGTATAAAGCTCCTTTGAATTCTTTATGTGACCAATAGGAACTCCCAGATCTATACCTAAACTTCCAACCTCTTGGATATCTGTAGTGTGACACACTTGCCATCTGATACATCGAGGTAGATTAGAGGAGAAGAAGATGTTGGATTTCTCCTTTGAAAGTTGTTGGGTAGAGTCCCCTTCAAACTTCTTGAAGCTCTTCATCATCACCAAGGCTTGTGACCATGAAGCTTCCCCAAATAGAATTATATCATCTGCTAATGTGATATGTGATACTCCCATCTTCCCTCCAGATTCCTGAGTTGCTT
Organism: Alisma plantago-aquatica; assembly: GCA_963693085.1. NCBI lineage: Eukaryota > Viridiplantae > Streptophyta > Magnoliopsida > Alismatales > Alismataceae > Alisma > Alisma plantago-aquatica. The sequence continues at coordinate 640,815,204 of OY856412.1, forward strand.
GCCATCTTCCCTCCATAACCTCCTTCTCAATTTCTTGACTCAGTGTTTCTAGACACAACACAAAGAGATAAGGTGAAAAGAGGTCCCTTTTTTTTAATTTTTAATTATTCTAGTAATTGACATTTATTAAATTTGTTTTGGTGTCCTTACATAATGTCGAATAATTATACGTCTACACCAATGGTAAGTTCTATCACTATTTAAAATACATTATAGTATCACTGCTATGAATAAAATAAATTGGATACAGCCAATTTTTATGAATTTAAAATGAATTATAGTATCACATGCAATATAGTATCGCTATCAGTTTCATCGTATAGTGGCGCCAACTCCCTCCCCCAACCAAAAAAGACCAATAATACATCTCGCTAAATAATTAGATAGTTGTAAAAAGAGATTGGCTTAAAGTGCATGACCATTTGTTCGGTTTGGTAATTGTAGGTTGCTGGTTTAATTTTTCAACTAGATCATCAAGATAAAAGATAGCAGGTATATAGAAACATCCAAAGGTTTGCTTTCACATGTTATGATAAAAATTCACTCCTCCCTTATGACCTTGATAATACTTATTATCAAAAAGAAAAATGTGTGACTATGAGTTCACATAGATGCCCACTAAACTTTATACATACCATAAAAACCGATATTTTACATAATCACCATTTGTATAATTACAACTACATAATTATTTGTGTACATATAACATAATAATAAGAATTACTATTGGGTTTTGTTTGGAAAATCAAAATCAAATAAGAAATTGCGGTCTTTAGTTTTCCTTCTATGCAAAAGAAATGGAATAAAGAAGAAAAATCACACAAGCAACAAGCCTGATTCTGGCCTGGCTAGGCATGGTGTGTGCATGTGTGTGGGGTCTCAATACCCACCTCAATGTTTTATAAACAAACATTCATATATTCACAATAGATGAAATTTTAGTTCTCTCATATTCACATGTACTAGTGGTACCTACTTTTGGCTTAACCCATGTAGCTCAACTAGCTAGGTAGCCCTCAAAATACTAAAGTATATAGCTCGATTATTAAACTTATTATTACTCTTTCATCAATTATGCCTTTTGCCTTCAGCCATGTCTATGTTAACCTACATTAATTCTACATTAACTACATGAACATATGTCCTAAACTTGAACCTTGGGTGTAGTTGTGTATTTTGAGAAATATATACTATAAAGTCAATGGGAAAAAGGTTTTGATGCATTAACAACCAATAATTAGTGTTAATATCATGATTAACTTCAGGGCACCTCTGAAGTTCCTTGTTGCAATCACATGACATCATTGACTGGGTTCATAGTCCCTTAAGAATGTATTATTAACATGTTGCAATATGACTCGAACTTCTTAGAGAAGATTCTTATACTAATGTGTAGTCATTACACTAATATGTTTCCTAGAGATAGAGAAAGAAATGCAAAGAGAATCAAGAATGATACAAAGTTTTGTACAATTTATCCAAAAGCTTGTTTTCATGTTGAACCTAATTTTTGGGATGTCCATCTGTTTAGATTGGGTTGCTAATGCTAGTGAATAGTTTTGTAGTTTCAATGACATCCTCAACATGGGTTTTAAACCAAGGCCTTAGCAAGACCTTTCATTATCAATTTGATGAATTATGTTTGGTACTTATGTAGTTTTTAGATTTGATTCCACTAGATACTAGATCCCATGTAGGTATAGGTATAATATCGATGCAAGTTTGATGCTTTTGTTAATTTTTACTCCTTATATTATCAATAGGTTTCGGGGTGTCACATTGGATGTATATTGTGAAAAGTATTTTGTTTACAATAGATAAATCGGACATGACTCCATGCATCAACGCAAATTTCAAACCTCTTTTGTCTAAGCTCAAATTTCTGCCTCACAGGTAGACATAGATAACATGGTATGTTTCTTTGACCTCTATGTAGAAAAATATGTTCCAAACATGTAAATATATTTTGAAAATCTAATGCACCCATAGTTAAAATATATCTAGTTTTCCCACTATTTCCCTTGTCTTATATAGTGAAACTCAATAAATGAATTTTCCTTTATGTTCCTTAACATTTTATCAAGAGCTTTCAAAAAGGACATGTTTAGAAAATTATATAAATACATAAATTGCACACACAAATCAAAATGTCCTTTCATGCGCATTTCATGAAATATATCAACTTCCAATAATCTAAGAGTATCCTAATCAAGACACATGAACACCATTATCATATTAAACAAAGATTTCGCTTAATCATATGAAGTTCAAATATGTTTACATGATGTGTATTCAAATCTCTCAAGTATCTTTTTATCATAGTTCTACTAATATAGAGAATAATGTCATACATGGACCTAGTAATTTCAATCACCAAAATCGCATCAGTGGCATACTAATCATTCATCATAAAGCTTCCATATGATAAAGACTCTCTCATTTTCCATTGACATATTCAATCAAAATGACTATTTTGTCTACTTAAATGCATAATATGATGTACCTATCATTGTGGTTTGGTACTAAATACACTCGTAATGATAATAAAAAATGAGGCCAAAAATTGAAACCACAATATCCAACTTTCAAGATATTTTCTATGGCCTTGATTCATAACATACATAAATTTTACTATATTACAAATATGGACTCTTTCCAAAATACCAATTTCTAGTTCCATATATATCTCCTCTTTATGATCACGATGTAAGGGAGTCAGATGTACATCTATTTTATGGAAAATAATTTATAATTAGAAGTCAATGATATAGTGGTGCAAGAAAATGAAAATGTGTATCAAAATAGTAAATTTTCAATCTACATATATAGTAAACATTGAAGTCATATACCACTTTCATTAACCAACTATAGGATTATACATATATAGAATCACTTAATATGGGTAATTTGGAGCGCTTTTTCAATACACTTTTTATTAATTAGAGGATGCGAGATACTACTAAAAGGAAGGGGTTTGATAGAGGAGTAGCTAGACTTACTTGAGTTGTGTGAGGTTATGAATTTGAATACTTCAACTCATTCAATAAAATAGAAATTATTACTATTCTTACATATATTTGGTGAATTCATAACTCTAATAATTGTTTTTATCGCTAAAGTATGTTTGCAATAGTGTAGTGATTCATTCATGTTGGTATCCGATATAGAAATAACTTCGTTTATGAGAAGGAATGAAAATAATTGGATAAGGTAATATATTACTAACTAAATAAAGGCGTATAGGGGAAGCAACAAAAACTCATATATTGTACAGTGGCATGAGCCAGACTCCACAACTCCAGTATAAAGGGTTCCATTCCCCTAAGTACCCCAACATTAGATTTGGAGGACTGAACTAAGTTATTGTAATTTACACCAAAAAGAGTAAGGATGGCACACACCATTTTCCCATGAAGTCTATTGTTCCTCTTTCCCAGTAAGCGGTAGACAAGAGGGAGGAAAATCAAGCCGACATAGATCTTAGTCTATAGTTACATCTAGATTTATCAAAAATCTACTTCACTACATTAGCAAGAACCAAAAGTGGGAGGCCTCTACAGTCACACTTCAATGTTGTGCTTTTACAAATTTGTAGGGAAAAGTTGAATTCAAAGAACAAGTGTGAGTGTGTTTCATTATTATTATAGAGTAACTTACTAGTATATCTAAAAATAAACCTTTATTTCAAGAATTTTAAACGTGTATGCAAATGAGCATTCTTATTGATCAAAAACATTTTTTTGAAAGACCTCATTCCTCACTAATCAATCATTACTTAGTCTCCTTCTCTTCTCATAGTCAATCTATTATTCTCTCCCTCTTTCCATACCACTTCAGCTAGGAATGGTGAATATTGCCCAAGGCATATGTTGGGATCTAGTTGTTTTAGATACCATTTTGCTATGTCATTTACAACTCCATTCACCTCTCTCCCAATGAATTCCACCAAGCATTCTTGCAACCCTTTTATCTTCCTTGAAATGTTACCCACCACAACTTTGAATCTTGTAGGTATTGTTCTTCCTCCATCAATTAACTGAACTACTATCAGGGAGTCCAATTGGATCACCACCTTGTCAAGATTTCAAATTCATGCCTAGATGATGGCTTTCTCATTGCATATGGTTCTCTTTATGTAGGATACATACCCTCAAGCCTCAATACCCCACGTTGAACCCATTCTCCCTTGTCATTTCTCACCAACCAGTTGTTAAATGATCTTTTCATGGGTTGGTTCATTGCAAGTCTACACTAATGATATAAACTCTTCCTTCTATTCTCGTCCTCTTTTTAGCTTCCAACTTTTCCTGATTAGGTTACTTGGCTTGAATCATTGCTTGCTTGTTGTGTTCATCGATTCTTATTCATTGGGTATGGTTAAATCAGAGATCTTCTTTCTACAATCTTGGAAAATATGATAATTCCTCACCTTCCATAACATCCAACAACCTATCATAAATTTGGCTACTACTCCTTCTTCTTGGACTTTACTTGCCGACCCTATCTTCAACCACTCCTCTACCATGGTTACTCGTAAGAACTTTGTTGTATATTGATTTATGATTTTTTTCCATACTTACTGGATGGTTGGACAATCCCTTAAAACATATAGGATTTTCTATTCCACATGTCCACACCTTGAACACCCTTCCTCCACAGTCATTGGCATCGTCTTCCTTAGAACATTAGTTAGAATTCTATTATGTGACACCAGCCAAATGGAGGTCCCTGTTATGTGGGATAATACACTCCCCCATATGTGCTTCCAATTCCCCTCTATGGTTTGCAATTTCTGCATGATGAGTAACTGATAAGAGCTTCTAGTATAAAACTTCCCATGCTTCTCGGGTATCCATACCCACTCGTCTTCTCCATAATGGTCGTGTGGAGTGGGCATCCTAATAATATGCCTAATAGTCTCATCGAAGAACCACTACCTCAAAAAACAAACATCCCATCCTCATTCTCCTTAACCAAGCTGGCTACTTTCATATCTTCAATGTCTTGAGGTATTGACTCCCCCCCAATAGGATAGGGTTCTTGCCTTATTGAGCCACCTATCATTCCATACATTCATCTCCCTTCCATTATAGACTGCCTTGCTTGAATCTTCCTTCACTGATTGTAGTTGATTCATGATATTCCTCTACATTATCGACTCTTGAGTAGACATCCTTCCACTTGAGTTCTACTTTTCTCTCATTACATGTACCCATTGAATATATCCAACCCTCATGTCTCCCACGTCGATTTCATGAGGAGTGCTTCATTTTGTTCTTTGGCTGCCTTAATCCCTTAATTTCTCCTATCTTTAGGTGCGATCATTCTATTCCAGGATATTAGATGAACACATGTCCCATCCTCCTTCCCTAACCATATAAACTTCCATATCAATTACTCAACTCAATTGCATATAGAGACTAGAAGGACTGCACTTTGCATAATGTAAGTGGTTGAAGAGATTAAGGTTACCTTAGCCAAGGTAATCCTCCCTGCAAGGGATAGCATTCTATTCGCCCATCCTCCCATCCTCCTTTGTATCTTATTGACAATATATGTATACATCTCCTTTGAATTCCTTCTGTGACCAATAAGAACTCCTAGATGTCTTCCTGAACTTCCAACCTCATGGATACCTGTAGTGCAACACACCTGGAATCTGAGGCGTATTAGAGGAGAAGAAGATGTCAGATTTCTCCTTCAAAAGTTGTTGGCCTAAGGCTCCTTTTATCTTTTTAGGCACTTCATCATCACCCAGGCTTGAGACCTTGAAGCTTCCCCAAATAAAATTATATCATCTGCTAACGTGATATGTGATACTCCCATCTTCCCTCTAGCTACCTGAGTTGCTTGCCATCTTCCCTACATAACCTCCTTTTAAATTTCTTGACTCAATGTTTCCAAATACAACACAAAGATAAAAGAAGAAAGGGGGTCTCATTTTTCAATTAGTAGTTATTCTAGTAATTGACATTTATTAAATCTATTTCTTTGTCTTTATATAATGTCAAGTAAATATATGTCTATACCCATCATAAATTCTATCACCATTTAAAATGCATTATAGTATCACTCCTATGAATAAAATACATTAGATACAACTAATTGTGATAAATTACCCTCCTCTAAACAACCTTAGATATTTCTTAATTCAAGACCACATTCAATTTGATGTCACTCATTACACACATTTTTTCAATGAAACTACACTATGTTTCACTTTGTTTTCTTGAGATCTTGTATCTATAATAAAAAAGTATGATGCAAATAACCAAATACTTGAAAAGGTGGTGATCAATATTATTATTTTTATTAATTATTTGCAAAAATATCCTACATGGGATTTCCTTTGTAACATTGTGATTTATAAAATGGTAGCTCTGACACTTTACTAAGTTACCCATTAATAAAAAAATCTCATGTATTTATTATCTAAATATTTAATGCACTCATAAGTGATGCAACCCTATTTTACGGCTTCATCTTGTATCATATTGCATTTCAATCACATCTATACCTATTAGATTGCATGTTATTTCCCCTAATATGCATATTTGCATGAAATGCACTTATGGATATTATTTGCATGTTTTTTAGGCATTTGGACCGCGCTTGATGGAAGAGAGAGAGAGAGACAGAGGAGTGATCCTAGAGTTTCTCTACCCATGGAGAAGCCTAAAGTGAAGTTTGAGGCTCCCTCAACCTACCCCTAGTAGATAAAGATCCATTGAAATAATGATATGTCCAAGAATGAACAAAGAATCAAGTCAAAGTGTTGCAATAGAGACCACCACGGCCGTGGTACCTCAAAATGGCTGTGATGGCTAATCCAAAGTCAACAGAGTCAATTTTGTTAGGTACAAGTAATTTTTTAATAAATTATCATGTTTTTATCCAAATCCAAATCCTCGTGCCACTCAGAATGACCATGCCACCTTGCACAGCCGTGTGATAGCTGAAGCAAAATAGTTGTGGAGCCAAAAATAGGCAGAGTGATCCAAGCTATCCAAACCACTATGGTCGTGCTACCCTAGTCCCACCATGGCCGTAGTGACCACCACGGTCGTGCTACTTCATGTACAATTTTGACCAAGTTACTATGATTTTCCCCATTTCTCACCACAGTCGTTCCACACCACCATGACCATTCTCACCCCTTCCCACCATGGCCGTGGTGACCACCACGGCCGTGCCACTCACAAAAACATAGCTACTTTTTCTCTACATTTCCCACATTACCCTACTTGACCTATTGCTTCCCCCACACTTATATATACCTAGGTGGTGGCAGGAGGTTAAGGTTAGCCACCTTCCACCACCTCGTAGCTCCCCATTTTCACATTCCATTCTATTTCCACCTCCATTCCACTCCATTTGACCATTTCCACCACCAAAACCCTAGTTTCTAGGAGTTTTAGCCACTTCCCAGCATCTTTCCATGTCCTTCCACCTTGGAGGAAGGGGGAGGAAAACTTGTAGTAGTTGAAGAGGGGGATTCCTTCTACATAGAGCTCCATTGCTTCTTCTACCTCCTTATGCTTTCTTTTTGTATTTTGCATTGCTATGAGTAGCTAGACCCCTTGGGTGGGCTGTTTGAGGTCAAAAATGTTACTTCGATACCATGTTGGGGGAAAATGATATGTAAAGATTGTAATTTAGTTTTATAATGATTATGTTCTGTTTCTATCGCACTCTCCATGAATTTCTTGTTGGTTTGTGTTTGAAATCGCATGGGAATTTAGGAAAATTGCTTATATGTGTGAATTTTGGGATTTGCTCCTAGGTCCAATTTATGGATCCCTACCTAGCTACCCATCCTCCTACATGCTAATCAATTCTCCTAACCCAAGTTGAGAGATCTAAATAGCTAGTTTAAATGCATTTAGTATTCTTAGCATGGAACTTTCTCAAGGCTAGAATGTGGGTGATGGCAGGTCAAGGACCTCACTTCCACTCCCATTACTTGTCTTAGCCCCTAATCATCCTATGATCATATAACCTAGAAACCAAGGCTTGTATAGACTCTAATTGAATTACACCTAAACCCTAACCCAATTGTTAGGGACTAGTTCCCCTATACACAACCTAGCATATCCATGTCCAGTTAGTAGTTTAGGATAATTCATTAGACTCTAGCTTGTTGTTTGATTTGATAATCTAAATGAACTCATTATGTTCACATGGCACCCCCAATCTAATTGATAAGTGCATCCCCCAAACAGCTCACACATCCCTTAATTGATTTAAAACCATAATTGCCTTCTTGCTTAGGTAGTGTTAGCTTAGTTATCTCTTTACTTAGTTAGATTCTTGTTCTGTTTTAGCTTTATTCTTGCTAGTTTAGGTCTTTTCTTGCTATTTTGCCCTATTTGCTAGCTTAGTGTCGTGTAGACATTCTTCTTGCCTTCCTTAGTGTAGATTGCTCTTTTCTTGCCTTTCCTACTTGCCTTGTCTTTTCTTGTTCATCAGAACTAACTGTCTTGGGTAATTTAGGTTTTGTTCTTGGTTGCCTTCCTTTACTTGCTTGTTTTCTTAAACCTTAGTTTAATCAACATATAAACCTTTAAACCCTTCAACCCTAGACTTTGCAGTAGGAACCTAGCCCAAAAACTAACCTAGCTCTAGTGACCCCTTTTCTCCCAGTGGATTGACCCTATACTTTCCACCCTCCTATACTATGACATGACCCCGTGTGCTTGTCGGTGTAGTGTTTTTAGTAGAAGTGGGTGTGTAGGTTTAGGTCTTTATAAATTTTGAAAGTGAATCCACCATGTGTGTCTGTTCGTGGGGTTGTATCTATTCAAATTACAATTGAGTAGTGTGCAACACCATTGGCAGGGACGCACCAAGCTTTCTGGTGCCGTTGCTAGGGAGTAAAGGTGATTGGCCTAGCTAGTTAGTTTTACTTTGATATTTTCCTACCACCCTCATCATTGCTATCATTTATTCTTTATTCTTTGCAAGCTTTTGTGCATATTGGTTTGGTAACTTGTTCTATTTTTTTGGTTGTGCCTTGACCCACTTGGGGAAGACAAGATGGAAGGCTAAAATGCACCTCACAAGCCACTTCAAGATTACTTCATGCCTTGCAACTATAAATCACCAATTGCTAGCAGAGTTGAGAAAATGATAGGGTAGCAATTCTGCATCCCCCCATGTCTTCTTGAGCTATGGTTCACGTTATACGACTCAGAAGATGAGAACTCCTACAAGAACTTAGACTCATTTCTTGAAGTATGCTCCACCTTTAGGACCCCGACGGCCAGTGATGACATAATCTGGTTGACCTTGTTCTCATTCTCCCTCAAAGGCAAAGCCAAAGACTGGTATGATTCATGGAGGGACATCATGAGTTGGGAAGAATACTTTCTTGAGGCAATTCTACTCTACAACAAGGTTGACAAAAATGTTACGTGCCATAGTGAGTTTTAGTCAAATGGGCAGTGAGCAGTTTCACAATGTGTGGGAGATATTTAAGAGGATGTTGAGAGAATGCCCACATAATGAGATCCCTTTGTGGAAGCTAGCTCAATCCTTTTAGTCCGGTCTATCTCCAAAGAGCCAAATCTCAGTAGATTCCGCTTATGGAGGACTTTTCATGGCTAGACGACCTTAGGAGATATGGCCCATGTATGAGCAGCTGGCAAAAGGTTCAAGAATCCAAGATTCTAGCATGATGAATGACGGTGGCCATGCCTTTGATATGACATCTCTGACTCATAATGACTCAAGCCCGTAAGTGATGAAGATTCTTGGTGACATGGTGAGCATCATGAAGAACCAAGTGACATGTGTTCCTTGCCACTCAGTCAAATCTATTGAGTTATATGGTGAAGAAAAGAAGACACCACACTCCTATAGCTACCAGGAACCACAAAGACCAAGATATAGCTCAAGGTTTGAGGAAGACGTTCTCTCTAGGTTGAAGAGCATTGATGACATACAAATGAAATCGACAAGGCTTGAGGAGAGGATAGAGCAGCTATCTTCCATAATTTCTATCTAAGAAGAAAAATTGTCTTCAAAACCCATCTTGAGTTTCAATGAAGCAAGTGGACCAATGCCTTCTTCACAAGTTTTCTATAGTCCACCTCCCATTCAAGTGCAGCCCATATGCCACTTCCAAGGCAATCCCAAGCCTTATACTCCTCCTACCCTCCATCACCACAAATTTCTCAAAAATTCACCTTCCAACCTCACTTCTCCCCTCCACCTCAATTTGAACACCAAGTGTCACCTACACCTCCTCCATAGCCACAACTAGCTCCCCCCCTCTCCACCATGAGCAAGGAAGTGTTGTGACAGTTCTAAGGAGTGGGAAATCTCTTCAGAAGCCCATGAGTCAAAGAAAGGTTGATAACGCAAACCAAAGGTAGACAAGTGGTGATATTGTGATTGGGATTGCCAAAGATGATTTTATGGCACCACACATTGATTTTGGGATACCATGTGCCCCACCTCACACTCCATTTGTAGATCCCACCAACTAGAGTGTTCCATCTCATGTTGATTCATGCAAAGAAAAAGCAAGTGAGCCACCATTCATTGAAGAATTATATGAGACACCAGAAGTAAGGACGAGACAAAAGCACAACATTGACATTCTTGAGGTGTTTTGCCAAGTCAAGGTCAATATTCCATCGTTGGATTCTATCAAGAAAATCCCATCATATGCCAAGTTTCTTAAGAACTTATGCACCGTGAAGAGAAGGTCTACTGGGAGAATACCAAAGAGAGTGAAGTTGACTAAATAAGTGAGCTCTATCAACCAAAACTCACTTCATGTGAAGAGGAAAGACTCAGGATCCCCACTCATACCTAGTTACATAGGAGGACATTACATAGATAAATCCTTTCTTGATTTGGATTCTAGTGTGAATTTTATGCCATACAATGTGTATGTGGAGCTCAGATTGGGCAAGTTGAATCTGACACATTGCACTCTCCAATTGGAAGATTGTACCATAAAAGTGCCTAGAGGAAGAATGGATGATGTTTTAGTGATGATAGACAAAGAAAAAGGCGTCGTGTTACCGAAAAACTTCATTGTTCTTGATATGGAGCCGAAGGATAGGAAGAATCTCATTATCTTGGGAAGATTGTTCTTCTCTACAGTTGATGTAAAGATACATGTGCGCAGTGGCACAATGACAGTGACATGAAGATCAAGATCAACATGTACAAGACCCCAACCCGGTGAGCTTGAGATGAGGATATTGGACATGGATACTTTAAGAGTCTGACTAGTCATTTGAGAGAAAGGTCAGGATGGAAGAATTGATGACAATTTTTGCGATCAAAGGGATGAGGAACATAGGTTGAGTGCAAATGAGAGATGCATTTAGTGCAAGAATGGGCACATGAGGATGCCAAATGGATGAATGAGTGAAGAATCTCTAAGAAGCCCAGCTGAAGGCATGAAACTCAGCGCTTGTGGGAGGTAACCCACCTAGGTTTGGGAATTTTTCACCCCACCTCTCATTTTTTATACTTTAGCATATTTTTATACATTTCTAAGAAAACACACACACACATTTTTAATAGTTTTTGTTTAGTTTTAAGATGTGCAGATGGAAATAGGTTGAAATGAGAAAAATTAGATGAAATTTTGATAAGTAATTCATGAATAATCATTTTGGATCAAGGATTTGAAGTTTTGATGATATTCAAGTTGAATGAACTGCCGAAGTCCTCACCATTGCCATAGTGACATGAAACGGCCATGGTGGTACACTCAAAATCAATAGAGAAATCAAAGAACTCGAGAACTAAAGAATAGTCCCTGAACGACTCGCACAACCTTGTAACCACCAAGGTAGCATGACTGTGTTGCCACCTAGTCAGATTGGTCGTGTGGGGTGCCATGGTCATACAGCAAGTGAGCCAGTTGGTCGTACCACACAGCAAAATTGTGCGGCAGCCCATCTCCAGCACTTAAGTCAGCAATTTGCAACATCTCCAAATAAGTTATATTCACTTCTCCGCAAATAGCATGACCATTCTCCATGAACCGACAACTGTGCAACACCTCCAAACCATCCTTCCATCCTTGAATCACCAACAAATCACTGCCAATCTATCTCCAATCAATCCCCCATCATATCTACTATCTTAATCTCCAGATTCCATCCATTTTTTCCACAAATTCCCCCATTTCTCTCCAATCCGCCCCAACAACCCAGTTCTTCAAATAAAACCTAAAATCCCACATTTCTCCACCAATTTTCGTCAAAGATGAAACAAATGGCTAAGAAAGCCATGGCTAAGACAAAGGATGTGATCTCCTATGGAATTTGGCCCAAGAATGTGTCCGTTTTAGCTCCATCGGCACCTCTAGCCCTTCCACCACCATCGACATCATCTGGTTTACAAGGAAAATCACCCCACATGGTTGCGTTGGTGGATTCCATGATGGAGGATTCATCGAGATTACCTAGTAAAGGTGGGACAGTAGCTTGGCCATTAGTTTTGATAGCTCGACAATCAATTTTGGTAGCTCAGCCATCGGTTTCAGTGACACGTCCTTTGACGTCCACGACACTGCAGCCACAGTCGAGAGCATGATGGAAACTACTTATAGATGATGAAGATGAAACAATGTCTGATGCACAACAAGAGCATGCACCTGAAGCACATCATGAGGAAACAGCTGAGGGTAAGAGAAAGAAGGTGAAGAAGCCAAAGCACCCAGAGTGCCTAACACGCCGAGTGATTACCACTCGCTACACTTGCCAGGAGACAATGGAGACTGTGGGTATCTTCAATTTTTTAGGATATCTTAGAGCCCGTTGGGCTATTTGAGGTGTTGACAACAGTTCAGGAGACCTATGTGGAGCTTACGCAATAGTTCTTTACAACCCTATGAAAGGTCCCATAGGATTCCATTAGTGTCACTTTGGGGAATGGCACTTACCTTATAATTGCATCTTTTCTTAATGGCATTTTCACTCCTACCCCTGAGGTAGCAGAATTACTTGATCAAGGGAGAACAAATAGAGAAACCAATGTGATCTATACAACAATGTGGAAGAGGCTTACTAGGCAAAGTAGCTTTGTGGAGGGAAAATCAAAGACAAGTCTAATTCACAATCCTGACTTAAGATACATTTAGAAGGTCTTGGTGAACACCATCTTCGCCTGGTATGATAATCAAGGTAGGTGTACCAAGAATGACCTCTTTGAGTTGAGATGGATGGTACAGGGAAAGCATGTAAACATGGGGTCGGTCATCATTGATCACATGAAGACAATCCCATCCAAGAGCAAGAATCCTTTTATTATGGGAGGGATTGTGACTTCCATTGCTTTGGCCCTAGAGCGTGATGTATTTGGTTACACCAAGGAAGAAGGAGGAATCTTGTTGACTTACACTACTTGACTTGCTCATCTATGATTTTAGTGATTGATCACAAGATTTTCTACTAGGTAAACCCTCATTATGCAAGGGTTTCACTAGAGATCCTCTGCCATGCCACACCTCTCCTAGAGGGATGTGGTCCATCTTCAGACTTTTAGACATCTTACGGAGGTGGGAAGAGGAGCACGATAGAGACACATGGTAGCAACAACCTAGAGATTTACCTGAAGGACTTGAAGAGTCACAGGAAGTTGCCAAGAGGAAGAGGATAGTAGATGACTGAGAGACGTGCATGATGAGGTGACGTGAGGAAGAGACATCACAGCAGCAACTACAACCCACAACAAATGCATATGACATGTTACTAGTACAGAACCGACCTTTGGTGTTGGTTATTTAAGGCCTTTGGCATTGGTTTCAAAGCGACACCCAAGTGGGCACCACTAAAAGTCAACACCTTCAGCGTCAGTTTTAACACCGACCCCATAACCCTTCCCGCCACCAAAAATGTGATAGCAAGGGCACTATAGGCGTCCGTTATTTAATAAAACCGACACTATATCCAGGTCAAAGACGTCAGCATTTCACAAAAACTGACGTCATAACCCTTCCCACCACCAATAAAACGCGCCAGCAAGGGCACCATCGACATCGATTTTTATATAGAACTGACAATATATTCAGCTAAAGATGTCAGTTTTATACTAATAACCAACACCATATCCCTGGTGCCATGAAGACCCCACCACAGCCATGCTTTCTAGTACGGTCATGGTACCTAGCCACATAGACGTCGATTTTTTGCTAATAACCGACGATGTATGTCTTTGTTGTCAGTTTTATACTAATAACTGACCCCTATGTTCTGATTTTTTTTTCTTATCAGTTTGCAGGCCTGTTGTATGGCTGGTCAACAGGATGCAGAACCTGCAGTTTAGTTCTGAACTATAGGTTTATAGCATCCATTGATATCAGCCAACAACATGCCACAAACCTACAAAATTAACAAGATGGACAACAATTTATGATCACACACATGTATAAGCACATTTAATTCATATTATTTTTCATCACACACATGTAGAAACCAGTAGTTCCATTTAAAATTTCCTCCATTTTCACACACATTTAGCAACCTACAGTTCCATTCATTTCATCACTTTTCACATTCAGACACATGTAGAAACATTCATGTATTGATCATCTTCACATTCACACATATGAAAATTCAGAAAAATTCATTCACATTCACACAAAAATAATTCTGAGAACAAGATTTAGAAATATCATTCTTTATCCATCATCGTCATTATCGCCATCAGTATCCCAATCATATTTAAAAATTCCCACTACTTGTAGGGCTTTTTCCCATTGTTCTCTTACATCATTTTAATCTTCCATCGTATAGGGAGTATGTACATCTAATAACTTTTGACCTGTAGTGAAGTTAGTTTTAAACACCTGCAAAGAGAATGGCGTATACATATAACTAATAATAATTAATAATATTGATATATTTCATATTATCTAATGATACTATATATAATACCTGATGTATGGTATCGATTTCCATTGCGGCATGTTTGATAATTAGGTCCATAAATCACATCACATAGTATGCATATGCTCAGTCGTTGTCTTTTATAGCACACTATAAATTGAAACATACAAAATATTCAAAAATACAAATAAGCACAATTCACATAAATAATATATACATTGGATTCGAGAAATTACTTTCACATTCTCCCAAATTAGTGGATGTTTCTTTTTCTCGGGGACCTTTCCTTCAGCTTTTTTGAACTCGTGTAAAGGCCTACATGTTAATGTAACACATTAAATTGCATAATTAAATAGTAATGTAATAACATATGTTAACAGATATAAAAATATGAAATATTTCTCACGGGAATAATGGCCTTTTCATTGTGTGTCCATATAATGTATTCAATTCCTTCCCCGCATGATCTTGATAAGAGACAGTGAACATCTTGGGGACAATAACTAGTAACTCCCAGTGCCTATCACTAAAGGGAAGAAAGTTAAAAAGTAATAACTCAAAATCCACTATAAAAATGTAATTTTCTTAAGTCCAAATTATAAGCAAAGTAAACTTACTCAACATTGAATGGAGCTATTATCACCGTCTTCTTTTTTTACAAAAATATTTAAAAGAAGCAGAGAAGTATGAAGTAACTGATGAAGGGTCTTTATCTACAAGACTAATAAAAGATGGAACCAAAAATCCCACATGGGAAAATGAAAAATTTGTACATATCGTGTGTAAGTGGTTGCAAAACATGTATTACATATGCATTAATATATAAGAAACTAGATCATTGTATATAAAACAAGGTATATGGATGTATAAACATGATCTCACCATATCCATAGCTCTATCATATATGTATTTAGCCAATCATAACGAAGCAACTCCAAAATATCTTGTATAAATAGATTGTTATCGTATGATTGACCTACAACATCCTCTAGAATAGAAACATTTATAGGGAAATTTGGATCATGTTCGCCTATCCATACTTCCATACCCCTACAATTAGGACCTAACAAGGCGTGTAGGTCCCTTAGAAGCCAACTTGGTACTTCAAGAGGTGGAGGTGGAGGCTGAGATGTAGCGGGTGTCTTCCTTTTGACCTGTATATATAATTTTAGATCAACTGACTCATATATACACACTAACAAATTAATGTAATGTAAATTTACCATATAATATTAGTATAGACGACATCTGCTTTGGACCACAATATCACTCCGCCTTCTGTCTCACCAAGTGTTTCAGAATCTGGGTGGGCATATGGCAATGGAAGATCCCTCCAATTGTAGAGTACATGTATCGGGCTCACATGAATCGCACCATCTGGTACTGGAGTCCCATGAAACATGTCCCCTGGAAGGGGTGGGTAAGCCTCGACCTTTGCAATGATATATTCTTGACTTTTTAGACGACATGGTTTCAACCCCTACAAATTTACAAAAAGAATGTTATATACATATATACATAAACATATCATCTTGAAAAGACTAGCTACTATGTCATAAAAATACTTATAATGGACGTGCTAGGTGGGTCTATAGGATTACTCCCAACCTCTACAATAGGAGAAGAGCGGCATGCCATAGGTACTGTCTGAGTGGCAGTCTGAGACGCTTGCCACTTCACCATTTCTTCTTGGATTCTCTTATTAATTAACTCATCTACCTATACATTGACAAAAGAAACACTAGCTTTTGATTATTGAATTCCCTTTCACAATAACATTCTAAAAAAAGAATAGGTTACCTCAACATTTGATAATCCCTCTTTTGGGACAGGTTTGCATTGTGATGGCCCAAAGATTAGGTCTCAAATATTTCAACATGCACATTAGGTAACATTTCATTTGGATTAGTTAATCAAGAGAGAAAGCAAACATTATCATCATCAATCTATATCATACAATATGGATTCACTACACAAAATCAGCCACCACGGCCGTGCTACCCAGCACGGCCGTGCTACCACCATGGTCGTGTTGCCCAGCATGGCCGTGCCAATGAATGAAGCATCGCAAGTGTCAGTTTCACTCCTAAGGTCTTAGATAAGTAAATGATACGTGATGTGGAGGCCATGGTTGTTCGATAACATTGCTCATTAAGAGGGATCTTGTTACATACCTTATCGTGTGACAAGATGTGGTTACTCTGACCACTGAAACCAATCTTCACGACGCCTCAAGCTGCGGTAGACACCGGATGGTTTCATGGTTGTACAAGGATTGTATCCTCGTTTATCAGGAGGAGAAGCATAGTTAGGGTAGGTGACACCGGAAAGGAGACGGTCAGGGAAGGAAGGGAGGATGAAAGAGGTTGTTATCTACCTCTTTACGCACATCGGAAGCACTGGGAATGGGTGAGACAAGAGAAGAGAAATGTAAGGAGTAGACGAGCGGCAGGTACATGCTCCTTGCGGCGGCGGCAGGCAGCAGTAGATGGTGGCGACAACAGATGGCGACGGGCGGTGAGCAAATCGCCAGAGACCTAGTGACGCTGGTGAAATCATGATGAAACAAATAATGGGGAAGAGTTTGTTTTGCGTGGGCTATTAAGTTAACCATCGTCGTTGATTGTTTCAGAAACTGATGCCTAAGATCCAAAAGCATCAGTCACTAAAAAAACTGACACATATGTTCAATCATAGTCATCAGTTTCAACTAGAAAAATCGACATCTATCTACATATGCCGACAAAAAAATGGTCTTGAATTATGACCATATTCGTCGGTTGCCATAAAAAACCGACGCCAATTGGGCAATTTGGGGGGTAAAAATTTTCGCACGGACAACGCACGAACGCACATCAGTGTCGGTTATTGTAAGAAAACTGACGACAAAAATGGGGTGGATTTCTGTCTCGTGAAAAATCTTTAGTCGTCGATTATTTGGTAAATAACCAATGACGTATGTGAAATTTTGGAGGTAATTTTTTTGCACTGGAAAATTTGGATTTGGCGGGCAATTTTAGGCGTTGGCTTCTTATTGAGAAACCGACACTAAATAAAAAGTGATACCCGTGTCTGGCTAGTCTTCACATATAGATGTCGGTTTGCGTTTTCACCAAGGAAGGAGGAAGCTCGTTGACTTGCATTACTTGACTTGCTCATCTATGATTTCAATGATTGATCAAAAGATTTTCTACAAGGTAAACCCTCATTATACAAGGGTTTCACTAGAGATCCCCTACCATGCCACACCTCTCCTAGAGGGATGTGGTCCATATTCGGATTTTTGGACATCTTGAGGAGGTGGGAAGAGAAGAACCCTAGAGACACATGGCATCAATATCCCAGAGATCTGCCTGAAGGACTTGAAGAGTCACAGGAAGCTGCCAAGAGGAAGAGGATAGTAGAGGACTGAGAGATGTGCAAGATGAGGTGATGTGAGGTGGAGACATCACAACAATCACTATAGCCCTCAATGAATGCTAATGACATGTACGTCCACTATACATGTGCAGCTGGAGAGCATCTAGAGCACACAAGACAACATACTGAAAACCCAGGAGGGCATTTTGAGGGCATAAGAGGTTTCCAGCATACCCAGGATGCTATGTGGTTAGACCATCAGTAGAAGCATTATTAGGTAAACCACTTCTATCAGTTTCAGCATGCTCAGGCCCAGAGAAAGCCCCTGTGGGGGGGAGATTGGTGGAGCGTACTGTTAGCATATCATGATAACTACTCACCTCCATAATCTGACTACTATGGTTCCTACTACCAGCATCCTCCACCATAGGGAGGACCACCACCGGAGCCACCACAGTGGTCATCTACCCTATCACTCCTATACTTTAGTATCATGCTAAGGACAACATGATTCAAATGTTGGGGGTGGTAGGCAATATGCCCTTTTTCCCATTTCACTCTTTTTGCATTTCACCTACTATTTAGTTTTGTTTTGTTGCTCTTTCTATCTAGATTATATTTTACATGATTTGCATGCTTGCATGTCATGTAGTTTACTTTTTGTCAATTTTTGCGTAATTTCCAAAATTCTGCTCTTTTTGTCATGCATTGCATATCATGTAGATTTTTGTAATTTTTTTATGTTTTATCTAGATTTTGCTTGTTTCCTACTTTATGTTCAATAATATAGGATCATATGTGATTGAAGTAAACTAGGTACCGTTTTGGCCAATTTTTCCTATGTTTAGAACTTCTTGCCTAAAAAATGTGTTTTGACCCAATCTCTACTTTTTGGATTGAAAATGATGACCTTTGACAAATTCAAGTGAATTATCATGGTCTATTGCTAAATGGCCTCATTTTTTACTTTTTACATGTACATCACCTCTCTTACGGTTGTGAATTGTTTGGTTGAATTGTGATTGAATTAAGCCGCAAATGGTTAGAGTTTTGTATTATCTCATGACAAAAATGTGGTTGTAATATTGCTCATTCATGTAGTGTGTCATTGCTTGATGAAATTGTTGGAATAATTTTTATGAAGGAGATCTCATGATGATGTCCACACAAGTAACCCCTTTGACCTGACATTTCTTCCACCGTCTACTTACCTCTCCGCCTCATGAAAGGATGTGAAAGTGCATATATCAGGCATGGCCACCTCCAAAAGTTTGGGGTGGTCACATCTATATCCCCCCTTCACTGTCATCATCATGTGCCCTGTCTACACCAAGGACAAATAAAAAGAAAAAAAATGCAAAAATAAAAATAAGAGATGCTCCTATTTAAGAGCATCTAAATAAAAAATAGATGAGTGTGTAAAAGCACTCTAAATTCTTACCACAACCCTTCTTCCCTTTGCATGCCCATGTAGCTAGGAAATGTCAAACCTAGATCGTTTTACCCTTTTTCATAGACACGAGGGTTACTTAGTGTGGATGGACATATGATATTGAATGCATGAATGTAAAATAGAAAAATTAATCATTTTTTACCTTTGCTACCATGAAACGGTTTACATGGTGTGATACGATAGCCATATGGATTGATTGTGTTTTCTATGATCTATATTTCAAGTTTGTAGGATCAGTGCTCTAATCATGATCAGTTTGTGAAATAGGAGATAAGAGAAGTGGAATGCATGTACTTAGTCATCATTGGGCCCATTTAGTCAATATTCACTTAATTCATTGCAGTTGTCATTTCTTTATTGTGAAAAAAATTGTAGAGAGATTGAATTGGAGCATACTTGAGGACAAGTATGTTTTAAGTCTGGGGTGGTGATGCAACCCTATTTTAGGGATTCATCTTGTGTCATATTGTATTTCAATCACATCTATACCTATTATATTGCATTTTATTTCCCCTAATATGCATATTGGTATAAAATGCACTTATGGACATTATTTGCATGTTTTTCAAGCATTTGGACCGTGCTTGATGGAAGAGAGAGAGAGAAGGAGTGAACCTAGGGTTTATCTACCCTTGGAGAAGCCTAAAGTGAATTTAGAGGCTCCCTCAACCTACCACTAGTGGAGAGAATTCCATTGAAGCAAAGATGTCCCAGAATGAACAAAGAATCAAGTCAAAGTGTTTCACCAGAGACCACCACAGACATGGTACCTCCGAACAGCTGTGTTGGCTCATCCAAATTCAATAGAGTCACATTAAAGAAAAGCAAGAATCACCACAGTCGTGCCACTCAGAATGGTCATGGTGGAATGGCCCAGAACAGATGTGCCACCTTGCACGGCTGTGCGATAGTTGAAGCAAATGGTTGTGGATCCAAGAACAAGCAGAGTGATCCAAACCACTACAGCCGTGGTGGCCACCATGGTTGTGCTACCCTAACCCCACCATGGTCGTGGTGATCACCATGACTATCCTACTTGATGTACAATTTTTACCAAGTTACTGTGATTTTTCCCCATTTCTCACCACGGTTGTGACGATACTTCTCGAAAAATGAGATCAACGAATTTAAACTAATGCGCAAGCATTTCGTTAGCAGCAGAAATACTGAAAATCACTAAAAATTAAAAAATTTTGTAAAGAGATATACAAACGGTAAAACTCTTTCATAAAGAACCATGATAAGTTATTTACACACTGATCCATAATTACATTTCTGTAACAAACACATCTCGAGGATGATAAAAATCAATTGCCCTATTAACTGTTCGGGGCAAGATACAAAATCTTGAGGCATCACGCCAAAATCTCAGATCTATATAAAATATTTACTGACTCCTAGGACCTGAGAGTACAGAGATGACACATAGGACATTCTATCTATAAGACTTGACAGATAGTGTCTCCACCTGAGGATCACTGCTATCCCTGATGTTGTTGCTGTTGTTGTTGTTGCTGTTCACCCACTGATGGGTTCCTTCGTCCTCGGCGTCTACCTAAAAAGTTAAATCCCAAAGGGGTGATAGAATTGAATAATTGTCCTAGTGAGAGTTATAACTCTTCGCCAGAAGCATTTCTATTGCAATAAAGGAATAACATAGAACATTAGAACTATAATTATTTAACAGTAGGTAAACATTGTATAAGCTAAGTAGAACAATATTTCATAAGCAATCATTTCAATCATAATTTTATTGAATGACAAGACATATACCAATAAGGAATATGATGAACATGTATACTAGTTATTCAACTAGAGCACTATAAACAATGTATCATCAATCATTGTTTCTCATAGATCAACCTAAGCAATTATGCTACACGACTGATTACATTTTTCAAACATATTTATTCCTTGAGGAGATGAGTTACACCTCTCATACTCCAACCGACCATTACAAAATTGCAATCAGTACCATACATAGGTCATTAGAAGAGCTGGAGTCCTATGACCTCATCGTCCTCAGTCAGTGCGAGGAACAACATGTAGGACATCTCATGTCTCTGCTATAATAGCTTTCCAGGGTATCCTGGCAACTTCGCTATTAGAGTTACAATGGCGTGCTGTACTCTCTTCGCCATCGAGGGATTTCTTGTTTATCTCACATCGATGTGGCATTAACAACATCATCGGGAGATTAATGATACATCATCCCAGGATAAACATATAATGAAGGATTGAGAGATTAAATATACATCTCCCATCAATTCCCACATTAGGACGTAAGGATATTCACGTCCATAACCCCCACATACTCAAAAATATGCTCTCCAAGAGTTCCCTTAGGAAAACTTGTTTCACCATCATTTAACTTCTGACAATGATGGATCTATGGTCAGGGCTCTACATGATATCATTATACTTGATTATTTAAGTACATTATGGCATTCTTTTAGCATCAGGCATGTTTTCAAACATAAACCAATAAAACAATTGCTATAAAGAAAGAGTACTAATCATATCAAGTTTATGTCACATATTGTTAACATTGGGATATCAATCCCTAATCATCTCATCATTGTGATTTAGGGATATGGGTGTTCAAACCCTTAGTTCATTAGAACACTTATTACCAAGTAACATATTATCATCAAGTCATTTAACAACATGACCTTGATTGGAGCAATGCAAATATTTCTCATGGCTTATACAACCTATCAATCTCATAACTTACCTTTTATTAGGCAACATATCATATCTTTATTTTCAAACCTTATAAAGTTCTTTCAATGAATATTGCATCATAACCCTTACCTGGCTAGGCTCACTTCTTTATAAAGACCTGCATGGTTAACATTACTGATAACATGCACATTGTACCTATATCAGCACAACACAAGTTCTTTCCAAATTACATATAGAATACCACGACCGTGCTATATTGCATGGTCGTGCAAGAGTAAGCCACCACGGCCGTGCTTCATTACATGGTTGTGCTACAAAGGATTTACCACGACCGTGTCATATCACCATGGCTGGTTTCTAGGGTTAGGTTTCCTTTTTAATTCAATTAGGGTTATTCAACCCCTTTAACTTAATAAGGCATGATCATTTCTCATTTCATACTCAAGTATAAAGTTTCATGCTTAAAGGCATAACCCAAAGTTAGGGTTTTACTGTGCACAACATCGCTTTTCCCTAGATTAGGGTTTACTATTCATGTTGCATCACTTTACCCTATATTAGGGTTTACTATTCACATTGCAATGAATTAAGATAAGACCATCATCATGTATGAGGATTACTTCCATTAATGCTATCAAATTAGGTCAAGATTCATTAACCATCATAATTAGGGTTTTCATGATCCCACTATGAAGGATCATACCCTAATTAGGTATATTCATACATATTGGAAGTTTATTACTTGATTCTCATTCATATAGGGAGTCTTCTCTCTCCTCTTTCTATAAATGATGTTTACATCACCCATGATTAGGCTAATGTCAAATCATCCTTGACTTCATGGGTCATGTCATTACTATTGTGGTCATTAAGGTTCACTTGATCAAAGGGTATTAGTCACTTTATCTCATCAAGGTACCTTTATAATGATCACCACTGATCATGACATACTTTAAACAACTAATTACTTGGTCCCTTAATCACTTTAGGTATCTATAAGGATTAGGTTAATCAACCACTAAACCATTTTGACCACTAAGGCATCAAACGATCTTGACCTTTTTAGACCTCAAACGGTCTTGCACTCTAAATCCTCAAACGGTTAAGGACTGCTCTTGAAACCATTTGGTGATGTTGACCGTTTGTTCTAGTTTGACTTTGAAACTGTTTGGTAAAGTGCACACTCAAATCCGTTTGGCCAAGATGTGGTGAAAACCGTTTGGTCTTGTTGACCGTTTGGCCAATTTTGACTTTGAAACTATTTGAACAAAACCAACCATGAAACCGCATGGGCACCAAACGGTTTGGGATCGTTTGGTCCCAAATGGTCTCGAGACCATTTGATCCCAAATGGTCTCGAGACCGTTTGGTCCAAACCATCTCAAAACCGCATGGACCAAAAAGTATCTCAACCATTTCAATTGAGTTAGGGTTTCCAAGGTTGAACCCCTCAATCGTTCATGCACTTGTTAGCCACTTATCAATTGAGTCAATTATTTCAACCCTCTACTGATTTGACACTCTATTGACCCTCAATTGATCACCAATTAGGGATTGCATCAATAGAATTAAGGTTTGGAATCAGTTACCCTTCAACACTCTTCAACATGAGTCTAATTGATTTGAAACCATTGACCCATTATTCAATTTGGTCATGACCTGACCCCAAACGGTCTTGGGATCGTTTGTACACCCTCCAAACAGTCTTGAGACCGTTTTCTCAAGTCCGCATAAAAAACCAACTCATCTAATTAGGGATTGGTTCATTGGATTGATCACTAGGTCAATAATTAATTGTACTTCAATCTTATTGCCTTTGAATCTCCAACCACTTAACCATAATTAACCCTAGACCTCCAAACGGTATTGGGTGACCCCCAAATGGTCTTGAGATCGTTTGGACATCCTCCAAATGGTATTGAGACCGTTTGCCCATTATTTATCAAAAACCAAGTCATTCACTCAAGGGTTGAACCCTAGGTTTAGTCACCAAATCAGCACTTAATTGCTCAACAACTTGATATCATTGGACCCTAAATTGGTCAACCCCACTTAACCCTAGACCTCAAAATGGTCTTGGGTTATCACCAAACAGTCTTGAGACCGTTTGGGTGATCCCCAAATGGTTTTGAAACCGTTTGGTCCACTCAACCCAAACTTCAACATGATTGTATTATTGAAATAAGCAATTAGCCTGATTAGGGTTTAGATGATTGATGTGCCTTCAATTGGTGATTTACTTGGAATTAGATGATGATTTTTGGTAGGTGTTTAGTCCACATTATTTACCACAGACCTCCAAACGGTCAACACCTGGTCAACGCATCCAAATGGTCTTCGACCATTTGCTTCTATGCGATTCATGAAACAGTTTGCATTCAAACGGTTTGAAACCGTTTGCTCCCAAACGGTTTGGGAAACCGTTTGAGCAAGAGGTGGAAGATCGTTTTCTAAAGCAAGTTTGGGGATAAACTTTGGAATTAACGTCATCATCTTCTACCTCAAGAACAGGGGCTGTTCTTCACGGAATTTATAGCAAGAACACTTAGAGGTATCTAAAGAAGAAGTATAAGCAACTATTCTAGTAGAAGAAGATGCAAAAGCAAAGAATAAAGTTTAGAGTTATAAAACCCACATTAAGATCTGATATAGAGCTCCAAGCTTCATAGCTTTAATGGTGGGTGAAGCTCCAAAGGTTTCCCAAGGTCTGTTCTTCAAGATTTGAATGAAGAAGATGGCTAGAAAGAAGAGTCGTGTAAGAAAAACTAACAAACCAACCTTGTAGTAGGGTTTCCTCCAAGAATTTGAGCTAGGTGATGATCGAAACTTACCCAAACCAGCATGGTTTTCCTCCTCTGTTCCATAGTTTCCTCTTGGTTGGTCCAAAGCAAAAATATGAGAAAAGAAACTAAGGGAAACGTTCCCTTGCTTGTGGAAAAAGGGTGCTTATATATTTTTGGGTATTGTTTAAGGCAAAGAAGTTTATCTCTTTTATTTCTCAAACATATCCCACATATCCTTCTCCACTTCATGGACACGTTTATTTCCTACTAACACATGCAAAACTCCTCTCTTATCCAAGGTTAAAAGGAAAAGAAACCATATATCTTAATAAGCTATATATACATGAAAGGCCATTTTGCTTACAACTTGGTTATTTAGATATTAGGATTATCTTTCTTATTTAATCATTCAGATGAGGCACCCTCCTTAGTTTATGTACTCTACTTGATTCCAAGAGTTATGAAAGATACTCTAAAGGGTGTATTTACATGTTGGACCCTAGGTTTTGGGTAAATTGCACCTTACACCAAAACTAGGTTTTTTAAGCACAAGGATTGCTCTACAAGCTATATCTTGGTGCTCAAGCTTGTGGAAACCATACCAATGCATCATATTCATTCATATGATGTCTCAACATTAGAGGAACATCTCAACATGTGCAATTTGCAAGTGAACCCCTTAACTTGGGTAATTTGCACATTAGTCCAAAATTAACAAAATAAAGTTGCAACATTGTTCAAAAAGGACTGAAATGAAAATATAAGTTCCTCAAAAGCTTTAATTACATTACACAAGATAACCACAAGTATCCAATTACATATTTAAGAAAAATTACCTAGGGTTAGTTCATAACCCAGGTCAGGGATGTTACAAATTATCCACCCCTTACAAGGATTTCGTCCCCGAAATCAACAAAACATATTAAGAGAAAAGAGCAAGAGCAGGATATTTCCTTCTCATCTCTTCCTATAGTTCCCACGTGGCTTCTTCAACACCATGATGATTCTAGAGGACTTTCACAAGACTTATGTCTTTCTTTTTCAGCTTTTTAATTCTTTTATCAAGGATTGACACAGGTCCTTCCTCATAAGACACATCATCATTCAACTCTATTTCCATAGGTTGCAGAACTAATTCTGTATCAGGGTGACATTTTCTGAGCATGGAAATGTGAAACATAGGGTGTAACTTCTGTAACTCTGGTGGTCACTCCATCTTATAAGCTACTTTTCCAATCCGTTCAATGATTGGATAAGGCCTCATAAACCTAGGAGCTAACTTTCCTTTGCTCCAAAATCTAAGAACTCCTTTCCAAGGTGAGACCTTGAGGTACACTCTATCTCCAACTTGGAATTCTAAAGGTCTATGACGCTTATCAGCATAAGATTTCTGCCTATCATGTGCAGTCTTTATCTGTTGTTGTATTATTTTAATCTTCTCGGTGGTCTGTTGCATAAGATCAGGACCTAAAAGTTGATGTTCACCGGTTTCATACCAACATAAGGGTGATGTACAACATCTACCATACAAAGCTTCATAAAGTGCCATATTAATGCTATGTTGATAGATGTTATTATAGGCAAACTTTATCAAGCTTAGGTGCAGATCCCAACTCCCTGTAAACTGAAGAACACATGCTCTAAGCAAGTCCTCCAGGGTCTGTATAGTCCTTTCTGACTGTCCATCAGTCTGTGGATGAAAGGTTGTACAAAACCTTAACTGTGTGCCTAAAGCTTTATGAAGTCGCTCCCAAAAATGACTTGTGAACTGGGGATCTCTATCAGAAATAATGGTGACTGGGACCCCATGCAACCTTAATATCTCATAAACATATAACTGTGCTAGCTTCTCAACAAAATAGGTTGCTTTGACAGCTAAGAAATGTGTTGTCTTTGTCAACCTATCAACTATTACCCAGATGGAATCATGTCCTTTGGCTGTCCTGGGTAGATCAACCACAAAGTCCATAGTCACATGATCCCACTTCCACTGTGGTATGGGCAAAGGTTGCATTGTCCATGCAGGCTTCTAGTATTCAGCTTTAACTTGCTGACACATAGGACACCGCAGAACAAACTCAGCAACGTCCTTCTTCAAACCAGGCCACCAATACATATCTTTCAAGTTTCGATACATCTTGGTGCTTCCTGGATGCATAGCATACATTGAAGAATGAGATTCTTCCGGGACTAACTTTCTCAAGTTATCCACATCCGACACTATCATTCTACCATGATAACAAGCTACTTGATCATCTGAGTCCTGGAAACCATCTCGTTTCTCACTACCATACTCCGATCTAATCTGTTGAACTATAGCATCAACTTGCTGTGCTTCCTTGATCTGTTGTCTCAAAGTAGGTTTTATATGCATCTCAGCTAACAACCCGGCTAACAATGATACTTTTAACTGTATATTGTCTTGCCTTAAGGAGATAAGCATATCCCTTCTAGAGCATACCAAGGAATTCAGTTGTGCTCTATCTAGGACTGGTGTTGCTGATTTCCTACTCAAAGCATCAGCAACTACATTGGCGTTCCCTGGATGGTAATCAATTGTACAATCATAATCCTTGATTAACTCCATCCAGCGGCGTTGCCTCATGTTAAGCTCATGCTGAGAAAAGATATACTTAAGGTTCTTATGGTCTGTGAAAATCTGGAATGTCTCTCCATAAAGATAATGTCTCCAGATCTTCAAGGCATGAACTACAGCAGCTAGTTCTAGATTGTGTGTCGGATAATTCTCCTCGTGTTTCTTAAGCTGCCGGGAAGCAAAAGAAATCACTTGTTTTTCCTGCATCAACACACATCCAATTCCATTCTTGGAGGCATCACAGAAAACTACATATCCTTTCCCTTGCTCATGTAACACAAGCACGTGTGCACTTGTCAACCTCTCCTTCAATAGCTAAAAAGGTTGTTGAAACTTATCACTCCAAACAAAAGGAACATCCTTCCTAGTCAACATAGTCAAGGGTAAGGTTATGGAACTGAAATTCTTAATGAACCTCCGGTAATATCCTGCCAACCCTAAGAAACTACAGATTTCTGTCGGTGTCTTCGGTTGTTCCCATTGTAAGACAGATTCTATCTTTTTAGGGTCACCACGAATACCCGAGGCAGATATTACGTTTCCAAGGAACGAAACTTCTAGTAACCAGAACTTGCACTTGCTAAACTTAGTGTATAGCTTATCCTTTCTTAGCAAAGTAAGAGCCTAATGAAGATGTTGTTCATGCTACTGAGCATCTCTACTATAAATCAGGATGTCATCTATGAAGACAACAACACTCTGATCGAGATAGGGTCGGAAGATTATGTTCATGAGTTCCATAAATGCAGCTGGTGCATTGGTTAGTCCAAACAACATAACTATGAACTCATAGTGACCATACCTTGTCCTAAAGGCAGACTTGGGTATGTCACTATCCTTAATACACAGTTGGTGATATCTTGACCTCAAATCTATCTTTGAGAAGACGGTTGCACCACACAACTGGTCAAAGAGATCATCAATCCTTGGTAGAGGATACTTGTTCTTTATTGTTACTTTATTTAGTTGTCTATAATCAATGCACAACCGCATTGACCCATCTTTCTTTTTAACAAAGAGGACCGGAGCACCCCAGGGTGAAGTACTCGGTCGGATGAAACCCTTCTCAAGCAACTCTTGCAGTTGTTTCTTGAGTTCTGCCATCTCAGTAGGCGCCATCCTATATGGTGTTTGTGCTATAGGTTGCGTGTCTGGAGCTAGATTAATTTCAAAATCTATTTGTCGAGAGGTGGTACACTAGGAAGTTCTTCAGGAAATACATCTTCAAATTCCCTAACTACTGGAACTTCAGTAGGGTTAGGATTCTCCATGGTAGTATCTACCACATGGGCCAAGAATACATAACATCCTTGCCTCATCAGCTTGTCAGCAACCATAGCTGACACAAGACAAGTGGGTAGAATCTTTTCTCTCCTTGAAAGATCCATGTGTCACTATCATCAGCAAACACAACTCGCTTGGACTCACAATCCAAGACAGCCTTATACCTTTCTAAGGTATCCATCCCAAGGATTATATCAAATCCATGCATCTCAAGTGGTATAAGACCCACTTGAATACGATGCTCAGAAAATAAGAGAATGCAGGGAGAACATACCTCCTGCAACATGGCAGATCCCCTCAACGGAGTTTCTAGCAACAAACTATCTACTCTATGACTTATAGTCAAGTTGCAGTTAAGAATCACTCTTCGAGTGATAAAGGAGTGTGTAGCACCCAGATCAATTAAAATGGATACAAATCAAGATGTAGACATATCAGAATATAACAATTCCATTTGACTTGCTACAACCCAAGGGTTGATCACTGCATCAGGTGGATTCATCGCGTAGAATCTCACCATAGCCCGTGGTTGATTCAGTGCTCGATGACTAGGTGATGACGATCCAGCTTGGGACGCTTGTCCACGTCCTCTAGTGTTACCTGGAAACTATCACCTTTGAGATCCTTGCCGATTCTGCCTTTGAGGTTGAGACACACTCACTTCTCTGGCTCTACTGTCTTTCATCAAATGTCCCATCTTTCCACATATATAATAGCTTCTGTTCAGTTGTTGTGGTATGGGTGGTCCTGTAACTGGCATAGATGTTGAACTATGAGCTCCTTCCAAAGGTAAGCTTCATCCTCTACCCCTATTTGATGTCCACTGCGTCTGGGTATTGGATCTAGGTGGTGGTGTAGGTGCAGAAAATCTAGGTTATTGAAACCTTTAGATGAAGATCCTTGGAACTGGGGATACATCATCTTGTTCTGGGTCTGTCTTTTCTCTACCACAGACCTCTCTATCCTCCTGACTGACTCCACAAAGGTAGCAAACCTTTCCCTATTCTCTAGAGCAGACAGAGGGGTGGTCAACTCAACATTTAACCCTTTCTCAAAATGCCTAATCCTTTCTTCATCTGTGGTCGCCATGTGCGGACAGAACCGCAAAAGCTCCATGAACTTAGCCTCGTATTCGCTAATGCTCATCAGTCCTTGTCTTAACCTCTCAAATTGAGAAATTTTCTCATGCAGAAACATCTTAGGGAAGTATCTATTGATAAATTCTCGTCGGAAAACTTCCCATGAAACCTCCACACCTGGCCTCTTCTATTCTTCCATGGTCCACCAATGACCAGCACTCCTCTTGAGAAGATACACAACATGTCTAACCTTCTCAGCTTCTGGGATGTTCAGGATTCTAAAGGCATTCTCTAGTTCAGTTAACTACAAGTCAGCATCTACTGGGTCACCTATTCCAGCATACTCTGTCACTCCAACTCGGCGAAGTCATTCAAACGTCTTGTCGGCTCCTTGTCCTTCAGGATGGGTAGGTGCCCTAGATGCAGGTATAGGCATCCTATCAGTCATGTGTCATGGCATTCATGAACTTCCCAAACATGGCTTGGACGGATGGGTTCCCCATGTCAGTTGGATTGATCTGGGGTGGTTCAGGCATAGGTTCTTCTATTTCTGGGTCTCTTGCACCTTCTCGGGGTGCAGCGACACTACTCTCGGCAACGTGTTCCTCGTGTGGTCCATACATCTTTAGTTTTATCTTCTCCTCCTAAATGAGCAGAAGATACTATTAGATATACTGGAAGACACTAGAACAGACTCAACATCCTAAGTCCTATGTCTCTGTAGACTCAACGGACCTAGAGCTCTAATACCACTAAATTGTGACGATACTTCTCGAAAAATGAGATCAACGAATTTAAACTAATGCGGAAGCGTTTCGTTAGTAGCGGAAATACTGAAAATCACTAAAAATTATTTTTTTTTGTAAAGAGATCTGCAAATGGTAAAACTCTTTCATAAAGAACCATGATAAGTTATTTACACACTGATCCATAATTACATTTCTGTAACAAACACATCTCGAGGATGATAAACATCAATTGCCCTATTAACTGTTCGGGGCAAGATACAAAATCTCGAGGCATCACGCCAAAATCTCAGATCTATATAAAACATTTACTGACTCCTAGGACCTGAGAGTACAGAGACGACACATAGGACATTCAATCTACAAGACTTGACAAACAATGTCTCCACCTGAGGATCACTATTGTCCCTGATGTTGTTGTTGTTGTTGTTGTTCACCCACCGATGGGTTCCGTCGTCCTCGGCATCTACCTAAAAAGTTGAATCCCACGGGGGTGAGACAATTGAATAATTGTCCCAACGAGAGTTATAACTCTTCTCCAGAAGAATTGCTATTGCAATAAAGGAATAACATAGAACATTAGAACTATAATTATTTAACAATAGGTAAACATTGTATAAGCTAAGTAGAACAGTATTTCATAAGAAATCATTTCAATTATAAATTGATTGAATGACAAGACATATACCAATAAGGAATATGAAGAACATGTATACTAGTTATTCAACTATAGCACTATAAACAATGTATCATCAATCATTGTTTCTCGTAGATCAACCTATGAAATTATGCTACACGGCTGATTACATTTTTCAAACATATTTATGCCCTGAGGAGATGAGTTACACCTCTCATACTCCAACCGACCATTACAAAATTGTAATCGGTACCATACATAGGTCATTAGAAGGGTCGGAGACCTATGACCTCATCCTCCTCAGTCTGTGTGAGGAACAACATGCAGGACATCTCGTGTCTCTGCTATAATAGCTTTCTAGGATATCCTGGCAACTTCGCTATTAGAGTTACAGTGGCGTGTTGTACTCTCTTAGCCATCGAGGGATTTCTTGTTTATCTCACATCGATGCGGCATTAACAACATCATCATGAGATTAATGATACATCATCCCGGCATAAACATATAATGAAGGATTGAGAGATTAAATGTAAATCTCACATCAATTCCCACATTAGGACGTAAGGATATTCACATCCATAACCCCCACATACTCAAAAGTATGCTCTCCAAGAGTTCCCTTAGGAAAACCTATTTCACCATCATTAAACTTCTGAAAATGATGGATCTATGGTCAGGGCTCTACATGATATCATTATACTTGATTATTTAAGTACACTATGGCATTCTTTTAGCATCAGGCATGTTTTCAAACATAAACTAATAAAACAATTGCTATAAAGAAAGAGTACTAATCATATCAAGTTTATGTCACATATTGTTAACACTGGGATATCAATCCCTAATCATCTCATCATTGTGATTTAGGGATATGGGTGTTCAAACCCTTAGTTCATTAGAACACTTGTTACCAAGTAACATGCTATCATCAAGTCATTTAATATCATTACCTTGATTGGAGCAATACATATATTTCTCATGGCTTATACAGCCTATCAATCTCATAACTTACATTTTATTAGGCAACATACCATATCTTTATTTTCAAAGCTTATAAAGTGCTTTAAATGAATATTGCATCATAACCCTTACATGGCTAGGCTCACTTCTTTATAAAGACCTGCATGGTTAACAAAACTGATAACATGCACATTGTAACTATATCAGTACAACACAAGTTCTTTCCTAATTACATATAGAATACCACGGATGTGCTATATTGCACGGTCGTGCAAGAGTAAGCCACCACGGCCATGCTTCATTACATGGTCATGCCACAAAGGATTTACCACGACCATGTCATATCACCATGGCTGGTTTCTAGGGTTAGGTTTCCTTTTTAATTCAATTAGGGTTATTCAACCCCTTTAACTTAATAAGGCATGATAATTTCTCATTTCATACTCAAGTATAAAGTTTCATGCTTAAAGGCATAACCCAAGGTTAGGGTTTTACTGTGCACAACATCGTTTTTCCCTAGATTAGGGTTTACTATTCATGTTGCATCACTTTACCCTAGATTAGGGTTTACTATTCACATTGCAATGAATTAAGATAATACCATCATCATGTATGAGGATTACCTCCATTAATGCTCTCAAATTAGGTTAGGATTAATTAACCATCATAATTAGGGTTTTCATGATCCCACTATGAAGGATCATACCCTAATTAGGTATATTCATACATATTGGAAGTTTATTTCTTGATTCTCATCCATATAGGGAGTCTTCTCTCTCCTCTTTCTATAAATGATGTTTACATCACCCATGATTAGGCTAATTTCAAATCATCATTGACTTCATGGGTCATGTCATTACTATTGTGGTCATTAAGGTTCACTTGATCAAAGGGTATTAGTCACTTTATCTCATCAAGGTACCTTTATAATGATCACCACTGATCATGACATACTTTAAACAACTAATTAATTGGTCCCTTAATCACTTTAGGTTTCTATAAGGATTAGGTTAATCAACCACTAAACCATTTTGACCACTAAGGAATCGAACGATCTTGACCTTTTTAGACCTCAAACGGTCTTGCACTCAAAATCCTCAAACGGTCTAGGACTGCTATTGAAACTGATTGGTGATGTTGACCGTTTGGTCTAGTTTGACTTTGAAACTGTTTGGTAAAGTGCACACTCAAAACCGTTTGGTCATGAAGATTTTTTTGCGAAGATGAGGTGAAGACCGTTTGGTCTTGTTGATCGTTTGGCAAACTTTGACTTTGAAACCATTTGAACAAAACCAACCGTGAAACCGCATGGGCACCAAACGATTTGAGATCGTTTGGTCCCAAACGGTATTGAGGCCGTTTGGTCCAAACCATCTCAAAACCGCATGGATCAAAAAGTATCTCAACCATTTCAATTGAGTTAGGGTTTCCAAGGTCGAACCCCTCAATCGTTCATGCACTTGTTAGCCACTTATCAATTAAGTCAATTAGGTCAACCCTCTACTGATTTGACACTCAATTGACCCTCAATTGATCACCATTTAGGGCTTGGATCAATTGAATTAAGGTTTGGAATCAGTTACCCTTCAACACTCTTCAACATGAGTCTAATTGATTTGAAACCATTGAACCATTATTCAATTTGGTCATGACCTGACCCCAAATGGTCTTGGGATCGTTTGGAAACCCTCCAAACGGTCTTAAGACCGTTTTCTCAAGTCCACATCAAAATCCAACTCATCTAATTAGGGATTGGCTCATTGGATTGATTACTAGGTCAATAATTAATTGTACTTCAACTTATTGCCTTTGAATCTCCAACCACTTAACCATAATTAACCCTAGACCTCCAAACAGTATTGGGTGACCCACAAACGGTCTTGAGATCATTTTGACATCCTCCAAACAGTCTTGAGACCGTTTGCCCATTATTTATCAAAAACCAAGTCATTCACTCAAGGGTTGAACACTAGGTTTAGTCACCAAATCAGCACTTAATTGCTCAACAACTTGATATCATTGGACCCTCAATTGGTCAACCCCACTTAATCCTAGACCTAAAAACGGCCTTGGGTTATCACCAAATGGTCTTGAGACCATTTGGGTGATCCCCAAATGGTTTTGAAACTGTTTGGGCCACTCAACCCGAACTTCAACATGATTGTATTCTTGAAATCAGCAATTAGCCCAATTAGGGTTTAGATGATTGATGTGCCTTCAATTGGTGATTTACTTAGAAATAGATGATGATTTTTGGTAGGTGATTATTTCACATTATTTACAACAGACCTCCAAATGGTTAACGCCTGGCCAATGCATCCAAACCGTCTTGGACCGTTTGCTTCTATGCGGTTTGTGAAACCGTTTGCATTCAAACTGTTTGAAACCGTTTGCTCCCAAATGGTTTGGGAAACCGTTTGAGCAAGAGGTGGAAGACCGTTTTCTAAAGCAAGTTTGTGGATAAACTTCGTAATTAATGTCATCATCTTATACCTCAAGAACGGGGGCTGTTCTTCATGGAATTTATAGCAAGAATACTTAGAGGTATCTAAAGAAGAAGTATAAGAAACTATTCTAGTAGAAGACGATGCAAAAGCAAAGCATAAAGTTTAGAGTTATAAAACCCGCCTTAAGATCTGATCTAGATCTCCAAGCTTCTTATCTTTAATGGTGGGTGAAGCTCCAAAGGTTTCCCAAGGTCGTTTCTTCAAGATTTGGATGAAGAAGATGGCTAGAATGAAGAGTTGTGTAAGAAAAACTAACAAACCAACCTTGTAGTAGGGTTTCCTCCAAGAATTCGAGCTAGGTGATGATCGAAACTTACCCAAACCAGCATGGTTGTCCTCCTCGGTTCCAGAGTTTCCTCTTGGTCGGTCCAAAGAAAAAATATGAGAAAAGAAACTAAGGGAAACGTTCCCTTGCTTGTGGAAAAAGGGTGCTTATATATTTTTGGGTATTATTTAAGGCAAAGAAGTTTATCTCTTTTATTTCTCAAACATATCCCCCGAATCCTTCTCCACTTCATGGCCACGTTTCTTTCCTACTAACACATGCAAAACTCCTCTCTTATTCAAGGTTAAAAGGAAAAGAAACCATATATCTTAATAAGCTATATATACACATGAAAGGCCATTTTGCTTACAACTTGGTTATTTAGATATTAGGATTATCTTTCTTATTTAATCATTTAGATGAGGCACCCTCCTCATTTTCTTTACTCTACTTGATGGAAAGAGTTATGAAAGATACTCTAAAGGGTGCATTTTACATGTTGGACCCTAGGTTTTGGGTAAATTGCACCTTACACCAAAACTAGGTTTTTTAAGCACAAGGATTGCTCTACAAGCTATATCTTGGTGCTCAAGCTTGTGGAAACCATACCACTACATCATATTCATTCATATGATGTCTCAACATCATAGGAACATCTCAACATGTGCAATTTGCAAGTAAACCCCTTAACTTGGGTAATTTTCACATTAGTCCAAAATTAACAAAATAAAGTTGCAACATTGTTCAAAAAGGACTGAAATGGAAATATAAGTTCCTCAAAAGCTTTAATTACATTACATAAGATAACCACAAGTATCTAATTACATATGTAAGCAAAATTACCTAGGGTTAGTTCATAACCCAGGTCAGGGATGTTACAATGGTCGTTCGACACCACCACAATCATTCTTACCCCTTCCGACCATGGCCGTGGTAACCACCACAGTTGTGTTACTCAAAAAAACCTAGATACTTTTGCACTGTAGTTCCCACTTTACCCCTACTTGACCTATTGTTTCCACCACACCTAGATATAAGTAGGTGGTGGTTGGAGGCTAAGGTTAGCTACATTCCACCACCTCCTAGCTCCCCATTTTCACATTCCATTCCATTTCAACATTTCCACCACCAAAACCCTAGTTTCTAGGTGTTTTAGCCACTTCCCACCATCATTCCATGCCCTTACACCTTGGAGGAAGGGGGAGGATGACTTGCAACACCCGAACAGGGGGAGTCCTCCATCTACACTGAGCTTCGTGGCTTCTTATACCTCCTTCTCAATTCTTTTTGTATTTATCATTGCTATGAGTAGCTAGGCCCCTAGGGTGGGCTGTTTGGGGTCAAAAATGTTACGTTGATACCATCTTGGTGGAAAATGATATGTAAACAGTGTAATTTCATTTATTAATGATTATGTTCTATTTCTATCTCACTCACCAGGAATTTCTTCTTGGTTTGTTCTTGAAATCACCAAGGAATTTAGGGAAATTGCTTACATTTGTGAATTTGGGATTTGCTCCTAGGTCTAATTCATGGATCCCTATCTAGCTACACATCCTACTACATGCTAATCAATTCTCCAAACCCTAGTTGACAAATCTAAGTAGCTAGTTTAGATGAATTTAGTATGCTTAGCATGGAGCTTTGTTAAGTCTAGAATGTGGGTGATGGGAGGTATAGGACCTCACTTCCACTCCCATAACTAGTCTCAGCCCCTAATCATCCTAAGATCATCTAACCTTGAAACCTAGGCTTGTTTAGACTCTAATTGAATAGCACCTAAACCCTAACCCAATTGAGCTTTGCAAGGGTAGTGGGGGTGTTAGGGACTAGTTCCCCTATACACAACCTAGCATATCCATGGCCAATTAGTAGTTTAGGATAATTCATTAGACTCTAGCTTGTTGTTTGGTTTGATAATATAAATGAAATCATTATGTTCACATGTCACCCCAACCTAATTGATAAGTTCATTCCCCAAATAGCCCACCTATCCCTTGACTGATTTAAAACCCTAATTGCCATCTTGCTTTGCTAGTGTTAGCTTAGTTAGTGATAACACCAAATTTTGTGATGTTTTTGGCCCTTAATTCATTATCAAAACTGCCCTTTTAAACTGTTTTCTTCTACTTTTTGCCATGTTTTTGAATAAACAGGCCTCACTATGCTCTTAACTCAATTTTATCATCTTTTGCAGAGTTTTCCCCAATTTTTAACTCATTTATCAGCTGAAAGGGCCGTCCCGGCCCACAAATGTGTTCCACCTACATCGGCCTTCCTACCAACCAATCGGCCGATACGCTCACTGCCCGATAGGGCAGCACGATACACTCCCGTGCGACACAAGTGTGCCGCGCAAGAGGAAGCAGACTAGCAATACACCGTTTACCCGATAGGGAGCCAAACCTGCCACGATTGTCGAAGTGTGTCGGGCGATACGGGCCACCCACCGGCAGGTGCCACTCGTCACGATGACCGACAACCTGACATCCTTGTAGCGGGCGACATGCATATTGAGCATGCCTGAAGCTGCAATAATGGAGCTGAAGGAGGGCACGTGGCGTCCAGGGCACAATAACTTCCATAACTTCCTCCAACCGCTGCATATAAATAGAAGCTACAAGACTCCGATGGGACGGGTCGGAATTTTTCGAAAGCCAACTTAGGAAAGCTTTAGGAGCTAGGGTGTCGCACCTCAGGGGTGTGTCAGGCGATTCCATGTGATCACTTCCCCATCCTGAGAGGGAGGGAATGGTTCATTTAGGGTCATCCCAGGCACCACTGCAGGTCGATATCGGCCAACAAGGACACTTGACAAGAGTGCCTGATATTGGAAGCAACACTCTAACCCGACACGATACTGAACCCCGATACGCATCGTCAGTCGTGGCATGTCGACCGAGAGGGTACCGCCCGACACGATTGTATCGGGCAAGGGCGCCCCAAACGATACGTCTTCCCTTCATTAGCGTGTCGCCCGATAGGGTGTGTCGCCCGACACGGGCGTATCGGGCAAGGCCCCTTCCCGATATCGGGCTGGAGGATCTACTGCTACTTTTCGCCCTTCTATATCAAGAAGGCGACATTTATCTTTACTTATTTCAGTCATTTACTTCCTTTACTTATGCAATGTAATCAGACCCTTATATGTTAATGGAATTAGAAGGTTTAACTATCTACTGCTTTATGTTTGGGAGCTTTGTTGGATGATTGCTATGTTTAACATATGAACTCTAGCTTGTACGCTTGGATCGCATTTTGATTAGCTACTGAATCGTGTTTTCCTATTGCAACAACCTTGAGAGAGGTTTTGTGGCTCTAGTGTTTGGTCCGATACTGGAGTACGAGAGTGCCCAGGATCGGAGTCACTGTAGTAACCTTTCCACTCTAACTTAAGTCCAACAACCTCGAGAGTGGTGTTGATACTTAGTTAGAGATACCCTCTTTGAGAGAAGGGGTACATGATGTTTCTACTGCCGCTTGTTTTGCCGAAGCTTTCTCCTTCGTTCCTTGCTAATGCAATAGTTTTATCCCTCTGTTTCTGTCACACGAAAACCCTAAAAACTGATAAATGCTTAAAACCTAATTTTTCCTCATAGATCTAGTTGGAGATAGTTTTCTTTTATTTCATTGATCTTTGCACATTGTTCCCTTGAGGAACTTTATCGTCTCCTTACCCGTATCAGAGTGTAAAGTGTCGATTTAGCATTCTCATCACCACCACCCTTGTCCCTGTGTTCGACCCCGCATATCTACTTTGACCCCGTAAATAAAGTTGCAGGGGCCTAGAAGGTTTCGGGTTATAAATTTAAAAGTCTGACTACTTCAGATCCGCCTCCACTTTTCAGACACGCGATTTAGGCAGGTTTACTTTTTTGCGTCATTGCAGGGGACAAGGCAAAACGGTACTATTGACGAACCCAAATCCACTAACTACACTCCAGTGCCTC
The DNA here is from genome assembly GCA_963693085.1 of Alisma plantago-aquatica. NCBI lineage: Eukaryota > Viridiplantae > Streptophyta > Magnoliopsida > Alismatales > Alismataceae > Alisma > Alisma plantago-aquatica. The sequence goes on from OY856412.1 coordinate 640,854,367, forward strand.
AAGCTTTGAAATAAGCTTGAAAACACTCTCTTTTCCTTTTTCATATTTTATTCTTACCTGATATGAGTGATACTTATTATTAATAACAGATTTTCTAACTTGATTTTTACACAATGCTCAGGTACTCAGAAGAAAGGCATTCTGTTCAACTGAGCACCAACACCATCCAACATGCCACCTCGTGTTGAGCCACCCCATTCAGAAGGTGAACGCCAAGGGAGAGCTAGGCCTCATTCGCCTCCACCTAAAGTCAACGACCGCTACGACGACAATGATCAACCTGAATATCCAGAAATGGAGCAGTTCGAGGAAGACCATCACCGTGATAGACGTCGTCACCACCAGAGGAACAGAAGAAATCACAATAATCAAGAACAGTACCAGGAAGTCAGCGACAATGATGATTCAGAAGAAGAAGAAAAGACTCTGAGGGAGCTAGCTTCCACAAAGGCTAACAATTCCCGATGCCCTGTCATCATCCCGCGATTCAACGCCACCAATTTCGAGCTCAAGCCATCGGTCATCTCCATGATTCAAAACAAAAGATTTAGGGGGAGTTCTAAGAATGACAACCCCTATCAACACTTGGAAGCTTTCAAAAATATCTACGACACCATCAAGATGTGGGGGGTTCCCCAGGAGGTAATCTACTGCAAGGGCTTCATCTTCTCTTTGGAAGATAAGGCTCTATCATGGTATCTGGGGCTGCCCCACCAAGCTATGAATGGATAGGGAGCACTGGCGGATGCCTTCGTGAACAAGTTCTATCCAACTGAGAAGACCGTGCATAATAGACAAAGGATAACTTCCTTCATGCAAAAGCCAAACGAGAACCTCCACAATGCCTGGGAGCGATACCAGGAATATCAGAGGGACTGCCCTCACCACAACTACAAGAAAGGTTTTTTAATCACTACCTTCTATAATGGTCTAACTCCTGATGAAAGGGTTTCACTGAATGCAGTAGCAGGAAGTGACTTCCTGGGGAAGAAGTCGAGTAGGTCCGAGAAGATCATCAAGAACATGGTCGAGCTGCAAGCCGGCAGTGACTATGATAGATCCGATAGGGGACAAGCTAAGAAGGTTAGTGAAGGACCTTCTTTTGAATCCAAGGCTCTGGAGACTATTACTTCTCAGATCCATAGGATAGAAACGGATGTAAAGTAGCTGAAAGAGTCTGGCGGAAAGGGGAAGAAGTAGGTTGAAAAAGTCATGAAGTGTGTCACCTGTCAAGAGGGTGGACACAGGGTAGATAACTTCATCTACACCTGACCTGACGCGCCAAGCGATACCGAATCTGAGGCAGAGGAGACTGAGAACGTCTCCTTTGTAAATTTCAAACGGCCGGACCACCCTGGCTTTAGTTATGGCAACAAAGATATAGCTGAAAACTCACATCATCAGCATAACTCGACCAAGCCGCCTCAAGCTTTCGAGAAGAGGGGAGAACAAAGTCAATACACCAAAAACACCTTCTTCCAGTCAAACAAAGGAAACTTCCAGGGGCAAGTTAAATACCAAGGATCAGCCAAGGAGCAAGGACAGGACAAGGTTTCAAGCTAATCAGATGTGGTTGGACAATTGTTTGATTTTGTAAAAAGGCAGGACATGATTAATAACCAGCTAGCGAAGAGCGCACTTTCAAATTCAGGTGTTTTGAACTCATTTCAGGTCCAGATGGTGGATATGCAGACGCATCAACACCAAATTGATCAGCAATTAGCTCATATGGCCGAATTAATAAAGAATCCATCGGGCAAAATACCGCCCAACACTGAAACCACAAAGAAGGCAGGGATGTGATCGAGAGAGACAGGGATCGAGTTGCAAGAGATGGATGGTGCTAGAGGCTAAAAAGTGAAGAAGATGGAGCCGTCGAGCTGGAGACAAAAACTACAACGCTCCTCGGGAGGCAGCCCGAGCTTTTTATTTTCCTAGAATAGGATGTTATTTACTTTCTTGCAAGACAAACATTATAAACATTTGGAATGTAATAAGGCCCGAGTCAGTGCATGCTCCACGTGCGATGACTCCTCTATTTTATGGGCCACCGTTCTGTTTTATGAGCATTGATGAGTAATACTATCTGAGGCCAAGGCTTAACCTTAGGCTGATGATGTTTTACCCATCATTCGCCTTTTTCCTTCACTTCGTCTTTGGGTTTTATCTAGTGTTTTGTCCTTAGGGCCTTCTATCAGGCGACTGTGCATCAGGCAGGTAACTCTTTTTCCTGACCGGATCAGGCGACATCTCAACCAGTGCGCCGAACGCGCCTGACTCGGGAATGGCTTGTTTTACCCCCGGCTTGGATCGCTATATATAGTACAGAGGTTTTATCGTATCGGGCTACTGCATTTTACTGTTCTAGCTACCCGTATCGTGCAGTAATTCCTTTCTTTTGCTCCCGTGTCACGTAACCCTCTTCTGCTCCTGTGTCGCGCAGGACACTTAATAAAGCAAAGGTATATCCCAACAACCCTGTCGTCATGCTTGCCCAACACAGCTTCATATCGTGGGCATCGTATCAGGCTTACCACTTCTTGTATCGCCCTACACATGCATCGCGCGATACGCCTTTACCACACGCTCGCCTGATGCGCCATATCATATCGGGTGATAACTGTGTCGCCCATCCTGGTGCCGCCTCGTTTGTTCTTGTTGTCGGGGGACACATTGTTCCTCCAAAAAGACCCTATCGGGCACTTTCTTTCACACAACCGTATCGCCCGACACACTCATATCGGGCTACGGCTATGATGCGCGGTTTTTCTCCGTATCGTCCAGTTTTGTATCGCCTAGATGTTCTTCTAATGGACGACACCCAGACCTCGTATCGGGCATGAGCCTACGGTGATTCCTTTGAAGGTTTCATATCACCCGATACGGTGGTGTCGGGTAGTTTTTGTATCAGGCCTAATTTTTATCGTGCGATCTGTTTTTCCTTTTAGAGCTGATATCAATTTTTTAGTTTTGTCCACCTAATATCGGAACACATAAATGATTAATGAACTTATTTATTGATAACAGATATGGCCCGTACAAAGAAGACCGTCGTTCGAGTTGACGAACACGACAGAAGGATCGACATTGAGGCAGCAGCTGAAACAACAATCGCCGGGCAGAAACGCCTGAACCCTGAAGCAGCTGGGCCATCAACTACCGAGAAGAGAGCAAGAACTAAAGAAGTTGTGGCTCCGACCTCAGCTCCAATAGCAGTGGCAAAACCCCTGGATCACACACCAGGAAGGTTCGTGCCAAGAGATGATGAGCATGGACGCTGGTACTCAGAGCTGGAAAATAAACTCTACAGGCTGAGCAGATTCTGCTCAACAAGATCTTCTCTTCGAGCGTGGAGGAGGAGAGGCTGCTAAATAACAGTGAAAGGATCACCGAAGGAGATAGGTTCGACCCCGTTGATCTATGGAAAAAGCTGACCGACAAAACATCGTTCAAGCCGGGAAGCAAGGTGGCAGCGGTGCACTCCTGTTTCTGGAGGATAGTGCACAAGCTGGTGGCATGCCTGCTCTTCAGCAAGAATGAGTCCAGCAATATCTACACCGAAGAACTCCACGTCATGTGGCACATGATGGAGGGCAGAGTGATCAACCTGGGGCATTTTCTACTGAACAGGCCACACCCGATAAAGGATGCCACCAAAGAATATTGCATGGGTGGCATCTTCAACATGATCGTGGTTGGTTTGGATACCCACGGGAGTTGCGCAGTCTTTCAAGGATGAGGGGAGACAAATTGATTGACCTCAAGTACCTCATGAGGGCCATCATCATAAAGAAGGAGGGGTGAAGCTACTTCTACAAGTTTGCAAGGACAAACACCCTCCTTCGACTCCCTCAATGCGTCGCCTACGACGCAGAAAAGCTGGTCTTCACCACAGTAGAAATAGAAGTTGTGGCGGTTGATGCAGCTTATGCCGCCACCACCAGAATACAAGGAAGGGTAGCTTCAAGAGGAGAACCAATCCCTCTTGGCGCTCGGTAGGACAAATCTTCAACAGCCCCTACCGAGCAGCACACTGCTCCAGAGCAACCGATGACAGCAGTTGATAGAACTGTCTTCGCTCCTGCTATACGAGCCACAATAACGACAACACCTGTCATGGCTGAATAAGAACCGGCGATCGTTGAGGTCGTCGAGACAACGACGGGAGCTGTCACGAGAAAGAAAACCACAGCTCCTGAAGCTCCTGTGGTGCCATTGCAGGCAGAAGAAGAAGCACAGTCGGACGCCGATATTAAGGTGTTTGTCGAGATCCTCGAGATGGAGCTCGGAGCTGCACAACTAACACTGACACCGCCGTCGGTGTCCCCCATAGCAGCTGCTAATGAGATCGCCAACATTGTAGAGGTGGAGCAGCATCCACCCACACCACGGCCTTCTCCACCACCACAAGAAGGTGAGGCGAAGGCAGCCACAAAAACACTGATGCCTCGCCAAGCAACATCCACCTCGTGGACGATCGAGATTGGTTCTAACTCGTCAGGTAGACCCTCGCACGAGGGAGGTATCAAGGGGACAAGTGGGGGATCTGCAGGAGCCCCTCCGTCGCTTAGAAAAATGTTGGGGCATGAATTTGACTACTTTCCGGAGGTAATAGAAAGCCATTCAACTACATTTACTTCTCTAACCCACAAATTTTCTTTTTTTTTCAGCAGAGGTTGAATGACCAGGAACTTTCAGGAACAGGCACTGCTGACTCTAGTTGGACTTCCTGACCAACTAGAGATATTTAATGCAACGCTTCATCAGGCCCTCCAGTGCCTTGACGTGATCGAGGAGAGGCTAAATAGGGGGATGACCATCTGTTCCCAAGGAAGCTGAGAAGGTCTTCATCGCCTCTAGGATCAGGCTCTCCACCCCCCTCGTCGGAAGCCTCGTCAGGATCATCGTCCTCTTCCTCCTCCAGCGGGCCCTCTACAACGCCTGAAAATGAGATGACGCATAAGTCTACCACAGGGTCTCCAGTAGGAGAGGAGAGCTCCCGAGGCATTGAAGACTTCGCTCCCTCCGCCTCCCTAAATGATGTCGAAGACAATGACGAATCTGTCAACATCGGGGAGGATTCTTCTGATGAATCGGAGGGAGAAGGGGGGACATCTGCACTGCCAACCAAAGACACCCCCCCAGAGGAAGAAGCTCAATGGCAGATGCATTCTCTGTGCCGTCAGAGATACCTTTCTTCGAGATGACGGACTTCGACAGAAGAGCCATCGGATACTTGACGATCATGGACCAGAAGCTGCTGAATAAGGTTTTGAGGTTACAGGCTGACGAAGAAGAAGTCATCTAGAGTGACGGCTATTTTTCAGTGCAACGGGGAGTGCTAAGAAGCATATTCTGCTCCCCAGCCGTCGTTGGAAAGAAGTTGTTCAGGGTCCTACAAGGTGTCGTGATAGAGAACGCAGGCGTTAGGACAGGCCGACAGATGATCTACAGTTCCATCCCGGCTTTGGCGAGAAGACTAATGAGGGGTTTGTATGAATCTACACAGGTGGCCAGTAAGCTGAAGCACATTGAAGAGCACGACCCAAACCTGGTGCTGCCCCCTACAAACATCAAAAGAATTGGTTCCTGTGCATTGCTGACCTCTGCAATCATGATGTTCAACTACTCAGCTGCTGCAACAAAGAGGTCCCACGCACAGGCAACACTTTTGTACACCCCGAAGACAAACTTCTGAGGCTACTCCCGCTGTGCCTCCACTGTGTTATCAACAATGGAATCTAACGGCACAGCGGTGTCTGGAATTTCTTCACACTGAGGGACTTCCCCATCCAAGAAGAAGAGGGAAGTGCGAACAATGCCTTTATAGTCCTATGAGCCATGGAGATTATAAATGTCTTCAGATTCTTAAGACAACTCCAGAGCCAAAACTTCTACCAGCTCAGAAGCATATATGCACTGTTGCTGATCAAGGACAAGCGTTATTTCCTCGACGCGGGCATACCAGAGAGGTTGCTGGACAGTGAACTAGAAGACAAATCTTCGCAGCCCAGCAACACTCCTGAGAAGGAAGCTGAGATAGAAAACGACATGTACGGGGCAGGCAAGCAGTTAAAGATCCTGCGGGAAGTGCACAGATTTGAAGACCCTGCTTCGCCTGAAACATCAAAAGAATTGATCAACAACTTCAACCGCTTCTCGTGCTCTACACTCACGTAGGAGCAGGTTAATGAAATTCTTTTGAAGTTAGCCGATTCTACCCCGACAAACATAATCTATGAGGCAGGTGATGTCATAGTCCCGGTTGATGACTTAAGGTACATGGTAAAGGATGGAGGGTGCTTGGCAATATCTGTGGTGGCCGCCTACATCCAAACGCTACAAACAAAGTTTTAACATGCATACATTGCTCATCCAATGTTGTCCAACGACATCTGCCTCGGCGATGAAACATGAGCAAAGCAATCATTTCTGGCAGAGTTGGAGCGCAGGGTTTCACGCACAATCTTCCTGCCATCCTGCATTACAATCACTGGACGCTCGTGACGGTGTACACTCGCCAACGAACATGAATCTTTTACAACAGCTCAGATAGCAACAAAGACCATCTGGTGCAGTGTACATCAACATCGTTGACCTCCCTCGAGTGCCTAGTATGAAAATACTACGAGGATGTGGTGGCGCTGATACAACCATTCCTAGACACAACAATAAGAAAATGGCATGAGCTTCAGTTCTGCCACCGCAGTCCACAACAGATTCCTCTATCCAACGACTGCGGCATCTTCGTCCTGGAATGGATATCAAATGAAGAGATGCCTGACCAACTCCACCACATCGACTACCACAACAAACAAGGAGAATATGTGTGGGAGCTTCTATCTGGCGCAAGCGTGCTCACTAGCCTTTAACCCTCACTGAATTAACATTACCCTACCTTATCTACTTCACAACTCTGGGACAGAGTGTGGAGTAAGTTTGGGGGGGGGGGTATTATGTATCAGTGAGGGAGGTATAAAAATTTTGAAAAATTTTCAGACCTCACCCTTTTGTTCTTTTGTTCTTCTTCTATAGCATATGTACATATACACGCTCATACAAAAATTTTGAAAATTTTTTCTTATTTTGTCTCCATGCATATGTACAAAGACATTATATAGTAAAAAAACCTGATACGACTTCTTGCCAGTTTATTTTCTATGTGCCTAAGGAGACGCAAGTTTTGTTACGTCTTTCTGATAATGCAGCCCCAAATGACAAAAGACTACGACCTTCCATGCCAAAAATTTTGAGGAATAATCTTACAATAGCTAAGAGACGTGTATGCACAAGGAAAAAGCTGCCCAAACAGCAAAAAAAATTCTCTTGTTTTCCCTTACCCAACAAAATCCCAAAAAGAGAGAATAGCCTTATGAGAGTGAATAAAAGCATGAGAGTTGTGCCAAATGAAATATTATATATATATATATATATATATATATATATATATATATATATATATATATATATATATATATATATACATATACACACTTGTTTCCCAAAAGTACCCATCTTTAGGCACGGTAGATCCGGGGCAGTGGTACGTAGGATGTGAAATCACTGTTCTAAATCCAACTGGCTTGGACTACAAGGACCACTTGCCCGTTAACGGACCCTTACCTGGATGGACTGATGGGAACCGAAGAAAACCCAAAAAGCCTTAAGCCTACCCAAGCACACAACTTTCTACCCCCAAAAGTTGTTTGGTGTGAAATCTAACTTCGAAATCATGCACCAAAGTCTCGCTGAAGTTGTAGAGAAATTTTTTGCTTAAATAAGGCAGGAGAAATAAAGTTTGTTGTTCGTGGTCGTGCCGCATTCTCAGTAAGACATCTCAATGCTTGCTCAAAACCGTAGCCTGAAAACTATACCGGTCAAGAAGAAGCATCACAAAACAAAGTTTAAAGATTGATTGAGGACATTCAAAATGCTAAGTTTGGGGGAGTTGATAACACCAAAGTTTGTGATGTTTTTGGCCCTTATATCATTATCAAAACTTCCCTTTTAAACTATTTTCCTCTCCTTTTTGCCATGTTTTTGAATAAACAGGCCTCGCTATGCTCTTAACTCAATTTTTTCATCTTTTGCAGAGTTTTCCCCAATTTTTAACTCATTTATCAGCTAAAAGGCATGTCCCAGCTCAAAAATGTGTTCCACCTACATCGGACTTCCTACCAACCAATCAGCAGATACGCTCACTGCCCGACAGGGCAGCATGATACACTGTCACGTGACACGAGTGTGCCGCGCAAGAGGAAGCGGATGAGCGATACACCATTTACACGACAGGGAGCCAAAACCGCCACGACTGCCGAAGCGTGTTGGGCGATACGGGCCACCCACCGGAAGGTGCCACTCGTCACCATGACCGACAGCCCGACATCCTTGTGTCGGGCGACATGCATATCGGGAATCCCTGAAGCCGCAATAATGGAGCTGAAGGAGGGCACGTGGCGTCCAGGGCACCATAACTTCCATAACTTCCTCCAACCATTGCCTATAAATAGCAGCTACAGGAATCTGATTGGACGGGTCGGAATTTCTCAAAATCCAACTTAGGAAAGCTTCAGGAGCTAGCGTGTCGCGCCTCAGGGGTGTGTCGGGCGTTTCTAGGTGAGCACTTCCCCATCCCGAGAGGGAGGGAATGGTTCATTTAGGGTCGTCCCGGGCCCCACTGCAGGTCGATATCGGCCAACAAGGACACCCGACAAGAGTGCCCGATACTGGAATCAACACTCTAACCCGACACGATACCGAACCCCAATACGCATCGCCGGTCACGACGTGTCGCCCGAGAGGGTGTCGTCCAACATGATCATATCGGGCAAGGGTGCCCCGCACGATACATCTGCCTGTCATTAGCGTGTTGCCCGAGAGGGTGTGCTGCCCGACACGGGTGTATCGGGCAAGGCCCCTGCTCGGTATCGGGCTGGAGGATCTGCTGCTGCATGTCGCCCTTCTATATCAAGAAGGCAACATTTATCTTTACTTATTTCAGTCATTTACTTCCTTTACTTATGCAATGTAATCAGACCCTTATATGTTAATGGAATCAGAAGAGTTTAACTATCTGCTGCTTTATGTTTGGGACCTTTGTTGGATGATTGCTATGTTTAACATCTAAACTCTAGCTTGTACGCTTGGATCATGTTTCGATTAGCTACCGAATCGCGTTTTCCCGTTGCAACAGCCTTGAGAGAGGTGTTGTGGCTCTAGTGTTTAGTCTGATACTGGAGTACGAGAGTGCCCAGGATCAGAGTCGTTGTAGTAACCTTTCCACTCTAACTTAAGTCCAGCAACCTCGAGAGGGGTGTTGATACTTAGTTAGATATACCCACTTCGAGAGAAGGGGTACGGGATGTTTCTGCTGCCGCTTGTTTTGCCAAAGCTTTATCCTTCGTTCCTTGCTAATGCAATAGTTTTATCCCTCTGTTTCCATTGCACGAAAACCTTAAAAACTGATAAATGCTTAAAACCTAATTTTTCCTCGTAGCTCTGGTTGGAGATAGTTTTTTTTTATTTCATCAATCTTAGCCCATTGTTCCCTTTAGGAACTTTATCGCCTCCTTACCCATACCGGAGTGTAAAGTGTCGATTCAGCATTCTCATCACTACCACCCTTGTCCCTCTGTTTGACCCCTCATATCTACTTCGACCCCGTAAATAAAGTTGCGGGGGCCTAGAAGGTTTCGGGTTATAAATTTAAAAGTCTGACTACTTCAGATCCGCCTCCACTTTTCAGACGCGTGATTTAGGCAGGTCAGTTAGCTCTTTATTTCCTTAGTTAGCTTCTTGCGTTGTTCTTGCTTTGTTCTTTCTAGTTTAGGTCTTTACTTGTTCTTTTTCCCTGTTTGCTAGCTTAGCGTAGTGCAAACCTTCTTCTTGCCTGCCTTAGTGTAGATGCTCTTTTCTTGCCTTTCCTGCTTGCCTTGTCTTTTCTTGTTCATTAGAACTAATTGTCAAGGGTAGTTTAGGTTTTGTTCTTGGTTTCCTTCCTTTACTTGCTTGTTTTCTCAAACCTTAGTTTAATAAAAAAATCAACCTTTAAACCCTTCAACCCTAGACTCCATAGTAGGAACCTAACCTAAAAACTAACCTAGCTCTAGTGCCCCCTTTTTTCCCCATGGACCGACATTGTGCGCTTGTGGGTGTAGTGTTTTTATTATAAGTATGTGTGTAGATTTAGGCCTTTATAAATTTTGAAAGTGAATCCACCATGTGTGTCTATTTTTGGGGTTGTATCTATTCAAATTCCAATCGAGTAGTGTGCAACATCATTGGTAGGGACACACCAATAAGTACATTTTTTAAGTAAAGATCAAATTTGATGATAGTTGTTGTAATCTTTGGTTATAGGCTTTACAAGTGTTAACTCTGAGGCTATATAACCTACTCCATTTTTTATTTATGACTAAACTATTCCTATTTGTTTGTTTATAATGATCCAACTTGAGTAATTGTATATTTTATAGGCTCTTGCTAAATGCCCTAACGTGCTAAGCCTAGAATCAGAGAATTCAAATTAGACCAATACAGAAGATCAATATCAAAGAGTGGATGGAATTATCCTTAGATCTCCATTTTTAAACACTTGTCATTAATCTCATTATAACAACTACAATAATTGAAATGAATAATGATACACTTTGGGTGTTTTCTTTTACCAAGAATTTGCATCAGTGTTGGTTGAGTATTCCTTGAGGAAACTCAGTTGATGGGCAAGAAGAAAAGGGCCAAGAAGTTTCATCGGCCAAGATTTGAAGGGACAAAATGGACTAATAGATGTAACAAGGTCTACAACAAATGATCATCAGTGAAGTTTGTAATGAGGAATATGGTTGAGGATGCAATTGTTCTAGCTTGTACAAGTGCAAAATTATCCAATAGAGGGGGACAAAAAGTAGTAATATCTCTTTCAAGCATCCATATATCCCCCTTAAAATTGCAAGAAACTATTTCTATCAATACTATTAGCTAGTAAGAATGATGAACTATAATTAGCGACTATATGAGATCTTCCTATCTGATAGAAGGGATCCTTGTACTAGACTTTAGAGATGTTCTGTCATATATCCCATAAACACACCATGTATCTTAGTCAATCTCTTACATCTATTAGATTGAACATCATATTTGTAAAATATCCAGTTCTACCTTATATATTCTATGTGGCTCATTTTCTACCTCCCATTGTATTTCACAATCGAATATTACTTCTCTCTCTTAGAAAAGAGAAATTGTATGGTAGGTGGCCCTTGGCCATTGAATAGACTGCTTGTCTAGTTATGGCCTCTTGGCGTTGTGGAGTTGGAGGGAAGGTGGCCTGCAAGACAATAAGGTTGTTTGTTCAAATGAAAGCATGTAGCTTTCTAGGAAAAGAAATAAATAGTTTTTTTTTCATGATTCTGAAGGTTTTTTATTGATCTTTATCATGATAGGTCCTCATGAAGGGATTTTATTTATCTGGGATTCCTTTCCATTAACATCAACAATTTCCCATAAACACAACAATATTGCCAAAAATTCCAAAACTGGAGGATAATAGAACAAACACAAACCCTAGTCCTCGGTCCCTGTTGACTCTACAAACCTAAATCTCTAATACCAACTTGATTGTGACACCCCACGCCACACAAAGCGAGATTACTCAAAATATAACCATGGAAGAAAGATTAACGAACAAATTACGATAGGGAACCATAACGATGAATGAGTATGAAGCAAGGTTCATGGGGTTGTTGAGGTTTTGTCCTCACATTGTTGTGATGAAGGATGAGAGGATTCATCATTTTGAGAAGGGGTTGAATCCTGAGTTGTCTACCCCAACTGCTACTTTAGAGAATCGAGAGAAGTTTGTCATGTTTTTGGAGTCTGTTTAGTGGATAGAATGATCTATGAAGGAGAAGAGAGAGGCAAGTGCCAAGAAGAGGTCTACACAGTCTTAGGGGTAGTCATCAGGAGGCTTTAAGACGCCGGTGTTTTTTTCATCGTCAGTTTTATAGAGGTTTGGTGCTTCAACATAGTGGTCACCGAGCAAGGGTAGAGGTCGTAGTTTTCTTCCTGCGGGATCCCTGACTGTTGCATCGGCATCAGTGATAGGGCCATTTAGGCCATAGAATGGGAACTGGGCTTGCCACAAGTGTGGACAGCTTGGACATCTGAAGCGAGAATGTTCAAAGAGGGGTGAAGAAGTGACCCAGCAACTGAGGCAGAGTTAGCAAGACTCATAGAGACAACAGAATAGTAGCACGAGAGTATAAGGATGTGGCCAAGCGTCACAAGATGGATCGTCTACTCAGGGAACTAGAGGACGGGGGTGACAATAGGCAATGACTAGATTATATGCTATGAGTTAGTCGGAGGTGATGGTTAACCCACGAGTGATGATAGGTTAGATGGAGTTATTTCTTCTTCTTACTTTATATCTATTTTCGTTGATCGGGGTGATAGACACTCTTTTATCGCATGTGAAGTGCTTAGTAGTTACCATTTGCCTGCTAATTGTAAGAAGAATAGTTTGTTTCTAGAAACCATGTTGGTTGGTTATGTAGTATTGCAGGATGAGTGTCCTTCTTGTGTTCTTTCTTTTTTGGGACACAACATTCAAGTGGATCTCACACCATTTGACATGCATGGATTCAATGTGATCCTTGAAACAGATACCTTGGCCAAGTATAGAGTGGCCTTGTATTGTAGTTCTAAGCAAGCTATGTTTGTGGATGGTAGCAAGACGTGGATTTTCCAAGGAGATAGGAAGATTCTTCTAACATGTCTTGTATCGGAAATGGTAGATAGGAAGATTCTGCTTCAAAAAGGTTTCATTAGGCCGAGTACGTCATTGTGGGGTGCCCCAGTGTTGTTTGTGAAGAAGAATGATGGGTCTATGAGGTTGTGCATAGATTACAAGAAGTTGAACAAGTTCACCATAAGGAATAAATATCCCTAGACAAGTATATATGATCTATTTGATCAGTTGTGTGGTGCAACAGTATTCTCAAAGATAGATATTAGATTAGTGTATCATCAATTGAGGATCAATGAGGATGACCTACGAAAGTCAACTTTTAGGATGAGGTATGGTCACTATGAGTTTGTGGTTATTCCTTTTGGACTGACTAATGCACAAACATCATTCATGGATTTGATGAATAGAGTGTTTCAATCGTTCCTTGATTAATTTGTGGTGGTTTTCATAGATGACATCTTGATATATAGTCGTGATAGTTAACAACATGAACAACATATTTGTTAGGCACTGACAGTGTTGAGACAACACCAGCTTTATGCTAAGTTTAGCAAGTGTGAGTTTTGGTTGAGGGAGGTAGCTTTCTTGGGGCATGTTATCTCTGTCAAAGGAGTGTGAGTGGATCCTAAGAAGGTAGAGTATGTGATTGTGTGGGAACAACCTAAGACGTCAACTGAAGTGCACAATTTTCTAGGTCTGGTAGGATATTAGTGGAGGTTCATTAAGGACGTCAGTGCTATCACCCTACCCCTAGCAAAGTTGATGAGGAAGGATGTGTCGTTCATTTGGGATGGCATATGTCAACATGCTTTTCAGACATTGAAGGAGAAGTTGACAAGTACATCGGTTCTAGTTTTTCTTGAGCAAGGAAAGGGATACGTCGTCTTTTGTGATGCGTCCAAGAATGGTCTAGGTTGTTTGTTGCTGTAAGACAAGCAAATGGTTTCTTTTCCTTCTCGACATCTTAAGAAACATGAGGAGAATTACCTGACTCACAATATGGAGTTAGCTACAGTGGTTCATGCTTTGAAGATTTGGATGCACTACCTATATGGGGAGAAGTGTCAAATCTTCACGGATCACAAGAACCTAAAGTACATCTTTTCAGAAGAGGTGTTGAATATGAGGCACATCGTTGGATGGAGTTGAGCAAAGATTACAACTGCATGATTGATTATCATTTGGAAAAGGTGAATGTCATAGCAGATGTATTGAGCATGAAGTCTTCATCCTCATCCATGGATAAAGGCCAATTGAGTTCTTTGATGTGCCATAAGCAAGACATGTTGGTCTCCTTGCATTAGATGAATGTCAAGTTGTAAGTATCCTTGTTAGCCGGATTGTTGGCACAGTTATAAGTGAAGCCTACGCTGAGACAATAGATCAGAAAGGCACAATAGACATATATTGTGATACAGAGATTAGATCAGAGTTCAGCAGTGAGAAGTGTAATGGTTTCCATGAGTCAGATGAACGAATAGTCTATTACCATAACATGATAGTGGTTCCTGATGCTAATAACCTAAGGAATATGGTGTTAGAGGAGGCTCATTCATCCATGTATTCTATGCACCCAGGTAGTAGCAATATGTACAACAATTTGAAGGATATGTATTGGTGGCCAGGCTTGAAGAAAGATGTAGCTGAGTTCGTTGCAAGATGTGCAATATGTAAACAAGTCAAAGTTGAGCATTAGAAGCCTATAGGAATACTGCAACAATTGCCTATACCTCATTGTAAGTGGGATCATGTAAATATGGACTTTGTGGTTGGTCTGCCTAGGATATCCAAGGGTTATGTTACCATTTGGGTGATCGTTGACATGTTGACCAAGCCAACACATATCCTTCCTGTAAAGATAGTGTTCATAGTAGAGAAGCTTGCCCAAGTCGATGTGGATGAGATAGTGCACTTGCACGGTGTTCCATCTACTATTGTGTGTGATAGAGGTCCTCAGTTTACAAGTCACTTTTGGGAGCGGCTTCACATAGCTTTGGGTACGCAGTTAAAGTTCATCACTACTTTCCACCAATAAATAGATGGCCAATCTGAGAGGACCATCCAGCCCTTGGAGGATTTTTTGAGGGCTTGTGTTCTTGAGTTCTCAAGAAGTTGGGATGTACATCTTAGTCTGATAAAGTTCGCCTATAACAACAACTATCAGAGTAGTGTTGACATGGAACCATATGCGTCATTGTATAGGAGATGTTAAAGATCTCCATTGTGTTGGTACAAAAAAGGTGAGTATCAACTTCTCGGTCATGAGCTTATGCATCAGATGACAGAGAAGATCAAAGTGATACAACAATAGTTGAAGGTAGCACATGACAGATAGAAGTCATATGTGAACAATCATTGTAGACCCTTGGAGTTCCAAGTGGGAGATAAGGTATATTTGAAGTTCTCTCCTTGGATGGGTGTTCTGAGGTTTGGGAAGAAGGGTAAGTTGGCTACCAAGTATATGAGACCTTACCTAGTTTTTGTATGTGTTGGGAAGGTGGCTTACTGGTTGGAGTTGCCTCCTGAGTTTCATAGGTTGCATCTAGTGTTCCATGCCATTATGTTGAGGAAGTGCCATCCAGATACAGAATCATTGTTACATCCTATGGAGGTGGAGCTTGATGAGGATGTGACCTATGTAGAAGGTCTAATGTTGATCCTTGATCGAAGAGTGAAGAATTTGAAGAGGAAGGACCTTGTGCTTGCGAAGGTTTTTTGGCATCATTGTGGTGTCCAGGAAGCCATGTGGGAACTCGAGGAAGAGATAAGGAGGAAGTACCCTTCCCTTTTCTCTTAGTATTTTGGGGGTGAAATCCCTATTAGGGTTTTATGACTTGTAAGGACCCTGGCCCACATTAACCCTATTTGTTTTGCTTAAGTATGCTTCTTAGCTCCTTGCTCTAATCATTTGAGAGGTAATTAGGGCATGTTGGAAGCTTGAGTTCCTTGTTTGAGCTTGATGTTTGTGTTTTGTAGAGAGGTTTGGTACAAATTGCAATTCACCCAGGAGAAGGGGTTGATGTGCAAGTTTTCCACCTCTAGAGTGTTCATTCTCTCTCTTCACTAGAGGAAAGATAAAGAGATGGACATCTTATTTGAGCCTTGGATGAGTAGTGACATACTTGGTGGTGTTTTGGGCTCACATTTGAGGTGTATCTTACACCTAGAGGTGTTGTCTCGGGCTTGAGAGCCTTAGAGATTCCTTGTATCAGTTTGTGGGTGTCTTGAGGGACATCCTATCAATTTGTGGCTCTAGGGTTTCATCCCTATCAGTTTGTGAAGGGAGTGGGTATGTGCATCGTCCTTGTCCATCGTAGGTGACCTAGTGAGTGAGACATAGATATTATCACCTTATTGCATGGTGTTGCATGTGGCACTTTCTTCATGGACATGTGTCACCTAGGTTCTAAGGTGGTGACACCTACCCCTTGCTCTTTCTTTCATCTCTTTCATATATATCTCTTTCTCTCCATGCAAGAGAAACCTTTTGGTTATCTTTGCTTTCCTCTTCAGTTGGTGGACGATCTTAAGCTTGAGGAGTGATCTCCCTTATAGCTTGGTGGATGGGTTCCAAGCTTGTGGTACTCTCTTAATCCTCTACCTTGGTAAGCCATGATCCTTAGCTTCCTTTCTCTCTTTCTTTCTTCTTCTCAGTCATGGACCTGGGTTACTTCTTTTCCCTCTTATGCTCTCTTATCCTTGGTTCCCTCTTTTTCCTTGGAGGTGTTGTGGTGAACTTGGAGGATCTTCTTCTACCTTTATCTTGTGAAGCTTGGAGTTTGGCGGTGATCCTTGAGGCGGGTTATATAACTCTAAACCCTCTTTTTTATTGTCACCTCTTTAATTGTTATCTTTGATCCTTTTCTTTGGCTTGTTGTATCTTGCATGTTAGTTGCTCTTCTTGTTAGTTTTGAGTGCTATTTTAGAGAAGAGGAACCTTGCTTAGTTTCCGCTCTTGAGTTGCCTTGCTTGTAATGTCGTCTTGAGCTTGAAGAAGAGTAAACCAGTATGCATGGTTAGGTTGTTATGTATGCTGACCGATAGGCATGTTTAGCCGATAGGATTAGGGTGGAGGTCACGACTTGTGACACCATTGGCCATCACCCTTTATGATAGGTCATCACGGCCTTGTTTAGGTCAAGATCGACTCATTCTGATGCTGTTAGATACTCATTCCTTAGGAATGAGTGGGCCGATGTTAGATGAGGGTGTTAGTTTGTTGGTGGCTGTTGAGACGATGTCGTGTTGGACTGTGATACGAAGGAGTGCTAGTCGATATGGCCTTGGTTGTTACACTATGGCAGTGTTGCTTCCCGACACATCTGCGGCCGTCACGATTTGACCTTGCATCCATGGACGCATTGCTTGAAGCATTTTTGAACCCTAAGAGAACTGTCACCTTGCTATGTCGATACCCTAACGTGTTTCCTGTTACCGCTGATGCCTGTCACACATGTGTTGACGTTGCTAATGGGAGAGGTTGGCCGACACATCTTGTTGCCCGATATATGTGCATTGTCGTCAGTGCTCTTACCATCACATAATGGAGGAGTGTTGGTGTTCGATGCCCCTGACAACCCATAATGATTAAGACATTGTTGAAGCCCTAGATAATCGTCACCCTTGAGATGTGGTGCTTGATACCCCATGATTCCAAACCGATACACCATCCTAGTATTAGGCCAATAGATTGGTTGTTCATCTAGTATATGCTTAACTGATAACCCTCTTGGAGTGGTTTCCCAACACACTTAGGGTTAACCGATACCATACGTGGAAACCCTAATCAGAGCCTTGTGGTGGTGTTTATGATACACCATGTTGATGGTAGGGTCGCATGATAAGATGTGATACCCTATGGGGTGGTCATGTGTGTGATGATAAGGGTCATGTTCCTATAACTTCTATCTTATAACATGTGTCATAATGATAAGGAAAGTGATAACCAAAGGGTGCTTGTTGATCCAACCTTGTAAACCCTAATTGGGTAATGTGAAACCCTAATTGTAATAATGTGAAATGTATGGCATTAATTCTATGAGATTATGGTGTTGATGATGCATTTCTTTCTTGTTATTGATTTCTAACCATGCAGGCAACAACAATTAATGTACATAGCCAGGTATGAGCTATGGTGGTTATGATATGTTTGAATAGGCCTTGTGAAGCACATGTGATATGGTGATATAGAAGGATAAGTTAAAGGGTTCTTATGACCTAATGATGGCTTGATGCCTTGCATGAGATGTTTTACTCAATTTATGACGTTGGGGGTTGTTACCCCAAGATATGTAGTCCTTGTGATGGACACATGTTGAAATACATATATGAAATGAGAGATCATACTTTATATGTTTCCATATATGTCTGGTGATGTGGTATGTCCATGTTTATGTAGAATTTGTTGATAGGTTGTACATTATAACTTGATTGATGCTTAAAGATGTTTAAATTGGTCTAATTAATCAGGTGGAATCTAATAGTGTTGTTTGCCCTGTGTCATAGATCCATTCAGTGTTAACATTTGTTGAATGGTGAAACGACTTTAACTCAGAATGTATATTGTTGAATATGCAGGGTGCAAGTAGACGTATCTCCTTGTATCCTATATGAATATCTATCACGGGATTGGCTGCATGCCATACCTAGAAGAGTGCAGCTTTAGACTACAGCTCCATAATTCATATCACAGGATTGGGTGCATGACATACCTGGAAGAGTGCAGCTTTAGACTGCAGCTCCATAATCTATATCACGGGATTGGCCGCATGTTATATCCTGGAAAAGTGTGACTACTATCATAACTCACTAACATCATGACCAGTACCAAGGAGGGATAAATCTACATAGCTAGACTATACATTACTGGAAACAGTTGACCCATGATGTCATTGCATATTCACTCATACTGACCGAGGAAGGTGAGGTCGTGGATTCTAGTCTTCCATTAGACATTGTATGACACTGATTTCAACTTATCAAGTAGTCGGTTGGATGTCGGTGGTACAACTCCAATCCTCGAGGAATAATGAAATAAGTAATTAGTCATGTACTATATTGTGTAGGATCTAAATACGAAAACATTGGTTGAGGTCGTGCTTGATCTTTATACAATGTTGTTGATAGTAAATATACATGTTCTTCATATTTATTTTAAATTATTAAGATGTTCCAAAAATCAGACAGTAAATGCCCTTCCTGTTAATAATTATTGCCTACTTCACATAATTATAATTACACTGCTGCTTAGTTATCTTATTTGTGATAATAATAGAGTTGGTGGTGAGTTATATCTCCCACTGAGATTTGGAATCTCACCCCGTGGGTTTCCCACACCCTTTTTAGGTGGATGAGCACGAACGAGTAGGGATCATGCAGCGGAGGCTGAGGAGCTGTAGGAGGACCAGTTGTTGATGAGGTTGGTAGTGTTGTGGAATGTCTTTTATTGGTAGAGTCTTACAGTTCTCCATGTACACTCGGGTCCTTAGGAATGTTTTTTAGATGTTTTGTAAATGTGCTTTCTTTATGTGCCCATTTGTATACCAGATGTGGTGGAATCATGTATATATGTTTTGGAATGATTCTTTGGTTACAGGTTGACAACATGCCTTGTATATGCTTTGAGGTGTGAAAGGATTTATATGTGAAGGTTCTTGCTGTTTGGCTGTTTTATGAAAACGATTTTAATTTTTAGTGTTTTTCAGTAATCAATTTGTTAATATTTCTTTCACGGTTATGTTTGGAGTAATCTCACTTTGTGTGGCACGGGGAGTCATATCTAGCTTCCCAAAGGAAGGGTTCATGAGGGACCACAAGGCTAAAAGACAAGGGATAATCCTATCTCGACCTTGTCGGGGACCTCAAGGTGCAAATTCTAATATGAAACCCTATTTAAAGGGTTTTTTAACTTGCTTGAACAAACTAAGTAGGCACCTCAAGCCTTGTACCCTTACCCAAGAGTACAGATAGGTACCAGAAGGATCACATAAGAACCTATATTATTATTGTTATAGTTGTATCAAAATATTATAAACAAGATGAAACATAGTAGTCATAGGGCATAATATCACAAATAATACATATATCTGATCATAGGGACTCATACATATATAATACAAGCATCAATGTCATATTTAGGTCAACAAGAGGTAAATCATACCTTGATACAAGAGAAATAGATTTAAGAACTTGATAATATTTTTACATTAGAGTCCACAAAATTGGTACGAAGGTTTAATAAAGCATTATTTGATTAAAATCTATGAGAAATTAATTAGATGAGAATTTTTGCGGAGATTGCATGTTTCAGCTAGTCTAAGTATCATCTCTTCCAATAATTGATTTCAACATCTCTACGGACATGGAATATCAACGCACATAACATCAAAGATCATTATTGACTTAGGGTGAAACATCCTAAACAAGGTTAGAGATTTCCAGTTAGGTTTCTCTCGATTTTAATAAGTAAATCATATGATTTGATAAGATCAAATGACTCAATCATTAACATATCCATATTAAGTCATATTTCATGTCACATGGTCATTAATAGTGTAATGGTTTGATTTTGTATCACAAAATAGTCAGAGTTACTTATGAGGCATGACATACTTTTGAAAATCATTGTATCAAGAATTTCATAAGATTAAAGATATGTCATCAAAAAGTTCATATTAAGTCACATTTCATGTTACATAGTCTTCACTAGTATCCTAGAAATACAATTATCAAATTTCATCTCACAAGATATCATAAGTTACTGGTTACCAGACACAAAATTGATTTGATTCTTCATTAGGTCCAAATTATGTAACATACTGTGTTAAGCATTTCAAAAAGACTAAATCTATCATTTCCACTATATATATAATGTTTCAAGTATAATCATGTCTTGGTACCATGTTTTATAGATTCCATGCATTCTTCTGACAAAAATGGTATATTTACATGTCTCATTTTGAGATAGTATTGATTAATTATTCTTTATTGAATATTAGATCATTTTCTTGAATATCCACTAGAGAGGGAGAATAATTACCAAATAGTGGAAAATGGGGGGGCATGGATCGCGGGTCCATCATGGACTCATCCTGGATCATGTGGCTCTAGATGATACACCCAACTAGAGAGTGTGGGAGAGAGGAGGAGAGGTTGCAAAATATGTGGGTTGTGGATCATGGTTCAATCATAGACAAGCTTTGATCCAATGGCTAGAATATCATCACTTTCACCCAGTTTTCTTGCACATCAGGGCAGTGGCTGTGACAACTCATCTCACAAAAGTCAAGAACAAGGAAAAGGAGAGAGCTTAAAGGATTCCAAGAGGATGCTACCCAGGTTTGGCTCCACTCTGTGAAGCCAAGGGTGGCCCTAGTTGTTTCTTGGTGCAGACAGAGAGGGAGCACCGAGCTTGCCAGAGATGGTTAGGGTTGGGAGTACGTTGCGCTCTAAGAGCAAAGTGTTTGGTGTCGAGAACAACGAGAAAAGAAGGAAAATGAGACAGGATAATTAGGTGAAGGTAGGTAGGTATAATCATAGGTGTAGAAATGGTGTGTATGGCGTATCCAGGATCGGTATGGCCGAATTCTATGTGCCATGCTTCCTCTATGAATGGACAAGGGGGGAGGTGCAAGGATTAAGTACCTTTACTATTGGATCGGGGGTCAATTTGTAATCCCATGTGTGGAGGGTGGGGGCATCATCTAGATGGGAGGCCAAGATGCATCCACCTACACCCTGATCTAGAAATTCAATTAGAATCCAAGAGGTGCTAAAAAGGTTGGGTCAAGAAAAAATGAGGGAAAAGACGTGGAAAAGAGGATTTTTAGGCATTTTTGCATGAAAAATGTCACTATAAGTCCAACAGAGATGAAATGTTCACCATTGGTTCAAACATGTTCTCCTCTTCTTGTAGAAGAAATTTGGGATCAAAATCAGGATGTTGATCTTTATCAAATAATTAAATGCATGTAAAGAATACTTAATGCACTCATGATTGCACAATTCAGGTCAAATTGGTAATTCCTAAACCACAAATTGAAAACTGAGCAATATATGATCTAAATTCATACAAGAGATGGATTATAACACCATTGAGTGAAATTTAGAGTCTAAAGTGAGGGGAAGTGCGTATAAGGATGAGAAGGAAAAGTCTACTTCATCACATCTTCCCCCTTAAAATGAATTTTGTCCCCAAAATTTAAAAAATCTTGAAAAAAGATTGGGAATTACATAAGATCTCTATCTTGGTACTCAATATTTGTGTCATCATTACCTGAATTATCAACATTGTCTTGATATTAGGAAATCAAGCATCAATATCAAAATTTAGCTACGTTGATCACCCATAGATCACAAATTGAAAAGATCATCTTAGTGACCAGAAGATTATAGATATTTTATTTGAGGGTAAGCTATGAGTTTCAAGTTATACATTAGGGTTTTAAGATTTTGCATTGGCCTTAGGTGAATTTTCACATACATGATTGAGATATTGAGTTTGGTATTCTCCAAGAATAGTATCATATTTTGATATCATGTTTCCATGTCAAAATTAGTGAAGGGTCTTACACCTAGCCCCATAGAAGAGCTTATCCAACATTCATGTCTCAAGAGATCAGGATAATCATCATCCATAGTTTCAAGGTTGGTTATATGAAAGTTATTAGATCCATTTTTGGTGATCAAGAGATAAAAATAGGGGAATTATAGTAGTTAAATATATATATCATGATAAAAAATCAAGAGTCCATATATCAAAAATCAATTTCAAGATTCAAGATGTATACATAAAACATCATTTGTCTAACAATATTGAATCTAGGGTATAAATTCCCATTTAGACCATATATGTGATCATTCGTCCATTAACAATAATCTAACAACATTTCATTATATCAATATTGATTTACATTATGAATGTATTCAAGGTTGAAGAATGATTCAGACCTAGGTTCATCTAGCAACTGTAACCATCTGTCGTAGAAGTACTTATTACCCATATCCCAACTCCCCTGACTAAAAATTCAGTGGCAAAAGTACATGAGTATCCGTCCCTAGAACGGATCAAATCACACAATGTATATGTGGATAAAATGACAAAAACATTATTCTTTATATCATGACCCATGAGTGTTATACATTGCATCATGTAGGCAACAGAAAATGAATATGCATATTCAAAAGGAAACTAGCTAATACATGGATATGCAAGTACTACATCCCTTGAATTATATAGTAACACCATGGACTTACATTTTGTGTTTCATATTTATAGTTCTCAACAAATATTATATTAGTAGAAGCACAATCTTGGCAATTTTCATAGAGCACATGTTATCTATAAAATCATAAAACTAGAACAATCAATGCAAACACATTTAGAAGATATATAACTTTTAGGTTTAAGGAGATATATTTGTGTGGCTAAAATTTATAAAGAGGAAAGAACAAAGCAAACAACCTCAAAGACATTATTTTTTAACACAAAGGATATTCTGATTGCAGATAAGTATTTAAATCAATGACAAAACTCAAATTGTCCAAAACGTGACTCCACCCAAGGGTCAATAAAGAGTGGAAAACAAGGCCAAAAGATTGATATTAGTAATCCCATTATGAAAAAAATATGTTAAGCACCCGTAGGTCTCTTGTAGATGGTATTTCTATTCAAAATATTAAGTTCATGAAAAAATTGGTTTGAGTTTGCTAACAAAAATGAAATTGAAAAATAAAAAAGTTGTTATTAATGTGTGGAAATTTGGGGATTCAAGATGACTGTGAGTTTCGTTCATCATCCCTAAAACCTAAATTTTTATTATGGGTTCCTAGTCACCTTAGGATCTCCCATGTTGGAAATCCATCTTAGGAAATTGGGATAAGATGTGTGAAGATAAAAATAAGGAACTTAGGAGAAGTAATCAATATGAGCAAGAGGTATTTTTTGTGAATATGATCAAGCCAAAAAAAATAGAAATGCAAGTATATCAATACGATAGAGGATCTAGTTAAGCCGTTCACAATTGGATAATGAATATACTAGAAAATGTTGTCAACTTCAATTACACGTAGTGGTTGTCATTGGATGAGAATTTTTTTGAAGTAGTTGGAAAAGTTTCAATAGTTGACAAGTTGAAGAAAAATTATGAACAAGATGAGATATTTAAAAACTAGATCAAGTGAAATTATGACCTTCTTATCATCTATGAAACCTTCCTTCTTAGGGAAGTCAATGTTCTAGAAAAAGGTACTTCTACACACTCGTAAACTATATCATGCACAAAGGGAGGTAGTTTCTCAATGGCTTTAGGATAGTTGGAAGGGGGTCTTTAGTATGGTGGATATGGAGTTGGGTACTTTAGTTTTGGATTGGGGTTTGGTGGTTCATCATCATGAAAAGATATTTTAAGAATAAATCACTATCAAAATAGAGAAAAGTGAATAAACAAGTCAAGATTTTGTTCCTTGGATAAAACCATGGAGGAACGTTCTACCATGGGGAACCCTTACAGAATAATAGAATTCCACTAGGTGTCACTTGCTATGAAAGAAAATGTCATTTCATATTTGAGTTTTATGATTTTCTAGAAGATTTGAGATATATCTCAAACAAGATACTCATACAGAAAGGCCTACTCTCCCTTTTTCTCTTTATTCATAAATAATATATGGATGTGATTGGATTAAAAAGGGATAACTAAATATCCAATGAGTGTGGGATTGGAAAATTTTATTCAAGATAATTCACTTGGTAAATTAAGTAAAAGGGCTTATAAAAATCTCAAATTAATGGAAAACTTTACTTAAGCTATAAACAAGGTTTTTTCGTTTGATGAAACCTTGGTGAGTGATAAATGGTGGATGTGTGTGGAACAGATTGGTGGAAAAATATAGAAAATTTTGGGAAACTATGGATGAATACACTATTAGAGAGAGATCATATCAGATGTTGGTCGTCGATAAAGTGGTCAAAATGGGGTGTCAAAGATTATGCTAGTTGTAACACACCACTTTTGAATATGTAATATTTTTAAGAGGAAGAATTTATCTCGAAGGGGGATGTTACATTATGATAGTCATTGAAAATAAATAAATAAATCACCTTTCATTGTCTTAAAACATTAATACATTGTTCTTTGAATTGGCAAAGTACAACTAACTTCTTTAACAAGCCTGAGATTCTAACATTCTAACCATGAAAAACTACACATGCAAGGAAACATCTAAATATTAAGATCCTCTAAGGTAGATGGCACCCCACCAGGTTGCACTTGAAAGTCTTCTAATCCTTGGTTTCTCTCTTTAGTCCTTATTTTCTCCAACTACTGGGGACATCATTGTCCTTAGCCATGCAAAGTGGGAAAAACATAACATCAATAAACAAACTGGCAGTTTATAACATAATCAAAATAAATATACTTGAAATGAAAGAAAAAGTTGACATGAACTAAGTATAAGCATTCTTAAATCATGAATAGCATGAAGAATTGAGCAATAAATATATGCATCTCTCTATGACAACCACTTAAGAGCACATGATTGCAAGGAAAGCCCTTGATACTAGGAAATCCCTTGATGACCTCTTCAGGTCCATGATTAGAGATGAATATGAAAACTAATTCAATTCTTAATATCTTAGCATTAACATTAACATTAACTTGATCTTTGAACTTTAACATGATGGGATTTCTCCATCTTGAAACTTGAACTTTAAATTCATGAATTATATATCATAATCTCTAATCTTAGTGAACATTGTAACCATAGGATAACATATAGAAATCATCATGTAGATGATATAATGAACATGATTGAGAGCATTGGACTTGAAATCATAATTTCTACTTTATACATAACAATCAAGAAACCATGAACAATTGTTCTCATCAGTATGACCCATTTATCTCGGAGCAAAGAATATCCTAACTGAGTTTCCACGATCTTGAGTCAACTCCTAAGTTCCCAGAAATTACATGATTCATATTAATTATCATCTTAAGTACCATCCTAAACCCTAATGTGGGTCTTTTAGGAAAACATGGTCATATATGAAGGAATTAGGATTTGAATGCCAAAAAATCAAGTTTCTCTTAAAAAATGCTTTCCAATGAGTATTTGCACTTAATTTTCTGATCATTGGGTCAATTACTATGAATTTCTAAGATATGGACTAATACGAAAGCCACACAAATACATTGTGGCTATATATATCCAAAACTTAGTCGAGCGGCTTAGTTGGACCAACAGGATATGCCCATGTGATCAAGATATCAACAATGTAGCCAAGAGTGATGGTTTTGACATGATGGATTAAAAGACAGAAATGCCCACGATATCTGACAACACATTAACCATGATTAGTACCAAAATAAAGAAATTGTCAGCTTCGATCTTTGTTCTCAAAGTGAAGGTGCAGCAATCTAATCTTTGATCAAACCCCAAAATTGAAATGGGTTACATCCATCATTGTCATAAACCAAGGTGCTAGGCACCTTCCTCTGGGTTGAATAGACATTATGACCTAAGGCTCGTACCCCACGGTGTTCAGGAGGCCAAGAAAAAGCATACTGCCATGGCTATAGACGAGGTGGGTACTGGTGACTAAAATTTGGAAACTAATGTTTCAAAAAGAAATATAGGGGATCAGATATTCTTGATTGGTAACTAATTGCACCCACGGCGGAGATAAGGATGGTGGAGAAGAGATGGTCGCTGGGAAGCAAAAGCGAGTAGGTCGAGGATTTTAAAAGTGCTCGAGAGAAAATTCAGCACGGAGGAGAGAGTATGTATCTAAGGGTGATTTTGGGGCTCTTAGATATTGGTACAGGTGTCTAAAGGATCTTTGCAATGATGTGGTGGCGAGAAGTGTCTAGTCCTAAAGGGCATTTCATCTATAGGGCACGAAGTCCCTTCAAACCTGGTATCATTGGGTTCACATGGAGGTTGCAATATCATCGGTGAAGAAACTTCCAACAATGGTACTTTATGGAGCGAGATCAGGGTCGACGAAGGAATCACAGCTTGATGGATTTTTCTCAGTCTCCTACTAGGGATATGATATGAGTCCAGATTTGTCTAATATAAATCCAATGGTTGTTGAATAATCTAAAATTTATGGTTTGTGATACATTGAGACTTTAGTCGAAAAGGAAAACATGCACCGTGTGACATTTAAATGACAGCGAACTTAAGTTACATCAGTGTTTAAATTGATTATTCCATTAATATATAATCTAAACTATATGATCACTTTCCTAATTAATTTGGAGGGTCAAACGAAATCCTATGGACTTCAAATTTGGAACATCAGTTGGTTAAGAAATCTAGATTCATCCTATATTATTATATTTAGGGTTTGACTACTATTTTCCTATAAAATACATTTTAGTCATTATCCTAATATATAATTAAAAGATGAGATAAAGTGAAATCTCCTTTCCTTAGTGAGTTAGGTTTTGAGTCAAATTTCAAGGTATGAAGTAATTATCCACTCTAGTTCTATTTGTTATCTTTTTGTGTATAATTTAAGGATCATCATAGGAGAGAGAATAAGAGAGAGGATACTAATATTTTTTTTCTTAATCATAAATAAAAGCTAGAACATATTCATTTTCTTTTTATCAAAATTCATATAAAGTATTTGATATTTGGGATAACTTGCATTGAAGTCTAACATTTAAATTTTATAGTTGAAATTTCACAATTAAGACCCTAAACATATTTCATTTAAAGTTTCATAATGTTACAATTCTACCCACCTTAAATAAATTTCATCCTCAAAATTTCCTAAGACTACTACCCACCTTAGGGTTTCACCCACCTCTTAAATAAATATATTGGTTTCTCATAATGGCATAAATGAAATACATGAATTAATTGTTACCTTGATCATCATCTTCTAAGTCTAATTGAAAAAAATCCTAGCTTGTCTCTTAGGTGGAGCATCACGGTTCATATTCTAATTTTAGGGAAATTCTAATTTTGAGTTGGATCCTTCTTTAGCTTTGGGTAGTTTGACCTGAGGTATCCAGCCTCTCCACAATAGTAGCATGTTCATGTACCATACTTG
This sequence comes from Alisma plantago-aquatica, assembly GCA_963693085.1. Classification (NCBI taxonomy): domain Eukaryota; kingdom Viridiplantae; phylum Streptophyta; class Magnoliopsida; order Alismatales; family Alismataceae; genus Alisma; species Alisma plantago-aquatica. The sequence goes on from OY856412.1 coordinate 640,882,182, forward strand.
CATGGGCCAGCATGATTCTTCTTGCATGTTGGGCATTGGGGCTTCTCAACTTCTGTATCAAGCTTAGGTACCTTCCTCTTATGTTTGTTGGGAGGTTGGTGTTGATGTTGATTGTTCTTCTGGGTTGCTTCCTTCCTGTAGGATCTTTCTTGGTGATCTTCTAGCTCTAGGGTTGAATCTAGGGAATCCTGAAGGGTCATGTGACCTCTTCCAAACAAGGCAAATCTTAGGTCAAGATTGAGTCCTTGTATGAACTTCTTTGTTCTACACCGCTCATCATTAACATAGCCATACATCTGTAGGATCCTAAACTTCATGGCATATTGGGTCACAGTCATGTCACTCACCTAAGCTAGATTGGAAAACTCCATCTCCTTCTTCTCTATCATGGCTTCAGACACATAGTGCTCCTGGAAGACTTCACAAAATCTTCCCATGTAAGTGCAGGTGCATCATCCACTCTTGAGTTGAGGAAATTTTCCAACCGGTTGAGGAAATTTTCCCACCATGTGTGTGAATATCCTTTCATCATATGGGTTGTGAACTGAACCCTATATTGTTGAGGACAGTCCAGGTCATGAAAACAATGATCCATTCTTCCAATCCATTATTCTCTATTGGTGATGACATCGACTTCTCCTTCTCTAGCAAGGGATTCAAGCCTTATATTCAAGAAGTACACTAAATTCATCTGGTGGTGTCTAGGATGATGTCATCATTGTGCTACGGTATTGGTGAGTGCCTGAACTAAGTCCTCCAAGGTTGTCTTTGGGTTCCTTCTTGGTTAACTTCCCTCACTAGCAGAACTAGCACCATCATCCTTATCCTTTCCCTTTTCGGATCTCTTAGGGGCTATCTGGAAAAGGTCACACATACCTAGGGTTGAAACATATGAATTATATTCTTTCTATGTGGCCATCCACTTATTTGCTTTGATACTACTAATGTAACACCCTACTTTTGAATATGTAATATAATTGAGTGAAAGCATTTATCTCGAAGGGGGATGTCACATTATGAGGTCAATGTAAAGAAATAACTAAATCACCATTCATTGTCTTAAAAGATTTAATACATTATGCTCTTTACATTATCTCAAAATGACTACTTGATCAGAGTAATCAGAAAGATAACAATCTATGAGTTCCATACTTACCTTTCTTCAATAATTGAATACCTATCCCGGGCATCCAAGTACTGAGATTAGGCAGTATGCACCATGTTTTTGTGTCACGTTCCTAACTTAGACATCATCCTAGTCTTAATTCCTAGTGTCCCTGTAGACTCAGTGAACCTAAATCTTTGATATCAACCTGTGAGAACATGTTAGATTAAATGAGATTAATCAAAACATAAAGCACAATCAATCACTAATTAATCACATACCCAAAAATATGGGTAAATTAAAACTGATTTCAACGTCAGCACTCACTCTGAAACATTTGCATAAGAGCCCAACATCTTTCTTATATTCACCTTATGCCAAGAATTTGATACAATTATTCTATTGCCATAGCCACAACATATATACACAGGAGAACAATATTCGTATATGCCACACAAATAAGCATTAATATTCTAACAAAAGTCCAATTCGTTTGAAACACCATATACAAGTTTTTTCTCACCCGGACCTGAGAGTACATGGATGACTCTAGGACACACTAGAAATCTAATCAACTTTCTCAAAGATTCATTACTACTGCTCCTCTTCACTGCCACATGTTTGTTTTCATCACTTCTGATTAAATAAAATAAATGTGGTGAACCACAAGGGTGAGACCCAGTCCCAACAAGAGATATAACATCCAACAATGTTTATTGATTACAACATTTTTAAGTAATTAAATAGTTAAGAAAATTAATCAGATATAACAAATAAGCTCAACAACACTAATGATTAACAAAATGCACAAGGGAGCAGATAATAACTATCATCATTAGCCAGACTATCATCCTTTATCTTTTTGATAATTTAAGCAATCCAGTAGCATATGCATATCTAGCATCATGAGCAAGTCTAGTAACATAGCATAGCTAACAAAATGATCATGTCTAATTGGTTGAACATATCAACATTATAAGAAGAGCTAACAACATATGCACAACTATCTGGATAAGCATGATCAGCAATATATGCATCTCTAGTTACAAAGGCATGGCAAGCATGCTACACATAACTAACAACATTAGATAGCTACCATCATGATTATAATCAGCAGTAGCAGTATAGTTATCAACATAATCATGGCTACTATATGTACGCATCTACAATCTTAATCACATCCACTACATAAGTATATCTACTATCTCTTAATTGCACTAAGCATCATCTTTATTTAAAGATAACAAACAAGGGTTATCATCCAATGTGAAACATTGTGTATAACCCTAAAAAAATATGCTACACATCTGTATTACATCTTTTATTACGCCCTAAGGAAATTGAGGATACCGCTCAAAATCCAACTGACCACTGCTAAGTCAAAATCAATACCATACAAGATCTAGGAAGATCCAAACTCCTATGATCTTCTTCACCCCAGTCAGTACGGGTCAGCCACAGTGACACATAAGGTCAAGCTGCTAACAACCTAGTTCGTCCTTGGAACAAGTCACGACACTAGTGAAAGTAGGTGGGCACACATACCCTACCATCTGAGGTACAACCACAGTTGTCCTCCAATCTCATCACATATATAATCACCGAGACACGACCACATTCGTTCTCAAACTAAGGGCTAGGTATGACCATAGTCATCCTCCCTAAACACATGAATTCAGGATGACAAGCACCCAGCATACTCATCAGTATGTGCTCCGAGTTTCCCTTAAGAATACTCGTTTCACCATCTGGAAAGTTCTGACACTCAGATGGATCTATAGCACAGGGCACTACATGATTAGAGTTTCACTTGATTAGTTATGCCAATTTGGTGAATTAAGGCTGCATCAAACCAGTGGACACACCCTAATTCACTTCTAGCAAGCATATAAATATCACAACTTTTAAATGATATAAAACGTGTGAAACATAATTTCTCATCTCATCATCACATGGTACTATTCACTTGCCATTCATGAGACCACAATAATCATCATACTATCACAAGATATAAATCCTTTCACAATATCACAAGGTATCAACCCTTATCAACACAAGAGGATTACACCTCATTCCGGGCTTAACCATGCCCAAAGGTCATTAAGACCATCATACTATCACAGGATATAAATCCTTTTCACAATATCATAGGGTATCAACCCTTATCAACACAAGAGGATTACACCTCATTCAGGGCTCAACCATGCCCAAAGGTCATTAAGGCCATCATACTATTCCCTGCAAGTTCATCATTATCTTTTCATGCCTTATAACAAGGCTCAACAACATCACTTACATATAATACACCAGATTAGCACAATATTGGATTAATGAGCTAGGAGATATTCATAAACAATCAAAGTAGGGTTACATTAACATTAAGAGCATTCCTTTATTACATGAACATGCAAGGAATCTAGGTATGACTAACACTCCTCATATTCATAATGCACATGTTTAGCATAAGAAAGTATCAACCATATTTCTATGATAACCACCAATTAACACATTAAGTTTATGATCATGTTAAGGAGGTTATTCCACCATCATTCCATCATATAAAAATGTTAAACATGAATACTGATCTTTATCTATATGCATTAGAGTTAGGTTCAGCATAATAAATTATATCAATGTTACTAATCAACACTTATACCCAAACCCTAACTCACAACATCCCCATTGGATCATGGATGCATAAGGTGAAGCATCACTATCACATTCCATACTATTATCAAGTATGAACCCACACATAAATAAAGGTGTAACCATCAGGTTATAGCATACTAGGGTTTCAACAACAGTAACAGAGTAATCCATGATTGTATTAGTCATTCAAGGACTATTCATACCCAATTACATTCATTTAGTTATATTAAAGCTAGGTATAACAAGCTATACCTCATCAGGGTTACATATCAACACAATATGGTTATCATCCCTTCTATTCATATGAGTGAATATGTAAGACTACCTTATTAAGGGTAACCCTCCATTTGTTCCATCATCATTCAACCCATATCACCATATCACAATGTTACCCAGAACCATTGGATGTTTAAATGGTAAGACCATTGGTTGTTAATGATCAACCATTAAGTACATTAATAATGTTATCAATCAATGATGACATTAGCTTAATACTTGATGCTAATTAATGAATATAGTGCTAATATAACAACCTATGGTTACTTAATGATAACTAATGAAGTGTATCAGGTCTCCACAACCTATGGTGAGTTAACAAATAGTTGTATCATCAATTAAGTCTTAGACCAATGGTTTCTTGGGTCACTTGATGCAATGGTCAGACCTATACTGTAATTGACGGTTTTAACATATGAACTTGACCCAGTGGTCAAGATCTAATGTTTATTCCTCCAAAAAGTGGAATGATGGCTAATGTAATATGTTGGTCCTAAAAATGTGATTTAGATGGTTTCCTTTATATGATCAACTTAAGGGGCTTACTTGTTGACAATGGATGGCTTGTTTTAAATAAACAGTTGATTATGGGTTTTACCCTACTCTCAATGGAACTTTTTGTGGTGTTAATCAAGGGATGTCTAGGGTTAAATGGTGACTCTTTCTAGAGCACAAATCAAGGACTTCATAGGTGGTTTATCCAAGTTGTTTACTTATGTAAACAACCAATGGTCTTACTTTTAAACATCCAATGGTTCTGGGTGACATTGTGCTATGGTGATATGGGTTGAATGATGATGGAACAAATGGAGGGTTACCCTTAATAAGGTAATCTTACCTATTCACTCATATGAATAGAAGGGATGATAACCATATTGTGTTGATATGTAACCCTAATGAGGTATATCTTGTTAACCTAGCTTCAATATAACTAAATGATGGTAATTGGGTATGAATAGTCCTTGAATGACTAATACAATCATGGATTACTTTGTTACTTTTGTTGAAACCCTAGTATGCTATAACCTGATGGTTACACCTTGATTTATGTGTGGGTTCATACTTGAGAATAGTATGGAATGTGATAGTGATGCTTCACCTTATGCATCCACGATCCAATGGGGATGCCATGAGTTAGGGTTTGGGTATAGGTGCTGATTAGTAACATTGATATAATTTATTATGTTGAACTTAACACTAATGCAAATAGATTAAGATGAAAATTCATGTTTAACATTTTAATATGATGGAATAATGGTGTAATAACCTCCTTAACATGATCATAAACATAATATGTTAATTGGTGGTTATCATAGCCACATGGTTGATACTTTCTTATGATAAACATGTGCATTATGAATATGAGGAGTGTTAATCATACCTAGATTCCTTGCATGTTGATGTAATAAAGGAATGTTCTTAATGTTAATATAACCCTACTATGATATTTTGTGAATATCTCCTAGCTCATTAATCCAATATTGTGTTGATATGGTGTATTATATGTAAGTGATGTTATTGAGCCTTGTTATAAGGCATGGAAAGATAATGATGATCTTGCAAGGAATAGTATGATGGTCTTAATGTCCTTTGGACATGGTTGAGCCCTGAATGTGGTGTAATCCTATTGTGTTGATAAGGGTTGATACCCTATGATATTGTGAAAAGGATTTATATCATGTGATAGTATGATGGTCTTAATGACCTTTGGGCATGGTTAAGCCCTGAATGAGGTGTAATCCTCTTGTGTTGATAAGGGTTGATACCTTGTGATATTGTGAAAAGGATTTATATCTTATGATAGTATGATGATTAGTGTGGTCTCATGAATGGCAAGTGATTAGTACCATGTGATGATGAGATGAGAAATTATGTTTCACACATTTTATATCATTTAAAAGTTGTGATATTTATATGATGGCTAGAAGTGAATTAGGGTTTGTATGTCCACTTATTTGATGCAGCCTTAATTCACCCAATTGGCATAACTAATCAAGAGAAACTCTAATCATGTAGTTCCCTGTGCCATAGATCCATCTGAGTGTCATAACTTGCCAGATGGTGAAACGAGTATTCTTAAGGGAAATTTAGAGCGCATACTGATGAGTATGCAGGGTGCTTATCATCCTGAATTCAAGTGTTTAGGGAGGATGACTGCGGTCATAACTAGCCCTTAGTTTGAGAACGACTATGGTCGTGTCTCGATGATTATATATGTGATGAGATTGGAGGAAAACTACGGTTGTACCTCGGATGGTAGGGTATGCGTGCCCACCTCCTTTCACTAGTGTCATGACATGTACCAAGGACGGACTAGGCTGTTAGCAACTTGACCTTATGTATCACTGTAGCAGACCCGTACTGTCCGGGGGCGGAGAAGATCTTAGGAGTCTGACTCTTACTAGATCTTGTATGACACTGATTTTGAGTTAGAAGTGGTCAGTTGGATTTTGAGTGGTATCCTAAATTTCCTTAGGGCGTAATAAAATATGTAATACAACCGTGTAGCATATTTGTTTAGGGTTATACATGATGTTTGACATTGGATGATAACCCTTGTTTGTTATCTTTACATAAAGATGATGCTTAGTGCAATTTAGAGATAGTAGATATACTTATATTGTGGATATTCTTAAGATTTTAGATGGATACATACAGTAGACATGATTATGTTGATAACTATATTGCTACTACTAATTATAATCATGATTCTAGCTATCTAATGTTGTTAGTTATGTTTAGCATGCTAGCCATGCCTTTGTAACTAGAGATGCATATACTGCTGATCATGCTTATCCAGATAGTTGTGCTTATGTTGTTAGCTCTTCTTATAATGTTGATATGTTCAACCAATTCGACATGCTCATGTTGTTCGGTATGCTATGTTACTGGACTTGCTCATGATGCTAGATATGCATATGCTATTGAATTGCTTACATTATCAAAAAGATTAAGGATGATAGTCTGGCTAATGATGATAGTTATTATCTGAACCCTTGTGCGTTTTGTTAATCATCAGTGCTGCTGAGCTTATTTGTTATATCTGATTAATTTTCTTAACTATTTAATTACTTAAAAATATTGTAATCAATAAATGTTGTTGGAGGTTATATCTCTTGCTAGGATTGGGTCTTAGCCTTGTGGTTCGCCTCTTTTTTTTAGGTAATCAGATGTAGCAAAAACAAACATGTGGCAACAAAGAAGAGCTATAGTAGTGAATCTTTGAGAAAGTTGATTAGATGTCTAGTGTGTCCTAGAGTCGTCACTGTACTCTCAGGTCTAGTCGAGAAAAAGTTTGTATATGGTGTTTCAAATGAATCAGATTTTTTTTATCATATTAATGCTTGTTTGTGTGGCATATACGAATATTGTTTTACTTTGTGTATATGTTGTGGCTAAGGCAATAGAACAATTGTATCAAATTCTTGGCATAGTGTGGATATAAGAAAGATGTTGGGCTCTTATGCAAATGTTTCAGAGTGAGTGCTGACATTGAAATCAATTTTAATTTACCCATATTTTTGGGTTTGTGATTAATTAGTGATTGATTGTGCTTTATGTTTTGAGTAATCTTGTATAGTGTAACGTGTTATCACAGGTTGATATCAGAGCTTTGGTTCACTGAGTCTAAACGAACACTAGGACTTCAGACTAGGATGATGTCTAAGTTAGGAACGTGACACAAAAACATGGTGTATACTGCCCAATCTCAGTACTTGGATGCCCTGGCTAGGTATTCAATTATTGAAGAAAGGTAAGTATGGAACTCTTATATTGTTATCTTTCTGATTACTCTGATCAAGTAGTCATTTTGAGATAATCTAAAGAGCATAACAAATAAGAAATCATGGTGTGAATATTTCAATCCTACCTTAAAGAAGATGAGAATTGCATCATTATCTATCAAAACTTGAATGTTTGGTAAATATAAGAGAAAGATACAACACCATGAAATCTAAATCTGAATACAAATAAGGAAAAGATGAGTTCTTGAAGATGTGATTCAAGAAGATAATAAAGTAAAAGATAGACAAGTCTATGCTTATAAAGTGAATCAAGGTATGAAATCCACATAAGATATAGAGAACTCCTATAACAAGTACAAAATGAGAAGATGAATGGGAACAATGACAAAGAAATAAGGTGGAACCTGAGTTAATCTCAGACCAACCTATGTGTGTAAGAAAGTGTTAATGAAAAATCAGCATGGCATGTGAAAGAAATTAAGGGAGATGATCCCGATTTAATGAAGAAAATGTGGAATATGATGATTTACCTGTTGATAAGTGGTTGAAAAACATAATAAAATATGAGAACATACCAAGTGTGATAAATAGTCATTAAGGAAGGAGTAATGAGATATGCTAATCATGATGATTACTATGCTAATGGCAAGGAACCCGAAATGAAAAAGGTAGAATGATACATAAGAAACTGTAACATGCATAATGAAAATAGAATTGGTTACCATTTTTCTAGTGACCCTTGAAAAATACTATTATGGTATGGGAAGTGTGTTTCCCCTTTGAGTCTTTCCTTTCTAGGGCACAACTTTCAAGTGGATCATTGCCACTTGGTGCATGTGGATTCGCTGCAAACATGAAGGTGGATAGCTTATTATAGCATAAGGTTGCTTGGACTATGGTTCAAAGATCATAACATTTGTGATGAGTTTGCTTTTGAGCCTTCCAATAATTAGGAAGACTCCTCTTATATGTCTTGATATTTGTTATGTTGGTAAAAGTAGATGAGATAAGGATGTGAGTTCCTTAAAGAACTTGAGGTGGATACCAAGGTAATGAATCCTAGTATCCAAGATGTGTCAATAATATGGGAAGTATGTGAAGTTTGGAGATGTTTATTAAATGAACATTCTAAGTATTCATCTCCCTTAGAGAGAGAGAGTTGATGATGACCCTCTAAATGTTGTTAAAAAAAGTGATTCTATAATGTTGTGTATGGTTTAGTGATAGTTGGACAAGACCACTATCAAGGATAGATGGTTTTTTGGTCAATATATATGCGATACTGTGTTCCTTTAAGATAAACCTATGATCAAATATCAATGCATAAGATTTAGATTGATTCACATGACCATGATGAATTTAGAGTTATGTCCTATAGACTAACCAATGTACAAATAGAATTTATGAATAGGAGGAACAAAGTGTTGCAGTCATGTCTTACAAGTTATATCAAGCTTTAAATGATGGCATGTCAAAGTATTTCAAATATGGTCAAAAATATGATCAATATGTATTCAAAAACCTTAGGGTTTCCGAAGCAGCAATAGCTATGAGAACAAGTTGAATAAGTGTGATATGGGGTTGTGATTAAATTTCTTTATGGGATCATGATATGTCTTCTAAGTAGGTTGTGTAAATTCTAGTAAGGTGAAGATAGTGTTGTTGCTTCACCCCTAACAAGGTTGACTAGGAATGATGTTTACTTTTATGGAATGATAGCTTCCAACATCAGTATTTCTTTTGATGCTAAAAAAGAACTGACAAGAGTTCTTGTGTCAGTGTATATATAAAAAAAAGGATGGATACGTTGCCTTTTTTCATGCTTCAAGGAATGGTGTGGGACACATGCTATGATTGGTAAGAAGCTAGAAAGTATGACTTTTGAGTAATGTGTTGATACAATAGATATAATTTTCGGATGATAGCTAGAATTTAAAGTTGAACATTACTACTAGAGTTGTACAAATGACACAACAAGTTTCTACATTCCATATTGAAAATGTCTCCTCAGGTGGGGGTTTTTGTGTTGACCCAAGATGAGATATGTATGAATGATGTGACATCACCATGATATGAAACTAATCATGTGAAGGTAATAGAATGAGGTGTAAAGGAAGTACCCATCTTTGTTTACCTTGGATTTTGGGGGCAAAATCCTTATTAGGGGTTTATAGTTGTAAGGCCCCTAAACTTGCTTAATGAATTGAATGAGATTAATTATCATAATTGAATTCTTATAACCCTAACATAACCTTTTTATATGCTTTGAAATCATAATACAAGCTTAAGTTTCACATTTGGTCCAATTTGGACACTTTTTGAGCAAGTTATGCAATTTTATGCACATTTTGGACTTTTCTATAATTTACCCAATTGAGAGGTATTATTTGAAATTTATCACTTGCATTATGTTCCTTGGATATTCTCTCATCATTATTGAGCTTTTTGATCCACGGGGCTCCTATTTAAATCTTAGTTTGAAGGTGTTTTCTCCAAGGGTATTTTTTTTTTCACGGATGAGCTACCTTTAGTAGCTATCAACTAATGAATTGTTTGATTGGCTGGGGAATTCGAAAAAGGAAAGCTAAGAAGGTCTATACACATGGTGGGGGAGCTTCTTGAGTGTGTGCTTGTATATTCTTAATAAATTATGGCCATGGACACTTGGATAGATACTAGAACTTCAACTTTTTCTTTTTCTTTGTCTTAAAGTTTCATGTACTTATCCCCAAGCACCAAAATGAGACATTTTCTCTCCACCACTTCCCTCCTTCTACCAACCTTGTTCTCCCTCTATGATGCTATGAATTTTTCTGTCCAAGGAAGAAGAAAGTGGGGATCTTCTTTGGAAAAGGATCTAGGGTTGCAGTTGACTTCATTTTAGGGTTGAAAAAGCTTCCTTCTAGTGATCTTGACCTAAAAGAGTAATAATTCCCTTATTTCCTCCATATATTTCTTTTTTATCCTTCCTCCTATCTTTCTCTAGGTCAGAACCTTGCTGTTACATGGTAGAAATTGCTCTAAAGCTCTACCTACCTTTCTTGCTCCTTATGCTTAGGGTTTGCTCATTTGATGAAGAAAGGTGTTAGATGGACGAATTCATGGCTTATTCTTGGATTTTCTACCCTATATGCTCGAGTTTTCATCTGTGTGGGGTTTCATCTTCTCATTAGAGACAAGTTTTATAACTTTCTCCACGTTTATTGCTTACCATAAGTTTGCTAGCTCATGTTCTTGCTTGAAAATGATTATTCATGCACTAAAAAGCTACGCTTGACTTGGATTTCGATTTTTATAATGTTCCCTATTCTGATTTCAGTTCTAGATGAACCTGTGATCATTTGTACGTTATTCCTAAGGTATAATATGACTTGGATCAGGTTGGTTTGACAACCTATGGTGCTAAGCACCTATCAACCAATGATCAATTTTAGGGTTTTAAGCTGATTTCTTCTATAAACCCATGACCCAATGATGGTACCATTGCAACAACCCTATGTTGTCTTCATGAAAACTGATGGTCGAGATCAAAGGTTTCATATGATGGTGAAATCCTATGGTCACCCCCTTAGGTCAGGTTTTGGATTAATTATAAGTTTAATGATTAACCATTAAGTACCCTAATAATGTTATCAATCAATGATGACATCAGGTTAATATTTGATGTTGATTAATGAATATAGTGCTAATCTAAAATCCTATGGTGACTTAATGGTCACTAATGATAGTGGATCAGGTCTCCACAACCTATGGTGAGTTAATCATATAGTTGTAGCATCAATTAAGCCTTAGACCAATTGCTTCTTGGGTCGCTTGATGCAATGGTCAGACCTATAATGTAATAGATGGTTTTAATATGTGAACTTGACCCAATGGTCAAGATCTAATGTTTATTCCTCCAAGGGCACCTATTCCCCATACTGAATCTTTAGGTACCAGGAAGACTTTTGAGCATCTTCTCTGTGTTGGAGCCGTTGAGTATGCATGGATAGTTGACCCTACGGATGCAGATTTGTGGCTAACTGAGCTTGAGAAGGCCTTCTAGATCATGAGTATCCATGAAGAGGATAAGGTGAAGCATGTTGTGTATCTTATGAAAGGTTGTTCTAGCCATTGGTGGGCCATAGAGGAGGAAATGAGACCTGGTGTTGTAGTCAGTTGGATAAAACTTGAAAGGTGCCAATGAAAAAGGGTGCTCCAAATCTTGAGTAAATTTAGTTGGTTTCCATAAGTATCATGAGCTTTCAAATTGAGTGGTGTGCTTAGGTGGTGAGATCAAAATCTAGAAGCCTTCCAGTGTGGATATCAAAACCAATTGTGAAATTTTGCAAAATCATGAAAAGCTTTGAGAGTTAATTTAACAACCTTATTGTGAAAATTAGTTCACAGAAGATGTTAATTAATGTCCCAAAGTAATCAAGGTGCAAGAATATTTTTTGAAACCTTTCGTGAGGTGCACATATCTTGTCCACCATATGATTCATCGTTGCCATAAACTGCCCAAAAAGAGATTGAAAGGCAGGGTTTTCTATCATGGCTGGGTCAAACTGGGGGACTTCAGCCACTCGATCTTCTCATGCCTAGTTCCTTGCACCACCACCTGATGTTGCAACACTGCTCTCAAAAGCATGTTCTTCATGTTCTTCAAACATCTTTAAGATTTCTCTTCTTCTTTTGCATAAGAAGAAGTGACTACCCTAGATACTTTTTCTAAGAAGATCCCCACTTTCTTCTTCCTTGGACAGAAAAAATTTGCAGCAGAAAATAGGGAGAATGAGGTTTGGATAAGGAGGGAAGTGGTGGAGAGAAAATGGCTCATTTTGGTGCTTGGGGATAAGTATATGAAACTTTAAGATAAAGAAAAAGAAAAAGTTGAAGTTCTAGTATCTATCCAAGTGTCCATGGCCTTAATTTATTTGGAATATACAAGCACACACATAAGTAGCTCCCCCACCATGTGTATAGACCTGCTTAGCTTTCCTTTTTCGAATTTCCCAGCCAATCAAATAATTCATTAGTTAATAGCTACTAAAGGTAGCTCATCCGTGATGGGGTAAACCCTAAAATACCCTTGGAGAAAACACCTTCAAACCAAGGTTTAAGTAGGTGCCCCATGGCTCAAAAAGCTCAATAATGATGAGAGAATATCCAAGGAACATAATGAAAGTGATAAATTGCAAAGAAAACCTCTCAATTGGGTAAATTATAGAAAATTCCAAAATGTGCATAAAATTGCATAACTTGCTCAAACAATGTCCAAATTGGAACAAATTTGAAACTTAAGCTTGTATTATTATTTCAAAGCATATCACAAGTTTATATTAGGGTTATAAGAATTCAATTATGATAATTAAGCTCATTCAACTCATTAAGCAAGTTTAGGGGCCTTACACCTATGTTCCCTGAAATTCCATGACTTATATTAATTATCACATGAAGTACCATTCTAAACCCTAATATGGTTCTTTCAGGGTAACATGGTCAAATATTATGGAATTAGGATTTGAAAGCTAGAAAATTAGGTTCCACTTCAAAAATCCTTTCCAACGAGTATTTGTAGTTATTTTTCTGAACATTAGTTCAATTATTGTGAATTTCCAAGATCGGGACCAATAAGAAAGTAGCACAAATATATATGTTGGTTATATTTATCCAAAACTATGATGGGAGGCTTTTTTGGACAAACGGGCTACACCCATGTGGTCAAGATGCCAACGGTGTGGCCAAGCATGATAATTCTAATGGAAGGGACTAAAAAGACATAAATGCCCACAATGTTGTGACAAAATGGTAACCCTGATTAGGGCCAAAATTGGGAAATCAGTGGATGGGATCTTTGTTATCAAAGAGAAGGTGAAGCAGTTGACTCTTTGAACAAACGCAAAAACCAAAATGTGATTACACTCATCGTCGTCATATACCAAGGTGCTAGGCACCTTCCTCAGGGCTGGGTAAACTTGACAAACTAAGGCTCGTACCCTGCGGTGTTAAGGAGGACAAGAAAAACATGCTACCATGGCAATGGAGGAGGTGGGTATCAGTGACTAAAATCTAGAAATTGATACAAAAAAGGATGATCTTCCTTGTCAAAAAGACTCATGAGGACAAAGAGGATTCAAAGAAACAGAGTTGAGTCGGGAGATACTCATGTATCCACAGAGATCACTAGAAAGCAACGAGGATCAGGGGAGCCAAGTCCTCATAGGAAAACCAAAATGTGAAGAAAACTATGAAAGCCTAGATGTGTTAAACACTCCTCAAGGTCTAGGGAAGATAGGGTGAGGTTCCCCTATCCATAGGATGCCTAATAGGCGTTAGGCGCAAGCGAGAAATTAAACTCATGGTTCTAGTATATGGCGCTCGGGGATTGCTAGAGGCAAACTAATGTTTGAAAAATAAATATAGGGGATTAGAGATTCTTACTTGGCAGCCAATTGTGCCCACAGAGGTGGCAAGTACGGAGGAGAAGAGATGGTCGCTAGGAAGCAAAAGCAAGTAGGTCAAAGAATTTAAGGGCGCTGGAGAGTAAATTCAGCAAGAAGGAGAGAGACTATGGATCTAAGGTTTTTTTTGGGGCTCTTATATATAGGTACGAGTGATTGGAAGATCTCTGCGAATACGTAGTGGCGAGAAGAGTATAACCCTTCAAGGGTGTTTCATCTATAGGGCACGAAGTACCTTCAAACCTGGGATCATTAGGTTCACATGGAGGTTACTATCTTGCTGGTGAAGAAACTTCTAGAAATGAGACTTTTTGGAGGGAGATCAGGGTCGTTGAAGGAATCACAACATGATGGCCTATTCTCTCTCTCCTACTTGAGGTAGGAGACGAGTCCAGAGTCATCCGATCGAAATCCAACAGCTACAGAAGAATCCAAAATTCAGGGTATGCATGACACCATTACTTTATCTGTAAAGGAAAACATACGCCACATGACCTTTAAATGACAACGAACTTAGGTTAGATCAGTATATAAATTGATTATTCCATTAATATTTAATCTAAACTATATGCTAACTATCCTAGTTAATTTGGAGGGACAAACAAAGTCCTATTGGCTTCAAATTTGACCATCAATTAATCAAGGAGTTTGGATTCTTCCTATATGATTAGATTTAGGTTTTGACTATCTTTTACGTGTAAAACACATTTTATACATTATCCTAATATATATAATTAAAAGATGAGATAAAGTGAAATTTCCTTTCCTTAGTGAGTTAGGTTCTGAGCCAAATTTTGAGGTATGAAGTTATCATCCACTCTAGGGCTTGTTCATTATTTTTTTGTGTATAACTGAAGGATTATCATAGGAGAGAGGATATAGAGGATTCTACTATTTATTCTTTTATTTGTAAAAGACAAACAAATTTTGTTTTCTTTTTATCAAAATTCATATAAAGTATTTCATATTTGGGAGAATTTGCATTGATGTCTACGTTTTAAATTTATAGTTGAAATTTTGCAATTAAGACCCTAAACTTGTTTATTTAAAATTTTGGGATGTTAAACTTGTATTATTTATTAAATTTTTGTTCATACATTTCAGGAAGAAATATTGTCATCCATTTATTAAATTGTTTTACAAAATTCCATCCATATAGGAGAGGTAGTCAGTCTACTTAATTCAAATTGTGTCATATCTTATATTAGTTTACTTTAGAGAACTCCAAAATGTTATATGTTGTTCCATCCTTCACATTAATCATGTTGGCTTCCTAAATGATTAGTAGAAAATATTCTCGTGATAATACTATAACATAATATTCACACATTGTTAAATTCATAAAATGTTCAGATGTTGAGGAGCATGTTCTTTGTGCTCATTTTTATTAAAGCATTTTTTATCTTTATGCACATGATTGATTTGTCGAAAGAAAATGGTCTTGCCTTAGATGCACACCTTTCTGAACAATGAAGTAAAGGGTATTTTCTTCATTACGATGGCAATGACATTCATGTATCATGTAGTACTTTTGCCTATGATTACAGTTCATCAAAACACTTCTCTCATCCTAATATCAACACATCTCTTGTTTATGATGGATGTTTGAGACAAGAGTAGGAAGCCAGTTATTACGGGACCAACCTACAATGTTGTCGGTCTTCATAAATCTTTAGAATTGCATTCAACCCCTCATATGACCTTTCATTTAACCTTATTAGAAGATACAATGATAAATTTATAACTTGGTAAATAAAATGAGAATTTAGTTATAGGTAATGTAAGCCCAATCTTTAACTTAACATTTATGTAAAATTAGATTCAACCTCTCTAACAACCTTTCACATAACTTTAGCAGAATACGAAGGACCAACTGATAATTTGAAAAACTAAAAAAAAAATCCAAAACCTTTTGTGCTCTTGCATTGGTGGCTTGCTAGAATAAATATTAATTTATAACTAAAAAGGTAAAAGTGTTACAAACAATACAACCTACATCATCCTTATATAGTATAGGTTAGAATACGAGGTATTTTGTAATCTAGAAAAATGGAAGAAAAATTATAGTGAAAACCCTATCTGGGCTTTGTTATTTAGTATTGATTTCATGTTGCTTCATGAATATTGATTGAAATGATTTCCATGACAACAATCTCATAACTAATGCACATATGCTGAATTTGTACAATGTTTTGATGTTGAGGAGCGTGTTCTTATACCGTAGCACATGGATAGTTCATTGGTAGAAAGTGGTATTGCCTTAGATCCACACCTTTTTGACCAAAATGGAGGTAAAGAGAACCTTGTTCATTACGACAACAATGTAGCATTTGGTACTTTTTCCTTTGATTACGTTCCATAGCATTTGGTACTTTTTCTTATGATTACGGTCCACAGGAACACTTCTCTCATCCTAACAGTAGGAAAACACATATGTTGTTGGAAATGGATTGTTGAGACAACAGTAGGAAAACAGTCGTCATGGGACCAACCTACAACCTAGCCGGTCTTTATCTATCTATCTTTTTCTTGCTGTCTTTCTCTTTAATTACCTGGTATTTCACTATCAGTTTTATCATAGCGCACCAAGTCATCCCCTCTCTCAACCAAACAAGACCAAATCATTACAATCTACGTTTACGTGTCCATTCCCCCCAGCGGATTTGCTGCACCCGGTTTGGATGCAAGCTGCTCCTTGCCGCAGATGGTGCCGCGTGTAAGTAATATTTAATCCAAACCAGTATTACACACACTACTGAAAAATAGGGTATAGATGACATTCAAATATGTAACCTTTTATTAAAAAGGTGACATGATTACCCATTACCTAAAAAATGTATGTCACCTATTTAGAGTGGCCTTTGTGCAAGGTAGCCTATTTGATTAAACGTCATCTATTAGTGGTTTTCACATTCCAAAACATGACAATACATGACATCATAGTATATCACCCACATTGAAAGAACCACACACATTGATGTCACCTATTTCATTAGTAGTGAAGACAGTCTTTCTCAAAAAGCTAATACGTCATAGGCAGGCATGTATATATGTAGAGACATGTATGTACGTATATGTACATACATGTATGTACGTATATGTACAGACATGTATGTATGTATATGTACATGTACTGCCTAATAAAAGACAGAAATTATAAAAGACAATGAATTGCAACCAAATATATTTAAAGTAAAAAATTATATATAAGATCTCATTGTTTGTACATTGATACTTTGTGGACACCAATAAAAAAGTGGCAACATGTTCCTTTTCGTATACATTATCTACATAGATCAATTATAAAATTTTGACAAAAACATTTGTGCATGTTTTTTCCAAAGAACTAGTAGTTTCTTTGTATCCCAAACCTCCGGCCAGCTCGGGACCGGAGATGATCACTTTGTATCCCAAACCTCTGGCCATGATGGCTACCTGGCGTTCATTGATCAGCACCCGCGTCTTCTTCCTAGAGAAGATGAGTAACCTAGGTGGGTTCCTACCCGCAGATGCCTCATCTTTTATCTCCAGTATTCACTCTGAACCCACCTGCTGCCTTTCTTGTAAAACGGGATCTGGTTGCAGGTTTCGCTAAGTTGGCTTTCTATCTGCAACAAGAATCAACTAAAAGTTACACAAATGGCACGTTTGCTTTATGGGATATCTTCATTATATAAACAAACCAACAGGATCGAAAACCAATACACAAAGAGCTAACAGCACAAACCACCACGGACGCACCACTGACATATGCAACGTTATATATATGATCAACATATAAAGGGATTTGAAATTCTTATTATTTAGCACAACTTTTAGGACATTCCGAAGATGTCAATTATCTCCTATAAATTTGTACTAGTCCTAGACTTATATGAATAACACAGGCATTGATTGAATTTGTTTCCTCGCGGTTGTTTCAACATTCTTTTTTAAGGTATCCGGTGGGGTCGTGGCCGAACTACTACCAGGGAAAAATATACGCAATCCGAGCAGTTGCCGGCCTCTGCTGCCTTGTCTCTTCCTACTGTCAATGATTAACACCTATTAGTTAGAGCAGCACACACGGAAACGAAGGTCTCTGAGGAGAAAAAACGGAGAGATCGGGAAATACTTTTGGCTCGCCGGTGCCGGGCGTTTCAGATTCCAGGTGAAATGGAACTTCAATTAAAACTGTCGATACTCATCATACTAGCCTGTACCTCCGTGTATGTTGCTGCAGAAATCTCGGACGCACAAGATTTCACACATATTGGTGTGAACTATGAGGCTACCAAAAGCGAAGTTAGAATCTGTAGAGTTGGACAGCAGAATTCACAGGATCCAAGATTATGTACATTATGTGAAGAATTCACAACAAAGGAATTGGATTATTTCAGTAAAAACAAGACCCAAGACGAGATAATTGATATGATTCATCAAACATGTTCCTGGCTCCATGCATTTGAACATCAGTGTAAACTGCTCATAGACTACTATGCTCCCCTGTTCTTCTTGGAAATTGGAACAATAGAAGTAGAAAGTTTTTGCAAAAAATGTAATCTTTGTGAGAGGGTGACAAGTTATCTTGCTGTCATGAGAGATGAATCTTGCACTTTCTTCCAACAAGTTTTAACAGAAGTTCTTACAAAGTTGAAAGATCCAGAGACTCAGCTGGAAGTAATTCAGATCCTTCTGAAAGCTTGCAACAGAGCAGAGGACTTTTCACAGCAGTGTAAGAAACTCGTCTTTGAATATGGTCCTCTGATCTTGATAAATGCTAAGAAGTTCCTCGAGAAAAATGATCTTTGTTCTGCTCTGCATCTATGCAAAGCACCTTCACTTATCAGAATGCCACTTCATGAGATTTCATAGGGCAATGTCCATTTGAGTAACTTTTGGTCCTGAATATATAACATTCTTTTTTAAGGTGTCAATTAGTTTTCATCTTCTTTGTTTAGGCAGATCATTTTCATTATATTAATGAAAAAAGTTGATCTCTGAGTTCATCATCTTTGTTAATTTTATCCCAGAACTTGGTTGGCATACTATGGGATTCACATTTTTGGACTCTAGGTTCATATGGCACCGTTGGAAGCTCAGTCATGAAGTGAGCTCCTAATTAATCACGAGGGACGGAAGAAGTTACATTCTAATACTTACTAACTTCATATCCAAATGCATAATTTCAAAACAGGGCTAAGCACCAGACCCATTGTGCTGGTTAAAATTCTGGATTACAAGGAATCCAAAATTTGTTCACTTGCTGGCTTTAATAAATATAGAACTAAAAAGTAGTATGTTTGGTTCACCTGCACGTTGTCTCTGCCTTTTGATGTGGGGACCAGCCGTCATGTGCAGAGGACATAGCTGACAACATCAGTTAACAGAGACAGTCACGCAAATTTGCTGCACTCCGGCGTCCGACACTTTTAAGATAGGGATCTTCATCCCGCACGCACTGTATATTTGAAAAATGTTGGATTCCTCTCGGTTTACAGCTCCTATAAACCAAAAATAGATTTTCTGCTAAAGGATTTAGGATTGCAATCCAATACAGTAGAATTTCTGAGCATCTCTTGAATGATGTATTGTAGAACAAAAATATCCAAACATCGTGAAAGAATAAAGGCACAAATAAAATGCTACAGATTTTTCCATATCAGATACATGTTCTCATTCCTAAATAATGAGAATCACTAAAATACAGACAAAATGTAACTGCGTTGTGAAATAACATGATACTCTAATCGGGTTATAAACTGAATATCTTCATAACAGAAAGAATGATGAATACCTGGGATAGAGCCTCCTCACTGACATTATTTGGAGACCGTCCAAATGCAACTCTACCAGATCTATCACAGCCCAAAACTGCATCTGGTTGTTTCAGGCGCCTGAGAGCTTCCGTTGCTTCAGCATGTGAACGGAACTCAAGAAAAGCATAACCCAGTATTTTCCCTTCCTCTTTAGGATCCTCCGGCAAATGTATTTCATCAGTAGGTTCTATACCATAGCCTTTCAATGCCTCAAGCAACTGTCAAATACAAAAATTGCAAGTTCAAGCCACTGTTTTTCAGATTAAAGAGAGTGTGATGGAGCAAGAACTTACTAAAAAAGTTATACGGTTGACTTATTTTATAAATACCCACATCAATCATCGAAAAGCCTTTTAAATATTTTACTATTTTAGTTTACCCTAGAATCAACTTTAAATATAAAAACTCTGAGCACAATGCTAACATTGGTATTAGAGGTGATTTGACTAATAATGATATTAAGTTATTGAAAACGCAAACTTGCAAAAAAAACATGTTACTAACAAATACCTGAGTTTTGGTCCATGTCTTGCAGATATTCCCCACATAAAGAGAATTGTTGTCCATGCTGGTTGACACTCCAACTCTTTTGCCATCTATCTGAGCATCTAAAAAAATAGATATTAAATACATTTCAGATCCGTGAGAAGCCAAAAAATATAACTAATAGAATCCATAAAAAATTGACAGTGCCCGAGATTTAAAAAGTTTTCTAACCTCTATGCCATCTTTCAACTCATCAAGGGCCTTTTTCGCCTCTTCTACATTGACATATCGAATAAATGCAAACCCTTTGCTTTTATTGGATGATGCGGTCTTAACTACTCTAGCAGACTCAACTTCACCATATGCACCAAATACTTTAATCAACTCTTCTTCAGTGGTTTGTTTATTCAAACCACCGACGAATATTTCAAGATCTTTACATTTTTTACTTTCTGTCTGATTATCCGCATCCAAAGAGACCTCTTCTTCGAGTTCATTAGCTTCGCCATCACTCTCAGATTCGTCTGCTTCATCTTGTTCGACAGTGCCGGCACCTTCATTTGTAAAACAAACCAGTCACTTTTTTATCAGGACGAGTTCACGCACTCGTATACGAAAGGGTGAAAGAACGTCTTAACATCAAAGAACCCTCAGCAAATGAGAGAACGAACCAGTAGATATTGTTGATGATCTCCCTGTATTTAACATCTTGGGACAGCTTGACTATCTCATGGAACGGGTACTCCCATATGTAGCTGTCATGGACGACCAGTGCCCTGTCCAGACTCATCACGGGCTTGTCGACGTTTGCAAGATGAGAGGGCATATCTATTTGTCCCATCCTAAAGCCAAAGGGAAGTGAGCTAGATGATGAGAGTCAACTAGTAAAGGAAAAAGTAGCAACATAATTGTGAAAAAATACAAGTACATTGGTCCAACTGCAACGAAAAAACTAGAAACAACACCGAACATCACACCTGATAAGCCGATAAGGGGAGAGGGGGTCTTCTTGCTCCTCCATATCTCTTTGAACTTCTTAATCTTCCTTGAAGGTTCCGCCCCTTAATCAAGCGTGTGAGAGGTACTCTAATACTGACATCCATATTTCCCTGATCTTCTTGCTCGAAAGGTGGGTGCAACTTCTGGAAAATGAGAAGGGGAAATGCAACTTCTGGTAAACTAAACCTTGCAACTCTCAGGTTACAAGGGGCATGCAGGAGCAGCAACATGGTAAAATAAACCTTGCAGCATACATAACTCAATATAAAGACTATAAATAGAACAATCCATATTCGACATTGTCCAAGCAGGTGCTACATAGCATTTATGAACAAGTGCTTTCTTAAATTCAAATGACTGTTATACCTTTGGCTTGCATCAACTATGGCAATCGAGATCATGCTCTGGTCGAGTCTTCACTTGAGCATCCTTCATCTATGTGATATGAAGCCAAAAAGAAAAAGAATTAGTTAACTACGATAGCTACACTTGGGCTTACAAAATACCATGGCTCTCACCTAGCCCCCTTAGGCTGTAGGTGGGCTGCTTTAAAATGGGTCCCTAATTATCATACCTTGTATTTCTTCTCATAGCCACCAATGATTCTATACATGGCTTCTTTCGAAAGAATAAAGGAAATACACATAGCACACACAAACACACTAATTCATCATTTTGTCCCTTCGGAAGAACAAAGGAAATACACATAGCATACACAAACACACTAATTCATCATTTTGTCCTGATCAAGAACATAATGCATGTTTTTGATGATGTGCATCATCCAAAGGGGGTATGGATTTCACATGCTAGAAAAATACATATCCAAAATTTGGAAGCATAACTACAAAACAAATATAATTATAATAGAGAGATGATGTGTCTGAAAACTATACATATGTTAGCTATAATATTAACAAATAATGCATGATTGTCCAAGTAACATATACTACTGTTTGGTCATATATGAAAATTTCTAACTATCAGGTCATCCAA
Source organism: Alisma plantago-aquatica (assembly GCA_963693085.1). Lineage (NCBI taxonomy): Eukaryota > Viridiplantae > Streptophyta > Magnoliopsida > Alismatales > Alismataceae > Alisma > Alisma plantago-aquatica. The sequence continues at coordinate 640,904,680 of OY856412.1, forward strand.
ATATTTCCACTAATTGTTAAATTTGGCATAAAGGATGCCAAACTGATCATTAACTTTCTACGAATTAAGTTGGATCTTCATTTTGTGATGGAGCCGAAGCATGCAACATGCGTGTAGATCGTCCCTACAAGTTAAAAATAGATATATATATATTATCTTTATGTAATATTTACTCATGAATATAATTTTTTTATATGAAGACATAGAAACACTTCATTTACCGTTTTGTGGAGCATTTTCTGACACAATGCCTCCCTCCTATCCATCATATGCCTCTTTCCAAGCTTTCTCTCCTAGTGACACGTAAACAAAATTGAGTTTGTATGGATAAATAAATATCAGTCAGCGTAAAAATTATACCAATGTCGCTATTTTAGCTTTAGCGTCAACAAGTTCTTCATTCTTGTCTTGTAGTTGTTGTTGAAGATCTGTCACAGCTGAATGTAGAGCTTGTTTGGCTTTTCTATTTTGCAAATTTCTACGAGACACTCCAGCACCGTATCCTCTTTCATACCCTCCACGATGTGGGCCATAAGCGCCATCCATAGCAGATCCAAATTCCAATGGGTCTTGTGTTTCTTCAACCCCTTTTTCCAAGAAAGCTTGAGCAACTTGCCTCTAATATACATAAAAAAGAGGAAAATATAGCAAGTAATTGAGAAAGATATTTAGTAGCAAATATTATTTGTATCACTTACAAGTAAAGTCTTTGTCCTCTCGTTTGGAGGGTTATTATTTCGATCTAAATGAGCTCCAACATATGCTCCGTATTTCAGTAAACTTTTCTCCTTCTTCTTCCTTCTAAAAATTTTATGGGTTGCATGGCAATCAAAATACACATATCCAAAGCTAAAAAGTAACACCAAAATAGAATATTAACAAGGCTTACCGCTTTGTGTCGGAGGGTTGCTATTGAAATAGGTCCACCGGTATATGTGGGTCCTGCAACACTTCGGCTATCCTTGTTTCTTGACGCCAAAAGCTGAAATCGTTGAAATAGTAATGAAATTCTAATATAACAATCAATTTTAAATGTTTTATAGTGCAACAACACCTTATTTTCATCTTTGTCCCAATATTTCAACAATTCTGCCCATTGAGCATCAGAAATCCTCTTGTCCGCACATGTCAGCAGTTGTTCATCAATTGGCTTGTCGGCATCATAATATTTCTTCTTCAAATTGTGCCTCCATGTCCTAATATCTCGTTGAATTCTTGCCTTACACCAAGAAAAAACACCATCAAGAGGAGCTTTGCTATGCCCATCCCTCATTACAAAGTCAAAATCATCCTACACGAAGAATTGAATAACCGTTTACTAGTGACATCAACTCAACACAGAATCATAAATTAATATTGATAATTATACATGTAGCATACCTTTAGAGAAGCCAACACATTTGCAAAACTTTTCTCATGTCTTTGTCCCCAATTTTCAGCAATAGGAAAGTATTTTACTTGTCGAGCATGTATGCCTAGCCATTCTGCTAACTTTGAAGATTCATCTCCAACAGGAACTCCCAAATCGCTACAAACCTCGCATTTCCATTTTTTACCTTTGGGGGGGGGGGGGCAACAGCTTTGTATGTCGTGCATCCCCTTGTTTTTTTCTTAAAAGTGGCTGAGTCATTAAAAAGTTTCAATTCCAAATCAGAAATATACTAATATACATTCAAGTTAAATGCACTACCTTCTTCACATCTGGGTTCCTGTTGATCCAATTCATCAATTCTAACTTGTTCTTCAGCATGCAAATCATCTTCAAGATTGTCACCATCTTATATTGTTATGTACAATTTGAAATTTATACAAGTGTGTGAGATGAAAGATGTGATATTTCATCCTAAAATGACAAGGCAATTGCCTAGTACGCAAAGGAACTAGGCACCCAAGAATCAACCCCTCTCCATGGAAGACTAGTAGATCAAGGTGTGTCCCTTGATAACAATGTCTTAAGAATGTTACCTGTGAGCCTAATCACTGAAGTTCCATGGATTTCTGAAGTACCATTGACAATCGAGTCATCTTCAACAACTTAAACAAAGAATTCAAATTTTTAGTATGTGATAGAATGAGAATAATACAGAAAGTGGTTACATACAGTTCGATAGATAACTCACCTAGATCTTCATGGCGGTGAGATTCATCTGTCTCATCATCGCTAATATTGAAACCTAAGGCAGATGCACTTATTTCTCCATATGCTTCAATATCTTCCGGAGTAATTGATACCCTCTTGTTGCGTTGCATATTTCCTATTTAACCAAAAGGTGATAATCATTTGTTAAAGACTTAACAAAAATCTGTGAAAAATTATGCCATCAAGTAAAAAAAATAAAAATTATGATACTATACAGAACCTACATGGTTCAAATACCAATAGAGTAAGTTGATATATGTGTGTGTCAATGAGGTTGGGTGGTTGGGTGCGTTTACAATTAACATACCCAAAATATCACTCCTTGAAGAATCTGAGTTGCATTGAACAGACTTTGCCTTTTGTTTTATGTGTGTATTTGTGTTTACAATGTTTGAGGCAGATTTTCCATGTATAGAGTTACCTAACACATTCACAAAGTACATTAGGAGAAAAGAAACACTTACTAAAGCACATCAAATGTAAGGAGTAGGACAATATATTTATTATCATACGGCATAAAACTTCCTTATGGATATGCCATTACCTTCTGCATCAAAATCACATTGAAGAGAATTTGTCTTATGATTTAGATGCACCTTTTTCTTGGTAGTATTTGGTGCAGATTTTTCATGCACAGATTTTCCTAAACAACCAAAAATTTATATGAATTGAAAATAGAATGAGTGAGTGTGTTTTTCTAACTAAAATACCTGAGATTTCAGTCCTTGGAGTTGGATCAGGATCTGATGCATCAAAATTAGATTGACTAGATTTTTTCTTCCCATTTAGAGGATTGTTTGTCTTGGAACTATTAATGGAAGATTTCCCAAGCACAGACTTACCTAGAGACATGAAATGATACACATTACAAGAAGGAAATATTTCTATAAAACAAAATGAGGGTAGGTGTATTTTTATTAAAAAAAATACCTAAAACTTTAGTTCTTGTCAATGCACCATAGCCAGAGGCATCAGAAACAGACTTCAAATTTTGATTTTGATGCATCTTTGTCTTTACAATATTTGAGTCAAATTTTGTCTTCGCATTTAGACAAATGTCTGTTTTGGCACTATTTAAGACAAATTTCCTATGCACAGACTTACCTAAACACATCAAATCATGCACATAAATAGAAGGAAATTAATTCTACAAATCAAAAATTAGAATGGGAGGGTGGTAGGTAGTTATAATTAATATACCTAACATTTCAGTACTTTGAGATGTACCATGAACTAATGCATCAACTTCACCTTGAATAGACTTCATTTTGTGATTAAGGTGCATCTTTGTCTTGGGATTAGTTGAGGCTGATTTTTCATACACAGACTTATCTAAAAATGTTCAACAATACACGATAATAGAAGAAAATGAGTTATCGAAAACACACAATAGATTAAAATAAACCAGTGCACTATTAAATACCACAATCGTGAACTTTTTTTAATGCATTGGCAATTGGCAGTTCATCATCCACAGTGTTAGAGCTTGCTGCCCTCTTTGTTCCTAACATTTCATTACTTTGAGATGTACCATGAACTGATGCATCAACTTCACCTTGAATAGACTTCATTTTGTGATTAAGGTGCATCTTTGTCTTGGGATTCGTTGAGGCTGATTTTTCATACACAGACTTACCTAAACATGTTCAACAATACACGATAATAGAAGAAAATGAGTTATTGAAAACACACAATAGATTAAAATAGAAGTTTGGAATGGCTCGTACAACCATGGTATAAAGGTTCCCTAGCTTTATCTAGAAGTTTATAAAATTTTTCAACATCAAGATTGACTGGAATATCTGCATCAATATCATCTACTGGAGATGTCTCAAGATTCTGCACACCAAAGACATCATGCAACAAGCCTCCGATGTTGTCTCCATCAACATTGTCACCAAGAAGAGTAGTTGCGGATGAAGATTGTCTTTCTCTTCCTGGAATTTCTCCATGGTCCGTCCATATGTAATAATTAGGTGTGAACTCTTTGATCATTACATGTTCAAAAACCTCCTCCTTAGACTTGAAATATCTATTGCCACAAACTTTACATGGGCACAATAATTGACCACTCCTCGCATGTATTTGGTTGAGGAGATTGTGATCAATGAAGGCAGACAAACCATCTTGAAATTCCTTACTATGGATACGATTTTCGGTATACATCCAACTTCTATCTGCTATGTAGTCCATCTACATATGTGAAATATGGATAAGTCAAACCTCTGTGTCTTATATATTTGACTGAAAGTAAACATATTAGTTTCTAGTAGAACAATGATTGTAATATGTATTCATATGTGCCACCTATCCCATTCTTGGACACTAAATCCCACTAGTAAGTGTATAATATGTGTTTGGTTTTTAAAGAAATTTCGGCAGCATTTCCCCTTAGTTCTCCAAGTACACCGACATAGATGGGAAAATAACCCACCTAAGTATGTACCCAGAGAACAACTGAGGAAATGACTACCAAAATATCTTTAAAACCAGACACAATATTATACACTCACGTCCTAAGTAAGATTAAGTGTTCGAGAACAGTCCCAAATTGGGGACTATCCAATATTTACTCCTAAAGAGTAAATTTTGGATGGGTTTCTAAGTCAAAAAAATTATATGTATAAATATTTAATATTGTGTTTTATAAAAATATGTTTGAAGTGTTGAAATAAAATTAAATTTTTACTCATGGAGTATTTTAATAAAAAAAAATCAATATATATTAATATACTGATAGTATGCATATTTATGTCGTGTAATATCACTCAACAAATTCATGACAAGTTTGCCTTGGATTTGACTAGCACCATTAATGTTCTATAGTTTCCAAACATGATGTGCGAATTTTCATTTTAGTTTTACAAAGGTGGAAAAAATCTAACAAAGGTGGGCACGTCGTTAAATGTGTTTAATCATTGATAGGTGAGAGAAGAAAGGCAAGAGAGTAGTAAAATACATCCTAACCATTAAAAATTGATCCAAATATTTTTTGTACACAAATAATTGATAAAATTTGAAAAGATCTAAAAATCCTCGCATAAACAAATGATGTTTGCAATTATAGTAGCAACTTGTGATGAACACATTTTTTTATTAAAATTTCTAATCTATTAGATAAAAGTACTAAATAAACATGATTGAATAAAATGTTAATTTTGAGCACAATGAAGTTTTATAATTTTTGTCTCAAGTTTTACTTTCTATTAAATTGATATAACATAAGCAGAATAGAAAAGACAGACATCACAAATTTAAAAAAATAAATATTAACAAAATTTTGGTAAAGATAAAACATATAAATTTTAGTTAAGAAGTAATTTGTCAAAGTCACTTTTATAAATTAAAAAGGAACTCGATGCTAGTATTTAGACATTTTCGAGATTCTAACTAGTATTACAAATGCAAAAATATTTATGTCCAAGATCATCATAACTTTTCCATGCATATAATTCCAATGTAACGAGTGAAAAAATATCTAAATTTTTTCTTTATGTTCCATTACGTCCAAAAATAATTAAAAGTAGAATTTGAACAAGGATTGTTGAAGAATTTTTTCTTTATGTTCCATTGCGTCCAAAAATAATATAACGAGATTCTAACTAGTATTACAAATGTAATAAAATGTTTATTACTAAGATCATCATAACTTGTTCTATGCATATAATTCCAATGTAATAATTGAAACAAATATCTAAATTTTTTCTGTATGTTCCATTACGTCTGAAGGTTTGCACTGGTAATGCATCATACCTTATCAGTCTGATCTTCTTACTTTAGCGCAGAAGGTTTGCACTTGTACCACGGTCCAGAATCAAACCACCAGACAGTTCAGAAGCAAGCAATCGTAGGTCCAGAAACAACGATCAAATAACAGTTTTAGAAGGGAACCAACATGTTGCAAATTTTATACCTGAAAATACATAGCAGGAGGAATCAACAACCCTCAAATGACGTGGGTGATTGCATAAACAAGGGAAAGTGAGATACATTTGAGAAAGGAGAAGAAGGTAACCTGAGAGAACAACCAAAAAGGCCAAAAGCAGACGACGGCCGGCAGCCGGCCGTGCTCTGCGAACGGACTGATGAAGAGCGAATGTCGATGGGGCCGACCGGTTTCCTTCGTTTGACACAAACGAGGTCGGAGAGCGACTGCAGGTATGGTCCACGGCAAGGGGGGCGGTGTCAGGTTATCTGTAGAAGGTGGAGCTGCAGTGGGACCTAGGATTGACGGCGCCGAGGCATCTGGTAATGGAGCTGTGCTGGTTGGTGCAGGAGTAGAAGCCGGCGAAGTACTACTCGGAGAAGCACTTAAGAGCCGTTCAGATGCAACAGTTTACAGTACCGGGATTTTTTAATGTAAAATGGAACTTGATCAGTATTTGAAGTCCATCTTTATGCCGGTGGGAACCGGAAAGCAGTTGGGATCTAGAGGCAGCGGCGTACTTTACAAAATCTGCCACTTTTGATGGAATTCATAAAGTTCTAATACGGGCAGCGGCGGTTCTGTTTCTGCAGCTCCGTACACGCATCCTACTCGGACAACTTCAGGGAACTCCAGAAAACGATAGTTGTTTACAATAAATCTAGCAGGATTTTAGATGTATGTACCCAAATGGCTCCTTAGTGGACGGTCGCGGATGAGAAACGGAAGTTTGCTGTTCGGGGGAGCGGGCACTGCGTGAACGGAACTACACCTTGCAGTTGGCGCGCCGGCGGACGTGCTCCGTGAACAGACTAGAGGACGGCCAGTCGCAGCGACGGAACGTGCGACTGCGCCCGAGTAGCAGCGGCGGAAGCGACTGCCCGAGAACCGGCGATGAGGGCGGGCGGAAGAGTCGCAGCGGACGAGGAAAAGGGACAGTGCGCGGTGTTCGGGGGAAAGGGACTGCGCACGGTGTGGATACGAACCGTCGCACCCGTTTTTCAGAGTTAAGCAACCGTTAGGTCATAGGCTGGGAGAAAATATTAGAAAGAAATAAAATATTTAGTCAAGGATTTAAATTACATTAGTCAGGGATGAGCTTTGAGGACCAGTCCTAGTTTGGTCAGGACTCTTATTCCTGGGTAGGTAGCCCTAACCAATAGTCGATTTTGTTGTAGTGTTCCTGCTGGGTTGACCAGTGCCAAGTCTGCTTAACACACGATTGTAGGGAATCGTGTATGGGCTGCCGCCTCTGGGGATCAATGCTGGACTCTATCGTATCGATCCTCGACGTGTTGAGACCTGGACGGCTAGGCACCAGGGACGCTCTGAGTGCGTTCTTGCCCTAATCCCTTGTTGCTATGGGCGTGGTTGCCGAAAAAAGGGCAGCTACCACCGGTATGGCCAAGTCCAACAAAAGTTGATAAGCTGAATCAGACTTGAAGTTATCACCGAACCTTTCTGGTCGCCTTCCGTCCGCATTCGGGAGACACTATGGTAAGTCAGATCTGGATACTATGGTGTGCGGGAACAAGATGAGCAGAGAACCCCTGCCATCAGCGACACTGGGGTAGGTGCAATAATTAATGAGAGGTAGGTGGGAGCCAAACAAAATCGTCGTCGGTGCCCATGTCACGTGCAGCGGCTCGGCTCCCTCGCATCGCATCATCGTCCAACGCACGGTGACCAAATAAGTGTTGATATATTCCAAAAAAAATATACTCGGGAGGATCCATGACACATTTCTTCTCATAAAAAGTCTCTTTCTATGTATTTCTTAGGAACTGGGGCCCATATAGTGACAATGTCCACTCACAACAATTATCTAAAAATGCATATGTGAGGGTTGGGGCCCATATCACGAGAATTTCCTCTAACAACTGGTCCCCCGTAATGCATTTGTGAGAATTCAAGGCCCATATCAAGACAATGTCCTCTCATAGTAATTCTGTAAAATTTCTAAGGTTAAGTGACATGAATTTATGTCATCTATAACTTTGGTGACACACATACATGTCACCTAAATGTTATGTCTCCTTGTATATTACACTTGTCTCATTTTTTTTTTGAAAGCAAACAGATTCATTCATTACTCAAGCCATACGGCATCTACAAGTAGAGAAGTACAACCAGAAGAAACCTAGATCAGTCAAGAACATAGATCTAACACCACTACCACTCATATTGGAACGAGACTGAAACACTTATGCATAGAACTCTCTTCTTCGTGGCTGATCAAAGCAGCTATTGTGAGAGATACCTTCAACTTGAGCATAAGGCAGCGACATTAAGCATGAAGCCGACCGAGATTCCGTCTGATTGTTGACTCTACCATCCATGGCACGGCTCGAGCAGCAAAGAACCTGAGGTAAAAACGAGACCAACCAGGGATCTCGTCACTCTCACGAAAGGAGAGACACCCAAACCCCGAAGGGAGAGACAAACACTGAAGGAACACGACGAGAAGAAGACAAGAAACTGCCTAGAACCAGGACCAATATGAAAGGCAGGGAGTCGATACAGACTGAACTGAATATTACACTTGACTCATATACATGTATAAACCCCCATTAGAACATAGGTGATTCAAATGTATGTCACCTATAGTGTGTCACCCTTTCAAGTATGATAAAATGTCTGTCACCTATGTTGCACAGACTACACGTGACATACACGCATGTCACCTAAAGTATGTCACCCTTTCAAATATACAAAAATGTATGTCATCTATTTTACGCAGACCTACACAGATTATAAGTCATGTACAAATATGTCACCTGAAGTGTGTTATTTTTTACATGACTGTCATCTATACTATGTTTTTTGGTAGTGACATCTGCATCGGCGCATGAACGGACGTGATAGCAGGAGTAGCGTACTCCTGCAAAAAGCAGGAACAGCAAATCCTCGCTCGTCCATTCCCATAACATACGATATGGTCCGTCAAATACGTGTTCTTTTCCACTTTCTGCCTATAGCTTACGCACATGCTGCTACAAAAAATATAATAGCAATAATGCACCAGTCCACAGCAAGACCGGCGCCGGCCCCTCCTACACGCCTCCATAAGAATAAGATGGTCCCCCCTGGCCACTAATAATAACGATAATAGCAACAATAATAATAATATTGGATGTGAGCTGCTGAGGACGAGAGTTAGGCAGGTGAGGATTGAGCAGGGTCATGGCAGACAGTAGTATCCCGCACGGCTTTCCATTCCGCTTGCGGCTTGTACAGCCAAAGCCAGCAAGCCAGCCTAGCGGACGTAGCGGCTTTGTTTCGCTAGACGCACACACATTTCACACCTCTCTCTTCCTTTCTAACTCCTCCCTTCTTCCACAAGCCTCCTTTATATTGCCGTCCATGGCAGACTGGGGCGAGACCCGTGCTGTTGCTGGACGAAGGGTCTGCTGCGCGCAGTTCCTCAAGCACCCCGCCACCATGAGGCGCACTGTGCGTGCCCTGTTTCCTTCTCCAGCACCACCGCCACCATCAACGCCGACCGCCGCCACTTGCTCAATGCCTCTACGGACGACTATCCCCCCCCATCACCACAACCACCACCCTCTCCTACCCCCGTTCCAGTTCCACCGTCACCTTGGAGTTTTAAGCAGCTTCCGCCGGGTCTCTATGCCGGCGCTGGAGGTTAGGAGCAGGATTACCTAGAATGGTTTGGTAGTTATATGGCCTGACATGAAGAGCAGCTGGTACGTTAAGCCTCGCAACCCTGCCCAGCAGCTCATCTGATGGATTCATAAAGCTCGGAGGAGGGAGATAGCTCAGATATTGATAATTCATCCTGCTCCTAAGATTTTTCTGTATCCGATCCTTCTTTGTTGTTTCTTTTCTGCTCTTTCGTAGAATAGCAACTTTGTCTGTTTATATATAAAAGACCCATCTCTTTGTCCCGTACAATTGGTCTTGGTATTATTACTAGCAACTCTTGCAGGTGTAATATATACTTCTCCTTAGTTCATCTCTTGCAGGTGTAATATATAGTTTTTTTTTTTTTTGCATCGTAATCTATCACTTGTAACTTCGCATCTAGATTTAATATAAACGGGCTTTGGGCTGGGGGTACTCTTTCCTTTATGTGTTTTTTTTTCCTTCCATTTTCGTTCACAAAAGCTGTTAATTTTGTTGTAACTAACGTGGGAATGCCGACAAGATTGTATTGGATTACGACACACACTGAGGATACAGCAATGATGGGATTCTCCGACTGGTTTCCAGTTTTCTTTTGTTACCTTTACAAATGACGACCTCATCTACACAGTTCAGCATATCTAAGTCATCGATCCAACTATCAAACGACACGGAAACTCCCTTGGCATTCCACCCGTCGTCTCTCCCACATATCCACTCAAATCCTTATGCGTCCATTCTCTCCCACAATCTTTCATGGAATCCTTTCTCAGCTCTTCGCTACTTCGACGAGCATCATGATCCATCGCCATTGCCCTCCAATAACTCATCATCCTACCCCCACCCTCCACCATCATCTGCTACACATCGCCAATCTATCACATCCTTCTCACCTTCTCGTCCCCCCACACCCCTCCACCATGTCCCCCTTCCATTCTCCTACATGAATCTCTTTCTATCTACCCTTCATCCCACCATTCCACATCTTCTCCTGCTCCTTGCCCATCGCCTTCACCCATCAACTTGTCGCCCTCCATTAACCTTGGCACTAAGTTCCCCATTGACCTCCTTGCCAAATCGATGCAGGTACTGAATGTTTGCACCAGCCACACTTTCATGGTCACCATCCAAAACAACATTGGCAACCACACTGGCAACATCCTAGATGTTACACGTGTTGTTGTCAATCTCATTCCAGAACACACTGTGCTTAAACTCAAAATCCTTTCACCCTCACAACTCCTATATTTAGTCCCTGAATGCACTAAGCTCGAGCATCTCTATATTCAGTCCATGACCATTCCTTGAGGCGACAGTTCTGTCCATGCTTCCCTATCCAAATGGTCGGCTGAAGAAGGAGTTTTCCTAGTGGATTCAGGTGGTTCAGGATGGGTATGCATCTCAGATTTTCCTCCACACTTATGGGAGGTGAACATTTTCATATCCATTGCACATGACATTGGAGCCACACTACAATTTGTCAGCTACAAAACTCTTCACCCTATGAACTATATTAAAGCCTTATGTATTTTCTCTATAAAATGAGCCCGTGAGTTATCAACCTCTACCAAGATACAATTTTGTGAAACAGCCTATACCATCAAATTGATTAGTGAAAATCCATCACTGTCTCAAACTACAACTTTTGACCTCTCGTGCCAATCGCCATCATGGCATTAACCTTCCAACATTAAAAGGAACCAACATGTTGACCCACCTAAAAGAACCACATATAGAAAGATAATATGGGAAAGAAAATACTATATATACTATCACCCATATACAAGCCTACTTACCCATCATTCATTGATGCTAGAAACCCATTTCCCTTTCATAAGAACACCACATACGCTACATCACCATGTCTAGACAAGGACGTTGTCAATCATCTTTAGACTAAGATTATCAAAGACATCAAGTTTTCACAGAGTCCCATCCAAAAAAAAACCATCCAAGGCACCAACTATTGTCATATCACTAGACGTTTTATTATAACACCAGAGGGACACAAAAAGAAAAACTTCGTCGTGGTGGATGAAATTGGTACAAACTCATCACATGCTACTCATTACTTTTTTTGTGTACAACGAACATATTTCACCTCTATCTCCTATTTCTTTCTAAAAGAACAAGTATTGATAACATCACATACTTAGCATCTTAGTTCGATATTCATGATTTCTCCAATTTTGCATCTAATATAGGAATTTACTTTGATAACAATTTACATACTAACATTGCCTTATCAGACATTGAACACTTCATGGGATGGAATAACACCAGATCCATCCAGCCAGCTATGAAATAGATAAAAACTCATAAATTATAAACTTCTTACTTTATATGGACTAGATCACGTCTGTTAACATGATTTTAGCATCATGGAATGTCTATGGAGCCTCTAGCACCAAAAAAAGTAGGAGAGACATTAGAATATTTTTAAATACAAATAAAGTCAACATCATCACAATCCAGGAAAGAATAACCAACCTTACACCATGATTTCTTAAAATCATAGAAGGGAAGCATATCAAGTAATGGTCCAAATCCCACCAATTGGATTCCAGGGAGGCATCATCATTGGAATCAATAACAACATTATCAAAATCACCAAATGACATTTGGAAAGATATTGCATCATTTCCACTGTCTAAAATCTCCATGACCAATAATCATGGCAATTCAAGGGTATTTATGGAAAAAATAGTCATGGTAAACATTTTTTATTGAAGAATTATATGACATGCTCCTAAACCTATATCGACACCCTCTCTTATAGGACGATATTTCCATGATTTACAAAATCAATATGAACCACTCAATCCTTGTGTGCCACTGCACCAAACCTTTCTAGATTTTACAAGTCTTTCCATCAACTCATCATAGAGTTCAAGCTTCTAGACATCTCACCCACTAACTATTTATACGCATGGAATCGGGTACCCTCATGGGCAAAAATTGACCAATTTCTATGCTCACAACTTTGGGAGGACACACACCCTTTCTCGTTGTCATATGCAACTAACAAAGCCATATCAGACCATTACACATCCTCATCAACACTACACACATTCCGTAAGGACTCAAGCCATTCCATTTTGAATGTCTTTAGATGAAGCACTTAGACTTCAAAATATTGTTATAGAAGTACTGACCCACTCTTGCATGTCCTCTTGAACTAGGGATTAATATCCTCAAAAACATCAAGCACATCCGGAACACGCTCAAAACCTGGAACAAAAACACTTTTAGAAATATTAACAAAACTCTTTTTAAAAAAAGGACATGAAGCTTTTCATTCTTAATAGTGACCCATACGTCGACCTAGACCACATATTTCCCATCAAAACTGACATGGAGAACCTCACCCTACATAACGATATCATGCGGAAACAAATATCCAAAATTAGATGGACGAAAGAGGGAAATTGAAATACCAATTTTTCACAAAGGTTATAATAAAAAATAATAGATTTAATTTCATCCACAATATAGATATTCAAGGACAACGCACAATCAATAGAAGCAACATTACATTATATCAGATATTTTCAAACACTTCAAGACTCTCTTCAATAACAAACACCAAATATTCCCTCACCTTTACATTCAATGGGAGACCTTATGTCCTAGTGTAGCCACAATCCTTCATGTCTCACTACACCTTTCGTAGAGACTAAATTCAAAAAGATCGCTTACCAACTCAGAGTTGACAAATCCCGAACATGATAGAATTAACAATGAGTTACACCAACATATGTAGTATCACATCAAATGGGATTATATCAATCTTCTCCAATACATCTCATTACACGATGACATTATCTCATGGATAGGGGTCCTAAATGATCAAACTTGGTACACATATAGGACTAATCACATCCCAACATGAATACAAAGCAAACATCATCTAATACGTTGATGATAGAATTATGTTCATTCATTTAGATGACACTAGCATTATAACTACCATCCGCATATTGGGTATCTTCTCCTACACTATGGGACTCAAAATCTATCTCCAAAAATCTACGATTATTGGCATACATGTGACATCTGAACTCATTCAACGGTAGCAAACTCTTATCAACTGGAAAGTAAGAAGAATTTCCTTTAGCATACCTTGGTCTTCCTGTGTCCCCTTGCCTATTTACCAAATCAATATGTAACCCTATCATTGCAAAACTTAACAACCACATGTCATAATGGAATACAAAATTTCTCAACCTAGCTGGTAGATTTACTCTTCTTAATAGCTCCATCACATCATTAACAACCTAATACCTGAGTTGTATCCCATACTAGACCACATACACATTATCATTGACAAAATATGTACACACTTCGTATGGAAACATTGAGGAAACAAATCCATTTGGTCAATAGGGACACCATATGCCACCAAATTATATGGTGGATGGGGCATTATCAATATCAAAACTCATTCCATATATCTAATCCTCAAAATCATAGCTATACTATGTTAAGAAAGCATTCTTAACTATTACTACCACAAAAAAAATCATTGGTGGAACATAGTACATAGAATAGGTTTGCCACTAAGGAAACACATATATAGACACATATTTTACATTCAGAATTACATTAATACTCCACCACATGTTGTCAAAAATATTAAATTTTTGACAGACCCCTGGTTTCATGGAGAATCCATTACTCAACAAACCATACATATACACATTCCCCAATCTATATCTGACCCAACCACTAGGAAAGCTTTGACTTTTATGGGATGTCAATGTGATAATATTCCAAAAAGAACCCATACCAACTCTTTTTTGGAAAGAACTCATACTGAACTTTATAGCCACCTCAAATTAAAAACTAGAAATTATATTTCATGGATTTGGGGACCGACTTACACTCCTAATTTAGCCAAAAACTTTTTCACTTACGAGAAACATCCTTGTCCTCCTGAATACATTTGGAACATTACTAGACAACAAAAAATAAAACTCATCATGTGAATTATCTGGTATGATAAAATCCTCACTAACAACAACATGACAAAAGAGGCTTCCAATGATCCTTTGCACATTGTGCACACTACATGAGGAAACCACTACTCACCTCTTTTCCACTATTTGATTCCTACCCAGCTGAGGAAACACTATTTCACAATGCACCCCATGCACACATACACTTTTAACAACATCCAACACATGGTGCAATTTTCAAAGCCCAAACATCAGAATAACAAATATAAAACAACCTTGATGACAACACAGATATGGATGATATGGAGTGAGAGAAATAATATAAAATTTTACAGAAAAAAATACAAAATTTGTAATACTCTCATCCAACAGGTAATAGATTCATGTGAATGTTGTCTTCTTTGCAAATTAATAGGCCACCATTTAGAAAAGTAAAGATTAAGACCATCCATGTGTACCATTTAGAAGCAAGATGACCACACAGAGAACTTAAACCATTGAGGAGATCCTCACTGAGTCAAATGATTTATGATGTGTTTATTTTCATCTTAGAGGCCTACTGTCAAGGTGCCTACTCCGTATATACTCCACTATATTACTTTTTTAGGATCATGTTAGGGCCCTTTCTCATAGTTTAGGTGCACTCCTAGTGCTATATACACTATGACATGGACCCATATCATTATCGTACTATGTACCATACAATTTGTATCTTACTTTTTATTTATGAAATGAACCATATATATATATATATATATATATATATATATATATATATATATATATATAAAACTCCCTTGACATTCACTACTTTCATCTCATTTTACTTGGTGTCAAGATGGTTTTCTAAAGTCAATTTACTCTATGTTTTCCATGACAGTGAGAAATATGTGTTTATAGAAATCATATCGTAAGAAAACTTGACGATTGAGATTATGTGAGTGATTGTGATTATAGAAGAGAGGGTGTGTTCTCTTCTTCATTCCTCCATCATATCACTACTTTCATCTCATCTTTTTTATGAGAGGGGGCTTCTAATCAAAATCTTACATTCCATATCGAAGTAGGCTAAGGGAACATATGAAAGAGTGAGTGATTTGGAATAATGGAAAGTTTGTGTGTGTATGTGTGCACACATATTAGTGGGGGAGAGATTGATAAAAACAGGGGAAAGTGAAGCAAACACCAATGACACTATCATAGTTGCATTTCTCTTGTGTACAAACATATTGGCATGTCAATAGATACATCTTCACGAACAACATACCATTAAACAAACTTTATCAGTAGCCCAACCGATAAAGGCCATTGGGGTTTAGCACATGTCATTGTATGAAACTTGATCCATGTTGGGTCACTACAGGAGGAAAGTTGAATCACAAAAAAGAAATAACTCAAATATTGTCTTAATTGTATTTTCTATTTTCACTTTCAAATATGATTACATACAAAGAGATCTCTTAACTTGAGATGTGGTATTCTCTCTTTTTAAATGACTATATTCATATATATTTTTAGGTTATAGACCATTACATTGGATTTACATCTTGTCATGGGTTGGGAATATGAATTATTGGATGGTCATTCTTTGATGATTATTTGATTTTCTGAGAGTTGTTTGTATGGTAGTGAAAACTAATTTATTTTCCTTATCTCCTCCTCAAACTTCACATAGTATCATTTGTTCCTCTAGTCACATACCTTAGTCATCTAAAATCTTTTGTGTTAGTAGGAGTTTTCTTCGGTCCTCAAGAAACCTTTCACTTATAGTTGCAGTCAGTTTGACACAAAGAAACAAAATAGAGAGAGCGATAATAGTTTGAAATAAATCAAATTATTATAATAAAGGAGAGAATCTCTCATAGCTTCCATTATATCTACTACTTGCATCTCATCTTTGGCATCAAAAGTTTTTTCGTAGTCATTCCAAGAACCTTTGATTTACCTTAGAATTGGTATAAGGAAAAGATATACGATTGTGAATGAGGTCATAAGAATGAGACTATGAGTGATATATAAAAAGAAGAAGATGATGAAGATGGTCATGAATCAAAGTCCTACCAAATATAGGTCTACACCATCCCCATTTGAAAATCTTATATTCCCTATATATAGGTTTAGGCTTGTGAAAATAATGTTACTAAAAAGTATCAATGTACAAGACTACAATGGGACTCTATTGTTTGGAACCTTTATATTTCAAATAGATATGAAAGTAATATATCAAATTTTATTGACATCTATACACAATGATGATGAGAGAATGAAATTGAGGAAGTTAATTCTTTAGAGAAAATCCAAAGATAAAACTAAAAGAATGTTGGCTTCCATATAGGGAGGGTGTAGGTTGAGTTTCAAATTATGGGGAGAACAAAATTGCTAGTCATATAATGACGCTAAAAGGCATACAAGACGTGCACCATTGTATTACTTGAAAATACACATCCTTCAACCTTCCTATATATTCTCACTCCCTTCCAAACATAATCTAAACAACCAAACCCATGTCTCTATTGCATTCATTGTCCTGTTATGAGTCATATAACACAAAATGAAGGACAGATGAAACTCAAATATTGTTTTCTTGTCTTCAAGGACTCTTGTCGTTAGCTTCTTCAATCCATGCAATCTTTATCAACTTTTACTTCTTATATTTACCATTTTATTTGCAATGAGCATAGTCATCTCCTCTCCTTCTCCACTAATGTATAACCTTTCCTTTCCAATTGTGCAAAATAAAATAATTTGGTATATCAAAAACCCACCACTATGCCTTGTACAGAAAATAGAGCTAGAAGTCCTCATTTCAATCACTAAACCAATTAGAAAATTGAACTAAGATTGTCATTTTACCACTACCTATTTATGATCATCTTAATAAATACTTAAAAATAATGGTGAAGTTTAAGTACAGTGCCCCCAAGTGGTATTGATCCTTCATCATTGCCATTCAATTTATAAATGCAACCATGGGATACCTATCCAATGCACAATCATCTTTCAAATACATATTTGTCTAGTTTCATCTTACTTCTTACATTCTTGTCTACTTTATTATGTGAAAAAATAAGTTATGCACCATTGAGGTCAAGTAATAATATTCATGGGGCAGGGCTTACTCAACAAGTCATATGTTATTATTAGCTAGATTGCTCGATGTAAAAGTAAAATAAGAAGTAGAAAACAATTAGTGACTACATATTGACTTGTGAATTTGATATATATTTGAAATAGATTAATATGTTGCATTTTGAGCATGAGAGTTTACCATTATTATGTTATAATGTAAATGATTCATAACCTTATACTATGTGTTATCCGAGGTATGCGGTCATTGTCCACTATCACTAGCATGATGACATGTTTAAATGTCATTAAAATCCAAACTCATGAGTATGAACTTACTCTATACCTGTAAGGACCCTGACCTCTATTTTGGGCTTATCTTGTTTGCTTTGCCTAACCCCGGTGTTTATTTGCTTGCTAATCACCTCAAGTGGTGATTAGGGTTTGTTTGTGCTTTGTTGAGAGTTGGAGGTGCTACTTGCATATAACCTAAGTTTAGGGTTGATGAGAAAGTTTGCCACCTTGAGAGATGTTTTTTCTCTCCTTGCATCCTCTAGAGTGGAGAGGATGGGTTGGGATCGTTGCTTGAGTTGCCTTGGGCTTTGTTGAGCTTTGTTGGGA
The DNA here is from genome assembly GCA_963693085.1 of Alisma plantago-aquatica. Taxonomy (NCBI): domain Eukaryota; kingdom Viridiplantae; phylum Streptophyta; class Magnoliopsida; order Alismatales; family Alismataceae; genus Alisma; species Alisma plantago-aquatica. Next base: position 640,923,035 of record OY856412.1, read on the forward strand.
TTCGTTTTGCCTTGTTTGGGCCTTGATTTGCCTTGTTGGACCCTGTATCGGGTAGGAGTGTCTTGTGTCGGCCATGGGTGTGTTTCCCATGGGGCTATATCAGGCAAGGGAGTGAGGTATGTCGACCATGGACCATCTTTGACTCTTAGCTTCGTTTGTGTTACCACTCTAGTGGACACTTGGTGCATGATGCTTGCATGTGTCAAATGCCTTGGACATGTGGATGTGGCAAAATGAGAAGGTGGCATTGCCCATGGACAAGTGTCCCTAGGTGGGCGACACCTTGCCTTGGTTCCCCCTTCATCCTCTTCTATATATACCTTACCTTTCACTTGCTTAGGATCCCTTTAGTTCTTTGTTGCCTCCCTGTTCCTTGGTGCACGATACACCTTCCCTTGGCATGCTTGGTGGTCGATCCCTTTGAAGGAGTTCTCTTCTTCTTCCTCTAGCTTGGTGCCCAAACCATAGGTGGTGTGCCTTGGAACTAGGAGCTTAAAGCTTGGATCTTTGGAGCTTGATGAGCTTTCTTAAGACGGGTTACATAACTTCTAACCCTAACTATACTACCTTCTTTTATGTCGCATGTTCACATATGATCATGATCGGCCATGCATGTTGTTAGATATGTTACTTTCTCTAGAATGTACCTTTAATCTTGTGGATATAGTGATCATGTTGTTGATGATGTTGTTGTTTCTTATGTACCTTTGGACCTAGTTGGCCGAACCCATAGATTAGGGTTTCCTTTGGGGAAATACCCCTTTCTCTCCTCAGTTTTGAGAAGTGAGTTTGAGCTCTAGTGATGTAGGAAAAACCCCTCTCTTCCTTAGTCGTTGAGAGGTGAGTCTATGCTCTAGTTGCTTGGGCAACACCCTCCTATCACCATGGATTTGAGAGGTGAACCTTTGGATGAGTGATGATCTAAGTTGGAGATGATCCATCATGCTGCCCAATTGGTGATGGAGGTTGGGCAAAACCCCTCTCTCTTGGTTATTGAGAGGTGAGCCAATCCTCTTGATCTTTTAGGTTTTTGATGATGGTGATCTTGAGGTTGATGATGACCTTGTCAAGATGAGCATGGTGACTTGCACGATACACCTTGTAGTAGTGTTGCCCGACACACCTCCCTTGGTCTAGGGTTTTGATCTTGGCCGATATGATGCACTTTGTTGGCTTTATACCCGATATGGCTCTCTTGACCTTGATGATGAGCTTGGGCGATATGCCTTGATCTAGATGATCATTTGACCTAGTAGTTGTTTCCCCCTTGGCTGATAGAGTGCCTAGTTGATATCTCTGTTTGGAGTCATGGGGTATACATGTTGGGTCGGGTTCTGATCCATCATGCTGCCCGATTGGTGATTGTGGTTTGGAAAAACCCCTCTCTCTTGGTTGTTGAGAGGTGATCCAATCCTCTTTATCTTTTAGGGTTTTTATGATGGTGATCTTAAGGTTGATGATGACCTTTTCGGGATGATCTTGGTGCCTTGCACGATACACCTTGTAGTAGAGTTGCCCGACACACCACCCTTGCTCTAGGGTTTTGATCTTGGTCGATATGATGTGTTTTGTTGTCTTTGTGCCCGATATGGCTCTCTTGACCTTGATGATGAGCTTGGGTGATATGCCTTGATCTAGATGATCCTTTGACCTAGTAGTTGTTGCCCCCTTGGCCAATAGGGTGCCTAGTTGATATCTCTATTTGGAGTCTTGGGTGATACATGTTGGGTCAGGTTCTTGCCCAACATGGGTTGAGTGGCGGCCCTTGTGAGTACCTTGTGGTGACCGATATGGTGTGTTGGTTTTAGTTGGGTGATAGGCTTCCTTATGGTGCCTTTGTGTTGTTTGATGATGAGTACCTTAGTGGCGATACAAGGTTGACCTAGCCGCCATGATCTTAGCCGATGAGGTAGTTTTTGCCCGACATAAACCTAACCCTGGCTAGCTGTTGAGCTTTGACCGATACACATAGTTGACCATCACACCTTCATCATGGGTGCATGATATGCACCATGGACTCAGCTACACGATACACTTCTTGGTCTTGGTTGCATGACACCCCACAGAGTTTTGTTGCCTGATACACCTTGAGTTTGTGTTGGCCGATAGGCGAGGTTAAGTGCCTGGGCCGACAAGTTGTAGTAAGGGTAGTTACCCTACCCGATATCACCTATAGTAAAGGTTCCACTACCCATCACACTTCTAGTGAGGGTAGCGAGAACCTTTGGTGAGGGTTATGTCCAACCCGGAAACCCTAGGTAGTAGTTCTTTATCATGTAATCGCATCTTTTGATATATGGATGATAGTTGCAAACCTATGCTATGTTGGATGTCTAAAAGATGATGTCATTTAATATGATAAGATACTTGCCCATGTTTATAAGGTAAAGAGCATAAATGGATGTCCATGATTTGATAGCAGTGATGTAATTGATACAATATGACACACATATTTATAATCATGACATGTTCATCTGCGAATCCTAATGACATGATAATCCATAAGAGTTATGTCTGGTGATTTTAAGTTATCACTCTTGATGTGCATACTAACCATGCAGGTATAATAAATGGATTCATAGACATGTAAGAGCTATGAGGTTCATGTGCTTTGAATAACACTAAATGTTAATAATCCTTGTTGATGAGATAACATGCATCACCAGTATGATGAGATAGGTCTGAATACCTGATAAAGGTTGAGTGCCTAGTTGAGGTGTTATCCTCTTATGATGAGATAAGGGATTGCTATCCCATGATGTTGATGTAGGATGTTGATGCCTTGAGAGGCAGTAGCAATCTATGAGGAGGGATTGAGATCCCATGACAGTGACACTGATAATGTAACTTGATGATGTATAAATTAGTTGCCTCAACAACTCAGTTAAAATATATGAATTAATTACAGTGGAACATATCACGTAGTTTTCCCTGGCCATAGATCCATCATCATCAGAATTTGGTGATGGTGAAATAAGTTTATCCTGTGGGATTACCTGGAGCGCATATTGTTGAATATGTAGGGTTTTCTCCTAGCCGAAAATAGGAGGATTAGAGTACAACTGCGGTTGTAGACTCCGTATGGTAAAGAGAATGGTGAATAGGCCCATGACTCAATCTGTTAGAGCATGAATGCATTCATGGCTCAAGAGCACGATGATCAGGCCCGTGGCTCAAAAGGATACTAACACCTGTGTCAAGGTGAGCTAGAGATATGGGTAGCTTGCGGAGATGACCCTAAGGCTGAGGCCATATAAGCACGAGACTGTGATCCTACTTTGCTTTTTGTGCACTGACCACCAGGAGGTGAGTTCATGGAGTTCGGCTCTCCCATTGACCTTGTATGGCACCAGTTTTAAGCTTCGCAGTCGAAGGTTGGATTTGAGCAGGTACAACTCACTTCCTCAAGGCATAATAAAATGTAATCCATACGAATAGTATATACTGCTTAGAGAAAAACACATAACAATGGTTGAGGTCTTTCTTATGTAGATGATCTAGTTATATCTTACAGTTACTTATACGATCTTGATATCTTGTGATAAGTTCTTATAAATCTTATCTTATCAATCATGTTCCATAAAGAAATATTAGGATATAGGTCTCATGGATATCTTGGTAAGATTGATGGTAATGATAATTTTTCTCAGCATGCTACTCTTATTATATGCATTTACCAGCTATCTTCTTTATCTGCTTTAAACCTTCTGAGGTTTTATAGTTTCAACGGGAAGTTATGTTTCTCGCTGGGACTGTGTGTCTCACCCCATTGGTTTGCAACCTTTTTAGGTGATCGTGCTAGACGTAGTGGTGGTCGAGAGGTTGCGGCCGAGCAACAAGAAGAGTAGTAGAAGGCAAGAGATGGACATGTTTTTGTTTTGGTGGTTTTGTAGTAGAGTCCTAGAGTCATCTATGTACTCTCAGGTCCTCAAAGGTGTTTGACGACGTTTCATGATGAATAGCTGTTGTAATTTTGTATATCCTACTGCTGGCCTTACAGGGCCCGTTATGTATGTATAAACAGGTGATGAACTCTGGTGCTAACAGTACAACTAGTTCTGATAAGCTGTGGACATTTATCAAGGCTTGTAAATGTTTATATAACATGTTTCCTTGCAAGATCTGGATGTAATAGTTCTCTTTCATCTGCTTTCCACAAACAATTTTAATTAACCTGTGTTTTTGGTAATTTGTGGTTTATGGTGTTTCTACACATTTTCGTGTGGCATTTCATTATCTGTGTGATAGAGGGGTGTCACAGTTTGTTTGGTATCAGAGCTCTAGGTTCACTGAGTCTATAGGGATCTAGGACTAGGGTTGTGTCTGTTCTTGTGCGTTTTCCAGATTTTTTTACAATAACCTTCTGCCCTCAGCGGAAGATAAAGCTTAAAGATGTCTGGAAACCATGAAGAACATGCTGCCGAGAGTAGTGATGTTGCATCTATTGATGGAGCAAGAGTGCAGGCACCTGAAGATCGGGTGCCTAAGGTCCTCCAACTTGACCCAGCCATTCTTGAAAGCCTTGTCTATCAACACCTTATGGGGCAGTTGATGGCTAAGATAAATCACATGGTGGAAAGAGTGTCAGTGCCTCTGTAAAAAGCACAAGCTCCCCATGGTGAATCATCAGGCATTGGGAAGACCTTTGAGCAGCTTTGCCGAGTCGGAGCTTCAGATTACGCTGGAACGGATGATCCGGCGGATGCAGATCTGTGGCTGACAAGTCTCGAGAAGGCCTTTTGGATCCTCGACATCCCCGAAGTAGACAAAGTAAATCACATTGTCTACCTTCTAAAAGGGAGTGTTGGCCACTGGTGGGCCATCGAAGAGGAGAAGTGACCTGGTGAGGTGATCGGTTGGGAGGTTTTCCGGAGAGAGTTCGTAAGCAGATACTTCCCAAAGACGTATCTGGATGAGAAGATCAACCAATTCGAGTGTCTGTGCCAAGGATCGATGAGCATCACTGAGTATGAAGCCAAGTTTATGGACCTACTAAGGTTTTGTCCTCACATGGCAGAACAGATGATGAGAGAATCAGGCTATTTGAGAAAGGTTTGAGTGTTGAGCTGTCGACACCTGCTGTTGCTTTGGAAAATCGGGAGTGGTTTGCCACATTCATGGAGTCTGTCCGCAGGATAGAACGGTCGGTTAGGGAGAAAACGGAGTCCATGACCAAGAAAAGGACTTCTCAATTCCAGAGACAGAGGTCTGATGGCTTCAAGAAGCCAAGGTATTTGGTACCTTCCGCGATGCAAAGTTCTCGTGTACCATCTCAGTGGTCTCCGAGTAAGGGAAGAGGGTGTGGATTTTCACCATCCAAAGCTCATAGTACAGCTTCCGTAATAGTGATAGGGCCATCTAGGTCGCAGATAAAAGGCGGGTCATTTTACCACTGTGGACAGACTGGGTACTTGAGGTCAAATTGCCCAAAGAGAGATGTTGAAGTGACACAACAGTCAAGCCAGAATCAGAAAGGGTCAGATAGACAACAACCCAGTAGTAGCAGAGGGCGAGGATGCGGTCAAGCATTGTAAGCAGGATCGTCTGCTCAAGGAAGCAGAGGACGTGGACAGCAAGCAACGACTCAATTCTATGCTATGAGTCAGCCGGAGGTGATAGTCACCCCACGAGTGGTGGCAGGTCATATGGAGTTATTTTAATTTTGATTTATCTTGTTCTTTCTTTATATTTGTTATGGTTGACCCAGGTGCTACGCACTCTTTTATCGCACGTAGTACGCTTGATAGCTGTCTTTTACCTGTTAGTTGTGAGAAAGATAGCCTATTGTTAGAAACCCCTCTTGATGGTTCCTCGATGCTTCGAGAGGTGTGTCCATCTTGTGTTCTATCTTTTTTGGGACAGAGTTTACAAGTAGATCTTATACCACTTGACATGCATGGATTTGATGTGATCCTTGTGATGGATACCTTAGAGAAGTATAAGGTTGTGTTGGACTGTGGTTCCAAGCAAGTAGTGTTTGATGATGGTGGTAAGAAGTGGATCTTCCAAGGAGATAGAAAGGTCCTTCCGACGTGCTTAGTGTCAGTGATGGTGGTAGAGAAGTTGATTCCGTAAGGATGTAAGGCGTTCCTAGCTCATGTGGTAGATACCAAGGCAAAAGGTCCTAGTCTTGAGGAGGTGTTTGTTGTCCGAGAGTTTGCAGATGTGTTTCCCGAGGAGTTTCCCAGTGTTCCCCCACCTCGAGAGATTGACTTTGAAATCAATCTGGTGCCAGGAACACAACCAGTTGCCTAGACACCGTACATAATGGCTCAAGCTGAGATGGCAAAACTGAAGAAGCAGTTACAGGAGTTGTTGGATAAAGGTTTCATCAGGCCGAGCACATCGTCGTGGGGTGCTCTGGTCCTGTTCATAAAGAAGAAGGATGGATCGATGAGTTTGTGCATAGATTACCGACAGTTGAACAAAGTTACGATCAAGAACAAGTACTCGCTGCCAAGGATAGACGATCTGTTCGATCAGTTGCATGGTGCTACATTGTTCTCAATGATCGATCTATGGTCTGGATATCATTTGTTGAGGATTAAGACAGATGACATACCAAAGTCAGCTTTTAGGACGAGGTATGGTCACTTTGAGTTTGTGGTTATGCCGTTTGGGCTAACCAATGGACCTACTGCTTTCATGGATCTGATGAACAGGGTGTTTCATCCGTTTCTAGATCAGTTTGTTGTAGTTTTATAGATGACATCCTAATCTATAGTTGGGACAGTCAAGAGCATGAACATCATATTCGACAAGCTTTGACTCTTCTTCACCAACATCAGTTGTATGCCAAGTTTAGTAAGTGCGAGTTCTGGTTGAAAGAAGTGACTTTCTTGGGTCATGTGATATCTACTGAAGGAGTCAGAGTGGACCCCAAGAAGGTGGAGTCGGTTACATATTGGGAGCAAACAAAGACGCCGACCGAAGTTTGTAGTTTTTTGGGTTTAGCAGGATATTACCGAAGGTTTATAAAGGACTTTAGCGTGATCACATTGATGTTGACAAAATTGACCAGGAAGGATGTACCCTTTGTTTGTGATGATCGTTGTCAACAAGATTTCCAAAGTTTGAAGGAGAAGCTGACTAGTGCTCCAGTGTTGGTGCTGCCAGAGCCTGGGAAAGGCTATGTTGTTTTCTGTGATGCTTCCAAGAAAGGCTTAGGATGTGTGCTGATGTAGGAAGATCATGTGGTTTCTTTTGCTTCACGACAGATTAAGAAACATGAGGAGAATTATCCAACACATGATTTGGTTTCTGGCAGCGGTGGTTCATGTGTTGAAGATTTGGAGACACTATCTTTATGGGGAAGTGTGTCAGATCTTTACTGATCATAAGAACTTGAAGTACATCTTCTCTCAGAGTGAGCTGAACATGCTACAACATCACTGGATGGAGCTGATCAATGATTATGATTGTACCATTGAGTATCATCCTGGTAAGGTGAATGTGGTAGCTGATGCGCTTAGCAGAAAGTCTTCTTCTTGCTCTATGAAGAAGTCACAATTGAGTTCCTTGGTATGCCATAGGTGGGAGATGTTCATTTCTTTGCTGCAGATGAATGTATAGTTAGAATTTTCTTTGTTGGCAGGAATGTTGGCACAGATGCAAGTAAAACCTACATTGAGATAGCAGATCAAAGATGCACACTAGGCAGATGCTTCAGTTCAGTTGATAAGACCAGAGTTTGGCAGCGAAAAGTATGATGGGTTCCATGAGTCCAAGGATGGACTAGTTTGCTATCATGGTAGGATGGTGGTCCCCGATGTTGATGATCTAAGAAAGCTAGTTCTTGAGGAAACACACACATTTATGTATGCAATGCATCTAGGTGTGACCAAGATGTATCATAATCTGAAGGACCTATATTGGTGGTCTAGCTTGAAGAGAGATGTAGCCGAGTTTGTGGCTAGGTGTGCGGAATGCCAGCAAGTCAAAGATGAGCAGCAGAAGTCGGCAGGTATGTTGCAACCCATGCCAATACCACTGTGAAAATGGGATCATATAACCATGGATTTTGTAGTTGGTCTACCAAGGACAACTAGGAATTTTGATACCATTTGGGTGATAGTGGACAGATTGACAAAGTCTGTGTACTTCATACTGGTAAAAACAATGTATACTGTAGAGAAGCTTGCTCAGGTGTATGTAGACGAGATAGTGCATTTGCATGGTGTACCAGCAACGATAGCAACTGACAGAGGTCCTCAGTTCATGAGTCGTTTCTGGTAATAGTTGCACAAAGCGTTGGGAACGTAGTTGAGGTTTAGTACTGCCTTCCACCCGCAGACAGATGGGAAGTCTAAAAGGACTATTCAGACTTTAGAGGATCTTCTCTGAGCTTGTGTTTTGTAGTTCTTAGGCAGTTTGTATGTACATCTTAGTCTGATAGAGTTCGCCTACAACAATAGTTACTAGCGGAGCATCAACATGGCTCCTTATGAGGCTCTATATGGCAGGAAGTGCAGATCTCCTCTATGTTGGTATGAGTCTGGTGAGTATCAGCTTTTGGGTCCTGAGTTAGTGCCGCAGACAATAGAGAAGATCAGAGTGATATAACAAAAGTTGAAAGCGGCACAGGACAGACAAAAGTCATACGCAGATCATCACCGACGACCTTTAGAGTTCCAGGTGGGATACAAAGTGCATCTCAAGGTCTCACCTTGGAAAGGTGTCTTGAGGTTTGTTCAGAAAGGCAAACTGGCACCCAGGTATATGGGGCCATACCCGATAATAGCATGTGTTGGCAAGGTAGCTTATAAGCTAGAGCTACCGCCAGAGTTGCACAAGTTACATCCGGTGTTCAATGTCAGCATGTTGAAGAAAAGTCATCTAGAAATAGGGACAATGATACAGCCAGTTGAGGTTGAGCTCGATGAAGATGTGACCTACGAGGAAGGTCCAGTGATGATCCTTGACAAAAGAGTAAAGAAGTTGAAAAGGAAGGACATGGCACTTGTGAAAGTTCTTTGGCATCATCGTGGTGTTGAGGAAGCCATGTGGGAGCTTGAGGAAGAGATGAGGAGGAAGTATCCCTCACTTTTCTCTTTGGATTTCAGGGGCAAAATCCCTTTGTAGGGGTTTATGGCTTGTAAGGACCCTGACCTCCATTTTGGTATACCCTGTTTGCTTTGCCTAACCCTGGTGTTTAGTTGCTTGCTAATCACCTCAAGTGGTGATTAGGGTTTGTTTGTGCGTTGTTGAGAGTTGGAGGTGCTACTTCCATATAACCTAAGTTTAGGGTTGATGAAAAAGTTTGTCACCTTGACAGATGTTTTCTCTCTCCTTGCATCCTCTAGAGTGGAGAGGATGGGTTGGGCTCATTGCTTGAGTTGTCTTGGGCTTTGTTGAGATTTGTTGGGCTTCGTTTTTCCTTTTTTGGGCCTTGCTTTTTCTTGTTGGACCCTGTATCGGGTGGGAGTGTCTTGTGTCGGCCATGGGTGTGTCGCCCATGGGGCTATATCGGGAAAGGGAGTGAGGTATGTTGGCCATGGACCATCTTTGACTCTTACCTTCGTTTGTGTCACCACTCTAGTGGACACTTGGTGCATGATGCTTGCATGTGGCAAATGCCTTGGACATGTGGATGTGGCGAGATGAGAAGGTGGCATTGCCCATGGACAAGTGTCCCTAGGTGGGCGACACCTTGCCTTGGTTCCCCCTTCATCCTCTTCTATATATACCTTCCCTTTCACTTGCTTAGGATCCCTTTAGTTCCTTGTTGCCTCCCTCTTCCTTGGTGCACGATACATCTTCTCTTCGCGTGCTTGGTGGCCGATCCCTTTGAAGGAGTTCTCTTCTTCTTCCTCTAGCTTGGTGGCCGAACCATAGGTGGTGTGCCTTGGAGCTAGGAACTTAAAGCTTGGAGCTTTGGAGCTTGAGGAGCTTGCTTAAGGTGGGTTACATAACTTCTAACCCTAACTATACTACCTTATTTTTTGTTGCATGTTCACATATGATCGTGATCGGTCATTCATGTTGTTAGATATGTTTCTTTCTCTAGCATGTACCTTTAATCTTATGGATATAGTGATCATGTTGTTGATGATGTTTTTGTTTCTTATGTACCTTTGGACCTAGCTGGCCGAACCCATAGATTAGGTTTCCTTTGGGGCAATACCCCTTTCTCTCCTTGGTTTTGAGAAGTGAGTTTGAGCTCTAGTGGTGTAGGGAAAACCCCTCTCTTCCTTAGTCATTGAGAGGTGAGTTTATGCTCTAGTTGCTTGGGCAACACCCTCCTCTCACCATGGATTTGAGAGGTTAGCCTTTGGATGAGTGATGATCTAAGTTGGAGATGATCCATCATGCTTCCCGATTGGTGATGGAGGTTGGGAAAAACCCCTCTCTCTTGATTGTTGAGAGGTGATCCAATCCTCTTGATCTTTTAGGGTTTTGATGATGGTGATCTTAAGGTTGATGATGACCTTGTCGGGATAAGCTTGGTGCCTTGCACGATACACCTTGTAGTAGTGTTGCTCGACACACCTCCCTTGGTCTAGGGTTTTGATCTTGGCCGATATGATGTGTTTTGTTGGCTTTGTGCCCGATATGGCTCTCTTGACTTTGATGATGAGTGTAGGTGATATGCCTTGATCGAGATGATCCTTTAACCTAGTAGTTGTTGCCCCCTTGGCCGATAGAGTGCCTATTTGATATCTATGTTTGGAGTCTTGGGTGATACATGTTGGGTCGGGTTCTTACCCAACATAGATTGAGTGGTGGCCCTTGTGAGTACCTTGTGGTGACCGATATGGTGTGTTGGTTTTAGTTGGGCAATAGGCTTCCTTATGGTGCCTTTGTGTCATTTGATGATGAGTACCTTAGTGGGTGATACAAGGTTGACCTGGGTGCCATGATCTTAGCCGATGTGGTAGTTGATGCCCGACATAAACCTAACCCTAGCTAGCTATTGAGCTTTTTCTGATACACATAGCTGACCGTCACACCTTGATCATGGGTGCACGATATCCCCCATGGACTCAACTACACGATACACTTCTTGTTCTTGGTTGCACGACACCCCATGGTGTTTGGTTGCCTGATACACCTTGAGTTTGTGTTGGCCGATAGGCGAGGTTAAGTGCCTAGGCTGACAAGTTGTAGTAAGGGTTGTTACCCTGCCCGATATCACCTATAGTAAAGGTTGCACTACCCATCACACTTCTAGTGAGGGTAGCGAGCACCTTTGGTGAGGGTTATGTCCAACCCAGAAATGCTAGGTAGTAGTTCTTTATCATGTAACCGCATATTTTCATATATGGATGATAGTTGCAAACCTATGCTATGTTGGATGTCTAAAAGATGATGTCGTTTAAGATGATAAGATACTTGCCCATGTTTATAAGGTAAAGAGCATAAATGGATGCCCATGATTTGATAGTAGTGATGTAATTAATATAGTATGCCACACATATTTACAATCGTGACATGTGCATCTGCGAATCTTAATGACATGATAATCCGTAAGTGTTATGTCTAGTGATTTTAAGTTATCTCTCTTGATGTGCATACTACCCATGCAGGTATATTAAATGGATTCATAGCCAGGTAAGAGCTATGAGGTATATGTGCTTTGAATAACACTAAATGTTAATAATCCTTGTTGATGAGATAACATGCATCACCAGTATAATGAGATAGGTCTGAATACCTAATAAAGGCTGAGTGCCTAGTTGAGGTGTTATCCTCTGATGATGAGATAAGGGATTTCTATCCCAGGATGTTGATGCCTTGAGAGGCAGTAGCAATCTGTGAGGAGGGATTGAGATCCCATGATAGTGATAGTAATAATGTAACTCGATGTTGTATAACTTGGTTGCCTCAACAACTCACTTAAAATATACTAATTAATTATAGTGGAACATATCATGTAGTTTACCCTAGCCATAGATCCATCATCGTCAGAATTTAGTGATGGTGAAATAGGTTTATCCTACAGGATTACCTGGAGCACATATTGTTGAATATGTGGGGTTTTCTCCTAGCCGAAAATGGGAAGATTAGAGTACAACTGCGGTTGTAGACTCCTTATGGTAAAGACCATGGTGAATAGGCCCATGACTCAATGAGTTAGAGCATGAATGCGTTCATGGCTCAAGAGCACGGTGATCACGCTCGTGGCTCAAAAGGATACTAGCACCTGTGTCAAGGTGAGCTAGAGATATGGGTAGCTTGTGGAGCTAACCCTAAGGCTGAGGCCATATAAGCAGGAGACTACAGTCCTGCTTTGGTTTTCGTGCACTGACCATGAGGAGGTGAGGTCATGGAGTCCGACTCTCCCATTGACCTTGTATGGCATCAGTTTTGGGCTTCACAGCTGAAGGTTGGATTTGAGCAGGGACAACTCACTTCCTCAGGACATAATAAAACATAATCCAGCTGAATAGTATATACTACTTAGAGAAAAACACAGAACAATGGTTGAGGCCTTGCTTATGTAGATGATCCAGTTATCTCTTACTGTTACTTATACGATCTTGATATCTTGTGATAAGTTCTTATAAAGTTTATCTTGTCAATCATGTTCCATAAAGAAATATGTGGATATAGGTCTCGTGAATATCTTGGTAAGATTGATGGTAATGATAGTTTTTCTCAGTATGTTGCTCTTATTATATGCATTTACCAGCTATCTACTTTATCTGCTTTAAACCTTCTGAGGTATTATAGTTTCAGCAGGGTGTTATGTTTCTCGCTGGGACTGTGTGTCTCACCCCGCTGGTTTACAACCTTTTTAGGTGATCACGCTAGACGTAGTGGTGATCGAGAGGTTGCAGCCGAGTAGCAAGGAGAGAAGTAGATGACAAGAGATGGACATGCTACTATTTTGGTGATTTTTTAGTAGAGTCCTAGAGTCATACCTGTACTCTCAGGTCCTCATTGGTGTTTGATGACATTTCATGATGAGTAGATGTTGTAATTTTGTATATCCTACTGCTGGCCTTACGTGGCCCGTTATGTATGTATAAATAGTTGATGAACTCTGGTGCTGACAGTGGACATATATCAAGGCTTGTAAATGTTTATATAACATGTTTCCTTGCAGGATCTGGATGTAATAGTTCTCTTTCATCTGCTTTCCACAAACAGTTTTAATTAACCCGTGTTTTTGGTAATATGTGGTTTATGGTGTTTCCACACGTTTTTGCGTGACATTTCGTTGTCTGTGTGATAACAGGGTGTCACAATACCAATGGTAATGCATATTGAAAATTGTTAAAGTAGTCAATCCTATGAATAAAACTATGAAATAGAAAATATTGGTTGTGTTTATATATTATGTTTTATATTTTTCCCTACACTACATCACCTAATAGTGTGAGATCATCTAGATGAACTATTTTCCAATTAATATTGGTTAAGTATAATTTCAAAAACTCCATGATGGCTTTCATAGAGTAGAACAAAAAAGTAAAAACACATCCATAAGGGAAACCCTATGCTACTTTTTTATTCAAGAATACTATAATCAAAGCATGACCCATGAAAGAATTGATAATACACATGCATCTTAAAATGTGTATGATACAAGCACTAGATAATAGGATGATGACATAGATGTAATATTTGTGAGACACAGAAAAATTATGCAACAAGAGAAATCAATCATGATGCTTGAATCTCACTTTAAATTTGATTTCATGCATTCATGTTAAATATATCTTCCATTTATTGATGTAATAGGTATCTATATTATTGGATTGATCATGTTGCATGACAATTGCAGTTCTTTTTCATATGACCATCGTGGTTTCATGGGTTTATAGTAAAATACTCAATCATATGATCCAAACTTAAATCTAGTTGTTAATTTATTTGGCACTTATTTTCACACAAACCTTCTATCTCCATTTATTGGAATCCATTTTAATTATTATCAAAATTTTCCATTGGAATTTATCATATGATTTGTTAAATATTTCTTAGTTGCATTAATGACTCAATTGGGCCACAACTAATGACTATAGACATATCTTTTAACATGTGGATTTGGAATCACCAGATTATACCCTTTCAATCTTGAGATATTTCATTTTTAAGTTCCATAACAAATTGCCAAAATAGAGAATGAGCTATGAAAAAATTCGGTTTATAGTTCTTGTAAATCATTAGAAAATGTTATACATATGTGATCTAAATCTCAACTCAGCTTTGAGATGTCATGTATAAAATATTAAGTTTAATTCTCTTTTATATATGTGAGCACTTTGTTCTTGATTCAACAACTATATCTTTTTGGCAAGGGTCAATCATCTCCATCCATAAGATAGTCATAGTGCATCCAACAATGAAACAAATGACGCTTTTGTTCTCCTTCATTTTCCTCCAAATCTTTTGTCATTTGCTCCATTGAGTTTGTAATTAAGTTACATGCATGGGTAGACATATAAGTTGGGTGTAGGTGTGAATATAGATCTCTCCATATATCCTCCTTTACATATACTCTAAAGGGGTAAAATATGTAACCTCGACTCCTGATAATCGACTAAGCTATCACATAACCATTTTTTATCCAAATCCTAACTTGAAATTACTAAAAGGTTAATGGATATAGAACACATGTTTCCATCCCTAGAATGATATTATTAAAGTGTGAACGGGGAAGCATAAAATTTTATCACACATGAAGAAATAACAAAATAAATGAACCAACATAAATCTCAACTTCCAACATGTATATTAATAAAATCATTGATTATTAAAGATTCCAATCATAAATTCAGAGTACATTTACAAGTCTACTCATGTACACTAGCTAGGATATTACAACAAGTACATCTGAAAATAGCTCATTGAGCTATCACCTCCTTAGCCATCTCTGAACCCAAAACATACAAAAAAAAAATGAGTCAACACACTACTTGTTGAGTATAGGTCCAAAAGTTACATATGTATATGCCTTGCAAGACAAAATTTGCAAAACCAAGTAGGAATGAAGAAGTTGAGTACCTAGGAGAATACAAAGCCCTTGTTTTTTGTAATTTTACTCCAACTATACCAAAAATATCATGTATCACAAGGCATTTGACCCTTCCCATTGGAAGGGTTCATAAGGGTACTCAAGATTAGCTAACCCTTATTACCGACGTCGTCCACCCTATCTTGATAACTCAAGTACAGTTCCCAGCCTTGTATCATTACCTTGAGAATATAGGAAGGTGCACAAGGTTTGTATATTATATGTCTAATTTTGAAAGATATAAGATCATTGAGACAAAGCATTGAGTACAATACTACAATATTGTATGGAAATAATTGATAAAGTAAACAAGCATACATACATATCAAGTTTACAAGAAAGAAAGTCTTGGTCATATAATTATTTAAACTTGTACCTAATTAGAGATTCATAACTCAGCTTATCCTTGATCATTTAGACACAAGCCAAACCCGATTAAGAACAAGATTACATGTATGCATTAGATTATCATCATTAACCCTAAATAGTGCCATTTTAGGGTGTTTGCCAAGTTAAGTTCAAAGTGGGTTAATTACATATTTAATTATCTATCATTGCATTTGAGGCCATCATGAAGGTGTGCTTCAAATTTCATGTCATATTTATGTTCCATCTATTTTATATGAATACATCCAGATTCATGACCCTTAGTTACATTTTAGGGTCTAAAGACTCACAATTGGTAAGACAAGGTCATGATTCATCAAGTATGAGAGACATTCATAAAAGTTAGTTTAGATCAGGAAGATTAGAACATAAGAATCATATTCAAAACTAGGTGGACGTCACCTATATCTAGGTTCATATATTTCCAAAATATCTACATGCATTCAACTTCTTAACATTTATGACATAAATCATTAGGGTCCAACATATAACCTAAATGGAACCTCCACATCAAAGTGAAAAAAAAAATATTAGAGTGGACTTTGACTTGTAATGGGAGAGCACAAGATTGAGATTCATATTGAGATTAGGGAATAAGACTACATATCAAGTCACAAAAGGGAATAAGTAGTGGATTCAAGGCCCCAACCCCCACCATATATAGACGTGGGGTAAACTTAGACATTAGGATCTCTAATCATAATGGTATTATATATCTCAAACATAGAAAGTATTTTGGTGTACATATTAGGTTAGACACCACATTTATTAAGGTACAACCATGCATTAGCATACAGGGGGGCATATACGTGCATTGCGGTCAAAAGGACCAAACAAAGATGTAAAGGGTCATGGAGTGACATAAATACATATAGGAGGTTCATACTAATTTTCATGATTATGGTGAGATTAGATGTCGTTAGAGGCATGGTTACAACTTGACCAAGATTGATCATTTAAAGTCCCAAAAGATACTTTGTGGTATATTTAGCATCATGGAGTAATTAATAGTGAACAAGTAGGACCAAATCTATTCATAGATCATATACATACGTAATGTTATCATTTTGAAATAAACATAGATTTGGGGCATTAAATGTCATATTTGTTTACAAGGCTCATGATTTCAGAATTAAAGGCCCACTTTAAGTAACATTAAGTCAAGAATTCTATTAGGGTATAAGAAATGAAGTCAATGTCAATATCTAAAAAAATATCCACAAGATTTATTGGTTAGATGAGAAAGACTGGGAAAGTGCATTAAATATCCTAGATTTACTATGATCAATCATTAATTTCAAATAAAATGGCATAAGTTAGACATTTTTAGAAAAATGGGATAGCAAACGAGGTAATCATGGTCTGAAAATTGATTCACATTGCAGATCTCTTAGAGTTGATCGGTTTGGTATATGGTTCATTATATTTGGATGACTTAGGAGAAAGTTATGCTTTTTGTAAGTTCTCAACTCAAAATATAGGGAAATCGAATGGATGTTACCAAATATTTGATGTTGAAGGTGGGTGTATAACATACCCAAATTTATGTAAATATGCATTTTCCCATTTTCCATATAATATTTTATTTAAGAACTATATTCTCAATTGGAATTGTATTAGGATGTTAATATACCCAAAATATAGAGTTTGCCAATTAAACAATTATTTCAGGCTTTAATACAATAAAAAGGAATAATATACTAGTTAGAGTGTAATTGTGCAAATTTACCACATCAAAGGATTGAAGTTCAAATTAAATCATCTAGATCTTTTACTATGGATAGGTATGGGAAAGTGGGAGTCACACACAAAATTTTGGTATTAAATGTAAAGGAATACATTAATATCTTAGAAGTAATTTTTCCCTCAAGTCATGGGCTTTGGGTATTCAAGTTTCCCAAAAGGTGAAATTGACTCCAAATTCGAATTATTTGGATCTGTATTAGTCTACTTGCAAAGTTTCACTTTATTTGGACATTATTTGTTATTCCAATTTGATTGGGAGAGATAAAGGACGTTATTTCATTGTCACTTTATTCCAAAGCCAATTTGGATATGTTTCTAGTCACCCTACAGTTGGGTTGTGGACCAAAGGGCTAGTTCTTTGTCATCCACCTTGCACAAAGAAGGCAACTAGCAGTCTAAACGTAGCAAGCAAAACTCACAACTTCTTGTACCTCACTCAATCATTTCCCGAGGTTTAATCTCGACTAGTTTCCTTATCAAAAACATGCATCCATCCATGCCTTTAATCAAATTCTATCTCAGAGAATTTGAAAATTTCCAAAAATTGGGGCCCAATCTTCTCAAAGTTGTAAGCATATAATCCCTAATAGAGAACCCAATGTGAGTCTAACTGTCCTAACATCTCCGCCGGCCCAAACACAATCCTTTCCTCACCCCAAATGAGTTCAAACTTATGTTTTTTCACCACAAAGTTAGTCTTCTCTCCGCCATGCAGACCCTACTATCAGTGCCTCTCTTCACTCGAGACCAATTCTCTCAGGGGTAAGGTTCTTTGGACCCTCTCTGTCATTTTTGTCATGACCAGATCACTAGATTTTGATCGAACTCATTTACTCCAATTTGTGTCGACCTTCGCTACTTGATAGTTGTTTCCATGATGTGGGAGTGAATGGTTGATATGAGCCAGGAGAAAATTACATATTTGCTCCCTCGTCTACTTCAATAACCTATTTTCTCACATGGGCATTCTTGTCAATAGTTATGTTTTTATTTTAATTTGTGGCATGACCCCACGGATATGAACATGACATATGCACTGTGTCATGATTTAAGGTCTAATTTATTCATCCAAGGATACTTTGGTCTTTTGTATTTTAATTTCAGTAATAAATTAGTAAATAATGTGAATCTTATAAACATCATAACGTTTTACTAGAATTCCAAAAAATTATAAAAAAGAATAGTTCAAGAATCCTGAGATTTTTCTCTATCTCTTGGTACGATCATCATTTCCTGACCGATGTTTTGAAAATGTGATTTTTAGGGTTTTATTCTCTCTTATTCTCTTATTCATAATTGAGGAGACATTATAACTAACAAAATAAGAGATTGGATCAGACTTATAATCAGAAACCATGAACACTCTTGTTAATTTAATATCATGAGTCAACCTAGGGTTTTGCCTAAGGTTTGGATTTCTAGAGTTTCATCCTATGTAACAGAAATTGAACCCTAATTGATGTACAAAACATTTTGTAGGTTTGTGGTGACTTTAGACTTGGAATGGTAGAAATTGATCTTTGAATTAATACTCAAGTCAAGGTATGTGCATCTTCCCAATTATCTAGGCATTACTAATATGAGTGACCAATTATTTTCCATATGAAGAATGTATTTATATCTCGTAACCACTTTTGAATGTTTATGTGATTCCTACCTTTCTTGGAAATTATTTTCCTGTAACTATTTTTCAATTAAGTGATCAAATACTTTAATGGTCCTCTGACCCAAATTTATTGCTTATATAGATGTTCTCATCCTTTCCTTGAAATATGTGGAGACTTGACAAAATTTTAGCTTTTCTTACTCTATTGTGTGCATGAATTAGACTAATATTATTTCTAGTAGTGGTACATGGGTACAACCCTACATGGGGTGTTCTTTTCCACCCCGAGTGTTCTTTTCCACTCATTATATATATAGGGTGCACTTTTTTTTGCCTAAGGTGCACTTTTTTCACCCCTTACTTTTGGTTGAGATCATGTGGTGTCCCATCCCTACTTCAATAACTTTAGACTATGTTTATTTACATGCACAACTTATGATTTGATGTTATTGATGGAAATTTTGAAGTACAAGACTCCCTAATTGTTAATCTTCATGTTGGACATGCCTTGTCTATTGATTTGTTAATTCTATTGGAACTTAATTCTCTTGATCATCCCTTTAATGAGATCTTTAATATTGAACATTTGATGATCTATAGTAATGCCTAGTTGTTAGTTACTACACATACACAATGTTCAATGATGTCCTTTCTTTTGTTTTCTTCCTCTTTTGAATTTTAGCTTCAACCCACCTAGAGGTAGCACAGCTTGAGGACCACGAAGTACAATGTGTTGCTCAGGACTAGCTTCACGATGTCTTCTGAGATGGGAAAGTTTCTCACCAAAAATAAATCCTGCTAGTTTAGGTTTCATATCTCATTAGTTTCCCTTTGTGGCCTTAATGTTGAACTTGGACAAGAATTTTGTAATAGTTAGATTTACTTTTTGCTGCTACAAACTATGTTTCTTTCTACCAATTTGTCTGAGAAAATATTATTATTAATGGTTATTATTTTATAGTTGTGAATGAATGGGGTTTATGCAACTATTTTCTTAAATTAAGTAAGGAATCGACCCTCCTGGGCCCACTCCTGAAAAGTGTAGGATAATATGGCATCAGATAGGCAGTGGAAACAAAAATTTCACTTCCATATTCCCCATTAAACTAGTGGATCGTGGCAACAACTATATAATGGAAAGAATTGTTTCACGAATATACCTAATCCTAGAGCAAGTCCAACAACAATCTCCTCATCTTTGTTGTACAACTTTCTTCTAGTTGCACTCAGACGATGTCTACAATAGTTCCTTATCTCCACCACAAAAAGAAAACTGACCTTCTCCTCCTAGCGAGAAAATGATTCATGCCTCTAAAGAAGTCCACACGGACCCCTAGAACTCATGTCGTTCTACTAGAACAGACAGGAAGGAATTGTCCCTCCCATTGGTGTACTAGTCACCAACTTGCTCTCCCACAATTAATCTCCTTTGATATCCCTCCCTTTATCACGTAGGACTTGCTTGGGTTCTCTTAGTTACAACAACCAAAGAAGACAAACAAATTTTAGAGGTAATTCATGTGTCTGAGAAGCCCCTAGTACCTCTCTATTTATTGGAGGGTTAGGATCAAGGTTCCCAGTCTATGTGGGAGTGGAAGGGACTGAAATATCATGAACAACCTGTGATAGGTGAAATGAACAACTCATGAGCAAACCTCTCGATTGTCATGCGAGCCAATCTGTTCACCCAGTGAATCAGTCATTTCATCATGTTTTCCAATCGCATATGTATTGACAATTCTTATCCAATTAATGCAAGACATGATGTCATCACTAATCCTTGATGCAATTGAATTGCTCTTGTAAACTATGTGTCTCGTCCCATGAGACGATCATTTGTAAACCATGAACTAATTGGTTCAATTAGTGAACCAGTCGGTTTGTACCAGAGCTCATCCTGTAAGTGAACCAGTCACTTTGCACCCCCACTCATCCAAAATTCAGCCAATGCAATATCCAAATCAACATGAAACTCCAACCAATTGTTTCACCACATGAATTGATCGGTTAGGAGTTAGTTAGTTAATTGATGTTTAAATTGGATACCTAATCACTTTAGTAGTCAATTTAGTTACCATTCATGATTAAACTCCTCTTCTAGGTATATCCTATGTGTGTGACCCTATAGATCGCATATTTCATTGGTAGTGAATGCCCATAACCAATTTATACATCACAAGAAAAAAGCAATGCCTAGTCAGACATCATTGCTACCCAAGTAAATGGAAATTTGGAGAACAACTTCAACCTACAATATGTGATTGGTGTTATAATGTTTGTTTAGTTACTCTGTCACTGACATCTAGAATGAACTCGAGGCATGGAATAGTCATCCGATTTAACATTCAACCTTTGTTCCTTGAACAAGAGTAGACTGTCTAAGATATATGTAAGCTCAATATCATATATTTACTCACATGTACATGGCCATGCTTTTCTATATTCTTAGTAATCAAATGGCCAGGATATCAAGTGGACAGTCATCCCCACATTTCATAGTGCACCCGATCATCACCTTTATGGAAACCCTTATTCATGATAACGGTGGATGATGTCAAAGTATATCGAATGACATGTGATGAGTGTAGTGACTTCAGGTCTAAAAATCAAAATCACCATGAACACTATAATATATGATTCTGACTACCAGTTATGGTCTCAATGTATCACTCTCATGGTGGGTTTGTCTGAGACATTGTTCTCTAAAAAGTATCTATGTTCTTGGTTTTATATCACATATCATGACCGATGAGATTTTATCATCAACCAACATAGACTATAATGTCATGTTTTATTGATGTCTATCAGCCTTCCACAATAACATTCAACTAGAGAAATAACAAGAATGTATGTACTCTTAACATCCCTATGATCTCATTGTTCAAGTCACACAATTGAAGACATACATAATTGAGTAATATCATTCTCTAGATGTGTATTATGTTACTCCATTATCTCATAATTGAATAAAATAGAATAAATTGGAAGCTTGCATTTATTATTAATCAAATCATTTACAAGTTATACCATTACAATCATCATACGATTGGATCTTTGGGCATGCATACCAACAAATTCCCACCTACACTTAGATCCAACCACCCATGAATCTTATTCCAAGTTATCTAACATGACCATCATGCTTCTACTATGAAAGTGCTTTTTTCAAGGGGTCAGTAATATTATTCTCAGTTGGTACTCTACAAATCTTCACATCTCCCCATTGTATAATCTCTTGTATGAGATGGAAATGCCTTTGTATATGCTTGGAATGTTGATGTGATATGGATTCCTTTTCTTGTGCAATAGATCCATTGTTGTCACCATATAGATAAATTGCATCGTTCATGCTTGGAACTACCCCAAGTTCAGTGATGAAATTCTTGATCTAAACAACTTCCTTTGTTGCATTCGATGCCGTAATATACTCGGCCTCTGTTGTTGAATTGGAAACTATGTCTTTCTTGGAACTCTTCGAAGTTACAATTCTATTGTCGAGGCAAAACAAAAATCCTTATTGTGATCTGTAATCATCTTTGTTAGTTTGGAAGCTTGCATAAGTGTAACCCTACACCACCAACTCTTCTTATCTTCCATAGATAAGGAACTGATCCTTAGTTCTTCTCAGGTACTTAAATATGTTATTTATGGCTGTCTAGTGATCATCACCTAGAACTAACTGATATCTTCTTGTAATGGTCAAGCCATATGAAACATTGGGATCAGTAAATAACATTACATATATGATTTAATTGTTGATGGATATGGAGTCATACTCATGCATTCCCTTTCATCACAAGAACTAGGAAAATGAGCTTTAGAGATGGTAATTCCATGACACATGGGCAGGTTTCCTCTTTTGATCTCTCTGTGCTAAACCTCTTCAACACTATATCAATGTATGTGCTTTGACTTAGTCCAAGAAGCCTTCTAGATCTATCTCTATAGATCTTGATCTCCAAGATGTAGGATTCTTCTCCCAAGTCTTTCATGGAAAATATATTTCCAAGCCATGTCTTTACTATCTATAAAGTTGGGATGTCATTCCCCATTAACAGTATACCATCCACATACGATATTAGGAATACAATCTTGTTCCCACTAACCTTCTTGTACACACAAGGCTCATCTTAATTTTGACTGAAGCCAAATTCTTTGACTATTTTGTCAAATCAAAGGTTCCAGCTCTGAGATGCTTGTTTAAATCTATAGATTGACCTTTGTATCTTATAGAGTTTATTCACATCCTATAGATTTATAAAATCCTCAGGTTGTGTCATGTACACATCCTTAAGAAGATTCTCATTAAGGAATGTGGTTTTAACATTCATCTGTCAAATCTCATAGTCATGATAAGCTACAATAGCAAGCATGATCCTAATGGACTTCACCCATGGCAAGTGGATAAAAGGTTTCATCATAGTCAACACCCTGAACTTCTCTGAAACCCTTTGCAACCAATTTTTCCTTATAGGTTTGTACTTTACCATCCATGTCAGTCTTCTTCTTGAAGACCCATTTGCATCCTATGGGTTTTACCCCTTCAAGTGGATCCACCAAGGTCCATACCTTGTTGGTATACATGGATTCCATCTTAGATCTCATAGCCTCAAGACATATATTAGACTTTGGCCCCTTAGTAGCTTTTAGATAGGTTGTTGGCTCATAATCTATTACCAACTCCCTGCCTTCATGAGTCACAAGATATCCAAATATTTCAATTTCAAGGCGTTTCCTACTAGATCTATGAGGTCCATGTGTTACTTGAGGAATTTGAGATGTCAGAACACTTCGTAATTCTCTCTGTTCCTCTTGTGCATGTATCAGTTAAATGCTTTCTTATTGGTCTTGAACCTCTTCGAGTTCCAGTTTCTTGCCACTGATTCCTTTGGAAATAAATTCCTTTTCTAGGAATACGATATCTTTGGAAACAAACACTTTGTTGTCATATAGGGAATAAAAATAATAATATTTAGTCTTCTTAGGATATCAAACAAAATAACATTTATCAGATATAGGACCAAGCTTTTTAGGAAAAATTTTCCTCACATAAGCTGCACATCCCCAAATCTTCATAAAAGACACATTGTAACACATCCCATACCATATCTCATATAGTGTCTTTTGAATTGATTTAGATGGTACTCATTGTAGTGTAAATGCAATAGTTTCAAGAGCATAACCCAAATAGGTAGTTGAAATTTTAGCTAAATTCATCATTGATCACACCATATTCACCAATGTGTGATTCTTTCTTTTTGATAGACCATTATGCTGACGTGTACCAGGTGGAGTCCATTGTGATACGATACCATGGGCTCGCAGAAGGTCCTTAAACTCTTGGCTCAAGTATTCTCGACCTTGATTAGAATGAAGTTCCTTAATACTTTTACCAAATTGGTTAGGTACTTCATTCATTAACTCCTTGAACTTTTCAAGAGTTTCTGACTTATGTTTCATCAAGTAGACATAACCATACCTACTGAAGTCATTAGTGAAGGTAATGAAGTATTGATGCCCACCTCTAGAAGTTGTTCTAAAAGGGCCACACACATCAGTATTTATGAGTCCTAATAGATTACTAGCCCTCTCATTGTTACCAGTGAAAGGATTCTTGTTCCTCTGTCCCAACAAACAAGATTCACATGTCTCTATTGATTCAAAATCAAAAGAGTCCAGATAACCATCTTTATGGAGTCTAGATATGCAATTCTCATTTATATTCCCTAGATGACAATGCCAAAGATACATTTTGTTTGAGTTGTTGAGTTTGAGTCTTTTGGTATTTAAGTTATAAACACGTTTCTTTATATCTAGCAAATAAATACCACAAGAAATTGGGGCATTTCCATAAAAGATCCCATCTTTTGAAATAGAACATCGATCATTCTTAATATGACATTCATATACATCCTTTTTCATACAAGATACAGAAATGATGTTTCTATTTATGGAAGGTACATAATAGAAGATCACTAATTCTATTACAATCCCTATAGGTAGAGATAGACTACATGTTCCAACAGTAGTGGTAGCAACTCTTGCTCCCTTTGCAACTCACAGTTCAACCTCACCCTTTCCTAAAGGCTTACTTCTTTTTAGATCATACATATTCGAGCATATGCGAGATCCACTTCTGGTATCTAGTACCCAAGATCAAAAAGTATATAAGTTTATCTCAATAGAATATATACCTAAATTGGAAATCACCATCCCCATCTTCTTCTTCCCGAATGCCTTTAAATACAAAGGATGGACTCCTCTTGTACTTTTCTTTCTCCATATCTTGAGTGTTGAATATACAGATTTAGATGTAGCCTCAAAACTCTTCATGGCCTTGCTTTCATCCTTAGACTCAACTCCTCTAATCACCATCACAAATTTGTTCTTCTTCATTCTTGCTTCGATATTAATCAGAATGCTAAGCATATCTGACAACAGTCTAGCCATATTATTCAAGTGGTAACACTCCATAAAGTGACTATATGATTCAGGAAATGATTGCAGAATCATATCGGTGAAAAATGTTTGGCTCAAATAGAATCCCAATTTTCTGAGATGATCCACATGTCCAATCATATTGAACACATGGTCCTCTAGTGAGTCTCCCTTTGTCATCTTACACTCAAAAAAGAGCCTTTGAGACATTGTACCTTTTTTCCTTTGTTAGGTAATGGTTCATATTCCTCAGATGGATTACCATCTCAAGAATCCCCATGAATTCACATTGATCATGCAACTCACAGTTCATGTAGCTTAGAATAAGGTGCTTTATGTCTAAGGCATCATTAGCATGCTTCCCGTAAGCATCCACTTTAGCCCAAGGCTCATCAAGACTATGTATTTTTGTCACTGGTTTATCTAGTACATAGAGCTTATGCCCATCATTGAGAACCCTTCTCAAAATCCAAAACTAGGAAATTTGTCGCATCAAGTTTTTCCTTTGTAAGGACATATCAAAACAATGATTTCTTTGTCATCTGATTCTACAAGAGAAAACATTGCATTTTGTCAAAACATTTTTATTTTATTTTATTTGAAAAATATTTGATGATATTTAATTAGGCCTTTATTTAATTATTGCTCCCACTATTTTATTCAAATTGATTTCCCTCAGATATCAATTTGGAAGATTGCAACTTACAATCTCTAGTGAGCCAAGATCCAAATTGATTGAATTATTACCTAGCCAATGCCAATGTCCATAATTAATCATTGATGTGGGCAACATTTTCTAGTTCCATCTTATGCAATTTTTTGATACATGTTATGCACAACTCCTTTCCATAGTCATTTGCATGCCTATGGTGCTTAATCTCATTAAGGACATACAGTTAAGCCTGAACCAAGAGCCAACAAATTAAATAATGCACCCCGCTTGGAAGGTCCACATTATTACCATCCCACTTCCATGAGATAGATGATGAGTATCTCATATCTTCATCTTTTATTTTCTCTATTTAATTACTTAGATAATTCCTGAAAATTAAGAAAAATATCATAAGAATTCAGGAAAAGTTTATCAAGAAGATGAAAGTGCTATTTATTTTTGAATTAGTTAAAATTAACAAAAAAGTCCTAATAAATTATTCTAAATGAAGCAAAAATAAGATTTGAATATGCATTCATCAAAATACCCCAAACTTAAACTTTGCTCGTCCCGAACAACATTAAAATCAAAAAATACTTTCAAGACATACTCTCAACCTATCATCCTCACTCTCCTAACAATCACTTGATTCCTTCCATCAAAATATGGCCAAGTAACCCTGACTTCCTGAATTCATAAAAAGTGACTTTTATATTTCCTACTTCAGAAACTTGCATTTATTCAAGACTTGCAATAAAATACATTTTCATTTCACCTTTGCATTTGGTACTCTAATTTTTTTTAAAAGTTTTACACAAGAGCAGGGCTGATATGGATGGTTGGGGTTTTTGTAGTTTTCCCCTGGGTAGAAAATTGGAGCGAAGGAGGTATGGAAGAAGGACAGTCTCTCCTCTATTTGACTCGAGACCTTTTTATTTAGTGGACATGCAGTTACATTGACCGCATTTTTTTTCTTTGATTTTTGGTGATACACCCAATTGCGTGGGTATGGAAGAAGCGGAAGAGGGGGAAGGGGTGCCACCCCAAACTTAGCCTTTTGGGCATTATTGGCTTTTTTTCTTTTTGACGAATGGAAAGATTTAGAAGTGGTGGAAGAAGAGTAGAAGAGGTTGTTCTTGTGCAACTTTTTTTTCCATCTTTTTTTAGAGTACCATGCATTGGTTCAACTATTACCGAATAATGTGAAAAATCAAGAAAATTTATACAAGTTGTACATGATAAGAAAGCATCACTCTTGAATCATATCAGTCCTCTATGGCTTGCCATCTTTTCCAAGGAGTGATTATTATTTGAGGTCCTAGGTGACAGGAGGATTTCTAGTCATGAAAGTTTCAAAATTTTAGTTGCAAGGTAGTTACATCATTAAGAGGAGTATTTTGACAAATGATCATATCAAGGCCGACTAGATAATGGCCTTTTTACAATTAAGTAAAAAAAATTGGCCGACTAGATAAGGGCCAAAAACTAAAGTAACTAATGAAAATAAAGATGAAAAGGAAAAATAAAACAAATAAGGAAAAGATAGGGGTGGATCACGTACCACCCACCCCCTTAGTCAAAGCAAAATAAACTAATCCTTAAAAATGACAGATTTGATGAAGGCAAGTGAATTAGTAAAAATCCACTAAAGATAGACTCCACATGAGCCAATTGGTCCTGGTGCTCATGCTTCTTAGTTCATCATCCTAAAAGAAGAAGATCCAAGGTCTTTTCAAAAATCCTATGTGATTGGGTTTGTTGTTCTAAATATGAACTTCCATGGTCATCTCCATCTGGATTAACTTTTGATCAAATCAATTAATTACTTTGATAGATCAATTAGTTATCAAACCCAAAAGCCCTCTAGAATCATTTTTTAGGAAAATTCGATAAAGCCATGGCTAAGGGGTTATTACCCTTGCCTCGATAGAAAACTACTCACTCATGGAGAAGGGGGAGACGGAGGAAGAAAGTACTGAAGCCATAGTCTAGCCCAAAATCAGGAGGTTAATCCTTATGCTAGAGATAATAAAATGGCTTAGTTCTTAGTTCCTTGCTCCAGAATTAAAGAACGGAGAAAAGAAGATTAAGACTAAAATGGAATGAAGAGATAAGAACCAAGTATGAAAGAACAATTCTTGAAATAAAATCTACTTTATTGCAAAATAAGAAGATGATTACAAGAATAAATGCTTCAGAATCCCCATACAAAGAGAAAATCCAAGATGCCCAAAGAGGAGGAAGTGTCCCTCCTTGTATAGGAGAAGGAGGGGGTATACATTAGGTTTAGAGAAAATGAAATGGCCACCGGCGGCTGCTAACTTTCTAGATCTAATCAATAGAGGAAACAATTGATTGCTTTGCATTCCTTTTGCATTAATTTCCCACAACAGAAATTTCGAGCGTATTTTCGGGCTAGTCAGAAATTCGGAAGCAGCCCAAAGATATATTTTTCCTGTAGATAATTGAATTATCTTTCCAACGCATACTTGCACAATAAATTCTGCCTTGGGATGTTAGAGTTATACTAATTTTGGTGAAATGTATATACTGAAATCAGACTCTGCGTGAAAACGTAAGGCTACTTTCACTGGTTAAATGTGCAGCCAAATAAACACCAAAATTACTGCAAAATATATCTTTTTTGTAGCCAATAAAATTCTATTTTCATTCCATACTTTATCTTGAAATTTTACCTTTAGACACAAAAGATATGGCTATTTTAGTGACGAGTATCTCAGGCACTGTGGGAATATTTGAAAAGCCTCATATCTTCATCTTTTATTTTCTCGATTTAATTACTTATATAATTCCTGAAAATTAAGAAAAATATCATAAGAATTCAGGAAAAGTATATCAAGAAGATGAAAGTGCTATTTATTTTTGAATTAGTTAAAATTAACAAAAAAGTCCTAATTAACTATTCTAAATGAAGCAAAAATAAGAGATGAATATGCATTCATCAGGTCGTTCTCTAGTCCCTCAGCTTCCTCTCACTTTATAGAATATGGTTGATAAGGCCTTAGTTGTCGAATCATATCCAAGATTTCAAGCCCCATAACTTAATAACAAGAGGAAGCACTTTGGTGGAGATCAATGGCATGATAAGTGCAACCATTGTACTCATTGCCATCCTCTAGGTAGATGTCTAGTGGGGAATCCTAGAGAATCTAGAGATGGGAAGCAAGTTACCTATCATCATTATGGTCAGGTTGGGCACATCAGACCCTAGTTCCCACAACTTCAGCAATGCCTTGTTCATGCCCAGTAGCCTACAAATTAGCCACATCATCATACCAATCCACTTTCAAGGAACAACAACAACCCTTAGGTATGATGTCCCCAAGGGAGCAGCGTGCTGGTTGTGTCTTCACATTTGATATGGAGGATGTTGTTGATGATAATGAAGTGATTGAAGGTATTGTGCATCTTAACTTACATCTTATAAAAACTCTATTGGATATAGGTCTTCAAATGCCTTTATATCTTCAACAATTGCTAAGAAGTTAGATCTAGAACCTACATATACATACTATGTTCTATATTTTTAGACCCCTAGTGGTAGGATATGCTCTTCTTATCTTAAAATCCCACACATGGAACTATTTATATCTAGAAAGATGTTTATAATGAGTTCATCCTCTTAAACATGACATCCTTCAACGTCATTTTGGGTATGGACTTGTTTAAGAAGTTTGATACGGCTTTATTATATGGTGATAAGAAGGTTAGTTTTCTTCACTCCAATTCTGAACGAATCTATATAAAGAATAGAAAATGTGAGGATAGGCAATTCATCATCTAGGGTATAAAAGATTATCTCATGTGGATGTCAAGCTTACTTGGTATCCATTGTCCTTGACCCTCACCACCTCAGTTGGAAGATATGATGTGGTTTGAGATTTCACTAATGAATTTCTTGAGGAGCTACCTGGTATTCCCCCTTTCTCAAAAGGTCAAGTTCCCACCAATCTCATATATCAAAGAGTATACAATAATGATGTATTTTAGGAATCAAATACAAGGTCTCCGCCCTTATCTAGAAACCTCCTTATCACATGGCACATGTGAAGCATGCAGAACTCAAGAAACAACAACAAGAACTTCTTGACATGGGGTTTGTCTACTCTGGTGTCTCACCTTGGGGATCTCCTATTTAGTTTGTAAAGAAGAAAGATGATTCTCTGTCAGCAAGCAGTAGCTTAGGTGGTCAAGCATTGGCGCCCTTCATGATGGGTCACGGGTTCGATTCTCCCTGTAGTGTTGTTTGGCAATTAGCTCCCTACAGCGTCAGCCGTCTCTGATGCGACCATTTGAGATGCTGGCGTGCAGGCGTTATAGGTCTCCAGGGGTTTACCTTACTAGGACAGGTCCCAATCATGGTGTGTTCTCGGGGAGGGTTCCCAAGTCATCAAAAAAAAAGATGATTCTCTAACGACGTGCCTAGATTATAAAATGTTGAATCAAGTGACTATAAAGAACTTCTATCCTTTATCATGCATTGATGACTTGTTCAATTAGTTGAAGTTAGCTACTATTTTCAATAACATGGATTTGTAGAGTGCCACTATCAAATGCGGGTGAAAGATAAGGATATATAGAAGATGGCCTTCCATGCTCATTATGGGCTTTATGAGTTATTAGTTATGTCTTTCAAGCAGACTAATGCACGTGGCGCTGTCATGGACCTTATGAATTGGGTCTTCTAGCCCTACCTGGATGACTTTGTGGTAGTGTTCATGGACATGTTATCATCTACCCTAAGTCGACAGACCAACATTGAGAACATTCGTGGGTTGTATTGGAACTCTTTGTGAAAACCAACTATATGCCAAGTTTTTTAAATGTGAAATCTTCATAAAAGAAGTAATATTCTTAGGCCACATGATATCACCATGTCGCATAGTTGTGGATCCAGAAAAAGTTCATATTCTGACTAAGCGGCAACCCCTAAGGAATCCTTCTAACTTGTGAAGTTTCTTGGGTTTTGCAGGTTATTATAGATGGTTTATTAAGAATTTTTCTGAGTTGTCTCATCCTCTAACAAAGTTGACTCACAAGCACACCAAGTTTATCTCAACCTCATAATGCAAAAAGAGTTTTCTAAAGTTGAAGTGTTGTTTGACATATGCCCCTATCTTGTCCTTACCCATTAAAGGAAAGCATTATGCCATATATACCGATGTATTTAGACAAGAATTAGGTTGTGTTCTTATGTAAGAAGGATGGGTTATATCGTATGCCTCTTTTCGGATAATGTCGAATGAAGAAAATTGGTCGACCCATGATCTTGAGCTTGCAGTTATTGTTCATGCTCTAGAGATTTATTGGCATTACATTTATGGTGTGAAGTTTTAGGTTTTTTTCCATCATAAGAGTATTTTATATCTTATGACACGAAAGGACATGAATTTGAGACAACAACATTGGATGGAGTATTTAAAGTATTATGATCTTACAATCATTGACCACCCAAGAAAAGAAAATGCAGTTTTTGATACCATCAGTTGTAAGAAGGATGTTGTATGTTCATCTCTTATTGGTTTTGTGTGGAGGAGTATGGAGCATGTTTCTAGTTGGAGACTTGTGTTGAACAATGATGTGAATGATGTTGTTGTACATGGGATGTGTGTGCACATGGCTAGTCTCTCAATGACTCCAACTTGGGTCTCAAAGGTGATTGTAGCTCAATTACCTAGTCTTGACCTTAATGAGATGAAATCCTTAATTGAAAAAACACGATATGATTTCTCTGTTGGTGTTGATGGTGCAATTTTTGTGTAATCGACTAAGGAAACCAGATGTGAATGTTCTGAGATAGAAGGTATTGAGTGATGCTCATGGATTGAAATATACAATTTACCCTAGCACCACTAAGACTGACAAGGATTTACAAAGAAGTTTTTTGTGAATAAAAATGAAAAAGGACATTGCTACTTTTGTTTCAAAATGCTTGAACTGTCATCAAGTAAAGATTCAACATCAAAGACCCGATGGACTTCTTCATCCCCTTGAAATACCATAGTGGAAGTGGGAAATATTATGATGGATTTTGACACCAGATTTCCAAAATCTAAAAGTGGTTTTGATGCAGTTTGGGTTGTGGTAGATCAACTTACCAAGTCTGCTCATTTCCTACCTTTCAAGACCATATATAAAGTTCCAGACATGTAGCAGATATACATGGGATGGATAGTTTTCCTGCATGGTGTGATGAAATCCATTTTATTTGATAGAGATCATAAGTTTACTTCCTACCTATGGAGACAAATTAAGGAAGAAATGGGGTCAGATTTATGTTTCACTACATCTTACCAACCTCAAACAAATTTCAAGTATGATGGAACAATTTAGACTCTGGAAGATCAATTGAGAGCATGTGTGATGGACTGGGGAGGTGTTTGGGACAAATATATTCCATTGTCTGAGTTTGCTTATAATAATATTTACCAAACTATCTAGTGAGAAGTAACTTGAGTAGTCAAGCACGTGTGCCCCTCACCTAGGGTCATGGGTTCAAATCCTTCCATTGGTGTCAATCGGTAATAGGACTCTCGCAGCGTCAGCAAGCCTCTGTTGTGATTGTTTGAGAAAACTGGTGTGTGGGTGTACGGGTTCTCCCGGTTTTACCATCCCTAACTAGGAATACATGGGGGGTGACTTCCCGGTCATATATATATATATATATATATATATATATATATATATATATATATATGTATGTATATATATCTCTCTCTCACTATCTCTCTCTCTCTCTCTCTATATATATATATATATATATATATATATATATATATATATATATATATATATACACCAAGCTAGCATAGGGACGTCGCCCGTTGAAGATATGTATGGCACACCATGTCATACTCCCTTACACTGGGATGATGTGGGTGAGCATACTCGATCTAATACTAATGACATGCAATTAATAAAGGACAAGATTGGTCAAATAAAGCAACATATGAAAGTTTCTCGAGATTGGTAGAAGATGCACATTGATAAGATGAGGATGGATGTGGACTTTCTAGTTGGTGACTATGTTTTCTTGAAAATAAAACCAAATCCATCCATTGCAAGATCTAAAATGAATGGCAAGCTCAGTGCTTCTTATGTGGGACCATTTGAACTACTAGAAAATATTGTAGAGTGTTCATATCATTTGTCTTCACCCCCTCATGTGATAAGATTCATGATGTCTTTCATTTGTATGTGCTGAAGAAATATGTTAAGGATACATCCCATGTGTTGTCGATAGAAAACATAGAGATTAGTGAAAATTTAACTTATGAGGAGTACCATGTGATGATCCTTGACTCCCAAGTGAAGCAGTTAGCACAAGGAAATTATAGTAAAAATTTTAAGGAAGTATCATGTATGGAGGAACCAATTGGGAACTTAGAGAGGAAATGTTGCAAACTCAACACTCCCTTTTTATTTGAGATTTTGGGGATGAGATCACTTTTAGGGGGAAGGGAGTTGTAACATACCAAAGGTAGTTAAATATTATTTTTTCTACATTACATATAATCTTTTATTTAATAACCCTCTTCTTAATTTTAATTGTATTATGATGTTAATAAACATCAAGTATGGAGTTTTAGCCAATAAAGCAATTATATGAGCCTTTGATACAATAAATACAAATAATATACCAATTAGGGTCTAATTGTGAATATTTACCACATTGAAGGATTTAAGTTCAAAATAAATCTTCTAGATCTTTTGCTATGGATAGGTATGGGAAAGAGGGTCTCACAATGAAATTTCGGTATTAAATGCTAAAGGAATACCTTAAAATGTTAAAAGTAAGTTTTCCCTCAAGTCATGGGTTTTGGGTATTAAAGTTTTTCAAAAGGATAAATCAAATCCAAATTCAAAAAAATTTGGTTCATTATTAGTATACTTGTCAAATTTCACTTTATCTGGGCATTGTTTGCTATTCAAATTTGATTGGGAGAGAAAAAGGAAATTCTTTAATTGTCATTTTATTCCATATTTTATTTGGATATGTTTCTGGTCACACTGTAACATGAACCCACTACTTTAATGATGTGTGTGATGTTCTCTATTGTCGCATCGCATATCAGAGGGTCAGGTCTTTGTCTTCTAGCTTGCATAAAGAAGGAAACTAGTAGTATTAACACAACAAATCAAACTCACAATTTCTCTCACCTCACTCAATCATTGCCTGAGATTTCTTCTCCACCAATTTTCTTATCTAAATCTGCATCCAATCATACCATACTTAATTCTATCTTGGAGAATTTAAGAAATTCCTAAACTTGGGCCCAACCTTCTCCAAGACATAATCATAGAAGCCCTAATGAAGAAACCTATATAAATCTAACCATTTTAACATCTTTCACGGTCCTAACACAATCCTTTCCTCACCCCAAGTGAGTCAGACTCTGCATTATCTCACTGCAAAATTGGTCTTTTCTCCACCAAACTGACCCTCATTGTTGACACCTATCTTCACTCCAAACTAGTTCTCTCAGGGGTAAGGTTCTTTGGACCCTCTTCTTCATTTTTTTTCATGACCAAATTTCCATATTTTGATTGAAGTCATTTTCCCCAAATTGGTACCAACTTTCACTGCTTGAAAGCCGCTATGATGGCATTCAAGCGAAGGGGTGAAGATGAGCTAGGGGAAGAATACAAATTTTCTCTCTTGTCTCCTTCAGTAACTAATTTTCTGGCATGGTCATTCTTTTCAATAGCTATATTTTTAATTTAATTTATCACATGACCTTATGGATATGAGCATGACATGTATACCCTATCATGTTTTAAGATATGAATTATTCATCCAAGGGTACTTTGGTCTTTTGTATTAATTTTACCAATAAATCAATAAATAATGTGAATCTTATCAAAATCATAACTTGTTGCTGGAATCTCCAAAACTTATAAAAAATATGTAAAGGAATCATGAAACGTTTCTCTATCACTTGGTATTGTTTTCATTGCTTGATTCCAAGTTTTTAAAACATGAGTTTTAGGGTTTTTCTTTCTCTTATTCTCTTATTAATGACTGAGGAAACATAATCATTAAAAAAAATTAGATCAGACTTCTAATTAGTAACCCTAAACACTCTTGTTAGGTTAATATCATGAGTCAACCAAGGGTTTTCCTAAGGTTTGGGTTTATAAGTTTTCATCCAATGTAATAGAAATTGAACCCTAACTGATGTATAAAACATTTTGTGTAGGCCTGAGGTGACTTTAGACCTCAAACGATAGAATTTGATCTCTGAATCAATACTCAAGTCAAGGTATGTGCATCTTCTAATAATCTAGGCATTACCAATATCATTGGCAAATTATTTCCCATATGAGGCATGTATTTATTTGCCTGGAACCACTTTTGTAACTCTATGTGATTCTTACCTTTCTTGGAAATTATTTGCCTGGAACTGTTCTACAATTAAGTGAAATACTTTGATGGTCCTCTAACCCAAAATTTACTGGTTATATGGATGTTCTCATCCTTTCCTTGAAATGCATGGAGACTTAACTAAATTTTAACTTTCCTTTCTCTATTATGTGTTTGACTTAGACTAATTTTATTTCCAATAGTGGTACGTAAGTAAAACCATACATAGGGTGTGCTTTTTGTTCCCCGAGTGTGCTTTTCCACTCTTTATATATATATATATATATATATATATATATATATATATATATATATATATATATATATATATATATATATATATATATATATATATATATATATATATATATATGACACACTTTTCCCACCTAGTCTGCAATTTTTCCAACCAATACTTATAGGTTAAGATCCTATGGTATCACATCCCTACATTAACTAACTTTAGTCTATGTCTATTTGCATGCACAACTTATTATTTGATGTTATTTATGGAACATTTGAAAAATCAACACTCCCTAATTGTTAACCATATGTTGGACATGACTCATCTATTGATTTTTTAATTCTATTGGAACTTCATTCTCTGGATCATCCCTTTATTGATATCCTTTATATTGAATTCAATGATATAAAGTAATGCCTAATTGTTATTTACTGTAGATACTCATCGTTCACAGGCATCCTTTTTTTGTTTTCTTCCCCTTCAGGGTGTTACCTTCAACCCACCCAGAGGTAGCACAGCTTGAGGACCAAGAAGTAGGTATTTCTCATGACTAGCTTCAGGATGTCTTCTGAGATGGGCAAGTTTCTCACCAAAAATTTATACCAGTAGTTTATATTTCATATCTTGTTATTTGCCCTTTATGTCCCCAATGTTGAACTTGGACATGAATTTTATGATAGTTAGATATACTTTTTTGTACTATAAAACTATTTTTTTACCAATCTATTTGAAAAAATATTGTGCACCCTAATTACTTGAAGGGTATTATTTTATAGTTGTGAATGAATGGGTTTTTATGAAATTACTTTCTCAAATTAAGGATTGGACCCCTCGTGGGGCCCACTCCTTTTAGGGTCTTTCTTGGGGCATTGGATGGCCGGCGTCGATCCCTCTCACACACCATTGTGGTGGGATCCTGCAGTTGCATTTTTAGGCCGCTTGTGGCTAGTTTGACGGCCACCCATAGTGATGTGTAGTCAACCACCTTTTTGCATCTTAGACATCATCATGTACTAGTAGGGTCAAGTAATGACAATGGTGGCCAAAGATTGAAGTCACCATAGTAATCATGGAGAGAGAGGCTTGGACCATCATCCGACCCAATGAGTGTGCTGCCCCACCGTGTGGACATCCCACTAAGGTGCTTGGGGTAGAAACATGGTTGTGTGAGGCTGCAGCTAGGGCTCATAAGCAAGGGGATCATAATGAAGTCACTCAAGCTTGGGAAAGACAAATGGGGCAAAGGCAGGGCCAGAGTGTGTGAATATTTGATAAATGAGAGGGGGAAAATGTAAAAGAAGAAATGAGATGATTTATTTAGCTGATTGTGTCTAGAAATTTCAAGAATTATGCCTATTGGCTGGCCCTAAAGCCACTGCTACAGTAGTACGATGTCAGGTATGGAGGTTGAAGATTATTATGTGGCCTTTGGATCTTGGATCCATCATCATCTGGTCTAGATTAGAGACACTTTAGGGTTAGGAAAGGGGATGTGGTGTCTAGGACACGCGCCTTCCCATGGGCCCAACCTACTAGCCCAACAACTAAAAAAAATTGAAAACCAATTAAATCAAACAAAAACAGGCATTCAAATTATCACAGTTTTTTACTCATTGATCTGATCGAGATGATTATTACATCATCAGATTCATTGTTGAAATCTATAAAACTTGATATGCATTGGGGTGAAATTGTTGGTATTTTTGCCCATAGAGCCAATCAAATGATGATTTTAATGGGGCATTATATACTTAGATTGATAATAATGGTAATTCCATATATACATTTGTTCAAATATGAGATGATGATGGTATAAAATGATAGATGTCTAAATAATGATATTGTTGAATGACATATGACTTCTGGTTGAGGACCTAAAAAGTGAGACTATATGTATGATAAGAGTATTTACATTCTTGATTATGTCCCTAGTAGGATATTATTGTGGAAGCTAATAGACAAAAATAATACGTAAGACTAGAGTGTGTATTGGTTGATGACATAATCTCTCTAGTTATGATATGTGATATCAAACCGAACACATAGGTACCTGTTAGAGAACAATGTATCAGAAAAACCCACCTTGAGAGTGATACATGGAAACCATTAAGTGGTAGTGACAATCATCTCTCATAATGATAGTGGTGATTGTGGTTGTTAGATGTGAAGCCACTAAACTCATCACATGTCGCCATCTAACGTGACCCTAAATAAGGGTTGCAATACATGTGATGTTTGGGTATGATGTGACACATGGGAATTGACTACAAATGATGTAGTTGGGATTTGTCCCACCTGTCAGAGTTGATATCCTAGCCACTTGATAATAAAGAATAAGAAACTTATGGACATACTCATGTGAATCAATATGTGATGTGTGAGATCACATGCATCTCAAATAGTTTGCTCTAGATCAAGCAACATGGATTGAATATTGGGAGGGTGATGATTCCATGCCTCGAGTTTCAATCTGGATATCAGAAGCTAAGGAACTATACAATCATTGTACCACTAATCACATATTGTAGGTTGAAGTTGTTCTCCAACTTTCCAATTCATTGGGTAGAAATGATGTGTGGGTAGATACCGCTCATTGCTTGTGATGTTATAAATTAGTTATGGATGTTCATTGCCAACGTAACTTGGGACCTATAGGGTCACACACATAGGATGCACCTAGAATAGGAGTTTATTCAAAACTAAGGTTTAACCTAATTCCTAAAGTGTTTAGGTATTCAACTTAAGCAAAATTGGATCAAAATTGGATTATAGGGAATGTGAGTTGACCAACTCAAGTGTTGAGTTGACCTATTCATGTGTCAAGTCGACCAACTAGAAGATCCTTAAGACTGGATCAAGGACTGATGTTGATGTCATGTTGTTTGTTGATCGTTGCTTTGAAAGACAATGTGTTTGCAAATAGGAAATCATTCCAGTCTACTAACTAGATGTTTTGGTCAACATATGGGGTGTGAGTCGACTGACTTAAGTGTTGAGTCAACTGACTCGTGACTGCAATAGCCAAAAGTTTGTGAAAATCCATCTCTTTCACTCCCAATTTTTTTGAAAACCCTGACATTGGCACAACTAACATTCGCAAACGTTCTCATCTCATAGTATTGGTAACGTGAGATCCAGAGGAAGTCTTACCCATAAAAGGGAGAGACATACAGGGAGAATAAATCAGCACTAGCACGTTGACATTGAAGGGACAAAGTCCTTCCTGTTGGCTCAAGAAAATGTCAGGACAAGTTCCCGATGGTCCTTCTGGACTACCATAGAAGTGTGGAGGTTTTTGTCAGCATGCTTGGAGGATGTTGTTGACTGTCATTCATTGTGCTACACCAGGAGGTTGTCACTGACAACAGTGTGGGTGCTGCTTGAGAAAGAAGCATGTCACTAAAAGGATTGTCATTGAACTTGATCCAAGACCAAGTATATGTCTTGTGAACCCTCTTTCCTACATACTTATTTGTTGATGAGATATGCTTTTTTGGGATACATGAAGAAAACATTTGTTTCTAAAGCCTTATTAGCTGCTCGAAATCCCAACAGTTGTATCAGAGCTAGGACAATTT
Source organism: Alisma plantago-aquatica (assembly GCA_963693085.1). Taxonomy (NCBI): domain Eukaryota; kingdom Viridiplantae; phylum Streptophyta; class Magnoliopsida; order Alismatales; family Alismataceae; genus Alisma; species Alisma plantago-aquatica. The sequence continues at coordinate 640,962,033 of OY856412.1, forward strand.
ACAATGTGTTGAAATTTAATTGATATGATCAAATTTTCTTTATCATTTACTTATTGTATACAATATGGATACTTAACATTATTAATGTGCATATCTATTTAAAACCACATACATAACTATGTATATATATATATATATATATATATATATATATATATATATATATATATATATATATATATATATACATATATGTATATATATGTACATGTATATGTATGTATGTATGTATGATATATATATGCAATTGATATGACTCTCCCTACAAGTTGTTCCAATGGTGGATATATGTGTGGTTATGGCTAAAACCCCCTTGTAGATATGTGTACTTGGTAGAGGGTTTTTTCTTGATGTTATTTGGTTTGCATCCTAAACTGCTACCTTTTTTCTCCACATGTAAGTTAATTCCTCCCTCCCTATACTCCCCTTGAATGCAACTCGGGGTTATACTTCATCAATATAATATGAATAGGAATAGGAGAGATTTAATTTATGTTTGTGAAAGAAAAGGCATTCTGCACCAAATGTGACAACCTATCAGGAAGTTGAGTCGATCCCCCAGAGGACCAAGGAGGACAGCTGACAGAAGGAGCCAATTGATTGAAAAGATGCCTAGTCAATCGACTGGAGGAGTCTAGACACCACATTAGCCAGTAGCCAGTTGAGTGATCCATGAAGACCAATCATTTGACCAGAAGGCCAAGTGATTGACTAGAGGGTCCAGTCAACCATCCATATCGGTTCCAACATAGATTTTCTATAAGAACAGGTTGCTACATATGATGGGGAACTTAGTTGTTAGTTGTTCTTTGTGTCTCCAATGAATTGCATTAGTATGGTCATAACCATCACTCATATTCTCTGACTACATGTTTTGTTTGTGGATATAGCATGTATACAATGCATATCATAAGTATGTGGTGATTGGATATTATATATATTTATAAAGTTAAATCCCCCAATTAATTATCAAGTCTTAGATTCTTTCCATAAGAGACATGCATGAAAATCTTGAATGACTAAGCATGGGCATGCCTTAGCATGGTATTTCGTCTATCTCATGAAAGTGTGACAATAGATATGTGGGTCTACATCCATAGGGTGCATATTCTATTGTCTTGGATTTTGGGTTAGGCATAACTAGGTGATCTTAATGGGATTAAGCATGTAGAAGCATAAAAATGAATTATGGCAAAGAATTATTCATGAGATCTATCAAGAGTTTCATATGATGCAATTAGAAAGTATTACATACTAAATGTCAAGTTGTGGGAGATCGGTCCTAGCTGACTCATGACTTTGACAAAATATGGATCTTGACTCACTAGAAGGTTGTACACTACAATTTTCAGGTTCTATCAATTTGAAAAAAATAGTGGGAGTGATAATTAATTAAAATTCTTATTAATATCGTCAAACTTATCAAATCAAGTAAAATTAAAAGTGTTTAGGCAAAAGTTGCAAATTTAGTTTGTAGAAACTAATGGCAAACACAAACACATTTTCATTATGATCAGTCCTTGAGAAGGAAAACATAAAGGGGAATAACTTTCATGATTGGTTTGGGACATTGAGAGTCATTATCACACAAGAGAACAAGCACTATGTCCTGGAGACACCAGAGTCAGATGAACCATGTCCCACAACACATAAGGATGATAGGGATGCTTACAAGAAGCACTCTCAAGATGTCGTGGATGTCAAATGCATGATGCTATGTTCAATGAACTATGAGTTGTAGATTTAGTAAGAAAACATGGATTTTATTAAGATGGCAACACATATTAAATTCATCTACCAAGATCTACAAGACTAGAGAGATATGGTGTGTCAAAGGTCAAGTGTGATATGGCTTAAGGGAACTAGTTGGTCCTGATGTACTCAAGTTGATTGGGTATGTGGAGAACCTTGCATGACTAGGATTTTCCTTAGGACAAGGGTTAGCCACATATGTTATTCTATAGTCACTATCTAAATCATATAACCATCTTGTCATGAACTACAACATGAACAATTTTGACAATCCATTTTAAAAATTAGTTGGCATGTTGAGGACCGCTGATGCATAAATGAAGAACGACAAAACAAATTTGTGATGATGATCCGAAGAGGTAAAGGGAAGTCCCAGGGAAAAGGAAAATATAAGAAGAGTCTTATATCTAGTCAAAAACCAAAGTCTCCTACACTAAAATCTAACAAAGGAGTGAATAAGGAAGGGAAGTGCCACCACCATCACCATCCTAGACACTGGAAAGGGAATTGCCCTCTTTATCTGGAGGAGCTCAGGAAGAAGAAGGAAATAGAGATCTTGACTTTGAGACTTGAGAAGAAGTAAGCTAGACTTGTGCGAAGCAAGAGTTGTTTCCACTACAATTGGAATCTATCATTCCTCTAATGGGCATGTTATAGAATTATTGAAATGCTATTATGTGCCTGCCATTAATGAAAAACATCATGTACCTTGTATGGACAAGTGTATTTTTATTAATTGATATTTTATTTAAAATATAAGATCTTATATGGAAGTGACATATGTCTCATAATCTATACTTAAATATTTCTAAAGAAAATATGTATAACACTTATACTGAATGACTCTAAGACTCAAACAATGAATACTTATATCATTGTTAATCTAGATCACATAAATGAGAAATGCATTTCTAGAATCCATAAATATGGTCGTAGACTATTTAGGTTGTTTTGAACCAATAGAGACATGCGAGTATTATTTGTTGGGCAACATGACAACATCTCCTTTCACTAGAAATAGTGGAAGAACAAGTAATCTATTAGGGCTCGTATATAGTGATGGATATAGACCTTTTAGAACAAATGCTCGAGATGGTTACTAGTACCTCATTATATTTGATGAAATACAATTTGAATTTGTTCAAGTGTTTAGGAAGATCATGAATGAAGTACATAACTCGCTTGGTAAAATTATTAAAACACTTTGATATGATCGATGTCAGAAATGTTTTGAGCCAAGAATTTGAGTACCTTATAGGATACCGTGATAGATTAACTCCACCTAAAACATAATGATTTATCAAAAAAAAGGAATCACACCTTATTAGTAATGATGTGATCATCATTAAATCTAGATGATCTTCCAATTTCCTTTTGGGAACATGATTCACACTAAATAATGTATTGTCTAAAATTCTTTAAAAGACACCATATGAGATATGGCATGGGAAGTGTCCCGTTATGTCTTTTATAAAGACTAGGAATGAGAGATTATATAAGAAAATAGTTTCTTGAAAATATTAGTCCACAAGTCACAAAAGTTTTATTTTGTTTAATGTCTTGAAGGAATCAAAGGATCCTAGTTTTGTATTCCATCTAACAACAAAAGTGTTTGTTACTAGGATGCTGTATTCTTAAAGGAGAATTTAATGTCAAAGGAATCAGTGGGAGATAAGTATAAACTGAATAGTTTTAAACCAACAAGAAAACGTTGAACCTAAAGATGTACAACAGGAACAAGGAAAATCACAAATTGTTGTGGAATCTCAATTATGCAATACAAAACCTCATAGATCTAGCAGGACTTGCCTTGATCATGAAAGATTAGGATATCTTAAGGATCAAGAAGAAGATAAGTTGGTCATTGACGATAAACCAACAACATACCCACAAGCTACTGAGGGACAAGAGTATGAGAAATGGATTGAAGCCATTATACCTGAGATGGACTCCATGTACACCAACAAGGTATGACCTTGTTGGATCCACCTGAAGGGGTAAAACCCATAGGGTGCAATTGGGTCCTCAAGAAGAAGACTGTCATGGATGGTAATGTACAAGCCTATAAGGAAAATTGGTTGAAAAGGGTTTGACACAAGTTCAAGATGTTGAACACGATGAAATCATTCACCAGTTGCCATGGTTCAATCCATGGGGATCATGGTTGCCACTACAGCTCAGTGTAACTATGAGATTTGGCAAATGGATGTTAAAACTGGATTCCTAAACAAGAATATTTTAAAGGATGTGTGCTTGACACAACCTGAAGGTTTTTCTAAATCCAATCATTTCAAACAAAGTTTGTAAGCTACAAAGGTCAATCTGTGCATTGAATCAAGCATCTCAAAGTTGGAATTTTTTATTTGATGAGGCATTCATCAAGTTTGATTTTATTCAAAATGAAGATGAAATATGTGATTATAAAAGGATAGTGGGAGCATATTTGTATTCCGCATAACGATGGGTAATGGTGTCCTTATCCTACAAATGTTAAAACCTAGCTGGTAAGTACTTTCTCTATGAGGGGTTTTAGGATAAGAATCCTATATATTAGGAGTCAAGATATGTAGAGATAGATCTTGAGAGCTTCTTGACCTAAAAAAGAGGACATACATTGGCAAGATTTTGAAGGGGTTCAGCATACATGACTCAATGAGAGAAAATGTTCACATGTTCCATGGAATTAGTCTCTCAAGGTCCTAGTTTCCCAATTCTTGTGAAGAACTAGAACACACAAGTAATACCTCTTATGCATTCACAATTGGATATATTCATGTATGCAATGTTATGTACTCGTCATGTTGTCTTGTATGTATTGGACATGACTAGAAGTTATTAGTCAGATTCACTAAATGACACTAGATTTCCATGAAGAACATTCTTAAGTACTTTAAAACCACTAAAAGGATTTGATCTTTAGTTATGGTACAATGAAGAGCTAGATGTAAAGGGTTACATCAATATAAGCCTCCAAAATCTCAAAGAAGATTAAAAATTGCAATCTAAATTTGTGTTTTACCTCAAAATAGAACTATAAGTTGGAGGAGTTTCAAGAAAGAGATACTTGTTAATTCTATAATAGAATCTAGGTACCTTATTGTTTCAACAGAGGACATTGTATGGTTCAAGAAGTTCATTTAGATGAACTTTTGGGAGGTTCCAACCATTGATGACATAATAGGAATATTGCAGAAACATGGAGATATTGGATAGGCTAGGAATCTCAGATATTATACTATGTCATTTCCATATCATATGAGAGATCATACAGTAAGAGATGAAAAAAATTACAAAATATCGACTAGCAGCAAATGTTGCTAACCTACTTAAAAAGCACTTGTACAACAGAAACATCATGGACATGTTAAGATCACTTAGAATATGATTTGTATGTGATTATCTCTAAGTTCAAGTGAGAGTTCGTTGGTATTTATGCCCATAGATCCAATCACATGATGATTGTAATGGGGAATTAGATACTTAATTTTATAATAAAAGTAATTCCATATATATGTTTGTTGAAATATGAGATGATAATATAGCATGACATATTTTAAAGATTGATAAAAATAGAACATAATCATTAACAAATGAAATTACAATGTATATATATCACTTTCCCCCAACATGGTATCAAAGTAACATTTTTGACGCCAAACAACCCACCCAATGGGCCTAGCTACTCATGAAAATGCAAAATACAAAAATACTGGAGAAAGAGGTAGAAGAAGCCATGGAGATCAGTGTCGAGGGACAAATCCTCCTCTTAAACTACTACAAGACATCCTCCTTCTTACTACAAGGTGCAATGGCATGGGATGATGGTTGAATAGGGTCAAAACACTAGGAAACTAGGGTTTTCATGGTGGAAATGGTGAAATGAGGTGGAATGGAGGTGGAAATGGAGTGGAATCGGTGGAATGTGAAAATGCGGAGCTAGGAGGTGGTAGAGGGTATCTAGGGGTGGCCAACCTCATGCTAGATCTACCACCTAAGAATATATTTGTGGTGGGGAAGCACTAGGTTAAGTAGGGGTAAATAGGTAGAATAGTGTAGAAAATTGGGTAAAATTGTGAGTACAACGGACGTGCTGAGTTGCATGACCGTAGTGGTGAGTGGGCAGCATGGTCATGGTGGATGGGAACAACCATGGTAGGAAAATGGAATGAAGGGGAATTTTGGGTTTTTGGGACTAGTAGCACGGCCATTCTGGCCAGCACAGTCATTCAGACCATCATGGTCATGTTGGGAACTCACAACACGGCCATTCTAGCTAGTACAGCCGTTAGGGCCAATTGGGTCAATTTTTGAAGATTATGTTGATTGGGAAATGTCTCCAAAATGGCCATTCCATGGTACTACGGCCGTTATAGTATCCTTCCTCTGCATTTGGGTCTTGAACTTGGCCATCCATGAAGGTTATTGGTTCAATACATTCTTTGACCACTTGGGGTAGGTTGGGAGTCATTTTGGTCTCATTTTGGGCTCCTCCAAGCCTGAGGAAACCCTAGATTCAACTATCTTTTCTCCATTCCATCAAGTAGTGGCCAAAGTACCTATAAAACATGCAAAAACCATTCTTAACTGCATTTGATAGAAAAACACATATTGAGGGAAATAATATGCAATCTAACAGCTACAGATGTGATTGAAATGTAATATAGTACAAGATGGAGCCCTAAAATAGGGTTGCATCACCGCCCCAAACTTAAAACATACTATTGTTAAATATGCCCATAGAGCCATCCTGAGCAATTGTGTGGAGTCAGATAGTAATTAATCAATTAATATGATTGTTTGGTTAACTCATTAATTATATAATATTCAAATTGATCTAAGAGCGTTTTAATTAATGAAGTCTTTCTATATATCGATGAGTTTAGGAAAGCCTAGCTCCTTTTGTCTCATGTTTAAAGGGGCTTCATGTCCGATATCTATATAAGATATTGAGAGAGGCTTTTAGTTTATGCTCACGTACGTAAACCTCAACCGTCACCATCCTCGGGAGAGAAAGGAGAGGACCGCGATGCTAGTACGTCACCACACAGAGACGACTCCTTCGCACCAGCTTAATGAATGTGACGTGGAGTTCCAATCCATCCACGTGGAGGAAGTAAAGATGTAGATGCTGAGACGCCTGCGTTCGGAGGATGTCAACGACCATCCATACGTGCTATGAGCGGCGTACATCACCGCACGAAAGGAGCGCCGTCGAATCTTCCTACGATGCACTCAGTGAATGGGAGAGAAGTTTCATCCATGTAGGCTAGAAATGTTGCACAACATGGTGAAGTGGGACATCGTCAGACTTGCTCCACGATAATGTATATCCCGCAAAAACTCTTTCTAAATACGCTGATGTCGATGAGATTCTATTTCGGGTCACATGAAAAAAAATTATTGCTTCTGCCACACATGTTTTCTCCACAAAACCCAACTGTGGTATCAGAGCCAGGTTGACATATGGCATATTTGGATTTGTTTCGATATGATCAAATAATTGTATATTGTTTTCAATGTTGCATACGATCCAAATTAAAACTGCCAATGTGCAAATCTAAACCTAATTCCACATATGTCGTAGGCTTCTATTTTTGACGTTTCGGATGGGGTCGACTATGGAAAATATTGGTTTTCCTAAGTGCACGGAAGTAAAATTTCATAGACCTTTCAGGGGATCTACCCCTGAGACCCCGCACAGGGGCGCTGCCCCTGTGTACCCCACATAGTCTCTGTGGGAGTCAAAAAATTATTTAATGGGGAGTGTCCCGCATTAAAAGGACTGCAAGTTTAATATGTATATACATACATACATATATATATATATATATATATATATACTTATGATATCATACACATCGCCTTTAAAATTTGTTTTATGTGGTGGATGCATGCATGGTTATGGCCTAGTATCCCCTTTTGTGAATGTTGTGAATGAATGTGGATGTCAATCTTGTGGATATGTTTGTTTTGAATGTTATGGATGTATAATGGTTGTGCATGGATCCTTTGTATAAAGTATTTGGCTTGCATGTCGAGCCTCATCTCTTATTTCAAAGTGTAATTAATTCTTTCCCTTTATATTTGTACCCATATGATGTAATAGAGATAGGATTGGTTTTAGTCTTTATAAACTTGATGTAAGGAGGCCACTTGAAGATCCAACTCCAAGGAGAGTCCATTGAGAAGCACCATGAAGATCCAATTTAAGAAGTAACCTAAAGATCCAACTCCAAGGAGCATCCATGGAGAAGCAACATGAAGATCCAATTCCAAGAAGCAACTTGAAGTTCCAACCTCACAGAGCATCCATGAAGTTGTTCATTGTAATGCAGATCCTTACAGGTTGATTCACAGGTGTTGTTGCATAAGATGCATAAGATCTTAGGTGGACTGTAATCCTTTGTTGCTCCAAAGGATTATAATAATATGGCCATAATTGATTTATTTGTGTTTGTGATTGCATGTCTATTGTTTGCGGTTGTGAATATAGTAGTATATGATATGTACTATTAGTATGTGGTGTTTGGATATGTATATGTATTAATAAAACCCCTCAATTAATAATATTAAGTTTTGGTTTCCTTCCATAAAGCAACACGCATGAAAAGTTTGATCGACAATGTGTGGGCACACCTCCGCGTGGTACACTGTCTATCTTGTGGAAGTGTGACGGTGGGTGTGTGGGTCTGCCTCCGCAGGGTGCACACTCATCGTGTTGGCTTATGGGTTGGACTTAACTAGGGAACCTTGATAGGATCAAGTACCTAGAGGCACATAGATGCATCATGGCAAGGAGTTGTGCATGATCATCTATCCAAGAGTTGCATATGATGCAATTGCAAAGGTTGTCTACCTTAGTATTTGGTCTTTGATACCAGCGTTGGTTGGGCATTGATCCAATTATTTTGGATCTTGGCTCACTAGAAGGTTGTACGCTATGCAATATTCTGAGTTGATAGTGAGGGCTATCAATTTGAATAAAATAGTGGGAGTGTAATTAATTAAAGGCCTAATTAATCTCATTTATCAAATCTTTACAAGTCAAAATGTTTTGGACTAAATGCAAACTCTTTCTTTTGTAGCAATCAAATGGCAAACAACACTCACACTTTCTCGTTGCGATCGGTCCTTGAGAAGGACAAACTTACTGGAACCAACTTTCAAAACTGGTTTAGGACACTGATAATTATTCTCACACATGAGTGTAAGCTCTATTTCCTTAAAACACCAGAGCCAGCGGAACCCGCCTCAAATGCACCCAAGGATGAAAAGGATGCTTACAAGAAGCACCTTGATGATGTCGTGGATGTCAAGTGCCTGATGTTGTGCTCAATGAGCTATGAGTTGCAAGAGCAGTATGAGAACATGAATGTCATGGAGATGGGAACACATCTCAAGAACATGTATCAACATCAAGCAAGATAGGAGAGATATGATGTCTCCAAGGCTTTATTCAGAATCAAGATGAAAGAGGGAGACTCAGTTGGCACCCATATACAACCTTTGATTGGGTATGTAGACAGCCTATCTTAGCTGGGATTTCCCCTAGGTCAAGAGTTGGCCACTGATGTGATTCTACAATTGTTTCCTGAATCATATAGTCATTTTGTCATGAACTACAACATGAACAATCTTGACAATTCGTTGTCAGAATTGTTGGGCATGTTGAGGACAGCTAAAGCACAAATGAAGAAAAACAAGCCCAAGTCTGTGATGATGATCAGCAAGATAAAGGGAAAGTCAAAAGGAAAAGGCAAGGCTAAGAAAGGTTCTATAGATGGGCAGAAGCTAAAGTCATCCACGCTCAAAGCTAAAGGTGGGATCTCCAAAGAAGGTAGTTGTCACCATTGTCACCAGGTTGGACAATGGAAAAGAAATTGTCCTCTCTACCTAGAGGAACTGAGGAAGAAGAAGCAGGGGATAGAGATCTCCACTTCAGGTATATACATTATTGAGATAAACTTAAATACTTCTTCATCATGGGTACTGGATGCCGGATGTGGATCTCACATATGTTCAAATATGCAGGATCTGATAAGAAGTAAGCCTTTATGAAAGGGCCAAGTCGATCTACGGGTTGCTAATGGAGCAAAAGTTGCTACCACCGTAGTTGGAGTTACTAGTTTATCTTTGCCTATAGGCCTTGTAATAGAATTAGAGAATTGCTATTATGTGCCTTCCATTAATAGAAATATTATTTTCTGTATCTTGTATGGACAAGAGTGGATTTGAATTTCACATTATGAATGGAATGATTTCTATTTCTAAAGATGAGATATTTTATGGCAATGCGCCTATGTCTTATGGTATCTACTTGTTAGAACTTGAGACTAGCATATACAGTGTATATACGAAAAGGCTAAAACATGACAACTCAAACAAAACATACTTATGGCATTGTCATCTTAGGCATATAAATGAGAAATGTGTATCTAGCCTCCATAAGGATGGTTATCTAGATTCTTTTGATTTTGAATCATTAGAGACATGTGAGGCTTGCTTATTAGGCAATATGACCAAGACTCCTTTCACTGGACACAGTGAGAGAGCTAGTGATCTATTAGGGCTCATACATACGGATGTATGTGGACCATTTAGATCAAATGCTAGAGGAGGCTATTAATATTTCATTACCTTCATTGATGACGTTAGTAGGTATGACTATGTATATCTTATGAAGCACAAGTCAGAAACTCTTGAAGTGTTCAAGACTTTCATGAATGAAGTAGAGAAGCAACTTGGTAAGAGTATTAAAGCACTCTATTCAGATTGAGGTGGTGAATACTTAAGCCAAGAGTTTGAGTACCTTCTGAGGGACCATGGTATAGCATCACAATGGACTCGACCTGGTACACCATATCATAATGGTGTGTCACAAAGAAGGAATCATGCATTATTAGACATGGTACTATCAATGATGAGTTCAGCCGAACTTCCAATATCGTTATGGGGATATGCTCTTAAAACCGCAGCATTTACACTTAACCGTGTACCTTCCAAATCACTTATGTTAGGAAACAATTTCCTAAAAAGATTGGACCCAAATCTAAAAAATGCTATTTTTTTGGATACTCCAAGGAAACTCGGGGATACTACTCCTACACACTGACTGACAACAAAGTGTTTGTTGCTAGGATTGTTGTATTTCTTGAAAAGGAATTTATTTCCAAAGGAATCAGTGGGAGGAATGTAGAGCTCAAAGAAGTTTGAGATCAATAAGAAAGAAGAGAACCCGAGGAGGTACATAAGGAACATGAAGACTCACAAACTATTGTGGAATTTCAAGTTCCAAATGTAACACGGGAACCTCATAGGTCTAGTAGGACACAACTTGAGCTTGAGAGATTTGGATTTTTCGTGACTCAAGATAGTGATGAATTAGGCATAGCAGATGAGCCAACTTCCTATCTAGAAGTTACTAAGGGACCAGAACCTGAGAAATGGCTTGAAGCCATGATATCAAAAATGGAATCCATGTACACCAACAAGGTATGGACCTTAATGGATCCACCTGAAGGGGTAAAACCCATAGGGTGCAAGTGGGTCTTCAAGAAGAAGACCGAAATGGATGGAAATGTTCAAACCTATAAAGGTAGATTGGTTGTGAAAGGATTCCGTCAAATTCAAGGTGTTGATTATGACGATACCTTCTCACCAATTGCCATGGTTAAATCTATCAAGATCATGCTTTCCATTGCATCTTATCATGACAATGAGATTTGGCAGATGGATTTTAAAACAGCATTCCTTCACGGGAATTTACTTGAGGATGTGTATATGATATAACCTAAGGGTTTTATCAATCTAAAGGAAGCCAATAAAGTCTGTAAGCTACAAAGGTCAATCTATGGATTGAAGCAAGCATCTCGGAGTTGGAATCTATATTTTAACGAAGTAGTCAAAAAGTTTGGCTTTAGTCAAAATGAAGATGAACCTTGTGTTTACAAAAGAGTTAGTGGGAGAACAATCGTATTTCTCATATTGTATGTGGATGACATACTATTGATGGGAAATAACATCCCTACTCTTCATACAGTAAAATCTTGACTGGGGAAGACCTTCTCTATGAAGTATTTAGGTGAAGCATTCTATATACTAGGAATCAAGATCTATAGATATAGATCTAGAAGGCTTCTAGGCCTAAGCTAGATCACATACATTGACAAGGTGCTAAAGAGGTTTAGCGTGGAGGGTTCTAAGAGAGGTAACTTGCCCATGTCCCATGGGGTTATGATCTCTAAAGCCCAATGTGCTAGTTCATGTGATGAATGGGTGTGCATGAGTAAGATTCCATATGCATCAAAAATTGGATTTGTCATGTATGTGATGTTATGTACTTGTCTTGATGTGTCGTATGTTTTGAGCATGACAAGCCGATATCATTCAGATCCAGGTGAATGTCACTGGATATCCGTAAGGAACATCCTAAAGTACTTGAGAAGGACTAAGGATCAATTCTTGGTATACGGTGGTGAGGAAGAGCCTGTGGTAAAGTGTTACACCGATGCTAGCTTCTAAACTGACAAAGATGACTATAGATTGCAATTTGGATTTGTGTTTTGCGTGAATAAGCTAGAAGAGTTCCAAGCAAGAGACGGTTGTGGATTCTACAACATAGGCCAAATATATTGCCGCATCTAATGCTATAAAGGAAGTTGTGTGGATCAAGAAGTTCATTTCTGAACTGGGAGTGGTTCCAAGCGTTGGTGATGCAATTGAGTTGTTTTGCAACAAAAATGGAGAAATTTCATATGCTAAAGAACCAAGATCGCACCAACATTCTAAACATATTCTACGGTGGTTCCATCTCATATGAGAGATCGTATAGCGAGGAGATGTGAAGATTTGTTGAGTAACTACAGAAAGCAATGTGGCTGACCTGTTCACAAAAGCACTTTCACAGCAGAAACATGACGGACATGTTTGATCACTTGGATTGAGATTCATGAGTGATTGGGTATAAGTGCAAGTGGGAATCTATTGGTATGTAAGCCCATAGAGACTATCATTTGATGATTCTAATGGGATACTATGTAAACGATTTGTAATACTACATTGATCATATCAATAAAGGTAATTTTCCAGTCTATATGTTTGTGTTTTATATTGTGAGATGACCACAAAACTTATAAATGCCTACAAAATAATATACTTAATGACATATGTCTTCGGGTTGATGACCACAAAACTATGGACATCTTGTTTTGTCCCTAATCGGTTGTTATTGTGGAAATATCCATAGACATCAATAACACATAATATTAGAATGTATGTTGGTTGATGGAAGAATCTCATTATCCATGATATGGAGATATCAAACCAAATATATAGATACTTGTTGGAGAACAGTGTATCAGACAGACCCACCTTGAGAGTGACACATGGATACCATGATTGGTAGTTAGACTCACATCTCATAATGATGGTGGTGATTGTGGTTCTTAGACCTGAAGTCACTACACTTATCACATGTCGTTCAATGTACTTTGACATCATCCACCGTGGTCCTGAATAAGGATTGCCATAAAGATGGTGCTTGGGTGCACTATGACACATGGGGATGATTGTGAGTGATGCAGATGGAATTTGTCCTTCCTACAGGAGTTTAATGTTCTATTCACTTGATAAGTGAGACTAAGAAATGCATGGCCATGGTGATGTGAGCCAATATGTGATATTGAGCTTACATGTATCTCAGAAAGTCTTCTCTAGTTCAAGGAACATGGACTGAACATTGAAAAGGATAACAGTTCCATGACTCGAGTTCAATCTGGATATCAGTGACAAAGGAACTATACAATCACTGTAACACCAATCATGAATGATAGTTTAAGTTGTTCTCCAACTTCTCCAATTACTTGGGTGGCAATGAAGTCTTGCTACATACCAATTATTTCTTGTGAAATCATAATATGATTATGGATATCACTGCCAACGTAATTTGGATCCTATCGGATCACACACATAAGATGTGTTGGAATAGGAGTATAATAGTGGATTTGATTGGAATTGCTTTGAATCGCATTGATTACTAAAATGTTTATGTAATCCATTAGAATAATATTGGAATGTTTGAGCCAATTAATTGGAGTGATTGTCTCTAAGTGCAAGTGGGATCTATTGGTAAATATGCCCATAGAGCCAACCTGAGCTATTACAGGGAGTCTGATATTAATTAATCAATTAATACGATCATTTGGTTAATTAATTAATTCCTGAATATTCTAATTAATCCACAAGTGTTTTAATTAATGCAGTCTTTATGTATACCGATGGGTTTAGGAAAATCTGCCTCCTTTCATATCCTATTTAAAGGGGCTTGACAACTAATATCTATATAAGATATTGAAGGAGGCTTTTAGTTTACTCTCACGTATGTAAACCCTAGCCGTCACCATCCTCAGGAGAGAAAGGAGAGCATCACGATACTAGCATGTCGCCGCATAGAGACGACTCCTTCCCACCAGCTTAAGAAGTACGATGTGGAGTTCCAATCCATCTATGTGGATGAAGTGAGACGCAGACGATGAGACACCTGCGTTTGGAGGACGTCAATGACCATCCATACGTGCTACGAGTGGTGTACGTCACCGCACAAAAGGAGCACCGCCAGATCTTCTTGTGATGCACTTAGCGAATGGGAGAGAAGTTCCATCCACGTAGGCCAACAACGGTTGCACAACATCATGTAGCAGGACATCACCGGACGTGCTCCATGATAAGGTATATCCCGCAAAAACTCTTTCTAAATATGTTGTTGTCGACGAGTTCCTATTTCGGGTTGTGTGGATTTTTTTTTTGCTTCCTCCGTGCATGTTTTCTCTACAAAACCCAACACATACTTGTCCTTAAGTATACTCCAACTCAATATCTCTTACAATTTTCCCACGGTCAAGAAATGACAAATGCATTGCTATAGATGAATATTGACTAAATGGGCTCAAAGATGACTAAGTACATGCATTCCACCTATATCCTATCCTCTTTCACAAACCAATCATGATTAGAGAATTGAGCCTGCAAACTTCAAACATACAACATAGAAAACACAATTAATCTATATAGTTTTCATATCACTTTGGGTAAACTGTTTCATGGTAGAAAAGGTCAAAAATGACTAATTTTGTTGTTTTACATTCATGCATTCAATCCCATATGTCCATCCACACTAAGTAACCTATGTGGTTGTGAAAAAAGGCAAAATGAGCTAGGCTTTATATTTCCTAGCTCCATGGGCATGTAAAATGAATAAATCATTACGGTAAGAGTTTGGAGTGCTTTTACACATGCATCTTTTCTTTATTTAGATGTTCTTAAATAGGAGCATCTTTTATTTATTTTTTTTCTTTTTTTCCTTTTTTTTCTTTGTCCTTGATGTGTATAGGACACATGATGATGACAGTGAAGTGAGGAGCATGGATATGGTCATCCCAAACTTTTTGAGGTGGCCAAGGCTGAATGTGTACACTTCGAAATCCTTTCATGAGGAAAAAGAGGTAAGAAGATGGTAGAAGAAAAGTGAGTCAAACAGAGTTTACTAATATGGACTTCAACATGAGATATCCTACATGGAAGTTACTCCAACAAGTTCATCAAGCAATGCCATACCACATAAATGAGCAATATTGCTCAAAACCACATTTCTATCATGAGATTCTACAAAACTCTTAGCGTTTATGGATTGCTTCAATCACGATTCAACCAAACAATTCAAAAGCATGAGAGAGGTGATGTGCATGTAAGAAGTCAAGATTGAGGCCATTTATAAATAAACCATGATAATTTAGTTTCTTTGTGTCATCATTTTCAATCCAAAAAGTAGAGATTGGGTCTAAACACATTTTTAGGCAAGAAGTTCTAAACTTGGGCAAAATTGGCCAAAATAGTGCTAAATCACCTTCAATCACATCTAAGTCTTCATTATGGAACATAAAGAAGAAAATAAGAAAATCCTAGCTAAAACAAGAAAAAATTACAAAAATCTACATGATATGCAATGCTTGACAAAAAGAGCAAAAAAATTGAAAATTATGCAAAGAATGTATGAAATTGACCTATATTATATGCATGTATGTAAAGTAAGCACACAAAGTACGGATCCACAAGTATGAGAGATGGTTATACTATTTGATCATCTTAAGAAAAAAAATTAGAACAAGGAACATAGAGGAAAGTTGGGTAAAGCAAGGGCTTACTGCCCTACCACCCCAAACACTTAAACCATGTTGTCCTCAACATGAAATAGAAGTTTAGGATGATATGGTAGAGGACATAGAATAGGGGTAGACAAACAACAAGTGGGGGAGAAAGATCAGAAGGTTTCCCATGCACAGTCAAGCCATCATGTCTGTTCTACACAAAATGGCCGTTCTAGCTTTCCAGCAACACGGTTGTGTTGGGCATAACGCTCGTGTCGGTCTCCTTCATGTAGCTTTTCTATTGTTTTGCAATCTTTTCTTCAACTTTGTTCTCCTCCTTGGTGATATCATCCATCCATCAGCCTCCTTCTATTGTAACTGTCCTAAAATTACATAAAAAACAAAAACCATCAAGTATAAAGTGTGTGTGTTTTCTTGGAAAGTATAAAACAATCAAAAGTATCCAAAATTGAAGTTTGAGGTAAAACTTTCCCAAATCTAGGTGGGTTGCCTCCCACAAGCACTAAGTTTCATGCCTTTAGTCGGGCTTATTGAAGATTTTTCAATCATTCATCCATTTTGCATCCCCATGTGTCCATTCTTGAAATAAATGCATCTCTCATTTGCACTCAACCTATGTTCCTCATCCTTTTGATCACAAAAATCATCATAAATTCTTCCATCCTGACCTTCTTCTCTCAAATGACCAGTCAGACTCTTAAAGTATCCATGTCCAATGTCCTCATCTCGGGCTCGCGGGGTTGGGGTCTTGTACATGTTTATCTTTATCTTCATTTCTATGAATGAGATTTTCATTATGCCACTTCACATATGTATCTCTACATCATCCGTAGATAAGAACGTTCTTCCCAAGATAATGGGAATCTTCCTATCCTATGGCTCCATATCAAGAACAATGAAATTCTCTGGGAACATTGCACCCTTTTCTTTGTCTATCATTACCAAAACATCATCCACTCTTCCTCTAGGAACTTTTATGGAACGGCCCACCAATTGGAGAGTGCAATGTCTTGGCTTCAAATTGCCCAATCCCAGCTCCACTTATACATTGTATGGCATCAAATTCACACTAAACCCCAAATCAAGTAAGGATCTATCTATGTGATGTCCCCCTATGTAACTAGGTATGAGTGGGGCTCCTGGGTCTTTCCACTTCATGGTAAGTGAGTGTTGGATGATAGAGATCACTTTTTCAATCAACTTCATTCTCTTTGGTATTCTCCTTGTTGACCTCCTCTTCACATTGCATAAGTTCTTAAGAAACTTGGCATATGATGGGATTTTCTTTATAGCATCCAACAATGGAATGTTGACCTTCACTTGGCGAAATATCTCAATAATGTCAACATTGTGCTTTTGTCTCCTCCTTACTTTTGGTGGCTTATCTAATGATTCAATGAACGATGGCTCACTTGCTTTGGCTTTGCATGCATCAATGTGTGATGGAACACTAGGGATGGTGTCATCTGCAAATGGAGTGTGTGGTGGAGCACATGGCATCCCAAAACCAACAGGAGGTATTACAGGATCATCTTCGGAAATCACAATCATGGTATCACCATGGATGGACTTGGAAGTGATGTGTGGGCTACACTTGCATGGGAGGTGGACTATAGAAAACTTGTGAAGAAGGCATCAGTCCACTTGCTTCATTAAAACTCAAGATAGGTTTTGAAGACATTCTTTCTTCTTGGAGAACAATTATGGAAGATAGCTGCTCTATCCTCTCCTCAAGCCTTGTCACATTCACTTGTATGTCATCAAAGCTCTTCAACCTAGAGAGAACCTCTTCCTCAAACCTTGAGCTATATCTTGGAGTTTGTGGTTCCTGGTATCTATAGGAGTGAGGTGTCTTCTTTTCGTCACCATAGAACTCAATAGAATTGATGAGGTGACAAGGAACATTTGTCACTTGGTTCTTCATTAAGCTCACCATGTCACCAAGAATCTTAATCACTTGTAGTCTTGAGTCATTACAAGTCAGATATGTCAAACCAAAGGTGTGGCCACCATCATTCATCATGCTAAAAGCTCGAATTCTTGAACCTTCAGCCAACTGCTCAAATAAAGGCCATATCTCCTCAGGTGGCCTAGCCATGAAAACTCCTCCACAAGAAGAATCTATTATATGTTGATACTTTATAGATAGACCAGAATAGAATGATTGAACTAGCTACTACAAAGGGATCTCGTGGTGTGGGCACTCTCTCAAAATCTTTTAAAATCTCTACCACGCATTGTGAAATTGCTTATTGCCCATCAGACTAAAACTTTTTATGGAACGTCACATTTGTGTTAACCTTGCTATAGAGTAGAATTGCCTTAGGAAGGCAATATTCATTGATTCCCAACTCATGAGGTCCCTTCTTGAATCATACCAATCTTTGGCTTTGTCTTTGAGGGATAAAGAGAACAAGGTCAATCGGATTGTATCATCATTGGTCGTCGGCATCCTGAAGGTGGAGCATACTTCAAGAAATGAGTCCAAGTGCTTGTAGGGATTCTCACTCTATAAGCCATAGAAGATGGGTAGGAGCACAAGCAGACTTGGAGGGATAGAGAATTTCTCTCCTTGAATTTGATCAAATCTACTAGCAATTGGTGATTTGTAGTTCCTAGGCATGAAGTAATCTTGAAGTGGCTTGTGAGGTGCATTTTGGCCTTCCATCTTGACTTCCCATGAATGGCTTGTCACATGCACAAGGAACAACCAAACAAAAGAGAACAAGTTAGCAAACCAATATGCACAAAGAATGCAAAGAATAAATAATAAATAATAGCAATGATGAGGGTAGTAGGAAAAGTCAAAGCTAAACTCACTAGCTAGTCCGAGCACCTTTCTCCCTAGAAATGGTGCCTGAAAGCATGGTGCATTTCTACCAATGGTGTTACACACTATTCAATTGGAGTTCGAATAAATGCAACCCCACGAACAGGCACACATGGTGGATAAATTTCAAAATTTATAAATACCTAGACTCAACACACTCGCATAAACTAAAACACTACACCCGCAAGCGTACAGGGTAGTGTCGTAGTATACGAGGGCGGAAAGTATAGGGTTGATCCATAGGGAGAAAAGGGGGTGCTAGATCTAGGTAAGTTTTTGAGCTAGGTTCCTACTGCGGAGTCTAGGGAATGAGTTTGAAGGGTTTTTTTATTGATTACACTAAGTTGAGCAAGAAAGCAAGTAAAGGAAAGTAAACAAGAACAAAACCTAAGTCAACCCTAGAAAGTTAATTCTACTAAGCAAGAAAAGACAAGGTAAGCAAGGAAAGAGAACAAGTTATGCTAAGGCAGGCAAGAGGGGGCCTACACTAAACTAATCTAGCAAGCATGGAAAAAGAACAATTAAAGACCTAAACTAGTAAGAACAGAGCAACAACACGGCAAAAAGATAACTAAGCAAGTAAAGAGCTAACTAAGCTAACACTTGATAAGCAAGAAGGCAATTAGGGTTTTAAAGCAATTAAGGGAAATGTGGGCTATTTAGGGGATGCACTTATCAATTAGTTTGGGGGTGACATGTGAACATATTGATTTCATTTAGATTATCAAATCAAACAACAAGCTACAGTCTAATGAATTATCATAAACTACTAACTAGACATGGATTTGCTAGGTTATGTATAGGGGAACTAGTCCCTAACACCCCCGACTACCCTTATGAGGTAGAACTAGGTTAGAGTTTAGGTGCAATTCAATTAGAGTCTAAACAAGTCTATGTTTCTAGGTTGCATGATCTTAGGATGATTAGGGATAGGGATTAGTAATGGGGGTGGAAGTGAGGTTTTAGGCCTTTTATCACCCACATTCTAACATTGAGAAAGCTCCATGATAAACACACCAAATTCATCTAAACTAGCTACTTAGATCTCTCAACTAGGGTTAGGAGAATTGATTAGCAGGTAGGAGGATGGGTGGCTAGCTAGGGATCCAATAATTGGACCTAGGAGCAAATCCCAAAATTCACACATATACGCAATTTCCGTAAATTCCTAGGTGATTTCAAGCACAAACCAACAAGCAATTCATAAAGAGTGAGATAGAAATAGAAAATAATCATTAATAAATGAAATTATAATGTTTGCTTATTATTTTCCCCCAACATGGTATCAAAGTAACATTTTTGACCCCAAACAACCCACCCAAGGTGCCTAGCTACTCATGGAAATGCAAAATACAAAACAAATGGAGAAAGTGGTTGAAGAATCTGTGGAGCTCAGTGTAGGTGGAGAAATCCTCCACTTTAGATGTTGAAATACGTCCTCCTTATTCCTCTAAGGTGCAATGGCATGGGATGATGGTGTAATAGGGTCAAAACACTAGGAAACTTGGGTTTTGGTGGTGGAAATGGTGAAATGAAGTGGAATGGAGGTGGAAATGGAGTACAATGGGTGGAATGTGAAAATGAGGAGCTAGGAGGTGGTAAAGGGTAGATAGGGGTGGCCAACCGCATGCTAGAGCCACCACCCAAATATATATATGTGGTGGGAAGCATTAGGTAGTGGGGACAAAATAGGTAGAACAGTGTAGAAAATTGGGTAAAATTGTGAGTAGCATGGTTGTGTTGATCTGCACGGCCGTGGCGGGGAGTGGGTAGCACGATCATGGTGGATGAGAATGACCTTGGTGGAAAATGGAATGAACATAGGAATTTTGGGTTTTTAGGGCTGGTAGCACGGTCGTTCTGGCCAACACGACCGTGTTGGGAACTCCCAACACGGCCATTCTAGCTAGCATAGTCGTTCTGACCAACTGGGTCAATTTTTGAAGATTTTTTTATTGGGGTGTGTCCCAGAACAACCATTCCATGGTAGTGTGGCCGTTCTGGGATCCTTCCCCTGCATTTGGGTCTTGAACTTGGCCATCCATGAAGGTTATTTCTTCAATACATTCTTTGACCACTTGGGGTAGGTTGAGAGTGCTTTTGGCCTCATTTTGGGCTCCTCCAAGCCTGGGGAAACCCTAGATTCAACCATCTTCTCTCAATTCCATCAAGTAGTGGCCAAAGTATCTATAAAACATGCAAAAACCTTTATTAAGTGCATTAGATAGTAAAACACATATTGAGGGAAATAGCATGCAATCTAACAGCTATAGATGTGATTGAAATGTAATATGACACAAGTTGGAGCTCTAAAATAGGGTTGCATTAGAAAGTGTTCTGATCAGCCAACTAGATGTTCCAGTCCACCGCTGGGGTGCGAGTCGACCGACTCATCATCCATAGTAAAAGTTCATCTATTCGACTCCCAGTTGATCTGGAAACCCTGACCTAATCTCTTCTAAATAGAGGGGTAGTGTTACGACAGTCGCCAAACTGACAAACAAATCATTACTAATTAAGCGGAATAAACATAAACAGTGGATTAACAAAAATCACTAAAATTTAAAACCATTTTGCAAGGAGATCCTTGTATAGAAAACTTTTACTGAAAGATTCAAAACTCATACATATCATGATTGACATTGTACAACATTGTTTCATCTTATCTCGAGGACAACATATAACAGTTGCTCTATCAAAACACATATTTGAGCAACATAAAACCTCGAGGCATTCAAGCCAAAATCTCATATTTTTCATGAAACCAGTACGAACCAACTCCAAGGACCTGAGAGTACAGAGACGACACATAGGACTCATATCTACAAGACAGGACAGACAGTACACTCACCTGAGCTGTCACTGCTGTCTCAGCTGTTGTTCTTCCTCTACAAAAAGGTCTTCACCTCCTCGTACACGTCCACCTAAAAATTTGGATCCCACAGGGGTGAGACAATTGTAAATTGCCCCAGCGAGAGATATAACTCTCCGCCAACAATATTATTATCACATTTTAAATGGTATAAAACTGAGCAGAAGATAAGCAGTTTAGAATATTCTCATCTTTTAAAGCATTGCAACTATCTGTGATAGAGCAGTAAGTCATTTATTCTCTTTATAAGGAATGGGAAGAACATGTATATCATTTACTCATCATACTATATCAACATCTCATGCTTATCTAGTGAAACTCATTATCATGGTGTGTCATACATGAATCATTCTCATTTCTATTTATTGGCCTCAGCCAATCTACTAACCAGATATTTAATTATACCAGTCATGCGAGTATACATCATCATATTATATTCAGGCATTGGACTATGCCAATCCTGTGCAACTATTTCAGGCATTGGACTATGCCAATCCTGTGCAAACATCACTGAATACCACATCACTTTTACTAGGCATTATACCTTGGCCAAGTAATCATACTTATTCACATCCTTTCTATAAACAAGTATCCCTCTCATATATTTCAAACACTATAGCCCTTATTTGGCTATAAGAATAAGGCATGTATTATCAAGATTTCATTATTATTATTATATCCATTTATTATTATCATTATATTACTAAGTTTCCATTTCTTAGTTTATTTTGAACATTATCATTTCTTACATGAGACTTTTATAAACACCTTGTTACCTCTCACTAGGCAACAACTATCCTCATGGCTCACAAGGCCCATTAAGTATCTTGTCACCTCTCTCTAGGCAACAAATTATCACATGGCTTACAAGGCCATAACACATCTTGTCACCTCTCACTAGGCAACAAATTATCACATGGCTCACAAGGCCATAACACATCTTGTCACCTCTCACTAGGCAACAAATTATCACATGGCTCACAAGGCCATAACACATCTTGTCACCTCTCACTAGGCAACAAATTATCACATGGCTCACAAGGCCATAACCTCTTTATACTTTTATACAAGTATTTAACATGCCTTACAAGGCTTATGCAATAAGAGAATTACAACCATCCCATCATTGGGATTAGGGTTTCCCCTTTATGACCGATTAGGGTTTCATGTTTTTTTATTGATCCAAACTCTAACTCATTACTCCACACATCTAGGAGCATACACTGCTATCATAAGTATCCAATCATACTTATTTATTCTCAACATTTATCATTAAATGATTACCAACACAAGGTATGAGTTTCTCTCTCATCCTCTCTAGGATATTGATTACATCATACTTTATTGTTTTGGCTTAACCCTTTCTCAAGGTATGTTAGCCTACACTTATCAAAGTGCATTAAACTCATTACATTTCAATGTAACAATTGGCATGACACACTTCATGTGTTACTCATCCATACATATTGGATTTAAGATGCATCAAGGTGTAGCAACCTTAAAGTGTTGGATGTGATATTTACCATACCTTGGTGTATCACTTCCCTCATCATTTTTAACTTAGTTAAGTTCATCAACTTATATTGTATTAGGGTATTTCCCATCCTAATACTTTATCCACTATCCCATCATATTAATCTTGTAAAGTATTGACCATAAGTCATACACTTGAATCACCCAGCTATCATTAATGATATGGACTCATCTCAAATTAAGGCACTGTTGATATAAGGTTCTCCATTATCAACCACTTTAGGTGTTTCACCTATAAAGGTATTAGCCACACCATAACTTGGTGTTACTCTTATCACTCCTAAGAGTGTCTTGCCCTCACCTTTACAAGGTATCTCGGATTAGAAGTGTGCATATGTTCATCATATCAGGTTGTAAGTATATGAGCACTCACCATATCGGGCTAGAAGTATATACACACCATTCATATCAGGCTCAAGGTGTTTGTATGTGCTACCCATGTCGTGCATGAGGTATTAAGCCATCACCATGTTGGGATAGACATCAACTAGGGTTGTGTATGGGGCTACCATATCGTGCAATAGCACTTTCTATTCTTTACTCATATTTGGTTGCCCAAATTAGGGTTTCACATCAACTTATAAGTATTCATTTAACCTTGTATCATGCATGGAGTCTATACTTGACTCCCTATCGTGCAAGAGGTTTATACTATACCTCCATATCGTGCAACAATGTATTCATTCATATCCATATCATTCAAGTGATGAAGGTGCATCATCATATCGGGTTAAAGGTGCTTACTTGTGTGCTTGCACCTGATATCACTTTTATAAGGTAATATCATCATCTTCAAGCTCTATATCTTTGTTCTAACTATTATAGTTCATGTCAACAGGTCTAAGCAACTACTAGAACTCATAATTTCATCAACTATTTCAGGAAATTTTGGAATTAAAAGTAGATCATTAAATACAACAATTTAGATAATGAATAATAACATGGTTGAGTTCAAGTTATATAACCCACCTTAAGAACAACTTCAAAGCTCCAAGCTCCAAAGCTCCACGTTCCTAAGGTTGACGATGACTTATCAAAAGTCCAAGGCTCGTTCAAAACTCCTTCATATACAAGGAATCACCATGGATAAGCAATTGGTGAAGAAGAAAAGAAAGGTAGTTCATAACCATAATTCCATGGTTCAATTCAAGCTTGAAGACAACTATAGCTTACCTTAGGGTTAAGTTTTGAGTTCCTTAGCTCCTTGGCCGACAACCTACAACTCTTGGGCGATATTTACTTCCTCTTGGCCGACACAACTTTGCTTGTGGCCAATACCCCCTCACTTGTGGCCAAAATCACTTCAATTGGCCGATATCAACTTGCTATGGGCAATATCAACATGTTATGGCCGATATACTTGCTATGGCCGATACCCAAGGCCTATGCACGATACCCTTGTGCTCTTGCACGACATACCACCCCTCTTGCATGATATGATACTCACTTGCACGATATGGCACTCACTTGGAGTCAAAACACTTCACTCTATTGCCGATATCACCCTTATATGGTTGATATCACCTACTTGGGCGATATGGTCTTGTCATGGGGGATACCCCAAGGCCCATGCACGATACCACAGCATCCCTTCATGATATGGGAGCTCTATACACGATACCTTAGGGCAGTAGGGTGGTACAGGTCGCAAAATTGCACCAAGGGGTGAACCTAGGGGTATATATACTTGTTGTTCATGAAGGAAGGCAAAAATGAGGTGTCAACATTTTGAGCTAGTAGGTGGCACGTGTCATGCATGGGTGACACGTGTACATGCATGAATCAACATTTATCTTGTATTTCAAAACAGTTGAGAATAATTTAGAGATAAAGATTCGTCCATTACATATCTCTTTGAATAAGATATATCAACAAAATCACCACTTTATTCACAACTCATCACAACTTTGCTAAGGAAGTTGTAACCCGACACACCCCACCTCTTTGAGGTTCTTTGCACGATATGGACTTTTACAAGAGTCCAAAAAACGATATGGGACACCTACTTGGTCTCCATGGCTGATAGGCACTCATATATAAGCTTTTCAACTTGATACAACTCAAGTTAAGCTTTCAAATCCAACCCTTTTCTTGGTCATTTCTTCACCAAGATCACCATCATTCATAATGGAATAAAGTATGGTGTATCCTCTTTTATCTCTCTTCTAAATGATTCTAGGAGGGAGTAGGAACACTCTAGATGTGGTAATTTTCATATTAATCCCACATTTTGGGTAAATTACAATTTGTACCAAAATTGGTGCACAATGCTCCAACATTGTTTAAACAAGTTCAAACTTGGAATTTAGGCATTGCACGATCCACCACTTAAAATCATTCTCTCTCTTATGATTTTAAAACACATGTGGTACATTCAACATGTGACATTTTGCATTATAACCCCTCAACTTGGGTAAATTGCACTTTGGTCCAAAACAAAGGAAAATTGCTCAAACAACATTCAATCGGGACCAAACTTGAAACATGAGTGTGTCACATGATAACAAAACACCTTAGAGGATTATATTAAAGTTCTAAGCAACTTTATTAGTCAAAACAAATAGGGTTACCTCATAACCCAGGTCAGGGTCGTTACAGGTAGTCAAGGCTTTCAAAAGATGCAACTAGCACTAGAATATGTTGTCCTCTCATATTTGTGGTATCATAAGAGCCTAAGAAAATCTTACACATAAAAGGGAGAGACAGTCAAGGAGAACAATTCATCTCTAGCACATTCACATAAAAGGGACAAACTCCTACTCATTGGATCTAGCAAGTGTGACAAGGAGTCCTTGATGGTCTGTGTGGACTACCATAGAGGCGTGGAGTCCATTGCCACCACACTAGGAGGATGTTGTAAACTATCATTTGTGGTTCTATAGAAGGAGGCCTTCACCGACAATTGTCTGGATGCTTCTTGAGATGGAAGCACGTTGCAATAAGTAATGTCGATGGACTTGCTCCAGGATGAGACATATGTGTTTCATCCCTCATTCCTAAATACATCATTGTTTACGTTTCCTCTTTATTTGGGATATGGGCACTTCTATTGCCTTTTCTTCTTATTAAAATCCCAATATAAATAATATCAAAAAGAGTAGCTTCAATTTTAATTACAATGGCATGGTACATTAAAGTTTGACACTTGGTTCAATCTCAAAT
Source organism: Alisma plantago-aquatica (assembly GCA_963693085.1). Lineage (NCBI taxonomy): Eukaryota > Viridiplantae > Streptophyta > Magnoliopsida > Alismatales > Alismataceae > Alisma > Alisma plantago-aquatica. The sequence goes on from OY856412.1 coordinate 640,988,344, forward strand.
TAAAGTTACATATTGTGAAATTAGTCTTTGATGTGATCAAATTGGGGTATCACTACTCCAAACTAAGAATTTTATATCCAATTGAGTAAGAAGGCCACTTTATGTGAGAGAAAGAGTATAGTATAGGAGAGAGAAAGTAGGTTTTCACATCCTTCCCAACTTAAAAGAAATATCATCCTTGAAATCCATTCAAGATCACAGTCAGAGATCAAAGTCGACATATTCATTATGTTTAGGCAACCAGACCTATGTGACAAAGAATCCACCACTATGGCGAGCACACGTAGGTTATCATCATCAAGGGTGTACCCATCCCTATTATATGCATATTACTTTATGTTTTATCATATCATGACATCATGTTGACATTAGGGTTTTACCATCCCTCATAACCACTACATTAGGGTTTATATCCACATAATCATCAAGTTTGAGGTGTGTAATCAAAAATTTATGTTATCAATTTCTGAAAGGAACATGTTTATTGTCTTTACTATCAAATAAGGATACCATCACACCTATATTTATTCATATTACAAATTACATACATGGATTGATTTTATCCCCAAAATTCTACCAACTATAACCAAAAATGTTTATTACTTCTCATTTTGAGTCTGAAACTAAGCATTAATATATCTCAAGATTATTCAAGCTTAAGATTCCATGACATCATTACTTCAAGGTCATGATTTCAAACTTACATATTTCATGCATGATGTGGTTTCACATTAGGTCTAGCTTATGAGAGGGACTTATTATATGTATATCAAGTATTTAACGTAAGTGATATTATTTTCTTACATCATGCATTGTTTGAGGAACAACATTATCATCAACATTGAGGTTTTCTAATTATCTGACATGTATCTCAAAGGAGATCTACAAGCTCAAGCCATGCAATCTAAGACCTATCTATGTCCAACAAGACATGCTAGCCCATAACAAAATATCTATCCAAGTTTCAAAAACAAGGGCAACGACTATATTCCCTTACCTAAAACCACTAACTTGAGTATGAGGATCATCATGGAGATGGTAAATCATATACATCCTCATAGGATTATGGGACATATTCCTCACCAAGATGGAAAACATACATATATTCAAATGCCTATTTCTCTAGGGTTAGATCTGTTCACATGAAATATAGTGTCCAACATTATCAAAAGGACCACACACTAGGTTAATCAACTTGTGTACTTAAAAGTGGTCTACATAAGGTCATGCATTTAATCATTCGTATTCTTACAACATTTCACATATATTCGAGGTTATGTACTCTAACCTTCTTCTGTGTGAGTTTGACTCATATCAAGAGGTCATGCGTGTTGTATGTCCCATGCTAGATGTTACAACCCCAAATTTGGGTTCTTTTGCTGAGAAATATAATTTCTCATATTAAAGATTTTTTTGAATGAATAAATGATATAATCTATTTTGAATAAATGGATTTCATTTACAATAGCCTTGTTGTTTGATTTGTGGGCTTTATTGGCTATTGGGCCCAATAACGAGGATATTCAATTAACTAATGAATAATTGAGAATTGAGATAAGAAAGGTGTGGAAACCTCTAGAAGGCAAATCCAAAGAGGATTTCGTGCCTCTTAGATTCCTTGGGTTCCAAGGAGTCCAAGGTTGCAAAGATGAGGCAATACGAAAAGAAAATATCAGTTAAGTATTTCCTTGCTAATAAAGAAATTGAAAACATTGATGAAATAGGAAAATATGTGGAAAGAGGTATATTTTGAGTTATCTTTAGTGGGATTTCGTATCCCAATGATTCCTAATAATAAAAAGAATACCAATGAGGAAAATAAAAGAGAAATAAAGAGAAATACTCAAAAAGGAATTATTTTAATAACAAATAAGAAAGATAATGAGAATAATGCATATTGATGCATTTAAGGATAATGAGTATTCCTTAAAGAGGAATTTCGAAATAATGAGTATCTTGGGATCCAAAGAGTCCCAATAAAGGAAAAGGAAGAGAAAATGCCATAATTATAAAACAAAGAAATAATGGATATGCATAATCCATTAATTATGTAAATTTGCTAAAAGAAAGTAATTGTTATTAAAGGAAATAGGATTTCGTGATCCATGGATTAAAGAGCAAGAATTAAGGGGATAAGAAAAAGGAATTTCGAATTCCTAAATATCCATGCAACAAGGAATGTCAACGAATTAAAAGTTGATGAAGAGAGAGAAAGATGGTTGCTTCACAACCAAGGAAAGTGTATTTCCTTTCAAGTTTGGGACTTGAGTCCTCATGAGGCACGCCTTAGGGCTTCTCATCTACCCCTATAAGAAGAGTGGAACCCTAGCTTCGAGATCTAGAGGGATTCCACGCTATGCTTCTTCTTCTTCTTCTTTCCATCTAAACCCTAGCCAAGAGGATATACCCTTGTTCTAGGGCAACACGGAGCTTCGTTGAGGTCTTTCTGAAGGAGGAAAGCTTCCACCATCACCCCAAATCGATCGGACGTTTCCCCTTTGGCCCCGACGTCGTGTAGTTAGTGCGGACCTGCTGTAGTAGAAGCAGCAGTCGCGCGCCTCTCCCACGTGGGAGCGGCCACCTCGGCCGCGCCCTGAAGCTTCTGCAGGTGCGGGTAGGGTCGCCTCCACGTGTTAAATAATTTGCTTGTGATTATTAAATTGTTAGTCATATGTGCAAACTTTTGGTTGACCCCACATACCAGTATATTTCGATATACTGACCGACGTTTTGTTTGTCGGCGTTTTAGGTACAATGAAAATAACAAACAGTAAAGTGGCAAATGTGGAAATTAAATGAGAATTAACGTGCATAGGAGGATTAGTTAGAGTAGCATCTTCATGGATAGAAGTTTAGAAATCCCATCTTTTAAAGAGGTAAACAAAGTTTTTATTTTATACCAGTTTTCAGTTTAGTTGGTAAAGTTTATTAATTATTACTGATTATTTGTCGAACCTTTGATCCTGTTAATTAGATAACGGCTCTGACCTTCGGGTCTCCCTTAATTGGGGGTTACTGGGAGGCGGGGTCGTTACACTAGAGTTCATCCTTTGTAAAGAGATTGAGGCATGTATTGGTCTAAAATGGTATCTCACTTATCATAACTCAATATATACAAGACTAGGCACATGCAAGCATTCAACCCACTAGTTGTGTTCAGCACATCAACCAAGTCATGCATACCATACATGGTTCTAGGTTTAGCTAGGCTTGCATGGTTAAACTCATCTCATATCATCCATCATACTTGAATCCTCCAACATCAACTTAATTCATTGTGAAGTAAACTCATAACATCATCATCATTAACAATGTTGACATTTTCATCTACTTCATCATCATCATTGTTATGACCCCACCTTCCGGTAACCCCCAATTAAGGGAGATCGAGAGGTCAAAGTCATACACATAATTTTTGGATCAAAGGTTTGGCAATTAACCAAGAACAATTATTAAATTTTAACAGACTAAACTGAAAAGTTGTAAGAAAATAAACTTTTGCATACCTTTTTGAAAACTTGGATCTCTAAACTTCTATCCACATATGAATTCTACTCTAACTAATCCTCCTTGTATTTTAATTCATGTATTTCACAATATGACGATTTACTGTTTATCCTTTTGGCTTTGTACCTAAAATGCTGACAAACAAAACGTCGGTCAGCCAAAGCTGGTATGTGGGGGAAACAAAAATTGTGCAATTATGCATAACAATGTATTGCAGCCAATTACCATTTAACAAACAATTTTACATTTTAAATATAACTGCTAGATCCATGCATTCCCTATCCTTTGCACCTTGCCTGCAGTGGACCTGGATGCTACTTTCCTTATAGTAGATCCCCATTAAACCCCTCATGGTCCCACCTATAGGTGAACCAGTTTCTAGGGTTGAGTCACATGGCACTACCCGTAAGTAGCCCACTCCTTAACTCATGGCATGCTAAAGGGTCTCATGGCACTACACTTGGTAACCCAATTTCTAACCCATGATAACCTAGACCTTACTCTAGGTTACCCCTTTTTAGCCTTTACAAGCCACAGAGGTGGATTCGGATCTAAGCCAGTTATATATATATTCATAGTGATAATCATAATCACTTTATAGTTGCATGAAATAAAAGGCATCCAACAGTTATTTTCAAGCAACCGATAAAATCATTCGGGAATCGCCGTGAAACTCAAGCGATTATTCATAGACATAACCACATACCTGTTCAGTAGATTTCTCAAGCTAATATCAATTCCAACCAAGTAAGCCATCCAAGCAAGTAGTTCAACCACACAATCAAGAATCCTGAAAAACACATGTACTCTATTTACTACACACTTTATCAAGATTCTTTCCATTCAACTTGAAATCACTTCCTAAGGTTTCCATATCCATTTTAGGGTTTCGTCTTACAATTAGGGTTTCACTTCATTTACTATTTTAAACCCTATTTCTATTCAATTACTTACAAACCCTAATTTCAGATTAAAGGCACACTTAACCATTAATTAAGCCCATTATTCCTCTTTTATATTAAAACTACCATTTTTATCCTTTTAATCCATGGCTCATTTATCATCAATTCATAGTTCATCATGGTCTAATTCTCATATGAACTCGATTTGCCATTAATTCTACCTTTTATTCATTAGAAAACCCTAATTACTACTTTTAGGGTATTTATCCAGAATTAAGGACTTTTGTACTCTAAATAGATTAGAACCATCATATCTCAGCTTTGTACATGAATTTGAACAATTAAAATCATTAAGGATCATAATTACCACAATTAGGGTTCAAGGTTCATTAAATCATATGGAACCCTAAATTAATCAAATTATGCATGAAGATCATCCTTTTATATCTAATATGCCCTTTTTATTAACAAAAGGTTAATATCTATTATAAACACTCACATAACCCCTTTCTAATTCATTAATCATCAAAGGTTAGGGTTTTTCCTTGATTAAACTATTAAAGATAGCATCTTGATATACTTTTTGAATAGAATGAGAAATTAGGCTTCAAAAATAATTACTTTGTGTTCCTCTCATTCTTAGGATCAATTTTCATATATTGGGACTCCTTGGATCCCAAGAAACTCTATTATTTCAAAATTCCTTTTCGAGGATACTTAGTAGCCTTCTAAATGCATCTATATGCATTATTTCTCATTCTCATGTTTATTCCTTATTAAAATATTTCCTTTTGAGGATTTCTCTTTATTTCTCTTTTATTTTCCTCATTGGTATTCATTTTATCATTAGGAATACTTTGGATACGAAAATCCACCAAGGATAACTCCATTATACCTCTTTTCACTTATTTCGCACATTTTATCATTATTTTCAATTTCTTTTTTAATAAAGAAATACTTAATTGATCTTTTCTTTTCTTATTGCACTCTCTATGCAACTTTGGACTCCTTGGAACCCAATAGGCACGAAATCCCTCTTTGTATTTGCCTTCTAGGGGTTTCCACTTTTTTCTTTTCTCAAATATTCAATTATTCATTTTCTAATTGAATTTTCTTGTTCTTTGGGCCCAATAGCCAATAAAGCCCACCACACAATCATCAAGGCTATTGTAAATGAAATCCATTTATTCCAAACAAATTATATAATTATTTTTTTAAATATCTTTAATATGAGAAATTACATTTCTCACCCAATGAACCCAAGAATTGGGGTTGTAACAATCATTGTCATCATCATCATCATTGTTATCAAGTTAGCACATCCAGGCTACTTATTAGCCTAAACTTTATCATGTCTCTAGAAAACTCTAGACACAAACTATTATCTAAACATTCTCATCTAGATTTATGCTACATACTTTCTCTTAGGTTGCATGGACACTCACTACCTTTCTACATGTGGTAACATTTTTATATGTAAATATAAAATAATTTTTTAAATAGTTTTTCTTCAAAATTTAAACATTTGAAAGAAAACCACCATACTCATTCTAGAAAAACCCAAAACCCAAAACAAGTTACCACACTCATTAGACAGTCTAGTACCATGACATCTAGAGAACTAGAAGAACATGGTGAACACTTTTGTAGCTACCCTAAGAACATGTCACAAACATATGTCTAGGGTTTTAATTAGGTCTCCCAGTTTTCACCCTCTTAAACCTACATTCCATTCTACAGGAAAGAAGGAGTAGAAAATAAAGGTTCTAGGGCTTACACAAGTCTACACTTAATTCTACAATATGTAGGTTCTAACCTAGAGGATAAGTCAATTTTTGTCCACAAAGGGAAACTTATTAAGTTTCTAGGGTTGACATGTAAGGTTGAAATTAATTTTTATTTCATGTGATAAATGTTTGTTGTATATATTGTTAATGCTCTAATACCATATGTCATGGAACCATTTATTACCTGGATCATAACTACAAATGACTACAAAATTAATGGTAATGGGACCCAGGCGTCTACCCCTAGCATGGTATTATAAATACACAAATGGGGAAGCACAAAATATTATTTTACAAGAAAAAATTAACAAGATAAAGATGGCAACATAATATCAACTTACAACATGTATGTCGATAACAACATTCTTTATTACAAGATTCAAATTATAGATTAGATTACATTTATATAAGTCTTCTCAAGTACACTAGCTAGGATCTTACAATAAGTAAACTTGAAGACAGCTCAACAAGAGATCACCTCCCTAGCCATAGTTGAACATAAACCTTACATAAAACAAGTGGGTAAACACACAAAGTATGACTATAGGGTAGAAAGATACATATATATAAGCTTTGGATAATTTGATATGATTCACATATAAACAAGAGACAATAAACAAGTATGTAACAAAGCAGTAACCCATGTTTTATGTCATTGTAATCCAATTATACCAACAATAACATGTGTCATAAGGCCTTTGATAAACTTCTCATAGTAAGGGACCGTAAGGGTGCTCAAAATTAGAAAAGTTTTTTATTGACATAGTCCTATCTATCTTGACAATCAAGTAGGGAGTCTGACCTTGTGTCCTTACCGCAAGAATAGAGGAAGGTGCACAAGGTTTGTATATTGGAGTTCTATATTATGTTTACAAGTTATAATATCATCGAGACAAATAATCAAGTATGTTCCTAAAATACTTTTTAGAAATATTTGAGCAAGAAAAGAAGCATACATGTGTATCAAGTTTGTAAGCAATAAATCCATAGTCATATAATTACTAAAGCATGTACCTGATTAATATATTCATAACCTAACTTATCATTTATCATCTATCCACAATCCACATCTCATGAAGAACAAGATTACACATATGTATCAAATTCTTGTCATTTACCCTAACTAGTTCCATTTTAGGGTTCTTTCCAAGTTAGGTTCAATGTCGGTTAGTTACATATTTGTTATCTATTACTGAGGTTTAAGGCCATCATGAAGGTGTGGTTTATGTTTCATGTCATTTATATGTTCCACCTATTTGTGTAATAGTATCAAGATTCATGTCCATGAGGTACATTTTAGGGTCCAAAGACTCACAATAGGGCAAACAAGGTCATGATTCATCAATACATGAGGACCATTCATAAAACATTGTTAAGAATAGAAAAATAAGAACATAAGATGGCATGATCAAAATTAGGTGGATGTCACCTAAATTGAGGTTCATATATTTCCAACATTTTAGCATGCATTCAACTTCCCAACATATATGACTTATATGATTAGGGTCTGACATATGACATAAGTGGAACATCCACATCAAAGTGAGAATGAAGATTAGAGTGGGCTCTGATTTAGCAGGGAAGAGCACAAAATTTAGATTCATATTGAGATAAGGGCATAAGACCACATATCAAGTCATAAAAGGGTATCACTAGTGGATTTAGCACCACAACCACCAACATATCCAAACATTAGGTGAACATACACATTTTTATCTCCAATCATCATGGTGTTATATATTTAAAACATAGAAAGGGTCTTGGGGTGAAATTTAGGTCAATCCACATTTGATTAGGGTACAACCATGCATATGCATTGATTCATCCCTATTTTAAGGTTTTATCATGTTTCTTATTGCATTTTAGTCACATCTATATCTATTAGATTACAAGTTATTTCCCTCAATATGCATATTTGTGTAAAATGCACTTTTGGACATTATTTGCATGTTTTTTGGACACTTGGACCACGCTAGATGGAAGAGAGAGAGAAAGAATAATCCTAGGGTTTCTCTACCCTTAGAGAGATCTAAAGTGAATTCGAAAGCTCCTTCAACCTACTCATAATGGCCAAGGATCAATTGAAGTAAAGAAGCCCAAGGAAACACAAAGTACAATCTCTAAGTGATAATGAAGAAGTCACCACAGCCATGGTACCAAAGAATGGTCGTGCTAGCCCAAGAAAATCCATAGAGTCCATCATTGAAGGATCACAGTCAGTATCATGGCCATGAAGCATAGCATGGTTGTGCTAACATGCCCCGAAACAGCCATGAAGCATAGCATTGTCGTGTTTCCAAGAAGATAAAATTCATGTAGCATTCAGAACGACCATCATTCCCCTGAGCCACCATGGTCACGGAGACCACCATGGTCATGCCACCACTTCCTAGCCACAATTGTGGTGACCACCATGACCATGCCACTAGCCACTCAAAAACCCATAAATTTTCCAGTAACTTTTGCCATTTTTCACCTTTCTCGTTCTCCTCCACAATGGGTGTGTTCACCCCTACCCACCATGGTTGTGCTGCCCAGCACAGTCGTGCAGTATACAAACCTAGTAGCACTTTTCCATTGCACTTCCCATTTCACTCCCACTTGACCTATTGCTTCTCCACCACCTATATATACATAGGTGGTGGATAGAGCCCAGAAAAGCTACCTCCTACCACCTCTTAGCTCCCCATGTTTTCCCCTTAGCCATTCCATCACCATTCCACCTCTATTTCACCATTTCCACCACCAAAACCCTAGTTTCTTTGGGTTTTGACCCCTTCCCCCCATCATTCCATGCCATTCCACCTTGGTGGAAGGAGGAGGATGCCTTGCAGCATCTAGAGAGGAGGATTCCTTCATCTACACAGAGATCCATGGCTACTTCTACCTCTTTCTCCTCTCTTTTTGTATTATCTTTTTTTGTGAGTAGCTAGGCCCCTTAGACGGGCTGTTTGGGGTTACAAATGTTACTTTGATACAATATTATGAAAATGATATGTAAACAATATTATTTCGTTTTCTAATGATTATTTATTATTTCTATCTCATTCCTGATGAATTGTTTTGTGGTTTGTGCTTGAAATCGCCTAGGATTCTAGGAAAATTTCTTATATGTGGCTAATTTGCAAATTGCTCCTAAGTCCAATTAATGGATCCCTAGTTAGATATTCATCTTCCTACATGTTAATCAATTCTCCTACACCTAAGTGAGAGATCAAAGTATCTAATATAGGAGCATTTAGTGTAATTAGCTTGGAGCCTTCTCAAGTCTAGAATGTGGGTGATGTGAGCTCTAAAACTTCACTTCCACCTTACATTACTACCCCCGACCCCTAATTACCCTAAGAGTTTCTATCCTAGAAACCTATTTTTGACTAGATCCTAACTGAATTACACCTAAACCCTAACCCAAATGGGCCTTGTAAGGGTAGGTAGGATGTGTTAGTGACTAGTTCCCCTATACACACCATATCCTATTCATGGCCAGTTAGTAGTTTAGGCCAATTCATTAGCATCTAGCTAGTTGTTTGGTTTGGTAATCTAAATGAAAGAATAATTTTAATGAGTTATCACCCCCAACACAATTGACAAGTACGTTCCCCTAGACATCCCACACTTATCTTAATTGCTTTAAAACCCTAATTTCCTTCATGATTAGCTAGTGCTAGCTTAGTTGGCTCTTTACTTGCTTAGTTAGTTCATTTCCTTGTTCTTTCTAGTCTAGGTCTATAATTTCTCATGTGATTAGTTTGATATCTTAGTGTAGTGTATATCTCTACTTTGCTTGCCTTGGTGTAACTTGCTTCCTTTATTGCTTACCTTGGCATTTCTTGCTCAGTAGAATTAATTGTCTAGGGTTAACTTTGGTTTTGATCTTGTTTGTTCTCCTTTACTTTCTTGTTCAACCCTTAGTGTAATCAAGAAATGAACCATCAACCATTAAACTTTATACTCCACAGTAGGAACCTAGCCAAAACTAACCTAGCTCAAGTGCCCATTTTTCTCTCTTGGTTTCGACCCCTAACTTGTTGCTTTCCTTTACTATAACACAACCTTATGTGCTTGTAGTAAGTGTGTTAGTTTATTAGAGAGATGCTATTAGGGATTTATAAATTCTAAAGATTCATGTTGTGTTCAAAACCTTTAGGGTTTCATCTAATTAAACTCAATAGGTTGGTGTGTGGCCCTAAAGGTGGAAAAATGAACCATGCATATAGGGGGCATATACATGCATTAAGGGAACACAGACCAAAGAAGGATGTATAGGTTCATGGAGACACATATAATCATAGAGGAGGTTCATATTACTGATTTTCATGATTATGGTGAGATTAAATATCAATAGATGCATGGTTAAAACTTGGCCAAGATTGATCATTTAAAGTCCAAAAAGACACATTTTTTGTACATCTAGTATTATTAAGTAATAAATAGTGCACAAGTAGGGAAAAAATATTCTTAGATTATATATAGACATATCGTCTTTGTTTTGAAACAAGCATAATGATTTGGGGCATAAAATGTCACAAGTTTTTTTATAAGTTTCATGATTTAAGAATTAAAGGCCCACTTTAAGCAACATTGAGTCAAGAATCCTATTAGGGTATAATTAATGAAGTCAATGTTAAGATATATGAAAATACCCTCAACATTTACTAACTAGATGAGTAAGAGTGCAAAAGTGCATTAAAGATCCAAGCTTTATTAGTGATCAATCATATATTTTTTATCAAAGACCAAAGTTTGCAACTTTTAGAGAAACAATAGAGTCAATATGGTAACTATGGTATGTACAGTAGTTCATGTTGTAGATATCATTAAGTTGATCGATTTGGTATATAGGTTCATCATATTTACATGAGGGAGGAGGGAGTTATGATTTTTATAAGTTTTCAACTAAAATTATGAGGAAATCAAATGGATTTTAACAAACATTTGATGTTGAAGGTGAATTGTTGATGGTTCCTTAGATGACTAGTTCTAACCATATTACATGTGTCCCTATTATGATCCTTCATCCATGATGTTGTCTTTGATAATTACCAATTCTTGTGTGTAGTCGGCCACTAATGTGCGTCTCTGTCCTAATCCAATACGGGTAGGGTCCAGGCGTGGAGGTGGCCATAGCTCAAGCTCATTGATCTAATCATGGGCAAAGGCTCAAACCATCATTTGGCCCTATAGGTGTGCTACCATACCTTTTGGCACCCAATGAAGGTGCTTGGGGATAGAAATTCTACGTTGAGATGACACAATTAGGGCTCCGAGCAAGGGCACCATGGTTGTGTTGCCAAAGCAGAGGAAGAAGAAGGAGAATAAAGAAGACCTAGAGTGTGTGAATCCTTGAGAAATGATAGGCAAAAGTATGTGGGAGAAGAAAATGGATGAGTTATTGAGTTAATTGTGTCCAAAAATGTCAAGAATGTTGTCTATTTGTCATCCCTAAACTTATCAATATAGTACTCGGGGTAGGGTTTAGAGTTTCAATATGGTTTTGTGGCCCTTATATCTCTGATCTGTCATCTGATGGCCTAGTTTTGAGGTGAGTTAGGGTTAGGAAAGGGGAGGTGGGGATTTGGCCATGTGCCCTTCCATGGGCCCAACCCGCAGCCGAACAATATTACTCGCCTAAACTATGTGTGAAAAATGCAAGTGTGTGTATTGAGTAGTATAGGCCTATGAGGCCCGAATGTTGAACTCAGGGAATCACACTCCAAACTACTACTAAATATAACCTAATCAGCTAGGCCTAAGGAAAAATTGTTTGTTTGTTTGATTATAACTAATTGCAAGAATTGAAAACTAAATTAAGTTGAATGTGATCATAGGCTGGTGGATTCCTTAGGATTACAGTTTCACCATGGTATACATTGCAATTATCTCCATTTTATTAATAAGCATTTACCCTTGACCCTAGACTAAGGAAATGTACTAAGTATTACCCGCTGTGGTAGCATAATACACTAAATATACTAAGACAAATACTACTCCTGTAGTGATTTAGGAATTATCTAGCTACATTAGCTATACCTCTGGGTTTTACCCTTCACAGTCATAAAATCTCTCTCGAGGCACTATATATTATATGTAAATCTATGACCTTCCAACCCTTAACCCCACTCCTGAAGCAATCAAGGCTCTGAGTAACTGACTATGGTGATCAAGCATTGGGTACTCATTTTGCAATCATAAATTTTAGTTCAAAATTAAAACAAATAACTATATTACATAATGGAAATTAATTTAATGTAATATTGGGCTACTTCTAGGTCCTAAGGAACAAAGGGGATTAGCCCCTCATGATTTCTACCAAAAAAGACATAGAAGAAGAGACAAATAGCTAAACATCTGGAAATCTAATAAAAAAAACCTAGATGAACTGGTCTAGGAGATATCCTCTAGATAATATCTTGATTTGTACCGTTCTGGCTGCAAATCAGCTCCCCATAGGCGCCCAAATTGTCCCAGACATGATTGACTCCTTTGTCTCCTCCTCTCTCAGCTTTTCACTCCCTAATCCTAGCCAAACTCCCCTCATGTCATAAGTGAGGCTCTTCCATCATTAAGTCCCATCTGTTGGATTTAGATGGATCTTTAATCTACATTGATCGTGCTAAGTCGATGCCACTGACGGGAAGTCAGTGGCACTAATTTGTTGACTAAATTGAATCTCTCACTAAGTGTTGGTACTACCGAAAGTGAGGTCGGTAGCATTTTAGTTGACATTTTGCAAGTTCCGATTTCTACTGACTATGAGATTCAATACTCTGACTTGGGTGTCGATGGCACTGAGTTGAAAAGCTTTGGTTATTTATTCTCTCTAGACCAAAATTTGGTTCCAATGACTTAGCATTCGGTGGCATTGAACCTTGGATCGATAGCACTGAGTCATATCTCAGTGGCGTCGAGATTTCTTAAATTCAAATGTTGGATCTTCACATTAAGTACGACCACTGACTTTATTGTTGGTGGCACCGAACTACCTTGTAAATGCTCAAACTACCTAAAATATGGAAAATCCAACATTATTCTAAATATAATATGATAAATTGACATGATTTGGTGAACATACTTATTATTTGATGAAATAGTGTTTCACATACTCATAATCACAAATGATGCATAAATAATGTCAAAATGAGCAACAATGTAGAAATAAATGGAAAAATAGCATGTGAAAATCAAATAAAACTCAATGTGTCAAAATTCCCCAAGCTTAAATTTTGCTTGTTCTCAAGAAAAACTACCTTTGGATCTATTTCAGACAAGTCAGCAAGAGGACAAACAATATGAACTACATTTCTCAAATACCCTCGCATGGTAGTCCTGAACCAGCCCTTACCAACCACTGAACAAATAACTATTCCATAGTGACCAAAAATATTCATTAAAGACATCCAACTTTAGATCAAAGAAATACTATTAATAGAGCAGTTAACATCATAGTCAACAGGGCATTCACTTGAGGCACCAGGTGATTCCCTATCTGCATTGCTCTTGTCTACCTACCAGTCTAGCTGGAATCAGTTCGCTTTATAAAAGTGAATGAGGGGTCAATCATATATGTGGCCTACCATATAGTGAAATGGGTGTAATGAAGTAGGTGGCAATAAAAAAGAATCACAAGTAACACCTGGATCATTTATGCAAAACTAAAATATGATGAACATATAACATGAGGCAAATGAGAAATGCATGAATCATAAAGCCCATTATTTTGTTGCATGATGCATGCACTGAAAGTCTCATTTGATTGATGAGAATGGAATAGAATAATGTATTCATGTAAATATTTTCACTTCTCCTTGATGAAAAAATCAAAGTTTTAAGTTCGAGGCATCATTTTATTCCTCTTTATTTGATTTTCTTTCTTTTCTTTTTTCCATTCCATCTTATTTTAGCATAATTTATGAGTTGTGCTGAGGATTTTATTCCATATATTTTTTTTATCATTGAGAGGGTTATGGATGTGTATCCTTTCACTTTATATTTATTAAGAAAGCTATTTAGATACATGATGAAAGAATGGTACCAAAAAGAGAATGCAAACTACGTGAAATTTGTTATGCAACTAAAAATGCACATCTCTATATTTTTTTCTTTTTTACTAATGTAATGAAAAGACTAGCTATCAAGCCACCTATTATGATATGTAGTGCAATCAATAGGAATGATATGTATTTTCTATATTCTTAAAACACAAGTGTCCGCTATTAGAGTAATATAGGCGAATGAGGCTCGGATGTTGAACACAAGGAAACTTAACTTCAGAAACTATTACTAATTGTAACACTATTATCATAGGCCAAAGAAGTTGGATTGATTATTTTAATTAACTAAAATAGAAAATAAATCTAAATTATTGGTTGTTGATCTCATTCTGAGTGAATTCCTTAGGATAGTGGATTCACCATGGTTAACATTGCAATTTAATATTAGTACATTAATAAAAATCTCTCCTAACCCTGGATTAAGTTCCAGTAGAAAGAATTACCCATTCTCACGGCATAATTCACTACCTAATCTAATACCAAACCCACTCTTGTATCGATTGTGTTATTAGATAGGTGCTTTATCAAATGCTCTGGGTGATCTCCTCACATTTTTTAAGCCACGTTTCTCAAAGGGTTTTATAGAGCGTGTATTTCTATGAAGTTTCAACCATTAATTTTCTTTTTTCAAAGCAACTAAAGGTCTAATTACTACCTAGAGTGATCAAGCCTGGATAGTTTGTTCATTCTCATAGAAATAACTCTAGATATTAACAGACACTGATGAATTAATGCATAAGAGGCAATTACAATGCATAACCAGGCTACTCTAGGGTCCTAAGGAATATGGGGATTAGCCCTACATGGTTTCCATAGCCAAAAACATCTAAGGGAAAACAAAAAATGTTGAGAACATGAAGAACCTCTAAAGTGGATAGTTCAAACAATCCCTTCTCATGAACGTACAGATTTGCTACCTTTTGGCTATAAATTCGTCTGTTGGAAGTACATGGGCAGCCCAAAACGTGGTCTTCTTGTTCGCTTTCTCCTCTCTCTCACTATTGGCCATCGTACAATGGAAAAGATGAGATAGCTAGGTCTGGTTGCACTTCCCCTAAGTCATAAGAGCGACTTAGGGTGAGTTAAAACCTTAGCCATCAAATTAAATGTCATCTTTGCATCTTCTTGATCCCGACATGTCGGTACTAATGACAGGGTACCAGTACTAATGATTCCTCTAATTGTGTGGCCACCTGTCAACTAGTCAGTACTACCGACGAGTCTGTCAATAGTACCAAGTTGCTTCGATAATTCTTTATCAAAATGTTTTGATGTTGTCGGTAGTATTGACTCTCAAGTTGGTACTACTGAGTCTTCTCTATTTCTTTATGTCTCAACCTAAGCATGTATCGGTACCACTGACTCCAAAGTTGGTAGTACTGAGTGGTGTAGATTCTTGTACATTCAACTGAAATGCATAAACTCCAAAAATAAGCTCTAGAAATATACCAAATCACTCATAAACATTGAAATTACATTTATTTTATTCAAATAAGTATTGCATGCTAATGAAAGTGAATCATGCATAATTAATATGAAAATTAACAAAAAGTGTACAAAAATAATATAAAATAGCCTATGAAAATGACAAATAAATAGTGCATCAAACTCCCCTAAGTTTAAATGTTGCTCATCCTTGAGAAACACACTCTCGGATCTGTTTGAGATAAGTCAGCAAAAGGACATAACAATATGAATATCATTTCTCACCTATCCTTACTTGGTGGTCCCAACCGGCCATCAATAATCACTGAACAATTAACTGTTGTTAAGCGACCAAACACATTCATAGAAGGCATCCACCCTTAGATTAATGAATACTATCAAGAGGGTAGTTAACATCATAATCAATCAAGCATTTTGTTAGTGTATTATGTGATTCCCTTTTCTACATTGCTCTTTCCTAACTACCAACTACTTGGAAGTAGTTATCCTTATATGAATGAATGAATGAGGAGAAAATCATATGAGTGGCCTACCAATAAGAGTAATGGATGGAATGAATTGGGTGGTTGTGGAGAATCACAAGTATCATCTGAATTATTTATGCAAAAATAAAACATGACAAACCTATATGGTGAAAATAATGAAAAATGCATGAATCTTAATGCCCAAAAGTATGGGTGGAATGATGCAAGTAAAAAAAGAGACATCCTTTCTCCTTGTTTACTTAAAACATCAAATACTCTTTCTTTTTTTAAAGGCCCGCTATTTTAGCAGGATGGAAACTATGTTTGGGCTTTACTAACACATTATTCTTTCTTTTTTTCTTCCTTTTTCTATATTTTTTAGGGTATGGATGTATATCCTTGCACTCAATTTTTGACAAAAATAACATATCCACATGACAAAAAAATTGGTGATGTAAAATGCATGTTATTTAAATGTCATTGTATTTGTTATGCGACTAAAACGATATGCACATAAATTGTTGTTGCATATGTATTCTTTTCATTTTCATTTTTTTACGAATGCAATAAAAGCAAACTAACTATCTTGTCACCTAATATGTCATTCAATGCAAACAAGAGGAAATAATTTGGCGTACTTGTTCATCTTAAGGTGGTGAGTCAATAATGAGTGGGTGATGGGTGGAATCACATAATTAAGAGACAAAGCATTTCATGAACTATTATATGTCCCTCTATTATCACTTCTGTACAAGGTAACCTTAGGATTTCTTTCTTAACTTCAATTTAAGGTCACATTAACTATTTGATCAGTTTAACTTCATCACATTTCATGAATAATTAAGATGATCATTCATATTAAATGTCCTTAAGCTAACTTGCCCATACACTTCCTCTAAATGGTGCAACTCAAAAAAATTGTAACTAATCCATAAAATTTTCATTTTTAATTTCCATTGCACATATAATTCCATTGCACATAAAGAAGAGCATGTGACATTGACATGACCATGAGCTAAACTCCACTTTTTACATTGTATGGATGTAGATACTAAAACTTTAGAAGATAAAACTAAAAAGAAAATAAAGACTAAAGACTAAAGAAAATAAAACTAAGGATAGAGACTATTCCAACTACCCCCCTAAGCTTGAACTTGACTATCTCTACATAGTCAAAATTCTAGCTTCAGAGGTGGAACAGTGGTACATGATCACATGGGTGGTGGTGGACGATGTGGCATGGTGGGATCAAAGGGGTAGAACGTCCACTGAAAACTTGGCGGTTGTTGTTCCATAGGTGGGGGTTGTGGATAACAACCAAAATACCCTTGGCTTCAATACTAATCAAAGAATGGTTGTTGATATCCCTCCATCCTCTGTATGCACTGATGCATGTACTCTTGCTTGTCCAAGATAAGTTGCTCATTTTGGAACATCACATGTTGATTTTGGTTCAATCATCCTTGTATGTCGTGCATTCCCACCATGGTTTCTAATTGTTTTTGTTGTCCTTGGTGTATCTCTTAAAGCATCCCATGCATTCCCGACAATAGAGTATGGGTCATCCTCTTGCAGTGTCCATGGAGCAGAAGAACTAGAGGGTGCATAGTGATGTGGGCACTTGCATGGAATCTGCCTCCACATGAATGGGATGGTTTGTTCCTCCTACTCCTCTTCTTCTTCTTCTTAATCTTATTGTTGCTCTTAGGTTGGGGCATCTTCTTCCTCCTCCTCATCTGACGAGCTAACTATAGGCCACCGCATGAGGTGGATTTCCTGCAAATCAAAGACTGCGTCTGGTAGCACCCATTCCTTATACTGGGTGCCTACTGTACAACATGTGTATACAATATTCAGGCATGTGTTGACGAGGCTGGCTTTCTTTAAGAGCTTGAGATCAAGCTTTGGTGTAGCCTTCAGCGGATTTGGTGGTGGAGAGGTCGGGTTGAGAGGAAGATCTATTGGTGTGATCAATCCTCCAAAATGAATTGGAGGTTTCTTCTGCACCTGGCGCTTGACCCCCATCATGTGCTAAAGGAAGAAGGTGCCAAAGTTCAACTCCTAAGTCCAAACTCCAAAAGCTTGTAGAGAAGGTAGAGGTCCACCCGTTGGGTTTTCCCCTGCCCTTGACTAGATTTGGCAAGAAGAGTGTTGGTGATGAGGCAGTGGAGTATGTGAGTAACAGGATGCTTGATATCATTGATAGAGTTTGTATGCCAACTGATGTGTCGGCCCTCTAGAAACTCTTGCAATAGTTCCCATGCCCCCTTAAAATTGAATTTCTCAAGGTAGAAGTGGTCTCCTTCACTCAGCCTTCCATAAATGTCATTGAATAGTTGTAGGATCATATTGTATTCAGTGTTGTAGAGGTGGAAATTGATGTGACCGCTCCTCCAGTCATCCCCATGCTCAGGGATGATGCAAATATCTAGTGATGCTAGAAACTCATAGATGAGATCTGGGTATGTCATCCAGTCACTGAAGAAAAGTTGGTCGCCTACCAGCCCCTGATGATCGCAGACCTTGTGCATGCTTTTGGTGCAGCCAATGGAGGCAATGAATTTAGGGTCGTTGTACCATGTTTCATGTATCTCCCTCTTTTGTAGCTCTTCATAGATCTTCTTGATTTTAGTGTTATGATGGGCAATCTGGCTTGGTTTGGGAATAAAGTTTGGAACCCCCACCGATGAAGAAGCCTCCTGCCTTGGTGCCATCTCTAGAACAAGAAAGAGATTAAGAAATGAGAGCTCAGTGTAGAGTCTGAATGCCTAGATATTCTTGCACACACTTGCTTGGAGGAGGAGTGAAGAAGGTGTGAAGAGAAACAAATCACGCCCCTCCTTATATAGAATTTGGTTACCAACTTGACAGCCTGTTGGTACTACCAAGAGAGTGTTGGTAGTACTGACTTTTAATCTCGAATCATGTATGATTTGTGGTACTGGCGGCCCCCATTTGCTGACACTACTACAGAATACGCCTTTGGCGTCGGTTGTTTAACACCCTTTGGCGACGATTTTCAAACGACACCTATGTGGGCGCCGCTAAAGGTCGAACTCTTCGGCGTTAGTTTTCTAACCAATGCCTATATGATCTATAGGCATCAGTTATATATAGTTGGCCGACGTCTATAGGGTTCGCGCCACAAAAAAGGGCACCACCTTGGACACTTTCTGCGTCGGTTAACAACTGAACAACCGACGCCATACTCCCAGACGACACAGACGTGCTTCACTGCACAGCCATGTTTAGTATTATAGGTATCAGTTTTATACGAATAAGGACGCCTTTTCCACCACGGTCGTGCTTTCCTGCACGGTCGGGTTGTTTGTCATATTAGGTGTCGGTTTTTATCTAATAACCGACGTTGTAGGCCTTTGATGATGGTGTTCTATAAATAATCGATGCCTATACTTTAATTTTTTTTTTCTTATCAGTTCGCAGGCATGTTGTGGCTGGTTAGTAGGATGAGAACCTACATTTCAGTTTTCTGAACTGTAGGTTTACGACATCCATTGATATCAGCCTACAAACAGGCCACAAACCTGCAAAATCAACAAATATTTTTTCACACAAGTAGATACATTCAGACATCAATTCAATTCTCACATTCACACATGTAGAAACATTCAAATATATGTAGAAACATTCAGACATGTATAAACATTCAGAAATATTCATTTACAAAATATCATTCAACATCACTATCAACATCCCAATTATATCTTACATTCGCCACTGCTTGTATGGCTTTTGCCCATTCTTCTCTTACTTCATTTAATGCTTCCATCATATATGGAGCATGTACATTTTTAAGCGCTTACCTATAGTGTGGTCAGTTTTAAACACCTGCAAAGAGAATGATGTATATATATAAGTAATAATATGAAAATAAGATTGATATATTTCATACTAACTAATGAGACTATATATAATACCTCATGTATGGTATTAATATCCAATGTGGCATGTCGGATAATCATCTGCATAAATCGCATCACATAGTATGCACATGCCCAGCCGTTGTCTTGTGTAGCGCACTATAAATTGAAACATACAAAATATTTAAAAATACAACTAAGCACAGTTCACATAAATAATATATACATTGGAGTCGGGAACTTACTTTTACGTTCTCCCAAATTATTGGCTGGTTCTTTCTCCTTGGGACATTTCCTCCAGCATTTTTGAATGCATCTAAACCCCTACATGTTAATGTAACATAGTAAATTGCATAATTAAATAGTAATGTAATAACATATGTTAACGAATATAAAAATGAAATATTTCTCACCAGAATAATGGCATTCTCAATATGTTTCCAATTTTAGTGTTCAATGTACTTCCCGTAGGATCTAGATAATAAATAGTGAACGTCCTGGGGACAATAACTAGTAACTCCCAATGTCTACCGCTAGAGGTAAAAAAGTTAAAAATTAATAACTCAAAATGCACAATAAAAATGGAATTTTCTTAAGTCCAATTATAAATAAAGTAAACTTACTTGACATTGAATGGAGCTATTATTATCGTCTTCTTTTGCTGACCAAAAATTGTAAAAGCATCTATACAGTATTGTTGAACACTATCAGGGTCTTTAGCTACCATACTAATCAATGATGGAATCAAAAAAGCCACATGATCAAATGCAAATTGGTTGCATTGATCTTCAACTAAGTAGCTGCAAAACATGTATTACGTATGCATTAATATATAAGAAACCAGATCACCGGATCTTACACAAGGTATATGGATGTATAAACAAGATCTCACCTTATCCATGTCTCTATCATTGATGTATTCATCCAATCATACATAAACAACTCAATAATATCTTGTATAAATAAAGAGCTATCGTATGATTGACTTGCATAATCTACTTCTAAAGAAACAATTATAGGGCAATGTATATTATGTGCCCATAGCCAACATGCCATTCCCCTACAAGAAGGACCTAACGGGTATTTTAGGTTAGTTGGAACCCAACTTGGTAATGCAGTAAGTGGAGGTGGGGTCCTAGGTGCTCCGGGTGTCTTCTTTTTAACCTGTATATATAATTTCAGATCAGTTGACCTCATATATACACATTAACAATCTAAAGTAATGTAAATTTATCTTACAATTTTAGTAGTGTAGATGACATCTGCTTTGGGCCACAATATCACCACGCCTTCTGCCTCACCAAGTGTATCAATATCTGGGTGGGCATATGGCAATGCAGCTTCCATCCAATCGGGTAATACACATATCGGGCTCACACGAATGTAGCCCTATGGCATTGGAGTCCCATTAAACGTTGCCCCAGGAAGGGACTGGTAAGCCTGCACCTCTGCAATAACATAGTCTTGCATTCGTAAGCGGCATGGCTTCAATGGCTACAAATTTATGTAAAGAATGTTATACATATATACATATCATCTTGAAAACATATCATCTTGAAAAGACTAGCTACAATGTCATAAACAATACTTACAGCAGACGTGTTAGGCGATGGGTCTCCAGGATTACTCACAGTCTATGCATCAGGAGAAGAGTGGGTCACCATAGGCTGATTGGAAGCCTGAGATGCTTGCCACCACACTATTTCTTCCTTGACCTTCTCAGCAACTATATCATTGACCTTCTTAGCAACTATATCCTCGACTCTCTTATTCTCCTATACATGGATAAAAGAAACATTAGCTTCTTATTATTGAATTCCCTTTTGCAGTAACATTCTAAAAAAAGAATAGGTTACCGCTTCTTGTGAAACTCCCGCTCTGGGTTTGCGCTGGGATGGCCCAAAGAATGCTTTGATGCCCACACCAGCGCCTGCACCCCTAACACATCCAGGATGCTCTAGGTTACCCAGAGCAACTGTCAATTCATCCCTTGTGCCCTGAGGGATGAACGTGACGTGTTTCCTCTGCTCGTGCAGCTCCCGCTAATCACCATCAACAGAAATTGGTAAGTTAACACCACAAATAATCAATATTCAAACGATTTCTCTAAGAGTTGTATTTTACCATTTTCGCAGCCGCCTCAGTAGTTATGGGCTTCTTTATTTCACCCTTCTTGTTTTGCCTCCCAGCTATCCAGATATCATGGCGAGGCATGGGTGTGGCAGACTCCTGAGTAGCAGCATACTCCTGAGTAGCCGCAGACTCTGCCTGTAGTCTTTGGCGAACGCTTGCATAGCCCTTTGTACCCATAGTGTGGTCATGCACATTCAGTGCACGCCTTGCTTTTTGCGCGTCACTGAGGGCCTAGTTAGTATGCACATTAATGATTTGGTTAGTAGCACTAAATGTTAATCTTGAATAGGTGAATACAATGTATATTAATTAAATTGGGAGTGACGCCTAATACCTTGAATTCTTCAGATTTTCTTGAAGCAACAAAATTGTCCCAATCTTCTTTGTCCAAGAAGTTCCACTGTTCAAGGGCTGACTTCTTCTTCTTATCACCATCTTTTATGTATTCTCTGTTGAGATTTGTCCTATAGTTCCTAAGCATCTTTCCAGTGTGTTGCATATCCCGTTTTTACGATGCAGCTTCTCATCCAATGCAAACAGATTCTATAAAATAGAATTCTTATTAACTAGTATCCAAAAATAGAATTGCAAATAATATAATTTGTAATCTACAAAATAGAATTGCAAATAATAATAACTCATACATAAATCCTTCCATATCAAGTCTTTCTTCCCTTGAGGAACTTTATGCCAATTATCATACTTAACACCACAACGGCTTCGAGTGACACACCCAAGATAGTTTACAAAATTATTGCAGTTCACTCCAATTGCATTTCCTCCATTATCAAACTCCACAACCAATTTGGATCCACTACCACTTAGCGCTATTAACTTCTTCAACAGAGTGATGCCCCTTTTCTTGTTAAGTGTTTGGTGATGCGCATCAAGTTGCTCCAGTGCTTCAGTGGGTACATGTGCATCATCAACCTAAAATTTGACAAAAATAAACCCACTGAATTAGCGCAATATAGAAATATGGGATATATGACATAACTAGAAGATAATGAATTTTATAGAAATACAGGATATGTTTTTAAAACTTACATTGGTATCCTCGCCATGGTCGTCAAGGACAACATGCTCATCATGGACTTCATTCTCATCATGGACATCATGCTCATCATGGTTAGCCATATGAAAATGTCATTAAAAAGGCAAACATTTAGCATTTGTATTAACTAGAAAAGGCAAACATTTAGCATTTGTATTAACTAGAAAAAGGCAAACATTTAGCATTTGTATTAACTAGAAAAAGGAAAACATTTAGCATTTGTATTAACTAGAAAAAGGCAAACATTTAGCATTTGTATTAACTAGAAGATAATGTGATCTTTTATAAACACACCTGCCTCTAAAATTGTGATCTTTTATCAATTAACAATCCTTCATTGTGATCTCCGCGCACATATAAGTCATCATTAGCTTCAATATTTTGTGGAGTTGGCAACCCAACTAAGAATGGACTGGAGTCATCATACTTATCATAGTACTCTTCTTCATCTATAGGATCTTCAATGAACTGTCTTTTACCATGAAGAACAACCGACCATTTATCATTTGCAGGGTCATCGATATAGAATATTTGTTTCACGTGTGATGCCAATATGAATGATTCACCCTTCTCGCCAATCTTTTCAAAGTTCACCAAAGTGAAACCCAATTCATCCACTATAACTCATTTGGTGTTATCAACCCAATTACATTTAAAGAGTAGAATTCTGACATCTATGTAGTCAAACTCCCATATCTCTTCAATGACACTGTAATATGACATTTTAGCTTCACGTGGACTCTTATCCTTTGCACTTGCAACATACATAGTCGACGCTTGAAGAGTGACCCCACTGTTTTGGACGACACTCTTATCATCTTGGCGCTTTGTGTAATATGTGAACCCATTAATGTCAAACCCTTCATAAGACATAACATTCGGTTTTGGTTTAAAGGCAAGGCATTTGATAGTTTCTGTAATATCATTTGGTGTTTGAGATAGTTGATGTAAGACTTTATCTTCAAACCACTTAGTAAAAGTCTTATTATGCTCTCTAGAAAGCCACATTGAACTTGCTCGAGGATGTTGTCTCTTGATGAAATTGGTATGTTCCTCGATATAAACACTCACTTCGTCCATGTTGTGTAAAATATACAAGTGAGCTTGTTCCAACTGCTCACAGCTGATTACTTTCACCCGTGATCCCAAAATTCCTTTGCCCTCCTCAATATTCTTGTCATTAACAGGAGTGTTATTACCACTCAGAAAGTCATTGCAAAAATCCATAACCTCTCTCGCCACATAACCTTCAATAATACTCCCTTCAGGCCGATAACAGTTTCGAACATCACCTTTAAAAATGCTCATGTATCGTTCAAAGGGATACATCCAATGCAAGAAACCTGGTCCCAACATTTTCACTTCCCTAGTCAAGTGGACAATAAGATGTACCATGATATCAAAGAACAAAGGAGGGAAATACATCTCAAGCTGACATAGAGTAACAACCACTTCTCTTTGCAAATTATCGAGAGTATCAGGGTCAATAACTTTACTGCATAGACTGTTGAAAAAGAAACAAAGTCTGGTGATTGCAAACCTTACATGCTTCGGCAATATAGATCGAATTGCCACGGGCAATATTTGTTGCATTAGAGTGTGACAATCATGAGATTTAAGACCTATCAACTTCAGATCTTTCATTGATACCAATCTACGGATGTTGGATGAGTAACCATGTGGCACCTTAACATTCATCAAGCATTCACAAAAAGCTTTCTTCTCCTTTCTAGACAATGTGTAACAAGCGGGAGGTAAGTATGTTCTTTTATTACCCATTTCACGTAATTCTGTTAATTCTGACCTTATTCCCATTTCACGTAGGTCCAGTCTGGATTTTATCCCATCTTTAGTCTTACCTGGTATATTTAACAGAGTACCAATGATGTTATCACAGACATTTTTCTCAACGTGCATTACATCGATACAATGCCTGACTGTCAAAGAACTCTAATAAGGAAGATCACAAAATATTGACTTCTTCTTGAATGAAGAATTGTCACTCTGTGTGGCCATACTACATTGTGATTTCTTACCAAATTCATTGACAATGACTTTTACTCTTTCATAAACAACATCCCCTAGTATAGGTTTAGGTGCACTCCGTTCATCATTCCATCCATTGAATGCTTTGTGCTTCCTACGATACGGATTGAATTTTGAAAGAAACCTTCGATGACCAAGATATACAGTCTTGTCGCCATGTTTTTGTCTTATTGAATCAGTGTTTTCTTCACATATAGGACACGCTTTAGCTCCTTTGACACTATATCCAGACAAATTCCCATATGCTGGAAAGTCATTAATAGTGCAAAACAACATAGCGTGCAAACGAAATGTCTCTCTTCCTGAAGAATCATAGGTCATCACACCTTCAGCCCAAAGTTTCTTTAAGTCATCAATCAGAGGTTCAAGATAAACATCGATATCATTTCCCGGTTGTTTAGGGCCCGATATCAACAACGACAGCATAACGTACTTATTTTTCATACATAGCCAGGGAGGAAGATTGTATATAACAAGCATGACTGGCCAAGTGCTATGTTGGCTGCTCAATGTCCCGTACAGATTCATCCCATCTGTACAAAGCCCAAGTCTTAGATTCCTATCTTCTTCACCAAATTTGGGGTACAATAGATCAATCGTCTTCCATTGTAGGGAATCAGACGCATGTCGTAGGATCCCATCATTATTTTTCTTAACATCTGCATGCCACCTCAAATTCTTCGCATCTTTCAGATTTGCAAACAAGCGTTGAAACTGTGATATTATAGGTAGATACCACAACACCTTGACAAGAGAACCAGTTTTGGACTCCCCCGAAGTCGTCAATTTATACCGTGACGCACCATATTTTGGACAATCTTTCATATCTACAAAGTCCTTTTGAAATAATACACAATCATTCGGGCATGCGTGTATCTTCTTGGCCTCCATTCCCATTGGGCACAACATTTTCTTTACCCGGTATGTTGAG
The DNA here is from genome assembly GCA_963693085.1 of Alisma plantago-aquatica. NCBI lineage: Eukaryota > Viridiplantae > Streptophyta > Magnoliopsida > Alismatales > Alismataceae > Alisma > Alisma plantago-aquatica. The sequence goes on from OY856412.1 coordinate 641,014,546, forward strand.
ATTGGCAGCTCGTTTCCTTCAAGAAGCATTTCTTTCAACAAAGTCAACAATGAAGTGAATCTTTTGTCACTCCATCTATTGTTAGCTTTCAACTTATACAATCTCAACACAGCGCTAAGCTTCGTAAACTTAGCACATCCTATGTATAATGGTATCTCAGCATCATGCACAATGTTTCTAAAGATAGGAGGTGGATCGGTGTGCTCTACCCTACAACTATCCAGCATCGCATCAACGATGTCTACTGGAACTGGTTCGTTCACATCTACGTCATCGGAGGAAATTTCTTCTTCCACCCAAGCACTACTATTGATATCTACTGGTTTTGAGTTTGAAATCTCTCCATGCCAGTGCCATTCTGTATAGCCTTGTATAATCCCATTGCACATGACATGACTTTTGATTTCCTCACCAGTGTTGACTTTCAAGTTGTTACCGCAATGCCTACATGGATAGTAGAACCTATCTGTAGGTTTTTTCCTATGTTCCTCGGCAAATCTAATAAACTGATCAAGACCAGATATAAATTTTCGGGTTCAGCGATTGTGAATGGACATACATGATCTATCCATTCTATGATCAAAGAGAAAACAAGTATATATTAGGACAAGATTAGGGTATACACTTACATCATATCCAAGATTTACTCCTATTATCTACAATGAAGTCGGACTCCATACAAACAGTATATAATTTAGTGATTGTTCATTCTAATTTATACCAATGTACAAACGGGGAAATGCTACCGAAATTTTATCGAAAACCCAATACACATTATACACTTACATTCTAAGTGAGATTAGGTGTTCAAGAACAGTCCCAAACTGGGGACTATCCAAGATTTACTCCTAATGAGTAAATCTTGGACGGGTTTCTAGGCCAACAAACACATGTGATGTCATTCTTATATATAATAAATGTGTACCACCTATCCCATCCTTGAACACCTAATCTCACTAGTAAGTGTATAATGTGTATTGGGTTTTCAAGAAAATTTTGGCAGCATTTCCCCACTGTTCTCTAGGTACATATGTACTTAGAGAATAAATGGGGAAATGCTACCGAAATTTTCTTGAAAACCCAATACACATTATACACTTACATCCTAAGTGAGATTTGGTGTTCAAGAACAGTCCCAAACCGGGGACTATCCAAGATTTACTCCTAATGAGTAAATCTTGGACGGGTTTCTAGGCCAACAAACACATGTGATGTCATTCTTATATATAATAAATGTGTGCCACCTATCCCATCCTTGAACACCTAATCTCACTAGTAAGTGTATAATGTGTATTGGGTTTTCAAGAAAATTTCGGCAGCATTTCCCCGTTATTCTCTAAGTACATATATACTTAGAGAACAAACAGGGAAATTCTGCTGAAATTTTCTCGAAAACCCAATACACATTATACATTTACATCCTAAGTGAGATTAGGTGTTTAAGAACAGTCCCAAACCGGGGACTATCCAAGATTTACTCCTAATGAGTAAATCTTGGACGGGTTTCTAGGCCAACAAACACAATAATAGATATGTACATGTTAGGGTTTCATCACAATAAATGTTAGGGTTTCATCACAATTGATGTTAGGGTTTAATCAAATCAAATTAGGATGCTACAATTGACAAGTTTAAATCTTATTTCAACATGCATCAAAATTTACTAAATTAGGCCAAACATTACGATTAGAAGCACAAATATATGACAAATATATGCAACCAAAAGATTTGATCATATCCTAGGATTTACATAAAGCATTACATAAAAATTTGTTCATATCCTTACCAAAAGCAAGCACGGCCATGGTAGGCCAACACAGCCATGGTTGTGCTTGCTGTTGGTAAGGAGCTAGGGAGAAGGAAGCAAAGAGGCTAGCCTATCTAGAGCTAGCGTGGAGAAGAGCGGCGGCGAGCGGCAGCAGCAGTGGCGGTGAGCAAGAGAAGAAGCAGAGGGGTGGGTGGCAGGCAGAAGCAACCGATGGCCGGAGAAGCAGCAGGCGCCAACCGGAGAAGCAGCAGGCGAAGAAGCAGCAAGCGAAGAAGCAGCAGGCAAAGAAGCAGCAGTGGCGGGTGGCGGGCAGCGGCGCCGGTGAGCAGAAGAGCACCAGCACCGAAGAAGCAGAGGGGCAGCAACCGACGTCGTGATTTTGGGAGAGCGGTGGCGAGCAGCAGCACAGGAGAATATCATGATGAAACAGGAAGAAAGGGGAAAGAGTCGGGTGATCGAGTCTATTAAGTTGGTCAACGGCATCAGTTATCTACAAACCGACGCCTATTATGATTTAGCGTCGGTTGATAGTAAAACACCGACGCCCAACTAGACAACCTTTACCCTAAATTATTTGGCGGGAACCATTATCAGCGTCAGTTATCGAGGGATAACTGACACTGAAAGTGGGACTTTTCACGCAAATTTTCATTTTAAATAGGCGTCGGTGATTAGTTAAAAAACCGACGTTGTAGGTGACCTAAAATGTTTTGGCTCGAAAATTGGATTTCGTGGGCGATTTTAGGCGTCGTTCTGTTATAACCAGTCGATGTTGAATACAAAGCGGTACCCGCATCTGGATGGTCTTCGAATATAGACGTTGGTTTGCATAAATAACTGACGTTTAAATTTATAGGCGTCGGTTTTCCTAAATAACCAACGCCCAGAAAAGCGACACTGAATGTTGTTTCTATAGTAGTGTGATTTTGTTGATGTGGATCGCCTAGTGTCGGTAGTACCGACCCGTCATCATTAGTACCAACTTGCCCACGAATTGGTATTATAAATTGTCATATGAGGATGATCTTGATTGCTTGATGGGGCTTCGTTAGATTGTTGATGTCATGTGTCGGTAGTACCGACTTCATGTCGGTAGTACCGACTCATTCAAATTTCATTGGTGCTTTTGAGAAGGAACTCAGTGTTTCGATCTTGGAGCACGCTTTTCATCGATACTATCGATGAGGTGTCAGTAGTACCAAGTCCTTATCAGTTACTCAGCCCTTTTCTCTGTAGAAAGTCGGTGCTACTGAATTAGGGGTTGGTAGTATTGAGTTATTTTACAAAATTTGCACAAATTCCCTATAATGTCATCGATACTACCGAGATAGTTGTCTATAGTACCGAGTTTGGTAGTTGACTCAATATTTTCCCTATAACCTTGTTGATAGTACCGAAAGGTTCTCATCCTACACACCACACAAAATGGATCAAGGTACCTTTTTTATATCAAAACTAAATAAAAAACAAAAATTAAAGCTATTAAACTACAAATTGAAATGTAAAGAGGAAAAATGATGGTTGGATTGCCTCCCAACAAGTGCCCTTATTTTATGTCATAGGCTCGACGATCATAAGATCATGAGATCAGTGAAGCTCAATGAACCTCAACTCTTCCTCTTTCCTAATCACATCTCCCCCAAAATAGTGCCTAAGTTGTTGGCCATTGACAAGGAATGGCTCAGCCCCATTGCTAATCTCCGCAGCTCCATGGGGGAATGCTTTAATCACCTCAGAAGGTCCACTCCATCTAGAACTCAACTTACCAAGATGTAATTTCAACCTAGAATTAAACAGGAGGGCCTTCTGTCTTGGAGTGAAGACCCTATGCAATACGTGGTGATTATGAATTTGGTTAGTCATCGCCTCATATATTCTTGAGCTCTCATATGCATCAAACCTAAGCTCATCTAACTCATTCAACTCCAACAATCTCTTTTTTCCTACATTGTCCAAGTTGTAACTTAATTTCCTCAGGGCCACTTAGCCTTATGCTCTTACTCTACAAGTAGGTGACAAGCCCTCCCATAAACCAACCTAAAAGGATTGCTCCCTATAGGTGTTTTATAGGCAGTCCTATACTCCCAAAGAGCGTCATTGAGCAACATGCTCCAGTAAGTCATGTTGGTTGAAACTATCTTTTCTAAAATCTTCTTGATCTTCCTATTAGACACTTAAACATGTCCTTGGGTTTGGGGTGATATGGAGTACCTACCATATGTTTCACTCCATTTTTTCTTAAAAGTGCCCCGAATTTTCAATATGTGAAATGAGAACTACCTTCACTAATCATTAACATGGGCACCCCAAACCTACAAAAGATGTGTTCTTTCACAAATCTACATGCTAGTTGGGCAACATTAGTGTGGGTTGGAATTGCTTCCACCCATTTTGATACATAATTCACAACAACTAATATATAAATATTAGAATTTGAAGGCACAAAAGGGCCCATGAAGTCTATGCCCCATAAGTCAAACACCTCAATATTCTAAAAAAACATTCAGAGGCATTTCATGACTTTTTGAAATATTACATGTACGTTGACGAGCATCACAATGACGAACATAATTGTATGTGTCTTTAAAAATTGTTGTCTAATAAAAACCACATTCTAAAACTTTAGCCATAGTCCTAGAGCTAGCATGATTACCCCCTATAGGTAACGAATGACAATGTGCCAAAATACTCTGAAATTAACAATCTGACACACACTTTCTTAAAATGAAATCCCTACATTGTCTGATCAAGATGGAGTCATCCCATATATAATACCTTAAGGAGTGGAAGAATCTTTTCTTCTCCTGGTATCCCCAATATCCTGGAAGTTCTCAACATGCTAAATAGTTCACAATGTTCACGAACCATGGGCCTTTACTTTTCATAGCAAAGAGTTTCTCATCGGGGAAATCTTCCACAATAGGTATAACAATATCCTTTTCATCCACCCATTCAAGCCTAGAAAGGTGAACTACCATCACATTCTCAGTTCCATCCTTGTCCTAAATTTCTATATCAAATTCCTGCAATAATAAGATCCACCTAATCAACCTGGGCTTGGCATCATTTTTATGCAGCAAGTATTTGATGGATGCATGATATGTCCACACTACAACCTTAGCCCCTATCAAATATTGATGGAATTTATAAAAAGAGAAAACAACCGCCAAAAATTCATTTTCAATTGTTGTATAATTGAATTGGGCATCATTTAAGATTTTGGACACATAATAGATGGTAGAGGGGACTTTATCTCGACGTTGTCCTAAAACATCCCCTACTACATAATCTTATGTGTCACACATCAGCTCAAAAGTTTGACTCCAATCTGGAGCCTAGATAATGAGTGTGGAGACCATCTTCTCCTTCAACACCTCAAAATATTTCAAACATCACTCATCAAACTTAAATTCAACATCCTTTTCCAATAACTCAGAGAGTGGTTTAGCAATCTTAGAAAAATCTTTGATAAAACGGCGGTAAAATCTAGCATGTTCTAAGAAGATCCTCACTCCCTTCACCGATAATGGTGGAGGTAGTTTGTATATCACCTCTATTTTGACCAGGTCTACCTCCATTCCTTCATTAGACACCTTGTGTCCTAAGACTATTTCTTCACTCACCATCATGCGACATTTTTCCAATTCAAAACAAGGTGAGTGTCCTCACATCTTTGCAAGACTTATCTATATTGTCAAGGCAACTATCAAAGGACTCCCCATACACTAAAAAATCATCCATGAACACTTCCAGACATCGCTTTACCATATCAGAAAAATGGCAAGCATGCATCGTTGGAAAATGGTTGGTGCATTGTAAAGACCAGGTGGCATACGATGATATGCAAATGTGTCATAAGGATAAGCAAAGGTTGACTTCTCTTGAACTTATGGCTCGATGGAAATCTGATTGTATCCTAAATATTCGTCAAGAAAACAAAAATGAGAGCAGATAGTGAACCACTCTAAAATCAAGTCGATAAAAGGGGGTGGGAAATGATCTTTTAATATGCCAGCATTCAAACGTCTATAGTCTATGCAAACATGCCACTCAGTCAATAGTCTAATGGAAATAAACTCATTATATAAATTAGTAGTGATTGTTATACCCTCTTTTTAGGAACCACCTGGGTTGGACTAACCTAGTTCAATTAGAGAAAACATATATAATACTTGTAGACAAAAGTTTTACTACCTCCTTCTTTACTCCTTTATCTCTTCCATGGACCATCTGAATGTTGCAAGGTGGTTCTTCAAAACCACGAGTAGTTTCTCCTCCACCTGAATGCTTAGTGAAGCTGACATGATGACTAGAAGCTTCTCTTCTATTGCCAAGAAAATGTACTTCAAGTGAGGTGGCAATTGCTTCAGCTCCAAATCTGAGGGACTCAACAACGAAGGGACCAATGGTGTTGGATGTGGTCCTAAGTCCTCAAAATGTATGATGTAATAGCATGGTAAGATCTTGAGAAGCAAGACACACTCCTCCAAAGAATAGTGTCTAGTATAATCATCTACCAAGTACATGATACATGCCTCCAAATGCAGTTGCGGATATATGGTTGAACAAGAGCGGTAGAGGTTGCCTCCTCAATCATTGTTGGGTAATAGTCTTCTTATTCATTGCCAGGGTGTTGAACCGCCTCTATCAAAGATATCTCTTTTGAGTTTTCCAAGATGTCCACCACTAGTGTACCTTTGTGGACTTGTGTCATCACATGAGCCATCTCAAGAAATGGCTTCCCTAATAGTAATGACACATTTTCTTTGACCTATTACAGCATTCCTATGACAAAGTGTAGGCTCGGGCATCAAGATTTCCTATGACAAAGTTGATTTTGGCTTTATTTCGAGGACAAAATTTGATTTAAGGTGTGTAGGATGTGATGGAGTGGACTTTTGGAATCCTTAAATGTCTAATGACATGAGTGAATTCATACATGTTGAGTTGTTTTGAGAATCCCAATGGTTTTGGTAAAGTTGGAGTGTTGATTGAGGTTTGTATAATGATTTGGATCCATAAGTTATGACTATTTGAGGAATTTAATTGAATGGTCTAACAATTGATTTTTGGCACCAAATTCATGTACAATGTACCTTGAGAAGTGAGGAAACTATGGTTAAATTTTGGTGTCAATTGGATGTTCCTAGAGGAAGTTATTAAGGTTTTAAATTGGTGAAACAAAGTGCATAATTTATGTTCTTAGACCTAAGTTTGGGGCTTAATGGATGTGTCATGTGCCCCTTTGGTATGGGTAGTCTGTGTGGACTAATCGTGACCCTAGATCTATGATCCAGTGGCAGTCGGCCTGAAGGATGAAAAGCCACAGATTAGCTTAAGTGGACATTGGCCTTTAGCCCTTGGATTATGATCTAAGGGATGTCAGCTTGTCTCCTACCTTGCAATTAGAGTAAGGTAGTGGGGCAGTTGATCCTGCGACCATCCCGGCCACAACTCGCCTAGATCATGGGGTGAAGGGAGAGATGTAAGTGGGAGGTTGGACTTGCCTCACCGAGACGAGAAGCCTGACCCAACATATGTGGTTAGTTGGTGAGAGAATAAGGAGAACGAGCTCTTTGTTTCTAGTTACTCTACATCGCAATAAGTAGGCGATAGCTGGGAGAGGAAATCAGGGATAGAAGGGGCTTTTGAGGAATCTAAGGAGGGGAAAAATACTCCCTATAGTTGGGTGAACCCAGAGAGGCATCTAACTTGCTTCCATCTTTGACCGCCATGGGAGACGAAGCCAGGTTGATCGAGAAGGCTTTGATGTTCATTGGGACAGTAGGAGGAGATCTCAGGGGAAATCAAGAAGAGGAACAACTTCGTGGAGACCTACAGAGTTCCTCAGGTTATTGGTTTAGGAGGGAGAGCCTTCTAGTGAAGCATCACCTTTCTACTCCCCCATGGAAGCAACCTCGACGGTGAGCTCCAAGGGGATCAGGACTCTAGAGCCTTAAGAGCCAACCCAAGAGGACGGCGGTGCCAAGGGATCAGAGACGAATCCAATGGTGGCCCTAGAAGCTAACCAGGAGCAACTTGGCTCTACCAATTCCACGTCGGAGCGGGACCCAGCCGCGGCGGCGCCCTTGCCGGCAGTTGCAGGTCCTAGCGAACTGGAACTGCGAGCTAGAGGGCAAGTGGCCGACGGTGTTGAAAAGACGTCGCCAAAGCATCTAGAGGCATTTAGATCTGATCATCATCATTGGAGCATGCTCGTGGACTCGCCGGAGAGGAGTACCGCGGAGGCGCTCTATGAAAATACAGTTCCACGGAACTCCCGAATGAGATCGAGCGGAACGGGAAAGGAGAACTACCGAGTCGGGCTAGCGGGCTATCAGTTCACAGATCCTGAGTAGGATCTGGATCGACCAGCCGAGGAAAGCAAGAGGGGCATCTGAGACACGGGGCGCGTGGCGATTGGACGAAAAAGGTAAATCTTCAGTTACTATGTAGATCTTCCAAAATTTGTAGAAAATAGCTCGTTTATCTAAAAAATACAAACAAGGTACTAGAACGTTCAAAAAAATGAGTAGAACACAATGGTAGCATAATAGCAGGCTTTTGATGCTTAAATCTCAATGATATCATGTAAGATCTGAAATGCTCATATGATGGATAATAAATATCAAACGATGTTCTAAAATTATGATAACATGCCAGTAAGTCTATAATCATGTTTATATTGCATATGATGTCAGATATGGTCATGTTGATGCACGAAAGTGTGTAATTTGCTTTTTATGGCTATTTAGGGCTAATAATCCTAAATAAAATGTAGTAATTACATACATGCTCAATAAATGATGGAATTCACAAAGTAAGCTCATATCAGTATATGGAACCTCAGTTTTAATTATGAGATCATGATGATTCACGAAATCCATGTTATATGAAGATGAACCTTGATACATGTGTTGTAACCCTAATTTGAATAATGTTTATAACTAGGGTTTATACGTGCACAAAAAGGATATGGAACCTGATGTTTAGATAATGAACCATAATCTAGAAAATGACATCAGTAATATAAATCTAAGACAAGAATGCAAGTAATGATGCACATATCCTAATGAGTTAAGTGAAATCGTAATATGAACACGACTAGGGTTAAGACGAGATGTAAGATGATGAGAACCTAATGGTATATATGATCTTGTCTTGATCAGGTTTAACAAAGATATAGATGACAACAGGAATATGGTTTAGATTTTGATATCTCTTTGGAAGGTACACCATTACCTCTTACTTGGCATATTATACAATATGCTTGTGTTATATGTGTAGTAAAATACTTGGCATATGGTATTGTATGAAGTGATTGTTCTTGCATGATATGTTGCTTGATTTTCCATACTTATGGCTATGAACACATGAAACATAATATATCAATTCCATTATATGAAAGAACTAATTCTCTTTGGTAGCATAGTGCTGGAAAGTGATCATTCTCTTTGGTAGAAGATCACATTATACAATGATCTAACTCTTTGGTAGTATATCATAAGGCCTTACATTTCATACTCTTTGGTATCTGAGATGATGCATTATTCCCTCAGGTGGCAAATGCATGGATATATAATGGAAAATGTGCTTAAAAAATATGTGTTCTCTTTTATTAATGAACATCTTTGTGCAAGTATAGACTTTTTCTTATATTTGTTTATTACTACCAAGTATTAATTTTATCTTATTGCCAAGATATGATGAGAGGTAAATAAAAGACATGTAGGCGTACTCAGTACAATATTCTTGAATGTTGTCCTGACGTGTACCACATGTGATATTTTGTTTAGGTTGTAGACATATGATCTTGAAGATCCAGGATAGTTGAGAGTTGTGTAGCGAGCTGATGTATAGGTGGACCTGTTGTCTTAAGATCTTCTAGTTTAGTGGTAGTATATGTATATGTATAGTTTGCTATTCAATGTTTAATATCAAATGTTGTAACAATTCATTATGTAATTATATGTTGAATGGTGATCATGTGTTGTATGGTTTTATTATTGTTCATGTACATGTGCTACTGATTGTTTCCTTCTGACTTCCTCGGATTTTCTTCTTCTTAGCCTAGTGTGTTGTGTTTAAATTGGGATTCTCACTGAGGTGAGGGTTTCAATTTGGACGTCACATATCAGATTAAGTTTTAGAAAATATGGGGACGTCACAGGTGGTATCAGAGCATGAACAATAGCAAATCCTGACATTTGCTCATTATGCAACTCAAAACTAAAGAACCTTGAACTTAATAATATTTAGGGTTAGATTAGTCATCTTTTAGAGACTAGTTCTGACCTAGCCTCTAGGTTAGCACCTACATGTCTGAGAACTAGGTCTAGACTGGTGCTTGTTGTATAGCAAGTCCTTAGATGTCATTCTTTCCTTGTAGTGCAACGGTATGGGACGTTGCACTATTTGGAAATGACGTCCATCAAGGGAAGAGAAACCTTAGACATATTGTGCATGTTATCTAGAGTAGCTACACTAGTCTACACCATGTTCTCACCCTTTTCACTAGTTTTCATGACACTGGACTCTCTACTATGTGTGGGACACTCGTTTTCTGGATTTAGTTTTGGATTCCAATCGGTCGAACCTTGATAGTTTTCTCTGACGAATGTTTTATTGGATAAACTATATAATATTTTATTATGTATATGTATTACAAAAATGTGTCCCCACACATGTATGAGTAGGAGGTGGTCATGCAACCTAAGTGAAAGTGAATGACATCAGTCTAGAAGAGAGTGTAGTTCTAGATTAGATGTCTAGAGCCTTGTTGGGATGTATGATAGATGGAATAGATGAAATAAGTTATGATGATATAATGCAAGTCTTATATAGGTGTTATAAGATAGTCTATGATGATATATGTTTGTCTTTGAGGACTTAAGTTCAGTTTTGAGAATTTGAGATAAGTTTTAATTATGCAAGTATGTGTGCTTTTCTAAGTTAAGATAAGATGAGTTAAGACAAGGTTTTGAGTCAGCATGAGCCTCAAACTCTTTTACAAAGGAGGACCTCCGGTGTTAGGACTGATTTTAGGGTTAACTCCAGAGAGAGTGAGACCTGTTGGGAGAAAGTCAGAGAACCTAAACTCCAAAATATGAGAATTTTGAGAAATATTTGTTGTGATATGTCCTAAACTAGACTACTCCTGAGCGAATGAGTTGAGTTCCTTTATGCATGATTCCTATAGTTTCCTTGAACCCTAGATGTCCTTGGGAGGACCCAATCCTAGAGATAGAGAGAGGCTGGATACATGTGCATATGTGAAAATGAATATGAGTGCCTACCATCTGGGTGAGGGAGAGAGCCTAGGACCCTGGAGGAGGTAGCTACGTTAGTTTCTGTGAAGCCTCATGCTCAGGTTGGTGGTTTCCCACATAGGGATCTAGTGGTGTATATAAGAGAGTTTTGGGTAAGTATGTTTCATGGGTAGAAGACCTATGAAGAGAATATCATAGCATGTTTTGGTTTGTTCTTATGTGGCTAGAGTTTGTGAAGTTTATCAACTAGTGCCAATGAGGTAATTCGAGAACCCTAGACTAAGAGGGAAAAGGTAAAGTATATGCATATGAGATACTCATTGAGTTGAGTTAGCTCAGAGAGACTGAGCATGATATTACCCTCTGATATGGGTTAGGAGAACCTCAATTGGACTAGATAAAGTTTTTGATATATGTTTGAGGAGCCACTTGTATATGTTTGTCTAGCACAACCATGATATAATATATGTAAGGATGTGATCTAATCCCGAGGCATGATATATAGACATGATATGATGAAAACCTAGAGATTGTTTAATAAATATCAATGTATAAATCGTTAACCATCTACATGAATAATGATGTTAATGTGAAATTGTTGGTTAATCTTGTAATAAAATTACTAGTAAATGATGCAATTTATTATGAGCAATGAAATAAGATCATATGAATGAAACATATTACACAAGGTGTTAATATTAGTGCTTAATAAAGATGAAAAATATAGTTTGACAGTTAGTACAACGTGATGATTAAACACCTTGATATGATCTAGATGGATAACGTGGGTTAATCATAGTTAACTCCCTCCTAAAAGGTATATGTTAATGATGAACATGTTCTAAAAATCAGCTAAATAAAATGTTGATGACACCTTGATATAATGGCATAACTTTAGTTAACTCCTTTAGAACATGGTAATATGATGTGGGAACCCTAATGCATGGGTAAAGTTGAGGATGCAACCCTAACATACGTGATGTGTAATGACATAATTAGAATTTCTAAGCTGCTATTTCAATCTTTTATGAAGGGGTGTTTCACCTTAGATTTTAAAACCTCATAATAGTGGTTTAGATATGAGTATGGGGCTTTATTTTTGGATATGTTGCACCTAAAGCAATTCCCTGTATGTATGATGCTTTCCCTAGGAGTATGAGAATGGATTAATTTCGAGGATGAAATTTCTTTTTAGATGTATATGATGTGACACAGTTGATTTTGGCTTAATTTCGAGGACAAATTTGTTTTAAAGTGTGTAGGATGTGATGGAGTGGACTTTTGGAATCCTTAAATGTCTAATGACATGAGTGAAGGAATACACGTTGAGTTGTTTTGAGAATCCCAAATGTTTTTGTAAAGTTTGAGTGCTGATTGAGGTTTGTATAATGATTTGGATCCATAAGTTATGCCTATTTGAGGAATTTAATTGAATGGTCTAAAAAATGAGTTTTGGCACAAAATTCGTGTACAAGGTACCTTGAGTAGTGAGGAAGCTATGGTTAAATTTTGGTGGCAATTGGCACTACTACAGAAAATACTTTTTACAACAGGAAAAATACAACAGTTCTGTTGGTTGTGTTGTAGTTAGCATATCTCTTACAACAAGTCTATTTGTGTGTTGTGAATTATATATTTTATACAACACAAGTTATATACAACGAGCCAAACTCGTTGTAGTATATGTGATACTACAACAGGTGTTGAATTGTTGTAATAAACTGTAATATCACAACATACTCAAACTCGTTGTAAAAGACCATAATTACACAACATGCTCTAACACATTGTTCTAGTCACATATGCTAACTTGTTGTAATAGATCATCATTACACAACATACTCTAAACCGTTGCAAAAGATCATAATTACACAATATGCTCTAACCCGTTGTAATAGTCATGTATGTTAACACATTGTAATAGACCATCATTACACAACATACTCTAACCCGTTGTAAAAGATCATAATTACACAACATGCTCTACCTGTTGTAATGGTCACATATGTCAACCCGTTGTAATAGACCATCATTACACAACATACTATAACCCATTCTAGTATACTATAATTACAAAACATGCTTTCATCTACTATATTTGTTACTCATTGTAATAGACCACAATCACACAATAGGTTTGCATGTCATTTGTTGTATATGTACAACAAAGAATATATGTGTTGCATAAAATGAAATTGGTTCAACGGTTTGAGATGTGCCTTACTTTCAAGTGGTATCAAGTTTGAAACCTTGTGTCTAGATGTATTTTCCTTTGTCTCAACATGTTATATACAACACCCCTATTACAACTGGTGTGTTCAATGAACTACAACATGTATTAACCGTTGTATAAAATACATATATTACAACATGTGCAACACATGTTGTATAAAGAACCCCCCATAAGACCACACGATCTAACACAACAGTTGACAACTGTTGTAAAATGGAAAAATGAACTGTTGTAAAACCATTTTTTGTTGTAGTGTGGATGTTCCTAGAGGAAGTTATTAAGGTGTGAAATTGGTGAAACAAAGTGCATAATTGATGTTCTTCGACCTAAGTTTGGAGCTTAATGGATGTGTCATGCGCCCCTCTAGTTTGGGTAGGCTGCGAGGACCAATCGTGACCCTAGATCTATGATCCAGTGGCAGTCGGCCTGAAGGATGAAAAGCCATGGATTGGCTTAAGTGGACATTGGCCTTTAGCCCTTGTATTATGATCTGAGGGATGTCATCTTGTCTCCTACCTTGCGGTTAGAGCAAGGTAGTGGGGCAGTTGATCCTACGACCATCCTGGCCACAACCCGCCTAGATCGTGGGGTGAATGGAGAGATGTAAGTGGGAGGTTGGACTTGCCTCACTGAGACAAGAAGCCTGACCCATCATATGTGGTTAGTTGGTGAGAGAACAAGGAGAACGAGCTCTTTGTTTCCAGTTGCTCTCCATCACAATAAGCAGGTGATAGTTGGGAGAGGAGATTAGGGATAGAAGGGGATTTTGAGGAATCTAAGGAGGGGAAAATACTCCTTATAGTTGGGTGAACTCAGAGAGGCATCTAACTCGCTTCCATCTTTAACTGCCATGGGAGACGAAGCCAGGTTGATCGAGAAGGCTTTGATGTTCGTTGGGACAGAAGGAGGATCTCTTAGGGGAAATCAAGAAGAGGAACAACTTTTTGGAGGCCTACGGAGTTCCTTAGGTTACTGGTTTTGGAGGGAGATCATTTTGGTGAAGCATCACCTTTCTACTCCCCCATGGAAGAAACCTCAATGGTGAGCTCCAAGGGGTTCAGGACACTGGACCCTCAAGAGCCAACCCAAGAGGCCGGCAGTACCAAGGTATCATAGACAAATCCAACAGTAGCCCTAGAAGCTAACTAAGAGCAACTTGTCTCTACCGATTCCACGTCAGAGTGGGACCCAGCCGCGGTGACGCCCTCACCGGCAGTTGTAGGTCCTAGCGACTTGGAACCGCAAGCTAGAGGGTTAGTGGCTAACAGCATTGAGAAGACAGTGCCAAAGCATCTGGAGGCATTTAGATCTGATCATCGACACTGTAGCACGCTCGTGGACTCACCGGAGAGGAGTACCTCGACGGTGCTCTGTGAAAACAGAGTTATGCGGAACTCACGAACGAGATCAAGCAGAACGGGAAAGGAGAACTACTGAGTCGGGCTAGGGGGAAATCAGTTTATGGATCCTGAGTAGGATCCGGATAGAACAAGTGAGGATAGCAAGAAGGGCACCCGGGACACGTGGCGCATGGCGATTGGACGAAAAAGCACTACTACAGAAATGGCTTATAAAGTCACTTTTCACGGTGTCGGTTGTATACATAAACGGACACCTAAACTCTACAGTGTCGGTTTATAACATAAACCGACATACAATCTGTGAAGGTCGACCAGACACGGGTACCGCTTTTATTAAGTGTCAGTTAATTAATAAAAAACCGACACCTAAAATCAACCGCCAAAACCAAAATTCCAGTGAAAAAATTACCTCCAAAATTTGACATATGTCGTTGGTTCATAAATAAATAATCGACGACTAAAGGGTATTCGCGAGACAGGAATATATGTCGGTTGACCTTTAGTTAAAAACTAACGACTATAATATAGTATAGGTGCCGGTTTTTGGAATAGAACTGACACAGTTGGTTTATTTGTCGGTTTATTAGAATAACCAACGCTTATTGTCAACTTAATAGCTCACCAGTGCGAGCTTCTCTTCCCCTTTCCCAGTTTCATTCCCGATTTCAGTTAGGTCCGACGATTTCTTGCTCGTCCCCACCGGTCGTTGCTCCTCCGCCGCCGCTCCGTGCTCCTACTCCTGCCCTCGCCGCTGCTCCGTGCTCCTGCTCCTGCTCCTGCCCTCTGTGCTCACTGGCGGCCGTCCGTGCTCCTGCTCCATGCCCTCGTCGCTACTCTGTGCCCTCGCCACTGCTCCATGCCCTCGCCACCACTGCTCCGTGTCCTCGCCGGCGCTTCTCCTCTCTTTGTCGCCGCCTCCTCCGGTGGTTGTTGTGCTCCGGCCGCTGTTCTCCTCTGCCCTCAAGGTATGCCTGCCCGCCCTGCCTTCTTCCTTCTTCCTCTGCTTCGGCGGATGCTTGGGCGGTGCCAAGGCACGCCCAAGCAGCTGCTGGGCAGTTTTTTATTTATTTTTTAAAAGTTATTTACTTATTTGTGTTTAGGGTTTAGGTACTGATTTTGTGCTTCTACTGAGTTGAATCCTCTATTGTCTATACAATACATGTAATTTTGATCAAGTGATGATATGTAAATGTAGAAATAAGTTAGTAAGGTATCAATGATAAGTCTGTTGTAATGTGATGCAAAATAGTTATTGTATCATGCATATCTTAATACTTTTTTGTTTTATAGTTGTATAGGGTGTTTTATGTGTGACAAGTCTATTGTTTTATATATAGTTGTGCATACCTGCAAGTTATCAGGAACACCTAAATGAATGTCTAATACCTAAATGAATATCTAGTTGTGTATTTTCCTAGTATCGTGAAATATTCTCAATCGTGTGTATCACATGGGATTCTTATCTCAACACAATGGACTGCAATATATGCATCTAATGCCTTAAATGGAAGACTCGAATGTTATAAAATCCCATCAATGTAGGTAGAAACAACTTATATATATTCAGATCTTAATAATTCCATGAAGTGCACATTATCTTACTCAGGAAAAGTATGTGTATAATGTAGGATTAGTTCCATATAATGGTTCTATTTTAGTAAGAACCTAGAAACCCGTCCAAGATTTACTCATTAGGAGTAAATCTTGGATAGTCCCCAGTTTGGGATTGTTCTTGAACACCTAATCTCACTTAGGATGTAAGTGTATAATGTGTATTGGGTTTTTGAGAAAATTTCGGTAGCATTTCCTCGTTTGTTCTCTAAGTACATATGTAGACTTCTTTTCAAGCTATCATGTCTACCACAATAAAGTTGGTTATGACAAGCATTAAAAGGTTAACTGATGTTATACAACTTTTTCTGAAAATATATAACATCGTTATATGTACTTACACTTTGTTAATACTAATATTATGCAGTCTCTGTCCACCCATAACAGTCACTATGAACTAGGAGTCTATGTCAATGTTAATGTTCCCTATTGAAGAACAATTGGACATCATCCTAGATGATCGTTCCTTAAACCAATTTGTCATACCCAAACATTGGCATTTTCTAAAAGGAAGACACTACATGCCTGGTAAAGTGACCCTAACTTTTGGCAATTATTCACATGTTATCGAGGTTGAGTATGATTTGGCGGGAAATCTTGTATCAAAATCCGGTTGGCGTGATTGGATTGGAGAGATGCATGTGGTCCGTTGCAACAGGCTTTTTCTCTGTCCAGTTGGCCATAATTCCATCAAAGTTTGGATAACCAACAGCAACTGCGAGACCCCCGATCATCTACTGCGGTATGAGCGCACGTCGTCGCATATCAGCTCGGACGAATTTGAATCCGAGGCCCCTGTCAGTTCAGATTCGTCTAAATACAGTGAGGAGCTTCGTGACACAGCTTCATCATCAAAAAGACCACGGTAAGTCCAATTAACAAATATAATTGTCAACACAAAAATTTGTGTTTACACTTTTTGTTTGAAAGTAATCAATACTCATAGCTGCTTTCTATTCTGAACTTCAGGAGAAGATCACCACAATATTAAGTCCTCGAAGTTACTGATGCAGGACCATGTTGGTGTAGTATTTAGTTGTCTATCTATCTAGACTTGTCTATATTAATAGTTTTTTTAATTATGCGCATGTTTAGGGATACACCAACCCCTTTGTTTAGTTACTGTTTAGGGGTACACCCCTGTGTGTGGATGTAAAAAGAGATTAATGAATGGAACTGAAAGTTGCTACAAGAATGCTTATAACTGAAGTGTGTGTTCCCATGAATGGAGCTAAAGCGTGTCCTATATGTGAAGAGAACACTGATTCAACAAGACTAAAACATGGCGGTAAGAATGTATATCTCGGTCATCGAAGGTTTCTTCCAAAATTCCATCTGTATCGTAGGAAGCACAAAGCATTCAATGGATTGAATGAGGAACGCAGTGCACCTAAACCTATACCAGGGGAGGTTGTTTATGAAAGCGTAAAAGACTTTGTCAATGAATTTGGTAAGAGATCACAATGTACTACACGGAGTGACAATTCTTCATTCATGAAGAAGTCAATATTTTGGGATCTTCCTTATTGGAGTTCTTTGACAGTCAGACATTGTATCGATGTAATGCACATTGAGTAAAATGTCTGTGATAGCATCATTGGTACTTTGTTAAATATACCAGGTAAGACTAAAGATGGGATAAAATCCAGACTGGACCTACATGAAATGGGAATAAGGTCAGAATTAACAGAATTACATGAAATGGGTAATAAAAGAACATACTTACCTCCCGCTTGTTACATGTTGTCTAGAAAGGAGAAGAAAGCTTTTTGTGAATGCTTGGTAAATGTTAAGGTGCCACATGGTTACTCATCCAACATCTGTAGATTGGTATCAGTGAAAGATCTGAAGTTGATAGGTCTTAAATCTCATGATTGTCACACTCTAATGCAACAAATATTGCCCGTGGCAATTCGATCTATATTGCTGAAGCATGTAAGGTTTGCAATCACCAGACTTTGTTTCTTTTACAACAGTCTCTGCAGCAAAGTTATTGACCCTGAGACTCTCGATAATTTGCAAAGAGAAGTGGTTGTTACCCTATGTCAGCTTGAGATGTATTTCCCTCCTTCGTTCTTTGATATCATGGTACATCTTGTTGTCCACTTGACTAGGGAAGTGAAAATCTTGGGACCGGTTTTCTTGCATTGCATGTATCCCTTTGAACGATACATGAGTGTTTTAAAGGTGATGTTCGAAACCGTTATCGGCCTGAAGGGAGTATTATTGAAGGTTATGTGGCGAGAGAGGTTATGGATTTCTGCAATGACTTTCTCAGTGGTAATGACACTCCTGATAATGACAAGAATATTGACGAGCTATTTGGCAAAGGAATTTTGGGATCATGTGTGAAAGTAATCAGCCGTGAGCAGTTGGAACAAGGTCATTTGTATATTTTACACAACATGGACGAAGTGAACGTTTATATCGAGGAACATACCAATTTCATCAAAAGACAATATCCTCGAGCCAATACAATGTGGCTTTCTAGAGAGCATAACAAGACTTTTATTAAGTGGTTTGAAGATAAAGTCTTACATCAACTATCTCAAACACCAGATGATATTACTGAAACTATCAAATGCCTCGCCTTTAAACCAAAGTTGACTGTTATGTCTTATGAAGGGTATGACATTAATGGATTCACATATTACACAAAGCGCCAAGGTGATAAGAGTGTCGTCCAAAACAGTGGGGTCACCCTTCAAGCATCGACTATGTTTTTTGCAAGTACAAAGGATAAGAGTCCACGTGAAGCTAAAATGTCATATTACGGTGTCATTGAAGATATATGGGAATTTGACTACATAGATTTTAGAATTCCGCTCTTCAAATGTAATTGGGTTGATAACACCAAAGGAGTTATAGTGGATGAATTGGGTTTCACTTTAGTGACCTTTGAAAAGATTGGCGAGAAGGCTGAACCATTCATATTGGCATCACATGCGAAACAAGTATTTTATATTGATGATCCTACAAATGATAAATGGTCGGTTGTTCTTCATGGTAAGAGACAGTTCATTGAAGATCCTATAGATGAAGAAGAGTATTATGATAAATATGATGACTCCAGTCCATTCTCAATTGGGTTGCCAACTCCACAAAAAATTTAAGCTAATGATGACTTATATGTGCGCGGAGATCACAATGAAGGATTGTTAATTGATAAAAGATCACAATTTTAGAGGCATGCATGTTTATATTTTTTTATTGAAGCTAAATGTTTACTTTTTTAATATCGGTATCATTTTCTGATTTGATGTTTCATTATCTTCTAGTTAATACAAATGCTAAACATTGTGGGAGGGTTCTAAAGAACTATAGGACCAATCTCACCTGAGATTACATACGCGATGCTAAGAATAGGTTCTTGATTGATTCCAATTCTAGACATTGATCAGTATTTCACTAACTCTACACTAATAATTTTTGTTTGTATTCTCTTTGAAAAATAAATATAGGAAGAAGGAAGCCACACAGCAATGGAATTACTTGGACCCCAAAGACTGGGAGGAGTTTGCTACCCAAAGAAAAACAGATGAATTCAAGGTATTAAGCACCACTCCCAATTTAATTAATATATGTTTTTATGTATTCACCTATTCAATATTAACCTTTATTGTTATTAACCAAATCAATGTGCTAACTAACTAGCCTATCAGTGATGCTCAACGACAACTACATGTTACGACCACACAATGGGTTCAAGAGGATATGCAGGCGTTCGCCAAAGGTTATATAGATATATAGGCAGCAAGCCATGAAACAGCAAAAGAAGCCCCAATGAAGAGAAGCAGGATACAGATACAATACATAAAGTGCAGCACACACAAGTGCTTCAGATTCATATAACAACATGAAATACTAACACATATATAGTGCATAACAACAGCAGCTCAGAATTTACATACAATACTAGCTTAGTACATATATAGTGGGACTAAGGTGACGATCCCACCTGCTAAAACAGGTTACCGACAACTACATGTTACGACTGTGAGGTCGTGATTCAGCAACCGTATGCATTAGCAGGTGGATCTGTTTGTCCTCCTGCTAATGAATATGGTTGCTGAATCACGACCTCCCAGTCGTAACATGTAGTTGTCGGTAACCTGTTTTAGCAGGTGGGATCGACAACTTAGTCCCACTATATATGTACTAAGCTAGTGTTGTATGTAAATTCGACGTTGTTGTTGTTATGTACTATATATGTGTTAGTCTGTCATGTTGTATGGACATCGATTGTATTGCTCAGGTATTATATAGTCTCATTAGATAATATGAAATATATCAATCTTATTTATAGCTCATTAATTATATATATATACATCATTCTCTTTACAGGTGTTTAAAGCTGACCCCACTACAGGAACGGACTTACCAGATGTACATGCTCCCTATACGATGGGAGAATTAAATGAAGTAAGAGAAGAATGGGCAACAACCATACAAATAGTGGGGGTTTTAAAATATAATTGGGATGTTGATAGCGAATAATGACTAAAGAATGATATTTTGTAAATGAATTTATGAATTATAATATATGTGTGAATGTTTCTACATGTCTAGATGTTTCTACATGTGTCTGAGTGAAAATGAATGAAAGTGTTGGTTGCTATATGAATGTTTCTACATGTGTGAATGTGAATGAATGGAACTACAGATTGCTAGCTACATGAATGTTTCTAAATGTGTGAAAATAAAATGGAACTACAGGTTGTATTGCTAAATGCATGTGTGAATATTTTTGTTGTTAAATTTGCAGGTTTGTGGCATGTTGTTGGCTGATATCAATGGATGTCGTAAAACCTGCAGTTAACTGCAGGTTTCTCATCCTGTGACCAGCCACAACAGGTCTGCAGACTGACAGAAAAACAAAAACAATAGGCGTCGGTTATTTGTATAACACCGACACACAAAGTTATAGTGTCAGTTTTATATAAATAACCGACGCCTGTTCCCTGTGGCGCGAAGGTATATGGCATCAGTTTATTATCTAATAACCGACACTGATAGTGGCCAAGATGGCACCCTTTCTGTGGCGCGAAGGTATATGGCATCGGTTTATTATCTAATAACTGACACTGATAGTGGGCAAGATGGCGCCCTTTTTGTGGCGCGAAGGTATATGGTGTCGGTTTCTTATCTAATAACTGACGCCTATACCTTTGCGATATAGCAAACAGGCACGATTTTGGTGGCGCGGGAAGAGTTTGGGCGTCGATTTTGGAACTGACGTGTAATCGGTGTGCTTTTAGTGTCTCCCACATAGGTGTCGCTTAGAAACCAACACTAAAGGCCTTAAATAACCGACACTAAAGGTAGGTTCTGTAGTAGTGAAGGTAAATCTTCATTTAATATGCAGATCTTCCAAAATTTGTAGAAAATAGCTCATTTATCTGAAAAATACATACAAGGTACCAGAATGTTCAAAAAAATGAGTAGAACACAATGGAAGCATAATATCAGGCTTTTGATGCTTAAATCTAAGTGATATCATGTAAGATGTGAAATGCTCGTATGATGGATAATAAATATCAAATGATGTTCTAAAATTATGATAACATGTCAGTAAGCCTATAATCATGTTTATAATGCATATGATGTCAGATATGGTCATGTTGATGCACGAAAGTATGTAATTTTCTTTATATGGCTATTTAGGGCTAATAATCCTAAATAAAATGTAGTAATTACATACATGCTCAATAAATGATGGAATTCACAAAGTAAGCTCATATCAGTATATGGAACCTCAGTTTTAATTATGAGATCATGATGATTCATGAAATTTATGTTATATGAAAATGAACCTTGATACATGGGTTGTAACCCTAATTTGAATAATGTATATAAACTAGGGTTAATATGTGCACCAAAAGGATATGGAACCTAATGTTCAGATAATGAACCATAATCTGGAAAATGACATCAGTGTGATAAATCTAAGACAATAATGCAAGTAATGATGCACATATCCTAATGAGTTAAGTGAAACCCTAATATGAACACGACTAGGGTTAAGACGAGATGTAAGATGATGAGAACTTGATGGTATATATGATCTTGTCTTGATCAGGTTTAACAAAGATATACATGACATCAGGAATATGGTTTAGATTGTGATATCTTTTTGGAAGGTATGCCATTACCTCTTACTTGGCTTATTATACAATATGCGTATGTTATATGTGTAGTAAAATACTTGGCATATGGTATTGGATGAAATGATTGTTCTTGCATGATATGTTGCTTGATTTTCCATACTTATGTCTATGAACGTATGAAACCTAATATATCTGTTCCATTATATGAAAGCACTAATTTTCTTTGGCAGCATAGTGCTGGAAAGTGATCATTCTCTTTGGTAGTAGATCACATTGTGCAATGATCTAACTCTTTGGTAGTAGATCATAAGGCCTTACATATCATACTCTTTGGTAGCTGAGATGATGCATT
This sequence comes from Alisma plantago-aquatica, assembly GCA_963693085.1. Lineage (NCBI taxonomy): Eukaryota > Viridiplantae > Streptophyta > Magnoliopsida > Alismatales > Alismataceae > Alisma > Alisma plantago-aquatica. The sequence continues at coordinate 641,037,247 of OY856412.1, forward strand.
ATTCCCTTAGGTGGCAAATGCATGGATATATAATGGAAAATGTGCTTAAAATATATGTGTTCTCTTTTGTTAACGAACATCTTTGTGCAAGTATACGCTTTTTTGTATATTTGTTTATTACTGCCAAGTATTAATTTTATCTTATTGCCAAGATATGATGAGAGGTAAATAAAAAAACACGTAGGCGTACTCAGTACAATATTCTTGAATATTGTGCTGACGTGTACCACAAGTAATCTTTTGTTTAGGTTGTGGACATATGATCTTGAAGATCTAGGATAGTTGAGAGTTGTGTAGCCAGTTGATGTACAGGTGACTTGTTCTCTTAAGATCATGTAGTTTAGTGGTAGTACATGTATATGTATAGTTTTCTATTCAATGAGTAATATCAAATGTTGTAACAATTCATTATGTAATTATATGTTGAATGGTGATCATGTGTTGTATGGTTTTATTATTGTTCATGTACATGTGCTACTGATTGTTTCCTTCTGACTTCCTCTGATTTTCTTCTTCTTAGCCTAGTCTGTTGTGTTTAAATTTGGATTCTCACTGAGGTGAGGGTTTCAATTTGTACGTCACACATCAGATTAAGTTTTAGAAAATCTAAGGACGTCACATTTCCAATCACTCTTCCCTATTGTCCAGTGTCAGTCTTCCTCTACCCATTTCCAGAATCATATCAGTTGTGGCTTGGAATGGCCTCCCGAGTAATAGCTCATTGCCCTGACCATTTTGCATCTTCATCAAAACAAAGTCTGCTTGACATACAAACCTATCCACCTTGACAAGAACATCCTCACAAATATCGTAAGGCCTCACCACTGAGTTATCTTCCAGTTGAATGGTCATATTTCTCTATCTGGACTCCTTCAAACCTAACTTCTTGAAAGTGGTCAAGGGCATGAGATTGATACTAGCCCCTGAGTCGCATAGGGCTTCTTAAAATCTTGTCCTCCCAATAAAGCTAAATATATTGAAACAGCCTGGATCATGTCTTTTTGGTGGCAATGTCCCCAGAACAAAAGCACTGACATGCTCCTTCATGACTACCACCTCAGACTCGTCTATCCTCCTCTTCTTGTTGATTAATTCCTTTAGAAATTTTCTATATGATGGGATCTTCTCGATTTCATCAAGCAAGAGTATATTGACATGCAATTTTCTAAAGCTGTCCAGGAATATCTAAAATTGTTGATCTACTTTAGTTGCCTTCAGACCGTTTGGAAAGGGCACCGGCTTCACCACTTTTCTTTCATGAAGTGGGGTATATGTCTTTTTACTTGTATCCTCTATCTCATCAACCGATTCATCAGTTGTATTTTCCTCTATTATCATGTTTGGTTCAACTGTATCTATAGTTATTGCCCTATCTTTATCACATGTGGCCTCTCCTACATCTAAACTAGATGGTTTGTCATTAAGCAATTTTCTACCACTACAGAGTGATATGCCTTGACCTATTGATTTCTAGAAGGTACATCAGTGTTTCATGGAAACCCATGTTGTCCTGGATTCTTCAAGGAAGCCACTTAGGATGCAATCTAAGAAATTTGTGTTTCTATGTTGCAGATATGTGCTCCTTGGTTCTGTAGTTCTCACTGATTCTAGCCAATAAGGACTTCATTTTGGTTGACAAGGTTCCCAAGTATCTCCTCAATGTGGTCAATTTTATTGGGGCCCCTGTCCTATTGATATGTTTTTGGCCACCAACCTATTGTGCCTTAGCCTGTTGTTCCTGGAATGAGTCTTGTTGGAAATTATTAGGATCCTTCCAAAGGAACTAAGGATCCTTCCTCCAAGAGTAGTCGTTATTCCTATACTATTGTTGTTGGCATGCAAACCTGCACTCCTCGTCCTCCCGACCTGAAGAATTTCCATCCTTAGCACGCAACTTCTTTGCAATTATGTCCAACTTCTCATTCATTGCCGAAATAACCTTGGACTCCTTAACGCTTTTAAGGGTTTATGGGTTCTCTCTCTCTCTTCTCCCCATGTCTGGTTCTTGGACATGTTCTTTAAGATTTCATGACATTGGGTTGGCTTGTTGTTGAGGAAGAAGCCCACTCCTACACTATCAAGTGTGGTCCTTTCCCCCTTGTGCATACCATATAGAAAATATTGGTTTGACCTAACAAGTCAATGAAGTGGTGAGAGACCTTCCACAGCATGTCCTGAAATCTCTCCCATGCCTTGGAATATTATTCATTATCTTATTCTTTGAAGTTGTGGAGTTTCTTGACCAATTCATTGGTATTTAGGTTGGAAAGTACCGCTCAAAGAAGGCATCTATCATTTGTACCCAAGTTTCAATACATTCATATTCAAGGTTATGGAACCAAGACTTGGCGTTATCTACCAATGATGATGGAAAGAGCTTTAGGTATATGTCATTTGTTGTCACCCTATCTATCTTGACCATATCGCAACTTTATACAACATGTGATTTGACTAATGACACCAACCCAAGATCAATCTTGTAGTTATCGACATTTATGGATTGTCTCTTAATTGGCCCTTTTTGATCCGTTGAAGAAGATTCCTTTATCCGGTCCCAAATCGTTTGTTCTTCTACTGCATCACCTATTTCTATTGGCTCTGATTCCTCTGGTGGATGTGTAGGTGGTGGAGTTTGATTGAATATATCTACTGATGCACTGTATTCCCATTGTTTATGTAGGAGCTTCACTTGCCAAAGCCTGGTGAAGTTGATTCTCTATAGTCATGGGCTCTGGTATGCACCATGCACTACTACCTAAAAATAGCAAAAATCACTATGAGACCATGGTTCTAATCGTAAGAACAAATGGATATTTGAAATTTAGCTTTAAAATGGATAAAAGAAAAATAAAGTATTGGCCTAGAATGGCCGATTACAACACTCGTAGTGCTGAAGTTGTCGTTTCCCTAGAAACGGTGCCAAAAACTTGATAGGTATTTTCTATATGCTTAAAACGCAAGTGCAGACTATCATAATAATATAGGCCAATGAGGCCCGTATGTCAAACATAGTGAAACGTAACTTCAAAGACTATTACTAACTGTAATATGATTAGCTTAGACAGAAGAAACTTGATTGATTGGTTTAAATAACTAAAATAGAAAATAAATCTAAATTATTGGTTGTTGCTCTCAATCTGAGTGAATTCCATAGGATAGTGGTTTCACTAGGGTTAACATTGCAATTTAATATCAATACATTAATAAAAAACTCTCCTAACCCTGGATTAAAATCATGTAGCAAGAATTACCCATTCTCACGACGTATCACTACCCAATCTAATACCAACCCCACACTTGTATCGATTGCGTTATTAGATTGGTTCTTTATTGAATGCTCTGGGTGATCTCATCGCATTTGTAAGCCACATTTCTCAAAGGGCTTTATAGAACATGTAATTATATTAAGTTTCAAGCATTAATTTTCCTTTTTCAAAGCAATTAAAGGTCCAATTACTACCTATGGTGACCAAGCATGGATAGTTCATTCATTCTCATAGAAATAAACTTGTGATGTTAAGAGAAATTGATGAATTAATTCTTCAGAGTCAATTATAGGGCATAACCGGCTACTCCCAGGTCCTAAGGAATGTGGGGATTAGCCCCAAATGGTTTACATAGTCAAAAACATCAAAGGGAAAGGAAAAAATATGGAGAACATGAAGAACCCCTGAAGTAGACAGTTCAAACGATCCCTTCTCACAAACGTGTCGATTTGCTACCTTCCAGCTGCAAATCCATCTGTTGGAAGTGCTCTGATTGCCCAAAACATGGTCTTCTTCTCTGCTTTCTCCTCTCTCTCTACCTCTTGGCAGTCATATGATGGAAAAGATCAGATAGCTAGGTCTGGCCGCACTTCCCCTAAATCATAAGAGTGACTTAGGGTGAGTTAAAACCTCATTCGTCAGATTAAATGTTGTCTTTAGATATACCTGAATCTGGCATGTCAATACCACCGAATGGGTGTGGGTACTACTGTCTCCTCTAGTTGTGTGGCCACCTATCAAGTTGTTGATAATACCGATGAGGTTGTCGATAGCATCGAGATGCTTTGATAATTCTTGATCAAAATGATGTGATGTTTTCAGTAGTATTGACTTTTGAGTCAGTAATATCGAGTCTTCTAGATTTCTTTTGGTCTCAACATGAGCATGTGTTGGTACCACTTACTCCAAAGTCGATAGTATTGAGATGTGTAGATTCTTGTCCATTCACCTGAAATGCATAAACTTCAAACATAAGATCTGGAAATATATTGAATCATTCAGAAACATTGAAATTACATTTATTTGATGCAGATAAGTATCACGGGATAATAAAAGTAAATCATGCACAATTAATATGATAATTAATAAAAAGTGCACAAAAAACAATATAAAATAGCATGTGAAAATGACAAATAAAAAGTGCATCAAGGAACAATTTGGGTTACCTGATCATGTTAAGATGGTGAATGAAGTGTCATGAAAAGTAGGTGGAATCATATGGTTCAGAGACAATGCCTTTCTTAAACTATGATTTGACCCTCTCCAATCAACTATGGTAGAGAGTAACGTTAGAGTTTTTTTCTAAAGAAAACCCATTTAAGGTCCCATTACTTGTTTGTTCAGTCTGGACTCAAACCCCATCGACATCCACAATTCTTGGATAAATTAAAATTTTCATTCATATTAAGTGTCCTCAAGCTGACCAACCCATACACTTCTTCTATTTGGTGTTGCCTTAGATTTTGAAAATTCATCTTAACAGGATATGATCCCTCAAAAAATTGAATTTCTTTGCAAATGAACTAAACATAGTTCTCCTTTATGATAGAAGAAATCATGACAATTAATCTCTAAGATTACTCCCAATAGATGTGGATCCTACACTTGCAAATACAAAAAACTAAAACAAAATAAAAGATAAAATAGAGAAAGTCATTCCAACACCCCCAAGCTTGAACTTGACTATGTCCTCATAGTCAAAATTCAAACAAAGAGGTGGAACGGGGGTACCATATGCTCAAAAGGGTGGTGGTAGTGGCTGAAATATCCCTAGTGGACTTTTTGGATCAAGTTTTGTTGGCATCTATCCCTCTGTGTTGGTTCCATCGACTTGGGTGTTGGCGGTACCGAGATATGACGTCCTTTATACTTCTTTGAGATATATGAGCCATAGCCACTAGCATGTATCAACAATCTTTTCATGTAGCTCTGTGATTTTTTTGATAAAAGTTAGTGGTATCGAATGGGGTGTGGGAGGTACCAACTTTCTACAGACTTTGACTAGGTAAGGACTCTATACCAACAACTTGAAAGTTGCTGGTATCAACTTTTTGTGAAATCCCCGTTAAACACTTTAGCAAGTCAGTGCCACCAAATCTGGTGTTGGTGGTATTGACTTTTGCTCTGGCTGCACACAAAATGAATGCACCAAGGTACCTTTTTACATCAATTAAACCTCTAATAAGACAAATATGCAATTTAAATAATGAAAAGTCTTAACAAAATGTAAACAACAGGAATAAAATTGGGTTACTTCCCATAAGAGCCCTTGTTTAAAGTCCTAGGCATGACAAGGAGATTTTCTTCATCCCTGGTTTTCATGGGATGGTTGTGAAGATTTATTTGGCAATGTGAACTCTATTCTATCATCATCTATACCAAGTGTCATGTAACATCTACCCATATCAATAATCACATTATCCATATCTTGGAACGTCCTTGCTAATAGCATCTCAAATTCTTTTATCTTGTGCATATCCACAAACACAAAATCAATAGGATAATTGAATTTCTCCACTTTGACCAACATATCCTTGCATATCCCAAAGAGGTTCACAGTCTATCCATCCATCAACTGCATTGTTGTAGATGTCTTCATTGTTTTCTTAAATCCCAACTTCCAGAAGGTAGAAAGAGGCATGAGATTTATCCTCACCCTTGAGGCACATTGTGCTTGTGGGAAACGTTGGTTTCCTATTGAACAAGGAATATAGAAGCATCTTGTATCTTTTCTCTTCATCGGCATCCTTCCCTGGATCATAGCATTCACCATTTCATCAACACACAAGACATATGTATTCTTCATCCATCTCTTCTTATTTGTGATATCCTTCAAGAATCTCCCATATGCAAAAAATTGTTATGTAGCCTCCACTAGTGGAATGTTGATGTGGAGATTTTAGAACATATCTAGGAATTTCTTGAATTACTTTTCCACTTTTCTTGGCTTTAGACTATCTAGAAATGGCACATGTTGCTTCTCTGCATGCTTGTGTGGTGGAAAGTAGGGCACATTAGGGATCTCCTCCCCTAAGCTTTCTTCAATGCCACCTTCTAGGATAGAATTTGACACGTCTCATGTGGAAGGAATGACTTGTAGCTTCTACTTATGAATTGTGAGTGCTTCTTTGTTGATTGTGAGTGCTCGACTGCAAAGTAAACCCTTTACATGTTCTTGTTGCATAGGCACCTTTTCTGGAATTAGAGGTGTGGTCATGGTAATGGTGGAACTTTGAAGTTCCTTGTCTTGCACAGTCGGTGAAGATAGGGTATCCTTGTTGCTTATCATTGGCTATGTATCTATTGAGGTGCATGTGTGAGCATACTACATTGGCATTTTGCATCCCCTTGTTTTCCATACAGGCTGTGGGGAAATGGGATTATGGAACATACACCCCATCCAGCTCTGGAAGGTGTTGATCTGGTGACTCATGAGTAACATGCTTGGGTTCCTTGACAATAGAGACAAAATTTACTTGATGATGTTGATGAGATGTCTTTGTATTTCTAGTAAATCCTTTATGAATGGGATTCTTTATGGATGACACCTCTACTTCCAGATTGGAAATCTTGTTTTCAATATTGTGGATTACCTCTTGATTTTGTTGAACCCATTTTGTTTGGTCTAGTAAGGTCTCATTCTGACTCACTAGCTTTCCTAGCATGTCTTCAATTATGTCTATCTTATTAGGGCCCCTATCTTGTTGATATTGTTGATGCAGGAACATGCAATCCTCCTCCTCGCCTACATATGAGGTGCCAAAGTTTTGCTCAAGCTTCCTCACAAGTATGTCCAATTGAGCTTTGTGTCCTATGACATCCCTTGATTCCATATCACTTTTGATTATTTCTTATGATTCTCACTCCTTCCCCCACGAATGATTCTTGGTCATGTTCTTTAGATCTCGTTACACCTAGTAGATTTATTGTTTAGGAAGAAACCTACTTCTACTCTATCTAGACTAGTCTTCTCCCCTTTATGTAGGCCATAGTAGAATGTCTTCCCCTGCCCATACAGATCAATCCCGTGATGAGGGACCTTCCTGAGCATGTTCTAAAATCTCTCTCTGGCCTCTAAGTATGACTCTTCAGCATGCTTCTTAAAGTTGTGGATATTTCCAACCAATTCATTGGTCTTTTGGGGTGGAAAGTATCGCTTGAAGAAGGTTGCAATCATCTCATCCTAGGTTTCTATGGACTCTAGCAAGAGGCTAAGGAACCATGATTTTTCCTTGTCTGATAGTGAGTAAGAGAATAAATTCAATTATATCACTATAGATGGGCCCATGTCGATCTTCAACATATCATAGATTTCCACAAAGCTATTGATGTCTGCCATCGAGTTCTCCTTATTGTGGCCATGGATTGATTGAGATTTAATTAGTGCCATAAGTGTAGGATCTATTATGTAACTACCCACATTGGTTGCCTGCCTTTTGATTATGCCAATTTGTGTTGTGTTTGAGGATGATTTGGTTTTCTCCCAGACCATCAGTTCCTCAAGCTCGTCCCCAACACGCTCTTCACAATTAGGATCCATGTTCTTTGCTTGTGCTTTCTCTTCATGTGGGGGTGGGGTATGTAGAAATTCTCAGTTGAATCTCCAAACACACATGCCCAATGAAAGAACTCATCCTATCCTATACTAGATGGAGTATACTCTCTATAATATGTGGTTCTATTGTGAACTATGCACTAGTACCTGAAAATAATACTCAACTGTGAGAAATTGAATACTAGTGAGTTATTGATAAATAAAAGATTTTTAATATATGCACAATTTCATAGAAAGTATTTGAAAAATTATTATAAAAAAAGAAAATGGATTGGCCACAACACTTGTAGTGTTGGAGTTGTCATTTCCCTAGCAACAGTGCCAAAACCTTGACACACCTAAACTACACATGCAAAACACAAGTGTAGCATCGAGTAGTATAGGCCTATGAGGCCCGAATTTTGAACTCTAGAAAATGTAATCCAATGACTAAAAATAACTACAACATAATCATCTAGACCTAAGGAAAAAGTTTTTAGTTATTTGATTATAAGTAATTACAAGAATTGAAAACTAAATTAAGTGGATTGTGACCACAGATTGGTGGATTTCTTAGGATTACAATTCCACAATGGTATACATTACAATCAACTTCATTTCATTAATAAGTATTTACCCTTTACCCTAGACTAATGACTTGTAGCAACTATTACCCACTCTCACAGTGTAATACACTACCTATACTAAGACAAATCCCACTCTCGTAGCTATTTAGGAATTATCTAGGTGCATTAGTGATACCTTTAGGTTTTACCCTTTAAAGTCGTAAGCCCTCTCCTGGGGCACGATATAGGATATGTACGTCTATGACCTTTCCCACGCTTAATCCCTCTCTTGTAGTAATTAACAGTCTCTACATCTGACTATGGTGATCAAGAACAGGCAATTTGTTTATCAACAGTAGATTAAGCCCAAAATTAAAATAAATAACTATATTAATTCATGTAAATCAATCATAATGCAATATTGGGATACTTGTGGGTCCTACAAAACAAATGGGATTAGCCTCGCATGATTTCTACCAACAAATACATAGAGGAAGAGAGAGACAAAGATCTATATTTTTTCAAATTTAATGAAAAATCATGGAGGAACCGGTCTAGAAGATCCCCTCTGGAAAACATCTTGATCTGGAGACTTTTGGATGCAAATCTACTCCCCGGAGGTGCATGGATAATCCCAAATGTTGTTGTCTCCTTTGTCTCCTCCTCTCTCAGCTTTGTGCTTTGTTTTAATAGAATAGAACGGGATCCCTAGGTCTGGCCAAGCTCTTATTAGGTTATAAGTGAGGCTATGGTCGTCATTAAGTCCCAGCCATCGGATCTGGATTGATCTTTAATCTACATTGACCGTGTTGAGTCATTCGCTGACACAAATCTCTCACTGAGTGTCAGTACTACCGACAATGAGGTCACTAAAACCAAGTTGCCATTTTGCAAGTAGTGATTTCTCAAAACTATGAAAGTTAATACTACCAACTTGGGTGTCGGTAGAAGTGAGTTGTTGAACATTGGTTACTGATGCTCTCTAGACCAGAAGTAAGTTGCACAGAATTAGCATTTTGGTCAAATCGAACCTTCGCTCGGTAGCACTGAGTCATGTCTTAATGGCACCGAGATTTTCTAATTCACATGTTGGGTTTTTGCATTAAGTCAGTACCAACGAATTTATCATAGGTATCACTGATCATCCTTGTAAGTTCTCAAATTACTTGAAATATGGAAAAACCAACATATGTCTGAACAAAATATGATTAATTCACATAATGCAGTGAGAATGTTATTATTTTATGCAATAGTGTTTCATAGGCTAATGGTAAAAAATGATGCACAAATAATGTCAAAATGAGCAATAATACATGAAATATATAGAAAATTAGCATGTGAATAGTCAATAAAACTTAGTGCATAACAATAGAAAAAGATTTGGAAAAGATATTAAATAAAAGAGGAAAGGGCATGGCTTAAAACTATCATAAGTTTTGACTTGTTGATTTGATCGAGATGATTTTGTAGTGTCGGGTTCATCATTAAAAGCTCCACAACTAGAAATACATTGGGGAGCAAGAAGATTGTATAGACTAGGTTCAATTTCAATTACAAAAGAATGGTACATTACAGTATAACACTTGGTTCGATTCTCAAATTTAAAGTCACATATTGTGAAATTAGTCTTTGATGTGATTAAATTGGGGTATCACTACACCCAAACTAAGAATTTGATATCCAGCTAACCAATAAGGCCACTTGATGAGAGATAAAGAGTACATTGTAAGAGAAAGAAAGTTAGGTTGCCACATAAGCATGCCTAAACTCTAGCTAGTAAGATCCGAGTCGAGACTCCCATTTTTACCCATGTAGCACCACCACAATATCTTGTTCATATATAGATACAGACATAACATCCCCCTTCATCCAACTATCCCCTCCTAGTTTTCTCCTATTTTTCCTTCCCTTCTCATCACCCTAATTTTGGGAAATTGGGTGGAACCTCTCTACCAATAACTAAGCCTCCTTGCTCAACCCAATCACATTCCAACCAACCTCCATCATAATATGTGATTCAAAATTTTATACACACAACAAGTAATATAGATATATGATATGTCTTGTCTGGTTCTCATCAATGCCACAACATGTAATGTTGTTGTGTGAAACATTGTATCAAACTTTGGATAACTCGTAGTGTTAACACGATGGCACATTGCATTATCTTATGACACACCATGTTCGTTGAAAACACTTATCTAACTGGGAACTTGTGTCACATGTGGACACTATATCAGTAATCAACATGTCCTATCGATACCAAAGATATCAAGTTTTCTTGTGTTCCTTTGTTTTCTTCTGAAGTTATTTGGAAAATACATAACTACTTCTAGGAACTATTTTTAATGTGTAAGAATGTCTTTGGAGTGTTATGATAAAATGTAGACTCAAGAATATTCCACTAACTTCCAAACTTGTATATTTTTTCCTAGTTAGTTTTAATTATGGAATATCCTCTTTGATGACTATTTCATTCAATGAAATGTTTAAGTTGTGTGTGTGTATATATATATATATATATATATATATATATATATATATATATATATATATATGTGTGTGTGTGTGTGTGTGTGTGTGTGTGTGTGTGTGTGTGTGTGTGTGTGTGTATCCCAAAAATAATAGCAGTGGCAACTTTGACATTATATCTCTAGAAAAATTAGGATATATTTTTCTTATTATTTTATATATGGAATATCTTATTAATGGCTTGGTTGATTAAATTAATCATATAAATAGTACATATAAATCCAAACATGATAGTACTAATATCTTTTTCTTGACTATAGAAAATTAAGTTGTATTTTCTTATTGTTCTCATTTTATCAAGTTATGTTTTTAATATTAGTAAGTATAAAAGAATTGTATAAAACACATAGTGACTCAGTAATTTACCAAAATAGAACTAGGATATGTTATAGATTTATTATACAATGTATATTTTGGAACAAATTTGTGTTATTTATGTATAGTTCGGTCAATGTTTAAACTGTAATAGTGTACTTTATATATAGTATACATACTTTTCATGTTATTGTGCCACTATGTAGCCAAGAATAAGGCCAGAATGTCTAGGAAGGTGACCTAAGTGATGGTTCATGCATAATAACTCCCAGACCATTGGAGTAGTGGTCGGGTTTCCTCACTTTGTGAACCTACCTAGAGGATGTCAGTGTTATTAATTGTTAACTCCTAATCCTAAGCTTTACATTGGTTGGTAATACACTTGAGTTTTATGACTATGATTTATACCATGGTTGTTTTATACAACACCTAAGTATGAGACTAAAAACATAACCTAATTGTCACTATAAAATCCTACATATATTCAAGATTACTTTGAAGATGGTACTAGGTCACTAGTTAGTAATCCTTACAAACATTTTTGTATATATTTGTGATGTACTTTGAAGATCAAACCCATGAAAAATTGGATACCCTTGCTAATATGTTCCATGTATATAGTCAAATATTGTTAAAAGTTTCATCCCTTGTTGGGATCATGTATTTATAAAATTGAATTTGAGAGTATAAAGTTGCATATACATTTATCCTTCATCTTTTAAAACCCCCCATTATAGTATCTCTGGATTAAATGGTGCATAATTTTACTATCATATATACAAAGTGATAAGATCTTCTATATAGTAAAGCTACACATCCAAGACTTTGTGTAAAGAAGGGGACAGTGGTCCCCCAATGAATGGGTGTTAATATTGTTTGTTTCATTATTGTTTGGATTGAAGAAAACACAATGATTTTCCAAACATACACTAAATACAACAAGTAAAAAATTGTTTACTCGATTGAAATATTTTGCAATCTAATTGATCATTTGTAGATTTTTTCTAATATTCCTAATACTACCAAGTTTTTGTATTCATTGCATGTCATAAAAACTCTTTTCCTTTGATATAAATCTTGTATCGTTCTTTTAGATGGATTTTGTTTCAGGTTTGTATGACTGAACCATTCCTTTTCAGTTCATGTGTGATAAATTCCTTGGAGTGATTCACAAAAAAGATTCACTAATGTGAAGGACTACATCATTCATTAGTAGATCCAAATGGGGGAACCTAGTGAATTTGTTTAATATAGTTAGGTTCCCTTTACTTTCCATAGAATTATTAGTTTATGTATGCATATGTTTTGTAGTCCCATGTTTATATGATGTTTTCTTAAAGTTGTGAACATGATATTGTTTGATTTACTATTGAAACATTTTTCTTAAATATAAAATCATTTAATCTTGGTTGTTGATTTTGAATTTTTTTATTAACAAGATTTGGACATGTGAATTCTATATGAAAGCCTAAGAATAATCATGAATGCATCTTCACGATATCCTAGAGACCCAATCCTTAGAATTGGAAATCTAAAGTAGTGTCTTGTCATGTTGGAAAGGATTGTCTAGATCAAGATGCTTAGACACTAACTATGGGATCCAATACCTCACAAAGAAAATGCCTCAATGACCCAGTTCATATAGTCCATGCATCAATACCTAGAAGTACTTCCTTCACCACTCCAAAGTACTAAAAATAATGACTTGAGATATTGGAACACATCCTTGAAATTGTTGTGGAAGGATTCTTCACCATGTCAAGATCCTCGAATGATACCTTGGTGAGTGACATATTAAAGATGAATTCAATTAAATTCTTAGGAGAAACTGGGAAGACAGATGGACAAGGTGTAGATTGGCTACTCTCCACCCAAAACACTTTAGAGAGAAGGGAGTGTCCAGAATAGTGTTTGGTAGAATATGTGACTTTCATACTCAAGGACTATGCCAAATTTTGGTAACTAAACCTCACCAACTCAATTATTGAAGGAGTCACCCTAAGATTGGTAAAGATTTATTTACATATTCACATAGAAGTACATCAATGTCTACCCTAATCTGAAAAGAGAAGTAGTTTAACGCTATTTGTCGCACCCTACACAAAAAGGGGGGAAAGAAGATATTTAGGGAGTAAAACTCTACTCTTCCTGGTAGTAAAATGTCATAAAAAGAAGGTGTTCGGATTCTCCACCATTTTTTGTATAAAACATGAGGGGAAAATATCAATCTTGAAGTCATGATGTAATTTTAGTGATTATCCACTTTGGATGAAAAACAAGAAATAAAAAGAAAAACAAAGATCATATATGGCGATCTGGTTACAAGTGGGAAAGGTTTAGCACCCCATCTCACTCAATAAACTGGTATCAAGAACTGTCGTGTTGTGAAAGATTGAGCAGTTCGGGGCGGTAAAATTATAAAAATATAAAAACAAGATAAAAAAGGCAATTTTTATTGTGAGTGGGATTTAATTGCTAGAAGCATATGGGTCTTTCATGTCATTGTCCTGAAAGTATTTTTAGGTGTGTTGAGGTCCTAATCACCTTGGGACCTCCATGATAAAGATCCATCATTGGGAATTAGGATCGATATGCAGGATGTTAGAGGATGCCTAATAGATGTATGCTTAGAGAGCTAGATCTTATTTTTTAGAAAGAGTAAAAAAACTATAAGACCGTCAAAGAGGTTATAGCAGATAGCAGATCAGATGCAGTAAAATATTAGGTTAGATGTTGCAGTTATAGTTTAGATATAATCAGATAGTATGTAGCAGTTAGGAGCACCAGATGGAGTAATTTTCCATTCTACAGACCTAACACAGTAGTGGGTGTTAGAGGAAGGATGATCTGATCATAGGCAATATCAAAAATAAAAAGAGAGGTAGTCATTTCTTTGGTTTCAATTGAGACAAAAGGGGTCCAGAATATGTTGGTTATGGGGGTCTAAATATAGGTGGATATTGGGTCTCAGATTCTGGGAAGAATCTTCTGGAAGAGGTCTTGGATCACCGTGATGCACCATGGTAGAGGACGTGTTGATCAAGGTGATCCACCACACAGCACATGGTAGATAGATGTGGTCCTCCATGTATCCTTAGGTGAAAAAAATAAGTAGTTTCTCATTTTTCCAGTTATTTTAGGAATATTTTGGCAAAAAGTGGAGAAAACTTGCATTGAAAGATAAGTCAGAGTTGTCACTCAAATTTTTTTGGAAAAGGCAGTTGGAAAGGGAATATTTAATTTTAAACAATTCCATTTGGAAAATTATGAAAAAATAGCTTGTTTAAGGTAGAAATAGAGGAAAAATAGCACTTTGGGTCAAAAAGAAGGTTTCTTAGCACAAGGCCCTGAATTGGGTGAAAGTGGGCAAAAAGGATGGAGTTAAATAGGTGGAAAATGTGGGAAAAAAGTGGGAAAATGTATTTGTTTAAATTGGGTGAAATGTGAAATGTATTCCATCATTAGCTAGAGGAATTTTATAGAATTTTGAATTTTTGCTAAGTGAGAAAATATGGGGTGTCAAAGCTATCGAGCAAGGATACAATCATATAGCTGGATATCTCCACCATATCACCATTCTAAAGAGGTACACTAATGGTCTTAATAAGAAATATAATATGTAAGTGTTGAGGAATGGTCTCACAAATAACTAGGTTACTTCTTGGAACACCAAACTCTATAGATTTTGGATTATATATTCAGTCACCAAGGACTAGTACCTAGAAATAAGCCAAAAACTATTGCATGTAACAACCATCTAACCCTTTAAGAGACTACGACAACAAAACCATGGCACCAACCACCACAACAACTACTACAATAAAAATAAGAGAGGACCTCTAGAACATCAGTCATCAAAACCTCCCCCTAAGATGCATGTTAATGGTGATCACACAAGTTGAAACATACACTTTGGAACATATCATTTGTCAACACATGATTGATTCAACTGCCTCTAGTCTGGTGTAACATCCCAACTTTTTCTAGGTATTTTGTCACCCTTTTTATTTCTTTTTCCTATGTTGAAAATAAATAAATTGTATAGAGTTATTATGTGGATTCACTATTTTACTAGACGGTGATAGGGAGGTATAAAACGGATCTCTAAACAAAGAAAATGCATTAGACAACAATGACTAAAAATTTCAATATGCAATAGATTATAAGCAACACCAATTAGCTACTAATGATTCTTGAGGATCACACTTAACTCACAAAAATATTATCAAAAGTGATGGAAAACTCCAAAAGATAACCTTATAAAAGTAAATATCCTTAATTATTTTCTCTTTATTTACTTCTTTAGTGAATTTTTTTGCATAAATGCTAAGAATATGAAAACTAAATGTATGATGCTATTTCTTAATGAGAAAACCTAAATAAGAAGTCATATTCTCATCTCTACTTAATCATATGAATAATTTGATCATTTTAGTTTTATTGTGGGAAAACCAAAATCTAACTATATACCCATATAGAGAGAGGGAGAGAGAGAGTTAGAGATTGATTCTCCCTATATATATATATATATATATATATATATATATATTTATTTATTTATTTATTTATATATATAAAGATATACATATACATATATATACATATATATACATATATATACATATATATAGACACACACACACACACAGATATATATATATATATATATGTGTGTGTGTGTGTGTGTGTGTGTGAGTGTGTGTGTGTGTGTGTGTGTCTATATATATATATATATATATATATATATATATATATATATATATATATATATATATATATATATATATATATATATATATATATATATATATATATATATATATATGTGTGTGTGTGTGTGTGTGTGTGTGTGTTACCTCTTTACCTTGTTTATGCATGTCCTAGACTAAGTGGCAGACCAATCCTTTGGGACAATTTACATTCAATTAGGCTAAAGACAAAGAAGTTGTGGATTGTGATGGGAGATTTCAATTGCATGCTTTTACCAGATGAGAAGATTGGGAGGAGTAAATTCAGCTACAACAAGACCACTAAGTTCCATAATGATCTCATCCTTTCAAGTCTTGTCTATATTAGGAGAGTTCTAGACATAAATTTACCTATAAGAAAGGTATCTTACACAAAAAATTGGATAGGGATGTAGCTAATATAGGGT
This sequence comes from Alisma plantago-aquatica, assembly GCA_963693085.1. Classification (NCBI taxonomy): domain Eukaryota; kingdom Viridiplantae; phylum Streptophyta; class Magnoliopsida; order Alismatales; family Alismataceae; genus Alisma; species Alisma plantago-aquatica. The sequence goes on from OY856412.1 coordinate 641,053,615, forward strand.
GGATTGAAACTCACAATAACATGTTTGGTGAGATGCTCCCTTGGATAGGCTCAGATCATAACCCAGTAACCATACTGAAGATCCTATGAGGGAGACAAATTTCTCACTTCAAGGAAAAAGCATCCTAGTATGCTCACATGATTTCTATAAGATTATGTATTCACAATAGGATAAAGAAGAAATGTTCCATGTTGCCCTTCATTAATCGTGGAAACCAATCATGAAATGGGATGTAAACAACTCTAACGCGACGAAGAAAATGAAAAGTAAATGCATATCAAGCATTAGCCACATTTAAAAAGAGTTGGAGACCATTTACTATGCAGCAAAAGACCACGTTCTTTCTCAACTAGAGCTGGAACTTGACAAATTACTTCTAGATGAGGAGGATTGGAAACAAAAAAGTCATTTTAACTAGTTGCAAAATGGGGATAATAGCATTAAATTCTATCAATGCCTATGTCAGTAGTAGAAGGAGGAGTAACCTCATTTCTACACTCCATTATCCCAATGGTTGTTGGGTCAAGGGAGAGGAACTGAAGACATTGGTTAACAAACATTCAAATCCTTATTCATGACTTCATCTTCTTTTACTCAAGCAGACTTAGACGCACTACCATGACGGTTCAAAAACCTATCTAATTATCTATTGAGAAAATGGTCTGCTTCACCTACTAAATACAAAGTATGGAGGATAATAAAAGATCTTAACACATGCAAGGCACCTAGCCCTGATGGCACTAATATTGCCTTTCTGAAGAAAAACTGGAAGATGATCAGATTCTTGGTTCTTAAAACCATTAGAAACATTCTGAATGAGAATGTTATCCCTGATGAGATGGGTGACTCTTGCATAGTGCTCATCCCTAAGATCAAGAACCCTACCAACTTCAATCACCTTTGACCTATATCCTTGAATTATGTCTTCCTCAAGATAGCATCCAAAGTCATTGTGGAATGACTAAAGAAGAACTTCAAGTTGGATCACTCCAACTCAAACCAACTTCATCCTAGGTAGAACAATTCCTAAAAATACCATCCTTGTGCAGGAAATCATCTACAACATGAGTAGACAAGGTGTTTCTCTATTTATGGCAATTAAATTAGATCTTTCAAAAGCTTAGGATCACATGTCATGGAAATTCATCAAAAACACGCTATGCAAAGTCAAATGGATAGTTAACATTAAAATTTATGCTTAGAACTCTCTGGCATGTGGCACAACTAGAATTCTCTAGAATGGGTAAAATCTACCAGGTTTCAAGGCCTTGAGAGGCCTTAGACAAGGAGATCCCTTTTCCCCTTACCTTTTCATCCTCTACATGGAAAGGATATCATAGCTCATTGATACCGGTGTAAATTATAAAAAGTAGAAACCAATCAAGGTTTTCCATCAAGGCCCTACCATTTCACATATTTTCTTTGTAGACAATATTACCATATTTGCCAATGAAAATGTAGAGAAAATGACACTCATTCATGATTGTTTCAAACAATTTGAAGTAGCACCCAGTCAACTCATCTCTATTAAAAAGACAAGTATATTCTTTGCCAAATTATTTGATCAGTTAACTAGAAACAACATATGCAACAGCAGCGGCATTATGGAAACCAATGATTTGGGAATGTATTTAGGAGTGACTATCCTCGACAGTCGTGTGAAGAAATCTAAATACTCAAGCATCATAGATAAGATGAAGAGTAAGGTCAATGAATAAGTGGCAAAAACTCTCTCTCTCTCATTGGATTATTATGCCTAGCTAGGTATGTCCTAACAAGAATCCCTACATACTCTATGCAAAATGTGAGGATACCTGTCTGAAAATGTAGTAACATCGCCAAAATCATCCGAAAATTCATTTGTGGTGGACGTCATAAATCAAATCCAACCTCTCTTGTCGCTCGAAATACGGTCACCATTGATATGGGGGATGGAGGCCTAGGAATTAAATCCATGGCAGACTGGAATAAGGAAGTTATCAAAAGAAATGCTTGGGACCTCATCACTAGCAGGCCTTTTAAGAAAATACATGAACTTTAAAGGACAACCAGGTGCATGAGCAACACCCTTCTGAAGATCTAGAATATAAAGTAGGGAGTTTATCATGACTGATACCATTGAATTATCAGTAATGATGGTGGCACATCTATGCCACATGATCAATGGGTTCCCAACTTCAGATAGCTCATTGATGTATGTATTGAACTAGTGGAGGCAAAGATCTTAGATATGAAAGTTGCAAGCCTTGTTAAGTTGGATGGCAACTAGAACAAATTATCTTTACAAGACTGCCTTCCTACTGAATGCAATGAATGGATAATGAACCAACCCCCACCTGACCTAAATGTTCTATTAGATGTTTGGGCTTGCATCCATGAAGACAAAGGAAGTTATTAAGTCAGCTCAACATACAAGATCATACACAAAGATAATTCTAACCTTCGAGATGGCCCAAGGAATGTGATATGGCATGTTGAGACACTGAGTAAGATATAAGTGTTTATGTGGCTAATCAGTAGCGATGAAATTATGACTAATAAGAGAAGATACCAATGGCAATTTACAAATGATAACGTGTTCCCTCGATGCAATTAGGAGGAGGAAATAACTATACATGCACTCAGGGATTGTAGTTATGTGAGAATCATATGGGAGCAATGTAACCTTTTCAGTTATCACTCTTATCTTTAGGGCAATTCTACTTCTGAATGGCTAAAAATAAATGTGAATAGAGAAAAGAACTACTGCAGAAACATTGCTTTCTATTGGTGGAGCATTTTGAAATTGAGGAACTAGAATGTCCTCAAATGAGAGGACATTAATGTGGAAAGAAAAATTCAAGAGTTGGCCAACTATATTAATCTAAACAACCAAGCTCGTAGGAAAACCACAGGATGTGATCCCTCAATGGCTAATGGTGATATGCATATCACAGAGAACCTTTCGCTAACTATCTTGATGATGGCAGTGTGTACATGACCTCAAATGCTACTATCAAAGGTAATGATGTAGCCATTGTTGTCACCATAAGAAAAAAGGACGGTACTTGGATGGAAGGCACTACCAAATATATCAAGTCCTCTATAGTGACTGAAGCATAACTTCCTGCATCGATTTGGCCACAGACCTTACCAGTATTCTACACTATAAAAAAGTAGTAATTGGAAGAGATAGCAAACATGGTATTGAGGCGATCAATGATGGTAAGAAATCAACCCCTTGTTTGGATGCTTGGTTAAATAAAATTGACAATACCTTGAAACAATGTAAGAATGTGCAAGTTATGAAAATCGTGAGGACTAATAATGCTCTTGTTGAAGCATTGGTCAAACACCACCTAAAAAACTATAATGATGATTTGTTTATCATAGATCCTCCCCTCGACCATGTGGGTCCTACTTTCCCCTCTCTCTGTAATGGTAGAAGTTCTACCAAATTTATGTTTTCAAATAATTTAATCTCTTTATGTTCTATCCCTGTAAGAGGAGGGCGGGCTGAATAAAATTGCCTCCTAATTCGCACACACACACACGCAGACATATATAATATTCTTATTCTAATCTACTAAGAGTCACTACTCTTTTTCGTCCATTCTCCTCAACTCCACCAATCGGTGGACTTCTCCAATGATATACCATGGATGGATTCTAGAAACTCTGAAGCCCTAACTACAGCATATAGTATATCCACCGATGAAGCCACGTCTGATCTGATAGGATGATTTCCTCCCATCGACACTATGAACCAGTTTTCATTTGTTGCTTCGTGAAGATAAAATTGGGGTTTCGTGAAGATACTTCAGATCCCGATATGATGTATTGCTCTCATCAACACTATTCTCCAGCGTATTTTTTATGCTTCGTGAAGATCACAATTGGGGTTTCATGAAGATTATGACTAGGATTGCTGACTAGAATAGTGTTCTCTCTTGTTTTTGTTGCATTAGGATTGGGCATCTAGCGGGGTTCCTTCGAAATAATCTTCGTTTTTTATTAACAAAGTACAATTATATTTGTTCTGAAGATGGCAATGCCATTGCCAAGCTTCCATGCAAATGCACTGCTTGTTCACTTATTTTGAAAGTGGCATTGTAATCAGATTTAACAAATAGATTGGTGGTCATCGCAGTTCTACTTCTATCACTAATTAAGAACCGTGAAATCTGAGAATATGAATCTTCCTGGCAAAGCTTACAGTGGTTATCGTCAGTGGCGGTACCAGGAGTTGGTGGTTGGGAGGGCCAAAAGATTTAAATGCCCAATACAAAGTCAAGTTTTGTGTTCTATCAAAGATAATATATATATATATATATATAGAGAGAGAGAGAGAGAGAGAGTTAGGCGAGAATACATTTGAGTGTACAGATCACGCCGTACACCCCAATGGTGTTTGCCTATGTAGACCATGTTTTTCCAAAATCTAATCCATTGATCTTCACAGTTACAATAATAATGGGTCACATACAAAATTTGAACTCGTTTGGATGAGTGTAAGTCACTCATCCAAGGACAATCAAATCGACGCACAAAACTAATTTGAAATACATGATTTTTGCCTCCTTTAGATGCATGACCTATAAGTGTCCAAATGAGCTAAAATTTATTATATAGTATGTTCTTATGATAATTAAGAAGATCAACGGTTTAGATTAAAAAAAAGACTGCATCTTCAAAAATGACTGAGGTGTATGGTGCCTCCGGTACACTCGAGTGTACACTAGCCTGACTATATATATATATATATATATATATATATATATATATATATATATATATATATATATATATATATATATACATACTAGTGAACGCATACGTGTACATGCATGTGACATATAAAATTTGTTGGAAATATGTGGGGAGAGGACTCGTCCGTGAAAGGGTTCCTACGGTAAAAGATATTTGTGTTGGTTGTTTGAAAAGAGAGAATCAAGGAACCATTTCCGTAGAATGGAGAGGGAAATACAGAATTAAAGATAATAAAAGTTAATAAGAGAGTGTGAGAATAAATATTTGTAGGAGCAAAATTCCTTAAAAAAAGAAGAGAAGAGAGTGAATCAAGGAGAGCGCAGTATCAAACTCGCTCTTTTTATAGTAGTAGTAGTAGTATATATATATATATATATATATATATATATATATATATATATATATATATATATCAACTGGAATATACATGTGTTGTGAAAAATGATTAATGCATACACAAGGATTCAAATTTAAGACCTCCTAAATATGGTTGCAGCCACAAACCACCGCCCCTGGTTATTGTTTGATCAACAATGAGTAGGGGAAGGGGATGCCAGCGACGTTTGCCACATCTTGTGGGTCTGTTTCCTAAGTTGGTTGAAGTAGTGGGATGGCTTCCTGGAACTGAGTAGCAGTTAATATTGCTCGTTGATGCTGTCTACTAGAAACAATTATATCATGATTTCCCTGTAGGCCACCAACTGGCACGGCAGTTGGTGGATATCATTATAACAACAGAGCTCGATGACTAAGATCTTGGAGATAGATATAGATGGTCCTACAGCAAGAGGCAGCTCAGCATGGGACATTACAAGAGCTAGGCACCTTGGTGGATGTACACCTTGTGCCTTCCTTCCTTGGCGAGTTGGCTTCTCAGGTCGTATGATATGGCTATGATCTATTCAAGAACATTTATTGATCACCTCAGTCAAGGCATGCATGAGCGAAACATGAAACCATCAAGTCAGAACTGTCTAAGCATGTATTTTGTTATCAGTCATTTAACTTCTGTACAAAATCTTGGTGGAATTGTTTCAAACCATAAGATGATTTAGCACAATAAAACTAGCAAATGCTCTAGAATTTGTTCATTATATGATCATTTTTGACATTTTCTCTTGCACAAGGATATATGTATTTCAATCTTATTGCACGCGACAAGAGTATATATATTAGACAAACAACTCTGAAGATATCATTAAAGAAGATATTCATGATGCCAAAGATGTGGCACCCAGTTGGTAAAAGTAATGATGTACGACCGAGAGGTTGCAAGTTCAAAATTCCCGGCCACAGGATGAATGAATGGCCATTTTCTTTAAAAAAAAGATATTCATGATCAAATCATCTCCTCGGCTGTTAGGTTCGGTGTTCATCATCACTTGAGTACAAGTATGGTCGTCCTATGAGTGAATTCAGTCAGACGGTCAAAATTGCTTGAGCTGATAAAGTTGTATCGAATAAGTTTAAAGATTTACTATTATCCAAAACTTAGTCAATTCTGCAGCTTTACCTATTTCATTTAGGATATGAAACTATAGACTGCATTTTCAATTTGTCAACTTAGATTTACTAATTTGGACAACTTATAATCTTTCACTTCCTATGCTTAGGAGTCTTAGGCATCAACTCTTGCATGATGTCATTAACTTTTTCTATGTTGTTTTTTTTATTTCACCCAAGAACTTCAAGGTTATATAACTTGAGATGTCGGTTCAATTCCTATAGGAACTCATCGTTGCTCATGTCTTCTTCCACTTGGAAGACCCCTTCTATCTTGGAAGATACTTACTTTAAAGTAGTCATCCGGTAATTTGTTGCAAGTGGTCTATTTCCATGTAAACTAGCTACTCTTTACTATCTCCATGTTGACCATGCACAAGTCTTCATGGTTGTTGTTCTCATTGGAAGTCTTGATTTGTTCCTGTCACTTAATGATTGTTAAGCTATCTTTTAGTACTCACTCATGATCTGCTTGTACCCAGGCGATGAATACATTCTTCTCTACAACATAGAAAACACGGACTCTTTCAGTGATATGATATGCTTTTTCATACTATATTGTACTATAAATTTGAACATGATGCAGTATTTGTTTTCACAATGTCTCTCATATTGATTTAATATATCTAAAGAAAGCGCCTATAATAGTCTTTGATACATGGTCTAATTTTCTCTCTTTCAGCATCATCTTGATATCTTGTTATATATTTGATTTACCATATAGTGAACACATTTGTGTTTATCCTACTGAAATCTCACATCTGACATGCATGCTTTCAAATAAATTCAAAATGGGACAGATAACCTCTGTTGTTGACACACATAAGGTAAAGAAGAACATAATAACTTCTATCAAAAATCATCATTAACGTTTACCTTTTTGTGTTTGAAACTCTTAAGAGTGTTGGATGAAAAAATGACATCTCTTTTTTGGGGCCTTCAATACGTAACCATAGGAATAGAATGTATTGGCAGCCCAATTTGTTGTTCACGCTTCCGTATAACTTTATAAATTTATATTTTTTGTATATATTATTGTTAATTTCTAATAATGGGCACAATTTTGAATTATTTGAATATGTTTAAACGACCACAAAACTATTTTTGGGACCAAAATTGACCATGGATCTAGGTTCATGTATATCTCTTTGCAAAAGGTTCTATTCTAGGTATGTTTCAGATTGAACAATTATGCACCAACCTGAATCTAAACCCTCTTGGAATCAATATTGTAGTTATTTTGACAATAGTTTTACTTCTTGAAACCAAACATTGCCAAGCTCGATTCTAATCGTGTTCATGCCTGATTTAATAAGCATTATTTTCTCTGTCTAGGTTTCCATACTAGAATCCTGGATGGTTTCTTGGCATGTTGAAGTTCTAATACCCATGTCCTACAATAGGGTTGACAACATTGACATTTTAATGACTGGACTGTTGTCAAATTTGAGGTTGGTGCATGTTCAAGGTGACCTTGTATAGGTGATTGCACTACAGGCTAGTGTGACCTTTTGCACTACAGACCTAGAAAACTTCTACGGCTAACCTAGATTGAAAAGAGGACTAACCTCTCTGCCCATTCCTTAGGAGTGTTGAATCTAGGTTATCTTGTTTAAGGGCAAGGGCCTTTAATGATTTGGTGATATCCTTAAGCTAATAATTGTCTATTTCATGGTCACTTTGAGAACTTCTCTCTTGCATGAGGAACCCTAGATTTCTTGGTTTTTCACTCTCCTATTTATGACCTTTCATGTGTCGTCAATGCTTTGCTACATGATATTCCCACTGGAAGTTTCATCTAGAAATTTATTGACATCATCGTCGACACCTGTGTAAAATGTTTCAATGAGTTGTACATAGGTAATATCTGATAAGGGCATTTGCACAAAAGTTCCTTAAATCATTCCCAGACTTTGAAGAGAGTTTCTCTAAGGGGTTGTTCAAACATATTGATTCCCTCTAGTCTATTAGGTGAGTGAGGGTGGAATCTTCTCGAGGAACTGGTTTTGAAGTTCCTCACAAGTTTTGATATTATGATCATCTAGGGAATGTACCATACCCTATCTTTTTATGTGAGGAAGTAATTAAATAGGCTTAGCTTCATGGAATCCTCTTACACACTGACATTCTTACTTAACCCATAGAGGTCTACGAGCCTCTACAACTGGTCATGTACATTTCCATCATCTCATCCTACAAAATTGTTATTTTACATCATTGATATTGATTGGGTCTTGACTTTGAAGTTTTGAGCTTCAATAGAAATTTGAATGTCGGGGTTGTGAATGTATGTCGCTTCAAGTATAGAGAAATCTTATAGTTCTCTCAGTCATGGCTTCCTTAGTTGCTTGTAGCTCTACTTGCACGGTAGTTTGGCTTTGACCAAGAGCCTGTCTTGTTGTGTTGCAAGTGCTTCTTTGACTCAGTAGTTGATCTCTTCTTCTACCATCTTAGCTTGGCATTTATGAAGGAACCAATGGTAGGCTCGTCCAATCTCAAGATCAAAATCTAGTCTTAGACCGACACTACAAGAGTGTCACAAGCACTACAAATGGTTCTTGAGGAAGAAAGGCTACCATAAGTAAGATGAATGGTGTGGAGTTGAATACAAGAAGATATGCAATGTTTCCAGTTGTAAAACAAAAATCCTAATTAATCCAAGTCATTAATTTGATGAGAAAGTTCTATTTTCCCTAGACATGGTGCCAAAATTAGACGTGCATTACATTGCATAGGAAAATTCACTAGGGGTGATATCCCAATAGTTTACCTTAACCAACGTGCAATGATCACTAGTGGAAAGTGAATGGATCTTATCATAGTATAGTTCATGATCAAACCCAAAAGATGACATATTTAATAATCGGCTGACCAAGGTAACTAGACAAGAACTACTATTAACACAAGATGGTTAATTATATATTATGCTAAGATTGGGAGATAAAAGGGATGAATTAAAGGTTGATAAAATCAATAGATAGGGACACTAGGTGGTATAAATTTCACCATTGCTAAATATCATTCACTCCTTCATTGCACCATATTAAGCAAGGAAACATATATGTTGAGGTCTGGAAAATCCACATTTTGGTGTTAGGATTAAAACCCTGACAAGTACCACTCTAAGGTTGTCATCGTGTTACCTAGAGATCATACATCTATAGACTCAAAAAACACCCATCTAAAACGCTCATCAAGGGCTTAGAAAAAACCAATTGATATCCTAGATCTTGGGCTCAAACTTATCTACATCCAAGATCATGATAAATATGTAAACATCTATATCATACAAGCATAAAATGGTTGATTTTCGATATATAATTGTTTGTAAAATAATTAGATGCAGTGAAGGAAACAAAATTGGGTAGTGAAGCGACTCCCCCTACCCTGGTGAGAGGACTACTTGCTCATGAAAATAGTGGCAAGTACAACAACAAAAGAAAGGAAGAAAGTTATCATCATAGTAGAAGATAAAAGTAGAGTTGTGATGTGTGGATGTTTTTATTCAAGATATGGAATGGCGTCAATCGGTGCAGTAATAGATCTACCCCTAGACATTCCTCAAAAGTGGATTGTTACTGTCATTGTTCCTTCTTCTAGGGTTTGACCTAGTAACTTTCAAGAGAGAGAAGCGGTCAAACAAGGTTGGATTTGGAAACTAATGGATGTAGGCATCAAGGGATAGACCTCCTTTGAGGTAGAAACTTTGCTACCTTGGTGGTGGAGGAGGTGGAAGCATCTTCAGTTGACATTTGTCAATCGACGGAAATGCTCAAAGGTTGTTGGAGGTTGAAGGTTTGGTGTGAAAGTGGCAACCTAGCAGTGTGAATGGTGGATCTATTCTATGAAGATAGTCCTCTTCTATTTATAGGTGGAGGTTAGGGTTTGGAGACCTTCCCAACTGCCTTGGAGTTAGCACTTGACTACCATGGAGGTGAATAGACAATGGAGGTGTGAGGAAGACAAAGGGTCCATGATCTATTACAACTCTACCAATAGATGAGGGGTCTGGCGGTGTTCAATAATACCTTCGGTAGTCGAATGGTTAGTTGGACCATTAGAAGGGAATGCAACACAGCCATGGAAAGGTAGTTGTGATGAAGAAGAATCGATAGGAAAATTTAGAAGAACCATCAAAAGGGGACGCAGAAGTTCCATCCATTTCTAGAGTGTAGGTTAGCCATCAAAAGATGCATGTACGGCTTCCTTCAGAATGTGAACATTAGATGACAATCACTAAATCGCAAATAATTGTTTGCCATCATAAGACATATGTATAGCTATTTTTTATTCTCAGATGTAGAATAACCATCAAAAGGTGAATTTAGACAATCATCAGAAGGCGAACACTGGTAACAGGCATTGGGCTTCCTTTGATTGTCAACCTAACGAAGGGAAGATGTTGTAAATTGATGGATTGGCATATGGGCGTAAACCAAAGGTTTGGCAGATGTAGGTCCACCCCAGGGGTCTTGTAGTCATGTGTCAAAGGTTTTGTGCCCAGAAGGCTTCAAAAAAAGGAATCGTCAAGCAATGGAAGGGAAGATCAATGGAAATCTGTTATTTCATCAAAAAATTTAGGCATGCTAATCAGTTAATGGGACCACCTCCTCGTACACTCCTACCATGCAATGAAGTTTAAGCTTGGTAGAAAAACCAAGAATTCGGATCAAAACCTTATAAATTATCATAAAATAAAGAAACCTAAATGCATGCTAGTTCTAACATAAGTTGATGTAAATGAATGCAAAAACATTTATCACTCTTCCCTCCCATCCTTAGGTTGTTGGAATATGGAACTAGAGGTATATAAATTTGCATAGGTTTTGTTGCATGGCTCCTCAAGAAACTCCTCAACGTCATAATCTTTCCCATTGTAGATTGAAATAGATTTTGCATGTTGGTAATGAATGTGGACAGCCTCTAGGTTTCCAGAAAAAACTTGCTAAGCTAGATTCTTAAGATCTACAATGTATGTGTCCAACAATGATATATGGGTCTCCAAACTCCAGATTTTGGGCCCTTGGTTTTGCATCTCCCTTCTTGAGTGGATAAAATAGGACTCTCTATTTTTCACAATATCCCCATGATATATTCTAATCTATCTACCTGCTCATACTTCCCTAATTCTATTGTTGTGTGTGTTGTTTCTATTGAGACTGATCTTGCAGGATATTGTTGGGATCCTTCTAAGAAAACTTGGGATCATTGTGCCTATTATTGGGTTGCAGCATATATTTGCACTCCTCTTCAACCTGAGATGTGTTGCAGTTCAATTCCTCAATTATTTTGTGTGTGCTCACTTGTAACTTCATATCCTTTATTTCTTGTGTCTTTGTGGCATATTTTGTTGCCTCATGAGTCTCAGTTCTTCTCCCTAGTATTGATTCCTAGCCATGTTCTTCAAAATATCTTGACTTTTTTTGTTTATTATTCAAGAAAAATCCCTCAACATGTACGGTCAAGATTCTCCCTCTCCCCCTTGTATAAAACATAGTAAAATAGTTTTCCTTGATCATAAGCATTTATACCATGATGAGGGACTTTCCTAAGCATGTCTTGGTAGAGATCCACGTGCCTCCATGTAAGATTCATCTAAGTGTTTCTTGAAATTATGAATCTTACCCACTAGTCTTGTTGTCTTCAAATGAGGGAATACCTCTTGAATAATGTGTATATCATTTCATGCCACATCTCAATGGACTCCACTTCTAGGATCTGGATCCATATCTTCACCCAGTCCATTAGAGAGAAATGAAACAAATTCAAGTACCCATTAGTCTTCATAGCATCATAGATTTCCAAAAAAGTGTTAATATGGTGCATCAGATTCTCATGTTCGTGTAAATGGAATAGATTTGATTTCACTAGTGCCACTAGGATTGGATCAATCTTGTAGTTTTCTGCATTCATGCTTTGTGCATGATTGTACCCAACTATAATGTAGAGGATGATACCTTAATCCTTCCCCAAATGATATGCTCGTCATTTGAACCCCATGTATTGTATACATCATCAAGCCCCATTATTATACAACTCTTGTTCTTATTTTTATACCTTTGGTTCTTCTTGACCAGCAAGGGGATCCACTTGGTTTTCTAGTGGTAGGGTTGGAAGGAGTGACTAGGAGGCTGTAAAATCCCTTATCCATGCAATCAACTCCAAATCCAGTGGTTGTGATGTAGAATCGTCGTAGTCCATAAAGAGAGTTTGCACCATAAGCTAGTACCTACAAAGAACGACAAAGTGTGGATCATGGTGTACTAAGGAAATTTGAAAAAGGAACATTAACAATGAATTGAATAGTAAAAAAGAAAAAAGAAAACTATAGCCTGGAGTAGACCTAATTTTTGTAGTGTTGACTTTACCAGACCCCTGGCAACGACACCAAAAACTTGACATTCATAAATTATGTAATAAGCAAGTTTATGTTTTGAATTAATATAGAAACAAGTGGTCTCATGCTGTCAAACTCAGGGAGTTGTGCTGATATAAACTACAACTACTCAAAACCTAATCACCTAGCCTAAATAGTAGTTGGATTGATTTAATTAAACACATATTGAAACAAAACTAAAAAAATGATTAAGTTGGTTGAATGAAGATTAAATGGTTGGAATATTTAGGATGTATATCTTTTTCCACAATGTTATCTATAGTTTAGTTATATTTAATTACCAACAAGTTAACATTTATTGTCATTAGGGACATGATAATAGTAACACCCACTTTTGAGGCATAATATAATGTTTGATTAAGTTAGAACCCCACTTTCATAGAATTTATTGGTTCTAACATGTATTATGATGAATGATCTCACAACTATTCCCTCCTAAGGGTTAGCCCACTTTTGCATAATGTTCTTGACTGACTTTGTGTAAATTTCCCTAACAAAAAATCCCTCTTTTGAAGCAACTGATGTTTGAAATTATTGTCTAAGGTGATCAACCTTAGATAACATATTTATGAGAGAAATTTATAAAAATCAAGCAACAAAAATAACGTTATAAAATTATATTGTCAACTACGACATTACATCATGCTAATTATGTGCCCTAAAGATAGATACGGACATGGTTAGCATGCTATCAAAGTTGAAAATTAGAGAAGAAGAAAACATGTAAAAATAGATATTAAGCCCCTAAAACAACAAAATTGAGGCCTCCCATAAAAGATGGGCGTGAATCTCCATAGTTTCCGTAATCAAAACACCTACATAGTCTATCGGGAATGTTATTTCCACTTCTCTCCTTCTTCATCTCTCCTCTAACTATACAAACATGAATAGAACAATGATGGGATATAGTGAAATGACCCTCACTTTGTCTAGGTCATACATGGATCCAATCCTCAAGTCATAACAATTAGCCATAAAATTTAATACTTCGATAACAACCCTCATTGCCTTAGAGTTGGTTCCACTGACCTTTTACTTGGCCAATACTTTTCTTATTGATCTAGAAAATTTTGTTGAAATATACTTTGATGCCATATCAGTATCAGTGACTTGAAGTCAATGGTATTGATTTTTCTCCAGAAAAACAATAATTACCACAATGTAAAGATGCAATAAATTGGGAAAAATTATTATGATAAAATATTCCAAAATACATCATAAAGAATAATTTATGCACAATTAATTATACCGTAATTTGGTGCATATGAATGAAAATAAATACAAATGAGATCGATTGGCACATAAAAACATCCAAATTAGGACATGAAAATAATGAAAACTATGTGTGGATCAAGGATCTATGGAATAATAATGGTACTTGCAAGTGACACCAGAGGTGAAAAATGTACTAGTATTGCAATCAAAACTACGAGGCAATCAGTAATCGACAAAATAGCATAATTTTGCATAATTTGGTTTCTAAGCGTGATAAAGTTAGACAATAAAAGGTCAATCACGCTGGTAAAATGTGATATAAAAGGTCCTATTAGTCATCATTATCATGAGAGGAGGAGGAGGGTGAAGTAGGTGTATGTGAGTGGCTGATGGGATGGGGCGTATGGGATGGTGGAGTGGGGTTTGAAACTTTTCATAGAAAGGTTGTAGTGGAGGCAACATCCTTTCCCATATTCTTCATGATGTGCATCGATCAAACATTTGATGGGAATGGAGGTTTTTTGGGCTTTACTATATCACGGAGTTGATGGTGCAGAAGAAGATGGAATGGAGGTGGGAGATCTTAGAGAAGGGTTTTAAGAGGTTACCAAAGCTTTGAAAAGTGCCACAAAGGCTTGGGGAGCCATGGGTCAGAACATGCTCAATGAAGCCATGGGTGACCACGATAGTTCTCTTTAGTTCACAACAATCATGGTGGTTAAATGAACAAATTGGAAATCAAGTTCTTACTCCTCTCACTGATTGCCTTAATTGAATGTGGGTCCATGCTAGGTTGAATAATTGGCCTGAGAACGGTCATGTTAGGTTTTTCTTGCACTACTTATTCTAATCATAACGGTCATTATGGACCTTGTCCCTCCTTGATTGGGGTTTTTTGTCCATTCATCATTGTTGTTCTTTGTAAGAATAATCATTCTAGGTGTAGGTTGCGACAACCACTTGGTCCTACCAATCTAACTAAGGTATCTCTTTTTCAGTTCTCTTCCTGACTTCTTTATTCATCTTCTCTCCACAACCATTCTCAACCGAATGACCATTCTCAAGTTGAGACGACCTGGTTGTTCTATTAGAAACAACCATTATCATTCATGGATCCAAGACCAAAAGGTTTTGAACAAGATCACATAAAAAACAACATGACACTCTAATGAGAGGAATGGTCCTTCCAAGGGTTCTTCAACACTTTTTAGTTCAAATTTTGGAGAAAAAAACACTTCAACTTTGATTCTCTAACACATTGCCACTTTGCGGATCATCTTTTGTCCATGTCCCTACTCAATCAAGAATTTAAAAAACATCAAGTATCTTTGTGTATGTTTTTTCATGATATGTATATAAAAAGAGTATAAGTAAAAGTGAGTTGAGTCCAAATCTCATGAAGCAGTTTGGTTTCCTCCCACTATCGCTATGTTTTGTATCTTTATCAATGCATGTTGCTTCAACCAATCATCCATTAGAACGTTATAGCAATCTTGTCAAGGCACATGGCCTCTTCAAAATGCATTCAGTGAGTGTTCTCATCCATAGGATCACATAAGTCTTTGACACAATGTCCATCATCATTGTCTTCATTCATGTATGCTAGGAGGATGTCTTTAATATATTCAACTTTAGTTTCATGTGCATAAATTTAATGCTCATGGTGATGATGTGAGAATGAAGGTTAGTGTCAACAATTATAAAGAATGGTATTAGAAAGATAATGGGAATATTCTAATCTTCTAAATCCATGTCTAGGACATTGAAGTCTGTTGGAAGTACTACTAAAGTCTCATTGTCAATCATGACTAGCACATCTTCTACATGACCCTTTGCACTTTGTTGAAATTGTCTTCCAGTTGGAGAGTGCAATTGGTTAGCCTCAACTTTCCCTAGACCAACTCAATATAGACAATGTATGGCATCAACATTACACAAGATACCAAGTCAAGCAAGGAATGGTTTGTGTGATGCCCACCAATATGACATGGAATGTGGGAGAAGTGGAGTCTTTTATTTTTGAAGGAGTGAAGTGCTTCAAGATTCAGCTAACTTGCTCTATGGGTTTGACTTTTCGTGGTGTTCTTCCAGTTTGTTTAACTTTTAAAGTACACATATACTTGAGGAACTTAGCATATGAAGGAATTTTCTTGATAGTGTCCAACAAGAGTATGTTAATCTGTACTTTCTTAAAAGTTTCAACAATGCATTTTATGTGCTTGTTCTTCCTCTTATATGGTGAATGCTCATTCAAGGCATTGAGGTATCTTTTAGTTGTGTGCATGAGTCTTAAATTTATAGTGATCACTATCCCATAAGTATATGGGTGTGTATAGTAAATTTGAGATCGTCCAGGGAGCAAGGTTATGTTTGCAAGAGTAATGAACTTCAACAATCTAAATCAGTTTACAAAAAGTGAATTTGGTTTTTTGCAAGTAAACTAAACAAATTAGAAAGAAAGAAATTAAAGAAAGAATAACTTGATTCATAGATTACAAGTATGTAAGAAAATATTGAGAATAGGGTTTCGCTTCCACATCATAACATGAAGAACAACGACAATATAGCATACTAGCAATAACACATAAGGGAGATTTGTGCCCTACACCCCTCCCATTTGTGTACAACAGCCCTCATACAGCACTCTCATTCATACACTTATGATTCGAACTACAAACATTTTTTCCACAACACTTCCCAGCCACCTATGTGGTTAAGAAAGTGTAGATAAGGTCGCATCTCCTTGTTCCTATGCATATCTTCCCAGATTATTCAAGTAGCATAAAACATACATACAAGGTGGCCCATTAATCATGTGAGTAGAAGTTAACACCCATGCACCTTAGACTAGTCCTAAAACTAGCATTTATAAGAAAATTGTGTTCCACAAAGTCATTACATGGGATTTAATTCCCACACCCAAGAACAAAGAGTGTATTCATCCATGGCTAGAAAACACAGGTACAAGTAGTAGTAAATAGCACATGTAATAGTGAGAGAGAGAAAAGAACTAAAACATTTATAGAAGTAGTAGAATAGAAAAGGAACTCCTGCTATAAGCCAAAATTCCATTCTTTCTATTTCCCTTTATCAAGAAACCTTCTCTTCTAGTGGATGGAAAGGAGAATGGAGATCTTCACTGCATTTGTTGAAGAAAAATTAGGGAAGAAGATGGTTCTATCTTGAGTTACTATCCTATCTTCTCCAAAATTACCTCCAACTACTCTATGCTCTTCTCTAGTCATATTTAACTTCAAATGATCCATGGTAACTGTCCCAAGTCAGTCTAGTTTGTATTTAAAAGCTTGGAATGGTTTATCTTCTAATCTAAAAAGAAACTAAAGGTAACATGGCATGTTACTTGTGGTTTCTGAACTAGAACTGCCTCGATTGAATATGACATTGCATCTTGGTTGGTCAACATAGCATGTCGTTGCAAGTCAGGGAAATTTGGTAACTACTAGAATGAGAGGATACAACATGTTGAGATAATGACACATTGGTTGCTGCAATTTAGTGGCTCTTGTATTTTCTAAATCTAAAGTGACATGTCATGTTGGTGTTTCAACACGTGTGGATCGCTTGTTGTAGGAGGCAATAATCCTTCTACGGACACGCTGTGTTGGTTGATGAACACAGTATAGTGTTGTTAGATTTTGTAGGAATTTACTTCAAGCTTTGGGAAATCTTGAGGAATGTGACGAAGGCCAAATCATCATCAATTAATCCCCATTTTGGTGTCCAATAATGTACCTAAAATTCAAATCATGAAACAAATAGAGAACTAAAAAGGTGAAAAATATAGCATGATTAAGAGTTCTTTCTGGTTGAAATTGATTTGGAAATGAAACCAAAAGATTATATTAAATAAGCACATTAAATCTCCCTAAGCTTAAACTATTACTTCTCCTCAAACACAAAGAAACATAGTTACATAGATGAAGAAATAGAATGGTAGATACATCAACTAATGAAATGGAAAATTTTAATCTTAAAATGCCAATCATTATCAAGATATTGCAGCTAGATAAGAATTCATTTCAAACATTCAAGATTTGAAGTTAAGTTCATCAAGATGGTCAAATCGCATTGGAAAAATCAACAAGTTCAACAATGATTAGAGATATTATGACAAAACCAAAAATATTGTTAATATGAAACTAAACCCTTCTGATTATAAAGATGAATAAGATTTAAATCTGGTTTTGAATTTAGTAATATCGAATGACTTGTTCTTAAGAATTAATATACAAAATTCAGAGCTTGAGGTACAGCACATGGATGCTAATGTAGACTGATGTGCATGTGGAATGTCATTTGGAGTTTATTGACCCACTTTATGACATAACTCCCAACCTTCATTGCATTGGGGAACCATATGGGTGACTTATTCATCTTGTATAGGCTTATATTTTTTATATTTGAGAAAATAAAAGACCCTATTTTAACATGATTGGGTCCTTCTTTGGAAATTTGTAGCCTTAATCTATCTAAATTTTCCCAACAAGTAGAAGAGCCATACAAAAAGGTGATTCTAAACTTGAAATGTGTCTATTTATAAATATATATATATAAAAGGATGGTAGAAAACACATTGCAGATTTGGAAAAATCATCAAGAACAATACACAAACTTGTATTTGATTAATCCAATGCAGTTGAATCATTACATATGTTAAGATATGAGTGAGAGAAATGAATAACATGACGATGAATGTTCATGATAGAGTTCTTCAACTATTAGTTCAATGAGTATTGTGGAAACACATCCCGCTATCACACAGACAACGAGGTGTTACGCGAAAACGTGTGGAAATCACCATAACCACAGATTATCAAAACATGGGTTAATTAAAACCGATTGTGGAAAGCAGATAAACTGAGAAACTATTACATTTAAGTCCTCATCTTGCAAGTCAAACAGGTTATATAAGCATATACAAGCCTTGATACGTGTCCACATCTTAGAGGAACAGTTGTCTAACCATCACATGAGTTCATCACCTGTTTATATGTACATAAAGGCCCACATCCGGCCAGTAGCAGGATATACAAAACAACAACAGCTATACTTCGTGAAACAATGTAAAAACACCTCCAAGGACCTGAGAGTACAGAGATGACTCTAAGACTCTACTACAAAATGACCAAAACATCATCATGTCCATTTCTTGCCTTCTATTGCTCGTCTTGCTGCTCGGCCGCAACTCCACGACCACCACCACGTCTAGCTCGAACACCTAAAAACTAGCGGGGTGAGACAATTAAACATTGTCCCAGTAAGAAACATAACTCCCCGCCAAAACTATAAAACCAAGAGGATAAAGCAACAAAAGAAGATAAATAGTAAAACGTAGAATAATAACAGTCTATACAGCAAGGCTATTCGTACCATCAAGCTTACCAGGTTGTATGGAAGACATATCATCAATTATCTCTTTATGGAACATAATTAACAAGATAAGATTTATAAGGTCTTACCACATAACCTGAGGAACATATAAGTAGCTGCAAGGTATAACAAGATTAACTACACAAACAAGGCCTCAACCAATGTTCCGTGTTTTGCCTTATGCAGTAAATACTATACGACTGGATTACGTATTCTTATGCCCTGAGGAAGTGAGCTGTACCGCTCAAATCCAACCTTCGGTTGCGAAACCCAAGTCGGTGCCATACAAGGTCAATGGAAGAGCCAGATTCCACGACCTCCCACCTCATAGTCAGTGTATGAGTACAACACAAGCAGGACCGCAGTCTCGTGCTTAAGTGGCTTCAACCACAGGGTCAGCCGCATAGGCTACCCATCCGCTAGCCCACCTTGGTACAGGTCTCGACGCTAGTATATCTGAGCCACGGGCCAGTTCACTGTGCTCTGAGCCATGAACGCATTCATGCTCCCATATCACATATCCTGAGCCATGGGCCTATTCACCATTCTCCTATACATATCCCGAGTCTGCAACCGCAGCTGCACTCGAATCCTCACTTTTTTAGGCTAGGACAAACCTCGCATACTCAACAATATGTGCTCTGGGTTAACCCACAGGAGAACCCGTTTCACCATCACCAGCTCCTGACGATGATGGATCTATGGCCAGGGCTACTACATGATATATTCCACTGTGATTAATTAGTATCTTTTATATGGATTGCAAGATTCAACCAAGTTACATAACATGCAAACTATAACAAGAATAATCAACATAAAACTCAATGTTATGCTTTTATTGTAATCAACATCATCTTGGTCCACCACGAGGATCCAACATTACATGTTATCACTTGGCCTCTTACCAAGCAGCTAGATCCAACTCAAGGATCATCATATTGCCATGGGATCTCAATCCCTCATCACATAGTGCCACTGCCTCTCAAGGATTACATCATCAACATGGGATAGAAATCCCAAGCACTTTAGTCAAATACATCATACATGTTATCTCATTATCAAGAGTCACCATCACAACATAGTTACTCAACATATATACCTCATAGCCCTTTGTCTGGCTATACATATGTATGAGACCTGCATGGTTAGTATACATAATAATCATAGGCTTAACAAAAAGACCACGCTATCAATATAAGGTGACATTAATGATTATATGCTTTATCAATAATGCCTCAACTTGTGATCATAAGCATAGGTTTCATCATTAAGCAAGGCATTCTACATGCTTATCATTTCCTCAGCATAATACATAATATCAAGATGATCACATACATATGTAAAGTCATGATAAGTTACATGGACAAGCTTTACCATAATTATTACCATCCTGCATATTAAGGTCCATCATCATGTCTAAATGTGATATATACACACATTCTAACATAGATGTGGTCTACTATATTATGCACATCTAGGGTTACTTATCAAAACTAAAACCTGATGCAAGGACAACATATCGGTTTCTATAAGGGCAGGACCCTCACTAAAAGCACCCACTACCCTCACTACAATGATATCGGGCAGGGCACCCTCATCTATCACCCAACTCATAACGATCAGCACACCAGTGTCCAACGGCCAACACAAGGGTGTAACGTGCAACATTGTGTCAGGCGTGTCGTGCACTCACTAGTGTTGTGCACTGTGGTATCGTGCAACGCTGTGTCAGCACCAAGGGTAACAACAACCAAGTGTGCAGCTAAACAAAGAAGCAGATCGTGCGACGGGGTGTAGAGAAACGCCCATCAGGTTCAGGGCTATCGGCCGACACACACATTGGACTAGTGTGACGCCTGTCACAGAACTAACTAGCAACTTCCACCTTGAAGCACAATGACACCAAGCTACATCTAGGTCATGTGTGTGTATGTGTGTATGTGTGTATGTGCGGGGCAGAGTACTCCACAAGAGGCAACGTCTGAAGGTGTAGCTCAAATAGTCGGCCAAGGGACCTATCGTTCAGCCAACCAACCCATGGCCTATCGGCCGCCACAAAATAGGGTGATAGTGTGACGCCCATCACAAGGTCAGAGACGAGGGGTATCGTCCATCACAACTAGTCATCCAAAGCTCAAGGTCAAGAGGGGTATCAGGAAACACCTCTATTAACACCTTAACGGCCAAGAAACAACTCCACAAGATCGTCATCAACACAAGGGCACCAAACCCTAATGGATCAAGAAGATGGCTCACCTCTCAACAACTAAGTGAGAGGGGTCTTGCACATCATCTATCACCAAACGGGAAACACAAGGAACAACCCTAGCAAGGCTCACAACTACCACCAAGCTCACCCTTCAAGTCCATGGTGAGAGGAGGGTGTTGCTCAATCTACTAGAACACAAGCTCACCTCTCAACTCAAGCGAGAGAGGAGTATTTCCCATGTTACTAGAACTCAAGCTCACTCCTCAACACCAAAGAGAGAAAGGAGTATTGCTCACCAAGAAACCCTAGATTATAGGTTCGGCCAACAAGGTGCAACTAAGCAAGGAAACCAAACTTACAACAACGTAGCCGATCATAAACAACAAGAACAAGAACATAGAAGATGGTAATATAGTTAGGGTTAGGAGTTATGTAACCCGCCTTAAGCAAGCTCCAAGCTCCTAGCTCCAAGCACCGCCAAGGAAGAAGGAGACTCCAAGGAGGATCGGCCACCAAGCTTGCAAGAAGAAGAGGGGATATCGTGCACCAAGGGGAAGGAAGACTAAGGAACTAAAGGGATCCTTAGCAAGAGAAGGGAAACGCATATATAGAAGGGGATGGAGGAGAAACCATAGCAAAGGAAAGCAAGGTGTCGCCCACCTAGGGACACTTGTCCATGTGCAAAACCCACCACTCTTAGCATGCCCTAAACACATGTCCAAGGCCATTTCCACATGAAAGCATCAAGCACCAAGTGTCCACTAGTGGTGACACAAACGAGGGCAAAGAAGGTCAAAGGTCCATGGGAGACACACTTGGACGATACACCACCACCATGGGCAACACAACCTTGGGCAATACAAGCACCCTCTTGCCCGACACAAGGTTCAACCAAGAAAAGACAAGGCACCACAAGGCCCAACAAGCTCAACCAGACCCAAAGGAACTCAAGCAATGAGCCCAAACCTTCCCCTCAACACTATAGGAAGCAATGAGAGGGAGGAACACCTCACAAGATGGCAAACTTGTCCACAAACCCTAGACTTGGGTTAATTCCAAGTAGCACCTCCAACTCTCAACAAAGCACCAACAAACCCTAGTCACCATTAAAGGTGATTAGAAAGCAACAAGGCATCATGGTTAAGCAAAGAAAATAGGGTAAACCTTAAACGGAGGTCAGGGTCCTTACAAGTATAATGATTTTGCCAAAAAGAATCAATTTTTACCCAAATAAGAAAAAAAAATTTAGGTCATGCTTAGATTTTCATTTCTAAAAAGAAAAATAGAAATGGAAAATAAAAACAAACAAAAACTACAAATACCAATTGGTTTCTCTCCCCCTGAGCTGGAATTACACAGTGTCCACATATAGAAATCAAACCAAATATGATTGCAAGTAGGTACCTATCATGGGTAAATGATAAATAAGGAGGTCCAATGTCCTAATCGGCGACATGAAGATTATACTCCAAAGTGTCATCATCAACAATATATTATAAAGAAGAATCCCAAGGTGGTGTTGGTTGATGTTCTTGCATAGTGTAGTGACACTAAGTGATGAGCCACATGTCCATCCTTTGCATCATGGCATGCATGTCTACGTAGTGTTGAGTGAGTTGGTCAAGATGGGTATCATGTTGATCAAAGCATTGTTGAACATACCCGTACATGTGGCGTACATATGGCATGGCCCAATTGTACTAAGTATATGTACTAATGTAAGTAGGTGGATGTGGTGATGCATGTGTCTCAGGGAAAGTAGAAGACTCAAGCCTATCAACTTTAGTGGCATCATCATTGTCATCAAAAGAGGATTTTCAGTTGTTAGGATTTTCTAAAGTATTTTCTTCCTGATCTGGTAGCTCATTGCATTCCTTGTGATTATGAAAGTAATCACTAAACTTTGTGTCATCATTAGGATCTCTAGAAATTAAATTGGAAGCAGTAAGAAATTTAATATCAACCTTGTTTTCCCTAAAAAGAGCCTCAATACTCGATAGGTCCACCCTCAATTTATGTGCAATGTGGGTAATTAGTCCTACAATCATGATGTCACCTATTGATTCTCACTTTAGTTTGAAAATTCATTAAAGGACATAATATCCAACATTCTCTTTATACTTTTGCAACAATTCCTGTTAGAAGAATAACTCTTGTTTCCCTACAACCCCTTGAGTTTCCTTCCTAGAAAAATTGCAAGTGCTAAGAAGCATATGAGTATAGAAAATTGTGCATATGAGGTGCTCTATGTATGGTTGCTTGGTGGTATGTTTTTTAGTTATCTTACCCCAAAATTCATGATTATCAAAAGTTTCAGGAATCACAATGTTTCTTCCATAAGTATAGACATATAGTTCACAAATTTTCTTAAATGTGAGCTTGTAAGATCTATCTAGAATCTGAAATGGATAATACTGAAAGGTTCAGTAAGCTTCCTTGGAACTGCTTCTTCACTTGAAGTTGTCAAGAATTTGTAGGTCAATCATGAATATGTGTGGTTGGCAAAGAAGCAAATGTTCAAGATTCACAACTCTTCTAAAAATGATTGTTCTTCGTCTACAAAACCCAGTGCATCCATGGTATAAACACAATCAAAACAAGTATTTATGACTCAATGTGTTACCAGCCTCTAGAGAATGACGTCTTCTTCCTTTGTGATATTGAACTGAGTGGGGGAGGTGTATGTGTTAGAAGTTGTAGAGGAATTATCACCCCTTGCTTACTTTGGAGCATGCTTCCTTGGTGCCATTTTGGAATAATTCAACATGCAAAGTAGAATAAGTGGCAACAAGATAAAGATTGAGTAAGAGTATTGCTTCTCGTACACAGCATGGATGATAATTTTGGTATGTATGCCTTGAGATCCAATCATATGATGATTGGATTGACATACGCCATGATTTATTTGATAAATATCAAAGGCAAGCTTCCAATTTATTCTAGCTCAATCGGTTATGAGATAAATGATGGAGCAAAATGAATGTCTAAAGAATGACAATACTCAATGACATATGTCTTCATGTTGAGGACCTGAACAATGAGATCATAGGGATGCTAAGAGTATGTACATTCTTGTTATGTCCCTTGTCATATTTCATTGTGGAAGGTTGATAGACAACAATGACACATCAAGACTAGAGTGTGTGTTGGTTGATGACAATGTCTCCTTAGTCATGATATATGATATCAAACCAAGCACATAGATACATGTTAGAGAATAGTGTATCAGACAGACCCACAATGAGAGTGACGCATGGAACCATGACATGGTAGTCATAATCATCTCTCATAGTGATGGTGGTGATTGTGATTTTTAGACCTGAAGTCATTGCACTCGTCGAATGTGATTGGGTACACTTTGACATCATCAAACGCAGTCCAAAAACATGGGTTGTTATAATGATGATGATTGGGTGGCGTTGACACATGAGTTAGACTGTGAGTGATAGATATGGGATTTGTCCCTCCTAAGGGAGTATGATTTCTAGGCCACTTGATAAGCGAGACTGAGAAAGGCATGTGCATGCACATGTGAATCAATATATGATATTGATGTCATACATATCTCAGATAGTCTGCTCTATTTTAAGAAACATGAATGAACGTTGTAAGGATGACAACTCCATTCCTTGAGTTCATTTAGGATATTATAGATAAATAAATTATACATTCACTAGAACACCAGTCATAGACTATAGGATTGAAAGTTTTTCTCCAACTTTCCTTTTCACTTAGGTAGCACTAATGTGCGACTAGGTACTGCTCCTTGCTTGTGATGTCATAAGCTAGTTATGGAAATTCACTGCCAATGTGAAATGGGAACTATAGGGTCACACACATAGGATTAACCTGGAAGAGGATATTATCCATAAATGATGTTTGGATTGATTATTAAAGTGTTTAGGTACTCAATCAAACATTCAATCAATAGACTTGACTCAGAATCATCAAGTTCAAGTGTTGAACCAACTAATTAGAGTGTCAGATTGATTGAGAACTAAATTGACTGTGTTTTGCACAATCTCGACCACCAACTGACCAGTTCACAAGGTGAACCGATCGACTCATGGTCAGTGAGATGACCAATTCACTCTGGTGAACTGATCGGCTCAACTAGACCGAACCAGTAGTGTTGGGTTGTCCCGATTTGTAAGAAATTTTTTTTCATTTCACTTGTTCAATTCGATTGGGACAAGAATTAATATTTGTGTTAATTAGAAACGAATAAGGAAAGTCAATTATAGGTAGGTCTGGGAAGTGAAATGATCAGTTCACTGGGTGAACTAATCGTCTCACACTCCCAATTGACTGATTCACTAGTGTACTGATCGGCTCACACTCCCAACCGACCGGTTCACTAGTGAACCGATCAGCTCACACTCCCAACCGCTTGATTCGCTAGTGTATCAATCGGCTCACACTCCCAATCAATCGGTTCACTAGTGAACCGATCGGCTCATACTCCCAAATGACCGTTTCAGTTATGAAACGACCGGTTCGCCTGCCACGGTGTAAATTGTTCATGGAAATTTCAGACCCTTCTACTCCCGCACAGACTAGGAACCCTGACCCTGCCCTCTACTATCAATAGAGGGGTATATGGGGCTTCTCCAAAGGCACAACTTAGAATATTAGTTGCTCTGCAAAGTTGTTGTCCTCTCTAGTTGTGGTAATCGAGAGAGCCCAAGCAAATTCTACCCATCTAGGGAGGAACAGTGAGGGAAAGACAACTATAGAAAAGTAATTGGTGGTGGGAGAGTGTGTCGGTAACTAGTACGCTGACAGAAGGGGACAACTCCTTCTAGTCTATCCTTCAGGATGACTAGAGTTCCTAGTAGTTTGTGTGAACTATCTATAGAGGCGGGAGACTTCTTCCGCTCAGGAGGACGACATTCAACCATAGTCCGGGTCAAGACTACAAGCTGCACAGACGTCATCAAAGATAGGTGGTTGAAGACCACACTTGCTGTAAGGTATAGTCATTGAGCAAGCCTCAGGACCAGGTATATCTCACTAAAACCATCCATCCCATTACATAGATATTGATGGGATCTTTTGGTTATGAGTTTATGGTCAAGTAAAATTTTTGTTTCCGCTACCTACTCCGACCACGTAAAACCCAACAGTGGTATCAGAGCCACATCAATACTCTATGTTTTGGGATAATCGATATGATTAGATTTTGGATTTAGCATCTTTTATTCATTGCATACAATGTGAATATTGAAATGACTAATGTGAATATCCAATTAATACCACATAATCCCAAACTAATATATACATATATGATATGGTATATATGTAATCGATACACGCCACCCTAAAATGGTTTTGATGGTGGATGTGTAGCATGGTTATGGCCTATAAACCCTATGTGCATGTGTGTGGTTGGTTATGGTTGTTTGCATCTCGGTCTACGCACCGAGCCCTCTTCTTCTATTCTGAATGTAACTTGAGATAACTCAAGATTCTCTTCTACCTTTGCTCCCCTCAAATATAACTCGAAGTTTCACAAAGATTATGTAAAATAGGATTAGCTTTATTTCTTGTTATGATGAAGACTGAAGATGATTGTTTGATGGACCGAGATGACTGACTGAGGAACAGTTGGTGGACCGATGAGAAGCCCAGACAATCATACAAGCTGACCAACTGGAGGAGCCAGACGACCAGCTGGAGGAGACCAACCGACAGGCCAAGAGGAGAGTTGACCGGTTCAAGATTGAACCAATCAACCCATATTGGCAATCACAAATCTTCATCAATAACAGGTTTCATGTGATGTAGACCTTAGATGATCGTAGTTCCTTGTGGCTCCAAGGAACTACAATAGGATGGCCATAATTATTGATTTATCGTTATTGCATGTTTTCATTTGTGGGATATAGCATGTATATGACACATACTATATATGTGGTGATTGGATACATATATGCATATATAAGCATATTTCAAACCCCTCAAATATAAATATTAAGTTGAAGATGCCTTCCAAAAGTAGCACACATGAAAAGCTTGATCGACTAAGTGTGGGCATGCCTTCGCGTGGTGCACCGTCTATCTCATGGAAGTGTTATGGTGAATATGTGGGTCTGCCTTTGCAGGGTGCATATTCATTGTGTTGCCTTTTGGATTGGACTTAACAAGGTGATCTTAATAGGATTAACCACCTTGAGGCATGAAGATGTTCATGACAAAGAGTTGTGCATAACATATATCAAGAATTTCATAGTATGCAATTGGCAAAAGTTTCCTACCTGAAAGAATCTAGTTGTGGGTGACAACCCTCGTTGGTCCATAACTTAGAGAAAGTCTGGATCTTGATCACTACAAGGTTTTACGTTGTAATCTTCCAAATTGATACATGAGGTTTATCAATTTGATCAAAATAGTGGGAGCAATAATTAGTTAAAGACCTAATTTATATCGTCATTTTCAAATCAAAAGTGTTTTGGACTAAAATTGTAAATTTCCTTTTTGTAGAATAGATGGCTACCAACAACAAACACATTTTGTTATGATCTGTCCTTGATAAGGACAAGCTAAATGGGAACAATTTCGATGACTGGTTTAGGATGTTGAGAATTGTTCTCACTCAAGAGCAAAATCTCTATGTCTTAGGTACACCAGAGCCAGAAGAACCCGCTCCCAATGCACCAAAGGCTGAAAGGGATGCTTACAAGAATCATATTGAGGATGCCATTGATGTGAAGTGCTTGATGTTGTACTCAATGAACTATGAGTTATAGAGACAACATGAGAACATGGACGTCATTGAGATGGTTCAACATCTCAAGAACATGTATCAAGACCAAGCACAACAAGAGAAATATGATGTCTCCAAGGCAGTATTCAAGTGTGTCATGACAGAAGGAGATCTAGTAGGCCCTCACACACTCAATATGATTGGGTATGTGGAGAACCTAACTCAATTGGGATTCCTTCTGAGCCAAGAGTTGGCTAATGATGTGATACTACAATCGTTGCCGGAATCCTACAGTCAGTTTGTGATGAACTACAATATGAACAACTTTGACAGGCCACTAACAGAGTTGTTGGGCATGTTGAGGACAATCGAGGCACATATGAAGAAAGACAAACCCAAATCTGTGATGATGATCAGCAGAAAGAAGGGAAAGTCTATGGGCAAGGGAAAGGGAAAAGCAAAGAAAGGTTCTAATGCTAGCCAGCAGCCCAAGTCATCTTCAACTCTCAAAGCCAAGGGAGGGGTGAACAAGGGAGGCAAATGTCACCATTGTCATGAGCCAAGACATTAGAAGAGAAATTTCCCTCTCTACATAGATGAACTAAAGAAGAAGATGGAGGGGATGGAAGTTTCCACCTCATGTATCATGAAATAAACTTAAAATGCTTCTTTATCTTAGGTAAATGATACCAAGATATAGATCTAACATATATGATGTGCAGGATCTGAAAAGAAGTGATGTCATTTATGAAAGGACTAAGAAGGAAAACTCATCAACATTGGAGCAAGTGTTGCTACCATAGATAGTAGTACATTTTAGTATATTTCCAGCTAAAGGGCATGTAATAGAGTTATGAACTACTATTTCATTTTGCCAATAAATAGAAACACTTTATTTCTGCATCTTGTAATGACAAGGATGTCTATCAAAAAGATTCATGTTTTAATTTCAAAGATATGATCTTTTATGGCAATGTCTTATTTATCTTGTAGTACTTGGTATGCATGAGATAAAATAAAATAATACCTAAAAGTTATTGATGACTCAAATAATAAATTAGCATTATCAACTAAACAAATGAATGAGAAGTTCATCTCTAGGTTCCATGTTGATGGATAAACTAGACTCTCTTAGTTAATGAACCATTCATAGATATGAATGTCTTATTTATTGGGCATGATGACAAGTCACTCTTCACTATATGTAGTGGGAGAATGACTATTCTATTAGGTATAATACATATTGATGTATATACATACCTATTGGAGTAAATGCTAATACTTCAAATATGTTATTTAATGAAATATCAATATGAATATCTTGAAATGTTCAAGAATATCATAAATGAAGAACAAACTTAGTAATAGTATTAATTCTTTGATATGATCAATGAACGAGATACTTCAACCAAATGTTTGAGGACCTTGTGAGTAACTATGATAGTTTATCATAGAGAACTCATGATTAAGGCATAATGATGTCTAAATCAAAGAAGGAATCATACTTTAAATAGTAAGAGAATGATCATCAAACAAATAACTAATCTTCTAGAATTCTTCTAAAGAACATTCTTTACACTAAATAAATGTAAAAAAGGAGATTGAGAATTGCAAGTGTTGTGGAATCTCAAATTCCTTATGTAACGATTACACCTCATATATCTAGTAGAAAACACCTTGAGCTTGATGGATAATTATATCCTACAAACTCAAAGGTGATTAATTTGTCATATGATGATGAGCCAATAATCCATCTAGATGATGTTGAGGAACCATATTTTGAGTTATGTCTTGAAGCCATAAGATCCAAAATGACTTCCATGTGAACCAAATAAGGTATGACCTTAATGGTAGCACTTATAGGGATAAAACCCATAAGTGAAAATCGGTCTTAAGACTTAAGGCTGACATGGATGACATTTGAAGAGCTTATTGGTTGGGATAAATTCAAGTGAGTTCAAGGTTTTGAACATGATGATTTTATTTAACCAAATATAGTGGATATAGGCCATAAAGGATCATGCTTACTATTGGAACTTAAAGAATATGAAATTTGGCATACAAATAATTAACCTGCATTCCTAGAAAGAATAACATGAGGCTGTGTATGTGACACAACTTGAAGGGATTTATAATTCTATTAATGCAAATACAGTCTATAAGTTACAAGAGTTTAATCAATATGATTGATTAAATACAAGCACCTCATAATTGGAGTCTTTACTTTGATTATATAGTCAAAAGGTTTGAGTAATATGTAAAAATAAAGAAAGGATCTGTGATTACAAAGATTTAGTGGGAGCATATTCATATTCCACATGATGATGAGGAATGAAATGTTCTAATAAAATGAAACTGGTGTAGAAATACCTTCTTTACTGGAATAAAGAGAAATTTCCTATGTGATAGGAATAGAGACCTATAGAGATAGTTCTTAAAGTCTCTTGACCTGATAAAGAGAGAGAATACATTGGCAGTCTGTGTTGAAGGGTTCAGTATGCAAAGATTTAGTGGGAAAAAACTTGTCCATATTACATGAAGTTAGTCTCTTAGATGCCTAGTGTCCCAAATTCTTATGAAGAATAGGAATACATAGATATATGCCTTGTGCATTCACAATTTCATCTATCATGTATGTAATCATCCCATTATCTTGTATGTATCAGACATGATAAGAAAATGTATATGCATTCATCATCTTATATGTATTGGACATGACAATATGATATGCTCATCCAATTATCTCGTATGTATTGGACATGACAAATGGATGTTTGTCTACTTCTAGTGAGAGTTACTATAATAACACAAAGAACTTATTTAAGTACTTATGAAGTATTAAAGGATTAGTTATATGGTAATAAAAGGAAGAGTTGAGTGTAAATTAGTTACACTGATGCAAGCTTATGAAATGATAGAAAAATGATCGCAAATTATAAAAGTGAATATGTGTTGATAAATGGAAATGTTTCGAGTAAAATTAAATGCCTATTTAATTCTAAAAGGAATGATGAGTATCCTTGTGTTATGAATAGTAGAGGATACTATATGGATCTAGAAGTTCATACAGATGAACTTATAGATATTCTAACTATTGATGACAAAGTAGAAATACTAAGTCAAACTATGGAGCTAATTGTTAGGCAAGGAATATCATATAGCATATTACAGCAACTCCATCTCTTATGAAATGTCGTATAGTGAGGAGATGTGAAACATGCAATATACTGACTAAAGCAAAATGTTGCTAACTCACTGGATTAGCACTAGCGTAACAGAAACATGTTGGACATGTTTAGAGATCACTATGAATATGATTCAAATGTGATTGGATCTAAGTGCAAATGGGAGTCTGTTGGTATGTATGCCCTAAGAGCCAATCATATGATCATTGTATTGGCATACGTCATGATTGATTTGATAAATATCAAAGGCAAGCTTCCAATTTATTCTAGCTCAATCGATTATGAGATAAATGATGGAGCAGAATGAATGTCTAAAGAATGACAATACTGAATGACGTATGTCTTCAGGTTGAGGACCTGAACAGTGAGATCATACGGATGCTAAGAGTATGTACATTCTTATTATGTCCCTAGTCATATGTCATTATGGAAGGTTGATAGAAAAAAAATGACACATCAAGACTAGAGTGTGTGTTGGTTGATGACAGTGTCTCATTAGTCATGATGTATGATATCAAACCAAGAACGTAGATACATGTTAGAGAACAGTGTATCGGACAGACCCACCATGAGAGTGACACATGGTAGTCATAATCATCTCTCATAATGATGGCGGTGATTGTGATTCTTAGACCTGAAACCACTGCACTCATCGAATGTGATTGGATACACTTTGACATCATTAAATGCAGTCCTGAAACATGGGTTGTTATAACGGTGATGATTGGGTGGATTTGACGCATGAGATAGATTGCGAGTGATAAAAATGGGATTTGTCCCTCCTAAGGGAGTATGATGTCTAGGTCACTTAATAAGCAAGATTGAGAAAGGCATACGCATGCACATGTGAATCAATATATGATATTGATGTCACACATATCTTAGACAGTCTGCTCTAGTTCAAGAAACATGAATGAACATTGAAAGGATGACTAGTCCATGCCTTGAGTTCATTCAAGATATCAGAGACAAAGGAATTATACATTCACTAGAACACCAATCACAGACTGTAGTATTGAAAGTTGTTCTCTAACTTTCCTTTTCACTTGGGTAGCACTGATGTGTGACTAGGTACCGCTCTTTGATTGTGATGTCATATGCTAGTTATGGACATTCACTGCCAACATAGGTACCGCTCTTTGCTTGTGATGGCATATGTTGGTTATGGACATTCACTGCCAACATGAAATGGGACCTATAGGGTCACACACATAGGATTAACCTGGAAGAGGATTTTATCCATGAATGATGTTTGGATTGATTACTAAAGTGTTTAGGTAATCAATCACACATTCAATCAATAGACTTGACCCAGAATCATAAAGTTCTAGTGTTGAACCAACTGATTAGAGTGTCAGATTGATTGATAACTGAATTGATTGTGTTTTGTACAATCTGGACCACCAACCAACTAGTTCACTGGGTGAACTGATCGGCTCATGGTCAGTGAGATGACCGGTTCACTCTGGTAAACTGATCGGTTCAACTAGACCAAATGAGCAGTGTTGAGGTGTCTTGCTTTGTGAGAAAAAATTTTCATTTCACTTGTTCAATTCATATGGGACAAGAATTAATATTTGCATTAATTATAAATGAATAAGGAAAGTCAATTGCAGGCAGGTCTGAGAAGTGAAATGACCAGATCACTGGGTGAACCGATCGGCTCACACTCCCAACTGACTGGTTCACTAGTGAATCGATCGGCTCACACTCCCAATCGATTGGTTCACTAGTGAACTGATCGTCTGACACTCCCAAATGATCATTTTAGTTATGAAATGACTAGTTTGCCTGCTGTGGTGTAAATTGTTCATGGAAATTTTAGACCCTTCTACACCTGCACAGATTGGGAACCCTGACCCTGCCCTCTACTATAAATAGAGGAGTACATGGAGCTTCTCTAGAGACACAACTCAGAACATTAGTTGCTCTACAAAGTTGTTGTTGTCCTCTCTAGTTGTGGTAACTGAGAGATCCCAATCAAGTTCTACCCGTCCAGGGAGGAACATCGAGGGAAAGATAACTACAAGAAAAGAAACTGGTGGTGGGAGAGTGTGTCGGTAACTAGTACGCCAACAGAAGGGGACAACTCCTTCTAGTCTGTCCTTCAAGACGACTAGAGTACTCAGTAGTTTATGTGGACTATCTATATAGGTAGGAGACTTCTTCCACTCAGGAGGACAACAGTCAATTGTAGTTCAGGTCAAGACCAGGAGTTGCACAGATGTCATCAAAGATAGGTGGCTGAAGATCACACTTGTTGCGAGGTATAGTCATTCAGGAAGCCTCAGGACCAGGTATATCTCACTAAAACCATCCTTTCCATTACATAGATATTGATGCAATCTACTGGTTATGGGTTTATGGTCAAGTAAAATATTTGTTTCTGTTGCCTACCCTGACCACGTAAAACCCAACACATAACTAGCATGGTTTGTGCTTGTCTCTAGATAGCAAGACCTTGGCAACAATTATGAAAAGAGGAATATGAAACATGGAGTGGACCATTTTCTTCACAGTGTATGGATTTGTGGTTGTAGATGGAGTTAGCTTGGCGTGAGAAAAGGAGGAAGGAGACTAGTACAACTACTCACAATGGTGTTGTTGGAGGTTGCATTGATGGTTGTAGGTGTTGGAGATTGTGAGGCTTATCCAAGACAATGGTAATGGATTTGCTAACAAGGATTGGTGGAGGCAGCCTCAAGCTGGACTTGTTGGCAAGTGCATCAATTGCAATATGACAACAAGGTAGTGCATGATGGAGGGATCAAACTACAGCGAGGTTGACTGAGCAGATCAGGTGCTCGGGAGTGTGTGATGGTGGCTTGAACTTGAGCAGCATCTTGGAGGGATTTGGCGATACAACATGGAAGAGAAGGAACATGGCATAGGTATTAGGGCTTTAAAGTGAATGAGTACTGAAACATGGTCGGAAAATCCTATTTGAGCATTGTGTACATGTTGTTTTAATACTACATATGTCATATTCCTCATATGCAACAACTTTATGTGATTTTTTATTTGTGCCAGAATTGCATGTAATGTGACATGTTGAGATAACAACATGATGTATTTCTCTTCATTTTGAAACCCTTTAACTTTTCATTATTTGAAACACACATCATGTTGGAAATGGAACACGATGTGTTTAGCTCTTGGTGATTTTAAGAATTAAGATCTATTTTGACATGTCGTGTTGTGGTAGCCACACACAGTGTCCCTATATATAGTAAAAACATAGAAATTCAAGGTTGAACCCCACATGGTGTGTCAAGGAGGGCACACATCATGTCACTCACCAAGTGGAAAACTTGGGCACGATCAAAACTGACTCATAATGTTTTTGTGGACATGTTGTGCTATTATTTCACAAAGACTTTAGAATATCCCACTTTGGCACAACATGTCATGTCAATGTACACACACACCATGTCACCTATACTTTCGCTTCCCAGAATCTCATTTCAATATGTACATAGTGTGTTGGCTGGCCAACACGGCATTTTTTAGCACTTTTATTACAAAATGTTGTATTTCTTTGATTTTCAGTTGTACCTATAATGATATTCAAATATGAACTCTATATGCCTCAAATGACTAGATTCACCATGACAAAGTTTATTGGAAAAGAAGAAGTTTTTGAAGGAAATAACATGAAATAAAGCTAAATGGTGGGGTCATCTCCCACAAAGGTCCCCATTTATAGCCCAGAGTGAGACTCTTCATGGTCTTCATCTTGCACCGAAGACAGAGTTGGAGGCTCTCGATTTGCTTTTATCCTTTAGTTGATCGGGTATGGACCCTAAAGGAGCTTGTTGGTTGAAAAGGGCATGATGAGCAATTTGATTCTCCAACATCCTTGTATGCATGGAAATTCCATAGACATTTGAAGATATTTTGCTAGATGGCATCCTGATGAATGTATATTCATCATGAAATAAAATTATCACTTCAAGACCAATTCAACTCTATACATACTATTCCACTCAATATGAATCATAATGTGCAAAACTACTTAGTTGATTCGATTATCAAGGTTTTAACTAAACATTGTTCATTTAATGCAGGTTTTGACAAAGCTGAACAAGTAGTCAAGGTCCACCTTCATCTCTGGCTCTGATCAATATATCTAACCAAGCAATTCCACCCATGTGGTCTCAAGACCGTTTGAGCCCATGCGGTCTCAAGACCGTTTGAGCCCATACGGTCCCAAGACTGTTTGATCCCATGCGGTCTCAAGACCGTTTGAGCCCATGCGGTCTCAAGACCGTTTGAGCAGCAGAGATCGATTGTAGGCATCACTCAACTGCAAGGGATCGAGCAGTGCATGAACTCAAGGTTGCGAAGCAGAGTCCTAACCACGACCGTGGTGGTCCAAAATGGTCGTGGTCTTCTGCCATCACCACGACCGTGTGATGCGGCCATGACCGTGGTAGACCTGAGCTTTCACTCGCCACGACCGTGGTTGATGAGCCACGATTGTGGCACCCTACCTGCATCGACCCCCTCTCACTCGCCACACCCGTGCAAGGCAGCACGGCCGTGAGGCAGCCACCTCACCACGGCTGTGGTTCAATGCCGTTAGGGCCAAATTTCTCACCCACCATGCCCGTGCAAGGCGGCACGGCCGTGGGACAGCAGCTTTACCACGACCGTGGTGCCTAACCACGGTCGTGGGGCGTCGTCTTCAACCTTCGACCAGCACACATTTGCAGCCCCTGAGCAAGATCGATTGGAGGTGGTTCATATACCAAATGATGTCGCCCTGAAGCCGTTGCACCTGCAGATGAAGGTCGGAGATCATTTGCAGATTGAAATGCTCCGAGATTGGGTTGACCCAGCTGGTGACAAATTCATCTACTATTCGAATCAGTTACAAAAAACCAAACGGTCTGTCCAAGACAGTTTGCCCTTCTTCAACGCGAGACCGTTTGGCCCTTGAGTGGGTTTCAGATCATTGAATCAGCCATCTCCAAGACTATTTGAGTTGGGTTGGAGCGTTGACCATTTGCTACTGTTGAAGAACGTTTGCCCCTTTTTACATACCATTTGGAGGAAAGCTATTAAGGACCATTTTGGTCTTTGAGCAGGGGAGACCGAATGAAGAACCTCAGACAGAGCGATCATTTGCCCAAGACCGCACAGAGCGATCATTTGCCCAAAACCGTTTGGAGTGATCATTTGGTAGCAAACAATCTCGAGATCTTTTGGTAGCAAACGGTCTCGAGACCGTTTGGTAGCAAACGGTCTCCAGACCGTTTGGAGGGGATATTTCAAGACCGTTTGGTCTAAATGAGCTGAAACCATTTGATGCAAAAAGCCACAAGATCGTTTGGGACCAGACCTGTGCCTATAAATAGGACCAACAGGGTCCCCAATTTGGTATCGGTTCCAGGACGCCGACAGGCTGCCTGTACACAGGTCCGATCCAAATCCAGTCCAGTTCGTGATAGTTTCATTCCACCTACTTCCCGTGTTGCAACCAAGGAGGCTAAGGAGAGAAGGAAGACGGAGCGAGGGAGACTGTTCGGTCTGTCTTGGCAACTCCTGTTCATGTCCAGATCTGCCCCGACATGACATAGAAGGTTGTATCTTATTCACCAAGCTGCGACTACCTTCTGCACCGAGTTCATGGCAGATTTCTCTCTCTTTCTCATTCTTCTTATTTCTCACATCATGAGCGAGTAGTACCTTTTCGCTGGGGTGCGGGGACTAGCCCCATTGCCCATGCAAACATGTTATATTGTTAAACTTTCCATGGAAATGTATATAACGCTTCATTTCGATGTTAACAGTTATGTTCGTAGTTTGATTAATTGCTTGCTTTCATCTTTGTTCTTCCTATGTTGTGAGAACTTCTATACGTAGGATTGAATGTCATTTAACAAGTTGACTCCCAAACTAGAAATAGAATGGGATTCCTTGAGGTCGTAAGTGTATGATCCGCGAGGGGACGAGCCATCTAGCCTTCAGTGATGCTTCTGTGTACCTAACGCCTGTATAGGGGGTTCACAGCCTTAGTTGGATTTTGTATCTTCTTGTTAATTATCGATGTTTGCTTGTATATTAACCGTCTGCTTACTTATCGGTTAAAGCAGCTAACTCCCAAACTAGAAATAGGATGGGATTTCATCGAGCCGTAAGTAAGTGATCCGGATGGTGACGAGACATCTGATGCCTAAGGTGATGCTTACGCGAACCTAACGCCCATATGGGGGGTTTTGCAGCAGCTTTATTTGGATTGTTATATCTTGCCTGGATTGTTCATGATTGAA
Organism: Alisma plantago-aquatica; assembly: GCA_963693085.1. NCBI lineage: Eukaryota > Viridiplantae > Streptophyta > Magnoliopsida > Alismatales > Alismataceae > Alisma > Alisma plantago-aquatica. The sequence continues at coordinate 641,091,245 of OY856412.1, forward strand.
TGTGTTTGCTTGTGTAGCGGTGGTCAAACCCGGTACCATCCCAGTGATTCCATATCATTGATCTAAACCCAACTTTTATTCAGCTTTTACTTTCTTCCAATTAGCTTAAGTAACCTCAAATCAACCAATCATTCTAAATATTAGTTTTACTTGAGCTAGATTTGATTGATAAGGATTCTTAAAAACATTGTCCTTTGGGTTCGATCCTTAAGTATACTGCGATAAGACTTGTCCGCTTGCAGGTGGTATTATTGCACTTTGGTTTTGGTAAAAGCTCGGGGATTTCAACCCCAGGTGAGTTTGTTAGTGCGTTCAAAAATACCATGTCAAATTCTGGCGCCGTTGTCGGGGACAATGGAATCAGTTAGTCAAATCTAGTTCTTTTCAGACTAATCTAGGATTTTGCTTTTTCTTTTGAAATAATCGATCATCTACTTGAATTTGACTCTACTTTGTGGATTTCATTTTCAAAATCTTTCTATTTTCAGGTACAAACCAAGGCATAGTGTATGCACCATTCGGATAGCCCCAGACTCACAGCGAGCTTTGATCCCAAGATAGACAGAACTTTCCATCATCAGATCAGAGAGAATCAAGCAAGGATGGCTCAAGAAGAAGAAGTAGCCCAAAGGGTGGCTCAAGCCATCAATGCACAAAGAGAGAGGCTCATGCAAGAAGCCAGGGTTGCAGTTCAGTAGGAAATCCTAGCAGCACAAGCAGCAGTGCAAGCAGCTAAACTACAAAAGGATCTTAGAGAGTTCTCAATCCCGAAAGCTGTGAATGTTCATCATCCAGTACAACCTCCTCCTATCAATGCTGCTAATTTCGAAATAAGGGCACATTGGATCACATTACTTCAAAATAACCCTTTCTATGGCAAACAAGCAGAAGACAGCCAAGAACATCTTTTGAGATTTATCGATCTATGTGCTATGACAAAGCAAAATGGCGTCACTGATGATGCCATTCGACTCCGTCTCTTCAAGTATTCCCTGTAGGGTTTTAGGAGAGACAGAGAAGGCAGCGGAAACAAAAAAATTTCTCCCCAACCCATACCGAGGAAACGCGTCAACGTCTATATAATAGGAAAGTATGGTTTGTGGAATCATACCTTGTCCCGAGGCTTGCTCGGAGACAATACCTCGCGCAATGCGCGGTCTTCAACTCCGGACTTCGACGGTGTCTGTGCAGCTCCTGGTCACACCGGGACTCACAACTCCTACTCGAACCGGACTGTCGGATGACAGTTGTCCTCCAAAGCGGCAGTGTCCTCCCGCCTCTGTAGTAGTCCACATGGACCACCTGGAACTCCACACTCCTTGTCCCACAAGGAAGTGGAAGGAGTCGCACCCTCCTGTAGACGTACTAGTCACCTACACGCTCTGCTGCCTCCTGTTGCAACTGCAGTTGTCCTTCCCTTGCTGCACCTCCCTTTTGCGGGAAGCACTTGCTCGGGCTCTCTCACGGTTACCAAAACTAGAGAGAACGACAACTCGCAGAGCAACTGGTTGCACTGAGTTGTACTTTGAGAAGCCCCCAATACCCCTATATATATAGGAGAGTCATGGGACAGGGTTCTCCATCCCGGGCAATGCGGGACTAATGCAGGAGTAGAAGGGTTCGAGAATTTTCCACAAAAAGCAACCGGTTCGCAACTTGAAATGATCGGTTCACAACTGAACCGATCGGTTCGGCCATTGAGCCGATCGGTTGGACCTGAGCCGATCGTTTGGGGCACTCCAACCGATCGGTTGGTGCCCTGAACCGATCGTTTCATGGTCCTAATCCGGCTCAAAAAGACTTTCCTTGTTTCTTTCCCAATTGGTATTGAATACCAATATTATTCCCAATCGAATTGGGTAATTTGAAACGAAAGGAAAATTCTTGCCGACATGACTTTCCCAACTGGTCGGTTGCACTAGTTGAGCCGATCGGTTCAACTCTTGAACCGGTCGTTTCAACCTGGGCATCAGCCGATCGGCCTGGACACTCCAGCCGACCGGTTCAGCAACCTCAGCCGACCGGTTCATCACATGAGCCGATCGGTTGGGAGCACAGGTTGGGTAAAATCAGTCAATTGCGATTTCAATCAATCTGATACTCCAATCAATGCGTCCAACACCTTGAACCATACGATATTGAGCTATCGACTGATTGAGTGTTTAATTGAACTACTAAACTCCTTTAGTAATCAATCTAAACATTGCTTTGTGGACAAAACTCCTCTTCTAGGTTAAATCCTATGTGTGTGACCCTGCAGGTCCATTTCACGTTGGCAGTGAAAGTCCATAACACTTATGACTTCACAAGCAAAGAGCGGTGCCTAGTCACACATCAGTGCTACCCAAGTGAAAGTAGAAATTTGGAGAACAACTTTCATCCTACAATCCGTGAATGGTGTTACAGCGAATGTATAATTCCTTTGTCACTGATATCCCGAATGAACTCGAGGCATGGAACAGTCATCCTGTCAACGTTCATTCACTTCCTTGATCTCAGAGTAGACCGGAAGAGATATGTATGACATCAATATCATATACTGATTCACACATGCGTGCACGCCTTTCTCAATCCTACTCATCAAGTGGCCATGGATATCAAACTCCCTCAGGAGGACAAATCCCATATCTATCACTCACCCCTCAAAAGCCCCATGTGTCAAAGCCACCCAATCATCATCTTTATAACAACCCATGTTTCAGGACTGCGTTTGATGATGTCAAAGTGTGCCCAACGACATGTGTTGAGTGCAGTGATTTAAGGTCTAAGAATCACACTCACCACCATCACTGTGAGTACTGACTGTGACTACCATCTCATGGTTCCATGTGTCAAACTCACGGTGGGTCTATCCGATACCTTGTTCTCTAACAAGTACCTATGTGTTTGGTTTGATATCTCTATATCATGACTAATGAGATTCTGTCATCAACCAACACCACAATCTAGTCTTGTGTGTCATTGTTGTCTATCTACCTTCCACAATGACATCCGACTAGGGACATATCAAGAATGTACAAACTCTTAGCATCCGTATGATCTCATCGTTCAGGTCCTTAACCTGAAAGCATACGTCATTGAGTTCTGTCATTCTTTAGACATTCAATCTGTTCTATCACTATCTCATATGACTGAACCAGAAAGAATTGGAAGCTTGCCTTTGATGTTTATCAAATCAATCTTAATGTATCCCACCAATCATCACATGATTGGCTCTCAGGGCATACATACCAACAGACTCCCACCTGCACTGCGAGCCAATCACCCATGAATCATATTCATAGTGATCTTCAAACATGTCCCACATGTTACTGTGCTCTAGTGCCAACATGATGAGTAATGGCAACACCTTGCCAAAGTATGTACGAATTGCATGTCTCACATCTCTTCGTTGTACGTCATACGTATGAGATGGAGTTGTCGTAATATGCGATCTTGTATTCCATTTGCTAACCTTTAGCCACATTGCATGATCAAGGATTCCAGACTTGTCATCAATGAGTGGAATATAAGTTCATCTTATGAACTTTTCATATCCATATAGTATCCACTGCTGTTCACTAACACATAGATACTCGGCTTTTCCCTTTTAAATGGCTTTATTTGAAACACTTCCAATTATCAACAAACTTTCACTTTTATACATCTTATGTATATTTTACGATTAATTTTCTGTCCTTTCAGAAGTTTGCATCAATGTAACTCTTTACATCAAACTCTTCTCCATAGAACTAGTACTTCACAAGCACTTATCAAGTTCTCATGGTATTCCAGTAACCCTTACTAGAAATAGACAGACATCCACTCGTCATGTCACACATACGAATTATCAGGATGAGCACATCATATTGCCATGTCCTACATACACGATGATGAATGCACTTTATTCTTGCCATGTCATACATGCAAGATAATGGGATGATTACATACATGATAGATCCATATCTATTCTTAGTGTTCCCATTCTTCATAAGAATTAGACACTTGGCCTTGGGATACTAACTGCATGTAACATGGACAAGTTTTCTCCCACTGAATCTGTGCATACTGAACACTTCAGTACAGATTGCCAATGTATGCTTTCTCTTTCCAGGTCAAGAGATTTTCGAGAACTATCTCTATAGATCTCTATTTCTATCACATAGGAAACATCTCTATCTTCCTTAAAGATAATTTCCACTTTTGGATTTCTATTCTAGAAAAATTCCATTTCACATCAATATGTGGAATGTGAATACGCTCCCACTAAATCACAGATCACTTCTTTATCTTTGACATATCAGTCAAACCCTTTGACTATATTATCAAAATAAAGATCCAATTTTGAGTTGCTTGTACTCAATCAATCACATTGATTAGTCCATTGTAACGTATAGACTTCATTTGCATTAGTGGATTCATAAACCTTATAGGTTGTGTCACGTACACATCCTGGTTTTATTCCTCGTAGGAATGCGGTTTTAGTATCCATATGCCAAATGTCTTAGTCATTAAGTTGCAATCAACAAGCATCATCCTTCTCAAAATGTTATCCATGTGTCTTAACACTTAAGACTCATCTGCACTTATGGATATGATCCAATGAGTGCTACCATCAAGGTCATACCTTATGGTTCACATGGAAATCATTTAGGATGTAATGATCATAAATCATAACTCAAAATTCGGTTCCTCATATTCATCTAGATAGTTGACTCATCACATGAACAACTCATCACATAGATAATTGAGGTGTATCTGTTAAGGGTATAAGAACTCACAACCCTTGTGATTCTTAATTTCCTTTATTAGTGTGGGGTATTCTTTTATTAAGAAGAATTCAGTTATTTGATAATCATTCTCTAACTCCTTAGAGTATGATTCCTTCTTGATTCAGACATCACCATGCCTTAATCATGAGTTCACTATGATACACTATCATAATCACTCATAAGGATCTCAAACATTTGGTCCAAGTATTTTATTCATCGATCTCATCAAGAATTAATACTTTACCAAATTTGTACTTCATTTATGATAATCTTGAACACTTCAAGACATTCATATTGGTATTTCTCTAAACACCATTAGAAGTATTAGCATTTGTTCCAATAGGTATGTAAATACATCACATGTATTATACCTAATAGGATAATCATTCTCCCACTACCATTAGTGAATATTGATTAATCATGTCCAAGATATTCATGTCTCTTACTGGTTGTCTAACCGAAAGAGTCTAGATTTATCCATCACATGGAAACTAGAAATGAATTTCTCATGATTAATGCTAATTTGATTGTTTGAGTTATCAGTAACTTTAGGTATCATTTTATCTTATGCATACCATGTATCATAAGATAAACAAGGCATTGCCACAAAGATCATATCTTTAAGATTGAAACATCAACTTTATTAATTGCCATCATTGTCATACAATATGCAATAATAAAGTGCTTCTATCTATTGACAATATATGAAATAGCAGTTCTCAACTCTATTTCGTGCCCTTTAGGCTGAAATAAATTGAAAGATACTCTTATCTATGGCAGCAACACTTGCTCCAATGATGGGTACTTCTTTCTTGGTCCATTCGCAAAGGCCATCACTTCTTTGTGGATATTGCATATTATATATGACATATCCATATCTTGGTATCATATACCTCAGATAAAGAAGCGGTTCATTTCCTGATACCTTAGGTGGAGATCTCCATCCCCTCCTTCATCTTCTTTTGTTCTTCCAGATATAGAGGGCAATCCCTCATGCACCCTTTCCCCATGTGCCTTGAGGCTGAAGACGGATTGGATTTCTGGCTAGCATCAGAACACTTCTTAGCTTTGCCCTTGTCCTTGCCCTTAAGAATTACCTTTTCTTTGATCACATCAAAGACTATGGTTCATCTTTGCCTCTACTATCCTCAACATGTCCAACAACTTTGTCAACGCTTGTCAAAGTCGTTCATGTTGTAGTTTATCATGAACTATATGATTTTGCAACACTTGCAGTATCATACCAATAGCCAACTCTTGGCTCAGAGGGAATCCTTCTTAGTCAGGTTTTCCACATACCCAATCACATTGAGTGTGTGAATACCTTACTGGATCTCCTTCTGTCATGACATACTAGGACAGTATCTTGGAGACATCATATGTCTCATGTTGTCTCTGCAACTCATAGTTCAGAGAACACAACATCAAGCACTCCTCATCAATGTCATCCTCAGTATGCTTCCATAAGCATACTTTCAGCCATTGATGTGGTGGGATCGAGTTCATCTGGTTCTGGTATAACTAGGAATTAGAGCTTTCGCTCTTTGATTGAGAACACTTCTCATCATCATCCTAACCAGTCGTGGAATTATTCCCATTTAATTTTTTGGTCTCAAAGACCGATCACAAATAAAGTGATTTGTTGATTAACCATTTATTTTAACAAAAGGAAATATATGCAATTTTAGTCCAAAACTCATTTTTTTTACTTATTTGATTGATTTGAAAGTTTGACGATATAATTAGGCCTTTAATCAATTATCGCTCCCACTATTTTACTTCAAATTGATAGCCCTCACCATCAATTCGGAAGATTGCAGCGTACAACCTTCTAGTGGGCAAGATCCTGAAATCCTCTAAGTCATGGACCAGCTTGGGCTGTCACCCACAACATAGATCTCTCAGGTAGGCAACTTTTGCCAATTGCATCATATGCAACTCTTGATAAGATGTCATCTACAACTCCCTGCAATGATCATCTCCATGCCTCAAGGCGCTAGATCCTATCTAGGTCACCTTGTTAAGTCCGACCCAAAGCAAACACGATGAATATGCACCCTGCTTGGGCAGACCCACATATTCATCCTTCACGCTTCCACGAGATAGACGGTGCACCACGCTTGGGCGTGCCCACACTTGGTCGATCAAGCTTTTCACGTGTGTTGCATTTGGAAGGCATCTAAAACTTAATATTTTAATGAGGGATTTGGTTTTATATACATATACATATCCAATCACCACAATACATAGTATGTATCATATACATGCTATATCCCACATAAAACATGCACAAACGATAAAAGCGATGATTATGGCCATCCTAATGTGATTCCTTGAGCCAAGAGGAATCACGGTCATCTAGGTCTACATCACATGCAACCTGTACAAGATGAACATCTGTGCCTTGCCATCTGAGTTGATCAACTCATCACATGAATGATCTGTACTCTCCAGCCGGTCGTCTGGGTGCCACAAGCCGATCGGTTGGCTCCTCCAACCGATCGGTTCGCCTGGTCGTCGTGCATCTCGTCATGTCTGCCACCCGCTCGTCTCGCTCCTCGAACCGGTCATCAACTGATCGGTTCACTCCTTGAACCGACCGTCTAGAAGGTCAACCGATCGGTTCACGCCTTGAACCGACTGTCTGAGCAGTCGTCTTGATGTCCACCGGTCTTTGACATAACAGGAAATAAAATCCTATTCTATTTATTACATTGCTTTAAAAAGGAAACCCCGAGTTACATTCGGGGGGAGCAAAGGTAGGAAAGAATCTCGAATTATTTCGAGTTACATCAGGAATAAGAGAGGGAAGATCGGTGCGCAGACCGAGATGCAAGCAACCACAAACAACCACACACATATAGGGGTTTATAGGCCATAATCATGCTATACACATCCACCACAAAACTCGTTTAAGGGCGACGCGTATCGAGTGCATTAATAATACATATCATATATGTAATTAGGGATTTGTTGATTTAGGATTGGACATGCATAAAGTCGATATTATTCGCATCGTATGCAATAAATAAAGGCGACAAACCAAAATCGATCATATCGATATTCCTAAAATATAGAACAGTTGACGTGGCTCTGATACCACTGTAGGGTTTTAGGGGAGACAGAGAAGGCAGCGAAAACAAAAAAATTTCTCCCCAACCCATACCGAGGAAACGCGTCAACGTCTATATAATAGGAAAGTATGGTTTGTGGAATCATACCTTGTCCCGAGGCTTGCTCGGCGACAATACCTCGCGTAATGTGTGGTCTTCAACTCCGGACTTCGACGGTGTATGTGTAGCTCCTGGTCGCACCGGGACTCACAACTCCTACTCGAACCGGACTGTCAGATGACAGTTGTCCTCCAAAGCGGCAGTGTCCTCCCGCCTTCGTAGTAGTCCACACGGACCACCTGGAACTCCACACTCCTTGTCCCACAAGGAAGTGGAAGGAGTCACACCCTCCTGTAGACGTACTAGTCACCTACACGCTCTCCTGCCTCCTGTTGCAACTGCAGTTGTCCTTCCCTTGCTGCACCTCCCTTTTGCGGGAAGCACTTGCTCGGGCTCTCTCACGGTTACCAAAACCAGAGAGAACGACAACTCGCAGAGCAACTGGTTGCACTGAGCTGTACTTTGAGAAGCCCCCAATACCCCTATATATATAGGAGAGTCATGGGACAGGGTTCTCCATCCCGGGCAATGCGGGACTAATGCAGGAGTAGAAGGGTTTGAGAATTTTCCACGAAAAGCAACCGGTTCGCAACTTGAAATGATCGGTTCACAACTGAACCGATCGGTTCGGCCATTGAGCCGATCGGTTGGACCTGAGCCGATCGTTTGGGGCACTCCAACCGATCGGTTGGTGCCCTGAACCGATCAGTTCATGGTCCTAATCCGGCTCAAAAAGACTTTCCTTGTTTCTTTCCCAATTGGTATTGAATACCAATATTATTCCCAATCGAATTGGGCAATTTGAAACGAAAGGAAAATTCTTGCCGACATGACTTTCCCAACTGGTCGGTTGCACTAGTTGAGCCGATCGGTTCAACTCTTGAACCGGTCGTTTCAACCTGGGCATCAGCCGATCGGCCTGGACACTCCAGCCGACCGGTTCAGCAACCTCAGCCGACCGGTTCAGCAACCTCAGCCGACCGGTTCAGCACATGAGCCGATCGGTTGGGAGCACACGTTGGGTAAAATAAGTCAATTGTGATTTCAATCAATCTGATACTCCAATCAATGCGTCCAACACCTTGTACCATACGATATCGATCTATCGATTGATTGAGTGTTTAATTGAACTACGAAACTCCTTTAGTAATCAATCTAAACATTGCTTTGTGGACAAAACTCCTCTTCCAGGTTAAATCCTATGTGTGTGACCCTGTAGGTCCATTTCACGTTGGTAGTGAAAGTCCATAACACTTATGACTTCACAAGCAAAGAGCGGTGCCTAGTCACACATCAGTGCTACCCAAGTGAAAGTAGAAAGTTGGAGAACAACTTTCATCCTACAATCCGTGAATGGTGTTACAGCGAATGTATAATTCCTTTGTCACTGATATCCCAAATGAACTCGAGGCATGGAACAGTCATCCTGTCAACGTTCATTCACTTCCTTGATCTCAGAGTAGACTGGAAGAGATATGTATGACATCAATATCATATACTGATTCACACATGCGTGCACGCCTTTCTCAATCCTACTCATCAAGTGGCCATGGATATCAAACTCCCTCAGGAGGGACAAATCCCATATCTATCACTCACCCCTCAAAAGCCCCATGTGTCAAATCCACCCAATCATCATCTTTATAACAACCCATGTTTCAGGACTGCTTTTGATGATGTCAAAGTGTGCCCAACGACATGTGTTGAGTGCAGTGATTTCAGGTCTAAGAATCACACTCACCACCATCACTGTGAGTACTGACTGTGACTACCATCTCATGGTTCCATGTGTCAAACTCACGGTGGGTCTATCCGATACCTTGTTCTCTAACAAGTACCTATGTGTTTGGTTTGATATCTCTATATCATGACTAATGAGATTTTGTCATCAACCAACACCACAATCTAGTCTTGTGTGTCATTGCTGTCTATCTACCTTCCACAATGACATTCGACTAGGGACATATCAAGAATGTACAAACTCTTAGCATCTGTATGATCTCATCGTTCAGGTCCTTAACCTGAAAGCATACGTCATTGAGTTCTGTCATTCTTTAGACATTCAATTTGTTCTATCACTATCTCATATGACTGAACCAGAAAGAATTGGAAGCTTGCCTTTGATGTTTATCAAATCAATCTTAATGTATCCCACCAATCATCACATGATTGGCTCTCAGGGCATACATACCAACATTCCCTTGTTGATAGAGTCATAAGTTGGTACAATTCATTGCAAAGTGAAATACCCATCACCACCTGGGAACAACTCCAAAATGTGTTTCTGGAAAAATTCTATCCTCCATCTCTCACATATGAAATTAGGGGCCAGATAACAAATTTCACTCAAGTCCCTAGAGAAACTCTTGCTGAAGCATGGGATAGTTACAAAGAGCTTCTATGCAAATGTCCACACCACGGAATTCTTAAGAATCAACTCATAGAAATTTTCTATAGGGGTGTGGATGATGATATTAAGAGGTTTCTAGATTCCTTGTCTGGAGGAAACTTCATGCGTCAAAGTTATGACAGCGCATGGAGAGTCGTCACCCTGGGAGCAGAAAATCAAGCCAATTGGGGTAATCTGTAGGTAAAGGAGTCTTGAAAGTAGCTATGGCCGAAGCTACTCTTGAGTACAAGTCTATCGCTGAAACCTTGAAGGTCTTAGTTGCCAAGCAAGACCATATTGAATCATCTCTAGCTGCTATTGGAAGAGGACGTTCACCCACTCGACAACCGAAACAGGTGAAGTCCACTTCCTTATTCTCTGAAGCATGTAAGAGCACCGATCATTCCACTTTATCATGCAATTTTCTCTATGACGTTGTACTGAGCAATGTATGTGGACAAGGAGATAATGGTCAGATGGAAAATCTTAATGCTATCAACACTATTCCTGGGCAGAGTTATTAAAATCCGAATCAGAATAGGAATCACCCAGGTTTTCAATATGGAAACCCCTCTAGAGCAGTAAACTCGCATCAATTTGGTTCACACAATCAACCAAGAGGCCCACTAGGATTCCAGTATAATCAACAACAGAATTTTGGGAATCAAGGAAATTTCAAGGGGAACTTTCAGAATAGGAACTACAATAATTATCAAAACAACCCTTAGTATCAGAATCTTAATCAACAGCAAGGATAGCAAGCAGGACCCGTCTCTTCTGATGACAAGCTTTCAGCCATTGAAAAAATGTTGCAAACTCAGCAAACTATGATAGTCAACCAACAAGCTCAGCAGAAGGCCATTGAATCTCAATTAGCTCAACTTGCAGCTAGCATAAAGCCACCCGTTGGAGTCTTTGTTGGCCAACCTGAGAACAATCCCTAGCATCCTGAACAGTTGAAGGTAGTCACCACCAGGTCAGGAAAAGACTATTTGGATCCCCCAGTAAAGACACTTGTGGTTATTACAGACGAAGATGAACCTATGATTGTCCAAAACTCAACAACACTGGAGTCTCAATCAAAAGATGATTAGACATATAAGGGAAGTCCTGAGAAATCTACTAATGAAGAAACTAAAACACTAGAACCTGATATTCATGTATATAAGCCTTGTATACCCTTCCCAGCCCGTCTAAGGCAAACCAAGCTTGATACTAGATTCAATAAGTTTAAAGAGGCTATGAAGAAACTTCATGTTGATATACCCTTCTTAGATGCTCTGGCTGAGATACCAGCCTGGACCAAGTACCTAAAGTTACTCCTAACCAGGAAGTATATAACTGAGGAATATGAGATAATAAAACTAGCAACAACTACATCGGATATCATATTGAGCAAGATGCCCAAGAAACAAAAAGACCCGGTATCCTTTGGAATCTCATGTCATATTGGCGATTCATCATGCAAGAAAGGATTTTCAGATCTAGGTGCAAGCATCTCTATTATGCCGCTTAGCCTATGCAAAAGATTAGGGTTTGCATAATTGCTTCCCACTGGCATGACTATACATCTTGTAGACAATTTGATAAAACGTCTGTTAGGAATCCTCAAAGATGTCCCAGTCAAGGAAGGCAAGGACACATATGTTCCATGCGACTTTGTCATTATGGACATAAAAGAAGACGCCAGATATCCTCTCATCTTTGGTCGTTCGTTCCTCGCCACTGTAAGAGCCATGATTGATGTTGAAGCTGGTACCTTACTGCTCAGATTAGGCAAAGAAACTCTCGAATTTAAAGTTTTTGAAAGTATGAGAAGACCAAGTATGTAGGAAGAAGTATATTTGATTGACTGCATTGAAAAAATGTCACTTCTGACTCAAGAGCATCATGAATCAAATGATCCCTTGGAAATTGCTCTAACAAACCCATCAGTGGATGAATCAATCGACGAACGAGTAAAGGATTGCATTGAATCCCTCGACTCTGCTAAAGAAGATGTTGGATCCAATAGTGAAGAACTCAAGGCTATGGAAACTACAGAAGAAACAAGCGAAAAACCAGAGGTTCCCGAAATGAAGCCTCTGCCTGAAGGACTGAAGTACGTGTTTTTAGATGATCTCAAGGTTTGTCCAGTTATTATAAATTCCGATCTAATAGCTGAACAAAAAGAGAAACTTCTGAAGGAATTGAAGGAAAGAAAGAAAACCATCAGTTATAAAATGAGTGACCTCACTGGGGTCAGTCAAACGTTGTGTATGCACAAGATCCCTATGATGGAAGATCACAAACCTACTATTGAGCATCAATGAAAATTGAACCCAAATATGAAGGAAGTGGTTTGTAGCAAGGTCATTAAATTGTTCACAGCTGGAATAATCTATCTGATATCCGATTCGCCATGGGTGAGCCCAATGCATGTTGTCCCGAAGAAAGGTGGAAAAACGGTTATATGGAATGAAAACAATGAATTCATCCCCACTCGAACAGTCATAGGGTGGAGGATGTGCATAGATTATAGAAAATTGAACAAGGCAACTCAAAAAGATCATTTTCCAATGCCCTTCCTTGATCAAGTCCTAGAAAGGTTGGCTCATCAAGAATATTTTTGTTATCTTGATGGTTAATCTGGATTCTATCAAATACCCATACATCCATATGACCAAGAGAAAACAACCTTTACCTGCCCATTCGAAACATATGCGTTTAAAAGAATGATGTTTGGTCTCTGTAAGGTGCCTGCAACTTTCCAACGTTGCATGGCCGCCATATTCGTTGGTGTTACTGAAACAATTATGGAGGTTTTCATGGATGATTTTTCTATTTACAGATATTCATTCGATTCATGTCTAAAGAACCTCTCCCTAGTCCTCAAACGTTGTGAAGAAGTGCATCTTGTGCTAAATTGGGAAAAATGCCATTTTATGGTAAAAGAAGGCATTGTCCTGGGCCATAGGGTCAGCAATAGAGGAATTCAAGTAGATAAAGCCAAGATTGAAGTGATTTCTAAACTGGTTGTCCCCACAAATGTAAAAGAAGTTCGTGCTTTCCTTGGTCATGTCAGATTTTATAGAAGATTCATAAAGGATTTTTCCAAGATAACGAAGCCAATGACGAACCTATTACTAAAGGATACTGATTTCAATTTCAATGAAGAATGTGTCAAAAGCTTCAACACACTAAAGAAGGCCCTTACAACCACCCCCATCATTAGAGCTCCCGACTGGGACCATCCTTTTGAAATTATGTGTGATGCCAGTGATTATGATGTGGGCGATGTTTTAGGGAAATATATAGAGAATAAACACTATGTCATCTATTATGCATCAAAAACTCTCGATGAAGCCCAGAGGAATTATGCTACTACCGAGAAAGAACTTCTAGCAGTTGTGTATGCCTTTGACAAATTTAGATCCTACCTAATTGGTTCGAAATTTATTGTCTACACTGACCACGCTGCCATTCGTTACCTTCTGGAAATGAAAGATGCAAAACCCAGGTTGATTAGATGGATCCTCCTGTTACATGAATTTGATTTAGAGATAAGAGATAAAAAGGGTACAGAGAATGTTGTAGCAGACCACCTCATTCGCATCCACACTCTGGAAACTGAGAAGATTCCGATCAATGATTCCCTACCAGTTGATCAACTAATGAAGGCCTCAGAAGCTACACCATGGTACTCGGATTTTGTGAACTACCTTGCTACTGGGGTTATCCATCCTCAATGCACCGGGAATGCCCTGAAGAAGTTCATGCATGATGTGAAGCAATATCACTGGGATGAGCCATATCTTTTTAAACTAGGTGTCGATGGTCTGTATAGACAATGTATCGCTGAAGAAGAGGCTCAACGTATTTTGGAACAATGTCACTTAGGACCAGTGGGAGGACATATGAGCTCTAAAAAGACTTCTTTAAAGGTTTTGCAATGTGGATTCTTCTGGCCAACCATATCCAAAGATTCCTACAATTTTGTCCTATCATGCGACAAATGTCAAAGAACAAGTAAAATAACAAAGAGAGATGAGATGCTGCTGAATCTATGGCAAGAAGTAGAGATATTTGACGTTTGGTGGGTGGACTACATGGGTCCATTCCCATCTTCTCATGAATTTTCATACGTCCTAGTGGCGGTAGACTACGTCTCAAAATGGGTTGAAGCTATACCAACTGTCACCAGTGACTCCAAATCTGTCATCAAATTATTCAAAGATATTATTTTTCCCCATTTTGGAGTGCCACGAACCGTGATATATGACAGAGGGTCCCACTTCCTTGAAAGAAGCTTTGAAGCTTTATTGAGAAAATACAGTGTAACACATAAGGTAGCCTCGCCTTACCATCCACAAATAAGTGGACAAGTAGAGGTCTCTAACCGTCAGCTTAAGGCTATTCTGGAAAAAACCATAGGATGTAATCAAAAGGATTGGGCAACGAAAATCAATGATGCCTTATGGGCCTATCGAACTGCTTATAAAACTCCCCTCGGGACTACACCTTTTCGATTAATATATGGAAAGGCTTGTCACCTGCCAGTCGAACTGGAACACAAGGCATGGTGGGCAATTAAACAATTGAACTTTGATATGAATGAAGCTGGCCAAGCCAGGATTCTGCAACTCCAAGAGCTAGATGAACTCAGGATGACAACTTATGAGAATGCTCAAATCTACAAAGAATGCACAAAACTTTGGCACGATGGACATCTTAAAAGAAAAGACATACAAGTAGGAGACCAAGTTTTGCTATTCAACTCAAGGTTGAAGTTATTTCCAGGAAAACTCCGTTCTCGTTGGTCTGGACCTTACATTGTCAAAAGCATTTCCCCACATGGTGCTTTCTCTTTATGAAGTGAAAGGTCAGGAGAATTTATGGCAAATGGTCACCGCTTCAAGAGATATTTCACCTCGATTGACATAGGCATCAAAACAATGATGGAACTCACCAATCCAAAGGATCCACCATGAAGCTGAAGAATTCATTCGAGCCATCGACGTAAAACAAAAGCCTAACCACGGCCATGGTGCTTCATCTTCAACCTCTGACCAGCACACATTTGCAGCCCCTGAGCAAGATCGATTGGAGGTGGTTCATATACCAAATGAGGTCATCCCGAAGCTGTTGCACCTGCAGATGAAGGCCGAAGATTGTTTGTAGATCGAAAGGCTCCTAGATTGGGTTGACCCAGCTGGTGACGAATTCGTCTACTGTTCAAATCAGTTGTAGAAAACCAAACGGTCTGTCCAAGACAGTTTGCCCTTCTTCGACACGAGACCGTTTGGCCCTTGAGTGGGTTTCAGATCGTTGAATTAGCCATCTCCAAGACCATTTGAGTTGGGCTAGAGCGTTGACCATTTGCTGCTGCTGAAGACCGTTTGCCCCTTTTTACAGACCATGTGGAGGAAGCTATTCAGGACCGATTGGGTCTTTGAGCAAGGGAGACCGAATGAAGAACCTCGGATGGAGTGATTGTTTGCCCAAGACTGCACGGAGCGATCATTTTCCCAAAACCGTTTGGAGCAATCGTTTGGTAGCAAACGATCTCCAGACCGTTTGGTAGAAAATGGTCTCCAGACCGTTTGGAGGGGATATTTCAAGACCGTTTGGTCTAAATGAACTAAAATCGTTTGATGCAAAAAGCCACAAGATCGTTTGGGACCAGACCTGTGCCTATAAATAGGACCAACAGGGTCCCCAATTTGGTATCGGTTCCAGGACGCTGACAGGCTGCCTATACACAGGTCCGATCCAAATCCAGTCCAGTTCGTGCCAGTTTCATTCCACCTACTGCCTGTGTTGCAACCAAGGAGGTTGAGGAGAGAAGGAAGACGGAGTGAGGGAGACTATCTGGTCTGTCTTGGCAACTCCCGTTCATGTCCAGATCTGCTCTGACATGACATAGAAGGTTGTATCTTATTCACTAAGATGCGACTACCTTCTGCACCGAGTTCATGGCGGATTTCTCTCTCTTTCTCATTCTTCTTGTTTCTCGCATCATGAGCGAGTAGTACCTTTTTGCTGGGGTGCGGGGACTAGCCCCGCTGCCCATGCAAACATGTTATATTGTTAAACTTTCCATGGCAATGTATATAACTCTTCATTTCGGCGTTAACTATTATGTTCGTAGTTTGATTAATTTCTTGCTTTCATCTTTGTTCTTCCTATGTTGTGAGAACTTCTATACGTAGGATTGAATGTCGTTTAACAAGTTGACTCCCAAACTAGAAATAGAATGGGATTCCTTGAGGTCGTAAGTGTATGATCCACGAGGGGACGAGCCATCTAGCCTTCAGTGATGCTTCTGTATACCTAACGCCTGTATAGGGGGTTCACAGCCTTATTTGGATTTTGTATCTTCTTGTTAATTGTTGATCTTTTCTTGTATATTAACCTCCTGCTTACTTATCGGTTAACGCAGTTGACTCCCAAACTAGAAATAGGATGGGATTTCATCGAGCCGTAAGTAAGTGATATGGATGGTGACGAGACATCTGATGCCTAAGGTGATGCTTACGCGAACCTAACGCCTGTATGGGGGGTTTTGCAGCAGCTCTATTTGGATTGTTATATCTTGCCTGGATTGTTCGCGATTGAATGTGTTTGTGTGTGTAGCGGTGGTGAAACCTGTTACCACCCCAGTGATTCCATATCAGTGATCTAAACCCAACTTTTATTCAGCTTTTACTTTCTTGCAATTAGTTTATGTTACACCCCGATCTCACAATTTCCTCAAATCATGAGATTAGGGCATAAGATAGGATTTATATGTAACACAAAGAACACCTTTAACTTTTTCTTTTCTTTTAACCTCTTGTTTCATCGCATTGAACCACATAAAACATATTAACAAGGGAATCTGAACATTTCTTTTACTAATCAGACTTTAACAGAAAAGATACATGTATAAACATTCATGATGTCTTTCACAACTTGTGCACATAAAACTTGTTAACTAGCATACATATCAAAGAGGAACAATATTACATATTGTAATTACAACTCTCTCTCTTAACTCTTACTGAGGATCTAGAGTGACAAGGACCGACTGACTCAACTAATCTCATACTTGACTCTTGTGGCAGGTCTACACTGATGCTCTGACCATCTTCAAGTCCACGCGGTTAACCCTAAAATGTTTGAGTAGAGGGGTGAGCCTACTCGCTCAGTGAATGAGTACTTCATGGAAATAGACTAATGCACTAATGTGATTACAGATATAATTTGAATAAACGATATGAAATTTAACAACAGTTAATACTACACTGAGCAGTTCTAAAACAGTATAATTGAAATAACAAAGAATGTAAATATTGCATCCAAAGAATAACTACAAGAAGACTATGCTTCTAGTCTTCCTTAACTCTTTCATTTATAAGGAACTCTGTGAACCTATATGATCATATTTTAGATTATGCCCTAAACATATGCAGTGTACTCTGCATATGAAGATCCGTAACAAGTTCATGCTACGGCCCCACCGTATAAGACTTAGCGACACACCCGGGAAATGCTAAGTCTGACGCCAGCCCTGCTCTGCTACAGGACCCCTGGCTCTCCGGCCAGAAACATAGGCTCTACGGCCTCAAAGCACTACTCTGAGTGCACCCGACTCCTCCTTTAACCTGAGTACACCGGCGGAGGGTCACAGGGTTACCTTCGTGACACACACACGAATGGTGTTAGATAACCGTGTTTTCTTTTTTTTCCCAGTGCCATCATGACACACGCACGATTGTTGTTAGACACTACCTCTCTTTCCATCCTCGTGCCACCAGAATTACTCAACCGGTTGATGTTGGACACGAGTTTCACCCCTAAGAAATAGACCTTCATTTAGGGGTTCTACGGTGTTAGGGCACTTAGGTCTATTAATTAATTAACATATAACTATCATAACTCATGTATTCAACATATACCATGTCTCAGTAACATCCCTTTCTAGGGCATGTCATATCTCATTACCTGCAATTTACGAGATATGTATTGAAAATAAGAAGCCCTGCAGTATGTAGATATCAACTCAGAGAGAACAAGCATATAAAGTTAAATGCACTAGAAACATACAATTCAACAGTTAAGTATCACCACATCTCATATCGAGACCTTTCATATTACCATAGAATGATTCATTGAACACGCCATCCTTAGGGTTTCATTCGCCATATTCATTCATCACAAGCCAACACCCTACTCTTAGGGTTTCATTTGCCTCATTCACTTGTCACATGGCTCTTATCATGATCTCATAAGATATAAGCATTCACTAAATAAAGACTGTTTCCAACAAATCATATATAATCAATATAGATATGAAATCATGGAAACTTAACTAAATTTATATTTTCCATATCATTTACTGAGATATCATGTATCAAGAATAAGATTCAATTAAGATAACTCATGAGATACATCCTAACCAATTATAGGATTACCAGTCCTTTTCAATAAGGTTGAAACACTAGTGATGTCTCAATTAGGTTAAACCCTAATTACATCATTTGATATAAATCTGAAAAGCATTCTCACTAAGAAGTGTTATATACGTTCTTGATATGAATCTACCATTTAGGAATCATTCAAACAGAGAAGGAATCCATAACATATCAATTTGCAACAACTTAAATCAAACGGACACATTCAGGATTTAGAATTCACATGCTAAGCATTTAGTAATTTGGATGCTATAATCAAATTCGTACATTAGAATGTTTGAAGGAAGAACCCACTCACCCTAAGGTGTGAAAACACCTCACAACTGTAGCTCAACTCAGGGAATCTCGAATTCCTATCAAATCCCTAGCAAATCTCCCAATTCTTCTTCCATTCAACTCGGAAACCTTGAAAATGAGGGATTATGAAGAAAGGGTGAGAAAAGAGGGAATTTCGACATCCTCTTGGATCAAATCAGAGCATGGACGGAAATCTTGACATGAGAGAGAAGATTCACCATAAAAGTCTATGCAAAGGATCCAAACTTACTTGATTTCACCACTCTTGGGACCGCAGAACCCTAATTCAGCAATTCCCCCACTTTCTTCACTCAAGCCCTAATTCTCCCTCTCCTTCTAGGAGCTCGTTTCTCTGGAGTGAATGACGAAGAATGAGAGCTGCTTGTGTGTGTGGTCGTTCATATAAGTCAATTGAGCTGCTTGGTTCAATTGCATATTGACCTAACACTTAACTTTAATTATATAGGCTGAATATTCAGTTATACAAAAGTTACTGTAATTCGTTTATTTCAGAGATCAAACATTATCCAACAATTATGGGAATTTAGCACGTTGTTTATAATTGTTCTATAAATCTTCAGTTAAAATTTGAGATCATTTGGAGTTACTAATAAATAATTAAAAATAGAACAATGCACTGCTATATTGCAGTCTGCAAAATATTCGGTCGAATTTGTCCTGCACAAACTCGACCGACACCCTTACTGTAGGGATTCAAAAGTCATCCAAAAATTATTCCAATTTAATAGAGTGTCTAAAACTGTGTTTTTCAATCACATTTAAAATTTGAGATCAATTGGATATACCAATAAAAATATAAAATTCAATTACCGCACTGCTGTATAATTCTGGAAATGTGATCGGCCGAATTTGAAACTCGACCGATAAACAGGTCAGAGCATTCTTCAAAAATTCTGATAATTTTCAATGTTGTTCACATTATATATATCCAAATCATATCCAAATTTGAAGTAAATAAGAGTTACACAAAAAATACTAAAAATCATTTAGTGAGACATTCTACCTACTAAATTCTG
Organism: Alisma plantago-aquatica; assembly: GCA_963693085.1. Classification (NCBI taxonomy): domain Eukaryota; kingdom Viridiplantae; phylum Streptophyta; class Magnoliopsida; order Alismatales; family Alismataceae; genus Alisma; species Alisma plantago-aquatica. The sequence continues at coordinate 641,111,327 of OY856412.1, forward strand.
TATTCATGTATCATCAAAACCCTATTTGGGCCGATTAGGGTTTATGCTTCTCAAACCCTAATTCTCAAGACCAAAGAACATTTAGACTTATTATCATAGTTAAAACATCTTAATTGTGTTATCGTCATTAATTAGATTTTAAGAATGATTATTCCAATTAATCTTTGCAATTGTCTAGGTAAACCCTAGTTTACCAATTAAGCTCAGATGGGGTCGTAACAACTCTCCCCCCCTTAGAATGTTTCGTCCTCGAAACATGAACCTACAAGAAAGATACATTAAAGGTTATTCTAAACTTCTAAATCCTTCCATGCCATTATATTCTTGTATTTCATACCCGAATGTAGTTTTCAACATTAGGTCTTTTAATTCTTTACTAAATCACAACATATTTCAAATAGTTCTCAATGATATCAAGCAAATTCTTTATGCCACAGTCAAACATAGAATGTAAAGATAAACCACCACGCTTTCACTGCGCAACTCTGATACTCTGATACAACTATCTCAACTTATGCTGTTCAGAGAGTTCTATTGTTCTGTATCATCTTTAAGTGACAAAAGCAAGTTCACCATGCTGTTTTAAACTTTAATAACATGCTACTCAGATAGCAAAACAGTCTTAAATTAAAAGACTAGATTCAACAATCAATTGCACAATACTACTCTTGGCATCCCCATTGGGTCATGGATGCATGAGGTGAAGCATTACCACCTCATTCCATACTGTCCTGTTTCGATCCTGGGACCTGTGGGTTATGGGCCCACACACAATTCAAAGTGTAACCATCATATTATATCATTTTAGGGTTTCAACAATAGTAATAAGGTAATCCACGATTGTATTAGTCATTCAAGCATTAATCATACTCAATTATCATCTCTCAGTTATATTAGAGCTAGGTATAACAAGCTACACCTCATTAGGGTTACTTGTCCAGAAAATCTGATTATCATCCCTTTCTATTAATATGAGTGAATAGGTATAACTACCTTATTCAGGATATCCCTCCATGTGTTCTGACATCATCCAAACCGTATCACCATGTCACAATTACAAAATAGTAAGATGCATATTAGGTATGAATTACTACGACTATCATACGCCTTTAATTTAACATATAGCTTGCACAAATACACTGAAATCATATATAGAACCAGCTTTCATACCTTAATATGCCTTCAACAAATCATACATGTAAAAACAAATTCACATATTACACAAAGCTAGTGTTTTCCCATATCTCTCTGCTCATTCATTACTTCTTTACTTTTTTCTACCTATCCTTTTCATATGATTATATACAATAAACATCATTAACATTGAATCATTTAAGATAGGAATAGATTATCCATCATTCTTGCTATCACACAAGAATTTATTTCTTATCGCACTTCATCATACTGTAGGTCACTATTACATTCACTGGATGACCCCACCAAGGTAGTTATGCACCATATATGATTCATTTTCTCTTATCATTTCATTCCCATCTTGCTCTCATTAAGGAATATATGAAAGAGAAGATGATTTTAAGACTTGGAATTCTTGTATTCAAACATTCCCTTAATACATTCTCGTATGCAGATTTACTTAGTTATCAACAGAGATATTTGATTAATTAGCACTTGATTGAATCTCACAACCTCTTTATTTTATAATTTCTCCATCATATTTCAAACCCTTTCTTATGTTTCATAGTCCTCTTACCATATACTACTCTTTAACCCGTCATCTTTAATTCTAAATTTTTCTCTTATGTCCATGTTGCTTATTCATATGTATGGTCATGTATACCATGTTGCACATATTTCCTCCTTTATCTTTATACTATTGCGAAATTAACGTTCTAAATTAATAGTCCTTCTATTGGTTTTCCCTCATGTTGAATACATTACATATTCTTCATTTTTAAATCAAGTGGATCATGCATGGGTCAAACATAGTTTCTCTTTCAATCAAGTTTTTCTCTCCTGAATACAGTCTACCTTTGTATGACTTATTCATTCGTTAAACTACACCTATGTTCTTTGCTTAGAAACTAGTTTGTTGTTCTAGTTTTATGAATTACATGTTCATACGATCCTTTTCACTTTTACTCTTTTGAAGACTCTTTACTTCTATGGACCTATTGAAAGCTCAACTCTATTCTTCTACTTAGCCTTTTCTTTAGAGTTCATAAAAGCATTATACGCTATTATATGATTCATTCTTCATGATTGATTCTTGTTATCTTGAACCATACATACATTTCACATATCTTTTCTATATTTCATATGTATAGTTCATGTAATATTAATCAATAAACTGATTATGAACTTCTTATCATGTTCTATTATTCCCAACTAAGGGTTTCACCTTTGAGACCCCAGAGTTGAACCTCAGATATCAGTTTCAACTAATTCTTAGTTGTTCTGATCTTGCCCATATGTTTCAACATCTTACTGTATGTACATTCTTACTCTGATGTGGGTCTAATTATTCAAATTCTATTCTTATTATACTATTGATAGGATTCATTAGATCCTAGTAACGCATCCTGCCAACCGAACCAGGCCAAACCTGAAATCCTAAAGCCAAGAACTACAAAGGATTACATTCTTCCTGAGCTGCCACTCACAGCTCAGAAACTCGGCCGATTGGTCAGAAACTCGGCCGATTGCTTCACAACTCGGCCGATCCGCTTGAAACTTGGCCGATCAACTAGCTGTTTGATTTCCTGAAAAAGGAAACTCGGCCGAATTACATACAACTCGGCCGATCAGTTTGGTGTTCGATTGTATATTAAGGAAACTCGGCCGATTCACATACAACTCGGCCGAATCGCGTACAGACTGAAAACCTAAACAGACCTGCTGATGTCAATTTCACTCGAATCAGCGGGCAAAACTATAGAAACAAAAGCCCATTCAAAGGTCAATTCTAGTCTACTTGTTACAAAGAATAAAATCAATAAATGCTACAACTGCATAGTGTGCAACAAATATTAAAGACCCATATTTCAAACTATTGAATATTTCAATTCAAACATATAAGAGCATTTCTATACATTTCCAACAAAAACAACATTATGAAATGTAAGTTCTATCTCCTTTTACATTTATGCTCTTAATTCTCGTTTTCTAACCCTAACATTTCTAGGGTTCATCTCTAGCCCATTCTTCCACTGTATACCTGGCCAGGGTATACGTGAGAGAATAGACAGAGTAGCTTGTACTGGTTGATCCAAGTACTCAGATATCGGGCCAGGATATCCAAATACTCAAATCCCCAAAGCTAACATCAAACATCTCCTATCTGCCACACTTATGACGCTAACTTACTAACTTAATGGTCCTTGCAACTCACCCTAAGCTCTGATACCAAGCTGTTACACCCCGATCTCACAATTTCCTCAAATCATGAGATTAGGGCATAAGATAGGATTTATATGTAACACAAAGAACACCTTTAACTTTTTCTTTTCTTTTAACCTCTTGTTTCATCGCATTGAACCACATAAAACATCTTAACAAGGGAATCTGAACATTTCTTTTACTAATCAAACTTTAACAGAAAAGATACATGTATAAACATTCATGATGTCTTTCACAACTTGTGCACATAAAACTTGTTAACTAGCATACATATCAAAGAGGAACAATATTACACATTGTAATTACAACTCTCTCTCTTAACTCTTACTGAGGATCTAGAGTGACAAGGACCGACTGACTCAACTAATCTCATACTTGACTCCTGTGGCAGGTCTACACTGATGCTCTGACCATCTTCAAGTCCACGCGGTTAACCCTAAAATGTTTGAGTAGAGGGGTGAGCCTACTCGCTCAGTGAATGAGTACTTCATGGAAACAGACTAATGCACTAATGTGATTACAGATATAATTTGAATAAACGATATGAAATTTAACAACAGTTAATACTACACTGAGCAGTTCTAAAACAGTATAATTGAAATAACAAAGAATGTAAATATTGCATCCAAAGAATAACTACAAGAAGACTATGCTTCTAGTCTTCCTTAACTCTTTCATTTATAAGGAACTCTGTGAACCTATATGATCATATTTTAGATTATGCCCTAAACATATGCAGTGTACTCTGCATATGAAGATCCGTAACAAGTTCATGCTACGGCCCCACCGTACAAGACTTAGCGACACACCCGGGAAATGCTAAGTCTGACGCCAGCCTTGCTCTGCTACAGGACCCCTGGCTCTCCGGCCAGAAACATAGGCTCTACGGCCTCAAAGCACTACTCTGAGTGCACCCGACTCCTCCTTTAACCTGAGTACACCGGCGGAGGGTCACAGGGTTACCTTCGTGACACACGCACGAATGGTGTTAGATAACCGTGTTTTCTTTTTTTTCCCACTGCCATCATGACACACGCACGATTGTTGTTAGACACTGCCTCTCTTTCCATCCTCGTGCCACCAAAATTACTCAACCGGTTGATGTTGGACACGAGTTTCGCCCCTAAGAAACAGACCTTCATTTAGGGGTTCTACGGTGTTAGGGCACTTAGGTCTATTAATTAATTAACATATAACTATCATAACTCATGTATTCAACATATACCATGTCTCAGTAACATCCCTTTCTAGGGCATGTCATATCTCATTACCTGCAATTTACGAGATATGTATTGAAAATAAGAAGCCCTGCAGTATGTAGATATCAACTCAGAGAGAACAAGCATATAAAGTTAAATGCACTAGAAACATACAATTCAACAGTTAAGTATCACCACATCTCATATCGACACCTTTCATATTACCATAGCATGATTCATTGAACACCCCATCCTTAGGGTTTCATTCGCCATATTCATTCATCACAAGCCAACACCCTACTCTTAGGGTTTCATTTGCCTCATTCACTTGTCACATGGCTCTTATCATGATCTCATAAGATATAAGCATTCACTAAATAAAGACCGTTTCCAACAAATCATATATAATCAATATAGATATGAAATCATGGAAACTTAACTAAATTTAGATTTTCCATATCATTTACTGAGATATCATGTATCAAGAATAAGATTCAATTGAGATAACTCATGAGATACATCCTAACCAATTATAGGATTACCAGTCCTTTTCAATAAGGTTGAAACACTAGTGATGTCTCAATTAGGTTAAACCCTAATTACATCATTTGATATAAATCTGAAAAGCATTCTCACTAAGAAGTGTTATATACGTTCTTGATATGAATCTACCATTTAGGAATCATTCAAACAGAGAAGGAATCCATAACATATCAATTTGCAACAACTTAAATCAAACGGACACATTCAGGATTTAGAATTCACATGCTAAGCATTTAGGGATTTGGATGCTATAATCAAATTCGTGCATTAGAATGTTTGAAGGAAGAACCCACTCACCCTAAGGTGTGAAAACACCTCACAACTGCAGCTCAACTCAGGGAATCTCGAATTCCTATCAAATCCCTAGCAAATCTCCCAATTCTTCTTCCATTCAACTCGGAAACCTTGAAAATGAGGGATTATGAAGAAAGGGTGAGAAAAGAGGGAATTTCGACATCCTCTTGGATCAAATCAGAGCATGGACGGAAATCTTGACATGAGAGAGAAGATTCACCATAAAAGTCTATGCAAAGGATCCAAACTTACTTGATTTCACCACTCTTGGGACCGCAGAACCCTAATTCAGCAATTCCCCCACTTTCTTCACTCAAGCCCTAATTCTCCCTCTCTTTCTAGGAGCTCGTTTCTCTGGAGTGAATGACGAAGAATGAGAGCTGCTTGTGTGTGTGGTCGTTCATATAAGTCAATTGAGCTGCTTGGTTCAATTGCATATTGACCTAACACTTAACTTTAATTATATAGGCTGAATATTCAGTTATACAAAAGTTACTGTAATTCGTTTATTTCAGAGATCAAACATTATCCAACAATTATGGGAATTTAGCATGTTGTTTATAATTGTTCTATAAAGCTTCAGTTAAAATTTGAGATCATTTGGAGTTACTAATAAATAATTAAAAATAGAACAATGCACTGCTATATTGCAGTCTGCAAAATATTCGGTCGAATTTGTTCTGCACAAACTCGACCGACACCCTTACTGTAGGGATTCAAAAGTCATCCAAAAATTATTCCAATTTAATAGAGTGTCTAAAACTGTGTTTTTCAATCACATTTAAAATTTGAGATCAATTGGATATACCAATAAAAATATAAAATTCAATTACCGCACTGCTGTATAATTCTGGAAATGTGATCGGCCGAATTTGAAACTCGACCGATAAACAGGTCAGAGCATTCTTCAAAAATTCTGATAATTTTCAATGTTGTTCACATTATATATATCCAAATCATATCCAAATTTGAAGTAAATAAGAGTTACACAAAAAATACTAAAAATCATTTAGTGAGACATTCTACCTACTAAATTCTGTATTCATGTATCATCAAAACCCTATTTGGGCCGATTAGGGTTTATGCTTCTCAAACCCTAATTCTCAAGACCAAAGAACATTTAGACTTATTATCATAGTTAAAACATCTTAATTGTGTTATCGTCATTAATTAGATTTTAAGAATGATTATTCCAATTAATCTTTGCAATTGTCTAGGTAAACCCTAGTTTACCAATTAAGCTCAGATGGGGTCGTAACAACTCTCCCCCCCTTAGAATGTTTCGTCCTCGAAACATGAACCTACAAGAAAGATACATTCAAGGTTATTCTAAACTTCTAAATCCTTCCATGCCATTATATTCTTGTATTTCATACCCGAATGTAGTTTTCAACATTAGGTCTTTTAATTCTTTACTAAATCACAACATATTTCAAATAGTTCTCAATGATATCAAGCAAATTCTTTATGCCACAGTCAAACATAGAATGTAAAGATAAACCACCACGCTTTCACTGCGCAACTCTGATACTCTGATACAACTATCTCAACTTATGCTGTTCAGAGAGTTCTATTGTTCTGTATCATCTTTAAGTGACAAAAGCAAGTTCACCATGCTGTTTTAAACTTTAATAACATGCTACTCAGATAGCAAAACAGTCTTAAATTAAAAGACTAGATTCAACAATCAATTGCACAATACTACTCTTGGCATCCCCATTGGGTCATGGATGCATGAGGTGAAGCATTACCACCTCATTCCATACTGTCCTGTTTCGATCCTGGGACCTGTGGGTTATGGGCCCACACACAATTCAAAGTGTAACCATCATATTATATCATTTTAGGGTTTCAACAATAGTAATAAGGTAATCCACGATTGTATTAGTCATTCAAGCATTAATCATACTCAATTATCATCTCTCAGTTATATTAGAGCTAGGTATAACAAGCTACACCTCATTAGGGTTACTTGTCCAGAAAATCTGATTATCATCCCTTTCTATTAATATGAGTGAATAGGTATAACTACCTTATTCAGGATATCCCTCCATGTGTTCTGACATCATCCAAACCGTATCACCATGTCACAATTACAAAATAGTAAGATGCATATTAGGTATGAATTACTACGACTATCATACGCCTTTAATTTAACATATAGCTTGCACAAATACACTGAAATCATATATAGAACCAGCTTTCATACCTTAATATGCCTTCAACAAATCATACATGTAAAAACAAATTCACATATTACACAAAGCTAGTGTTTTCCCATATCTCTCTGCTCATTCATTACTTCTTTACTTTTTTCTACCTATCCTTTTCATATGATTATATACAATAAACATCATTAACATTGAATCATTTAAGATAGGAATAGATTATCCATCATTCTTGCTATCACACAAGAATTTATTTCTTATCGCACTTCATCATACTGTAGGTCACTATTACATTCACTGGATGACCCCACCAAGGTAGTTATGCACCATATATGATTCATTTTCTCTTATCATTTCATTCCCATCTTGCTCTCATTAAGGAATATATGAAAGAGAAGATGATTTTAAGACTTGGAATTCTTGTATTCAAACATTCCCTTAATACATTCTCGTATGCAGATTTACTTAGTTATCAACAGAGATATTTGATTAATTAGCACTTGATTGAATCTCACAACCTCTTTATTTTATAATTTCTCCATCATATTTCAAACCCTTTCTTATGTTTCATAGTCCTCTTACCATATACTACTCTTTAACCCGTCATCTTTAATTCTAAATTTTTCTCTTATGTCCATGTTGCTTATTCATATGTATGGTCATGTATACCATGTTGCACATATTTCCTCCTTTATCTTTATACTATTGCGAAATTAACGTTCTAAATTAATAGTCCTTCTATTGGTTTTCCCTCATGTTGAATACATTACATATTCTTCATTTTTAAATCAAGTGGATCATGCATGGGTCAAACATAGTTTCTCTTTCAATCAAGTTTTTCTCTCCTGAATACAGTCTACCTTTGTATGACTTATTCATTCGTTAAACTACACCTATGTTCTTTGCTTAGAAACTAGTTTGTTGTTCTAGTTTTATGAATTACATGTTCATACGATCCTTTTCACTTTTACTCTTTTGAAGACTCTTTACTTCTATGGACCTATTGAAAGCTCAACTCTATTCTTCTACTTAGCCTTTTCTTTAGAGTTCATAAAAGCATTATACGCTATTATATGATTCATTCTTCATGATTGATTCTTGTTATCTTGAACCATACATACATTTCACATATCTTTTCTATATTTCATATGTATAGTTCATGTAATATTAATCAATAAACTGATTATGAACTTCTTATCATGTTCTATTATTCCCAACTAAGGGTTTCACCTTTGAGACCCCAGAGTTGAACCTCAGATATCAGTTTCAACTAATTCTTAGTTGTTCTGATCTTGCCCATATGTTTCAACATCTTACTGTATGTACATTCTTACTCTGATGTGGGTCTAATTATTCAAATTCTATTCTTATTGTACTATTGATAGGATTCATTAGATCCTAGTAACGCATCCTGCCAACCGAACCAGGCCAAACCTGAAATCCTAAAGCCAAGAACTACAAAGGATTACATTCTTCCTGAGCTGCCACTCACAGCTCAGAAACTCGGCCGATTGGTCAGAAACTCGGCCGATTGCTTCACAACTCGGCCGATCCGCTTGAAACTCGGCCGATCAACTAGCTGTTTGATTTCCTGAAAAAGGAAACTCGGCCGAATTACATACAACTCGGCCGATCAGTTTGGTGTTCGATTGTATATTAAGGAAACTCGGCCGATTCACATACAACTCGGCCGAATCGCGTACAGACTGAAAACCTAAACAGACCTGCTGATGTCAATTTCACTCGAATCAGCGGGCAAAACTATAGAAACAAAAGCCCATTCAAAGGTCAATTCTAGTCTACTTGTTACAAAGAATAAAATCAATAAATGCTACAACTGCATAGTGTGCAATAAATATTAAAGACCCATATTTCAAACTATTGAATATTTCAATTCAAACATATAAGAGCATTTCTATACATTTCCAACAAAAACAACATTATGAAATGTAAGTTCTATCTCCTTTTACATTTATGCTCTTAATTCTCATTTTCTAACCCTAACATTTCTAGGGTTCATCTCTAGCCCATTCTTCCACTGTATACCTGGCCAGGGTATACGTGAGAGAATAGACAGAGTAGCTTGTACTGGTTGATCCAAGTACTCAGATATCGGGCCAGGATATCCAAATACTCAAATCCCCAAAGCTAACATCAAACATCTCCTATCTGCCACACTTATGACGCTAACTTACTAACTTAATGGTCCTTGCAACTCACCCTAAGCTCTGATACCAAGCTGTTACACCCCGATCTCACAATTTCCTCAAATCATGAGATTAGGGCATAAGATAGGATTTATATGTAACACAAAGAACACCTTTAACTTTTTCTTTTCTTTTAACCTCTTGTTTCATCGCATTGAACCACATAAAACATCTTAACAAGGGAATCTGAACATTTCTTTTACTAATCAAACTTTAACAGAAAAGATACATGTATAAACATTCATGATGTCTTTCACAACTTGTGCACATAAAACTTGTTAACTAGCATACATATCAAAGAGGAACAATATTACACATTGTAATTACAACTCTCTCTCTTAACTCTTACTGAGGATCTAGAGTGACAAGGACCGACTGACTCAACTAATCTCATACTTGACTCCTGTGGCAGGTCTACACTGATGCTCTGACCATCTTCAAGTCCACGCGGTTAACCCTAAAATGTTTGAGTAGAGGGGTGAGCCTACTCGCTCAGTGAATGAGTACTTCATGGAAACAGACTAATGCACTAATGTGATTACAGATATAATTTGAATAAACGATATGAAATTTAACAACAGTTAATACTACACTGAGCAGTTCTAAAACAATATAATTGAAATAACAAAGAATGTAAATATTGCATCCAAAGAATAACTACAAAAAGACTATGCTTCTAGTCTTCCTTAACTCTTTCATTTATAAGGAACTCTGTGAACCTATATGATCATATTTTAGATTATGCCCTAAACATATGCAGTGTACTCTGCATATGAAGATCCGTAACAAGTTCATGCTACGGCCCCACCGTACAAGACTTAGCGACACACCCGGGAAATGCTAAGTCTGACGCCAGCCTTGCTCTGCTACAGGACCCCTGGCTCTCCGGCCAGAAACATAGGCTCTACGGCCTCAAAGCACTACTCTGAGTGCACCCGACTCCTCCTTTAACCTGAGTACACCGGCGGAGGGTCACAGGGTTACCTTCGTGACACACGCACGAATGGTGTTAGATAACCGTGTTTTCTTTTTTTTCCCACTGCCATCATGACACACGCACGATTGTTGTTAGACACTGCCTCTCTTTCCATCCTCGTGCCACCAAAATTACTCAACCGGTTGATGTTGGACACGAGTTTCGCCCCTAAGAAACAGACCTTCATTTAGGGGTTCTACGGTGTTAGGGCACTTAGGTCTATTAATTAATTAACATATAACTATCATAACTCATGTATTCAACATATACCATGTCTCAGTAACATCCCTTTCTAGGGCATGTCATATCTCATTACCTGCAATTTACGAGATATGTATTGAAAATAAGAAGCCCTGCAGTATGTAGATATCAACTCAGAGAGAACAAGCATATAAAGTTAAATGCACTAGAAACATACAATTCAACAGTTAAGTATCACCACATCTCATATCGAGACCTTTCATATTACCATAGCATGATTCATTGAACACCCCATCCTTAGGGTTTCATTCGCCATATTCATTCATCACAAGCCAACACCCTACTCTTAGGGTTTCATTTGCCTCATTCACTTGTCACATGGCTCTTATCATGATCTCATAAGATATAAGCATTCACTAAATAAAGACTGTTTCCAACAAATCATATATAATCAATATAGATATGAAATCATGGAAACTTAACTAAATTTAGATTTTCCATATCATTTACTGAGATATCATGTATCAAGAATAAGATTCAATTAAGATAACTCATGAAATACATCCTAACCAATTATAGGATTACCAGTCCTTTTCAATAAGGTTGAAACACTAGTGATGTCTCAATTAGGTTAAACCCTAATTACATCATTTGATATAAATATGAAAAGCATTCTCACTAAGAAGTGTTATATACGTTCTTGATATGAATCTACCATTTAGGAATCATTCAAACAGAGAAGTAATCCATAACATATCAATTTGCAACAACTTAAATCAAACGGACACATTCAGGATTTAGAATTCACATGCTAAGCATTTAGGGATTTGGATGCTATAATCAAATTCGTGCATTAGAATGTTTGAAGGAAGAACCCACTCACCCTAAGGTGTGAAAACACCTCTCAACTGCAGCTCAACTCAGGGAATCTCGAATTCCTATCAAATCCCTAGCAAATCTCCCAATTCTTCTTCCATTCAACTCAGAAACCTTGAAAATGAGGGATTATGAAGAAAGGGTGAGAAAAGAGGGAATTTCGACATCCTCTTGGATCAAATCAGAGCATGGACGGAAATCTTGACATGAGAGAGAAGATTCACCATAAAAGTCTATGCAAAGGATCCAAACTTACTTGATTTCACCACTCTTGGGACCGCAGAACCCTAATTCAGCAATTCCCCCACATTCTTCACTCAAGCCCTAATTCTCCCTCTCTCTCTAGGAGCTCGTTTCTCTGGAGTGAATGACGAAGAATGAGAGCTGCTTGTGTGTGTGGTCGTTCATATAAGTCAATTGAGCTGCTTGGGTCAATTGCATATTGACCCAACACTTAACTTTAATTATATAGGCTGAATATTCAGTTATACAAAAGTTACTGTAATTCGTTTGTTTCAGAGATCAAACATTATCCACCAATTATGGAAATTTATCACGTTGTTTATAATTGTTCTATAAAGCTTCAGTTAAAATTTGAGATCATTTGGAGTTACCAATAAATAATTAAAAATATAACAATGCACTGCTATATTGCAGTCTGCAAAATATTCGGCCGAGTTTGTCCTGCACAAACTCGACCGACACCCTTACTGTAGGGATTCAAAAGTCATCCAAAAATTATTCCAATTTAACATAGTGTCTAAAACCGTGTTTTTCAAGCACTTTAAAATTTGAGATCAATTGGATATACCAATAAAAAGATAAAATTCAATTACCACACTGCTGTATAATTCTGGAAATGTGATCGGCCGAATTTGAAACTCGACCGATAAACAGGCCAGAGCATTCTTCAAAAATTCTGATAATTTTCAATGTTGTTCACATTTTATATATCCAAATCATATCCAAATTCGAAGTAAATAAGAGTTACACATAAAATACTAAAAATCATTTAGTGAGACATTCTACCTACTAAATTATGTATTCATGTATCATCAAAACCCTATTTGGGCCGATTAGGGTTTATGCTTCTCAAACCCTAATTCTCAAGACCAAAGAACATTTAGACTTCTTATCATAGTTAAAACATCCTAATTGTGTTATCGTCATTAATTAGATTTTAAGAATGATTATTCCAATTAATCTTTGCAATTGTCTAGGTAAACCCTAGTTTACCAATTAAGCTCAGATGGGGTCGTAACAACTCTCCCCCCCTAGAATGTTTCGTCCTCGAAACATGAACCTACAAGAAAGATACATTCAAGGTTATTCTAAACTTCTAAATCCTTTCATGCCATTATATTCTTGTATTTCATACCCGAATGTAGTTTTCAACATTAGGTCTTTTAATTCTTTACTAAATCACAACATATTTCAAATAGTTCTCAATGATATCAAGCAAATTCTTTATGCCACAGTCAAACATAGAATGTAAAGATAAACCACCACGCTTTCACTGCGCAACTCTGATACTCTGATACAACTATCTCAACTTATGTTGTTCAGAGAGTTCTATTGTTCTGTATCATCTTTAAGTGACAAAAGCAAGTTCACCATGCTGTTTTAAACTTTAATAACATGCTACTCAGATAGCAAAACAGTCTTAAATTAAAAGACTAGATTCAACAATCAATTGCACAATACTACTCTTGGCATCCCCATTGGGTCATGGATGCATGAGGTGAAGCATTACCACCTCATTCCATACTATCCTGTTTCGATCCTGGGACCTGTGGGTTATGGGCCCACACACAATTCAAAGTGTAACCATCATATTATATCATTTTAGGGTTTCAACAACAGTAATAAGGTAATCCACGATTGTATTATTCATTCAACAATTAATCATACTCAATTATCATCTCTCAGTTATATTAGAGCTAGGTATAACAAGCTACACCTCATTAGGGTTACTTGTCCAGAAAATCTGATTATCATCCCTTTCTATTAATATGAGTGAATAGGTATAACTACCTTATTCAGGATATCCCTCCATGTGTTCTGACATCATCCAAACCGTATCACCATGTCACAATTACAAAATAGTAAGATGCATATTAGGTATGAATTACTACGACTATCATACGCCTTTAATTTAACATATAGCTTGCACAAATACACTGAAATCATATATAGAACCAGCTTTCATACCTTAATATGCCTTCAACAAATCATACATGTAAAAACAAATTCACATATTACACAAAGCTAGTGTTTTCCCATATCTCTCTGCTCATTCATTACTTCTTTACTTTTTTCTACCTATCCTTTTCATATGATTATATACAATAAACATCATTAACATTGAATCATTTAAGATAGGAATAGATTATCCATCATTCTTGCTATCACACAAGAATTTATTTCTTATCGCACTTCATCATACTGTAGGTCACTATTACATTCACTGGATGACCCCACCAAGGTAGTTATGCACCATATATGATTCATTTTCTCTTATCATTTCATTCCCATCTTGCTCTCATTAAGGAATATATGAAAGAGAAGATGATTTTAAGACTTGGAATTCTTGTATTCAAACATTCCCTTAATACATTCTCGTATGCAGATTTACTTAGTTATCAACAGAGATATTTGATTAATTAGCACTTGATTGAATCTCACAACCTCTTTATTTTATAATTTCTCCATCATATTTCAAACCCTTTCTTATGTTTCATAGTCCTCTTACCATATACTACTCTTTAACCCGTCATCTTTAATTCTAAATTTTTCTCTTATGTCCATGTTGCTTATTCATATGTATGGTCATGTATACCATGTTGCACATATTTCCTCCTTTATCTTTATACTATTGCGAAATTAACGTTCTAAATTAATAGTCCTTCTATTGGTTTTCCCTCATGTTGAATACATTACATATTCTTCATTTTTAAATCAAGTGGATCATGCATGGGTCAAACATAGTTTCTCTTTCAATCAAGTTTTTCTCTCCTGAATACAGTCTACCTTTGTATGACTTATTCATTCGTTAAACTACACCTATGTTCTTTGCTTAGAAACTAGTTTGTTGTTCTAGTTTTATGAATTACATGTTCATACAATCCTTTTCACTTTTACTCTTTTGAAGACTCTTTACTTCTATGGACCTATTGAAAGCTCAACTCTATTCTTCTACTTAGCCTTTTCTTTAGAGTTCATAAAAGCATTATATGCTATTATATGATTCATTCTTCATGATTGATTCTTGTTATCTTGAACCATACATACATTTCACATATCTTTTCTATATTTCATATGTATAGTTCATGTAATATTAATCAATAAACTGATTATGAACTTCTTATCATGTTCTATTATTCCCAACTAAGGGTTTCACCTTTGAGACCCCAGAGTTGAACCTCAGATATCAGTTTCAACTAATTCTTAGTTGTTCTGATCTTGCCCATATGTTTCAACATCTTACTGTATGTACATTCTTACTCTGATGTGGGTCTAATTATTCAAATTCTATTCTTATTATACTATTGATAGGATTCATTAGATCCTAGTAACACATCCTGCCAACCGAACCAGGCCAAACCTAAAATCCTAAAGCCAAGAACTACAAAGGATTACATTCTTCCTGAGCTGCCACTCACAGCTCAGAAACTCGGCCGATTGGTCAGAAACTCGGCCGATTGCTTCACAACTCGGCCGATCCGCTTGAAACTCGGCCGATCAACTAGCTGTTTGATTTCCTGAAAAAGGAAACTCGTCCGAATTACATACAACTCGGCCGATCAGTTTGGTGTTCGATTGTCTATTAAGGAAACTCGGCCGATTCACATACAACTCGGCCGAATCGCGTACAGACTGAAAACCTAAACAGACCTGCTGATGTCAATTTCACTCGAATCAGCGGGCAAAACTATAGAAACAAAAGCCCATTCAAAGGTCAATTCTAGTATACTTGTTACAAAGAATAAAATCAATAAATGCTACAACTGCATAGTGTGCAACAAATATTAAAGACCCATATTTCAAACTATTGAATATTTCAATTCAAACATATAAGAGCATTTCTATACATTTCCAACAAAAACAACATTATGAAATGTAAGTTCTATCTCCTTTTACATTTATGCTCTTAATTCTCGTTTTCTAACCCTAACATTTCTAGGGTTCATCTCTAGCCCATTCTTCCACTGTATACCTGGCCAGGGTATACGTGAGAGAATAGACAAAGTAGCTTGTACTGGTTGATCCAAGTACTCAGATATCGGGCCAGGATATCCAAATACTCAAATCCCCAAAGCTAACATCAAACATCTCCTATCTGCCACACTTATGACGCTAACTTACTAACTTAATGGTCCTTGACAACTCACCCTAAGCTCTGATACCAAGTTGTTACACCCCGATCTCACAATTTCCTCAAATCATGAGATTAGGGCATAAGATAGGATTTATATGTAACACAAAGAACACCTTTAACTTTTTCTTTTCTTTTAACCTCTTGTTTCATCGCATTGAACCACATAAAACATCTTAACAAGGGAATCTGAACATTTCTTTTACTAATTAGACTTTAACAGAAAAGATACATGTATAAACATTCATGATGTCTTTCACAACTTGTTCACATAAAACTTGTTAACTAGCATACATATCAAAGAGGAACAATATTACACATTGTAATTACAACTCTCTCTCTTAACTCTTACTGAGGATCTAGAGTGACAAGGACCGACTGACTCAACTAATCTCATACTTGACTCCTGTGGCAGGTCTACACTGATGCTCTGACCATCTTCAAGTCCACGCGGTTAACCCTAAAATGTTTGAGTAGAGGGGTGAGCCTACTCGCTCAGTGAATGAGTACTTCATGGAAACAGACTAATGCACTAATGTGATTACAGATATAATTTGAATAAACGATATGAAATTTAACAACAGTTAATACTACACTGAGCAGTTCTAAAACAATATAATTGAAATAACAAAGAATGTAAATATTGCATCCAAAGAATAACTACAAGAAGACTATGCTTCTAGTCTTCCTTAACTCTTTCATTTATAAGGAACTCTGTGAACCTATATGATCATATTTTAGATTATGCCCTAAACATATGCAGTGTACTCTGCATATGAAGATCTGTAACAAGTTCATGCTACGGCCCCACCGTACAAGACTTAGCGACACACCCGGGAAATGCTAAGTCTGACGCCAGCCCTGCTCTGCTACAGGACCCCTGGCTCTCCGGCCAGAAACATAGGCTCTACGGCCTCAAAGCACTACTCTGAGTGCACCCGACTCCTCCTTTAACCTGAGTACACCGGTGGAGGGTCACAGGGTTACCTTCGTGACACACGCACGAATGGTGTTAGATAACCGTGTTTTCTTTTTTTTCCCACTGCCATCGTGACACACGCACGATTGTTGTTAGACACTGCCTCTCTTTCCATCCTCGTGCCACCAAAATTACTCAACCGGTTGATGTTGGACACGAGTTTTGCCCCTAAGAAACAGACCTTCATTTAGGGGTTCTACGGTGTTAGGGCACTTAGGTCTATTAATTAATTTACATATAACTATCATAACTCATGTATTCAACATATACCATGTCTCAGTAACATCCCTTTCTAGGGCATGTCATATCTCATTACCTGCAATTTACGAGATATGTATTGAAAATAAGAAGCCCTGCAGTATGTAGATATCAACTCAGAGAGAACAAGCATATAAAGTTAAATGCACTAGAAACATACAATTCAACAGTTAAGTATCACCACATCTCATATCGACACCTTTCATATTACCATAGCATGATTCATTGAACACCCCATCCTTAGGGTTTCATTCGCCATATTCATTCATCACAAGCCAACACCCTACTCTTAGGGTTTCATTTGCCTCATTCACTTGTCACATGGCTCTTATCATGATCTCATAAGATATAAGCATTCACTAAATAAAGACCGTTTCCAACAAATCATATATAATCAATATAGATATGAAATCATGGAAACTTAACTAAATTTAGATTTTCCATATCATTTACTGAGATATCATGTATCAAGAATAAGATTCAATTGAGATAACTCATGAGATACATCCTAACCAATTATAGGATTACCAGTCCTTTTCAATAAGGTTGAAACACTAGTGATGTCTCAATTAGGTTAAACCCTAATTACATCATTTGATATAAATCTGAAAAGCATTCTCACTAAGAAGTGTTATATACATTCTTGATATGAATCTACCATTTAGGAATCATTCAAACAGAGAAGGAATCCATAACATATCAATTTGCAACAACTTAAATCAAACGGACACATTCAGGATTTAGAATTCACATGCTAAGCATTTAGGGATTTGGATGCTATAATCAAATTCGTGCATTAGAATGTTTGAAGGAAGAACCCACTCACCCTAAGGTGTGAAAACACCTCACAACTGCAGCTCAACTCAGGGAATCTCGAATTCCTATCAAATCCCTAGCAAATCTCCCAATTCTTCTTCCATTCAACTCAGAAACCTTGAAAATGAGGGATTATGAAGAAAGGGTGAGAAAAGAGGGAATTTCGACATCCTCTTGGATCAAATCAGAGCATGGACGGAAATCTTGACATGAGAGAGAAGATTCACCATAAAAGTCTATGCAAAGGATCCAAACTTACTTGATTTCACCACTCTTGGGACCGCAGAACCCTAATTCAGCAATTCTCCCACTTTCTTCACTCAAGCCCTAATTCTCCCTCTCTCTCTAGGAGCTCGTTTCTCTGGAGTGAATGACGAAGAATGAGAGCTGCTTGTGTGTGTGGTCGTTCATATAAGTCAATTGAGCTGCTTGGGTCAATTGCATATTGACCCAACACTTAACTTTAATTATATAGGCTGAATATTCAGTTATACAAAAGTTACTGTAATTCGTTTATTTCAGAGATCAAACATTATCCAACAATTATGGGAATTTAGCACGTTGTTTATAATTGTTCTATAAAGCTTCAGTTAAAATTTGAGATCATTTGGAGTTACCAATAAATAATTAAAAATAGAACAATGCACTGCTATATTGCAGTCTGCAAAATATTCGGCCGAGTTTGTCCTGCACAAACTCGACCGACACCCTTACTGTAGGGATTCAAAAGTCATCCAAAAATTATTCCAATTTAAAAGAGTGTCTAAAACTGTGTTTTTCAAGCACAGTTAAAATTTGAGATCAATTGGATATACCAATAAAAAGATAAAATTCAATTACCGCACTGCTGTATAATTCTGGAAATGTGATCGGCCGAATTTGAAACTCGACCGATAAACAGGTCAGAGCATTCTTCAAAAATTCTGATAATTTTCAATGTTGTTCACATTTTATATATCCAAATCATATCCAAATTTGAAGTAAATAAGAGTTACATATAAAATACTAAAAATCATTTAGTGAGACATTCTACCTACTCAATTCTGTATTCATGTATCATCAAAACCCTATTTGGGCCGATTAGGGTTTATGCTTCTCAAACCCTAATTCTCAAGACCAAAGAACATTTAGACTTCTTATCATAGTTAAAACATCCTAATTGTGTTATCGTCATTAATTAGATTTTAAGAATGATTATTCCAATTAATCTTTGCAATTGTCTAGGTAAACCCTAGTTTACCAATTAAGCTCAGATGGGGTCGTAACAACTCTCCCCCCCTTAGAATGTTTCGTCCTCGAAACATGAACCTACAAGAAAGATACATTCAAGGTTATTCTAAACTTCTAAATCCTTCCATGCCATTATATTCTTGTATTTCATACCCGAATGTAGTTTTCAACATTAGGTCTTTTAATTCTTTACTAAATCACAACATATTTCAAATAGTTCTCAATGATATCAAGCAAATTCTTTATGCCACAGTCAAACATAGAATGTAAAGATAAACCACCACGCTTTCACAGCGCAACTCTGATACTCTGATACAACTATCTCAACTTATGCTGTTCAGAGAGTTCTATTGTTCTGTATCATCTTTAAGTGACAAAAGCAAGTTCACCATGCTGTTTTAAACTTTAATAACATGCTACTCAGATAGCAAAACAGTCTTAAAGTAAAAGACTAGATTCAACAATCAATTGCACAATACTACTCTTGGCATCCCCATTGGGTCATGGATGCATGAGGTGAAGCATTACCACCTCATTCCATACTATCCTGTTTCGATCCTGGGACCTGTGGGTTATGGGCCCACACACAATTCAAAGTGTAACCATCATATTATATCATTTTAGGGTTTCAAAAACAGTAATAAGGTAATCCACGATTGTATTAGTCATTCAAGCATTAATCATACTCAATTATCATCTCTCAGTTATATTAGAGCTAGGTATAACAAGCTACACCTCATTAGGGTTACTTGTCCAGAAAATCTGATTATCATCCCTTTCTATTAATATGAGTGAATAGGTATAACTACCTTATTCAGGATATCCCTCCATGTGTTCTGACATCATCCAAACCGTATCACCATGTCACAATTACACAATAGTAAGATGCATATTAGGTATGAATTACTACGACTATCATACGCCTTTAATTTAACATATAGCTTGCACAAATACACTGAAATCATATATAGAACCAGCTTTCATACCTTAATATGCCTTCAACAAATCATACATGTAAAAACAAATTCACATATTACACAAAGCTAGTGTTTTCCCATATCTCTCTGCTCATTCATTACTTCTTTACTTTTTTCTACCTATCCTTTTGATATGATTATATACAATAAACATCATTAACATTGAATCATTTAAGATAGGAATAGATTATCCATCATTCTTGCTATCACACAAGAATTTATTTCTTATCGCACTTCATCATACTGTAGGTCACTATTACATTCACTGGATGACCCCACCAAGGTAGTTATGCACCATATATGATTCATTTTCTCTTATCATTTCATTCCCATCTTGCTCTCATTAAGGAATATGTGAAAGAGAAGATGATTTTAAGACTTGGAATTCTTGTATTCAAACATTCCCTTAATACATTCTCGTATGCAGATTTACTTAGTTATCAACAGAGATATTTGATTAATTAGCACTTGATTGAATCTCACAACCTCTTTATTTTATAATTTCTCCATCATATTTCAAACCCTTTCTTATGTTTCATAGTCCTCTTACCATATACTACTCTTTAACCCGTCATCTTTAATTCTAAATTTTTCTCTTATGTCCATGTTGCTTATTCATATGTATGGTCCATGTTGCACATATTTCCTCCTTTATCTTTATACTATTGCAAAATTAACGTTCTAAATTAATAGTCCTTCTATTGGTTTTCCCTCATGTTGAATACATTACATATTCTTCATTTTTAAATCAAGTGGATCATGCATGGGTCAAACATAGTTTCTCTTTCAATCAAGTTTTTCTCTCCTGAATACAGTCTACCTTTGTATGACTTATTCATTCGTTAAACTACACCTATGTTCTTTGCTTAGAAACTAGTTTGTTGTTCTAGTTTTATGAATTACATGTTCATACGATCCTTTTCACTTTTACTCTTTTGAAGACTCTTTACTTCTATGGACCTATTGAAATCTCAACTCTATTCTTCTACTTAGCCTTTTCTTTAGAGTTCATAAAAGCATTATACGCTATTATATGATTCATTCTTCATGATTGATTCTTGTTATCTTGAACCATACATACATTTCACATATCTTTTCTATATTTCATATGTATAGTTCATGTAATATTAATCAATAAACTGATTATGAACTTCTTATCATGTTCTATTATTCCCAACTAAGGGTTTCACCTTTGAGACCCCAGAGTTGAACCTCAGATATCAGTTTCAACTAATTCTTAGTTGTTCTGATCTTGCCCATATGTTTCAACATCTTACTGTATGTACATTCTTACTCTGATGTGGGTCTAATTATTCAAATTCTATTCTTATTATACTATTGATAGGATTCATTAGATCCTAGTAACGCATCCTGCCAACCGAACCAGGCCAAACCTGAAATCCTAAAGCCAAGAACTACAAAGGATACATTCTTCCTGAACTGCCACTCACAGCTCAGAAACTCGGCCGATTGGTCAGAAACTCGGCCGATTGCTTCACAACTCGGCCGATCCGCTTGAAACTCGGCCGATCAACTAGCTGTTTGATTTCCTGAAAAAGGAAACTCGGCCGAATTACATACAACTCGGCCGATCAGTTTGATGTTCGATTCTCTATTAAGGAAGCTCGGCCGATTCACATACAACTCGTCCGAATCGCGTACAGACTGAAAACCTAAACAGACCTGCTGATGTCAATTTCACTCGAATCAGCGGGCAAAACTATAGAAACAAAAGCCCATTCAAAGTTCAATTCTAGTCTACTTGTTACAAAGAATAAAATCAATAAATGCTACAACTGCATAGTGTGCAACAAATATTAAAGACCCATATTTCAAACTATTGAATATTTCAATTCAAACATATAAGAGCATTTCTATACATTTCCAACAAAAACAACATTATGAAATGTAAGTTCTATCTCCTTTTACATTTATGCTCTTAATTCTCATTTTCTAACCCTAACATTTCTAGGGTTCATCTCTAGCCCATTCTTCCACTGTATACCTGGCCAGGGTATACGTGAGAGAATAGACAGAGTAGCTTGTACTGGTTGATCCAAGTACTCAGATATCGGGCCAGGATATCCAAATACTCAAATCCCCAAAGCTAACATCAAACATCTCCTATCTGCCACACTTATGACACTAACTTACTAACTTAATGGTCCTTGACAACTCACCCTAAGCTCTGATACCAAGCTGTTACACCCCGATCTCACAATTTCCTCAAATCATGAGATTAGGGCATAAGATAGGATTTATATGTAACACAAAGAACACCTTTAACTTTTTCTTTTCTTTTAACCTCTTGTTTCATCGCATTGAACCACATAAAACATCTTAACAAGGGAATCTGAACATTTCTTTTACTAATCAGACTTTAACAGAAAAGATACATGTATAAACATTCATGATGTCTTTCACAACTTGTGCACATAAAACTTGTTAACTAGCATACATATCAAAGAGGAACAATATTACACATTGTAATTACAACTCTCTCTCTTAACTCTTACTGAGGATCTAGAGTGACAAGGACCGACTGACTCAACTAATCTCATACTTGACTCCTGTGGTAGGTCTACACTGATGCTCTGACCATCTTCAAGTCCACGCGGTTAACCCTAAAATGTTTGAGTAGAGGGGTGAGCCTACTCGCTCCGTGAATGAGTACTTCATGGAAACAGACTAATGCACTAATGTGATTACAGATATAATTTGAATAAACGATATGAAATTTAACAACAGTTAATACTACACTGAGCAGTTCTAAAACAATATAATTGAAATAACAAAGAATGTAAATATTGCATCCAAAGAATAACTACAAGAAGACTATGCTTCTAGTCTTCCTTAACTCTTTCATTTATAAGGAACTCTGTGAACCTATATGATCATATTTTAGATTATGCCCTAAACATATGAAGTGTACTCTGCATATGAAGATCCGTAACAAGTTCATGCTACGGCCCCACCGTACAAGACTTAGCGACACACCCGGGAAATGCTAAGTCTGACGCCAGCCCTGCTCTGCTACAGGACCCCTGGCTCTCCGTTCAGAAACATAGGCTCTACGGCCTCAAAGCACTACTCTGAGTGCACCCGACTCCTCCTTTAACCTGAGTACACCGGCGGAGGGTCACAGGGTTACCTTCGTGACACACGCACGAATGGTGTTAGATAACTGTGTTTTCTTTTTTTTCCCAGTGCCATCGTGACACACGCACGATTGTTGTTAGACACTGCCTCTCTTTCCATCCTCGTGCCATCAGAATTACTCAACCGGTTGATGTTGGACACGAGTTTCACCCCTAAGAAACAGACCTTCATTTAGGGGTTCTACGGTGTTAGGGCACTTAGGTCTATTAATTAATTAACATATAACTATCATAACTCATGTATTCAACATATACCATGTCTCAGTAACATCCCTTTCTAGGGCATGTCATATCTCATTACCTGCAATTTACGAGATATGTATTGAAAATAAGAAGCCTGCAGTATGTAGATATCAACTCAGAGAGAACAAGCATATAAAGTTAAATGCACTAGAAACATACAATTCAACAGTTAAGTATCACCACATCTCATATTGAGACCTTTCATATTACCATAGCATGATTCATTGAACACCCCATCCTTAGGGTTTCATTCGCCATATTCATTCATCACAAGCCAACACCCTACTCTTAGGGTTTCATTTGCCTCATTCACTTGTCACATGGCTCTTATCATGATCTCATAAGATATAAGCATTCACTAAATAAAGACTGTTTCCAACAAATCATATATAATCAATATAGATATGAAATCATGGAAACTTAACTAAATTTAGATTTTCCATATCATTTACTGAGATATCATGTATCAAGAATAAGATTCAATTAAGATAACTCATGAGATACATCCTAACCAATTATAGGATTACCAGTCCTTTTCAATAAGGTTGAAACACTAGTGATGTCTAAATTAGGTTAAACCCTAATTACATCATTTGATATAAATCTGAAAAGCATTCTCACTAAGAAGTGTTATATACGTTCTTGATATGAATCTACCATTTAGGAATCATTCAAACAGAGAAGGAATCCATAACATATCAATTTGCAACAACTTAAATCAAACGGACACATTCAGGATTTAGAATTCACATGCTAAGCATTTAGGGATTTGGATGCTATAATCAAATTCGTGCATTAGAATGTTTGAAGGAAGAACCCACTCACCCTAAGGTGTGAAAACACCTCACAACTGCAGCTCAACTCAGGGAATCTCGAATTCCTATCAAATCCCTAGCAAATCTCCCAATTCTTCTTCCATTCAACTCGGAAACCTTGAAAATGAGGGATTATGAAGAAAGGGTGAGAAAAGAGGGAATTTCGACATCCTCTTGGATAAAATCAGAGCATGGACTGAAATCTTGACATGGGAGAGAAGATTCACCATAAAAGTCTATGCAAAGGATCCAAACTTACTTGATTTCACCACTCTTGGGACCGCAGAACCCTAATTCAGCAATTCCCCCACTTTCTTCACTCAAGCCCTAATTCTCCCTCTCTCTCTAGGAGCTTGTTTCTCTGGAGTGAATGACGAAGAATGAGAGCTGCTTGTGTGTGTGGTCGTTCATATAAGTCAATTGAGCTGCTTGGGTCAATTGCATATTGACCCAACACTTAACTTTAATTATATAGGCTGAATATTCAGTTATACAAAAGTTACTGTAATTCGTTTATTTCAGAGATCAAACATTATCCAACAATTATGGGAATTTAGCACGTTGTTTATAATTGTTCGATAAAGCTTCAGTTAAAATTTGAGATCATTTGGAGTTACCAATAAATAATTAAAAATAGAACAATGCACTGCTATATTGCAGTCTGCAAAATATTCGGCCGAGTTTGTCCTGCACAAACTCGACCGACACCCTTACTGTAGGGATTCAAAAGTCATCCAAAAATTATGCCAATTTAACATAGTGTCTAAATCAGTGTTTTTCAAGCACATTTAAAATTTGAGATCAATTGGATATACCAATAAAAAGATAAAATTCAATTACCGCACTACTGTATAATTCTGGAAATGTGATCGGCCGAATTTGAAACTCGACCGATAAACAGGTCAGAGCATTCTTCAAAAATTCTGATAATTTTCAATGTTGTTCAAATTTTATATATCCAAATCATATCCAAATTTTAAGTAAATAAGAGTTACACATAAAATACTAAAAATCATTTAGTGAGACATTCTACCTACTAAATTCTGTATTCATATATCATCAAAACCCTATTTGGGCCGATTAGGGTTTATGCTTCTCAAACCCTAATTCTCAAGACCAAAGAACATTTAGACTTCTTATCATAGTTAAAACATCCTAATTGTGTTATCGTCATTAATTAGATTTTAAGAATGATTATTCCAATTAATCTTTGTAATTGTCTAGGTAAACCCTAGTTTACCAATTAAGCTCAGATGGGGTCGTAACAGTTTAAGTAACCTCAAATCAACCAATCGTTCTAAATATTAGTTTTACTTGAGCTAGATTCGATTGATAAGGATTCTTAAAAACGTTGTCCTTTGGGTTTGATCCTTAACTATACTGTGATAAGACTTGTCCGCTTGCGGGTGGTATTATTACACTTTGGTTTTGGTAAAAGCTCGGGGATTTCAACCCTGGGTGAGTTTGTTAGTGCGTTCAAAAATACCACGTCACATCCTTTATTAGATGTCCTTGGTGGTTAAATTCTTCATTTTGCTTCAATTGGGATGAAACTAAGTTTTTGAGCATTGAGTCAACATTGGGTCTCGAATATGGTTGAAGATGGTTGAAGTTTTGGCTTGGATTGTTGTTGAAACCTGTAGGACTCTTGCCTATAGATGGTCTACTACATAGATGGTTGGTGTTGGACATGTTGTTGTTGAGGATTTTGAGGATTATTGTTGTAGTAGGAGAAGTTGGGATGATCTTTCCAGTCTAAATTGCACGTATTTGAATATGGATTGTAGGTTATTTGTTCCCAACATCCCCTATCATATTACATTGTTCTAAGGTTTCCTCAGATGGAATGAAGGAAGAATATCATGTAGAATATACAAGCCTACGAGCATCACTTGTTGCAAAAATTAAGTTAACTAATTGAGTAGGTTAAGTGCTTAGACTCTCAAACTTTGGAGATATGTGTCCATCATCATTGTAATTAAACCCATTGCATCAATGGTGTGTATTCCAACTTGCTTCTAGAAGCAATAGAAGAAGATGAAGGTTGGATGTTCCTTGTAGTTCTCCATTGGAAATTATTAGTTAATATGTCTTCAATAATGGCATAGGATTTCGTGTTTGATTTATTCATCAAAGCTCCATTTGTAGTGGCATCAATTGACATCCTTGTGTTATAAAATATCCATTATAGAAAGTTTGAAGAAGAATCCAATTTCTTAAACCATGTTTTGAGAAAATACATTGATGGTCTTTGAACCTCTCTCATGTGTTGTACAAAATATCTTGTTATCTTTGATCAAAGTTAGTGACTTGGACCTCAATTGTGCGCTCTTCCTTGGTGGAGAATATTTGGTTAAGAAAATTGTCACAAAACCGGAATCCCAGTCCCATGAACCAAACGAATACCAAAGACAACATGCGGAAGTGTAAAACTTAGCACACATGAAAAGATAACAAGATAAAGGCACCAACATAGTCTCAACATTCAACAAGTATAAATTATACAAGATACATCATATTCATGAGTTCAATTACACATTTCTAGAGTCGAGGTACAAGTCATCCATGTCCACTAATATGGATCTTACAATAAGTACACCTAGCATAGCTCACCAAACCCATCAACCTTCGAGCCATCTCTAAAACTAAAAACAAAATAGGAGAAATGGGTCAACACACAAGGTGTTGAGTATGGGGTAGAAAGATACATATATAGGTATAAGCTTTGCATAATTTGAGAAGATTTTGAGACTAAACAAATAATAATAAACATGTTAACTGTTTAACGAAATGTGAAACCATATTTTATGTCATTTCACTCCATTATACCAACAATATCAAGCATGTTTAAGGCCTTTGACCATCTTACCATCGTAAGGGTTTGTAAGGGTGCTCAAGATTAGCTAACCCTTTTATACGAGAGGGACCTCAAGGCCATAGCCAAGAGCTAACCCTTTATCAACAATATTATAATGGAGTTCTATATATATGCGTTCGAGTTATAAAATCAATGAGGCAAACATCGAGTAAGACAGAGCAATACTACATGGTAATATTTAATCAAGTAAACAAACAAGCATACAATACATGTCTTTTCAAGCAAGAAAGTGATACTCATATAACTAGATAAGGCCCATACCTGATTTAGATATTCTTAACTTAACTTATCCTTCATCATCTAGCCACATGCCAAACCTGATTAAGAATAAGATTACATGTATGCATTAGATTCTCATCATTACCCTAACTAGATGCATTTTAGGGTTTTGGCCAAGTTAGGTTCATAGTTACTTATTAATCCATTAGATGATCTTACATTGATCTAGATGTCATCATGATGGTGTGGTTCGAGTTTCATGACATTCTGACGTTCCATGCATTATATATGACCTTATCAAGTTTTAGGTTACTCGCGTACAATATAGGCCAAAAGGGCTCTTAGGGAAACAAGGTTCACCACCATCAAGGCAAGGGATCCAAGCAAGAGAGATTATAGATAAGGAAATCAATGACACAAGAAGTGTATTCAAATATAGGTAGATGTCCCCTAGGTCAACGCATAGCATTTGAATCATGTATAACAATTCATTTACATAATTGGGATACATTGATGTATTTAGGGCCATGTAGAGAAATCATAGACAAAAGGGATATTGGGGATGGTTCTTGTATCATTGAGTACACTAGTCCTAATCTTAGAATTAATTAATCATTTTGTCATTAGGGAACAAGATTCACTTTAGTGGGGAAAATAACATCATTAAGATTCACAATATGCCATGTATATGCATATAGGGTCACTTACGAGACCTTGGGGTGGTTTGGACCCTCAAGCATTTCTAAGATGCACAAAAGATGCTCACATAAAGATTGTGAGTGAATAAGGGAATCAAAGGTTCAATCTTCATAAAGATCATGCATTCAACATGGTCAAAGACGTCAAAAGTTACATATTTAACAAAACATGGGCAAAGTAAGGGGTTTCAAGGGCTAAAACTATGCCCAAGTTGTAGGTCTCATTGATCTGATTGATTTGGTATATTGGATTATAACTTTTGGCCAAGGGAGATGATAGGTTATGGATTTCAGAACTTTTGATTAAGAACATACTAATAAAGGAGGACATACCCATGTCCTCTGTTGACAACCCACCGCCGCTGGATCGTGGGACCTTGGTGGTCCTCCCTTCATCAAGCAGTCAGTCTCCTACCAGTCTAGGCCTCCAGTTTTGGGTTGATGCGCTTGTTGGGCCGCTCACCCGCCACTTCATCTCGTCCCCTCCCCCGATTTCTTGGTTGTGTATCCTCTATTTCCCTAAAGGGAATAGGGGAGACCTTGCAGGGTGGCGTCCAGCTTTCCCAGGGGCTGATGCACCCATGGAAGACCATGAAGAGGTAGGAGCGAGGTAGGTTTGGGGGATCCATGATTGCTGGACGTGACTTCGGCACCAAGGGCTCACGGTTGGCCATTGGCATCTCTCTGAGGTAGTTCTAGGCAGAAAAACAAGAACGAAGAAGGAGGGGGAGAAGGGAAGAGGTTGTCGGTGGCCATACCTAGAGGAATGAAGGGAATAAACAAAGGCCAAAAGGGGAGTTATAAAAGGACACTAGGGTTTAGGGTTGTGAGATCATGGTTCCCGTCGGTTACCAAAATTGGATGGAGGTGGAGAGATTTTCACCAGCCATTCATTAGTTTCCGGAAGAGGAAGGAGAGTAGGGAACAAGTGATCGATCTACAGTGTTGTATTGGGCCTATGTGGCCGGACCAACAGAGATAAAGGCAAAGAATTGAGCTAAAACAAGGTATAAATAGCCAAATTTCAAGGTATCATGACTTGGACTCTGAAGGTCCAATTGATGTGATTCTTGAGTTTTGAGATTCATATTTGAAAGCTCTACCACTTGGCATTAATAGGGAGCACGAAAATCACATTGAATAGGTTCAAAAAAATGCTTGTAAGAGTGCAATATGTGCGTAGCTTAAAACCTAGATTTATGAGCAAATTATGTCACAAATGAGAATATCAAGGATATAGCAAACAAAAATAGGTCCTCAACACTGTCAAATCATGAAGTTGAAGTTCAATTGAGTGGCATGATTTACAAAGGAGAGAGAAGGAACATACTCACGGTGAGAGAAAGTCAGGTTGTCATAAAATCCTTGAGAAGTTTCTCATGGGCTTTTGATAGAATTCCTTAGCAAAGAAGAGGGACACACCTTGTCTCTATCTCTCATAGTGAATGGGAAAATAAGAAGGCAAATCCCATCAGTGGGAATTCCATAAATCTTGAAAGTTCTTAGATACTACAAAAATTTAGCATTATGGAGATTGGGAGCCTCCACAAGAGTCACTCCAAAATGGTTCTCCTATATCATTTGCATAATTTTAGGGTTGATAGAGAATTTGTTTGCCTAGATCTGTGGGTTGGTGATAGCACCACTTATATTTTTTGATGTTAAATTGGAAAAGTCCTTGGGATGAAGCTCATCTTCCATGATTGGTTCTTGATGTTCAGGTGAATATGGTGGTGAAGAAGGCAATGTTGATTATGAATCATTCATATCTGAGTGGGTTTTTCTCCTCCTTTCTCTCTGATAACTTCTACAAGTGCACCCAACTTCTGGGTCTATAAATATGGATGGTCGATACCCCACTTAGAACGTTGAATACAATCTAGAAAATACACAAGGTGAGTGAGACACATAAACAAAATGGAAGATATGATAGAAGGTAAAGATGATGATAATAACAATGGGTGGTCATGTGATTTAATCTTTCTTACAATTTAACACTTCTTACTCTAACAAAAATAGTGATGTTACCCAACAATGGCTCCAAAAACTTGTTAGTCATGTGCACAAGCTTAAATTTATAACTTGATCACTACACCGTAAGTATACGGGTGTATGTAGTATATTCAAGATTTTCTAGGGATCAAGGTTATGTCAAATGCAAGAGTGATGAACTTCAACAATCTGAATTGGTTTACAAGAAGTGAATTTGGTTTCATGTAAGTAAACCAAACAAATTAGAAAGAAAGAAACTAAAGCAAGGATCGCTTCATTAAACATCAAAATTATATAAGAAGATCTTGAGAATAGGGTTTCACTTCCACATCATAACATGAAGAACAATGACAATCTAACAAACTAGAAACTACACAAAAGGGAGATTTGTGTCCTACACCCCTCCCAGTAGTTAGAACAACCCTATCTTCATATAGCTCTCTTATGCATATACTTAGATGTGGACTACAAACTTTTTCTCCCCAACATTTCCCAGCCAGTCTCATGGTCAAGGTAGTGCAAAGAAGGTAGAATCTCCTAACTCATATGCATATCTTTCCATATTATACAAAAAGCATAAAAGATACATACAAGGTGGACAATCAAGCATGTAAGTAGAAGTTAATATTAATGCACCTTAGAACACTGATAAAACTAGTATTATATAAGAAATTTGTGTTCCGCAAAGTTATTACAAGGGGTTTCTCCCCCATACCCAAGAACAAAGAGTTTACTCATCCATGGTTAGAAAATACAGGTACAAGTAGAAGAAAATATCGCAAGACACGGTGAAAGAGAAAAGAACTAAAATATCTGTAGAAGTAGGAAAATGAAAGAAGAATCTGACTAGAACTCAAAATTGTGTTCTTGCTATTGCATTTTATCTATAAACCTTCTCTTCTGAGTTGATGGAAAGAAGAATGAAGATATCCATTGTAATTGGTGAAGAAGAATTGGAGGAAGAATATGGTTCTCTCTCGAGTAATCTCTTCATCTTCCTCAAAGTTGCCTCCAAGTATTCTATGATGTGCTCTGCTCATGTTTCTCTTCAAATGATTTGTAGTAACTATCCCATGTTGTTTTGACTTGTATTTAAAAGTGTGGAGTGGTTTATCTTCTAATTTTAAAAGAAACTACATGTAACACAACATGTTGTCAAGTTAACACAAAATACTTGTGGTTTTCAAACTGGAACTGCCTCGATTGAAGATGACATGTTGTGTTGGTTGGCCAACATGATGTGTTGTTGCAAGTTGGGGAACTCTAGAAAATTATGAAATGAGAGGACACATTGTGTTGAGACATTGACACATCGTGCTGTTGGGATTCAATAAGTCTTGGCTTCTCTGGATGTAAAGTGACATGACGTGTTGTTGTGTCAACATGACGTATGAACTGCTTGATGTTAGAGGTGATCTTCCTGATATGTACATGTTGTGTTGGTTTATCAACATGGTGTGTTGTTATCAAAATTTGCAAAAATTCACCTCAAACTTTAGAGAATTCTTAGGTAATTTGACGAAGGTCAAATCATGATCAATTAATCCCCATTTTAGTGTTCGGTCATGGTACCTGCAATTCAAACCATGAAGCAAGTAAAGAACTAAAAAGGTGAAAAAACTAGCATGGTTAAGAGTGATTTTTAGGTGAACTTGATTTAGAATTGCAACCAAAAGTGGTCCAATATCTTATATAAAGTATGCACATCAATATGGTGGTTCTTGCACACTCTCTTCAAGATGAGTACCACCACCTGAAATCACAATATCATCAAAAAACAAGATATCATTTTTTATTATCACGATATCACAATGTGATATCTTAGTATCATCTACATGTAGAGTCATGGTATCAGCATCACCACTCATTGGTGAATGACTACACACTTTTCCATTTGGCTTCTCAAGATTCTTTCTACTTCTAAGAACTATCACCATGCTAACTTACTCATAAGGAGAAGGGGGTTTTGTGGATGTAAAGGTGCACATGATTTTGTTGATGTGGGAAACCTTGAGGCATATGAGGACGTTGTTGTGTATATACATTTCCTTGATGAGGTGGATGTTGTGGAGTAGGAACTTTATAGTTTTATGTGCATTTGACACTTGAGCATGCATTTGAGGTGGACCTTGGGGAAAGTTGATGAGTGTTGATGCATTTGGGGTTATCCTGGGAGCATTTGTTGAAAAAATGTATTGTTTATCACATTCATTTTCTGACTTGAGATATTGGGAACTATCATAGTTTGATAAGGAAGTCTTCTCTCCTCCCTTCAGGATAATGATTAGCCCAATTGGTCAAATATTTTCCCCGCCTATGGACTGTTTGCTCATGCTTGGAAACATCCTTGTTTATCTTGTCTAGGTCCTTATCCTTGAGAGCACATTTTCTTTAAACTTAGAGCTATGCTTTTGACCTTGATTTTTGTTGTTGGGGTGGTTGTGGTTAAGAATCTTCAGCTTGTCTCCATGAGCAGTTAGGATGATTCCTCCTGTAACATCCCTTACCTGGGTTATTCTTTAACCCTAGATGTTTTATTTAAGAAAGATATTTATATGCTTGCTTTTATCTTTTGAAAAGTAATTAAGGCTCAAGAGGAACTTATGTTTCAATTTTAGTCCTTTTTTAATAATGTTGAAAACGATGTTTTGCCCGTTTTGGACTAAAGTGCAAATTACCCAAGTTGAGGGGTTAACTTGCAAATGCTACGTGATAAAATGTTCCTCAAGTTTTGAAGCATCATAAGAATGAAAATGATGCATAGGTATGGCTTCTACAAGCCTGAGCACCAAGAAAGAGCTTATTAAGCAGTGTTTGTGCATTAAAACCTAGTTTTGGTGTAATGTGCAATTTACCCAAAACCTAGGGTTCAATATGCAAAATACCACTTTTAGAGAGTCCATAATGTTTCTTGGTATCAATTAGAGACAAGAAAATCAGAGGGGCGTCTCATTTGAATCTCTTTGGGGGAGAGAGAATCTTGATATTAAAATAATCAAGATTTAAGCATAATTGAAACCCTATTCATTTAATGCAAAAATAAATATATTAATGGAAGTTCCCTTCAACCAAAAATGTGATGGTTGAATTTATATAAGCATAGAAGTCCTTGTGACTTGCAATGGCACCGAAATATCTAAAGTGAGTGGAGAGACCACTCACATTAGTTAAAGAAAAAGCAATATCCACTAACTATTGGATATTATTAATATATTGATTAAGGTGCTTAATTTGTTTTATTTTAATTCATGGATAAAAAAAAGGATTTAGAAGGGGATGATGATGGCTTAGTGTGCAAGGAAGTTAGAGGGACATGTGGCACCAATTTTGGGAATTAAAGGATTTTATAACACTTTCTCTCTCTTGAATTTCCCTTACACATACCCCATTTTCCACCCACATGAAAGACTCTTTTTATTCTTCTTTCTTTCCTTGCTTTGGCAGAACACAAGGGTGCTTAGGAGCAAGAGGATAACGTGCCCCAACCTGTAGGTAAGCTCTGTAGTCATCTTCAACCTTGATTTCATGGTGGAAATTGAAATTCAATGCTTATTTTCTACTTTTCTCCATTCAATGCTCAACCTTGATCATCCTTTGCATCCAAAGACTTGAGAAAGGACCTTGGACAATTGATAAAGCTTCATTCACCATTGAAGACATGGATCTTGAAGCTTGGATTCAACTTTGAAGTTGTTTTATATAACTTGAACCCTTAAATATCATTATTGATTTCATTTCTTCATCGTGTGTTGATTCCTTCTTCATTCCCATTTTTTCCATTTGATTAATTGTTGAAATCACCACAAAGATCACAGAAAATTTCGAAGGTTTGTAGCTTGAAGATGATTATGTCATCTTAACACACACCTCAATAAATATCATGAGCAAACAGTTTGCAATGTTGATGACCAAACAGTCTCAAGACCGTTTGAGGGCAAACGATCTCAAGACCGTTTGAGGTCAAATGGTCTCAAGACCGTTTGGGGTCAATTTCTGATGTGGATGAATGAAGAACTAATGGTTCAAATTGATCTAATCACAATGGTTATAGTGATGGATGATCCATTGATTACAAACCCTAATTGATTGATTGAAGAAACCCTAATTGAATTGGATCAATTTCTTGGTTGATGGTCCAAACGGTCTCAAACCTGTTTGGAGTTCAAGGGCTATGATGGATGGCTAGAGATCTAAGGGTTGTAATTTTATGTACTCTCAATGGTCCGATTGATGATTGATTCAATGAAGCAAACCCTAATTGATTGGTTGAAGGAAACCCTAGATGATCCTTTCAGTTTCAAGGAAATTTGGACCAAACGGTCTTGAGACCGTTTGAGTCCAAAAGGTCTTGAAACCATTTAGGATCAATCGGTCTTCAAGACCGTTTGAGGTCACGATGAGTCATAAAGGGATGGAGATCCAAGGGTTACAAGTTGATCTACTTTCAATGGACTCAATGTTGGATGGTTCAATAAGTGCAAACCCTAAAAATTGAATGATTATGGAAACCCTAGATGATCCTTTCGGTTTAAAGGTAGTTTGGACCAAACGGTCTTGAGACCGTTTGCATCCAAATGGTCTTGAAACCATTTGAGATCAAATGGTCATCAAGACTGTTTAGAGGCCAAATGGTCCCAAACTGTTTGATGTTCAATTGGTTTCAATGATGGGTTGTTCATTCAGTTTCAAGGTTAATTTTTTCAAACGGTTTCAAGGGTTGAAGGCACTAAACAGTTTCAAAATTGTTTAAGAGCAAACAGTCTGAAGACCGTTTGGAGGGAAAATGGTCTTAAAACCGTTTGAATGTCAAGGAGGTCAAAACCGTTTGAAGGTTCAAAAGTATCAAAACCGTTTGGAGACCTAATAGTCTCAAAGCTATGAAAGATCAATTAACCCTATGATTGTTAATGATGTTTATCAAATATCATTACAATGGTTGTACCTTTAAGGTACTAGGGTGATTAGTACCCTTTGAGGGGTTAACCTTTGATGCTTATGGAAGCAATATCTCAATACACTATGCTAACCCTAAATGTATGTACTGGAATGAAGGGTTGACCTAATCGAATCAAGTTTGAAGTATTCAAAATCCTAGAGAGGATGAGAGAAAGAGGAATTCATACATGTATAATCATGTAATGGTTGAGCCTCAACACTTTCAACATGAATAAAGTATGTGATTAGGGTATGATCCTTGATAAAGAGATCATGAAACCCTAATCGAGAAGGATGATGAGCCCTAACCCTAATTTAGGGCAATGCCTTGTGAAACCATAATCTAGGGTAATGGTGTAACCCTAATCTAGGGTGATGATATGAGAAATCCCAATTCAGGGTAATATAATGAAAAACCCTAATTTAAGAGGATGCTTCATGAAACCCTAATTTTGCGTGAAGTTACATGAAACCCTAATTTGGGGAAAAGTTGTAAGGAACCTTAATTCAAGATAATGATGATTTGTGAAACCCTAATCTGGGGTGATGTGATGTGAAACCCTAATGTAGTGATGTGATGTGAAACCCTAATCAAGGGTGATGTCATGTGAAACCCTAATGCAATAATGTGATGTGAAACTCTAATCCTGGGTGATTCTATGTCATGCCATATGAAACCATAACCCTAATATAGGGTGAAGGTATGTGAAACCCCAATTTTGGGTTAGAGTGCATGAAACCCTAATCTTGGGCAATATGATGATAAACCATAACCCTAATTTTGGGTAATGGGATGAGTATCCCTAATTGACATGAATTTGGTAAACCCTAACCCTAATGAGGGAAGAGTGATGCTATCCTTACATTGCATGGTGCTAATATGTAATTGATATAATTGTTGTGATGTGTACTAATCATGCAGGTATCATGAGATGTTGTACATAGCCAGGTATGAGCTATGATGCTTTATTATTAAGATTGTTTTTTGGGCCTTGTGAGCCATAATATGCTTTGTTGCCTAGTATGAGGTAACAAGAGTTTAAATGGGCTTTGAAAGCCATGTGATATGCTTATGTAGCAAGTATCATGTTTACCTTGGTCATATGACCTGAAGGTATTAGTTACCTGAAAAGTGGTAACAAGTGTTCTTTGATGAACTGAGGGTTTGAATACCCATATTCCATAATCATGATGATGAGATGCTAAGGAATGAGAATGCCCATGATGTGACAAGGGATTGAGATCTCAAAGTTTTATAAAGCTTTGAAAAGTACTTGATAGAAGTATTACACATTATTTGTAGCATTGTTTATAATAATTTATGTTTGAAAACCTGACTGATGCTAAAAGAATATGGTAATGTACTTAATTAATCAAGTAAAATCTTATCATGTAGAGCCTTGGCCATAGATCCATCATCGTCAGTAGTTGGTGATGGTGAAACAGGGTTTCCTACGGGATCTCTTGGATGGCATACTGTTGAGTATGTGGGGGTTATGGGCATGAATATCCTTACACCCTAATGAAGGAATTGATGTGATATAAACATTAAATCTCTCAATCCTTCATTATATATGTCAGGATGGATGCATCACTAATCTCCTGATGCCGGGATGGATGTATCACGAATCTCCCGATAATATTAATGTCGGATCGATGTGAGATAAACATGAAATCTCTCGATTGTGAAGAGAGTACAACCGCCACTGTAATTCTATAGAGAAATTGCCAGTATACCCTGGAAAGCTATTTTAGCAGTGTGGGCTCTGATCTCCAAACCATGACATAAACACGATTAAAACTTAGCGGAAGCAATTCGATAATCAGCTGAAGACAAAAATCACGGGAAATTAAAACTTTTCGAGACAAGAGCTTGGATCCATAAAAACTCCTTTCATAAAGTGAGATAAACTTGTTTACATCTCAGGATAATTACTTCTTAAGTAATTATATACATCAAGATACAAAATCTCAAGATCACATAACACAAGACTCCAAGACCTGAGAGTACAGAGGACACATAGGACTGACTCTAACTACACCACATGGCAGACTAAATCTCCACCTGAGATTAATGCTGCTCCTGATGTTGCTGCTGCTGAGACTGGTCACCTGTAGGCTGGTTCCTTCGTCTCCGACGTCCACCTAAAAAGTTGAAGTCTACGGGGTGAGACAATTTTACATAATTGTCCCAGCGAGAGTTATAACTCTCATCCAGAAGCTTTAATATACCATCAAAGAATATCTTAAGCAGTAAAGCCTTCAAAGTATTAGATAACAGTTGCAACTATAACAAGATCTCAACATTTATGAGATATGAAGAAGTAGAAGCACTATAACAATGTAACATCAATCAACTAACTTGGAGTTATCTCTACAAGTATACTACGTGGTTGATTATGTTTTACAAACAACATTATGCCCTGTGGAGATGAGGCATACCACTCATACTCCAACTGATCGCTGAGAAGTCACATCAGTATCATACATAGGTCACTAAGAGATCCGGATTCTCATGACCTTCACCTCCCTCAGTCAGTGAGAGGATCACTTGTAGGACATCTCGTGTCTCTACTACTATAGCTCACCAGGGTAAACTGGTCCTTCGCTATTCTAGAGTCACAGTGGCGTTCTGTACTCTCTTCGTCATCAGGAGATTTCATGTTTATCTCCACTGATACGGATATTTGTGTTTTCTTCATCATCAGGAGGTTTCATGTTTACCTACCACTGATACGGTATGGAATTATAGTGAAGGATGGACGGATTACGCATCTACGTCACTTTCCTACACTAGGATGTAAGGTTATACACATCCATGTACCCCACATACTCAAAAGTATGTGTTCCAGGAGTTCCCTGAAGAAAACATGTTTCACCATCACTTGATCTCTGACAATGATGGATCTATGATCAGGGCTCTACATTATACTTGATTAGTTAGGTACATTCAGTATTCTTTAACAACATACATTGTTCTTCAAACAATAATCAGTAGCATAACAGCTAAAACAAGAGAATACTAAATGTAACAGGCCTAACTCATATCAATCATAATTTCTCATCATACTCATCACAAGTCATCTCCAAAGCATGACTTTGATGGTATTCATGGCTCTCACAGCCCATTATCATTATGGGATGCCATTGACAAGGCATCAAGTCACTTTTCTTATTCATAAGGCTAACAACATGCCTTCAATGAATATAACATCAACATCCATACCTAGATATGATCACCTTCATATCAGAACCTGCATGGTTAATTCAACTGATAAAGGTAATACAAAATGAGGAATATACTTTCCACTCTTGTCATAAGAGTTAAATCCTCTGATTCTCATCAATTGGAGTTTAATACTTATTTGCATGCCTTTACCCTTGAATTAGGGTTTACTATTTACATTACATATCATCACCCTTGAATTAGGGTTTACTATTCACATTAAGGTGAGTTGATCTCATATCATCATCATGTATGAGTAACATTATTATTAATGCTCTCAGATTAGTTAAAGGTTCATCATTTATCATAATTAGGGTTTCTATGACTTCACACAGGTGAATCATACCCTAATTATACACATTCATGTGCATTGAAGATGCTTCACATAAGTTTCCATCCAATTAGGGTTACTTTCTCTCTCTAGGGTATTTTCTTTCTCTAGAGTACTTTCTCTCTCTAGAATACTTTCTCTTTCTTCATATTAGTGATTGATGTTAACATTAGACTAGATCAAGTTGGATGGAATCATTATGGTTAAAAACATTATTCTCATGTAATTAGGGTTTGAATCGATCAAGGTATTACTCAATTGACCCTTCAGGGGTATTTTGGTAATTCACCCCATTAATCATCATCATGGTCAAAACCTTAGTCAATTAACCCCTTAATATCCTAGGTTATCATTAGGGTTTTAGATTAGGGCATCATTGAATCATTTATATCTTCAATTGATTGAATGAAGTCAACCTTGAATTATCTTGATCGATCTCAACCATCAACCCTCAATCGATTTGAGACCCATTGGTTGAGTTGACCTTTTAACCAATGTGACTTTCAGGACTGCGAGGGAGAGTTGACCGTTTAGCCACCTTTGACCTTAGTACTGCGAGCCCTCAACCTCTTCCAAGACCGCGAGCCCTCTCAACCTTCTTCAAGACCGCGAGCCTTCATTTGATTTCAAGACCGCGAGGATGGTGTGGACCGTTTGCCCACCTTTGACCTCAGGACCGCGAGGCCCCTCACGGTCTTGAGACCGTGAGCCCTCTCACAACCTTGAGACCACGAGCCTCCTCATGACCTTGAGACTGCGAGCCTCCTCACGACCTTGAGACCGCGAGCTCACATGGTCTCAACCGCTTGGACCATCAACAAGGTTCAATGGTTACAACCGATGATGTCAACCAATGTTGAAGCCCTCAAAAGGTCAAAGCCATGGTGACCACTTATGAATTAGGTCAATTAAGATTATGCTTAACCAATTGGTCATTCAATTTACCCTCAATTGTTGACCAATTAGGGTTGAAGTCGATTCAATTAGGGTCTATCAAAGTTCACCCATCAACACTCAACAATGTGCATCAACACAAGGTTGAACCCTTCAATTGAGCTCCAATTGGGCCCAAACTTGGCCCAAACGGTCTTGAGATCATTTGGGTGGACCCCACATGGTTGTGAGACCGTTTGCCAAAGATTTCATCAAGATCTAATGTGATTTGATAGGGGTTGAACCATGATTGAGTCACAAAATCCGAATTTTGATTAATTTGATAACTTATTGAAATTGGGTCCTCAATTGGTCAAATTAGCTTAACCCTAGACCTTCAAACGGTCTTGGGTGATTGTCCTCTCGGTCTTGAGACCGTTTGGATGAGTTCCAAATGGTCTTGAGACCGTTTTCCCATCAAATTTTGGATTCTAGCGAAATTTCTTCAAGGTTGGAATAATTGAGTTGAGGGTTATATCAATATTTAATTGCAATGTAATTTGGTGTAAATGTACCTTCAATTGGTCAACTATTCTTGACCTCAGACCTCCAAACGGTCATGGTTGATTGCCCTCGCGGTCTTGAGACCGTTTGGATGACCCCCAAACGGTCTTGAGACCGTTTAGGTCAATCAACCCTAAAAACCCTAATTAAGTCACCATAATTTCAGTACTGATTTCATCTAGGGTTAGCCCTAGTAATCACCCTTCAACTCTTAGCTCGTTTGGAATTAGACCATCAAACTTGGTGATTTGTTAACTAACATAATGTTGAACAGTAATTTCACATGGTCAAAACTTGGTCAACGACCTTACACGGTCTTGAGACCGTTTGCCCAAAAAGGCAATTTCAGACCGTTTGAAAATCAGGAAAACATTCAATTAATGTTGTTACTTAAAAAGGCCATATCTCCTGATTCCTTTGGAGTTAGCCTCTCAAATTTTGAGGGTGATTAAGCTATATAATTAGGAACAGATTTCTTATATGGTCCACGCTCGTTCAACGGGTCCAAATGGTCGTGAAGACCATTTTACCTCTCGCGGTCCAGAGACCATTTGCTCACCTCGCGGTCCTGAGACCGTGAGAACAAGTTAGGGGGACCGTTTAAGAAAGTGGAAAGTGGTGGGTTTTTCTTGGAAATAACGCCTTCATCTCCTAGCTCAAGAACAGTACAGATATTCCACGGATTTGCTTGCAAGGTAGCAAAGAAAAGTAGGGAACATGAAGAATTATCATCTAACCGCATAAAAGAGATGTATATAGTAAAGCATGGGTTTAGAGTTATAAAACCCGCCTAAAGCTTGCTCCTTGAGCTCCAAGCTTTCAAGCTCCAAGCTATAATGGCTTCCTTGAGTTCCCACAGGTTGGCCAAGGTGAAAACTCCAAGGAAAGACGAAAAGAGATGGCTAGAAAGATAGGGTTTCGTGAGTTAGTCACCAAATTGACCTTGAATTCGAGTTCTAACCATGTAATTAGGCAAGAAGAGGGATTCAAACCTACCTTGCACCCTTGGTCATTCCTATTTGAGCTCCAAGACAGTCCTTAGTCGGCCAAGCAAGGGGAAATAGTGATATGCACGAAGGAAAAGTTTCTTTTCTTTGAGAGGTAAAGTGTATATATACATGGGTGATGTTTCATTAAAGGCCCATAAGTTTCCCATAAATCCAACTAGGTCCTTCCTTCATTACTTGCTCGTCCCTTCCTCTTTATTCTAAGGACAAAACTTCTCTTAAGGTCTAGCAAGAGAGGCAAGGAAGATCAATCTAATACTAAGGTACTTACATAAAGAGCTATTGCACATATACCCTGATTATTCACTCACAAGGTATATTTCATAACTTGATAATTCAATTGAGGTGACTTCCTCATCATTTCTTCTCTAAATGATGGCAAGAGTTCTAAAAGATACATTAGATGATATATTTTACAAATTGCATCCCTTAATTTGGGTAAATTGCATTTTACCCCAAATTAAGGTTTCAAGCACCGGGATTGCTTCCACAGCTGCACCTTGGTGCCCAAGCTTGGGAAATCCCTCAAAC
Source organism: Alisma plantago-aquatica (assembly GCA_963693085.1). Classification (NCBI taxonomy): domain Eukaryota; kingdom Viridiplantae; phylum Streptophyta; class Magnoliopsida; order Alismatales; family Alismataceae; genus Alisma; species Alisma plantago-aquatica. The sequence goes on from OY856412.1 coordinate 641,153,253, forward strand.
TTTACCAAAATGATTCTAATGATGTCTCAACATTAGAGGAACATCTCATCATGTGCCAATTGCAAGCTAACCCTTTCAACTGGGTAAATTTCACATAGGTCCCTGTATATCAAAACAATGCTACAACTTTAAATAAAAAGGAGCAAATATTGAAATATATGTTTCTGAGAAACTTAATTACATGCTCAGAGTTAATCACAAGGATTTAATTACATATTTAGGCAAAACACCTAGGGTTAACTCATAACCCAGGTCAGGGATGTTACAAATTATCCACCCCTTACAAGGATTTCATCCCCGAAATCGATAAGACATATTAAGAGAAAAGGGCAGGATACTTCCTTCTCATCTCATTCTCTAATTCCCAAGTGGCTTCTTCAACACCACGGTGGTTCCAGAGGACTTTCACAAGACTTATATCTTTCTTCTTTAACTTTTTAATTCTGTTATCAAGGATTGACATTGGTCCCTCCTCATAGGATATATCATCATTCAATTCTACCTCCATAGGTTGTAGAACTGACTCGGTGTCTGGGTGACATTTCTTCAGCATAGAAATGTGGAACACAGGGTGTAACCTCTGTAACTCTGGGGGCAGCTTTAGTCTATATGCTACCTTTCCAATCCGTTCAATGATTGGATAAGGCCCCATAAATCTAGGAGCTAACTTCCCTTTCCTTCCAAAACGGAGGACTCCTTTCCCAAGGTGAGACCTTGAGATACACTATGTCTCCAACCTGGAACTCTAAGGGTCTACGACGTTTGTCAACATAAGATTTCTGCCTATCCTGAGCAGTCTTAATCTTTTGTTGTATTACTTTAATCTTTTCTGTGGTCTGCTGCACAAGGTCAGGACCTAACAACTGATGTTCGCCAGTCTCAAACCAACACAAAGGTGATCTACAATGTCTACCATACAAGGATTCATAAGGTGCCATATCAATACTATGCTGATAGCTATTGTTATAGGAAAACTCTATCAAGCTTAGGTGTAGATCCTAACTTCCGGTGAACTGGAGAGCACATGCTCTCAACAAGTCTTCTAAGGTATGTATAGTCCTTTCAGACTGTCCATCAGTCTGTGGATGAAAGGTTGTACTAAACCTTAACTTGGTGCCTAAGGCTCTGTGCAATTGTTCCCAAAAATGACTCGTAAACTGAGGACCTCTGTCAGAAACTATTGTAACAGGAACTCCGTGCAAACGCACTATCTCTTGAACATACAACTCTGATAACTTTTCAGCAGAAAAGGTTGTTTTGACAGGTAAGAAATGTGCTTTCTTAGTCAACCTATCAACAATTACCCAAATGGAATCATGTCCCTTGCTTGTCCTGGGTAGGCCAACAACAAAGTCCATGGTCACATGGTCCCACTTCCACTATGTTATGGGTAAAGGTTGCATTGTACCTGCAGGCTTCTGGTGTTCAGCTTTAACTTGCTGACACATAGGACACCTCATAACAAATTCTGCAACATCCTTCTTCATTCCAGGCCACCAATACAGATCTTTCAAATTCCGATACATCTTGGTGCTCCCTGGATGCATAGCATATATGGAAGAATGGGCTTCTTCCAGGACTAACTTTCTCAAGTTGTCCATATCCGGCACTATCATACATCCATTATAAAAAGCTACTTGATCCTCTGAGTCATGAAAACCATCTTGTTTCTCATTTCCATACTCAAATCTAATTTGTTGAACTGCAGCATCACCTAGTTGTGCTTCCTTAATCTGCTCTCTTAGGGTAGGTTTAATATGCATCTCAGCTAACAAACCGGCTAACAATGACACCTTTAACTGTACATTGTCTTGCCTTAAAGAGATAAGCATATCTCTTCTAGAGCATACTAAAGAGTTTATTTGTGCTCTATTTATGGTTGATGTTGCTGATTTCCTACTCAAGGCATCTGCAACAACATTGGCCTTGCCTGGATAGTAATCAATTGTACAGTCATAGTCCTTGATTAACTCCATCCAGCGACGTTGCCTCATGTTGAGCTCATGTTGAGAGAAGATATACTTAAGGTTTTTGTGGTCTGTGAAAATCTGGAATGTTTCTCCGTAGAGATAGTGTCTCCAAATTTTCAAGGCATGAACCACAGCATCTAACTCTAGATCGTGTGTCGGATAATTTTCCTCGTGTTTCTTAAGCTGTCAGGAAGCAAAAGAAATCACTTGTTTATCCTGCATCAACACACATCCAAGTCCATTCTTGGAAGCATCACAGAAGACTACATATCCTTTTCCTTGTTCAGGTAGCACTAGCACAGGTGCACTTGTCAATCTCTCCTTCAGCAATTGGAAAGACTGTTGACACTTATCATTCCAAGAAAAAGGAACATCTTTCCGGGTCAACTTGGTCAAAGGTAAGGCTATAGAACTAAAGTTCTTAATGAACCTTCGATAATAGCCAGCTAACCCCAAGAAACTTCGAATCTCCGTCGGTGTCTTCGGTTGTTCCCACTGTAGAACAGATTCTACTTTCATAGGGTCAACACGAATTCCCGAGGAAGATATCACATGACCAAGAAAAGATACCTCCGGTAGCCAAAACTCACACTTGCTAAACTTAGCATACATCTTATGTTCTCTTAGCAAGGTCAAAGCTTGGTGAAGATGCTGTTCATGTTGCTGAGCATCCTTACTATAGATCAGAATGTCATCTATGAAGACGACAACACACTGATCAAGGAAAGGTCGAAAAATTCTATTCATGAGTTCCATAAATGCAGCTGGTGCATTGGTTAGTCCAAACAACATAACCGTGAACTCATAGTGACCATATCTTGTCCTAAAGGCAGACTTGGATATGTCACTATCCTTAATACGGAGTTGATGATATCCAGACCTCAAGTCTATTTTTGAAAAGACTGTTGCACCACGCAACTGGTCAAAGAGATCATCAATCCTCGGCAGAGGGTACTTATTCTTTATTGTTACTTTATTGAGTTGTCTGTAGTCGATGTACAACCGCATTGACCCATCTTTCTTTTTAACAAACAAGACCGGAGCACCCCAAGGTGAAGTACTCGGTCGGATAAAACCTTTCTCAAGTAACTCTTGAAGCTGTTTCTTGAGTTCTGCCATCTCGGCAGGCGCCATTCTATACGGAGTCTGAGCTATGGGTTTCGTATCTAGAATCAGATTGATTTCAAAATCAATCTCCCGAGGTGGTGGTATACCAGGAAGTTCTTCAGGAAACACATCTTCAAATTCCCTAACTATAGGAACTTTAGTAGGATTGGAACTTTCCTTGGTAACATCTACCACATGGGCTAAGAATGCATAACATCCTTGCCTCAACAGCTTACCAGCAACCATAGCTGATACAAGACAAGTGGGCAGAATCTTTCTATCTCCTTGAAAGATCCATGTGTTGCTTTCATCAGCAAACACAGCCAACTTGGACTCACAATCCAAGACAACTCTATACCTTTCTAAGGTATCCATCCCAAGGATTATATCAAATCCTTGCATATCAAGTGGTATAAGGTCCACTTGAATGCGATGGTCAGAAAAGAAGAGGATGCAGGGAGAACATACCTCCTGCAAAACGGCAGACCCACTCAACGGAGTTTCTAACAACAAACTATCTGCTCTATGACTAACAGTCACATTGCAGTTACGAATCACTTCACGAGTGATGAAAGAGTGTGTAGCACCCGGATCAATCAGAACGGATACAACACAGGATGTAGACATATCAGAATATAAAAGTTTCATCTGACCTGCCACTACCCGTGGATTGACCACTGCCTCAGGTGGGTTCATAGCATAGAACCTCGCAGTCGCCTGGTGTTGAGGTGGTGCTGATGATCCAGCTTGAGATGTTTGTCCACGTCCTCGAGCTGCTCCTTGATGTTGTCTTCTCTGAGATCTCTGTTGATTCTGTCTCGGAGGTTGTTGTGTCACACTAGCAGGCCTAGAACGGCAATCCTTCATCAAGTGTCCCACCTTACCACAGTTGTAACAACTCCTCTCCTATTGTTGTGGTCTGGGTGGTCCAGTGACTAACACAGATGCAGAACTGTGCATCCCTTGAAGCGGTTGACTCCGTCCTCTACCTCTGCTTGGTGTCCATTGAGTTTGAAAACTCGATCTGGGTGGTGGAGGGTTAGGTGCAGAGAATCTAGGTTTCTTGGAATCCCTAGATGAAGAACCCTGGAACTGTGGATATCTTTTATGGGTTTGTCTCTTCTCAACCACAGATCTCTCTATCCTTCGGACTGACTCAACGAAGGTAGAGAATCTCTCTCTATTTTCTAAGGCAGACACAGGGGTTGACATATCAGAATTCAAACCCTTCTCGAATCTTTTGATTCTTTCCTCATCCGTAGCAGCCATGTGCGGACAGAACCGCAACAACTCCATGAACTTAGCTTCATACTCACTAATGTTCATCATACCCTGCCTTAATTTCTCAAACTGAGAGATCTTCTCATCTAGGAAGGTCTTTGGAAAATATCTATTGATAAATTCCCGACGAAACTCTTCCCATGAGAACTCTACTCCAGGTCTCTTCTGCTCTTCCATGTTCCACCAGTGACCAGCACTGCCTTTGAGAAGATAGACAACATGTCTAACCTTCTCAGCTTCCGGGATGATAAGAATCCTGAAAGCCTTCTCCAACTCTGTCAACCATAAGTCAGCATCTGCAGGGTCGGCAGTCCCGAAGTACTCGGTAGCTCCGACACGACGAAGTCATTCGAATGTCTTACCCATACCTTGTGCTTCAGGCTGGATAGGTGCCCTACGTGCAGGAATGGGCATCCTATCAGTTATATGTGTCATGGCAGTCATGAACTGCCCGAACATCGTCTGTACAGCTGGGTTACTCATGTCAGCTGGGTCAAACTGGGGTGGCTCTCTTGGCGACTCAGGTGCAGGTTGTTCTATCCTCGGAACCCTTGCACCACCTCGAGGTGCACTAGCACTACTCTCTGCCACGTACTCATCATGATGTTCTGACATCCTTAGGTATCTTCTCCTCCTGAGGAGCAGAAGATTCTATTAGATAAGGAAGGAGTACTAAAGATAGACTCAACATCCTAAGTCCTATGCCTCTGTAGACTCAACTGACCTAGAGCTCTGATACCACTAATTGTGGGCTCTGATCTCCAAACCATGACATAAACACGATTAAAACTTAGCGGAAGCGATTCGATAATCAGCTGAAGACAAAAATCACGGGAAATTAAAACTTTTCGAGACAAGAGCTTGGATCCATAAAAACTCCTTTCATAAAGTGAGATAAACTTGTTTACATCTCAGGATAATTACTTCTTAAGTAATTATATACATCAAGATACAAAATCTCAAGATCACATAACACAAGACTCCAAGACCTGAGAGTACAGAGGACACATAGGACTGACTCTAACTACACCACATGGTAGACTAAATCTCCACCTGAGATTACTGCTGCTCCTGATGTTGCTGCTGCTGAGACTGGTCACCTGTAGGCTGGTTCCTTCGTCTCCGATGTCCACCTAAAAAGTTGAAGTCTACGGGGTGAGACAATTTTACATAATTGTCCCAGCGAGAGTTATAACTCTCAGCCAGAAGCTTTAATATACCATCAAAGAATATCTTAAGCAGTAAATCCTTCAAAGTATTAGATAACAGTTGCAACTATAACAAGATCTCAACATTTATGAGATATGAAGAAGTAGAAGCACTATAACAATGTAACGTCAATCAACTAACTTGGAGTTATCTCTACAAGTATACTACGTGGTTGATTATGTTTTACAAACAACATTATGCCCTGTGGAGATTAGGCATACCACTCATACTCCAACTGATCGCTGAGAAGTCACATCAGTATCATACATAGGTCACTAAGAGAGCCGGATTCTCATGACCTTCACCTCCCTCAGTCAGTGAGAGGATCACTTGTAGGACATCTCGTGTCTCTACTACTATAGCTCACCAGGGTAAACTGGTCCTTTGCTATTCTAGAGTCATAGTGGCGTTCTGTACTCTCTTCGTCATCAGGAGATTTCATGTTTATCTCCACTGATACGGATATCTGTGTTTTCTTCATCATCAGGAGGTTTCATGTTTACCTACCACTAATACGGTATGGAATTATAGTGAAGGATGGACGGATTACGCATCTACGTCACTTTCCTACACTAGGATGTAAGGTTATACACATCCATGTACCCCACATACTCAAAAGTATGTGTTCCAGGAGTTCCCTAAAGAAAACCTGTTTCACCATCACTTGATCTCTGACAATGATGGATCTATGATCAGGGCTCTACATTATACTTGATTAGTTAGGTACATTCAGTATTCTTTAACAACATACATTGTTCTTCAAACAATAATCAGTAGCATAACATCTAAAACAAGAGAATACTAAATGTAACAGGCCTAACTCATATCAATCATAATTTCTCATCATACTCATCACAAGTCATCTCCAAAGCATGACTTTGATGGTATTCATGGCTCTCACAGCCCATTATCATTATGGGATGCCATTGACAAGGCATCAAGTCACTTTTCTTATTCATAAGGCTAACAACATGCCTTCAATGAATATAACATCAACATCCATACCTGGATATGATCACCTTCATATCTGAACCTGCATGGTTAATTCAACTGATAAAGGTAATACAAAATGAGGAATATACTTTCCACTCTTGTCATAAGAGTTAAATCCTCCGATTCTCATCAATTGGAGTTTAATACCTATTTGCATGCCTTTACCCTTGAATTAGGGTTTACTATTCACATTACATATCATCACCCTTGAATTAGGGTTTACTATTCACATTAAGGTGAGTTGATCTCATATCATCATCATGTATGAGTAACATTATTATTAATGCTCTCAGATTAGTTAAAGGTTCATCATTTATCATAATTAGGGTTTCTATGACTTCACACAGGTGAATCATACCCTAATTATACACATTCATGTGCATTGAATATGCTTCACTTAAGTTTCCATCCAATTAGGGTTACTTTCTCTCTCTAGGGTATTTTCTCTCTCTAGAGTACTTTTTCTCTCTAGAATACTTTCTCTTTCTTCATATTAGTGATTGATGTTAACATTAGACTAGATCAAGTTGGATGGAATCATTATGGTTAAAAACATCATTCTCATGTAATTAGGGTTTGAATCGAGCAAGGTATTACTCAATTGACCCTTCAGGGGTATTTTGGTAATTCACCCCATTAATCATCATCATGGTCAAAACCTTAGTCAATTAACCCCTTAATATCCTAGGTTATCATTAGGGTTTTAGATTAGGGCATCATTGAATCATTTATATCTTCAATTGATTGAATGAAGTCAACCTTGAATTATCTTGATCGATCTCAACCATCAACCCTCAATCGATTTGAGACCCATTGGTTGAGTTGACCTTTTAACCAATGTGACTTTCAGGACCGCGAGGGTGATTTGACCGTTTATCCACCTTTGAACTTAGGACCGTGAGCCCTCAACCTCTTCCAAGACCGCGAGCCCTCTCAACCTTCTTCAAGACCGCGAGCCTTCATTTGATTTCAAGACCGCGAGGATGGTGTGGACCGTTTGCCCACCTTTGACCTCAGGACCGTGAGGCCCCTCACGGTCTTGAGACCGTGAGCCCTCTCACGACCTTGAGACCGTGAGTCTCCTCACGACCTTGAGACCGCGAGCCTCCTCACGACCTTGAGACTGTGAGCTCACATGGTCTCAACCGCTTGGACCATCAACAAGGTTCAATGGTTACAACCGATGATGTCAACCAATGTTGAAGCCCTCAAAAGGTCAAATCCATGGTGACCACTTATGAATTAGGTCAATTAAGATTATGCTTAACCAATTGGTCATTCAATTGACCCTCAATTGTTGACCAATTAGGGTTGAAGTCGATTCAATTAGGGTCTATCAAAGTTCACCCATCAACACTCAACAATGTGCATCAACACAAGGTTGAACCCTTCAATTGAGCTCCAATTGGGCCCAAACTTGGCCCAAACGGTCTTGAGATCATGTGGGTGGACCCCACATGGTTTTGAGACCGTTTTCCCAAGATTTCATCAAGATCTAATGTGATTTGATAGGGGTTGAACCATGATTGAGTCACAAAATCCGAATTTTGATTAATTTGATAACTTATTGAAATTGGGTCCTCAATTGGTCAAATTAGCTTAACCCTAGACCTTCAAACGGTCTTGGGTGATTGTCCTCTCGGTCTTGAGACCATTTGGATGAGTTCCAAACGGTCTTGAGACCGTTTGCCCATCAAATTTTGGATTCTAGCGAAATTTCTTCAAGGTTGGAATAATTGAGTTGAGGGTTATATCAATATTTAATTGCAATGTAATTTGGTGTAAATGTACCTTCAATTGGTCAACTATTCTTGACCTCAGACCTCCAAACGGTCATGGTTGATTGCCCTCGCGGTCTTGAGACCGTTTGGATGACCCCCAAATGGTCTTGAGACTGTTTAGGTCAATCAACCCTAAAAACCCTAATTAAGTCACCATAATTTCAGTACTGATTTCATCTAGGGTTAGCCCTAGTAATCACCCTTCAACTCTTAGCTTGTTTGGAATTAGACCATAAAACTTGGTGAGTTGTTAACTAACATAATTTTTAACAGTAATTTCACATGGTCAAAACTTGTTCAACGACCTTACACGGTCTTGAGACCGTTTGCCCAAAAAGGCAATTTCAGACCGTTTGAAAATCAGGAAACAAATTCAATTAACATTGTTACTTAAAAAGGACATATATCCTGATTCCTTTGGAGTTAGCCTCTCAAATTTTTAGGGTGCTTAACCTATATAATTAGGAACAGATTTCTTATATAGTCCACGCTCGGTCAACGGGTCCAAACGGTCGTGAAGACCGTTTTCCCTCTCGCAGTCCAGAGACCGTTTGCTCACCTCGCGGTCCTGAGACCGTGAGAACAAGTTAGGGGGACCATTTAAGAAAGTGGAAAGCGGTGGGTTTTTCTTGGAAATCACGCCTTCATCTCCTAGCTCAAGAACAGTACAGATATTCCACGGATTTGCTTGCAAGGTAGCAAAGAAAAGTAGGGAACATGAAGAATTATCATCTAACCGCATAAAAGAGATGTATATAGTAAAGCTTGGGTTTAGAGTTATAAAACCCGCCTAAAGCTTGCTCCTTGAGCTCCAAGCTTTCAAGCTCCAAGCTCTAATGGCGTCATTGAGTTCCCACAGGTTGGCCAAGGTGAAAACTCCAAGGAAAGACGAAAAGAGATGGCTAGAAAGATAGGGTTTCGTGAGTTAGTCACCAAATTGACCTTGAATTCGAGTTCTAACCATGTAATTAGGCAAGAAGAGGGATTCAAACCTACCTTGCACCCTTGGTCGTTCCTCTTTGAGCTCCAAGACAGTCCTTAGTCGGCCAAGCAAGGGGAAACAGTGATATGCACGAAGGAAAAGTTTCTTTGCTTTGAGAGGTAAAGTGTATATATACATGGGTGATGTTTCATTAAAGGCCCATAAGTTTCCCATAAATCCAACTAGGTCCTTCCTTCATTACTTGCTCGTCCCTTCCTCTTTATTCTAAGGACAAAACTTCTCTTAAGGTCTAGCAAGAGAGGCAATGAAGATCAATCTAATACTAAGGTACTTACATAAAGAGCTATTGCACATATACCCTGATTATTCACTCACAAGGTATATTTCATAACTTGATAATTCAATTGAGGTGACTTCCTCATCATTTCTTCTCTAAATGATGGCAAGAGTTCTAAAAGGTACATTAGATGATATATTTTACAAATTTCATCCCTTAATTTGGGTAAATTGCATTTTACCCCAAATTAAGGTTTCAAGCACCGAGATTGCTTCCACAGCTGCACCTTGGTGCCCAAGCTTGGGAAATCCCTCAAACTTTACCAAAAAGATTCTCATGATGTCTCAACATTAGAGGAACATCTCATCATGTGCGAATTGCAAGCTAACCCTTTCAACTGGGTAAATTGCACATAGGTCCTTGTATATCAAAACAATGCTACAACTTTAAATAAAAAGGAGCAAATATTGAAATATATGTTTCTGAGAAACTTAATTACATGCTCAGAGTTAATCACAAGGATTTAATTACATATTTAGGCAAAACACCTAGGGTTAACTCATAACCCAGGTCAGGGATGTTACAAGCAGAGACACAAGATGTCATGTATTTTGTTCTCACACTAACTGAGGAAGATGAGGTCATGGAAATATGGTTCTTCCTTGATCTATGTATGACACCGATTTCGACTTCGCAATGGTCAGTTGGAGTATGAGAAGTATACCTCATCTCCTCACGACTTAAGTATGATTGTAAAACGTAATCAGTCGTGTAGCATATTTGCTTAAGGTTGAAATACGAGAATCACTGGTTGATGTTACCCTGATTAGTATATCATAGATGGATAAATGTTATACATGTTCTTCAATTCCTTACCGGTTAAGTGACATGCTACTTTATCAAGATATAGCTGAAATGATTTGAATAAAAATAATGCTCTAAATAATTTCGACATTGATTTATCTGTTGTTGAATATATATGATTCCTCTACTCAGTTTTATTCTATTTAACTGCAATAATAATATTTCTGGCAGAGAGTTATATCTCTCGCTGGGACAATTTCAATTGTCTCACCCCCGTGGAATCCAACTTTTTAGGTAGACGCAAAAGAAGAGGTAGAGACCCTATAGCAAGGGAAGAACAACAGCAGCAGCAACAACAGGGACAACAGTGATATTCCAGGTGGAGGCACTGGTTGTCATATTTTGTATAGAGAGTCCTATGTGTCGTCTCTGTACTCTCAGGTCCTCAGAGTTAGTAGTTAGTACTTTTAATGAATCGATCTGAGATTTTGGCTTGATGCCTCGAGGTTCTTATGTTGTATGTGTATAGTTTTAACAAGGCAGTTGATGCTTGTAATCCTCGAGAAGAGACGGTATAGGATATGTACATATGAACTAGGATGTGAATAAAATACTTTGGTTCTTGATAAAAGAGTCTTCCTGTGTTTGGATCTCTTTGTAAATGGTTTTAATTTTTAGTGATTTTCAGTAATCCACTGTTAATAATCATTTCCACTTAGTTAACGACGTTTTGTTTGAATGGTGTGCCACACCTCCATTCTAGAGTATATTTTTGAGACTTGTGAGAGTTGGAGTTCCTGTTCCTAAAGGACTGTAGTGCCTTGATCTCTTTGTCCAAAGTATCAACAGCATGTACCGTGTTAGTTGAAGTACTCCCGCTTGATTCTTCACCATCCCATCATGTTTTTGAATATTTTCAAGATTTGTGTATTTGTGGCATTTAAAGGTGGAGTGGTACTTGGAGACATCACATCAACATTCATGTTGTAATAAACAATTGATGAGGAGGCATGATGCATTGAGTTCTCAACTAGATGTTCAAATATAGTCCATGTTTCATCAGACATCTTTGCCACAAAAAGAATCAACTATGGTTTGGTTCAATTAATATAATACAACATAAGAGGATCGAACATGATACAATTGTGGCACTTCATGGTGTGGGAGATCCCTTGGGAGCTTATCAAACTTCTCCTAACTATCATTGAATGGTTGTGGCTCATTTTCTTAAAAGATGTAGTTGATGGACATAGATGAAAACTTATCAATGGGATAATTTTCCTCTAAAAAATATGTCTTCATTCTTTTGCTTATCTTGATTCTCGAATAATACCATTATGTTGCTTGTACTTATGAAATAAGGTGAATAAAATCAACTGAATTGCAACATTAGATGTAGTAGGAGCACATAAAGTTGAGCATACTTCCATGAAAGAATCCATAAGATTGTTAGATTTCCCAATGACCATGGAAAGCTAGTAAAACCTAGACTGTCATGGGTGGAATAGAGAAATCTTGTCCTGATAGATGTCCCACACATGAGTAGTAGTAGAAGAACTGTAATTGCCTAGAATAAAATAGTCTGGAAGTTTCCTTGAAGGTGGTGAGGATCCTATCTAAAAGGATTTAGTTCCTCATTGTGCTCTCCTTCTTCACGGTTCTCATGTTAATGATAATAAGAAAGGGGAAACCATGTGGCCTTTCCATCTCAATCTATTTCTATTGGTGGTGGTAATTTATTTTTCTTTGGCATCTAGTCCCAGGTTCTTTAAATAAGGTGTCAAGAGATCAGGAACAACATTCAAACCTACACAGTCTCATGCATGATCACTATTTTTTGTATGATATGATACCCATCATGTGATGATTATAAAAGGGATATATGTACTTAGTTTGATTATTAATATAAGGAAAATCCACTTATTATGTTTATTTCAGTATTGAGATAATGAATAAACCTAATAACATCCTAAGAATGTTAACTCAATGACATATTGTCTGTGTTGAGGACCTAAACATGAGAACATATGTATAATAAGAGTTCTCATTCTTGTTATGCTAGTTAGTTATTATTTTGGATAGTATAGGACTACAAATATATACAATACTAGTGTCACATCTTGCTAAAAAAAGGGCACAGAAATAGAGATATACCCTTTTTGGTAGTGAAACCTCGCATATAAAATAATGGGGTTGTTTAGAGTTTCCACCACATTTTATATAGAAAAAGAGGAAAAATAAGGTAAATCATTGAAGCCACGGTGTAAATTGTACTTTAGATTTAGGAAAAGAAATAGGAAATAAAGGAGAAATCCAAATATCAGATTGGGCAATCTAGTTACGATTGGGGAAGGATTAGCTCTTCAATCTCGCCATGTAAATTGTATTAAGACACCATCTTATTGTGGGACATAGAGTGACTCAAGATGTTTTGAATTAAGGTAAAACATAACAAATGATTTTTATTGTGGGGATGGCTTTAAGGGTTGGAGGTGGATGTGTCCTTCCCATTGTTTCCCTAAAAGTCCTAGTTTTTCAGGTGAATCGGGGTCCTAATCACCTTAGGACCTCCCATAGCGGATATCCCTCATTGGTTGTTGGGACCGATGAGTAGGATTATATGTAATTAGCAGATTTAGGCTAATGAAACAGGATCAAATTTATTTAGATGTATTTGTAATGGCAACAAAGCAGTTTGGCAGTTTAAGCAAGTCAAATGCAGAATAGAACAAATGAGATGCAATACTTATAGATCAAATATAGCAATTAGGCACAGCAGCTAGAGTAGTTTACTATTTTGTAGGTGCTAACAAGACAGGAGGTGTCAGATGAAGGATCCTCTAATCATGAGCAATGTGAAAAATAAAATCGGAGGTAGTGCGGCCCTCTATCTTTCAGAGGTTTGAAAGGCGGATAGAATACGGTAGGTATAGGGGGTATTGATAACCTCCCATTTTGTGATGTTATCTTACTAGTTTTTCTCAGTTTTCCATATTGCCCTTTAGTAGATCAAACTAGTCTTGCTTCTCGGAAGGGGACACTGAAAAGGGAGATAAATTAGATAGAATCTTTAACTTTCCACTCTATTTTGAATATACCATTAGACTAACTTTTCTCCTTTTCTTCTTACAGAAAAACACAAAAAAAGTTTACAAAAACTCCAAACGGTCCCAAGACGGAATAGAAGACAAATGGTCCAAGACCAAATGGAAGACAAACGGTCCCAAGATCGTGTGAAGCCAAACGGTCCCGAGACCGTGTAAAGCCAAACGGTCCCGAGACCGCATGAAGCCAAATGGTCCCGAGACCGTGTGAAAGCCAAACGGTCCTGAGACCGCATGAAGCTAAATGGTCCCGAGACTGTGTGAAAGCCAAACGGTCCTGAGACCATATGAAGACCAACCGGTCCTGAGACCGAATAAAAGTGAAATGGTCCCGAGACCGTGTGAAAGCCAAACGGTCCCAAGACCGTGTGAAAGCCAAACGGTCCCGAGACCGCATGAAGCCAAACGGTCCCGAAACCATGTGAAAGTTAAATGGTCCTGAGTCTGCATGAAGCCAAACGGTCCCCAGACCATGTGAAAGCCAAACGGTCCCGAGACTACATGAAGCCAAACCATCCCAAGACCGTATTAATGCAAACAGTCTCCAAACCGTGAGGACTCAAACAGTCTCCAAACTAAGTGTCCAAACGGTCTCCAAACTGAAAGAGCCCAAATGGTCTCCATGACCGTTTGGACCCATATAACTCAAACTGTTCAAGATTCACTCAAACCCTATAAATAGGACCCAAGGGGTCTTCACAAAGGATCGAATTATTGGACGCCCAAAGGATGCCCCGGTCATTCCAGAACTATTTCATCCTCCATCCTCCACCCCAAGGCTGTCGGTCCAAGATCCACACTTCATCCTCAAGCTACTTTCTCTCTCATAGACATAGAAGGTGGGAAGTGAAGGATTCTTCATCAAGTCAACCACGTGGTGTGAATATAGTTGCTCTCTTCTCCAAGGGGTCGACCTTCCTCCCTCCTATGTGGAGACGATGCTCTCTTTCTCTCTTCCCACCTCCTTCTTTGTTCTTGCCATGAGCAAGTAGTCCCATAGACTAGGGTGCGGGGAGTAGCCCCGCTACCCATGTTTTCATTTCATACATTATAATTCATGAGTTTGCAATAGAAAAATACTATCTTTTCAGTTCAACATCAATCGTTAACTGAATGTTAGTTGCTTGATCACCAACTTGTGTTATCTATTATCTATTAGTATGAATTGTCTATGTTTGTACTTCTAGATTCGAATATCGACTGCTTGTTGGTTCCATATGTATGTAGTCACCATACGTTTGGTTCGATATCTAGGTGCATTTCTCAAGGAGTGGAGTAAACACACCTCCATCATTGTACTTTCATTCTATGAAATGGAATCAGTTGATGTGTGAAAGTACAACCTTGACAGGTCGAGGAACACACTTTGCGAGGGGAGTGATGCAAAGTAAGTGACCATTCGTTTGGGGATGGCTAGCATTGCAACACTTCCACATTTCTCATAGTTAGTTATCTGAAAGGAAGCTAAGTCTACAAAGATGCTAACTGTTTAGACCCTATTCTTTGCAAGCCATGTTATTATGATGTATGTTTTGAGCCATGTGTAGTGGTGGTGAAACTCGATCACATACTAGTGGTTTCCAATCATTGTTTACAACCTTAAGTTTACTTTCTTGCTATTTACTTTCTCTGCACATTAGTTTAATCATCAAGCCAACTCTTTGATCTAAATATCAACTTTTAAGTAGATAAGTAGAATTATTACGTTTTCCATCTTGTTAACTCTTAACAAGACCGTTGTCTCATGGATTCGACCCTTAACTTTACTACGATAAGACTTCCACGTATCTTAGCATACGTGGGTGGAGATCTTATTATAGCACACAAAAGGCTAAACTTAGAGACTTACTATCTCTAGGATTTTTAGTCGTGCACGCAACTCCACACAAGTGGAGGCTCCATCAAAAAATTGGCGTCATTGTCAGGGACAACGGAACGTTTTAATTTTACTTGTTAACTTTCTAGTTGATTAGGATTTTACACTTTTCTTTAACCATAATTCATATCATCTTGATTTCATCATTTCTCCACATTATTTAAAGTGTTTTTCTTCTTCTACTGAGGTAGAAAATGTGTATGCAACCTTTGCATAACATCGCATTCTCCCCTGAACCAGAGTACGACTCTGAGGTAGAACGAAGCTTCCACCGATGCATCTGACTCAACCGCTAACAAGCCAGAAAAATGGCTGACGAACAGCGCCAAGCCGCCTTAGTTATGGAAAGAGTCAACGCAGCCATAGCAGCTCAAAGAGCACAACTTATTGCTGACACATGTGCTCAGATTCAAGATGAGGTTCGAGTTGAAGAACAGACCCGCATTCAAGCTGATAATGAAGCAGCCACAGCTGCTGCTCAGATAGTGTTGAGAAATAAGCAACTTCAGGATTATGTCATTCCTAAGAACTTTGAAGATAATCACCCAGTTAGGCCCCCGCTCATCAATGTTCCTAACTTCGAGATCCGCACACAATGGATCCAGATCATGCAAGGCATCTCATTCTCTAGAAGTGCTGGGGATGATTGTATGGATCTCCTGAAGCGATTCAAGTCTCTTTATCGGCTAGTACCACATGTCGGAGTTCCTTTCGACACAATCATGCTACACCTTTTTCACTTCACTTTGTCCGGAAGGGCATTGAGCTAGTATAATGTGCTAGATGGGGAGCCAATCACCACCTAGGATCCTTTGGAAGAAAAGTTTCTAGAGAAGTTCTTTCCATCTTCATTGACTTATGAGATTAGGGGACAAATTAATCACTTTTCTCAACTCCCAGGGGAATCACTGGCAGAATCATGGGAAAGATTCAAGGAACTTTTGAGGAAATGCCCGCATCACGAAATCTCCCAAAATCAACCGATAGAAACATTCTATAGAGGAGTAAGTGATGATATTAAGAAATTTTTGGATTCCTCATCTGGGGGGGATTTCATGCGAAAGAACTATGAAGATGCCTAGGGGACTGTTATACTTGGAGTCAAGAACTAATCTAATTGGGAAAGGACATCCACCGGGGGAATTCTAAAAGTTTGTAAAGCTGAAGAATCGATGGAAATGAAAGCCATCGCCGAAGCCCTAAAAACTATAGCTCACAAGCAACAAGTCCTTGAAATGACACTCGGAGAAAAGAAGAGCCCCCAACAGGTCAAGGCAGCTATTGGGACTTGTGAGGAATGTCATGCATCTAATCATCCCACATTATCATGTGGTCTCCTATACAATGTGATGATGAACATGCAGACACCGCAGCCATAGTTTGAACCGATCATCGAACATCCTGAGGATCGATTACTGGAGCAAGTCAATTCCATCCACACTATACCAGGACAAGCTTATTATAACTCGAATCAACCAAGAAACCATCCCAAGATTCAGTATAGGAATCTTGCGGGGACTGCCACCCCACAGCACCAGACCCAAGGAGGAGTTTTTAATAGATCACCACCAGGTTTCCAAAACAACTATAATCAAAACCAGGGAAACTTCAAAGGAGGATTGTAAGGATTCGCACAACCAAGAAACCCTTATATGTATTACCAATACACTCATTCGTCATTGCACCCGCAATTACAGCAACCTCAGCTGCAACAACCACAAATTCAACAACCCCAATTACCCACACCTCAGTAGCAGCAACCACAACAATATCAACAAAATCCTTAAAAGAATAATCTACCTCCGCCAACAGATGAACTGTCATTGATAAGACAAATGTTGCAATCACAACAAACCATGATAGCCAACCAGCAAGCCCAACAAAAAGCCATCTAAGCACGGTTAGCACATATTATAGCCCAATTAAAACCTCCAGTAGGAAACTTTGATGGTCAGGCAGAGATAAACCCAAGACATGATCAACCCAGACAAGAACAGTTGAAATCCATTACCACAAGGTCTTGTCGTGTCCTCACTGAAACCACAAAAATCATTCAAGAAGATGAAGATATAGTTGTAATCGCCCCAATTGTAAGCATGAATCCAGAAACTGAAAAGACTGTAGAAATCAAGAAGGGGAAGGAAAAGGAACTAGATTTCAAAGAACCTGAAGTCCCGTCATATAAGCCCAGAATACCATATCTAGGCAGGCTGAGAGGGACTAAAATGGATACTAGATTCCAAAAATTTAAGGAAGCAATGAAGAAACTATATATTGATATCCCGTTCCTTGATGCCCTCTCCAAAATACCAGCTTGGGTCAAATACTTGAATACCTTGCTATCAAGGAAATGTATGACCGAAGAACAAGCGACTGTTAAACTAGCTCAGACAACTTCTGATATTATTCTCAACAAAATGCCAAAAAAATAGAAGGATCCTAGTTCCTTTGGTATCCAATGTTCTATCGGAAACGCCTCTAGCAAAAAAGGATTATCTGATTTGGGAGCTAGCATATCTATTATACCCTTCTCAATGTGTAAAAGGTTAGGTTTTACCGAATTGTTACCCACTGCAATGACAATAGAGCTGGCTGATTCTACCATCACTGCACCATTGGGGATCATTGAAGATATCCCAGTTAGGATAGGAAAGGACTCTTATGTCCCTTGCGACTTTGTTATTATGGATATAAAGGAAGATCTAAGATATCCAATAATATTCAGCAGACCCTTCCTTGCCACTTCCAGAGCTCTTATCGACGTTGCAGGTAGTATAATTATCTTAAGACTAGGAAAGGAAGCCATTCAATTCAGAATCCTTAACAGCCTAAAATGTTATGACCCACTCCATGATTAACTAGTAAGTATCATGATTAGTGCATAATCAAGTTAATTGACTTAAGCTAAGTGCTTATGTGTGATTAGAGTTTTGATTAGCTGAGACAAGCTAATTAGCATGTTTTTATGCCTTGGGATTGTAGAGGATCTCACACTTGAAAAGTTGCAAAATAAATCATGTTAATCGGACCTTCGAGGCAAGAGTTGTGACGCTTTCATGTTCCTTTGGACTTGGATGCAATTTTACCATAATTTGATTTTCCTTAAAGTGGGTCAGTTGTTTTTCTTTCCTTTATCCTTTCTTCCTGATAAAATAGGACAACCGCTTGAAAGCTGCGCACAGACCAGCTGCTAGCCCGATCGGCCGCAGCAGAGGAGAAATTATGGGTGATTCTCAACCCCTTAGCTCTGATTCAGCCTGGCTTGTCCTTCCCCTTCCTTCCTACATCCTCCTTCATGCTCTAGTGGCTTCCTTTAGCCACCAACCTATTGGGCGGTGCCCCAGCAAGAAGCAGCAGCATGGCAGCCACGGCTGCGACCTAGGGCAATGTTGGGCAAGTTTGACCGGCGACTTACCTCCGCCCACCCTTCCTCTTCCGTCTTCCTCGCCCTAGGTGCACGTGCGGCACCTCAGCTAACTTGGGCGTCCGACCTACTGCACAGAGCAGCAGTCGCAGCAATGGTTGGAGCTAGGTCCAGTGGCTGGGAGCCCTCCTGGGTGCAGCCAACATTCCAGAAACGATCGCCTCGAGCTCGGCCACGAGATGGGAGTAGAAATTCAAAGCCTTGGCTTCGATCTAGCATCCTAGCTGGACTACCTTCAACCTGTACGTGGGGGAAATTGTTGCTTGATTTCAGTAGGTTCTAAACCAGTAGCAATTGGGCGCATGTGACACCAAGGAAAGATAGCTTTGACCCCGGCCTTGAGGCCTATGTACAAATCCGCAACCCTAGTCCTCTATTCAGCTATTAACCGAGTTCACCTTCAACCTGAACGTGTGTGGAAGTTACTGTTTAGTTGTAACAGGTCCAAATTGGGAAAATCCAAGGTTGAAGACAACCCTCTGGACGTGTTTTCAGAGAAATCTGAACATCCCAAATCGCTGTGAGTAGTGTTTCATTCATTTATCATAAATTAACTCTGGTGTTTGGAAATTTTTGGTTAATTGCACACTTTTCACGGATAACAACAGTTATCAGGCGTTGGGCAGTATTTGGCGTCGGCCGACTTTTTATTTCATAAATTGCTTCTTTATGCTTTCATATAATTTAGTTTAGAATCTGATCAGTGTGGAATGGACCAGTGAATTTACATGGTTCATCAGAACCTAAATTGCTCAGTGTGAATGTTGAATTTAGAAATACACGATTGATAATGGTACGGTTTGGGTATAAACCCAGGCAATACGGATTTTGTAAATCATCAGATGTATGATTTCAAAGAAAGTATGATAACATAAAAATATGCAATAAAACCCTAGTTGCATGCTTCCTGTTATGTTAATGTGTGTGAATTAACATTTACATTAATTGGCACATTTCTCTAAGATATTACTAGAAATTCTCAAGTATTATTAATTATTCGTGTTATGATACGTAAGTAACTCTTAATTGAGTTATGTGACGCAAAAACCAAGATTAGGGTTAATGTGCACGGTTTTTGAGAAATTTCAGATAATTGATGAATACTACAGATGATTTCTTATATGTGAAGTAAATTACTCTTAGCAGTGCACTAAGATGTTCAATTGAATGAATTCAATATGCATGTGCCAAATTGACTTGAGTTTGGGTTATTTATGAATTTTAAATCTGCATGCATGCATGATATAAGGATTATTCAGTATTTATAATGGTTTTGAGTATATTGCTCTATCAGTTCTAGAATGATATCGTATTGTGATTTGAACTGGAATCAAATAGATGAGGTAACTGAAACCCTAAGAGTAGGGTGTTGCCATGTGATAAGTGAATGAGGTAACTGAAACCCTAAGGATGGGGTGTTTAATGAATCAAGTATTTTGATACCAAAATTCTTAGTATGAGATGTGGTGATGCTTAACAGTTCAATTGCATGATTTTTAGTATAAAGTGCCAAATTGACATGCATTCTGTTTATTTAAGAATTTTAGTTTGTCTGCATGTATAGTATGATAATTTCTCAGTAATCACCATAATTTGAGTTACTGTTATAATAGTTCTAGAAAGACAATGTATTGTGGTTTGATCTGGAATCAATAGATGTGGTATCATAGAGAAACCAGAGTTCGGAACAAGAACATGAGTTATGTATTTCAGATTAAAGTGTTCTATAATAATAAAATAATAGACTTAGGTGCCCTGACACCGTAGAACCCCTTTGTGATGTCTGCACCTTAGGGGTGAAACGACCCAACCCTGGGGATACACCCAGGTGGTCGGATCTCATGTCCAACACTAACCAGAGACAGGATCCTGGTGGCACGAGAGTACAGTTTGTAGTGTCCAACACCAACCAGAGATAGGATCCTGGTGGCACTAGAGTATAGAAAAGTGTGTCCAACACTTACCAGAGACAGGATCCTGGTGGCACGGCTTGACTCTCCGCCTGTGTACTCAGCTTAGAGGAGGAGTCCAGTTTACGGCACCATGAGGATGATGAGGCCAGAGAGCCTGAGTTCCTGCAGCAGACCAGGACAACACTCAGACTTAGCTATCCCGGGGTGTCGGCTAAGTCTTGTACGGTGGGATCGTAGTTCGCTACGAGTCTTCATATGTAGAGTACACTGCATATGATCAGGGCATAAGATAAAATGTGTTCATATAGGTTCACAGAGTTTTTTTTATAAGTTAAAGAGTTAAGAAAGATATGAGTTAGCTGCACAGCAATTGTTCTTATGTGGAATTTGTGTATTTCTGTTAATTAATTGTATTTACAGCTTTGCATCAATTATTATCATAATGAAATGTTGACATCTTCTGTTATTTAAATTAAATTGCTTAGACCTGCTCAATGTAGTATTCCTTGTATATTAATCTGAATAATAAAAATAAATGAGTTTTCTTGTGATGGTTGGGTGAAAATCTACTCACTGAGACAGTAGCTCACCAATCTACTGAAACATTTTTCAGGTCTATGTCAGCACGAGGAGGCTGAAGGATGTATCACCTAGATGCTTAGAAGGTAGTGTTTAGTTAGGTTTAGAGGTCTCTTGATCCTTTCCCCTCGGTCCTTGGGACATGGTGTGGTAGAGAGAGAGAGAGAATGTAAAGTAGTCTGTAATTTGGTTTTCAATTATCTGCTGTGTTTTATATTCCACATGAGAAATGTAATATGTCATGTAAACTTATTTTCCTTCCTAATATGGTTAATGGAAAGTTGCTTCCACAGTTTTATTATAATTTGATGCTATTCAAGTTTTTTGGTTTTCATTTAAATTAATCTAAGTGATCAAGGAAAGAAAAAGTTAAGAGCGGTTTACCGAGGGTGACTCTCAGGTCTTCGGGGTCATTAGAGATGACTCGGGGGTCGAGGCGTCTCAACAGCTTTGGTATCAGAGCATAGGTTGAGTACATGGTTACTGTAAGTCAAGGTCATGGGACGATAAGAGACCAATAGGATTAGGACTTAGGTGTCTTCCTTCTAACTGCAATTTTCTAACAGGAATTGTTCTGTTATACTATTGCAGATGGCAGGAAGAGGATGTGGTCATGAGAACCAAGTAGAGAGCTTAGGCTGAGTCGTTAGGAACTATTAGGATCGAAAGATAGAGTTATAAGTGAGGTAGATAGGAAGTGATGTGTCTTTATCTCTGGGAGGTCTGAGTATTTAGATACCTTGGCCAGGTATCTGAGTACTTAGATTGACTAGTATCAAGCTACTATGTCCATTCTTCTCTGGATGCCATGGCCAGTATGCAAAGGAAGGATGGGCTAGAGAGAAACCCTAGAAATATTAGGGTTAAGAAACTGGAAATTAATGCAGGAGTAAGACATTAAGCATAGGATGTGATACAACTCTTTCCTTATATTGCTTATTTGATTGAAAATCACTAGAAATGCTCTTATATGTATGAATTAAATTTTTAGTTTGTAGAATTAATATGATTCTTTTATATGGTTGTGTGTCATGAAGTGATTTATTTATTGTTTTTTTCTTTGTATTAAGTAGACCAGAAGTTATGTTTAAATGAGTTTTCCCTAAGTGGATATTCTTTCCACATGTTTGAGATTAATAGGAGTTGGTTAATCCTGAGTAACTCTTGGCTTCAGGACTACAGGTTTGGCTTGGTCCGGCTGGTCGGATGCGTTACTGGGATCTAATGACTCCTATTAAAATATAATAAAAGTAGACTCTGGATAATTTAGACCCAAATCATAATGAGATTGTATACAGTAGGATGTTGAGATATAAGGGAAAGATTAGAACAACTAAGAATCAGTTGGAACTGATATCAGAGGCTCAACGTTGGAACCTCATATGAGCAATCCTTAATTGGAAATAAAGGAACATGATATAAGGTTCAAATTAAATTTAATGATTAG
This sequence comes from Alisma plantago-aquatica, assembly GCA_963693085.1. Taxonomy (NCBI): domain Eukaryota; kingdom Viridiplantae; phylum Streptophyta; class Magnoliopsida; order Alismatales; family Alismataceae; genus Alisma; species Alisma plantago-aquatica. Next base: position 641,175,961 of record OY856412.1, read on the forward strand.
TATTATATGAACTCTAAATATGAGAATATGGAAAAAAAATGAGAAAAGTATGTAAGGGCTAATATAGTAAGAATCAACCAGGGAATGAATCATGTAATAAAATAAAATACTTCTATGTACTTCAAAGCAAAGGAAAAATAGAAGAAAAGAGTTAAGTATATAATAAGTACATAGAAATAAAGAGCCTTCGGAAGAGTTAAATCATAAGAATTAGATGAATATGTAAATCATAAAATCAGGACAAGAAACTTAGTTGAATCAAAGGAAAAGTTAGAAATGATGATCTTGATTAAGGAATGAGGATTACATGACATAATTGAGAGTATGGAATGTATATCTTTATTTTAAAGTTTAATACATTCATACATACTACCTTTGGATTCTAAGTCTTTATATACTAACAAACTAGTTCCTAAAATAAAGAATAAATGTGTAATTTAGAAAATGAATGAATCATATATGATACATAACTACCATGGTAGAGATGTCTAAGTGAATGAAATAATGACACACAATATGATGATGAAACCCTAGCAAGGTAAATTGAGAATGTAATTTATCTGAATGTCCAAGTAAGAGAAAGGAAATTTCAGTGACAAGATAAGGAAGACTTTAGTAAAATTTATGAGATCTAAAGTTGAATTTCAAACTAAGGGAGCAAGTCACATCACAATAATGCTATGTTACTGATAAGAACCAAACCCTAGAATGTTTAGAGTTGAATTAGTTCAAGGGATGTCTCTAGTGATTTGAACTTGAATACTAGCATCTCTATAAAACAAAATCATGAGATTTGCACTATGAAAGGTAAGCTAGCACTAATAAAATCCAGGGTTTAAAGGTAGCTAATCTGAAAGGTAGATAAACAATTTAAAAATGATTCAGAGAAAAGAGTAAGATATAAATTTGAAATGTAACAAATGTGTTTTGAACAAAATGAGAATGGTATGTAACAAGAAGTAAGTAGCATAGAATGAGGAGAATTACTCGGCACATGATCTGTAATTAGTTGTTGTAGTTCATCCTCATAAGATATGGTGTCACTATCTTTATGGTGAGGCGTGTCAGGTGTTTACAGATCATAAGCACTTGAAATATATCTTCACCCAAAAGGATTTGAATCTTAGACAGTGGAAATGGTTAGAATTGATCAAGGATTATGAAGTGACAATAGATTATCATCCTGGTAAGTCAAATGCGGTAGCAGATGCTCTGAGCAGGAGGTCAAGTTCAACAGCAGATGTATTCTCTATGGCATGTTTCAAGAGAGACCTTCTAGTAGAGATGTGGAAGTTGAACTTAGGCTTAGGGGTGACGAAGCAGATTGGTTTGATTGCATAGATGCAAGTCAAGCCTACTTTTTATGATCAGATCAAGGAACTTTAGTAGAGTGACAGTGAGTTACGATAGATCATGCATGACATGATAGGTGGAAAAGACAAAAGTTTAGGTTTTCAGATGATGGTGTGTTGTATTAGCATGATATGTTGTGTACCTCGAGATAGTAATTTGAAAGAAAAGATTCTTGAGGAAGCACATGCATCGATGTATTCTATGCATCCACGTAACACTAAGGTGTACATGAATCTCAAGGAGTTGTATTGGCGGCCTTGTATGAAGAGGATGTAGTTGAGTATGTGACTAGGTGCAGTGTGTGTCAGTAGGTTAAGGCTGAGCACCAGAAACCTGCATCTATCTTGCAATCTCTCCCTATACCACAATGGAAGTGGGAATATATCATAATGGATTTTGTGATAGGGTTGCCCAGGACACCTAAAGGTTGTGACTCGATATGGTGATTGTGGATAGACTAACTAAGTCTGTTCACTTTCTTCATGTTAAGTCAACCTTTGATGTCCCGAAGCTGGCTAAGATATATGTGGGTGAGATTGTTAGGTTGCATGGTATTCTAGTTTCAATTATATCTGATAGAGATCCTAAGTTCGCATCCAGGTTTTGGAATTAGTTGCATCGTGCTTTGGGCACAAAGTTGAGATTCAGTACAACTTTTCAACCGCAGAGGGATGGTCAGTCCGAGAGGACCATTCAGACTTTCAAGGACATGATGAGAGCATGTGCCTTGCATTTCGGTGGAAGTTGGGAAGAACACTTGAGCCTTATAGAGTTTGCATACAATAATAATCACCATTCTAGTCTTGGTACGGCTCAGAATGAAGCTCTATATGGCAGAAAGTGTAGATCATCCATATGTTGATATGAGGTAGGTGAAAAGCATATTCTTGGACCAGAGATAGTGGATTTGACTATCAGAAAGATTGTAGTGATTAGAGAATGGTTGAAAGCTGCATAAGATAGACAAAAGAGTTATGTTGAGAAGAAATGTAGACGTCTTGAGTTTGAAGTTGGTAATGAAGTGTATCTGAGGGTTTCACCGTGAAAAGGAGTTTTGAGGTTTGGTAAGAGAGGCAAACTGACTCCTAGGTTATGGGCTCATATCTTATCATTGAGAGGATTGGACCTGTAGCCTATAGGTTGGAATTGCCATCCGAGTTGGCTAATTTACTTGATGTGCTTCATGCATCTATGTTGAAGAAGTGTTACCCTAGTACAGAGGAGATAGTGGACCCAGAACCTGCATAGCTCAGATCAAATGTGTCCTATGTTGAGGAACCAATACAGATAGTTGATCGGAGGATCAAGAAGCTTAAGAATCGTGAGATATCATTAGCAAAAGTTCTGTGGAGGAATCATAACCTAGAGGAAGCTATGTGGAAGCATGAGTTAAAGATGCATAACAAGTTTCCTTTTCTCTTTTAGGAATTTTGGGATGAAATTCTTATAAGGGGGAGAGATTGTTATGACCCACTCCATGATTAACTAGTAAGTATCATGATTAGTGCATAATCAAGTTAATTGACTTAAGCTAAGTGCTTATGTGTGATTAGAGTTTTGATTATCTGAGACAAGCTAATTAGCATGTTTTATGCCTTGGGATTGTAGAGGATCTCATACTTGAAAAGTTGCAAAATAAATCGTGTTAATCGGACCTTCGAGGCAAGAGTTATGATGTTTTCATGTTCCTTTGGACTTGGATGCAATTTTACCAGAATTTGATTTTCCTTGAAGTGGGTCGGTTATTTTTCTTTCCTTTATCCTTTCTTCTCGATAAAATAGGACAACCGCTTGAAAGATGCGCACAGACCAGCTGCTAGCCCGATCGGCCGTAGTAGAGGAGAAATTTGGGGCGATTCTCGAGCCCTTAGCTCCGATTCAGCCTGGCTTATCCTTCCCCTTCCTTCCTACCTCCTCCTTCATTCTCTAGTGGCGTCCTTCAGCCACCAACCTGCTAGGCGGCGCCCCAGCAAGAAGCACCAACATGGCATCCATGGCTACGACCTAGGGCAATGTTGGGCAAGTTTGGTCGGCGACTTACCTCTGCCCACCCTTCCTCTTCCGTCTTCCTCGCCCTAGGTGCACGCGCGGCACCTCAGCTAACTTGGGCGTCCGACCTACTGCACAGAGCAGCAGCCGCAGCAATGGCCAGAGCTAGGACCAGTGGCTAGGAGCCCTCCTGGGAGCAGCCAACATTCCAGAAACAATCACCTCGAGCTCAGCCACGAGATGGGAGTAGAAATTCGAAGCCTTGGATTCGATCTAGCATCCTAGCCGGACTACCTTCAACCTGTATGTGGGGGAAATTTGTGCTTGATTTCAGCAGGTTCTAAACCAGTAGCAATTGGGCGCATGAGACACCAAGGAAAGATAGATTTGACCCCGGCCTTGAGGCCTAGGTACAAATCTGCAACCCTAGTCCTCGATTCAGCTATTAACCGAGTTCACCTTCAACCTGAACATGTGTGGAAGTTACTGTTTGGTTGTAACAGGTCCAAATTGGGCAAATCCAAGGTTGAAGACAACCCTCTGGACGTTTCCGGATGAATCCGGACATCCCAAATCGCTGTGAGTAGTGTTTCACTCATTTATCATAAATTAACTCTGGTGTTTGGAAATTTTTGGTTAATTGCGCACTTTTCACGGATAACAACAGTTATCAGGCGTTGGGCAGTATTTGGCGTCGCCCGACTTTTTATTTCATAAATTTCTTCTTTATGCTTTCATATAATTTAGTTTAGAATTTGATCAGTGTAGAATGGACCAGTGAATTTACATGGTTCATCAGAACCTATATTGCTCAGTGTGAATGTTGAATTTAGAAATACATGACTGATAATGGTACGGTTTGGGTATAAACCCAGGCAATATAGATTTTGTAAATCATCAGATGTATGATTTCAAAGAAAGTATGATAACATAAAAATATGCAATAAAACCCTAGTTGCATGCTTCCTGTTATGTTAATGTGTGTGAATTAACATTTACATTAATTGGCACATTTCTCTGAGATATTACTAGAAATTCTCAAGTATTGTTAATTATTCGTGTTATGATACGTAAGTAACTCTTAATTGAGTTATGTGACGCAAAAACCAAGATTAGGGTTAATGTGCACGGTCTTTGAGAAATTTCAGATAATTTATGAATACTACAGATGATTTCTTATATGTGAAGTAAATTACTCTTAGCAGTGCACTAAGATGTTCAATTGAATGAATTCAATATGCATGTGCTAAATTGACTTGAGTTTGGGTTATTTATGAATTTTCAATCTGCATGCATGCATGATATAAGGATTATTCAGTATTTACAATGGTTTTGAGTATATTGCTCTATCAGTTCTAGAATGATATCGTATTGTGATTTGAACTGGAATCAAATAGATGAGGTAACTGAAACCCTAAGAGTAGGGTGTTGCCATGTGATAAGTGAATGAGGTAACTGAAACCCTAAGGATAGGGTGTTTAATGAATCAAGTATTTTGATACCAAAATTCTTAGTATGAGATGTGGTGATGCTTAATAGTTCAATTGCATGATTTTTAGTATAAAGTGCCAAATTGACATGCATTCTGTTTATTTAAGAATTTTAGTTTGTCTGCATGTATAGTATGATAATTTCTCAGTAATCACCATAATTTGAGTTACTGTTATAATAGTTCTAGAAAGACAATGTATTGTGGTTTGATCTGGAATCAATAGATGTGGTATCATAGAGAAACCAGAGTTCGGAACAAGAACATGAGTTATGTATTTCAGATTAAAGTGTTCTATAATAATAAAATAATAGACTTAGGTGCCCTGACACCGTAGAACCCCTTTGTGAGGTCTGCACCTTAGGGGTGAAACGACCCAACCCTGGGGATACACCCAGGTGGTCGGATCTCGAGTCCAACACTAACCAGAGACAGGATCCTGGTGGCACGAGAGTACAGTTTGTAGTGTCCAACACCAACCAGAGATAGGATCCTAGTGGCACTAGAGTATAGAAAAGTGTGTCCAACACTTACCAGAGACAGGATCATGGTGGCACGGCTTGACTCTCCGCCTATGTACTCAGCTTAGAGGAGGAGTCCAATTTACGACACCATGAGGATGCCGAGGCCAGAGAGCCTGAGTTCCTGCAGCAGACCAGGACAGCAGTCAGACTTAGCTATCCCGGGGTGTCGGCTAAGTCTTGTACGGTGGGATCGTAGTTCGCTACGAGTATTCATATGTAGAGTACACTGCATATGATCAGGGCATAAGATAAAATGTGTTCATATAGGTTCACAGAGTTTTTTTATAAGTTAAAGAGTTAAGAAAGATATGAGTTAGCTTCACAGCAATTGTTCTTATATGGAATTTTTGTATTTCTGTTAATGAATTGTATTTATAGCTTTGCATCAATTATTATCATAATGAAATGTTGACATCTCATGTTATTTAAATTAAATTGCTTAGACCTGCCCAGTATAGTATTTCTTGTATATTAATCTGAATAATAAAAATAAATGAGTTTTCTTGTGATGGTTGGGTGAAAATCTACTCACCGAGACAATAGCTCATCGACCTACTGAAACATTTTTTAGGTCTATGTCAGCACGAGGAGGTTGAAGGATGTATCACCTAGATGCTTAGAAGGTAGTGTTTAGTTAGGTTTAGAGGTCTCTTGATCCTTTCCCCTCGGTCCTTGGGACATGGTGTGGTAGAGAGAGAGAATGTAAAGTAGTCTGTAATTTGGTTTTCAATTATCTGTTGTGTTTTATATTCCACATGAGAAATGTAATATGTCATGTAAACTTATTTTCCTTCCTAATATGGTTAATGGAAAGTTGCTTCCATAGTTTTATTATAATTCGATGCTATTCAAGTTTTATGGTTTTCATTTAAATTAATCTAAGTGATCAAGGAAAGAAAAAGTTAAGAGCGGTTTACCGAGGGTGACTCTCGGGTCTTCGGGGTCATTAGAGATGACTCGGGGGTCGGGGCGTCTCAACAGCTTTGGTATCAGAGCATAGGTTGAGTACATGGTTACTGTAAGTCAAGGCCAGGGGACGATAAGAGACCAATAGGATTAGGACTTAGGTGTCTTCCTTCTAACTACAATTTTCTAATAGGAATTGTTCTGTTGTACTATTCCAGATGGCAGGAAGAGGATGTGGTCATGAGAACCAAGTAGAGAGCTTAGGCTGAGTCGTTAGGAACTATTAGGATCGAAAGATAGAGTTATAAGTGAGGTAGATAGGAAGTGATGTGTCTTTATCTCTGGGAGGTCTGAGTATTTAGATACCCTGGCCAGGTATCTGAGTACTTAGATTGACCAGTATCAAGCTACTCTGTCCATTCTTCTCTGGATGCCCTGGCCAGGTATGCAGAGGAAGGATGGGCTAGAGAGAAACCCTAGAAATCTTAGGGTTAAGAAATTGGAAATTAATGCAGGAGTAAGAGATTAAGCATAGGATGTGATACAACTCTTGCCTTATATTGCTTATTTGATTGAAAATCACTAGAAATGCCCTTATATGTATGAATTAAATTTTTAGTTTGAAGAATTAATATGATTCTTTTATATGGTTGTGTGTCATGAAGTGATTTATTTATTGTTTTTATTCTTTGTATTAAGTAGACCAGAAGTTATGTTTAAATGAGTTTGCCCTAACTGGATATTCTTTCCACTTGTTTGAGATTAATAGGAGTTGGTTAATCCTGAGTAGCTCTTGGCTTCAGGACTACAGGTGTGGCCTGGTTCGGCTGGCAGGATGTGTTACTGGGATCTAATGACTCCTATTCAAATATAATAAAAGTAGACTCTGGATAATTTTGACCCGAATCATAATGAGAATGTATACAGTAGGATGTTGAGATATAAGGGAAAGATTAGAACAACTAAGAATCAATTGGAACTGATATCAGAGGCTCAACGTTGGAACCTCATATGAGCAATCCTTAATTGGAAATAAACGAACACGATATAAGGTTCAAATTAAATTTAATGATTAGTATTATATGAACTCTAAATATGAGAGTATGAACAAAAATGAGAAAAGTATGTAAGGGCTAAGATAGTAAGAATCAACCAGGGAATGAATCATGTAAGAAAATAAAATACTTCTATGTACTTCAAAGCAAAGGGAAAATAGAAGAAAAGAGTTAAGTATATAATAAGTACATAGAAATAAAGAGCCTTCGGAAGAGTTAAATCATAAGAATTAGATGAATATGTAAATCATAAAATCAGGCCAAGAAACTTAGTTGAATCAAAGGAAAAGTTAGAAATTATGATCTTGATTAAGGAATGAGGATTACATGACATAATTGAGAGTATGGAATGTATATCTTTATTTTAAAGTTTAATACATTCATACATACTACCTTTGGATTCTAAGTCTTTATAGACTAACAAACTAGTTCCTAAAATAAAGAATAAATGTGTAATTTAGAAAATGAATGAATCATATATGATACATAACTACCATGGTAGAGATGTCTAAGTGAATGAAATAATGACACACAATATGATGATGAAACCCTAGCAAGGTAAATTGAGAATGTAATTTATCTGAATGTCCAAGTAAGAGAAAGGAAATTTCAGTGACAAGATAAGGAAGACTTTAGTAAAATTTATGAGATCTAAAGTTGAATTTCAAACTAAGGGAGAAAGTCACATCACAATAATGCTATGTTACTGATAAGAACCAAACCCTAGAATGTTTAGAGTTGAATTAGTTCAAGGGATGTCGCTAGTGATTTGAACTTGAATACTAGCATCTCTATAAAACAAAATCATGAGATTTGCACTTTGAAAGGTAAGCTAGCACTAATAAAATCCAGGGTTTAAAGGTAGCTAATCTGAAAGGTAGATAAACAATTTAAAAATGATTCAGAGAAAAGAGTAAGATATAAATTTGAAATGTAACAAATGTGTTTTGAACAAAATGAGAATGGTATGTAATAAGAGGTAAGTAGCATAGAATGAGGAGAATTACTCGGCACATGATATGTAATTAGTTTTTGTAGTTCATCCTCATAAGATATGGCATCACTATCTTTATGGTGAGCCGTGTTAGGTGTTTACAGATCATAAGAACTTGAAATATATCTTCACCCAAAAGGATTTGAATCTTAGACAGTGGAAATGGTTAGAATTGATCAAGGATTATGAAGTGACAATAGATTATCATCCTGGTAAGTCGAATGCGGTAGCAGATGCTCTGAGCAGGAAGTCAAGTTCAACAGCAGATGTATTCTCTATGGCATGTTTCAAGAGAGACCTGCTAGTAGAGATGTGGAAGTTGAACTTAGACTTAGGGGTGACGGAGCAGAGTGGTTTGATTGCATAGATGCAATTCAAGCCTACTTTTTATGATCAGATCAATGAACTTTAGTAGAGTGACAGTGAGTTACAATAGATCATGCATGACATGACAGGGGGAAAAGACCAAAGTTTAGGTTTTTAGATGATGGTGTGTTGTATTAGCATGATATGTTGTGTACCTCGAGATAGTAATTTGAAAGAAAATATTCTTGAGGAAGCACATGCATCGATGTATGCTATGCATCCACGTATGATATGCATCCACGTAACACTAAGGTGTACATGAATCTCAAGGAGTTGCATTGGTGGCCTGGTATGAAGAGGATGTAGTTGAGTATGTGACTCGGTGCAGTGTGTGTCAGCAGGTTAAGGCTGAGCACCAGAAACCTACATCTATCTTGCAATCTCTCCCTATACCAGAATGGAAGTGGGAATATATCATAATGGAATTTGTGATAGGGTTGCCCGGGACACCTAAAGGGTGTGACTCGATATGGTGATTGTGGATAGACTGACTAAGTCTGCTCACTTTCTTCATGTTAAGTCAACCTTTGATGTCCTGAAGCTGGCTAAGATATACGTGGGTGAGATTGTTAGGTTGCATGGTATTCCAGTTTCAATTATATCTGATAGAGATCCTAAGTTCACATTCAGGTTTTGGAATCAGTTGCATCATGCTTTGGGCACAAAGTTGAGATTCTGTACCACTTTTCAACCGAAGAGGGATGGTCAGTCTGAGAGGACCATTCAGACTTTCAAGGACATGATGAGAGCAAGTGTCTTGCATTTTGGTGGAAGTTGGGAAGAACACTTGAGCCTTATAGAGTTTGCATACAATAATAATCACCATTCTAGTCTTGGTACAGCTCAGTATGAAGCTCTATGGCAGAAAGTGTAGATCATCCATATGTTGATATGAGGTAGGTGAAAAGCATATTCTTGGACCAGAGATAGTGGATTTGACTATCAGAAAGATTGTAGTGATTAGAGAACGGTTGAAAGTTACATAAGATAGACAAAAGAGTTATGTTGAGAAGAGATGTAGATGTCTTAAGTTTGAAGTTGGTAATGAAGTGTATCTGAGGGTTTCACCGTGAAAAGGAGTGTTGAGGTTTGGTAAGAGAGGCAAACTGACTCCTAGGTTATGGGCTCATATCCTATCATTGAGAGGATTGTACCTGTAGCCTATAGGTTGGAATTGCCATCTCAGTTGGCTAATTTACTTGATGTGTTTCATGCATCTATGTTGAAGAAGTGTTACCCTAGTACATAGGAGATAGTGGACCCAAAACCTGCACAGCTCAGATCAAATGTGTCCTATGTTGAGGAACCAATACAGATAGTTGATCGGAGGATCAAGAAGCTTAAGAATCGCGAGATATCATTAGCGAAAGTTATGTGGAGGAATCATAACCTAGAGGAAGCTATGTGGAAGCTTGAGTTAAAGATGCATAACAAGTTTCCTTTTCTCTTTTAGGATTTTCGGGACGAAATTCTTATAAGGGGGGGGGAGATTGTTATGACCCACTCCATGATTAACTAGTAAGTATCATGATTAGTGCATAATCAAGTTAATTGACTTAAGCTAAGTGCTTATGTGTGATTAGAGTTTTGATTAACTGAGACAAGCTAATTAGCATGTTTTTATGCCTTGGGATTGTAGAGGATCTCACACTTTAAAAGTTGCAAAATAAATTGTGTTAATCGGACCTTCGAGGCAAGAGTTATGACGTTTTCATGTTCCTTTGGACTTGGATGCAATTTTACCAGAATTTGATTTTCCTTGAAGTGGGTCGGTTATTTTTCTTTCCTTTAACCTTTCTTCCTAATAAAATAGGACAACCGCTTGAAAGCTGCGCACAGACCAGCTGCTAGCCTGATCGGCCGTAATAGAGGAGAAATTTGGGGCGATTCTCGAGCCCTTAGCTCCGATTCAGCCTGGCTTGTCCTTCCCCTTCCTTCCTACCTCCTCCTTCATGCTCTAGTGGCGTCCTTCAGCCACCAACCTGTTGGGCGGCGCCCCAGCAAGAAGCAGTAGCATGGCAGCCACGACTGCGACATAGGGCAATGTTGGGCAAGTTTGACCGGCGACTTACCTCCGCCCACCCTTCCTCTTCCGTCTTCCTCCTGGGCGCAGCCAACATTCCAGAAATGATCGCCTCGAGCTCGACCACGAGATGGGAGCAGAAATTCGAAGCCTTGGCTTCGATCTAGCATCCTAGCCGGACTACCTTCAACCTGTACATGGGGGAAATTGTTTCTTGATTTCAGCAGGTTCTAAACTAGTAGCCTTGAGGCCTAGGTACAAATCTGCAACCCTAGTCCTCGATTCAGCTATTAACTGAGTTCACCTTCAACCTGAACGTGTGTGGAAGTTACTGTTTGGTTGTAACAGGTCCAAATTGGGCAAATCCAAGGTTGAAGACAACCCTCTGGGCGCGTTTCCGGACGAATCCGGACATCCCAAATCGCTATGAGTAGTGTTTCACTCATTTATCATAAATTAACTCTGGTGTTTGGAAATTTTTGGTTAATTGTGCACTTTTTGCGGATAACAACAGTTATCAGGCGTTGGGCAGTATTTGGCGTCACCTGACTTTTTATTTCATAAATTGCTTCTTTATGCTTTCATATAATTTAGTTTAGAATCTGATCAGTGTGGAATGGACCAGTGAATTTACATGGTTCATCAGAACCTAAATTGCTCAGTGGGAATGTTGAATTTAGAAATACACGACTGATAATGGTACGGTTTGGGTATAAACCCAGGCAATACATATTTTGTAAATTATCAGATGTATGATTTCAAAGAAAGTATGATAACATAAAAATATGCAATAAAACCCTAGTTGCATGCTTCCTGTTATGTTAATGTGTGTGAATTAATATTTACATGAATTGGCACATTTCTCTGAGATATTACTAGAAATTCTCAAGTATTATTAATTATTCGTGTTATGATACGTAAGTAACTCTTAATTGAGTTATGTGACGCAAAAACCAAGATTAGGGTTAATGTGCACGGTCTTCGATAAATTTTAGATAATTGATGAATACTACAAATGATTTCTTATGTGAAGTAAATTACTCTTAGCAGTGCACTAAGATGTTCAATTGAATGAATTCAATATGCATGTGCTAAATTGACTTGAGTTTGGGTTATTTATGAATTTTAAATCTGCCTGCATGCATGATATAAGGATTATTCAGTATTTACAATGGTTTTGAGTATATTGCTCTATTAGTTCTAGAATGATATCATATTGTGATTTGAACTGCAATCAAATAGATGAGGTAACTAAAACCCTAAGAGTAGGGTGTTGCCATGTGATAAGTGAAAGAGGTAACTGAAACCCTAAGGATAGGGTGTTTAATGAATCAAGTATTTTGATACCAAAATTCTCAGTATGAGATGTGGTGATGCTTAACAGTTCAATTGCATGATTTTTAGTATAAAGTGCCAAATTGACATGCATTCTGTTTATTTAAGAATTTTAGTTTGTCTGCATGTATAGTATGATAATTTCTCTGTAATCACCATAATTTGAGTTACTGTTATAACAGTTCTAGAAAGACAATGTATTGTGGTTTGTTCTGGAATCAATAGATGTGGTATCATAGAGAAACCAGAGTTCGGAACAAGAACATGAGTTATGTATTTCAGATTAAAGTGTTCTATAATAATAAAATAATAGACTTAGGTGCCCTGACACCGTAGAACCCCTTTGTGAGGTTTGCACCTTAGGGGTGAAACGACCCAACCCTGGGGATACACCCAGGTAGTCGGAGCTCGTGTCCAACACTAACCAGAGATAGGATCCTGGTGGCACGAGAGTACAATTTGTAGTGTCCAACACCAACCAGAGACAGGATCCTGGTGGCACTAGAGTATAGAAAAGTGTGTCCAACACTTACCAGAGACAGTATCCTGGTGGCACGGCTTGACTCTCTGCCTGTGTACTCAGCTTAGAGGAGTCCAATTTACGGAACCATGAGGATGTCGAGGCCAAAGAGCCTGAGTTCCTGCAACACACCAGGACAACAGTCAGACTTAGCTATCCCGGGGTGTCGGCTAAGTCTTGTACGGTGGGATCGTAGTTTGCTACGAATCTTCATATGTAGAGTACACTACATATGATTAGGGCATAAGATGAAATGTGTTCATATAGGTTCACAGAGTTTTTTTATAAGTTAAAGAGTTAAGAAAGATATGAGTTAGCTTCACAGCAATTGTTCTTATGTGGAATTTTTGTATTTCTGTTAATTAATTATATTTACAGCTTTGCATCAATTATTATCATAATGAAATGTTGACATCTTCTGTTATTCAAATTAAATTGCTTAGACCTGCTCAGTGTAGTATTTCTTGTATATTAATCTGAATAATAAAAATAAATGAGTTTTCTTTTGATGGTTGGGTAAAAATCTACTCACTGAGAAAGTAGCTCACCAACCTACTGAAACATTTTTCAGGTCTATGTCAGCACGAGGAGGCTGAAGGATGTATCACCTAGACGCTTAGAAGGTAGTGTTTAGTTAGGTTTAGAGGTCTCTTGATCCTTTCCCCTTGGTCCTTGGGACATGGTGTGGTAGAGAGAGAGAATGTAAAGTAGTATGTAATTTGGTTTTCAATTATCTACTGTGTTTTATATTCCACATGAGAAATGTAATATGTCATTTAAACTTGTTTTCCTTCCTAATATGGTTAATGGAAAGTTGCTTCCACAGTTTTATTATAATTCGATGCTATATAAAGTTTTATGGTTTTCATTTAAATTAATCTAAGTGATCAAGGAAAGAAAAAGTTAAGAGCGGTTTACCGAGGGTGACTCCCGGTTCTTCGGGGTCATTAGAGATGGCTCGGGGGTCGGGGCGTCTCATAAAAGGTCCCAGCATCTAGGAAGAAGTTTTTCTTCTTGAGGCAATAGAGAAAATGTCTCAATTACAGCAAGAAACAGTTGAACGATTTGATGATCTGGAGAACGTCTTGACAAATCCAGAAGTTGAATTTTCAACCAGTGAACTAGTACAACAATGTATGTGATATTTAGACCAAGCCGAAGAAGCTCCAGCAACCACCTTCGAGGAATTGAAATATGTCACCATTTTGGAAACTACATAAGTACCCAAGGCCCCTAAAATGAAAGACTTACCAATAGGACTCAAACATGTCTTCCTGGATGAAGAAAAAATGTGCCCAGTCATAATCATCTCTACCTTAATAGATGATCAGGAAGAAAGACTTCTTGCTGAGCTAAGGAAATACAAAAAAGCTATCTGGTATAAAATGACTGACCTAACAGGAATAAATCCATCTCTGTGCATGAATAGACTGCCTATGGTAGAAGAGTTTAAACCATCAAGGGAACATCAGAGGAAACTAAACCTGAACCTCAAATAAGTGGTTCACTTCGAGGTCCTTAAACTCCTAAAAGTCGGTATCATATGTCCCATTTTTTATTCTCAATGGGTTAGCCCGGTCCAAGTGGTCCCTAAAAAAGGGGGGACTACTGTCATTCTGAATGATAAAAATGAGCTAGTACCCACAAGGACTATCACTGGATGGAGGGTGTGTATCGATTATAGGAAGCTGAACAAAGCAACAAGAAAAGATCACTTCCCTCTACCTTTCCTTGATGAAGTCCTTGAACGTTTGGCCCACCAAAAATTCTTTTGCTACCTTGATGGTTATTCTGGGTTCTATCAAATCCCGATACACCCATAAGACCAAGAAAAGACAACCTTCACTTGCCCCTTTGGAACTTATACCTTTATAAGGATGCCTTTCGGGCTATGTAACACGCCCGCAACCTTCCAAAGGTGTATGTCTGCAATATTCACAGGATTAACTGAGTCAATCATGGAAATATTTATGGATGACTTTTCAGTCTACAGAAATTCTTTTGATAATTGTCTACTTAACCTCAGGAAAGTTTTACAAAGATGTGAGGAAACAAACTTGATCCTAAATTGAGAGAAATGTCACTTTATGGTGACGGAAGGTGTTGTCCTCGGGCACCGAGTGAGTGAAAGAGGAATTGAAGTGGATAAGGCAAAGATTGATGTCATTTTGAAAACTGTCACCGCCTAAAGACAATAGAGGAGTGCGAGAATTTCTGGGCCACGCTGGATTTTATCGAAGATTTATTAAAAATTTCTCCAAAATAGCAAAGCCCATTGTTACGACCCCACCTCCCGGTAACCCCCAATTAAGGGAGACCGAGAGGTCGAATTCGCACCCATGATTTCCGGATCAAAGGTTCGGCAATTAACCAAGAATAATTATCAAATTTTAACATACTAAACTGAAAAGTTGTAAGAAAATAAACTTTGCATACCTTTTGAAAATTTTGGATTTCTAACTTCTATCCACTTAAGGATTCTACGCTAACTAATCCTCCTTGTATCTTTCTTCATGTATTTCACAATGTGACAGTTTACTATTTGTCCTTCTGGCTTGTTCCTAAAACGCCAACAAACAAAACGTCGGTCAGCCGAAGCTGGTATGTGGGGAAAACAAAAATCATTCAATTATCAATAACAATGTATCACATTCAATTATCACTTAACAAAAAAGTTTATGTTTTAAGTATAACTATGCGATCCATGTGTACCCTATCCCCTGCGATGTCCCTGCAGTGGACCTGGATACTACCTCCCTTGTGGTAGATTCCCATTTTACCCCTCATGACTTCACCTAATAGATGAATCAATTTCTAGGGCTGAGTCACATGGCACTACCCGTAGGTAGCCCACTCCTTAACTCATGGTATGCTAAGAGTCTCATGGCACTACTCATTTGTAGCCCAGTTTCTAACTAATGATACCCTAGACCTTGCTCTAGGTTATCCTTAGCCTTTGTATAGCCACAGGGGTGGACTCAGATCTAGCTAGTTATACATGTATACTCATAGTGATAGCCATAGTCACTTTATAGTTGCATGAATTAAAACATCCAACAGTTATTTCATGCATCGAGGGAAACGTTGATACAAACCTCAGAAAACTAATCGGTATAGTCATAAGAGTAACCACATACCTGATTTGATGAGTCATGCAGATTATTCAACATATACTTCATGTATATACAATCAACCCATTCAACAGATCCAAGCAAGTAATTATATCATTACATAATTCTTGAAAAGAACATGTACTCTTATTTATTACACACTTCATCAAGAATCTACTTTATTGTTTTGGATTCTCTTTCTAGGTTTTCTAATCCGCATTAAGGTTCATTAATATTCATTAGGGTCTCTTATATCCATTCCTCAAACTTTATCCCTTTTAGGTCAACAAACCCTAAAATACTCTTTTCTACTCATGTAAACCCTAATTGCTCAAACTATTCATTTTAATAGTCTTTTATACCCAATTTGACTTAGGATCATCATATCCTTATCTATTCATGGATTTGAACAATTAAAACATTTAAAAGTCATATTCACTTAAATTAGGGTTTTCAAGCTCATTAATGCATAATCATGCACAAAACCCTAACTTAAGCCAATTATATAAAAAGATCATCTTTTTAGATCATATTTCCTCGTTTATCCACAACAGGTTAATATTGGCTTAAATTATCCATTAAACATCATTAAATCCATCTATCATTAAAACTAAGGGTTTTTCATTAATTAAATCATTAAAGATGACAACTTTATGCCCTTTTCAAATTTCAAGCATATTTAAGCACATAAACTCTAAATTAGACTAATCATGTGCAAAGTTCTTTCTTTTTTAGCGTAATGTACGTTTTTACATTTAACAGGTTAACATCAACCCTAAAGGTCCATTAAACCCTATTAAACACATGAATCATATCAGATTAGGGTTCCTTAATCTTTAATTCATTAAAGATTATATTTTACACTAATTTTTGAATAGCATGAAAAAGTAGGTTTCAAACATAATTTCTTTGCGTTCCTCTCGTTCTGAGGATCAATTTTCATATATAACTTGTATTTATCCGAGCTACTATGAAGGAGTTATGAATTTTATAAAAGATACCTTTATAGACCAATCCAAAAGCGCCACGTCAGCCTCCTCCATGCAATCCATGGTTGATTGAAAACATAACCGAATTACTAACTTGCCCTCAACTTAACAGATCGGCCCAGCGTCGCGCGGAGGGTACAAGCATCAAAATGATGTTCGGGCTTCTTCAACCTCGGGACAGCGCTCCCTGCCGCCCTAGACGCAAACGGCAGAGCTTCTCCTCTCCTTCCTGGACTCCGTCGGCCACCGGGGTTAGCTCCCTTAACTCCGCCGCACTTCCCCGCACCTCCAGGTGCCCTTGGCCCGCAGCTAGGACCTCCGGATGCGGCTGGGCGCGACTGCGACCATCAATAGGACCTGCAGCCAAGCTGTTGTTGTCCGGCGCGATCTCGGGCATGGTGCTGATGGCAGAACCTCACTTTGGCATCGTGGGATCTCCTTCCATGATCGTGATGGTTCCAAGAGTCCATGTTGCCCCCCGGTTCCACAGCACATCTATCTTAGGGTTTGAAAGTAAAAGAAACGTGAAGAAGAAGATGGAAGAGAGAGATAGCCATGCGAGGTCCCTCTGGATTTGGGCAAGGATTCGACCCCTTATATAGGGAGGGCATCCACGCCCTAACGTGCTTGCCCAAGAAGGAAAAGAAATAAGGTTCTTTTCTATTAGAAATCTAATTCCTTCATGAGGAAGCAATGTTCTCTCTCCTACTTTCTTCTTTTATATTCCTTTTTCTTTAAGTATTAGGAATTCAAAATTCCTCTCCTTCACTCTCTTTATTTGCCTTTTAATCTATTGGCCACGAATATATATATATATATATATATATATATATATATATATATATATATATATATATATATATATATATATATACATCCTTAGGGAAATATTTCCTTTTATCAAAATTTTCATAATTAAAGGATTATGTATTCTCATTATCTCTTCATTTTACAATTATGGTATTTTCTCTTCCTTTCCTTTATTGGGGCTCCTTGGCACCCAAGAAACCTTATTATTTCGAAATTCTCATTATTGGATACTTATTATCCTTCTAGATGCATCATTATGCATTATTTCACATTATCTTGTTTATTTCTCATTTAATTATCTCTTTTTGAGGATTTCTTTTTATCTCTCTCTTATTTTCCCCATTGGCATCCCTTTTATCATGAGAAATCCTTGGGATACGAAATTCCATAAAGGGTAACTCAATTATTCATCTTTTCCCTTAATTTCCATATTTCATCATTATTTTCCAATTTCTTTCTTCATAAAGAAATACTTAATTAATCTTTTCTCTTCTTATTGCTTTCTTTTTGCAACCTTGGACTCCTTGGTACCCATGGAACCCAAGAGGCACGAAATCTTCTTTGGATTTGCCTTCTAGAGGTTTCTACATATTTCTTTTTTTCAATTATCTATTTATTCATTGAATTTTCTTGTTATTGGGCCCAATAGCCAATAAAGCCCACAAAGCAACCAGTCAAGGCTATTGTGAAGAGAATCCATTGATTCAAAACAAAATCATATCATTCATTGTTCAATTATCTTTAATATGAGAAATTACATTTCTCACTATTTGAACCCAAAAAAATTGGGGTTATAACACCCATGACCTATTTGTTAACAAAAGATGCATATTTCAATTTTGATCAAGAATGCTTAAACAACTTCGTGACCTTAAAAAACACTCTAATCTTTGCAACCATTCTGAGAGCACCCTATTGGTCACAACCATTTGAGATAATGTGTGACGCAAGCAACTACGTTATAGGAGTGGTGCTAGGGCAAAGAATAGACAAGAAGCCCTATGTGATATACTATGCATCAAAGACGCTAGATGAGGCCCAAAAGAATTATACAACTACTGAAAAAGAATTCTTGGCTGTCGTTTACACCTTTGAGAAATTTTTCTCTTCTCTAATCGAATCAAAAGTCATAGTATACACCGACCATTCTGCAATTAAATACCTAATTCAAAAACAATATGCAAAACCCAAACTCACCCACTGGGTGTTGATGCTACAAGAATTTGAATTGGAAATAAAAGATAAAGGTGGGGTAGAAAATGTCATTGCAGATCACTTAAGTCACATCGAGCCTCAGGATGATGACAACATACCTATTCGAGACTCTTTACCCGACGACCAACTCATGAAAGTCACTCGGATTTCCTTGGTATGCTGATATAGTAAACTACCTGGCTATAGGAATTATCCACCCTTCTGCTTCCTAGCACGACAGAAAGAAATTTCTTCATGACGCCAAGCAGTATTTTTGGGATGAACCATACCTTTTTCGCTAGTGCACAGACGGACTATTCTGTCGTTGCCTACCAGAAGAAGAAACTATCCCAGTTCTAGAAAATTGTCATTCTGGCCCTACTGGGGGCATATGAGTTCAAAGAAGACTGCCCTCAAAGTTCTACAATCAGGTTTCTTTTGGCCAACGATAGTAAAGGAAGCCCATGATTTTGTATGATCTTGCAATAAATGTCAGCTTTCCGGTGGTATATCTAAAAGGAATGAAATGCCTCTTACTCTGTGGCAAGAAATTGAAATCTTTGATGTATGGGGAGTAGATTACATGAGTCCATTTCCCCCATCTTATGGATTTTCCTATATATTAGTCAGTGTGGATTACGTTTAAAAATGGGTAGAGGTTATACCCACTATTTCTTGCGACTCCAAACCAGTTATCAAGATGTTCAAGGATATCATCTTCCCTAGATTCGGAGTCCCTTGAACAATCATATCAGATGAAGGATCTCATTTCTTAGAATGAATCTTCGAAGCTATCCTAAGAAAATATGGAGTTAAACATAAGGTCGCCACACCTTACCATCCACAGACAAGTGGCCAAGTCGAAGTTTCAAACAGACAGCTAAAAGCCATTTTAGAAAAGACAGTCAACAGACATCGCACAGACTGGTCTACCAAGCTCCCTGATGCTCTTTGGGCATACCGCACTGCTTACAAAACACCAATAGGAATGACTCTGTTTCGTTTGGTATATGGGAAGTCATGTCATCTTCCAGTTGAACTGGAACATAAAGCTTGGTGGGCCATTAAACAATTGAATATTGACTTCAAAAGCATTGGTGAATATAGACAACTACAATTACAAGAACTTGAGGAACTACAAATGACTGCCTACCAAAGCACCAGGATCTATAAGGAACAAACTAAGATGTGGCACGATCGACATCTCAAAAGGAAAGATATCGTCATCGGAGATAAAGTCCTTCTCTTCAACTTCACACTCAAGATGTTCCTCGAAAAGCTTCGCACAAAGTGGTCTGGGCCATTCACCATCAAGCACATCTACCCAACTGGAGCCATCATCATTATTGATGACAATGGAGGAGAGAGAACTGTTAATGGTCATAGACTGAAGAAATACTATACTCCAGCTGATAAAACTCCAAGACAAACTATTAAGATTCATGATCTTGCTACATCGATCTAACCAAGTCAGAACTTCGTCGAGCCAGCGACATAAAACCAAGGCACTACTTGGGAGGCAACCCAAGAACTGAGTATCACCTTTTATTTTATTTTATTTAGTTTTGGTAATTTTCTATTTTCTTATTGCTTATTTTAGACCTATCATCTTTATTCAGGAAATATAAAAATTTACATAAGCAACCAAAACAAAAATAAAAATATAAAAATAAATAACCAATATAATCTTATCCTAACAGTTTCAAAACCGTTTGGACCCTAACAATCTCAAAACTGTTTGGACACAAACGGTCTCAAACCCGTTTGGACCCAAACGATCTCGAAACCGTTTGGACACAAATGGTCTCGAAATCATTTGGTCCTTACGGTCTTGAAACTGTTTGGGCTCAAATGGTCTCAAAACTTTTTGCTTTTGAGAATTTGTACTGTCACCCCTCCTTTTTCTATAAATACCACTCCACCCCTTCCCCTTTCTTTCCTTCGATTCTCGAACTTTCCCTCACGTAAAAACCCTATTCTATTCCTTCTAGTTCTCTCCTCCCGCACAACCTGTTCACACCGATTCCTCGTTGCTCCATCCCGAGTTCACCTTTTTCATCTCTGTGGATGCCAGTCACATCTACTTGCTACGTCCTCTTCCCTGACATTTCTGCCGTCGCGACGCTTTATCACCCCCAAACAGCAAGGTAGAACGCTGCTACCACCATCGCGATCGTCGCTGCACCACCTTGGCTGTCGCTGTTATTATCGCCACCGTCGTTGCTGCTTTTACCACAAACACAGCCTTCGCCTCTCCCACCTCTATCGCTACCACCATCGCCTCCGTAGTCGTCGTCGTTTTCACCGATTTACGCCATTTTCACCGTTTCTAATTGTCGCTGATCGTCGCCCCTGCTGCTTCGTCTTCCTAACGGTTTCGACCCAAACAGTAGTGAGACCATTTGGATCCAAACGGTCTTGAAACCATTTGGACCCAAACGGTCGTGAAACCATCTGGAGTAAAACCATTTGAAATGAAACCGTTTAGACCCAAACGGCCGTGAACTTAAAAAAAAGTATGTCCTGAGACCGTTTGGACCCCGAACGGTCATGAGACCGTTTGAACCCAAATGGTCTACAAAATCGTTTGGACCCAAACGATCTTGCAAACTGTTTGATTCCTTCAAAAATCTAAAACCAACAATTCCATTTTTATACAATGTTACAATCCGTTATTTCATAATTCCATTTTTACTAAAACTTCAATCTTTTCTAATACATCATTTCTTGTCAATTCTTCAGAATGGCATCACCTGCAAAGGATCTTTTTGACACCCAATGGACCAGAGAAGAGCTCCTAGCACGCCGCTCGAAGCTTCAATGCATTCTCGATATATGCGAAAAGACTGGAAGGATTCCATCAAAGGTTGACTTGCCCAAGGTCATCCACAATCTTGAGTGAGTCAATAAATGTTTAGTAGAAAATCCTAGTGAAGAAGTTGAAGAAATATCCTCAATAGATGAAGATTCAGAATACGCACCCAATTCCGAGGAGGAATCCCCAGTCACTAAGTCTAAGGGGAAACGGAAGGCCCAAGAAGTTACCGCAGAGCAACCAACCAAAAAGGGCACGAAAGCAAGTTCGGACCTCCACTGCGAGGGAACATATCATGACAGAATATGCCACCCCTGTTATTGCCTTTCCTACTACTACCACCACAGAACCAGCACATGTTGACCTATACATCCAAAACCTCCCGGCTGGTGACAAAGCACTGTGCCCAACAAAGTATGTCTGCTCAAACATATTGATGATGATGGGGATTTATGATAGAGTTCTCACCTTTCTCGACAATGTGAATCTCTCAAAACTCTATTTTGTCTCAGAAACCTCTTATGTTGAGCCCACGATAGAGTTCTTCACATACCTCAACAAAGAAACCGTAGATGCAAAGGATAAATGGAAAGACGAAGGTGATCGCAGGTTGGTCACCTCACTTTTTGGAAACAAGGTTGTCTTAACTGAGAACATGTTGAATGAGATCTTCATCGACAACTAGGATCAACTGAAAAAGGCTAAATTTGTGGGCCTGGAAAACTCCCAGTTCAACCAGCACACCTTCTGGAAGTCCTTAATGGGGATTCCAACCTACAAGGCAAAGACTTGCAAGGCCTCTAACATACATTCTTGCCTGGTGCGCACACTGCACAAAATTATTACAGGCGCCCTTTTCCCCAGGACAGAGAGTGGCAATGTTATTATCTCAGATCTCTTTATCCTATGGTCCATTCTCAAAGGGAAACCGATCAACATAGGTCGGCACTTGATTCCAAAACACACAACTTATGCCCTCGGGAAAGAAATCTGTATGGGTGATCATATTACATCAATTATGAAATATCTTAAGATGGACAAACTACTTCCCAAGTGCACAGTAATAAAGGGCGACATCCTAACCAATGAGTAGAGTCTAAGAAACTCATATATCATAAAGGAGAAGGATGCCAAGCTGCATTATATTTTCTGCCCAACCGTCAAAGCATTCATAACGCTGCTACCTCTTCCAGAACTAGTTGACTATGATAAAGAAAAGCTTCTCTTCACTGAAGAAGAGATTTCCAACCTCATAGCCTCTGTCACAGCAAAAGATAAATAAGAAAAGGCAGGGCAGACAGAGCACATCGTCAATGCCCCAGTAACAAGGCCAAAGAAAATTCCAGTCACATGGGCATCTAAACTATGTGCACAAAAACAACAGCAATCGGGGACGCCCACATCGAAGATCAACCCAGAGGCAGAACCCCCATACAGTGCAGAGAATGTTGTGGATCCAACACCAGAACCATTCATTTTCAATCTAGATGTTGGGCTTCCCTCTACAACCACCCCCACCGCACTCCCGTCTCCCACTCTTCCACCATTTTCCACAACCACCCCCACCACACACCCGTCTTCCACTCTTCCACCATTTTCCACAACCATACCCACCACTATCCCTTCCTCCACATCCACAACTTCACCCACATCTTCCGCTTCACTCATCTTCTCTTCGGGCATTCCATTCTCCACCTCGATGCCTGATATCACCTTCACTTCCACCTTCACTTCAACCACTTTTCCCGTGGCATTCCCAGCTTCGCCCTTTTCAACTGGGATGTCACCACCATTCTCATCCACCACCCCGATATCGCTAGTGATTCCATCTATAGTCACCACGCAATGTGTGGGTCCATCAATAGTGTCTCTTTCACAAGGCACTACCACCCTTCCACCCCGACCCCAACCATCTCACCAATCCATCTTTGGGGTCCCCTTTTCACAAGTCGGTGAGGAATTCAGACGGCAATTTGACGCTATTCAAAACCTCCTCACCGACCCCTCTAACATATTACAATCAATATTTTCTTGCGTGCAGGGAATTGCTACACAGGTTTCCAAGATTGACGAATGGAACAACGTCTTACCAGGCATCCTCTCTAGCATTCAACAATGGCAGGATGTAGTGGCCCAACAAGTCAACCACCTCGACGACTGCCTACAGCACCTACCAGCGTTGGTACTCGAGATGAAAGGCCAACAAGAAGCATTGGCCCAGCAAATCAATAGGGTCTCTAAGCAAACTCAACCTTTGCATGAGACCCTTCGCGAGCTCCAACAGCAACAAACTACATTTAGCATGTGCTTGGACGACATCAAAAACAACCTTGCATAGCTCAACCGCCGCCCAAGAGGAGCACTCTAACGATGAACTCAATCAACTACGGGCACAAGTAACCGATCTATCAGCACGACTCCTCTCTACCGAGGCAATATATACGGATCTCAAAGAGATCCACGACGCACTGCTCAAAACCCATGAGCATGTGCAAGTGGCACTCAAAGAAATACAATCCATTCATTGGTAGTGCAAGAAAATGTCAATCAAGAAAATAGTAGATAAGGCAGCGGATGATGATGAAGATGAAAGTGAAGACAACGATGAGGATTCTGATTCCTCGGCTGACTCCAACAATGATAGTTCATCCCTAGACAATCAACCCGAGGACCCAGGCAATGTTGGGGAGGGCACAAGCCGAGGGACAGAACCTGTAAAGAAAGGAGATGATAAAGACCACCAAGAGTGTGGAAACAAAGATCCCAAGTCCCCCGACAATAATGACAATGTAATAATGTCATATGGGGACCAGTTCTTTAACTTTTCAGCTATGGGATCCCTAGGGGACGCTTCCAAAGACGCAACTTTTGCTGAGTTCCAACAATTCATACTAGGAACCAGCATTAGCCTACCCACAACAATCATTCACCAATACTCTGCTCCGGAGCAACCTATGCCTTTCCCCCCAGAGCAGGAAGAATCCAACAGAGTGAGTCTAGACACAGACGATAGACTCAATTCTGATTCTGACTCTGATAAAGATGAAGATCTACCATTTTTCTTGGATGACAACGAGCAAACTTCAATTCCTCCACCACAAGACCTTCCCCCACCGCCACCGCTACCTCATAAAATGCATGACTTGGACATGGCGGTCATCTCTACATTAGATGTTCAGGACATCTTCATTCTAAACACTATCGTAGATGATGCCAAAGATGGGGGGGACATCATCTACACCAATACAAAGACAAAATGCAAGTTGACACGAGAAGACTTCCGTATCATCCTTCGACCACAATCGACGGTGAAGATGGTTATCTTCCGTGTCTTCCTTACCAACGCTATTGAGGAATTCTGGAGCCCAAAAAAGTTGCATCCTATCTTCAACGCTTCACCTGCTCTATCCTTAAGCTTATTACATAAGGACTTTTGGGAAAAGTCCATTGACCGGCTATGAACAGGCCTTTCACAAAAGGCACGCTACATTTTTGTTCCCTTTAGAGTTTCTGACTACTGGTTGCTCATGATTGTCGACACTGAGGCCCGCGATGCCAAGGTGTACAACTTTTGTGCCAGTGAGCTAAAGGCACGATGCATACCTTTCCGTCTTCTCAAAATAATATTGGCTGCTTGCCCATCTTTGTGACATGGTTGGAGCCAACCCTGGTTCCAAATCATCAACCCAACAGTCCAAACTTTAGCTGGTTAAGGGGATTGCGCTTTCTGTACAATATGATTCATAGAAGCGCTCAATAGACAAATCTCCTTCACCGAGCTAGCCACAGAAGATATACACTCCCTACGAGGAAGCTATGCCATGGAGATTATCTGCGACATATGGTTCTTCAGGGACCCAACCATGGCGCCAAACGACATACCTCGATACATTTTATCTGCTATCCAACGTCCGTAAAAGCATCCATACAGAACAATCCTAAAGGAGTTGGAGAAAAAGCAACAATAGACCACCAAGGCCCCAGAACAACGCCAATGGGACCCTTATACTTTCGATATGGCAGATGATCAGGGGGAGATCGATTTGATAATAGGGGCCACCATCAATAGATCATCTCAACCAATGGTACCTCTATCTTCCATAGAACCAACGTTTCCAAAATTTGACCTTGCCGCATGCAAAAACCTTTTTGATAATGAACTTAGACTCATCATGTCTAGGCTTTACGCAGAGAAAGATGAGCTTGTTTTCATGCACGGAAACATCCTAATAATGGTAGATTCTCTCTGTGAAACCGTACAAACCAAAGGTTCTTTATCTGTGAGCTTGATGACTGCCTACCAGTTTCTTCTAGCACGGGACCTACATACGATTTATATGGCGTCGGCATACATGAAGGATGATTTACTTGGATCCAAGAACTTCAGAATCATGGAGGACCTTATCTCATATCTTCAAAACATGACTCCAAAGTTCATTATGTTTCCTTTTCTTCACTCTGAGCACTGGATGCTACTGGCAACACATTTGCATGAGGGAACTACAATCGTTTACAATAGTTCCGACAGCCAGTTTGATCCAAACCAAAGACAGTATGTTGTAATAGCAAAGATGCCAACGGAGGAAGTGTCTAACGATTGTGCTAAATGACTACACGGTCTCCTGGGAAAACACACAAAGGTGTACAAAAAAGAACATTTCCATCACCCAGCCTTCAGCCATAGATATCCCCAGCAGATCAGAGAATTGAATGATTGCGGTTTCCACATCCTCTACTGGATGTATACCATCATTGTTCTTGGAAAACAAGTGGAGGACATGAAGGACATGGATTACCACACTTTACGTGGAAAATTCGCAGCTAATCTCCTACGATCTCATGGAGCAAATACGGGATTAACAGAACCTTAATACCCTTGCCCATGTACTTCTCAACCTATCACTTTGACACCCTGAGGACAGAGTGAGTGATAAGTTAGGGGGGGTACACTGGGCAAGGGTGAGTTATAATATTCAAACCCTTTTCTCTCTACTCTTTCTTTCACCTCTATTCTTCTGCACAAATTTTTCCTTTCCTTTGACATTTAGATTTTTCAGTAATTTCTATGATAGAATAACTCTTGCATATAAAACAACTTTCGCTTCGGAAAAGAGTCACCCGTAGCTAAATTAGAGACAAATTAGTCCTCAAAAGTAACTACATAAGTAGCATTTAGGCATGTAATGGCAAATTAATAAATCACTTTCATACTCGATTCTTATGTTTTTGCTTCAATTATGCATCAGACTCTCCACATATTAACATCTTGGCCGAAACAAGCTAAACACTCTCAAGGATGGGAGGGAACCATGTGAAATCCAAATCGCATAACTCGCAAGTGGACCACCAAGTACAAAACCATTAAAGTACATGTCAGGAAACCCTAAGAAATAGTTTTCTTCTTTTCAAAAAGAGGCTTGGCATCCCAAATAAAATCCTAAATACCCAATTCCTAAGCCTGTGAGCATATGAATAAAAGCCTGAGTGTTGAATAAAAACATGAGAGTTGTGCCATGCATAAGGACTTATATGAAGAGCCAATAAAAGTCTTGCCCGGCCGATACATTCAGCTGCCCTCACAAAGGCAGATGTGTCGCGCCCGGTAGTGAGATCCTAAGGTCTCCAAGTATATGAAAAAGTTGATAAAGGACTCTCCCGATCGGTACATTTAGCTTCCCTCACAAAGGCAGATGTGTCGCGCCCGGTAGTGAGATCCTAAAAGTTTAGATAAACCCTCCCTCACTTAAAGGGGGAGTTACACAGCAGCCTTTAGCCATCCCTCATACCTATCTTAGCTTCTGGTAGGAATTTCAAAGAAGTATAAAACTGCTTAGAGTCGAAGACATGCATAAAATACGATAAAGGAAACGGTGGTCCCAATGCGAGTTACGCGATACGGAAGAAACCTGAGATCCACGCAACTCTCGATACCTGAAAGAATTAGTGCAAGAGGAAGCCCCGATAAAACTCTAGGATATCTCTGGTTTAGAATTGAAGCAAGAGTATAGAAATCTTCACTAAATAAAATCACCTTGCCACTATGTGCCTTAGCTCTATCTAGCTTGAGGACAAGCTAGACTCTAAGTTGGGGGGGGGGGTGAAAACCTCCCATTTTGTGATGTTATCTTACTAGTTTTTCTTAGTTTTCCATACTCTTTCTTAGATAAATTAGATATAATCTTTAACTTTCCACCCTATTGTGAATATACCATTAGACTAACTTTTCTCCTTTTCTTCTTACAGAAAAACACAAAAAATGTTTACAAAAACTCCAAACGGTCCCAAGACCGAATGCAAGACAAACGGTCCCAAGACTGAATGGAAGACAAATGGTCCCAAGACCATTTGAAGTCAAACGGTCCCGAGACCGTGTAAATCCAAACGGTCTTGAGACCGCATGAAGCCAAACGGTCCCGAGACCATGTGAAAGCCAAACGGTCCCGAGACTGTGTGAAAGCCAAATGGTCCCAAGACCGTATGAAGACCAACCGGTCCTGAGACCGAATAAAAGTGAAATGGTCGTGAGACCGTGTGAAAGCCAAATGGTCCTGAGACCACTTGAAGGAAAACGGTCCCGAGACCGCATAATTCCAAACGGTCCCAAAACCGTGTGAAAGCTAAATGGTCCCAAGACCGCATGAAGCCAAATGGTCATGAGAACATGTGAAAGCCAAACGGTCCATAGACCGCATGAAGCCAAACGGTCCCAAGACCATATGAACGCAAACGGTCTCCAAACTATGAGGACTCAAACAGTCTCCAAATCGAGGGAGTCCAAACGGTCTCCAAACCGAAAGAGCCCAAATGGTCTCCTCGACCGTTTGGACCCATATAACTCAAACCGTTCAAGATTCACTCAAATCCTATAAATAGGACCCAAGGGGTCTTCACAAAGGATCGAATTCTTGGATGCCCAAAGGCTGCCCCGACCATTCCAGAACTATTTCATCCTCCATCCCCCCCCCCAAGGCTGCCGGTCCAAGATCCACACTTCATCCTCAAGATGCTTTCTCTCTCATCAACATAGAAGGTGGGAAGTGAAGGATTCTTCATGAACGCAACTACGTGGTGTGAAGATAGTTGCTCTCTGCTCCAAGGGGTTGACCTTCCTCCCTCCTATGTGGAGATGATGCTCTCTTTCTCTCTTCCCACCTCCTTCTTTGTTCTTGCCATGAGTGAGTAGTCCCCTACACTAGGGTGCGGGGAGTAGCCCCGCTACCCATGTTTTCATTTCATACATTGTAATTCATGAGTTTGCAATAGAAGAATACTATATTTTCAGTTCAACATCAATCGTTTAATGAATGCTAGTTGCTTGATCACCAACTTGTGCTATCTATTATCTATTAGTGCGACTTGTCTATGTTTGTACTTCTAGATTCGAATATCGACTGCTTGTTGGTTCTAGATTTATGTAGTCACCATACGTTTGGTTCGGTATCTAGGAGCATTTCTCAAGGAGTGGAGTAAACTCACCTCCATCACTGTACTTTCATGCTATGAAATGGAATCAGTTGACGTATGAAAGTACAACCTTGATAGGTTGAGGAACACACTTTGTGCGGGGAGTGATGCAAAGTAAGTGACCATTCGTGTGAGGATGGTTGTCATTGCAACACTTCCACATTTCTCATAGTTAGTTATCCGAAAGGAAGCTAAGTCTACAAAGATACTAACTGTTTAGACCCTTTTCTTTGCAAGCCATGTTATTATGATGTATGTTTTGATCCATGTGTAGTGGTGGTGAAACTCGATCACATCCTAGAGGTTTCCAATTATCATTTACAACCTTAAGTTTACTTTCTTGCTATTTACTTTCTCTACACATTAGTTTAATCATCAAACCAACTCTTTGATCTAAATATCAAATTTTAAGTAGATAAGTAGAATTATTACGTTTTCCATCTTGTTAACTCTTAACAAGACCGTTGTCTTGTGGATTTGACCCTTTACTATACTACGATAAGACTTCCATGTATCTTAGCATACGTGGGTGGAGATCTTATTATAGTACACAAAAGGCTAAACTTAGAAACTTAATATCTCTAGGATTTTTAGTGGTGCACACAACTCCACGTGGGTGGAGGCTCCATCAGGTATTTATAGTACTATTTAGGGTTTGGGTTCTGGGCAGAATGTCCTAGAGAGGCAGGGATTTGTGCCAATCTGCTGGATGATGTGGCTGGTAGAAGATGTCATCCCACCACATGTCAGCCAGTAGATGGTTGGGATCCTCTAGGTGATGTGCGACAGGGTAAAATGCCTTTTTTATTTTTTGGTTGTTTTTGGAACGTCCCAGAGAAAAATTGGTGGATTTTCAAATCAAATGATAAGAGAGATATAATTTGAGATTATCCCTCAAAAAATTCAATTTAATTTCTATGAGGAGAAAAGGATATTTTATTCCATAAAATGCAACAGTGAAATTTACCAAAAATACCTTGTTTAAAGCAGAATTGAAGAACAAATTGCACTTTTGGGTCTGAAAAAAAGGTTTCTTTATAGGAGGCCCCAAATTAGGTGAAAGTAGGTGTAAGTGAGTGTATTAAACATGTGCAAAAATATGGGGAAAAAGAAAAAAATGATACTTGTGGAAATTTGGGTGGAATGTGGAATGGATTACATCATTATCTAGAGAATTTGCATTGCTCGTGAATTTCTACCAAGTGACAAAAAATGGTTCTCAACTATTTTCCCCTCTCAAGCAATGTTTGAGACAAGAATGAGAACTGCATGCTTGAGCCAAGTATGACCTTCATTTTTCGTCACAATAGGCCAAAAAGTTTGGAGTCATTAAGGATGTTTCTACAAAATCTTGTGGAGTGTGGAAAGCGAAGGTGGTGTCTTTTCCTTCTAAGGATGAATTAATGAGGAAAATATTGGGCATAAATGATTTCTTTAAAGTAAGGGAAGTCTTTGACTTGGGTAGTTTCCTTATGTGACCAATAATTCATTCCCCTAGATTTCTAATGATCCTTAAGAGGTTTTTCAGTTGCAAAATTGACTCCCATCATTGCTCTAGTCCTTAAACCATTGCATTTTTAGTTCTCTCACTAACTCATGATTTAGTGAGAAAAAGGTGGATGTGAAAAAGTGAATGAAGGTTTGGTTTGTCAAAAAATGATAAGATAAGGAGTCTATGATCATTAAAAAATGGCAATTGCTCTGCCTGAAAATAGATCATTAAGAAAAAGGAGTAGTGTTGTGTGGTTTCCACATCAACTTTTCACATGATTTCACACACAAATTCAATTCATTTTGTTCTCATTTAGCTTCTACTCATATCATTCTTGCCACCTTTTTGTTATTTTTGCTTATCACATGATGTGTATTGCAGGAATGCTTCAAAAGGATCAAATTGGAGATAGCCCAACTCAAATTCATCATTATCAAGACTTCTCCACGTCTTTCAAACATTCAAAACTTTAATTCTGCTGAAACAGCAATGCACACGATGTGTCTTATTTAAGACATAGTGTGCACATTTCCAGACGGCCTATTACTTCAGACGCTGAAGAAAAGTACACGGTGTGTCCACAAAAGACACAACATGTACCTAGGAATTTAGAACCGAGTCTTGCCTTTCTGGTAGCATACACAACGTGTATTAATTTAGACACGCCATGTGTTTTACACTCAGAACAACTGCCGAAGACAAGACACGCCGTGTCTAAAGAAAGACATGTCGTGTGCCTGTCAGTTTCAACAATTTTCAAATACAACTCCACTCATTTTTAAAGACAAGACCACTCTATGGAGCAAATATTTTTTGTCATAATTCGAAACTCTTTCATCTAAGAGCAAGGCTAGAGCAAGGAGGGTGATTTTGGGGTGGAAGAAGGTGGTTTCTTGCTAAAGAACCCAATTCTTCTTCTTTTCTTCTCCAATCTTCTTCTCCAAGGTGCAGCAGAGCTTCTTCACTCCACAAAGCTTCTTGAGAGAGAGGTTTGTCCGGTTTGGAGCAGCTGTAGGAATGGAATTGCATCCTCAAGCTGGAATTCTACTCCTCTTGGGTTACACCTTGGGTTTTCTTAGCTTTCCCTTCTCTAAACCATGTTGAACTCTGAAAATTTCTACATATTTTCTGTGGTACACCATCATGGACGAGTAGTTTCCTTTTCTTGGACATGGGAGAGTAGCTCCCATGTCATAGCATATATGGAACATGACAATTTCATACTAAATGCTATGTTGCTTGTTTTTCCACCTTGTGAGTACTGGTTTCTTCTTTTCTGTATGTATGGCTGGCCACCTTATGTGTATGTTCTATGCTATTTTGCTTGATCTGAGAAGATAGGTAGGAGAGTAAGGAAGTACTCTCTTGGAAACTCCTTCTTTACCACGAGAGTGGAATTTATGGAGTTGAGGAGTAGGTTTGTGATCCAAAACAAAATTCATACACGGGAATGTTGAATTGAGTTAGGATCGTTGTACTTGCATCGAGAGGTGAAGTGCAACATACAACTCTCCTTTAAAACAAGTACTTAGTATGTTTAAATTTCGGGCTCCTGTTCTATGCTATGATATGTGAGTGAAATCCTAAGTCTAAGATACTTCCATATCTGAATTTTAGCCTCTTTTAGTAAGCCATTTACTATTTTTCTTAATTCTGAAATTTTTAGATTAATCAACCAAACCACCTTTAAAATGGTCTATATTGTTGAACCTTAGCGCTCATGTGTTTAATTGATTGCTAAAGCTCCTTGTGTTTGATTTAGACTACAAATACTTTTGTATACTTGCGACAATTGGTTAGTTGGGTAAAAGATCTTTCTTAAGATTGAAACTTGTTAGTGTAACAAACCAACAAGTTTTTGGCACCGTTACTGGGGAGGAACTGTTAATCTAATTAGAGTAATAAGTGCTAAATAGTATTTGAGACTAGATCATCATTTCCATTTTCAAATTTCCATATACCTTTTAGTTGTGTTCTCAAATTCTCTTGCTATTTTTCAGGTTGTATGCGTCGTTCGCAAAGGGGTCTTCAAACATCAGCGTTACTAGACCTAGAGATTGAGTGCACTCTTTCAAGCTTAAGAAGAGCAAGAAGAGTAGAACAACCACTTCTAGGAGGTGTTCCACCATCACCACCTTCTTTGTCTTTTAAAGAATCCACCACTAGAGATCCAACCATAGAGGACGACCATCCTTTGAAGGATTTCGCCATGCCGGTTGCCACAAACATTTGTGGAGCCATTGATTTGTCCGCAATGGAAGTGAACAATTTCTATATTGCTCCTTCCATGATGTAGATGATCCTGCTGAACCACTTCAGAGGTACAGTCAATGAAGATATGA
Organism: Alisma plantago-aquatica; assembly: GCA_963693085.1. Classification (NCBI taxonomy): domain Eukaryota; kingdom Viridiplantae; phylum Streptophyta; class Magnoliopsida; order Alismatales; family Alismataceae; genus Alisma; species Alisma plantago-aquatica. Next base: position 641,208,731 of record OY856412.1, read on the forward strand.
ATTTTCATATGGCTGAGTTCTTGGAGTATATGAACACTTTAAAAATAAATGGTGTATCCACCTACGGAGTGAGGCTACTTATATTCCCTTTCACCCTAAGAGATAGAGCCAAGGTGTGCCTTTTGTCTCTTCCTAAGAAGTCAATCAAAAGTTGGGATCAACTTCTAAATGCTTTCCTTGCAAAGTATTTTCCACCGAGCAAAATAGCTCAACTAAGGAACCAGCTCACCAACTTCTCTCAATCTGATGGAGAAACTCTCTATGACACATGGGAGTGGTTTAAGGACCTGCAACGCCTTTGCCCTCACCATGGTTTGACCAACTAGTTTCTACTCAAAATGTCCTATAATGGATTGTTCTATAATAGCTACATGACACTGGATGTTGCAGCAAATGGAGCACTGATGAATAAGTCTTATAGGGAGTCTTACAACATCATTGAAGACATAGCGCTCAGCCATTGCCAATGGGGGTCAGATAGGAGAGCTCAATCATCCTCTACAGATAGTTCTTTAATCGGGAAGCAAGGATGGAAGCATATTGTTGATGTCGTTGACTTAATAACTACTAAACTTGATGTTCTTACATAGAAGTTTGAGAAGATGACTACATTGCAAATCCAATCAGATGAAGTGATATGTGAAGCTTGTGGGAATTTTGGACATACTTCTTCTTCATGCTTTGATCCTAATTCAAATGAAGGGAGCCTAGAATAAGTCAATGTCATTGGGATGTAGGGGAACAAGCAATACAATCCCTATTCCAACACCTACAATCTGGGATGGAGATATCATCCTAATTTCTCCTACCGGAACACAAACAATGCTCAGAACTTCCAACATAGACAGCAACAACCGCAGCAACAACAACACTTCAACCGGTAAAACAATGGGAATCTGTCGGGCTTCAACAACAACAGGGCTTACCAACAACAACAACAACCCCAAAGTTCTTCCTCGGAGGCCATGTTGGAGAAATTTATCTCCATGTAGATGCAACAGAATGAAGAGTTAAGGGGAAACGACAAGCTCTTGAAGGATGTGATTGCCCAAATCTCCGCAAAAGTGGATGGCATTTCCACTCACACAAGGATGTTGGAAAACCAAATTTCCCAACTAGCCTTGACGCAGTAAAAGAACACTCAATCTAGTTCTCTTCCAAGCCAACCAGAGGTGAATCCAAGGCAACAAGCAAATGCCATCACTTTAAGAAGTGGATTTGAAATCCACAGACCTTCTCCACCTAAGGAGAAGAGTGCAGAGATCGTCAATGAATAGAAGTTTGACACCAATTTGTTTGACAAGGGTAAAGGTACAGCTGAGGTACCATCTTCTATTAAAGAAAATGTACCATTTCCGCAAAGGCTTGCAAACACAAAGGAGGATTCAAAGTTTAGGAAGTTTATGGACATCCTAAACAAACTCCGCGTCAATCTTCCACTAGCTGAAGTTATTGTATAGATGTCATCATATGCTAAGTTTCTTAAAGACATCCTCATCAAGAGGAGGAAGGTAGACCCAATGGAGACAGTGATGCTTTCTGAAAGAATCACTTCTATCATTCAAAATAGACTTCCTGAGAAGTTAGATGACTTGGGAGCTTTTACTCTACCATGCAAGATCAGCAATACCATGTTTGACAATGCTCTTGTAGACCTTGGAGCTAGTATTAGTCTCATCCCACCTACCCTGTGGTAAGAGCTAGATCTTAGAGATCTGAAGCCCAAAAGATGGCCATTGAACTAGCCGCTCATTCCATCAAATACCCCAAAGGTATCGTGGAAGATGTGCTAATGCAGATTGGTAAACTCTATATTCCTTGTGATTTTGTAGTGCAAGATATGGTAGAAGTTCCTTCCAACCCCATTCTTTTTGGGAGGCCTTTCCTGAGAATTGTTGGATGCCTAGTTGATGCTCGAGAAGGCGAAATCACACTCCGAGTTGGCGAGGGAGCCATGGAGTTTTCTGTATATGATGCCATGAAAGCACCCTCACGTGTAGAAGAAATCTATTTTATGGACTCTGTTGATTCTGTTGTAGAAGAAGATCATGATGTTGCCAATTTGATATTGAACTATTGTGATGATGATGAAGGTATAAGTAATGGATCTGAAAATTCTGGGGTATTTTCTATTGCCCAATCAGATGCTACCGAAGAAGACACTCCACTTGTTGATGACAAAACCAAAGAAAATGCAGTCGGGAGAAAGGTAGAACTTAAAGCCCTTCCACCAGGGATGAGGTATGCATTTCTCGATTCTGACTCTACTTCTCCCGTAATAATCAATAATGAGTTAACCAATGAAAAGAAAATAAATTACTTGCCGAATTGCATTTGTACAAAGATGTCATTGGTTACTCTATCGATGATTTGAAAGGCATTCATCCCTCCATTTGTATGCACAGAATAAACATGGAGGATGATGCTAAACCAACCATTGAATTGCCTAGACGTTTAAATCAAAATATGCTTGAGGTGGTTAAAAAGGAAATCTTTAAGTTGGTTGATGTCGGTATCATTTATCCTATAAGTGACAGCCCTTGGGTTAGTGCCATCCATGTGGTACCTAAGAAGGGGGTGCAACTATCATCAAGGGAGACAATGATGAGTTGATACAAACATGTATTGTCGTGGGTTGGCGTATGTGTATTAAATACTGATGTTTGTACAAAGCGACCCAAAAGGATCATTTTCCGTTGCCGTTTATCGACTTAATGCTTGAACGCCTTGCAAAACATTCTTATTATTGTTACTTGGACGGGTATTTTGGGTTTTTTTAGATTCATATCTACCCTTTCAACCAAAAGAAAACTACCTTTACATGCACGTATGGAACTTATGCTTATCGTTGCATGCCCTTTGGTCTTTGCAATGTTCCTGTGACGTTCCAGTGATGCATGATGGCTATTTATCTAATTTCATTGAAAACATAATGGAATTTTTTATGGATGATTTTAGCGTCTATGGAGATTCATTTGATAAATGTTTATGGAACTTGTCATTAGTCTTAGCCTGTTGTAAAGAGGTTAACCTAGTACTAAATTGGGAGAAGTGCCATTTCATGGTACAATTCGGTGTAGTATTAGGCCATGTTGTATCTAACAAGGTTATTGAGGTTGACATGACAAGGTGGAAGCTATTGAGAAGATGTCTAGTCCTTCTTCAATTAAGGACCTCCACAGTTTTCTTAGTCATGCAGGGTTCTATAGAAGATTCATTAAATACTTCTCCAAAATTGCAAAGCCCTTATGTTCTTTACTTGCAAAAGATGTTGAATTCATATTCAATGATGACTGTCGTACCGCCTTCACCAAGCTTAAGGAAGCTCTTATTTCTGCACCAATAATTCAACCACCGGACTGGAATGTCCCATTTGAATTGATGTGTGATGCAAGCGACTACGTAGTGGGGACAGTTCTGGGAAAAAGGAAAGATAAGAAGCTTCATGCCATATACTATGCAAGCAAGACCCTAGATGAAGCTCAAATCAATTACATAACCACTGAGAAGGAGATGCTTGCTATAGTGTACACCTTTAACAAGTTCTAACAGTACCTGGTAGGATCTAAGGTAATTGTGTATACTGATCATGCTGCCATAAAGTATTTGCTCAACAAGAAGGATGCAAAACCTCGACTCATCCACTGGATACTGCTTCTACAAGAGTTTGATCTTGAAATCTGAGATAAGAAGGGGATAGAGAACAATGTCGTTGATCATCTTTCTAGATTGACTACAGATGTTGGACACTTATTGCCTATTGAGGATAATTTGCCTATTGAGAAGCTTTATGCATTATCATCCACACAAGTACCATGGTATGCTGACATATCAAACTTTCTTACTAAAGGACATTTGTCACCGGATTTGACATACCAGCAAAAGAAGAAGTTCTTCCATGATGTAAAGTTCTACTATTGGGATGACCCCTTGTTGTTCAAACACAAGAGTAATGGCCACATTCGGAGGTGTGTTGCTGAAGAAGAGATTGCCACTATTATTTCTGAATGCCATGCCTCTCCTTACGGAGGTCACTTTGGAGGAGAGAATACTACAGCAAAGATCCTACAGGTCGAGCTCTATTGGCCGACATTGTTTAAAGATGTCAATTTGTTTGTCTAAGCTTGTGATAAATGCCAAAGGATCGGAGGAATATCTAGGCAAGATGGCATGCCTCTTAACTCTATCTTGGAGATTGAGGTATTTGATGTATGGGGAGTTGATTACATGGGACCATTCCCATCTTCTTGTGGCTACCAATATATCCTAGTTTCTTGTGAGTATGTCTCTAAGTGGGTTGAGGCCATCCCAACCCAAGCACCGGATTCAAAATCTATAGTCAAGTTATTTCAAAAAATCATTTTCCCATGGTTTAGAGTCCCTAGAGCTATAATTTCTAATGGAGGCACGCATTTTGTTGAGAAACAATTCAATAGCCTTCTATCTAAGTATGGAGTTACTCATAAAGTCTCTACGCCCTATCATCCTCAAACTTCCAGGAAAGTGGAAGTCTCCAACCGGTAGCTGAAGAACATTCTAGAAAAGACAATGTCTAGCTCAAGGAAAGATTGGGAATTGAAGATAGATGATGCATTATGGGCATACAAGACATCTTATAAAACCATCATAGGCACAACTCCATTTAAGCTGATATATGGTAAATCTTGTCATCTCCTGTTGGAGCTAGAACACCGTGCGCTATGGGCCATCAAGTTTTTAAACTTTGAAATGAAGAAGGCTGGTGAAAAGCGACTATTGTAGTTACAAGAATTGGAAGAACTCCGGCTTGATGCATATGAAAATGCAAATCTCTACAAAGAAAGAACTAAGATGTGGCCTGATAAGAGAATCCAAAGGAAATATTTCAAAGAAGGATACAACGTATTGTTGTTCAACTCAAGACTCACGCTATTCCCTGGAAAACTAAAGTCCAAGTCATCCGATCCCTTTCTTGTATTGAAGATATTTCCATACAGAGTTGTTGAGTTACAAGGCAAGGATGGATCATATAAAGTAAATGGCCAACGTTGCAAGTTGTATACCTCGGGTGATGAAGTTCACAAGGGAGCCTCTTGGTCCCTTCAAGATGTATGAATGACAAGTTGAAGAGTCTCACTTTGGACTCTAAATGGAGGACCTCGTGGGAGTTGAACCCACATTAGGATAGATTTCTTTGCTAGTCAGTTGAGTCAAGAACACTCTTTAGTCTCGTAAATAAGCTTGTCATGGATGAATGTAATAATTTAGACAATTTTATTAACATATTTGTTATTAGTTCTATGCTGACAAAAAGCAATTTTAAACAAAAACTACAGAAGACACGACGTGTCTCTACTTCCAAAAATATAGCAACTGAGCTACATCTCTAGGTACCCGATGTGTCATTGTCTAGAAGATACAAAGTTCTCCGTGACTTGGAAAGGAACACAACGTGTTCTAATTTAGACACGATGTGTTCCCAACTAGAAAATGAAGGCGTGGGAAATCTGGAATACAAACATGATGTGTTTCTATTTAGACACGACGTGTTCTCAAGAAGAAAAGGAAGGATCAAGTTATCTGGAAAAGTACACGATGTGTCTTTATTTGAACACGCCATGTAGTTATCAGTGAAAATGGGCATTTTGAATTTCTAAATTGGTACACGATGTGTACTTTATGCAACATGACGTGTCTTTTATCATAGAAAAGGAGTTTTGATAAGACACACAATGTGTCTTTATTTGTACATGTTGTGTCTTTTGAAAAAATGCAGGTTTTTAACCTAGCACACGGCCACCCCTCTCACTTACGCATTCATTTGAGCCATGTGAGACCTTAGAGCTGTCGTGTGCCCTAGCCATCTGCGTCCTTACTGTCGTGTGCCCTAGCACACCCACCCGTCGCCACCGTGTTGTGTCCATTGGCCGTGTCTACCTCGAGCTACAACTTCTGCCGCTGTGTTCTTCTCTTACTCACATCGTGTTATCTTCAAGCTCAAGCGGATCTCAAGCGTCGTCGTTGTGTGTCCTAGCACAAGGTGTTCCTCTCACCATCAAGCTCACACTGTTATCATCTTCTTCTACCTCACGTTGTTGCTCATGCCGCCATCATCTTCTCCGATGAGAACGTAAGAAGGAGCTCACCGTCCTCATCTCCAAGCACCATCGTCAACACCAAGAAGAAGTGATGTAGATCTCCTCCACCACACACAGTCCTTTACCAAGCGAGCATCCAAGCACCGCCATCAATTTCCCCCTTCAATCTTCCCAAAATTGTCACCGTCCCACCTGCAGATTGCCATTGATCTCCAGATACATGATGTGTACTTTTCTACACACGTCGTGTGTATTTTAGTTTCAGACAAACTTGTGTGTCAGCCACATGCCATGTTCATCCAGGCACACGACGTGTCTCATCCGTCAGCAGCAAGAATGGCACCTTTCAAGCAAACCAAAAACTATAAGCACGGTGCCAGTTCCTCCCAAGCACCAGCATATGTCTCAACTACTCAGTCTCAGGTCACCCTTGAAGAAGACCTGACATACCAGTTCCTGATTGCAAGGAGGGTACTTCCATCTTGGTTTGCTTGCCAGCAGATGATGATGACTCTGGGCTTCAAGGATGAAGTTCTGATGTGCTTGCAAGACTTGGGGTTAAGCTACATTTGCCTTACGGTATCAAACACTTACCCCCACCTAGTCTATGAGTTTTTGACGACACTCACCACTGAGCAAGACCCACAGAAGAAGCTCGAGCCCTATGGTATTATTCATTTTAGGTTGTTCGGTCATGTTTTTAAGCTCACATTTAGGCATTTTTGTGAGTTGCTGGAGTGCCATTATGACGGGGTGATTAGTTACCCTCCTTTTTTTCAAAGTGATGAGTTTTGGTTTGAGATTTTCAATAATGAACGTCATGAAGCCAAACAAGCCAGAGCATCCACTATCAACAACCCTATCTTCCAGTATATTCATCACCTTCTTAGTACCAGAGTTTTTTCCAAGAAGGAAACCCAAGGGGTTGTTGGGAAGCAAGATCTTTTCTTCTTATGGGGAATGATGTATGAACATCCGATTAATGTTGTTTTCTATATTCTTACATGTTTCCTAGAGATTAAGAAGGTGAAGAAGAGGGACGCTAGCGACATCATGTCTGGTGGTTTGATTACTCTGATAGCACAGAATCTTGAGGTTGATTTGACATGACTTGAGGCTGCACCAGGTAGAAACCTGGTAGATATATAGTATCTTCTCTCTACAAGGTTGATCACAAAAAATCCCAACTGTGACACCATGTTTCGGCAATTCTTCAATGATGATCAGTACATCGACATTCCAGATCCTGAGCACGTCACTTTGGAGAACAAGGACAATTGGAAAGTCACGCTGAACATTGATGAAGATGTAGAGGCAGCTAGAGCTGCTGATGATACTGGGGTGCCTCCTTCCACTCCTTCTGCTTCCCCTGCACCACCACCTCCCTCCACCAGCACTCAAACGGAGTACTCCTGGGTGATGCCTGATGTCATGCATATGTATGCCTATGTGCAGTGGCAGTTTGATCACATCGACGACCGCTTGGATCAGATGGGTACGCAGTATACTGCAATGCATGACATGGTCCACTGCATGGATTCGTGGCACATCTCACAAGGCCACTATGCCATCCCGCAGTCATATCATCCGCCGCCACCGCAGCAGCATGAGTCCATCCCGTAGCCCACTTCGATGGATGTTTTAGAAGTCTATCTTGTCAGCCAGTTCTTTCCGACTGACCACAGGGGCACATGCCCCTCTTATTGATTTTCACCCATGACAGGTATCTAGTTGTTACCTCCATGAGTTAGATTGATGCAGTGAGGAAACTATAGATTTCAAGCTTGGGGGGTACAACCGGCATGTAATGTAGTTTCTGTTTCATTTCCTTTCATCGGTTGCTTTTATTGGTCATGTCAGTCTTTTATTTCAGCCTTTTATTTCATCCTATTTCATGTTTAGTATTTCCCTTCATGGCAAGTTTAATCAGAAATGAGGCTATTATTATGGAATGAACTTTTGTACCTTGTATGCTTGAACTATCTTGTACCTTGTATTTCATTTGGCCATATGAAAGAATTAGTAAAGAGCATGCATGAATCAAATGGAAAATGAAATTCCCCATGTACATGATTTTGGTTTAAAATTGTAGCCTGAACTCTCAATTTTCACATCTGTGATTGCTAAATACATGTAACGGTCAAAAAAATTAGCGAATAAATCAACTCTACAACATTATTTAGAATATAGGATACTCTTGACAAACCTTTAGTGCATATACAATCAATTTTTCAGTGCAAATTTTGCAAAACAATGAATGGAATCTTGTTAACTTAACTTTCTCGTTGACTCTCTTATGTTGTGAAAAAATATCTTTTATCTTTTTCTCACTTTACCCGATAAAAGATGGCAAACAGCCCACATATCATGCTAGACTAGTGTGAGTCTGATCCAGCAACGATGGTTAGGTGGTATGAAAATCAAAAGAGGGTAAAAATAAACCCCAACTGGCACTCCACGTGTGCATAATCCTAAATTAGCAGTCGAGTGTCGGAATCCCAAAAATCAATTGTCATATCTTTTTGAGAAGAGAGATCAACTGAGATTATTAGAGTTACCTAAGATTTCATCATTTACATCCATAATAGCTAAAAAATTTGTGTTGTACATCCACTAGTTGTTTGGCATGACTGTCTAAATCATGTTTAGTGTTGTTTAGTTGATTGTTTCACTTAATTTGTGACCACCACTATTGAACTTAAACTTCCCTATCTTGGATGTTTAAATGGAGATGATAGCTATGAAAATAAACCTAACGTACATGGTTGATTGAGTTTATTGCATATATTCATTTCATTTAATCCATGCATGAGCTTGAATATTCCTTCATTTGTGTGGTTATGCTCTTTTTGCTTAAGGACAAGCAATGGTTCAAGCTTAGGGGGATTTGTTGTGTGGTTTCTACATCAACTTTTCACATGATTTCAGACACAAATTCAGTTCATTTTGTTATCATTTAGCCTCTATTCATATCATTCTTGCCACACTTTTTTGTTTTTGATTATCACATGATGTGTATTGCATGAATGCTTCAAAATGATCAAATTGGAGATAGCCCAACTTAAATTCATCATTATCGGGACTTCTCAATGCCTTGCAAACGTTCAGAACTTTAATTTTGTTGAAATAGCAATGCACACGATGCATCTTATTTAAGACATGGCGTGCGCATTTCCAGACGGCCTAATACTTCAGACGTTGAAGAAAACTACACGGCATGTCCACAAAAGACACGACGTGTACCAGGGAATTCAGAACTGAGTTTTGCCTTTCTGGTAACGTGCATGGCATGTATTAATTCAGACATGTTGTGTGCTTTACACTCAAAACAACTGACGGAGATAGGACACGTCGTGTCCACAGAAAGACACGTCGTGTGCCTATTAGTTTTAGCAATTTTCAAATACGACTCCACTCATTTTTTAAAGACAAGACCACTCTATGGAGCAGTTATCTTTGGTCATAATTCGAAACTCTTTCATCTAAGAGCAAGGCTAGAGAAAGGTGGACGATTTTGGGGTGGAAGAAGGTGGTTTCTTGCTAAAGAACCCCATTCTTCTTTTCTTTTCCAATCTTCTTCTCCAAGGTGCAGTAGAGCTTCTTCACTCCACAAAGCTTCATGGGAAAGAGGTTTGTCCAATTTGGAGCAGTTGTAGGAGTGGAATTTCATCCTCAAGCTGGAATTCTACTCCTCATGGGTTACACCTTGGGTTTTCTTAGCTTTTCCTTCTCTAAACCATGTTGAACTCTGAAATTTCTGCATATTTTCTACTTTACACCATCATGGACGAGTAGTTTCCTTTTCTTGGACATGGGGGAGTAGCTCCCATGTCATAGCATATATGGAACATGACAATTTCATACTAAATGCTATGTTGCTTGTTTTTCCACCTTGTGAGTATCGGTTTCTTCTTTTCTGCATGTATGGCTGGCCACCTTATGTGTATGTTCTATGCTCTTTTGCATGATCTGAGAAGATAGGTAAGAGAGTAAGGAGGTACTCTCTTGGAAACTCCTTCTTTACCACAAGAGTGGAATTTATGGAGTTGAGGAGTAGGTTTGTGATCCAAAATGAAATTCATACATGGGAATGTTGAATTGAGTTAGGATCATTTTACTTGCACTGAGAGGTAAAGTGCAACATACAACTCTCCTTTAAAACAAGTTCTTAGTATGTTTAAATTTTGTGCTCATGTTCTATTGTATGATATGTGAGTGAAATCCTAAGTCCAAGATACTTCCATATCTAAATTTTAACCTCTTTGAGTTAGCCATTTACTGTTTTGCTTAATTCTAAAATTTTTAGATTAATAAACCAAACCACCTTTAAAAATGGTCTAAATTGTTGAACCTTAGCACTGTTGTGTTTAATTGAGTGCTAAATCTCCTTGTGTTCAATCTCGACTACAACTACTTCGATATACTTGCGGGAATTGGTTAGTTGAGTAAAAGATCTTTCTTAAGATAGAAACTTGTTTGTGTAACAAACCAACAAGTAGTTATCCCTCTTCCTATGCATCTTTAGTTATGACTTTTTCTTTGAGTGGGAAAATTTAGAGTCAGGACCAGAACTTTCAAAAGGCGTAATATCAGCATTTTTCCTATCGGGTAGAACTTGGGTCATTGAGATTGGAAATTGAATATCTATAAAATCTTTTAGATTTAAGGTGACTTTTCAGTCAATTACTATTTGATTAGTTGTCCATCTGATTGAGGCATCATAGATTGAGCTGAGTTTGGATATTTAGGCCATTATCTAGTAAAAAGTAGTTATCTATGATGTGTTCCCCTATCGGTTTGCCTTTCGTCCTCTAGAGCATCAACTAGTGATTATCTTTGTCGACTTTCTAGTTCTCAATTTTAGAAAATGTAGATATTAGCATAACTCAAGGTCATGAAGAGGCGGGGTCAGCAATTTGGTTCATTTTGGGTAATGTTCTGAGATTGTTAAAGGGTATATTTGTGAAAGCAAAGTTGGTGACCCTATAGACCGTATGAGATTGTCAAAGTTTGTACTGAAAGGCAATCTTGATTCTAGTCGATGGTCATGATTAGTGAAAGTAGAAAGAATTGAAAAAAGGTGTGTGATAGTCTAGTTTAAGGTCATACCCAGGATGAAGATTTGGGGGTTGAAATGGTCACTTTTAAGGTCATAGTCCAGGACCCTAAAACATTTGATAGTCAAAATAGGTTTAGTATAAGGTCATCATCTAAGACCCTAAAAGATATGATGATAGTCAAAACTAGTCTAGTTTATGTTCATAGTCCAAGACCCTGAAAGATATGATAGTCAAAACTAGCCTAGTTTGAGGTCATAGTCTAGGACACTCAAAAAAGGTATATAGATCAAATGATTACTTTAAAAAAAGTGGAGTTTTGGCCTTTTGAGTAAAGATTTGACCTTTTTGTATTTTTATAAGTTTTTGGCTTATTTATTTTTATTTTTTTATTTTGTGTGATTTTTGTAAAGTTTTATATGTTTTTTTGAAAATTTAGGGACCTATTTGTAATTTTTGCAAAAGTTTTTGTATTTAAAGGAGGGGAAATGGGAGGATAGTCAAGCACCCTTTGTGTTTCTTCCCTATATGAGTTGTGTCGTTTGAGCAAGGAGTGGATCCAAGAAAATGAGGACGGGTCTTAGAATGAGATGGAACTACTGTATGATAGTTTGGTCACTAAAGAGGTGTAGCTACTCTTCAAAGAGTCCATAAGGCGAGTGATGTCTGCTCCTTCTGGCATCGTGGCTGCCATGTGGAGGAAGGAAACTATTGTTCCTTTAATATTGGTTGAGTTGTATGAGTTCTTGGATGAAGCACAACTGACCAAAAAGAGAGGGTACCCTTCAAGTTCCTATAGATTTATTAAAGAATGCATATCGGTCCTTCCATATTGACAGAGTCTTCAAACCCTCATTACAACATGGCAAATGAGTTTTTGTCAGAACATATCCAAATCAGCAAGCCCTTTTAGCTATGTGGAGATCTACCTTGATGGCTTGTCGGTATGAAGGATGCATATGTACATTGCATATGAATGTAGTGACTCACCATGTAGTGTGGCCATATTGGACTTTTAGTGGTGATCATCTTACTAGTTCTATAGGGTTGTTTCATTTATTATCTGATATCAGTGTTGAATCAGTTAAATCACTGATAATGTGTGTATCAAGTTGAAACCTTCCCCCTTTTTTTCAAGAAGTTGATTATAGATTCTCAAAAATTTTATGTGAAGGTGGCGCAAATGGCATTGAACCAGAAGAGATTGACTCAAGATTCTTTCCCTGCGGTTGGTCATGCTCTCTTGAATACTTGGAGTGTCTTGCATCATCTCCTTCAGTAGTAGTGACTTGTGTTTCTTCTGGGGAACTGCAATGATATGAGCTTTTTCTTTTCATATGTTTATGTTTTATATATATATATATATATATATTGACACGAGAAGCCAAGAGTCTATTATGAGTTTATTTTGAAATAATGATTTGTTCTCATGACATGAGATATGAGCTCTGGGTACTCCATCCATGATATTTAGAAATGTGCTTTTGGATTAAGATCTCTGAGGTGTGTATTGCTATGAGTTCCTTTCTAGTGAACCGTCCAATTAGGGACTATATGGAGCTCATGTACATACAAGATGCTTTTTATCGTAATCATTTCAATAGTTATGTTTTGGGTTGTTAATGAACTTCACAAAACCCCACAAAAGTATCTGATAGAGGTCCACATTTCACAAGTCATTTTTGGGAGCGTCTGCATACAATAATGGGGACACGGCTGAGGTTAAGTATAACCTTCCACCGATAGAAAGATGGTCAGTCAGAGAGGACCATTCATACATTGGAAGATATGTTGACAGCTTGTGTTTTATAGTTTCTTGGTAGTTGGGACATCCATCTGAGTTTGATAGAGTTTGCCTATAAGAGCAGTTATCATAGGAGTATAGATATGGAACCATACGAGGTATTTTATGAGAGACATTTTTGGACATTGCTATATTGGTATGAGATAGGTGAGTATCAACTCTTAGGTCCTGAGCTAGTGCAATAGACTATAGATAAGATTAAGATGATACAACAGCAGCTGAAAGCACCTCAGGATAGATAGAAGTCATATGCTGACAACTATGGAAGACCGTTGGGGTTCCAAGTTGGATACTATGTGCACCTTAAGGTTTCCCCTTGTAAAGGTAAGTTGAGGTTTGTTAATAAGGTTAAGTTGACTCCTAGGTATATGGGACTGACCAGCCTAAATCGTGCATCCAAAAGGAGCACATTTGAAGTAGTCGGACTTTTAAATAACCCGACTCTTAGGCCCCCACAACGATGACGGGGTCCGAAGTAGCGATCGGGGTCGAACCACAGGGACAAGGGTGGTAGTGCTAAGAACGCAGAATCAACACTCTACACTCCGGTAAAAGAAGGGTAAGAAAATGTTCCCAAGGGAACGGTGGATCAAGATCGGTAAAACAAAATGTCACACGAGAGAGCTATAAAGAAAAGCTATCTCCAAATGGAGTTACAAGGAAGATTAAGGTTTTGGCATTGATCAATTTTTAGGGGTTTTGTGTAACAGAACTAGAGGAGATAACACTATTTCCTTGGTAAGGAACGAAGGAGGAAAGCTTAGGCATAACAAGAGGCAGTAGAAAACATCCAATACCCCTTCTCTCAAAGAGGGTACCTCCAACTAAGGACCAACACACTCTCTCAAAGGTAGTGGACTCAGGTTGGAGTGGAAAGATAACTGAAGCAACTCCAACCCTGGGTACTCTCGTACTCCCTGATCGGACCAAACGCTAGAGTTACAACACCTCTCTCAAGGGATCTGAAATGGGAAACACGATTTGATAGCTAGTCAAAACATGATCCAAGCATACAAGCTAGAGTTCGGATGCTAAAAAGCAATCATCCAACAAAAAGGGACCAAACTAAGAGCAATAGGTATTAAACTCCACTAATTCCATTAGCATAATCATTGTATAAAAAGGGTTTAGTTACATTGCGTAAATAATGAAAGTAAATGACAGAAAAAGAGAAGATATGTATCGCCTCCTTGATTTAGGAGGGTGACATACAACAGCGGACCCCCTGAGGTGCCTCTAACCCGATACCGGGCAGGATCTCTGGCCGACATGCTCGTGTCGGGCGGTATGCCGTGACGGACAAGCATATCGGTCAAGGCACCCTCCCCAATACGGTTGTGGTTAGGATACCACCCTATCGGGCGACACACCATGACGGGTGTTCTGTATCGGGGCCGATATCATGTCAGGTAAGAGACGACTTAGGGTATCAGGTGTAGAGGCAAGCTGTCTCGGGCAGGGGCCCATCTAGGAACCTGGCACATCGGGTGGTCTCCTTGGTCAATATCAGGTTGTTGCGGCTACCGGGACAGATTATAAGTGAACCACTCCCACCCCTCTCGGGTTGGGGAAGTACTCACCTAGTATCGCCCGGCACGCCTCGGGGACGCGACACACTAGCTCCAGATGCTTTTCAAAGTTAGCCTTCACGAGGTTCTGACCCATCCCATCGGGGTCTTGTAGCTGCTATTTATAGGTAGCGGTTGGAAGAAGTTGCGGATCTCCGGGTGCCATGTACCCTTTATCGGCTCTACATACGTGGCTTCGAGGATGATTGACGTGTTCGTGTCATCCGGCATAGCTTGGCTATCACATGCCAGGTTACGAAGGTATCGGGCGTGAGGGGTGGCTGCTTCTGGTGAGTGGCTCGTATCACGTGACATGCTGTAACAGGCAGATTAGTCGTGGCAGGCAAAGCTCTCTGTCGGGCAAATGGTGTATCGCCCGTCAGTGTCCGCACCGTGCGACACGCCTATGTCGGGTTGAGCCCCTATCAACCAGCATCTGTGATGGGTAGTGGACGTGTCATGTGGCTAGTAAAAGGATGATTCTTTGTAAGTGGGCAGGGATGGGCCGTTTTGCTGATTTTGAGTGGAAAAGTGAGGAAAACTCTGTAAAAGATGATAAAAATGAGTTAAGAGCATAGTGTGACTTATTTATTCAAAAACATGAAAAAATGGACAGGAAAACAGTTTAAAAGAGCAGTTTTGACAACGAAATATGGGCCATAAATACCACAAAAATGGGTGTTATCAACTCCCCCAAAGTTAGCATTTTGATTGTCCTCGATCAATTTTAAAACTTTGTTTTGTGATACTTCTTCTTAACTCGGTATAGTTTTTTGACAAGGGGTTTGAGCGAGTATTAAGATGTCTTAAAGAGAATACTGCCCAACCACAAACAATGGACTTCATTTTTCCTGCCTTATTTAAGCAAAATTTTCTCTTCAGCTTCGGCGAGACTTGGGTGCATGATTTCGAAGTTAGCATTCACACCAAACAGCTTTTGGGAATAGAAAGTTGTGTTTTTGGGTAGGTTTAAAGCTTTTTGGGTTTTTCTTGTTTCCCATCAGTCCATCCAGGTACGAGTCCGTTAACAGACAAGTGGTCCCTACAGTCCAAGCCAGTTGGCTTTAGAACAGTGATTTCACATCCTACGTACCACTGCCCCAGATCTACCATGCCTAAAGATGGGTACTTTTGGAAAGATAAGTGTGTATTTTTTTTTTGGCACAACTCTCATGATTTTATTCACTCTCATAAGGCTTTTCTCTCTTTTTGGGATTTTGTTGGGTAAAGGAATCAAGAGAAGATTCGTTTTTTGGGCAGTTTTTCCTTCGCATACATATCTCTTAACTATTGTGAGATTATTTATCGAATTTTTGGCGTGGAAAGTCATAGTCTTTTTTCGTTTTGAGACTACATTTTCAGAAAGAGCATAACAAAAACTTGCACCACCTTAGACACAGAGAAAACAAGTTGGAATGAAGTCGTATCAGGTTTTTACTATGGAGTGTCCTTGTACATTTGTATAGAGGCAAAATTTTGTATATGCAAAATTTTTGTATCAAGCATGTATATGTATATGTATATGTATATGTACACAAGTTATTTTATAGGAAAAAGAACAAAAGGTAAAATTTTGATAGCTTTTAGTACCTCTCTCACTGATACATAGTACCCCCCAAACTTACCCCACACTCTGTCCCAGAGTTGTGAGATAGATAAGGTAGGGTAATGTTAACTCAATGAGGGTTAACTGGTGAGCGCGCCTTTGCTAGATAGAAGCTCCCAGACATATTCTCTACGTTTGTTGTGATAGTCGATGTGGTGGAGCTGGTCAGGCATTTCCTAGTTAGATATCCATTCCAGCACGAAGATGCTGCAGTCGTTGGATAGTGGAATTTTTTATGGACTATGGTGGCAGAACTGAAGCTCGTGCCATTTGCTCGCTACTATCTCCAAGAATGGTTGGATCAACGTCGCCACCTCATTATAGTATTTTCATACTAAGCGCTCAAGGGGTGTCAATGTTGTCGATGTACACTGTACTGGATGATCTTTGTTGTTGTCTGAGCTGTTGTAGAAGATTCCTGCTCGTGGGTGAGTGTACATCGTCAGGAGTGTCCAGTTTGTAGTGCAGGATAGGTAGGAAGATGATATGTGGCATCCTGCTCTGTAACTCTGCCAGAAAAGATTGTTTCGCTCCTGACTCATCGACAAGGCAGATGTCATTGAGCAACATTGGATGGGCTATGTATGCATGTTCAAACTTTCTTTGTAGTATCTAGATGTAGGCAGCCACCACTGATATCACCAAACATCCTCCTTCTTTCACCATGTCTGTTAAGTCGTCAACTGGGACTATGACACTACCTGCCTCGTAGATGACGTATGTGGGGGTAGAGTCAACTAACTTCAGGAGAACTTCATTGACCTGCTCCTGTGTGAGTGTAGAACATGAGAAACGGTCAAAGTTGCTGATCATTTCCTCTGAGGTTTCAGGCAAAGCGGGGTCTTCATTTCCGCATAATTCCCGTAGGATTTCTAACTGCTTGCCTACCCCATAAACGTTTGCGTCCATCTCGGCTTCTTTTTCTAGAGTGCTACCTGGTTGCAAGGATTCGTCTTCTTGGTCACTATCTAGTAGCTTTTCTGGTATCCCCACGTCTTGGAAATAGCACTTGTCTTTGATCAGCAACAAAGAGTAAGTGCTCCTGAGATGGAAGAAGTCTTGGCCTTGGAGATGTCGTATGTTTCCAAATATGTTGAGCAGCTCCATGGCATGCAAGACGACAAGGGCGCTATTCCCACTTCCTGATTCTGCTTGAACGGGGAAGTCTCTGATAGAGAAGAAGTTCCAAACACCACTATGACGTTGGACTCCTTGCTTGATAACTCAGAGAAGACACATCGGGAGAAGCCTGAGATGTTTGTCCTCTGGGTGAGTGAAGATGTGTCCTGAGTGTGGGACCTCCTCGTTGCAACAGCTAAAGAGCTGGACGTCATGGTTCCAGAGGACTGCCACGTACAGGAACCTGTTATTGCGGTCCTTGTACGGGGCCAACACGAGGTTCATGTTGTGTTCTTCAATCTGCCGCAACATGTTGGCCACCGCAATGGAGTCGGATGCTCCCATCATCAACCTTCTTGCCAAGTTCGGGGTGGCATTGTATATTGTCTGCCGGCCTGTCCTGGTGCTAATATTCTCGACTATTGCACCCTCTAGGACCCTGAATAGTTTTTTTCCAACGACGGTTGATGAGCGAAACATGCTTTTCAGCGCTCCCCATCATATGGAGAAGTAGTCGTCACTCTAGACGACGTCTTCTTCATCAGATTGCGACCTCAGGACCTTGTTCAGCAGTTTCTGGTCCCTGATTGTCAGGTATCCGATGGCCCTTCTGTCGAAGTCGTCCATCTCAAAGGAAGGTATCTATGACGGCGTAGAAAACGCGTCTGCCGTCAAGCTATCTCTTCCTCTGGGGGGTGTCTTTTGTTAGCGGCGTAGATGTCCCCCCCTCTCCCTCTGATTCGTCATAAGAGTCCTCCTCGAAGCTGATTGATTTGTTGTTGTCTTCAGCTTCATCCAGGGGGACTGAGGGAGCAGCTTCTTCCATGCCGCGGGAGCTCGCTTGTCCTGCTGGAGCTCTGTCGGCTGACTTGTGTGTCATCCCTTCCTCAGGCGTTGTGGATGGCCCACTGGAGGAGGAAGTGGACGACGTCCTAGGTGAGGATGCTGACGAGGAAGGTTGGGAGCCTGAGCTAGGAGGTGATGGAGACCTCCTTGGCTGCCTTGAACGTGGATGTTAATCCCTCCTATTTAGCCCCTCCTCAATCACGTTAAGGCGTTGGAGGGCCTGCTGTAGCATCTTGTTGAGTGCCTCTAATTGGTCGGGAAGGCCAACTAGAGTCAGCAGTTGTCGCTCCTGTTTGTTTAGCCTCTACTGGAAAATAGAAAACTTGCGGGTAAGTGAAGTAAAAGTAGTTGAGTGGCTGCCTGTTACCTCCTGCAAGTGGTCGAATTCTTGACCCAGCATCTGTCCCAGTGACGGAGGGACTGCATTAGATCTCCATCTCATCCTCGTGACATTCCTCGCGCGTGAAGTTCAACCCAATGAGTGTGTCGCCTCACTCGGGGTTGTATCCATTTGGGTTGTTCGTGAGGGTGTCTCTTTGGGGTGAGGCGTTGGCACCTTCCCGGCTGTCTCTGCCTCACCTATTTGTGGTGGTGGAGAAGGGCGCGGTGTGGTTGGTTGTTGCTCCACCTCTATGTTGTCGACGACCTCCTCTGCAGCTACCACTGGAGACACCGGCGGCGGCGGCGGTGTGTGCTGCACAGCCCTGAGCTCCATCTCGAGGATCTCAGCGAACGCCCCATTGTGTGGCGTCCAGCTGCACCATTTCCTCTGCCAGTGAAGGCGCAACATAAGTCTCAGGAGCTACGATTGTTTCTCCCACGGCAGCTTCCCTCGAGGCTATCATCGTTGTCTCAACCCCAGTTGTCTCGGTGACCACCACGATCGCTGTCACTTCTACAACCGTGGAAGATGTTGTTGTGGTGGCCGCGACTGGTATGGGAGAAGTGATGATAGCTCTATCAGTGGTTGTCGCCGATTGCTCTGGAGCGATGGGTGGCTCGGCAGAAACTGTTGAAGATTTGTCCTACTGAGCATCGAGAGGGACAGGTCTTCCTGTCACAGCTTCCCTCTCTTGTATCCTCGTGGTGGCGGCATAGGCGGCTTCGACTACCACAGCTTAAATCTTAGCTATGGTGAAGACCAGCTTTTCTGCATCGTAGTTGGGGCAATGTGGAAGCAGAAGAAGGGTGTTTGTTTTTGCGAATTTGTAGAAGTAGCATTGCCCCTCCTTCTTGATGATGATGGCCCTCATTAGGAACTTGAGGTCGATCTTGTCATCACCCCTTGTCTTTGAAAGGCTACACGGTTCCCTTAGGTATCCTAACCCTACCGCAATCAGATTCACCAGTCCACCCATGTTGTAGTCTTTGGTGGTGTAGCTCTTCAGTGTAAATATTGCTCGATTCATACTTGTTGAAGAGCAGGCATGCCACGATTTTGTGCACTATCCTCCAGAAACAGGAGTGCAATGCCACCACCTTACTTCCTGGCTTGAATGCTGACTCACCGGTTACCTTTCTCCAGAGCTCGACCGGGTTGAACCTGTCACCTTCGGTGATTCTGACACCGTTGTTGAGAAGTTCTTTTTCTGCTTCACTGGAAGAGAAGATTTCATTGAGCAGCTTCTCTGATATGTCGTGCTCAGCATTATACATCCGGCCTTGTAGTCTGTCTGCTCTGCCAAATCTTTTGATTTCCTCTGGTCTATTCTGTACCTGGCGGAGAGATGAAATGAACTCCCTTATGAGTTTTGTGTAAAAGGAGGAGTGGCATAAGTAGATCTTCCTCCGCCCAACTGCCATTAGGACATTTTCCAGCCTGTCAAAAATGCCTATCTGGTGGAAGGACAACTGATGGCAAAATTTTCTTGGTCTGTAGACCTTGGCTGCCAGTTCTGTGTACTGCCACCTGTGCTCATCGTCTCTGGGCATGAACCTGCCTGGTGAGTGATCCATAGGTTCAGGTTCGGCTGTCATGGTTGAAACTGTTGTTGGGGTCGTTTCTTCTTCCATCCTTGGTCTCTTTTCGGCTGTGGATGGCCCAGCTGCATCGGGATTTGGGCGTTTCTGCCCGACTATGATAGCTTCTGTTGTGGCCTCAGTGTTGATCCTTCGGCCTTGTTCGTCTACTTGGACAACGGTTTGCTTGGTGCGGGCCATTTCTGTTATCATAAAACAAAAGTTTAGTAAGCATCAATTTTACTGAATGATTCACATTGCCCGATATCGGGCGGCGGGGTGCGTCGCCTGATATCAGATAGGTGATATATTTTGAAAACTGACTAACAAAACTCGATAGAGTTAAGTCGATATTGGTCATAGTTAACAAAATCGAGATAGCCTGACATGGTCTCAAATAGGTAAAATGCAAAGTTTGTGGCATGATAAGTCAAAACAAAAGGCTGGCCCGGTATTAGTGTTGCCTGATACAATCGTATCGGGCGACAAAACTGGACGATATGGTACCTTGCCCGATATGCCTGTGTCGGGCGGCACAAAGTTTGGCCTGATACTTCCACAAGGCTATCGTGCAACACCGGGCATCATCACGAACAGCTATCCTTCCCAATACGGTTTCTCTGAAAAAGGGTGTCACCCGACACTTGCAAGATGTGAGGTGACACAAGATAAAATTTTGTTAGGAACAAAACTGGGCGACACGGGTATCGCCCGATATAAGGCATCGGACGGGCATGCGATAGAAGTGTGTCGCGCGATGCGGTCAATAGGTAGGATACTCGATACAAGCATGTGTCGGGTGACACAAAAGAACTAAAGCCTTGTGCCCGATATGAGATGTGCAACACGGTAGGCGTGTTGGGTAAGCCACGTGATACGTGTATCGTGTTATACATTTATCTTCTGAAGGTAGCCGCGTGATATGGGAGCAGAAGCAAGGTTGACGACATGAGAGCAAAGCGAGAGTTGAATGCACAATATGGGAGTAGGTGAGAAAGTAAATGTTAGTGCCCGACATGGTTAAACCAAAGTTACTATATATAGAAATTGAGGTCAGGGGTAAAATGGGTAAAATTGGAGCATGTGTCGCCCAAATCATTCCCGAGACGAGCAGTAAAATCAGTCCAATCCGTCTAATCACGGGTCATTTAGCTATGCTGCCCGATACGGCATGAGTCTGTCGCGCGATACGAGTAGCGCTGCCTGACAGGGTGCGATGCGCGTAGCTTGGTGTATCGCGCGACATGGCTCATCGCTAAAGTTTGATGCCCGTTATCAAAGCCCGATAAGGGCATGTCGCACAGCTCCCGGGACCTTGCCCGATAGGGCCAGAGAGCTTGCTATCAGTCAAGGCATCTCAGCCCGATACCAAGATTCAAAGAAGAATAAAACAAGGTAAGAGATGAAAAACTAAATCTAAAGAAAAGGAAAAAGCAATTGATGGGTAAAACATCATTGGTCTAAAGTGAAACTCCCAGCCTCAGATAGTATTACTCATCAATGCTTATAAAACCAAGCGGTGGCCCATAAAATGGGGGAGTCTGAGCATGTGGTGCATGCACTGACTCGGGCCTTATTACAATCATAATGTTCATAATGTTTTTCTTACAGGAAGAAAAATAACATCCTATTCTAAGAAAAGGAAAGACTCGGGCTACCTCCCGAGGAGCGTTGTAGTTAGCATCGTCAGCTCGACAACTTTCGATCCCTTCACTTTGTGCCTTTGGTTGTTTCAGCATCCTGCAAGCTTATTTCTGATCTTCTGACGAACACTTCATCTTCATAGTACATTTTCACTCTATGCCCGTTCACTGGGAAAACCTTTGCTGGATTGTCTTTATCATACAACTCCATCATTCCTGATGGATATATCTTTGGCATGGTGAAGGGTCCAGACCACCTCATTTGCAGCTTACCTAGAAAAATACGGATAGAGGATTTAAATAAAAAAAACTTTATCACCTTCACTCACATCCTTTTTCTTCAGGTGGGCATCATGCCACACATTGGTCCTCTACTTGTAAATCCTTGCATTTTTGTATGCATGTACTCTCAGCTCTTTGAACTCTTGTAGCTGTAGATATCTCTTTTCCCCTGCCTTCTCCAGGTCCATATTTGGAAACTTAATTGCCCAAAGAGCCTTGTGTTCAAGCTCTAATGGTAGATGATAGGATTTCCCATAAATCAATTTGTAAGGGGTAGTGCCAATGGGTGCCTTGTATGCAGTTCTATAGGCCCAAAGAGCATCATTGAGCTTCATCGACCAGTCTTTCCGCGTGCGGATGACAGTCTTTTCCAAGATTTGCTTAATATGTCTATTTTAAACCTCCACCTGCTCAGAGGTTTGAGGGTGATAGGGTGTAGCGACTTTGTGCTTGACCCCATACTTCCTCAGAAGTGCTTCAAACCGTTTCTCCTCGAAATGCGATCCGCCATCGCTTATCACAGTATGGGGTACTCCAAAGTGAGGAAATATAGTTTTCTCAAACAGCTTGATCACAGACTTGGAGTCGCAAATTTCGGTGGCAACAACTTCTACCCATTTAGACACGTAGTCCACCGCGACTAAAATGTATTGATATCCTTTTGATGGGGGAAATGGACCCATGTAGTCGATTCCCCAGACGTCAAAGATCTCGACTTCAACCCAGTTGTCCATAGGCATCTCATTCCTTCTTCCAATATTTCCAGTTGATTGGCATTCTTTACAAACTTTTACATAATCAGCAACGTCCTTGAACAGCAAAGGCTAGCAAAATCATGATTGCAGCACCTTAGCAGCAGTCCTTTCACTCCCCAAATATCCTCCATAGGGTGAGGCATGGCATTTCCTCATAATGTTTGGCACTTCCTCCTCAGGAATACACCTTCTATACAGATTATCCGTGCATCTTTTAAAGAGAAGGGGATCATCCCAATAGTAATTCTTTATATCAGAAAAGAGTTTCTTCTTTTCATTGTATGTTATTTCCGGAGGTAATTCCCCACAAGCAAGGTAATTACAAATATCTGTAAACCATGGCAAACTCTGATCTCTGGCTTCTACCATTAGCAAGGCCTCATCTGCATAATTAGCATTGATAGGTGGTCCTTCTTGTCTTCGACTGTAATCCTTGACAAGTGGTCGATGACTACGTTTTCCGCACCTTTCTTATCAATGATCTCATGATCGAACTCCTAGAGAAGTAAAGCCCACCTTAGCATCCTGGGCTTAGTGTCCTTTTTCTGCATAAGGTATCGTATCGCCCCATGGTCGGTGTAGACCTTTACCTTTGTTCCAATCAGATAAGATCTGAACTTGTCGAAGGCGAAAACAATCGCAAGCATTTCCTTCTCTGTTGTCGTGTAATTAACATGTGCTTCATCAAGAGTACGGCTGGCATAGCAAATGACATAGTGCCTCTTGTTCTTCTTCTGTCCTAGGAATGCCCCTATGGCATAGTCACTGGCATTGCGCATTAGCTCAAAAGGTAGATCCCAATCCAAAGCTTGAAGGATAGGTGGAGAAACAAGTGCATCTTTCAAAGCCTGAAAAGCATTTAGGCAATCGTTAGTGAAATCCAATTCAGCATCCTTAACCAGAAGATTTGACAAAGGTTTTGAGATCCTCGAAAAGTCTTTTATGAATCTTTGATAATAACCAGCGTGCCTGAGAAAACTTCACACTCCAGTTACAGACTTAGGTGGAGGTAGTCTAGAGATAGCTTCAACCTTGCTCACATCTACCTCGATACCTCTTTTTGAGACTTTATGACCTAGCACTATGCCCTCTTGTACCATGAAGTGGCACTTCTCCTAGTTGAGGACCAAATTCTTTTCTTCACAGTGTTGCAGGACTAAAGATAGGTTTTTTAGACAAGCATCGAAGTCTTTCCCATAGATAGAAAAATCATCCATAAAAACTTCTACGATGTCTTCCAAAAAATCTGAAAACATCGAGATCATGCAACGCTGGAATGTTGCAGGAGCATTGCACAACCCAAATGGCATTCTTCGGAAAGCATAAGTACCATTGAGACAAGTGAAAGTGGTTTTTTCTTGGTCGTCCGATAAAATAGGGACTTGATAAAACCCAGAATAACCATCTAAAAAGCAGAAATAATCATGATGCGCTAATCTCTCTAGAACTTGGTCGATGAAGGGAAGCATGTAATGATCTTTCTTCGTGGCTTGATTCAGCTTCCGATAATCTATGCACATTCTCCATCCGGTGACAGTCCGGACCGCTACTTCATCGCCTTTGTCACCTTTCACAACTGTCATGCCTCATTTCTTTGGTACAACATGGATGGGACTTACCCATTTGCTATCGCTGATTGGGTAGATAATTCTTTGGTACAACATGCATGGGACTTACCCAGTTTCTATCGCTGATTGGGTAGATAATTCCTACATCTCTCAGCTTGATCACTTCCTTCTTCACAACCTCTTTTAACATTTGGTTCAGCTTTCTTTGGGGTTGGACCAGGGGTTTAGTGGATTCTTCCAAATTTATGTGGTGCATGCATAGAGCAGGGCTAAGCCCCTTGATATCCTCTACCGAATAGCCTATAGCTTGCTTATGGAGCCTCAACTCCTTGAGAAGTTTTTCCAATTGTTCTTTCGTCAGATTGGCATTAACTATGATTGGATTTCTTCCTTCTTGATCTAGAAACTCATACTTTAAACCTTCCGGCAGCTGTTTCAGCTCTAGCTTGGTCTTAGGTGTCGTTTCTTCTTCTGGTGTCATTTCCAGAGAAGCAAACTTGACTGTCTCTATAACTTCCTCCTCATTGCTTAGATCTTCTTCATTCTGATTTAGATAATCGAGGATCTCGACAACCTTAGGATCTTCAGAATTAGAGTCATGATTGTTCAACGCCCTCATAAGAGGGTCTACCATTGTGATATCTTCATCTACTTCTTCACAATATTGGTTGTAGCTATCCACGAAGTAAGTAGATTCTAGCAGGGATGGTCCCTTCATAGCGTCTTTCACCTTGAAATCTATGTGATCATTTCCGACCCTCAGAGTTATGATGCCTTTAGCAACATCAATCAGTGCCCTGCCAGTTGCTAAGAAAGGACGTCCAAAGATGATAGGGCATTTAGGGTCTTCAATAGTGTCAATGACAACAATGTCATAAGGAATGAATGATCTTCCTACATGAATCAGAACATCTTCAACGACTCCCATGAGCCTTTTGAAGGTATGGTCTGCCAACTCGATCCTCATGTTGGTCCTGACCATATCAGTTAAACCCAATCGTTGTGTGATGCTTAAGGGCATAAGGCTTATACTAGCCCCTAAATCAGAAAGACCCTTCTGCTCGACATTATCTCCAACAGCAAAAGGAATAGTAAAGGCTCCAGGACCCTTCTTCTTGGTAGGTAAATCCACCTTCACGAAGGCAGATGACATACTGGCTAGGTGTACTGTCTTAATCCTTCCTCCTCTCTTTTTTTTGGTGATCAAATCCTTGAAAAACTTGGTGTAGGTCGGCATTTCTTCCAAATCATCCAGAAATGGCACTTCGAGGTGAAGCTTTTTCACCGACTCCATAAACCTTTTGTATCTCTTTTTAAGATGTGCCTTTATGAGTTTCTATGGGAAAGGCAATCTTGGAGAGTAATGAATTCTTTTACTGAATAGGTTCTCCACAGGTTCTGGTTTTGGCTCCCTGACATGAGCTCGTTGGTTCTCTCCTTCAGCTGGGTTCTCTACTGCAACCCCTGGTTCAGGTTCTTCAGGCCTGGCAGATTCTGGGTGTTCTACTGTCCTTCCTTACCTGAGTACCGCCATTTTGGCAGACTTTGTGTTGGATGGTATCTTACCCGAAGGATTCTTCATTAACTCGGCCATTTGAGCTAGCTATTGGTCTATCTGGCATTGATGCGTTTACATATCTGCCATTTGGACCTGCATCGTATTCAGAACGCATGAGTTGGACAGTGCGCTTTGTGCCAGCTGATTGTTTATAGTATCTTGTCTCTTGACAAAGTCAAACAATTGGCACACTAAGTCCGGTTGACCAAAGTTCTTTTCTTGACTATGATCTTTAGCTTGTCCCTGGCCTTGGCTAGGGTTAGCAGCTTGGCAGTTTTGGTACTTCCCTTTCCCTTGAAAGTTTGACTTGTTTGATTGAAAATTAGTTGTTCTGGTGTACTGATCTTGTCCGCCTCTTTTCTCGAAACCCTATGGTTGCTTGGGTGGATTATTCAACTGATGCGAGTTTGCTGTAGCATCTTTGTTGCCATTACTATAACCAGGATGGTCTGGTCTTTTGAAGTTGACAAAAGAAACGTTCTCAGCTCCCTCTTCTTCAGATTCACTTTCACTTGACTCGCCAGGTCGGGTGTAAACACAGTTATCAATACCGTGTCCACATTCTCTGCAAGTGACACACTTCATCACCTTCTCAATTTGTTTCTTTCCTTTCCCTCCTGATTCTTTTAACTGTCTGACATCAGTGGCTATCTTTTGGATTTGAGTGGTGATTGCTTCAAGAGCCTTGGATTCGAACGACGATCCTTCATTAGAGGCTTTCTTAGCATACCCACTATCATTCATGTCATAGTCAGTCTCGACTTGTAGTTCAACCATGTTTTCAATGATCTTTTTAGATCTACTGGGCTTCTTCCCAAGAAAGTCACTTCCTGCAGCTGCATTTAGCGATACTCTTTCTTCAGGGGTTAGACCATTGTAGAATGTTGTTATCAGGAAACCTTTCTTGTAGTTATGGTGAGGGAAGTCTCTCTGATACTCCTGGTATCTCTCCCAAGCTTCATGCAGGTTTTCTCCTGGCTTCTGGGTGAAAGATGTGATCTTCTGCCTATTCCTAATGGTCTTCTCTGTAGGGTAGAATTTGTTAACAAAAGCATCCGCTAAAGAATTCCATCCGTTTAGAGATTTATGTGGTAGTCCAAGGTACCATGATAGTGCCTTGTCCTCCAAAGAGAAAATGAAACCCTTGTAGTAGATCACTTCTTGTGGCACTCCCCTCATTTTGATGGTATCACATATATTTTTGAAAGCATCGAGGTGATGGTAGGGGTTTTCATTCTTGGAACTTCCCCTAAAGCTTTTATTTTGAATCATGGAGATCACGACTGGCTTCAACTTGAAGTTTACAGCATCAAACCTTGGGATTACAACTGGGCATCTTGAGTTGTTGGCCTTCGTGGCAGCCAACTCCCTGAGGGTCTTTTCTTCTTCGTCAGAATCTTCATTGTTGTTTTTCCTATGATTCTTCTCTTGATTATGATGATTCCTTCTATTCCTACAGTGATGTCGACGTCTCTCATGATGATGATCATCCCCGAGTTGTTCTGATTCAGGTTCTTCTACCTCTTCATGTAAATGATCGTTATTGTAACGGCCATCGTTCCTGTGCAGAGGTGGGTGTGGTCTAACTCTAGCGTTTCTCTCATCCTCAGAAAGAGGTGGTTCCACGTGAGGTGGCATGATGAACGGTGCTCAACTGAGCAGAGTGCTTCTTCCCTGAGTACCTGAATAGAACGTATAATCAAGTTAGAAAACATGTGTTAATGAAACAAACTATTCTGTACACATTCAGGTTAGAAGACTAAAAGAAATTGTGTTGTCAAGCTTATTACTAAGCTTGAGGCACGGGAGTGTAGTTAATGGATTTGGGTTCGTTAACAGTACCGTTTTTCCTTGTCCCCGGCAACAGTGCCAAAAAGTTGACCAGTCTAAATTTTGCGTCCAAAAGGAGCGGATTTGAAGTAGTCGGACTTTTAAATAACCCGACTCTTAGGCCCCCGCAACGATGACGGGGTCCGAAGTAGCGATCGGGGTCAAACCACAGGGACAAGGGTGGTAGTGCTAAGAACGTGAAATCAACACTCTACACTCCGGTAAAATAAGGGTAAGAAAATGCTCCCAAGGGAACGGTGGATCAAGATCGGTAAAACAAAATGTCACACGAGAGAGCTATAAAGAAAAGCTATCTCCAACTGGAGTTACAAGGAAGATTAAGGTTTTGGCATTTATCAATTTTTAGGGGTTTTGTGTAACAGAATCGGAGGAGATAACACTATTTCCTCGGTAAGGAATGAATGAGGAAAGCTTAGGCATAACAAGCGGCAGCAGAAAACATCCAGTGCCCCTTCTCTCAAAGAGGGTACCTCCAACTAAGCACCAACACCCTCTCTCAAAGGTAGTGGACTCGGGTTGGAGTGGAAAGATAACTGAAGCAACTCCGACCCTGGGTACTCTCGTACTCCCTGATCGGACCAAATGCTAGAGTTACAACACCTCTCTCGAGGGAGCTGAAATGAGAAACACGATTCGATAGCTAGTCAAAACATGATCCAAGCATACAAGCTAGAGTTTGGATGCTAAAAAGCAATCATCCAACAAAAAGGGACCAAACTAAGAGCAATAGGTATTAAACTCCACTAATTCCATTAGCATAAGCATTGTATAAAAAGGGTTTAGTTACATTGCATAAATAACGAAAGTAAATGATAGAAAAAGGGAAGATAGGTATCGCCTCCTTGATTTAGGAGGGAGAGATAGAGTAGAGGACCCCCTAAGGTGCCTCTAACCCGATATCAGGTAGGAGCTCTGGCTGACATTATTGTGTCGGGTGGTATGCCGTGAGGACAAGCATATCGGTCAAGGCACCCTCCCTGATATGGTCGTGGTCAGGATACCACCCTATCGGGCGACACACCATGACAGGTGTTCTGTATCGGGGCTGATATTATGTCGGGTAAGAGACGACTTAGGGTATTGGGTTCCTTGTATCGGTTGTAGAGGTGAGCCGTCTCGGGCAGGGGCCCATCTAGGAACCTAGCACATCGGGTGGCCTCCTTGGTCGATATCGGGCTACTGTGGTTACCGGGACGGATTCTAAGTGAACCACTCCCGCCCCTCTCTGGTTGGGGAAGTGCTCACCTAGTATCTCCTGGCACGCCTCGGGGATGCAACACACTAGCTCCAGATGCTTTCCAAAGTTAGCCTTCATGAAGTTCCGACCCGTCCCATCGGGGTCCTGTAGCTGCTATTTATTGGCAGCGATTGGAAGAAGTTGCGGATCTTCGGGCGCCACATACCCTTTATCGGCTATGCATATGTGGTTTCGAGGATGATTGACGCGTACGTGTCATCCTACGTAGCTTGGCTATTGTGTGCCGAGTTACGAAGGTATCGGGCGTGACGGGTGGTTGCTTCCGGAGAGTGGCTCGTATCGCGCAACATGTTGTAACGGGATGATTAGTCGTGCCGGGCAGAGCTATCTGTCGGGTAAATGGCGTATCGCATGTCAGTGTCCACACTGCATGACACGCCCATTTCAGGTTGAGCCCCTATTGGCCAGCGTCCGCGACGGGTAGTGGACGTGTCGTGTGGCTATTAAAAGGTTGATTCTTTGTAAGTGGGCCGGGACGGGCCGTTTTGCTGATTTTGAGTGGAAAATGAGGAAAACTATGTAAAAGATGATAAAAATGAGTTAAGAGCATAGTGTGACTTATTTATTCAAAAACATGACAAAATGGAGAGGAAAATAGTTTAAAAGGGCAGTTTTGATAAGGAAATATGGGCCATAAATACCACAAAAATGGGTGTTATCAGGGACCTTACCCTATTGTGGAACATGTCAGGAAGGTGGCATACAAGCTTGAGTTATCGACAGAGTTGCATAGGTTGCACCATATCCTCCATGTTTCTATGTTGAGTAAGTGTCATACAGATACAAAGCATGTGTTGCAGCTAGTGGAGGTTGAGTTGGAGGAGGATGTTTTGTATGTTGAGGGTCCTGTGTTGATCCTGGATAGAAGGGTGAAGAAGTTGAAGAAGAAGGATATAGTCTTAGTTAAAGTTTTGTGGCATAACTATTGTGTGGAGGAAGCCATGTGGTAGTTAAAGTATTATATGTGTAGGAAGTACTCATCTTTGTTCATGTAGGATTTTGGGGGCAAAATCCTTGTTAGGGGTTTATGGTTGTAAGACCCTAGACCTTGATTAATGGTTGAAAAGCTTTATTACCTTAATGAAGTGCTTAAAACCTTAATATAAACCTTTGAGTTTCTTTAATATCATGTGACAAACTTAAGTTTCAAGTTTGGTCCAGTTTGGACATTGTTTGAGCAAGTTATGCAATTTCATGCTTGTTTTGGACTTTTCTATAATTTACCCAAATCTAAGGCTTTTCTTGCAATTTGTCACATGCTTTTTGTTCCCCATATGTTTTCTTATCAATCTTGATCTTTTTGTGCCATGGTGAGCTTGTTTGCACCTTGATTTGGTGGTGATACCTTCCTAAGATTGAGTTGGGGTTTGGCTCTCTTGGATGAGCTACCTTGGAGGCCATCAACCAATGGCTCCCCCTGGATGGGTGACATCTGATGGTCCTCCTTATGTGGTGACAACCTATGGTGATCTATATAGGTGGCAGGTCGATGGTCTTCTCTCTTGAAGTCCCTTGGATTGATGGTTTTCTTGGAAGGGGTGTTCATTGATGGTTTTCTACCTAGTGACCTAGGGTTTCGAGAACCTTTGGTCACCAAGTGATGAAACTCAATGGACAACATGGGAGGGTCAATATCTGATGT
The DNA here is from genome assembly GCA_963693085.1 of Alisma plantago-aquatica. Taxonomy (NCBI): domain Eukaryota; kingdom Viridiplantae; phylum Streptophyta; class Magnoliopsida; order Alismatales; family Alismataceae; genus Alisma; species Alisma plantago-aquatica. The sequence continues at coordinate 641,239,324 of OY856412.1, forward strand.
CCCTGCAGACTCCAAAATCAATGGATCTTCTTCTTGCATGGATGTGAAGTCCCTTGGCCATGGAGACTTGGCAAACATGGTAGAGCACCTAAACCTTCTCTTCTCTCTCACCCATATCTATATAAACCTCCTACCTTCCATGCAAATGAATCTTTTGGACTCCTTTCCCTTCCTTTATATCTAGACTTTTTTCCTACTTGCCAATGTGGATAAGAGGGTGCCCAAGGTAGAAGAATATGGTTGATCTCCTTGCATGTGTTGTTAGGGTTTAGATCTACCCTCTCTTGGAGCTTGTGGAGCTTCCTTTATTTATTCTTGACCTAAGCAAGTAAGCTATCCTTATTGCCTTTCATTTTCTTTGCTTCCTTACCTCCTTCTTACTTCTTATTACTATTTAACATGGTGTTCCATGGTGGAGTTTTCTCAAGAGCTTATGGAACATCTCTTTCTTGCTTCATTGACCTAGGGTTTGCAATCTTTCTTGGAGAAAGAAATTGCTTGGCCATGTGGGCTGCTTAAGATAGGGTTTCTTCCTCCTTTGTTCAAGCTATTTTGCTTTTTGGAGCTTCTTCTTCTTCCTATAGTCAATATATATAACTCTCTCCACGTTTATTACTAACTTATAGCTTGCATGTGCTAGACCTTACTCTAAAACTAAGTTCTAAGTAGAAAGGTAGTATCCTTGCCTAGGGTTTGAGCTTAGGTTCTAGTTCTTGGATATTTTATCTTCTTGGGTGTGCTATAAATCTTGTTCATGACTTTCCTTTGGTATAGGAAGCATTAGTTCTTGCTTTCATGGCAAACGATGGCTCTTGGTATCTCTTAAATGATGGGTTTCACTTAGGGTTTTGAGTTGTTTTCTACATTGTGCATGAATTGATGGTTTCTCTTCTTGATAGATCTGATGGACTTGCTTTTGGTGCTATTTTTATTGTGCTCACATGCCATATGATGGTCCTAGAATAAGTTTTATTTTTACTCTTTTGGCGCTCAAGAATCAATGATCTTAGTGCTCTAGTGATGGCTTCAATTGATGGTTTCTTTCCCTTCACCAAATGATGTCTTTTCCTTATGTTTTGCCTTGTTTCACCACCTATTGATGTCAACCTATGGGGGTATTGGGTCTGACAACTGATGGCCCTTATGGTCCATCAACTTATGGTTGTGTAGACTCCACGACTTCCTTGATCTATGATCATCAACCGATGGTAGTGCAGGTTCAACACTAGATGGTGTGAACCAATGGGGGTTCTGACTTCATGATCTGATGGTGGTTCTGTACACCACAACCGATGGTGGCATTGTACACTACAATCGATAGTGATCCATTGTGCTATAATCAATGGCGGGTTTCCTTCCCACAATTGATGGTGATTCTTATGTCTACAACTGATGGTGCTTCTTATGTATACAACTGATGGTGCTTCTTATGTCTTCAACCAATGGTGCTTTCTTTGTAATCAAACAATGGCTTGACTACGTTTAGTTGATGACTCTTACTAGGTCACAATTCGATGGTTTCTCTATAAGGTTTGTCCTACCTACTCAACATCTGATGGTTTTGGGGTGATGCTCATGACATGATGGTTTGATTTTATAATAAAAAAATCGATGGTGCCATGTCCTTAACTTTGTGGTCATACATTTGCCATCGTATGAATGTAAACTAATAGCTACCAAAAAGAACTAACAAGTAACCCTAATACAACTAAGTGATGATGGGTAATCATACTCAATCTACCTTGTTGTAACCCTAATGTGATGTGATGTGAACATCTCATTCCAATGTTATGTTAAACATGTGTATCACTAGTATGGTGATGGTTTTTTGAGCCTTTGGTAAGGCATGGAAAGATAAGGATGTTCTTACAGGTGATTATGATGTGATGGTCTTAATGACCCTTGAGAATGGTTGATCCTCAATGGAGGTGTGATCCTATTACTTATGTGATAGGAATTGGTATCATGTGATGATGTAACAAAATGTATACCTCATCCATTTTTATCTTCTAGAGTTGCTCTATTTTAATGCTAGCTAGAAATGAATTAGGGTTTGTATGTCCACCTTTTTGATAAAGACTTAATTCACCCAATTGGCATTAACTAATAAAGTGAAACCCTAATCATTAGTGCCCTGAGCCGTAGAACCATTCAATGTTAAGACCTGTTGAATGGGGAAATGAGTATACCTAAGGGAAACTCTGAGTGCATACTTTTGAGTATGTGGGGTCTAGGGAGTGTACATCCTTGACATCCAGATCTCAAGATTTCATATGATGGTTGTGTTGACTAAATTGGACATAATATTATCTTCTCTTTTGATGATCAAAAATTTTATTATTTGTGGATTTAACATGCTACTCTAGTTTTTTAGGAACTTCTTGGACAATAAAGATTAGAATATCAAGTATTTTAATAATTGTTCATATACGCTTATTTGTATTTCAAATGTACAAGTTTTTAGAACTCATATAAAATCAAGCTATGGAGCAACTCGACCTATCCTAAGACCTTTCAAAAGTCACTACCAAGTGTCTTGGATAGGTAGGTCAGACTATAAAAATCTTTAGTTTTACAAATGTTTACACATCTTTTACAATTTTTCAGTCGAGTAATTTTATGGGTCTGGACACCTTCAGTTGAAAATTACTTTGACCGAAAAAGAGTCATTGTCCATTCTTTAGATCTTTCACAAAGATATAAGCATTGGAGATTTTTAGAACTCAGAACATATCTAGTCAAAATTTATTCGACAGAGATAGTGCCCAGTCAAAAAATTTCTTGAGCTAGGAAATTTTGGAATGGGCAATTATTGTGATCAAACTATTTGTTGCACCTACATTTATTTTGTTTAAATGGCTAATTGACCCCTTATAACTCTCTAGGCACTCCTGAAAGATGTCCTAGCCACTTGTACTCCATTATTATAAGTAGTAGTGGTCTAGGGACATCCCAACACACACTGCATAATTGTATGCATTACATCTTGAGCAATAAGAGTTGTAGCAACCCAATTGCAAATCATTCATAGCAATCCTTTCATGTCCTTTCCTTCACTTAGACTACCACCAGTCAACATTGATACATCCTTAGTGGTATGGTCCATACGCTTGATTCATAATTACATTGTGGAGCTTACTTGGTGTACTCTTTTCTCCCATCTTATTTCTTTTATTTGTAATTGTAGTTGGGCTACTTCTAGTGGAAAAGGTTGTCCACGATCCCACAGGAGAAGGTGCTCTTCCTTTAAACATTAAAGAAGAGCTGGCATCTGGTTCTCTTCTATGTCTGGCGGTGCTTTGGGAGTATGCAAAAGAAGAGGAGCATCTGATTCTCTTCCACGTCTGGTGGTGCTTTGAGATTCTGCAAAAGAATATGTTTGATTGGTGCCCTTTTGTGGCTGATAAAGAAGAGGGTTTAGTTGCAATAACTATTTTGTAATTTTTCCTAAATGATAAATTAATAAAATAGTTTGTTGCAAAATCTCAGTTGGTAGCAAATGGGTAGTGGATTGACGTCGTAGACGGAACCACTTTAAATCTTTTGTCTCTCTTGTGGTTGCCTCTTTTATTTCTTTTTCACTTTAAATTTGATTAAAATTATTAGAAATCATTGTTCACCTCCCCCCCCCTCTAGATCTTGAAAGATCTAGAGGGGGTGGCTAGAGCTTTTGATAATATTAAAATTAATTTAAAACTTAAATTGCAAGAAAGAGATGAACACATGGAGGATACTCACAAATTAGAGTGGTTCCACCCTTTGAATCAAAGGTTGTCAGTCCACTACCCAGTTGTTTCCATTTGGGATTTTCAAGTGATCAATTTTATTACCTCTCTAGGAATCACAATAAAATACAATCACTTAACCTACACCTCTTCTTTACCGGAACAAGGAGGAGAACCCAAGGATAGGATGATGATCACCACCTTGATGCAGCCTTCACCTCCTTAAAGTAGCACCAATCACCTTGGCACAACCTTCACACCTTGAAGTAGCTCCAAGCAAGCTCCCTTAGACAGAGTCTCCCACACTTGTAGTAGTCAAGGAGCATAGTTACATCAGCTTGGAGAAGTAGATTGGAAAAGGAAGAATATACCAATGTAGTACAACGCTTTGATCCTATATCAAGCATTAAACCTCCTAACCACTTAGGATGGACGTTTCTAGGTGGTGTCTAGGATATTGTAGATCTTGGACACTAACTTATAGCTCAAAGAAGAAGATGGCAAGTATAATTAAGCTCTTTTGCTCTCTAGAATGATTGCTCAAGTGTAGCTTGTGTGTCTTTGGTGTCTTAAGGTCAAGTTTATTTATAGGAGCGGGTTGTAGGTAACCAGGGTATCTTAGGAAAATGTCTAGAGGGTTCTTAGTGGAGAATTAACTGTTTTAGACGAATTAATGTTAGGTGCAATGACTAATTTAGTTGTTTCTAGAAATCAGTCTGGAACCCAATTCGGTCGACAACTTTTTCGACCAAAAGTCTCTTAGTCGACAATTTCTTTGATCGGGAGTGGTTCGAGTGTATAAATTATCTCTTAACGGCTAGTTATTATTTAAACTTCATTAGTTAAGTAGTTTAACATTCTAATCCTGATTGACAAAATATTCTAATGGAGGTGTCTCGATCCACAAACGACTCGATCGAGAATGACTCAGAGCAAGTGCATTATAAATATTTTTCTGGTGCATTGAGTCTTCGACTGAGGGTTGTCTCGGTCGACAATTTTCTCGATCAAGGGTTTCTCAGTTTACAATTTTCACGACCAAAAATCCCAGTTAATAGGTGTGCAAAATTTTGGAAAACCTATCAAATGATTTCTTCTAAAGGATAATGGCTCTAGACTCTGGGGGTTCTAACTAAGGCATCTGAGTGGATAGAAAAAGTCCAACACTTGATTTTACATGGTTTCTAGGTACTTGTACATTATACACTTGAACAAATCATTAGAAGTTGTACAAACATGAAAATACAAGCTTTTGAACATTATAATTTCATCTATCCATGGATTCTGATCTCCTTGAACCCAGAAGTACTCAAGTGACAAGTTAGATCTACAAGAATAAAATGTGTGTCATCATCAAAATTGAGGATAAGCTAATGTCCAATTTAGCCAACAATCTCCCCTTTTTTGCAATCATTTCCAAAATTTAAGCAAAATGTTGTAAAAATGAGTTTCATATCTAAGAAGAACAAATCCTTGAGTGTCATTAAATGTGTGCTAATATGCTTAGAGATATATGGAACATGATATCAACATCTAAAATAAATTTAGCATCAAATTTATATCAAGCCAAGAATATGAAACTCAAAGGATGAAAGTGTTTTGCTAAATTTTATTTCTCCCCCTTTGACATCTCAAAAAGATAGTCATGTATGTGAATAAAGATGACTCCCCCTAAATGGGATACTCCTTAATATAACATTTATGTTTTAAGATATAGATATGAAAGCAAGTACAAGGTATCAAAAGTGCATGTCCAATGAAAGCCACAATTTCAAGATGCAAGCTAGAAACCAACGGCAATGATAATACACATAGTATAATCAAGAATCTTGAGAAAATATATCACAATAAATATCTTCTAGTGGAGTAATGAGTAACTTCCTTCTAATATATCAAAATTGATCCAAAGGATGTGGTTTGGTAACAATATGAACCAATTGTTCCTCCATATCAACATGATGAAGAGAGATATCATTCTTAGAAATATGGCCTCTCAAAAAGTGATGTCTAATCTCAATGTCCTTGGCACGGTTGTGTAGAATGGGATTATGAGCCAAGTTTATTTCACTAGTATTATCACAGAAAATAGCGTAGAAGAAAATGCAAAGCCATAATCATTCAAGACTTGTTGCATATAAAGCACTTGAGCACAGCATGATCTTGCAACCATGTATTTAGTTTTGGTGGTAGATAAAGCAACTGTATTTTTCTTCTTACTAAACCAAGAAACCAAGGCTCTTCCTAGCAAGAAACAACCATCACTTGTGCTCTTTCAATCAAGGCAGATACCAGAATAGTTGGCATCGATATAAGCTTTCCAATACAACGATTGTCCCTTTGGATACCATAACCCTAATTTTTATAGTTCCAAGAAGATATCTCAAAATTCTTTTGACGGCTTGAAAATGAGAATACATAGGGTTCGACTGAAATCTAGTGCAAAGTCCAATAGTGAACATAATATCTGATCTAGATGCGGTCAAGTATAGCCAGATACCAATCATGTCTCTATACAAGGAATCATCAATGGGTTCACCGTCTTCATCCTTGTTAATTTTAGGGGAAGTAGCCATAGGAGTGGTAGCATGTTTCCAGTTTTCCATGTTAAACCATTCTATGAGTTCCTTAGTATATGTCTCTTGTCTTAGGAAAATTCCAACATGCGTTTGTTTTATTTGAAAACCAAGAAATAATGCCAATTCACCCATAAGACTCATTTCAAATTCCTTTTGCATAATATCACTAAATTGAGTACATAAGGAATCATTGAAGCACCAAATATAATGGCATCAACATATATTTGAACAACTAGAAAATCTAATTCATATGATTAAAACAATAGTGTGGAATATGATTTTTCAATAGAGAAACCATTATCAAAGAGATAGTTTTTAATTTTTCATACCAATTTTAGGATGTTTGTTTCAAACCATAAAGAGCTTTCTTAAGTTTATAGACATGATCATTCTTGTTTAGAATTTCAAAACGAGGTGGTTGGGAAACTTAGACTTCTTCTTTTATGAATACATTTAAGAAAGAACTTTTTATCATCCATTTGGAAAATTTTGATGTTTTTATGGGCAGCTAGAGCTAATAACATACGAATAGCCTCAATCCTAGGTACGGGTGGATAGGTTTCATCAAAGTCTGTCCCTTCTTGTTGATTGTACCCTTGAGAAAACAACCTATCTTTGTTTCTAACCACTTCCCCGACTTCATTAAGTTTATTTTGAAAAACCCATTTAGTTCCAATAATTGTTTTGCCTTGAGGTCTCAGAACTAAATCCCATACATTATTCTTAGTGATTTGATTTAGCTCTTCTTACATAGAAATTATCCAACAATCATCCTTTAGATCTTCATTTATCTTTTTAGGTTCAACAATTGATGAAAAGGCCATGTTTGCAACATATCTAAATGATGAATGGGTTTTTACTTTATCAAAAGGATTTCCTATGATTAAGTCTTGTATGTGATCTTTAATTATTCTAGGTGTCAGATGATGTGACTCATTATATGGATCCTTTTTGTTCAATTTTAGAATTCTTATAATTTTTTGTTGATATGATTAAGTCCTCAAAATGGTGTGTCATGCCATTCAAAATTTTCATTTTCAATTTCATTTTAATCACTTTGTGTTGTGATTTCATGAAATGTTATATGAATTGATTCCTCAACTTTCTTAGAAATAGAGTTGCAAATCCTAAATGCCTTTCTAGATGTTGAATATCCCAAGAAATATCCTTTTGTGACTTAGGGAGAACCTGTCTCTATCATCCTTTGTGTTCAAGATATAGCAAGGTGTACCAAAAGTATGAAAGTAGTCAACTCTAGGTTTCTTGTTAAAGATGAGTTCATAAGGAGTTTTTTTAAGATGAGAGTGAATTGAAACACGTTTTAAGACATAACATGTTGTATACATTGCTTCGGTCCAAAACGTTTTAGGTGTATTATATTCAAGTAGCATTGTCCTAGCCATTTCTTGTAAGGACCGATTTTTCCTCTTACCTATCCCATTTTGTTGTGGCGTGCGTGGAGCTGAAAAATTATGTGTATACCTTTTATTTGTACAAAATTCTTCAAAGATAAGCTTTTCAAACTATCCCCCAAGACCACTCCTAATGGTGCATATTTTGTTTTGTAGTTTATTTTCAATCTTAGAGAAAAATTGAATGAATATTCTAATAGAATCATATTTTGTGAAAGAAAATGCACCCAACTATATCAATTATAATCATCAACAATGACAAAATAATACATTTTACCACCAATAGATTGAGTTCTCATGGGACCAAATAAATCCATGTGAATAAGTTCTAATGATCAAGTAGTGCTAAGCAAAGTTTTAGATTTGAAAGAAGTTTTGATTTGCTTTCCTAGAGTACACGGTCCACAATTTTCAGGTTTATCAAAAGAAAGTTTGGGTAAACCATGAACAAGATCATATTTAAGCAATTTTCGAATAACATGTGATCCTACATGACCTATATTTCTATGCCATAATTGTAAAGATCGTCATTAGGAATAAGAAATTTTCCAATAATAGCTTGCATAGAATTAAGTCTAAGTATGTAAAGATTTCCCGCTCTTTTTCCTTCATAAACAAAATCATTAGTGTTTTCTATGAGCAACTTGTAGCAAGATTTGTTAAAAAGAACATCATAACCACTATCATACAATTGACTAATACTAACTAGGTTGTGATGCAATCCATCCATAAGTAGCACATTTTTTATTTGAAGATTTGTACCTGCATTACCTATCCCAATGATTTTACCTTTGGTATTATCTCCAAATGTGACTGTTCCACTCTTCTTTTCTTCAAATGTATGAAAAGCTTCCTTGTTTCCAATCATATGCTTGGAGCAACCACTATCAACTACCCAATTCTACAAGATATGAAGATTTTAGTACCCATGTGGTGGTCCATTTAGTTAATAACATTAATACATATGCCTTAAAGATTTTAGCATTTTGAGTGTTTGAAATGAATCAATATGATGAGCATTTTATAGATTTAAAATATCAATGTTTATCACAAGTAAATGATTTGATTTGCAAGAAAATAGTTCTGTCAGGCTTGTTTCCGGTTGACGTTGACTTTGACCGTAAGGCCCCTTGCTCGAGGTATTGGTCGATCGACAGGAAATTCTACAGATTTCTAGAAATTACAGCATTTCTAGTGTGAACAAGATATATCATTTTCAATTATTTTAATATTGAATGACACAAGTAAACAATCAAATACATAAAGATATTCATTTTCAAGCTCATTTCGGTTGAGAAGAGACACATATGAATTTCAAAATGAAGTTTAGGTCAAATCTCAACAAAGTATCTCAAAAAATCTAAGTTTGGGGTCTTGGAACCCAAACGATGTCCTTCTTCTTCTTGTAACCACAAGAGAATGAATAATGTCTAAGACGTCGGCAATAGAAACAAGAAACAAAGTCAATTTGGTTTCTCTTCTCAACATTTTGGGTATGTGCTATATTGTTCTTGGGCACATAAATGGTCTCTTGGTTCTAGGGGATTTTGTTTTTCTAGCTCTAAGATTTTGATAAGATTTTTCTTTGGGTACATAGCCTAGGCCCCTTCTCCCAACATGTTCAAAAGTGCTTTCCACGACTCTATCAAGGATATCACCATGCTTTAAACTATCAAAATATTTTGTAATTCAGCAATTTTAGCAAGTTTCTTTGTAATATCTTGATTGACTTGAGCTAAATTTGAAAGTAAAGTATCTCTTTATCTAACAATGATATCTTAATCTGAATGAGTGCACATAATAGGCTGAGTTTGGTAGTCATTTATCTTAGCAAGCAATTCAACCTTTTCTTGAGTAAGAAGATCATTATTATTTTCTAAGGCAAGCAACTTGGCATTATAGTCATCAATAGAAGATTTCAAATTATTATTTTCTAAACTCAGATTTTCATTTTTAGAAGTAAGATCATAAATTTATCATGCAAGTCATCATTAATTTTAGAGAGCTTTTTCAATTTTCTTTTGCAATCAACATATAGAAAATGAGTATCTTCCAGACTATTAACTAGATCAATTTTGGATAATTCAAAAATGTCTACCTCATTTGAGTCTTCATCTTCATATTCCTTATCCATGAGACGCTCCACTTCTTCCTCTTCACTATCTTTGTCATCGCTTAACTCATCCCAAGTTGCTTTGTAGGATTTGTCTCCCTTGTCCTTCTTCTTGAAAGAAGATTTCTTGCCCATCTTGATTTTAGGACACTCATTCTTCACATGTCCCTTCTTGCCACATTCAAAGCACCTAAGGGAAGAAGAGGAAGAAGTACTAGAATTTTTTTTAGATTTATACCTTCTATATTTCTTACCATTTACAACAAGTGCATCCTCTTCATCATCTCCTTCACTTCTCTCATCACTTTCTTGAGTGATGACTTTTAATTGAGCTTTAGTTTTAGCCTTTAATGCAATATACTTCCTTCTCCTCTTTTGGAGTTCGGTCTCCACTCTTTCTTCTTCTTCAAGGGTAACCTCATGTGTCTCAAGGTTTCCAATGAGCTACTCCATCATCAATTTGGTGAGGTTATTGGCTTCTTCAATGGATGTTTCCTTGGGCTTGTACTTTGGAGGCAATGATCTTAGTATCTTGGATACTTGATCATCTTCACTAATGTACTTGCCCAAAGCATTCAAGCTATTGATGATAGAAGAAAACCTAGCATACATCTCACTAATAGTTTAGTTAGGTATCATACAAAGTTGTTCAAACTTTTGCTTAAGTATATTGATTTTAGTATTGTTTACTTGAACATACCTTCGTGTTTCATTGAAAGTTTATGCCAATTTCATAAGCAGTTTCACAAGAAGATATGCGATTAAACTCACCAACGTATATTGAACAATATAAAATGCTTACGGCTTTGGCATTGACTTGAACCTTTTTAACTGTCTCTGGATCCCATTTATCATACTGCATAGTTGGAAGCTCATATGGATGAGTCACCATTCTCTATAGCTCCAAGCTTATTCCTTAGAAGTAAAATTGCATTTGCCTTTTCCAGTAAGTGTAGTTGGATCCATCAAATGGTTGTGATCAACTCACAAGCGTCCCTTTGAGGTTGAGGTTGAGGTTGATAAGAAAGTTTTTCCCCATGCTTCTAGACTCATGGGATCTCCTTGAAGACCTGCTCTAATACCAATTGAAAGATCTAGAGGGGTGAATAAATATTTTGATAATTTTAAAATTAATATAAACCTTAAATTGCAAGAAAGAGAGGGACACAAGGAGGAGACTCGCGATTTAGAGTGGTTCCACCCTTTGAATCGAAGAATGTCAGTCTACTACCTAATTGTTTCAATTGGTATTTTCAAGTGCTAAAGTTTATTACCTCTCAATGAATTATAATAAAATACAATCACTTCACCTACACCTCTTCCATACTGGGATGCGGAAAAGAACCCAAGGAGAGGATGATGATCTACCGCCCCCACCTTGATGCAGACTTCACCTCCTTGAAGTAGTGTCAATCACCTTGGAGTAGCCTTCACACCTTGAAGTAGCTCTCGAGCAAGCTCCCTCATACAATCTCCCACACTTGGAGTAGTCAAGCAGCACAACTACATCAACTTGGAGAAGTAGATTGGAAGAAGGAAGATTACACCAAAGTAGTACAAAAATTTGATCATATATCAAGTGTTAGACCTCCTAACCACTTAGGATGGACATTATATAGTGGTGGATAGGATATTGTAGCTATAGGACACTAACTTAGAGCTTAAGGAAGAAGATGGCAAGTATGATTCAGCTCTTTTGCTCTCTAGAATGATTGCTCAAGTGTAGCTTGTGTGTCTTTTCTGTCCTAAGATCACTTCTATTAATTGGAGTGGGTTGCAGGTGACTAGGGTATCTTAGAAAAGTGTCTAGAGGGTTCTTAGTGGAGAATTAGCCATTTTAGACGAGTTAATGCTAGGTGAAATGGCTAATTTAGTTGTTTCTAGAAATTAGTCCAGGATCCAGTTTGGTTGACAACTTTTTCGGCCAAAAGTCTCTCGGTTGACAATTTCTTCGACTGGGTGTGGTTCGAGTGTACAAGTTATCTCTTAATGGCTAGTTGTTATTTAAACTTCATTAGTTAACTGGTTTAAATTCTAATCTCGGACAACAAAATATTCGACCGAAGGTGTCTCGGTCCACAAACTACTCGACTGGGAATGACCCAGACCAAGTGCATTATAAACATTTTTCCATAGCATTGAGTCTTTAACCGAGGGTTGTCTCGGTTGACAATTTTCTTGACTGAGAGTTTCTCGAATGACAATTTTCTCGATTGAAAAATCCTTGTTAATAGGTGAGAAAATTTTAGACAACCTATCAAATGATTTTTTCCAATAAAGGATAATGGTTCTAACTAAGTGTTTTGGGTGGATAGAGAAAGTCTAACGCTTTATTTTATGTGGTTTCTAGGTACTTGAACATTATACACTTGTACAAGTCATACAAATTGTGAAAATATGAAAATACAAGCATTTGAACATTTTAACTTCATCTATCCATTGAATGTGATCTCCTAGAACCTTGAAATACAAAAGTGACAAGTTAGATCTAAAAGAATGAGATGTTATTCATCATCAAAATCAAGGATAAGCTAATGTACTATTTATCCAACAGATCTTTCATTTGGTATCAGAGCATGTCTGACCGGCCTAAATCGCGCGTTCTGAAATTGGAGGCGTATTTGAGGTAGTCGAGCCTTCGCATTTATAACCCGAATCCTTCTAGGCCCCCGCAACTTTGTTTACGGGGTCGAACACAAGTACAAGGTGGGTTGTGTTGACGACTCTGAATCGACACTCTACACTCCGGTGGATATAAAGATTTAAAGAAGTTCCCCGAAGGGAACAACCAGGTGTCACTATTAAATCAAAGAAAACTATCACCAACTGGAGTTACGAGAAAGATTAAGATTTTGTCATTTAACAATTTTTAGGAATTTTCATGCAACAGAAAATAGAAAGGTAACCTGCAGTTTAAGGCGTAATGCAAGGGATAAGACTTTTAGAAAGATAAGCGGTAGCAGTAACACCCTGCGCCCCTCCTCTCAGAGCGGGTGCTTCTAACCAGGCTTCAACGCCCCTCTCGGGGTCGCTGGACTCAAGTTAGAGTGGGATGATACTTAAAACAACTCCGTCCCGAGAACTCTCGTACTCCAGAATCGGACCGAACACTAGAGCCACAATCCAACTCTCGAAGTAGTTGCGACGGGAAAGACGATTCGGTAGCTAAGCAAAACGCGATCCAAAACATGCAAGCTAGAGTTCAGATATCCAACACAGTAGTTACCCAATCATAAGGCATTAAGCATTAAACAAAGAGCAATTTAGCATTTCTATTTCTATCAGCAATAAGGGTCTAATACAATGCATAAGCTAAGAATTTAAATAACAGAATTAAAGATAGATGTCGCCTTCTTGATGTAGAAGGGCGACAGACTACTACTCCTCCCAGCCCGATACCGTCCAGGAACCTATCCCGGTACAGCCGTGTCGGGCGGCACACCCTCTCAGGTGGCACGACTGACGGACGACTATATCGTTCGAAGACCCTGGCCGATACGCTCATGTCGGGCGGCACACCCTCTCAGGCGGCACGACTGACGGGGAGAGCGTATCGGTTTTGGTATCGTGTCGGCCAAGGATTACATATACTACTGTCGGGCATTGCTGTCGGGCACTCGTGTCGCGTGTCTACGTCGGCCGATATCGGCCCTCAGTGTCGTCCGGTACAGTCCTAGGTGAACTGATCCCCTCCCTCTCGGGATGAGGAAGAGCTCACCTAGTGTCGCCCGGTACGAGCACTGGGGCACGATACGGTTGCTCTCGCACTTCCTTCGCACATCGCTCAAGTCCCCAACTGTCCGAACGGTGAACTGGCTAGCCGTCCCGACCTATCCAACCTCCGACGTTTTTCGACCTGTCTTTTCAGCTTCCTGTAGCTGCTATTTATACCGGCGGTTGAAGGAGTTATGGTGCTGGAAATGCCACGTAGCTCCCTTATACGCCGGTCGATGGATGTGGACGGCCGATACAGGTATGCCTTCGGCGCGAGGCGCTGGCCATCGGTCACGTGGCTGGCGGCACACCTGCCGGTGGGTGGTCGTGTCGCTCAACGAGCTGGGTCGTCGGGCGGCTTCGGCTCCCTGTCGGGTAGAAGGTGTGTCGGCCGGTACGTCCCTTTCGCAAGGCGCCCTTCTCCGACGATGATTCTTGTGTCGCCCAGCCCCTGTCGGGCAGGGTTGTATCGGGCGCCAGGAAGGTCGAGACGGGCTTAGACTTATTGTGGGCCGGAATCGGCCTTATTGCGCAAAAACGAGGAAAACCCTGTAAAAGATAGGAAAAACTGGAATAAGAGCGTTGCTTGGCCAATTATTGTGAAAATGCTAATAAAATAGAGGAAAATAGCAGAAAAAGGGTAGTTTTGATAACAGAATAAAGGGCAAAAACGTCACAAAATTTGGTGTTATCAACTCCCCCAAACTTAGCTTTTTGATTGTCCTCAATCAATATTTAAACTAAACTTTGTGTTGCTTCTTCTTGCACAGCAAAACTTTAAGGCTAAAGGGTAGCACAAGATTTGTGATGTCTTGGAGGTAATGTTGTCTTAAAGCGAGCAAAAGACCTTGCCCTACTTGCCTTATTATTTAAGTAAAATTTTTCTTCTCCACAGCTTCAGCGAGACTTTGGTGTATGATTCCAAAGTTAGCTTCCACACCAAACAGCTTTATTTTAAGGGTAGAAAGTTGTGTATAGGGTAGGCTAAGGCTTTTTGGGTTTTTCTTCTCATTTCCCATCAGTCCATCCAGGTAAGGGTCCGTTAACGGGCAAGTGGTCCCTGCAGTCCAAGCCAGTTGGCTTTAGAGCAGTGATTTCACATCCTGCGTACCACTGCCCCGGATCTACCATGCCTAAATATGGGTACTTTTGGAAAACAAGTGTGTATATATTTTTTTCTTTTCTTTTATTGGGCACATCTCTCATGCTTTTATTCATGCTCATAAGGCTTCTTTCTCTTTTTGGGATTTTTGCTGGGTAAGGGAAAACAAAAGAGATATCTGCTGTTTGGGCAGCTTTTTCCTTCTCCATACTCATCTCTTAGCTGTTTGCGAGATTATTATTTTTCAAAAAATTTTGGATGGCAAGGCACAATCTTTTGTTTGTTTGAGACAACATTATCAGAAAGATATGACAGAACTTGTAACTCGTTGAAATATACAGAAAGTAAACTTTGCAAGAAGTCAGAACAGGTTTTTATTATTATTATAGCAACTTTGTACATATGCATAGGGGCAGGAAATTTGCAAAATTTTTCATTCAAAAAATTTTGGTATAAACATATATATGTACACATGATATAGGAAAGAACAGAAGGATAAAGAACAAAAGAATAAGGAATTTAAGATAAAGAACAAAATAATAAGGAATTTAAGTCAGAGAGATCAGAGGATTTTTGTACCTCCCTCACTGGTACATGGTACCCCCCCCCAAACTTACTCCACACTCTGTCCCAGAGTTGTGAAGTAGATGAGGTAAGGAAATGTTAATCAGTGAGGGTTAGATGATCAGCGCGCCTGGGCTAGATAAGAGCTCCCACACATATTCTCCTCTTTTGCTGTGATAGTCGATGTGGAGGAGCTGATCAGGCGTTGCCTCGTTTGCCATCCATTCCAAGACGAAGACGCCGCAGTCGTTGGATAGTTGAATTTGTTGCGGGCTGCGGTGGCAGAACTGGAGTTCATGCCAGCCTCTTGCTTGCCTTCCCAGGAATGGTTGTATCAGCGCTGCTATATCGATATAGTACTTTCGTACTAATCGTTCAAGAGATGTCAGTGATGTCGATGTACAGGGCACTGGATGGTCTTTATTGCTGTCCGAGCTGTTGTAGAAAATCCCTGCTCGTTGTTGGGTGTACACCGTTAAGAGCGTCCAGTGGTTTTCGTGCAGGATTGGAAGGAGAATGGTATCCGGGACTCTGCATTCCAATTCTGCTAGGAAGGCTTCCTTTGCCCCTTGTTCATCGGCTAAGCAAATGTCGTTGAACAGCATTGGATCTGCTATGTATGCGTGTTCAGACTTGTTTCGCAGTATCTGGATGTAGGCGACCACCACAGATAACGCCAGACACCCTCCCTCTTTTACCATGTCCCTTAAGTCGTCAATCGGGACTATGACATCGCCTGCCGAGTAAGCTATGTCTTCAGGGTTGGAGTCAGCCAACTTCATGTGGATTTCGTTGACATGTTCTTGCGTGAGGGTAGCGCATGAGAAACGGTCGAAGTTGTGGATTGACTCCTCTAGGTTCTGGGGTGAGGCATGTTCGTCGTGTCTGAAAACTTGCCGCAAGATGTTTATTTGTTTTCCTGCCCCACAGACGTTCGTCTCTGCTTCCGCTTCTTTTTCAGGAGGGCTGCTGTGCTGAGATGACTCTTCTTCTTGTTCACTGTCTAGCAGCTCTTCTGGTATCCCCGCGTCTCGGAAGTAGCGCTTATCCTTTATCAGCAGCAATGCATATTTACTTCTGAGATTGTAGAAGTTAGAATCCTGGAGTTGCTTGAAGTATCCGAAGATATGTATCATCTCCATGGCTCTAAGGACTACGAATGCGCTATTTCCACTTCCCTCATCTTCTTGGACTGGGAAGTCCTTTAGTGAGTAGAAATTCCAGACGCCGCTGTGGCACTGGACTCCGTACTTGATGACCCGGTGGAGACGCAGCGGCAGCAGTCTTAGCTTTACGTCCTTTGGGAGTAAGAACATACTTCCTGTGTGCGGGACCTCCTTGCTGCAGCAGCAATGCAGTTGGACATGATGATTTCGGAGGTTGGCAATGCACAGGAACCAGTTGTTTCTGTGTTTGTAAGGGGCCAGCACCAGTTTTGGATTGTGCACTTCAATGTAATCCAACATACTTTTTACCTGCGTAGCATTGTACAACCCCATCATTAGTCTTCTTGCTAGGGTTGGGGTGGCAGCGTAAACTGTATGTTGGTTCTTGTTGTTGGCGTTTTCTACAATGGCCCCTTGTAGCACTCTGAATAAACTCTTCCCTACAACGGCCTTGGCGCGGAAGATGTTTCTCAGAGTTCCCCGCCGCACCGAGAAATATCCGTCGCTCCAGAGTACCTCTTCCTCATCAGCTTGCGATCTTAGGACCATGTTGAGCAGTTTCTGGTCTCTGATCGTTAGATATCCTATGACCCTTCTGTCAAAGTCAGCCATTTCGAAAGACGGTATCTCTGTCGGTGCGGAGAAATCGATGATGTCGGCCCTTGAACTCCTTCCTCTGGGGAGGTGCCTTTCGTTTGTGGTGCGGATGTCCCCCCCTTCTCCCTCAGATTCGTCAGAAGAGCCTTCCTCGACGCTGATATCTTCGTTGTTATCCTCAGCTTCGTCAAAGGGGGCTGAGGGAGCGGCCTCATTTAGGTCAAAAGGGCTTTCTTGTCTGGAAGGAGATTCATAGCCTTGCCCTTGTGAAGAAATTCCTCCGGTTGCTGATGACGATCTGCCGGAGGAGGAGGTGGATGAGGACGATCCTGACGACGCTCTTGACGACGAGGATTGAGAGCCCGGACCGGGAGGCGACGGCGATCTTCTCGGCTGCCTTGGGCGTGGATGGTCGTCCTCCCTGTTCAGCCTTCTCTCGATCTCGCTAAGGCGCTGCAGAACTTGTTGAAGAGTGGCATTCACTGCCTCTAGCCGGCTAGGTAGGCTGGCTAGAGTCAGCAGCTCTCGTTCCTACCTATCCAGCCTCTGTTCGAAAATCAAAAACTTGCAGGTTAGGGAAAGAAATGTAGTAGAATTGTTTTCCGTTACCTCCCGCAAGAAATCTAGTTCTTGTCCTAGCATCATTCTGAGCGAAGGAGGGTTTTCCGCTTGTCTCCCCCTTGATCTCGAAATGCTTCTCCCGCGCGAAGGTCTGCCTGACGAGGCGGAACCTACTTCTATTGTTCGCGTGGCTGATGCTTCTGGGCGAGGTGTCGGCACTGCCCCGCCCTCTTGTTGTATCAGAGGAGACTGTGTTGTGGGGGACGGATGCTACCCCATATCGATGTTGTCGACGATCTCCTCAACAACTGCAACAGGTGACTTTGGCGGTGGTGTCGGTGTCACCTGTGCTCTTTCGATCTCCATTTGCAGGATATCGGCGAATACCTCATCGCTGACATCCGGTTGTAATTCATCAGTTGCCCTTAGGGGCGCAGTAGAAACTACGGGGACTGCAGCCGTCTCTCTTGCTGCAGTTCCAGCCCTTGTCTCGGCGACCTCCACGATCGCCGGTTCTTCTCTCGCCACCGCCGGCCTTGTTGTCGTGGCTGTCGTTCGTGGCTCCGAGGTAGTGGGCTGCTCGGCAGGAGTTGTTGAAAATACGTCCTGCCGAGTACCCTGCGGGATAGCCCCCATGATGATCCCCCGCTCTTGGCTTCTTGGGGGCGGAGCGCAGCTTGCGCCTGCTGCCACAGCCTCGATCTCGGCTGTGGTGAAGACTAGCTTTTCTGCGTCGTAGGCGGCGCAACGAGGAAGCGGAAGAAGGATCTTTGTCCGTGTGAACTTGTAGAAGTAACTCCGCCCCTCCTTCTTTATTATACCCGACCTCATGAGGTACTTGAGGTCGATCAACTCATCCCCTCTCGTTCTTGAAAGGCTGCGCGGCTCACGCGGGTATCCTAACCCTACCGCGATTAGGTTCACGATGCCACCCATGCAATATTCCTTGGTGGCATCCTTTATTGGGTGCAGCCTGTTCAGCAAGAAGCGCCCCAGGTTGATAGTTCGGCCCTCCATCATGTGCCATATGAAGTGGAGTTCCTCGGAGTAAATGTTGCTGGACTCGTTCTTGCTGAAGAGGAGGCACGCCACCAGCTTGTGTATTATTCTCCAGAAGCACGAGTGCACTGCCGCCACCTTGCTTCCGGGTTTGAAAGATGACTCCCCGGTTAGCTTTTCCCAGATATCTATGGGGTTGAACCCGTCTTCTTTGGTGATCCTTGCACCGTTATCTAGCCTCCTTCTCTCCTCTTCGCTGGAGGAGAAAATCTGGTTGAGCAGCCTTTCCGAAATGACGTGCTCTGCATTGTAAAGTCGCCCCTGGAGTCTGTCTGCTCCGCCGTACTGTCTGGCTTCAGCAGGTGTATTCTTTACTCGGTGAAGGGACGCCATGAACTCTCTTGTGAGCTCGGTGTAGGAGGCGGATAGGCTGAAGCAGATTTGCCTCAGACCGGCTACAACAAGTACGTCCTCCAGTCTCCCGAAGATGCCCAACTGCATGAAGGATGACTGGTGACCGAACCTGCTAGGCCTGTAGAGTTTGGCTCCTAGCTCAGCATATCGGCGTCCATGCTCTTCATCTCTTGGCACGAACCTTCCTGGCGTGTATTCCAGGGGTTCTGTTGTCGGAGCTGGTGCTGCAGCTGGAGTGGCCGCTTCTTCTGTCCTCACCCTCTTCCCAGATGTTGAGGGTCCAGCTGCTTCAGGGTACGAGCGCTTCTGCCCGACTGTTGCCACCTCTGCCTCTGGTTCGGTGACGACTCTCCTGCCTTGCTCGCCAATGAGTCTAACGGTTATCTTTGTGCGTGCCATCCCTATCATTAATCAAATAAATGCTATTTTTTTATCAACAGAAAAAATTAATAAGGGGGAAGGCACCCCGGCACGACTGTATCGGGCCTTGAGACAAGATCAGGTAAAGCCTGCCCGATACAACCGTGTCGGGCAATACGACTAAAGGGAACTGAGTGCCTGGCAGGGTCTTGAAAGAGCGTTGCCCGGTACAAGAACAAATGGATGATACAGTCACTGCCCGACACAGATGTATCGGGTAGGTGCGAGATAAGCGTGTCGCGCGATAACAGTACCGGGCGACAAGAAAAATCAACGTAAAATCCTTGCCCGATACATCGTACGCGATAGAGGTCCGTATCGGGTATGCTCGGGCGATAGGGTTGTCGCGCGATACCTTTGTTTTCCTTAAAGTGTTGCGCGTCACGGGATCGAAAGAGGTCTCTGCGCGACACGGGAGCGGAGGGCAAGAAAAGTACTGCGCGATACGGTAGCTGAAAAAGGTAAAATCCGGGAGCGAGACACGGTAAAGTTTTCGCCGTATATATAGCGGCCGGATGTCGTGGTAAAACCATTCTCTCCCGAGACGGGCGCAATCTGTAAGTCGGTTGGTGTGCCGCCCGATCTGGTCTGGGAAAAAGATTTGCTAGACCAGACTTCGCCCGACCGATACAAGATTTTTCAGGACAAAACTCCGAAGAAAAACCCACTTAGAGCAAGAGGCGACAGGCGGGTAAAACATCATTGGCCTAAGGCTAAACCCGGCCTCAGATGGTATTACCCATCCTGGCAAAACTAAAGCGGTGGCCCTTAAAACAAAAAAAAAGAGTCAGCACACGTGCGCATGCACTGACTCGGGCCTTATTACAGTCCGTAATGTTTGTAATTGTCTTCCTTGCAAGAAAGTAAATAACATCCTATTCTAGGAAAATAAAAGCACGGGCTGCCTCCCGAGGAGCGCTGCATTTCCTGTCTACAGCTAGACATCTTTTAGCTTCTTCATCTTGATCTATCTTTTAGCTGGTTCGGTGTTAGACGGGATCTTCCCTACAGGATTCTTCATAATTTCGGCGAGTTGCGCTAGCTGCTGGTCGATTTGGCGCTGATGTGTCTGCATATCTGCCAACTGGACCTGCAACAAGCTCAAAACCCCCGAGTTGGACAGCGCACTTTGCGCTAACTGGTGATTAACGGTGTCCTGTTTCTTGAAAAAATCGAACAACTGGCCGATCACTTCGGATTGGTTCACCCCTTTCTCCTGTTCACGGGGCGGGCCTTGGTACTTTCCTGGTGCTTGGAAATTACCTTTTGCTGGCTAGAACTGACTGTTCTTGGTGTATTGGCCTGATCCCCCTCTTTTCAAAAGGTGGTACGGGCCTGGCCAGGGTGTTTAGCTGATGCGAGTTCTCGGCCGCGTCTTTGTTGCCGTAACTGAATCCAGGGTGGTCTGGTCTTTTGAAGCCCATGTAGGATACATTCTCGATCCTTTCTTCTTCCGAGTCGGAGTCACTGTCGGTGCCGGGTTTGGTGTAGACGCAGCTGTCTACCCCATGTCCTCCTTCACCGCAGGTAACACATTTCATGACTCTCTCAACTTGCTTCTTCCCCTTTCCTCCATTATCTTTCAGTTGTTTCACATCTGTTGCTATCCTTTGAATCTGAGAAGTTATGTTTTCCAGAGCTTTAGACTCAAGAGAGATTCCTTCCCCTACCTTCTTAGCCTGCCCTCTATCGGATCTATCATAGTCAACATCGGCCTTCAACTCAGCCATGTTCCTAATGATCTTTTCGGACTTGCTTGGCTTCTTCCCTAAGAAATCACTTCCTGCTGCCGCATTCAGCGATACCCTTTCATCGGGAGTGAGCCCATTGTAGAAGGTGGAGACCAGGAAACCCTTCTTGAAATTGTGGTGAGGGCAGTCCCTCTGATATTCCAAATATCGTTCCCAGACGTCGTGGAGATTTTCATTTGGCTTTTGCGTGAAAGACGTGATTTATAACTTGTTTCTCATCGTCTTCTCCGTGGGGTAGAACTTGTTTACAAATGTGTCAGCCAGTTCTCCCCATCCATTCAACGCTTGGTGGGGTAGCCCAAGGTACCATGATAGAGCCTTATCCTCCAAAGAGAAGATGAAACCCTTGCAGTAGATGACCTCTTGGGGAACCCCTCGCATCTTTATGGTGTCGCAGATATTTTTGAAAGCGTCAAGGTGATGGTAAGGGTTGTCACTCTTAGAACTCCCCCTGAAGCTTTTATTTTGAATCATGGAGATCACAGATGGCTTGAGCTCAAAGTTTGTAGCATTGAACCTTGGGATGATAACGGGGCACCTCGATCTATTGGCCTTGGTAGAAGCCAATTCTCTCAGAGTTTTCTCTTCTTCCTCCGAGTCGTCACTATTGCTGGCGTCTCGGTGTCGCTCCCGGTTATCATGATTCCTCCTGTGTCTCCAACGACGTCTATGTTGATGATGCTCTTCCTCATGCCCTGGTGATTCTAGATCTTCTTGCCGCTCATGATCACTATACCGGTCGTTGTCTTCCAGTGGAGGCGAAGCTGGCCTCCCTCCTGGGCCTTCGTTTCCTGAAGATGGCTCTACGCGAGGAGGCATGGTTGACAGTCTCGGTGTTTAGTAGATCAGAGTACCTGAAATCCGCATAAAAATCATGTTTAGAAAATCATAATTGGGGTAAAGAATAATGCTTAAAAGTAAAAGAAAAAGAAAAAGAAAAAAGAAGTGTTGTCAAGCCTATTTCTAAGCTTGAGGCACGGGAGTGTAGTTAGTGGATTCGGATTCGTCAACAGTGCCAATTGCCTTGTCCCCGGCAACGGCGCCAGAAAGTTGACCGGCCTAAATCGCGCGTCCTGAAATTGGAGGCGTATTTGAGGTAGTCGATCCTTCGCATTTATAACCCGAATCCTTCTAGGCCCCCGCAACTTTGTTTACGGGGTCGAAGTAGTCATACGGGGTCGAACACAGGGACAAGGTGGGTTGTGTTGACGACTCTGAATCGACACTCTACACTCCGGTGGATATAAAGAGATAAAGAAGTTCCCCGAAGGGAACAACCAGGTGTCACTATTAAATCAAAGAAAACTATCTCCAACTGGAGTTACGAGAAAGATTAAGATTTTGTCATTTAACAATTTTTAGGAATTTTCATGCAACAGAAAATAGAAAGGTAACCTGCAGTTTAAGGCGTAATGCAAGGGATAAGACTTTTAGAAAGATAAGCGGTAGCAGTAACACCCTGTGCCCCTCCTCTCAGAGCGGGTGCTTCTAACCAGGCTTCAACGCCCCTCTCGGGGTCGCTGGACTCAAGTTAGAGTGGGATGATACTTAAAACAACTCCGTCCCGGGCACTCTCGTACTCCAGAATCGGACCGAACACTAGAGCCACAACCCAACTCTCGAAGTAGTTGCGATGGGAAAGACGATTCGGTAGCTAAGCAAAACGCGATCCAAAACATGCAAGCTAGAGTTCAGATATCCAACACAGTAGTTACCCAATCATAAGGCATTAAGCATTAAACAAAGAGCAATTTAGCATTTCTATTTCTATCAGCAATAAGGGTCTAATACAATGCATAAGCTAAGAATTTAAATAACAGAATTAAAGATAGATGTCGCCTTCTTGATGTAGAAGGGCGACAGACTACTACTACCAGCCCGATACCGTCCAGGAACCTATCTCGGTACAGCCGTGTCGGGCGGCACACCCTCTCAGGTTGCACGACTGACGGACGACTATATCGTTCGAAGACCCTGGCCGATACGCTCATGTCAGGCGGCACACCCTCTCAGGCGGCACGACTGACGGGGAGAGCGTATCAGTTTCGGTATCGTGTCGGCCAAGGATTACATATACTACTGTCGGGCATTGCTGTCGGGCACTCGTGTCGCGTGTCTACGTCGGCCGATATCGGCCCTCAGTGTCGTCCGGTACAGTCCTAGGTGAACCGATCCCCTCCCTCTCGGGATGAGGAAGAGCTCACCTAGTGTCGCCCGGTACGAGCACTGGGGCACGATACGGTTGCTCTCGCACTTCCTTCGCAGATCGCTCAAGTCCCCAACTGTCCGAACGGTGAACTGGCTAGCCGTCCCGACCTATCCAACCTCCGACGTTTTTCGACCTGTCTTTTCGGCTTCCTGTAGCTGCTATTTATACCGGCGGTTGAAGGAGTTATGGTGCTGGAAACGCCACGTAGCTCCCATATACGCCGGTCGATGGATGTGGACGGCCGATACAGGTATGCCTTCGGCGCGAGGCGCTGGCCATCGGTCACGTGGATGGCGGCACGCCTGTCGGTGGGTGGTCGTGTCGCTCGACGAGCTGGGTCGTCGGGCGGCTTCGGCTCCCTGTCGGGTAGAAGGTGTGTCGGCCGGTACGTCCCTTTCGCAAGGCGCCCTTCTCCGACGATGATTCTTGTGTCGCCCAGCCCCTGTCGGGCAGGGTTGTATCGGGCGCCAGGAAGGTCGAGACGGGCTTAGACTTATTGTGGGCCGGAATCGGCCTTATTGCGCAAAAACGAGGAAAACCCTGTAAAAGATAGGAAAAACTGGAATAAGAGCGTTGCTTGGCCAATTATTGCAAAAATGCTAATAAAATAGAGGAAAATAGCAGAAAAAGGGTAGTTTTGATAACAGAATAAAGGGCAAAAACGTCACAAAATTTGGTGTTATCAATGTCTTCAAGGAGCCATCACAGGTCTTGAAGAATGGGGGAGGGCATACTTGGAAACTTCAACATGGAGGGCACACACGTAAACAGACCATTGGTAGTGGGACAAATTATACCTACTGAAAGAGAGGATGTAATTTTCAAGGTTTGAGTTTTAATATATGGAATATGGTTGTTAGATCCTACAAACTTCCAACCACCAAACTAGAGCAATGGGATGTAGAAGAGGTAAACAAGCTACATTAAATGCAAAGGCTATAAGCATACTTCAATATTATTTATCCATAAGTGAATTTAATCATATATCCACTTGTGATACCACATATGAATTATGGAACAAACTCTCCATAACTCATGAGGGTACCACACAAGTGAAAAATACTAAGATTGGCATGTTAAAGCATAAATTTGCATTATTTTGTATGCAACCTGATGAAATTATTGTAGAGATGTATGCTATATTTTCTAACATTCTAAACAGCCTAAGTGCCTTGGGAAAGAATATAAGCAAAGAAGATCAAGTACCCAGGATACTTAGATCATTACCTATAAGATATGAATCCACGGTCACTTCTATTGAAGAAGCCAACGATCTTACAATACTTAAGATGGAGCAACTCATTGGAAATCTAGAAACACATAAAGTTAGTCTAGAATAAGAAGATAATATCTAGGTTGAACAACAAAAGGAAAAGAATAAAAACATCACATTTAAAGCTGCCTCTAAGGCATCATCAAGAAATGTTACTCAAGAAGGCGGTGATGCAAGTAGCAAAAATGAGGAAGATGCTTTGATCATAAATAGTAAGAAATATAAAGGATTAGTTCTCCCATGTGTTTGGAGTGTGGAAAGAAGGTCCACTTAAAAATTGAGTGCCCAAAAGTTAAGAAGAAGAAGTCTTCATCTAAGAAGAAAGACAAGGGAGAAAAATCCTACAAAGCTACTTGGGATCAATCAAGTGTTGAAAATGGGAGCAGTGAAGCAAAAGAGATGGAATGCTTCATGGCAAAAGAAAATGAACAAGAAACTAATGAGGTGGGTATTTTTGAATTATCAAAGGAAGAATTACTCAATAGCCTTGAAGAAATTCATGCTAAATATATTGATTGCAAGAAATGAAACAAGAAATTTTCTAAAATTATTGATGAACTCTATGTTGATATGGATAATCTTAGTTATGACAATGATAATCTAAAGTATTCTAATAATGCTTCATAAGAATCTATTGAGAGTTATAAGACTAAAATACTTGCTCTTGAAGACAAAAATAGTCTTCTCCTCAAGAAAAGGTGGACATGCTTGCTAAACTTAATGATTATCAAACTCAACCTATTATGTGCAATCATGTATATTATGATGCTTTAGTAAAGGAAAAAGATTCTTTACTTTGAAATCTTGATAGTTTGAACTTAGATCAAATTAGGAAGATTGTTGAAAATGTTGATTTGCATAAACAAGTCTCTAGATTAATGCAAGGGAACAAAAATCTTGATAACATCTTATTTAATACTTCCAAACAAATACAAAGAAGAGGTTTAGGATATGTTCCAAAAAATCAACCCTCACATATGCCTAGAACCAAAAAGAATTATGTTCCAAAGACTAGAACAATATATGTGCCCAAAAATAGTGTTATTGAAAAGAGAATGAAATATCTTGTATCTCATGTCATTATTGCCAACGCATTGGTCATTACTCCTTTTCATGTGAATATAGAAAGAAAGGAGCAAATGGCATGGTTTAGGTCTCTAGAAAACCCAACTTATAATTAAAATAACATGGTGAGGTTTGACATATTCTTAATTTTGATACAATTTTTTATCTTATCTCAACAATAATTTAATACTAATTTGCATATCTTTCATATTCATTTGAAAATTCCTATAGAAAATTTTTGGCTAAATAAATACAATTTATATACATATTTACTCTGGAAATAATCATCATGGACTCTACTTGGGTACCAGAAACCTTCTATTGTAGGATTGGGTGGTTGATAATGGATGCTCCAAACATATGACAGGAAACAAACATGCTTTCAAATCACTCAAAAAGAAAAAGGGAGGACCAGTCACATTTGAAGACAATGGGAAAGGAACCATCACCAGAGTATGTAATATTGGAACTAATCTTACAATTAAACATTTACTATTTGTAGATGTATTACACCATAACTTGCTTAGTGTTAGTCAATTATGTGATAGTGGCTATGATGTGTTCTTTAATAAAACTTGTTGCAAACTACTTGAAGAAGACACAAATAATATAGTATATGAAGGAAAAAGAGTAGGAAATCTTTACATTCTTAGGCGTAACTATATGAAATCAGTTGTTGGAAACTGTCTTATTGCAAATGATGATCAAAATTTATGGCATAGAAGATTAGGACATGCTAGCACTCAAGTTATTAGAAAATTAATTAAAACACGGTCTAGTTTGTGGCTTACCCAAAATACCTTTTGAAAATCCTGAAAATTATGAACCTCGTACCTTAGGAAAACAAATTAAACTTCTTTCAAAGAAAAACAAATCCTTAGTACGTCTAGACCTCTTGAACTCATACATATGAACTTGTTTGGGCCTATGAGAACACAATCTACAGGTGAAAAAAAGTATTTCTTTGTTATTATTGATTATTACTGTAGATCTGCTTGGGTACATTTTCTTTCTAGAAAAAATGATACTATTGAAATATTTATTCAGTTTTTCTCAAAAATTGAAAATCAACTTCAAAATAAAATTTGCACCATTAGGAGTGATCACGTGGGAGAATTTGAAAATCATGTTTTTATAGAATTCTACTCATTTAAGGGATACACTCACAATTTTTATGCTCCTTGCACTCCACAACAAAATGGTGTAGTTGAAAGGAAAAGTCACTCTTTGCAATAAATGGTTAGAACTATGCTTTTATAACATAATACACCAACGACTTTTTAGGCTGAAGTAGTTAATTCTGCATGCTACATTCAAATTAGAATCTCAATTCATCCTCAACTTAAAAAGACTTCTTTTGAAATTCTCTTTTCTAAGAAACCAAGAGTGGATTATTTACATATCTTTGAAACACATTGCCATATTTTAAACACCAAAGAGGATAGAGACAAATCTGACCCTAAATCACAAAAGGATTCTTATTAGGTTACTTAACCTCATGTAAGGCCTATAGAATCTATAATATTGTCTATAAGAAATTGGAAGAATCAATTCTTGCAACTTTTCATGAAAATCCAACAAACAATGAAGCAGAAAAAGATCTTCCACTAGTAATTGAAGATTTAACCATATCATCTAAAGATGTTGAAAATGCTGAAAATGAACAAAGTCAAGATCAAAATGAAGAATTGCATCAACCTATTCCAAGAATAATCAAAGACCATCCACAAGATCTGATTATTGGTAATCCTTTTGATAATATGAAAACTAGATCATCTTTTAAAGATATGGATAACTTCGTCTTTGTACCCATGATTGAACCCAAAAAGGTTGATGAAGATATGGAAGATGATTATTGGATAATTGCCATGCAAGAAGAATTAAATCAATGTACTAAGAATGATGTATGGGATTTAGTTCTTAGACCACAAAATAAAACCATAATTGGAACCAAATGGGTATTTCATAACAAACTAAATGAAGCAAGGGAAGTTGTTAGAAACAAAGCTAGATTAGTTGCTTAAGGGTATAATCAACAAGAAGGAATTGATTTTTATGAAACACATGCTCCATTATCTAAACTTGAATCAATTTGAATGTTATTAGTTCTAGGTGCACACAAAACAATAAAGTTTTTCAAATGGAAAGTGCATTGTTAAATGGAATAATTCAAGAGGAAGTTTATGTTGCTCAATCTCCTAGTTTTGAGGATCCAACACATATTGATCATGTCTATAAGTTAAAGAAAGAATTATATGATTTAAAACAAGCCGCTAGAAATTGGTATGACTGTCTCAAAAATTATCTTTTCAAAAATGATTTTTCTATGGGCAAATCGGATCCTACATTATTTATCAAAAGTATGACTCAGATTTTCTTATTATTCAAATGTATGTAAATGATATCATTTTAAATGATATCATTTTTGGTGTTTCAAATGAATCACTCTACACACAATTTATCATGCAAAAGGAATTTTAAATGAGTCTCGTGGGTGAGTTAACATTTTTCTTGGGTTTTCAAATAAAGCAAACTCCTTGTGGTATCTTTCTCAACCAAGAAAATAATACAAAAGAACTTCTAAAATGCTTCAATATGGAAAATTGTAAACATGAACTCACTCCTATGGGTACTTCAGTCGAAATAGATAAGGATGAAAATGGTGAACCTACTGACAATTCCTTATATAGAGGCATGATTGGTAGCTTGTTATATCTAACTACTTCTAGACCTAATATTATGTTTGTTGTTGGTTTATGTGCTCATTTTCAATCCAATCCTATGTACTCTCACCTAGTTTTTATTAAGATAATTTTGAGATATCTAGTAGGTACAATTGACTATGGTATCTGGTATCCAAGAGATCAACCTTTTGACCTTAAAGCCTATACTGACATTGATTACGTTGGTTGTCATCTTGACCGCAAAAGTACGAGCGGTGGCTTTTTCTTGCTCAGGAAATCACTTGTCTCTTGGTTTAGTAAGAAACAAAATACCATTGCTTTATCCACCAATTAGGCCATATACATGGAAGATGGTTCTTATTGTGCACAAGTTTATGGATGCAACAAGTGTTAAACGACTATGGTTTTTCTCTATCATCAAGTCCGATTTTTTGTAATAATACTAGTATCATTAATTCAGCACATAATACTATTTTACGTAGTCAAGCAAAACACATCAAAATTTGACATCATTTTCTTCATGATCACATTGCTAAAAATAACATTTATTTTCACCATGTTGATATTGAAAATCAATTGGTTGATATTTTTACAAAACCTCTTGCTTTGGAAAAATTTTGAGTTATACAAGTCAAATTATACATTGTTTCTCTTGAGGATGTGTATATTGATATCTTTTCAAAATGATGTTCTCTGGTATGAATGATTTATCATGAAGATTAAAGTTTTGATCATCTTATTGAGATTTTCTCTCGGGTTTTATGGCATCTCTACATCATGGAAGACTTAACATTATTGACCATTGGTTTAGAGTATCTTTTGGATTTTTGAGCTTTATGGGATTTCTTTGTCATGAAGGACTTCACATTCCTTTCATTGGTAATTAGACAACCTTATCATGTTCCTATCATATGGAAAAATTTGACATTTGCTTTATATGGATCATACTAAGGGGGAGTATCTCACTCAGGGGAAATCATGGTCTCATCATAATGTTTACCTTTTTGAGATGACAAAGGGGAGAATTATTTTATAAGTGAAAACTTATTTCCTTGAGCATTTCAATTGAGCTTTCATGTTTTACTTTATGAGACACTCTGCCATACATTATTTGTTGCACTTTACTTTGAGAGATGGATGATATGTTTCATACCTCTCAAATGTAAATATGCACAAATTTTGAAGACACTCAAGGAAAACTTAACTAAGGTATGAATATTTCTTTTTGAGTTTTTCTTATAATTTGAAATGTTTTCCATCTTCAAAAGGAGGAGATTGTTGACTAAATTGGACATTATATTATCTTCTCTTTTGATGATGACAAACATTTCTTATTTGTGTATTTAACATTCTACTCTAGTGTTTCAGGAACCTCTTAGAAAATCAAGACTGGAACATCATTATTTGAATAATTGTTCATATATGCTTATTTGTATTTGAAATGTACAAGTTTTTAGAACACATGTAAAATCAAGCTATGACCCAACCCACCTATCCTAAAACCTTTAATAAGTCAATACCAAGTGCCTTGTATAGGTAGGTCACACTAGAAAAATCTTTAGATAAGTTTCACAAATGTTCACATCTTTATAGTTTTTCAGTCAAGGAACTTTGTGGATCGAGACACCATCGAAAAGGAGTCATTCTGCATCCTTTTGATCTTTGACAAAGATATAATAGTTGGAGCTTTTTCAGACTCAAAATGTATCTTATCAAAATTTATTTGATGGATACAATGCTTGATCGAAATTTTTCTCGACTGAAGAACTTTCTGGAATGGAAAATTATTGCAATCAAGCTAGTCGTTGCACCTACAATTATTTCATCCACACATCTAGTTGACCCTTAGAACTCTCTAGAGACACCCCAAAGATGTTCTAGACACTTGTACTCCATTCCTATGACTAGTAGTGGTCTAGGGACATCCCAACACACACTTGCATTCTTGTATACATTACATCCTGAGCAATAAGAGCAGTAGAAACCCATTTGCAAATCATATGCAGCAATCCTTTGATGTCCTTGCCTTAGCTTAGCCTACAACCACTCAACCTTGATACATCCTTAGTGGTTTGGTCCATAAGCTTGATTCATAATTACACTGTGGATCTTACTTGGTGTACTCTTTTCTCCCATCTTATTTCTGTTATTCTTCATTGTGGTTGGGCTACTTCTAGTGGAGAAGGTTGTCTAGAATCTCACAGAAGAAGGTGCTCTTCCTTTGGCCATTGAAGAAGAGGTGGCATCTAGTTTTTTTATGTGTCTGGTAGTGCTTTTGGGAGTCTATAAAAGAAGAGGTACATCTAGTTCTCTTCCACATCCAGTGGTGCTTAGGGAGTCTAAAAAATAAGAGGTTTGGTTGGTGCTCTTCCATGGCCGGTAAATAAGAGGGTTTAGTTGCAGCAACTATTTTGTAAATTGTCCTGACTGATAAATTAATAAAATTGTTTGTTGCAAATCCCAGTTGGCAACAACTGGGTAGTGGACTGACATTATAGACAGAACCACTCCAAATATTGTCTCTCTCTTGTGGTTGCCTCTTTTACTTCTATTGTACTTTAAATTTGATTAAAATTATTATAAATCCCTATTCACCCCCTCTAGATCTTTTAGGTTGTGGTCATGCCTCGGTGTAAGAACAGTTGATACTTGTACATGTGTGATTGAGGACAATTTTGGTTGTACCTCAGGTGATTGGATGGTATATACCTTGGTTTCGGAGTCATAACCTTTATACCGAGGATGGGCCAGTGTTTAATAGCTTGACTATAATGTCACTATAGGAAGCTTGACTATTATGTCATTGCATTTCACTTATATTGACCGAGGGTGGGAGATCTTAGGATGTCGCTACTCCTAGATCTTATACATATTTGAATAGCCCTTCGCATTGGTCAATTAGAGTTTAAGTGGCATACCTCACTCTCCTAAGGTTTTAATAAAAGACATAATTTAGCCGTGTAGTATATATGATTAGGGTCAAACATGAATCACATTGGATGTTTACCCTTGCCTTATTTCTTATTGCTCAGTATTTATATAATTTGGTAAGAGAAATCAATGGTTATGCATGTTCTTCATATCCCTTCTTATCATGATGCTATGCCTATCTGTTGTAGCTACTTAACCTGCTTAACCTCTATAATCAGTTTAAATAATTCATTTAGCTGAATTTACTCATCATGTTTAACAGTATTATATTTGTGGTAACAATAATCATTGGTTGAGAGATATATTTCACATTGGTACATGGGTCTCACCTCGTGGGTCACCACATCCTTTTAGGTGGTCGTCAGCAGTGTGGTCACGATCATGTTGTTGAGGAAGAGGAGCTTGGAGATCAGTAGCCTCAGAAGGTTGGATAGCTGCTAGCTATTGTTGTAATAGAGTCCTAGTGTTGTCCATGTACTCTTGGGTCTGGGAAGGGGTGCATTTTTTATATGATATGTATATCAACACATGTTTTGGTAGTATGGCATGGTTTGTATATATGTGGCATGTATATGTGAATGGAATATCTTTTATATACAGGTTGTGTCTAAGGACACTAAATAGATAAGTAAATACCTGGTATGGTATGTGTTGCTTTGTAAAGTTCATGGACCTTTTTGTAAATGTTTTCTCTCTTGCAAGTAGTGTTTAAATCAGTTTTAATTTACCCTATTTTTTGGTAATATGGATGTTTACTAGTTGATTGTTTGTTTTGTTTTGAGTAATCTCGTTGGGTGTGGTGTTGGGCATCACAATTTAGGTTGGTATCAGAACCCTAGGTTCATTGAGTCTACATGGACATAGGACTAGGGTTTGTGTTTGTTCTTGTATCATCCAATATATCTGATTATAGATTATGTTTATGTCGATATGTCTGGAGAGCATGAAGAACATGCATAGGGTAGCTTTGTTGTGTCAAGAAGTGGCAGTAGGAGGTGGGTACATGAAGATAGACAATTGGAGACGTGGTCGGACCAGCCCGTGATGCCTTAGTTCAACCCAGCAACCATGGACAGTCCCACTTTCTAGTCCATGTTTGGACAGATAATGGCCATGATTATGCATTTGGTGGATCGAGTGTCTGTGCCTCATTCTAGGGTAGATGTCCCCAATGCAGAATCCCATGGTTTTGGGAAGAGTTTTGAGCAGTTGAGATGTGAGGGGGTGATTGAGTATGCAAGTACGGAAGACCCAACGGATGATGATGTGTGGTTGATGGAGCTTGAGAAGGCTTTCAAGATCTTCAATATCCCTAAAGAGGATAAGTTAAAGCATGTTGTGTACCTATTAAAGGACAGTGTTGGTCACTAGTGGGCCATAAATGAGGATATTAGAGTCGGAATGGTGATCATTTGGGAGGAGTTTTGGTGGGAGTTTGTGAGCTGATACTTCTCATATGCATATCTGGATGAGAAGATATTGTAGTTTGAGAAGATCTAGTTAGGATCGATGACGATCAATAAGTATGAGGTGAAGTTCATGGAGTTGTTAAGGTTATGTCCTCACATGGCAGTGACATATAAGGAGAGGATCTGACGGTTAGAGAGAGGCTTGAGTAAGGAGAAGACAATGATGGTGTATGATTTGGAGAATAGGGAGAGGTTTGCTACCTTCATGGAGTCAGTGAGGAGGATCGAGCGATCTACCACTGAGAAGTGTGATGCCAATGCTAAGAAGAGGCCAGCTTAGTTTCAGGGGTAGTCAACTGGTGGCTTCAAGAACCCAAGGTTTTCATCACCGTGGTCACAACAAAGACCAGTCTTTTTCTAAGTTGAAATCACATGTATAGTCACAGTGGTCTTTGAGCAAGGGAAGAGTTTTTAATTTCCCCCAATAGGAGCTCACAGTACAATATTAGTATCTTTGACATGGTTTTCTAGGCCACAGTACACCTTGAGGACTTGCTACAAGTGTGAGAAAGTCAGTAATGAGATGTGGGGATGTCCTATGAGGAATGAGGAAGTAACCCAGTAGCCGAGGTGGAGTTATCAAGGTTCATAGCAATGGCAATTCTGTAATGATGGTGGTAGAGGATGAGGTCAGACGTAGTATAAAGGATCCTCTGGGAAGGCTAGTAGAGGACATGGGTGACAATAGGAAATGGATTGAATGTATGATATGAGTCAGTCGGAGGGAGTGGTCAATCCACAGGTCATATGGAGCTCTTTCATTCTGATTTGTCTGCTTCTTCTTTTGTATCTATTTTTGGTTGACCCAAGTGTGATGCACTATTTTATCACTAGAAAGGTGACAGATAGTTGTTATCTACCTATTGTTATTATATCTAGTAGTCTTTGGTTAGAAACCCCTCTTGTTGGTTTTGCCAAGTTGTGTAAGGTGAGTCCATCTTATGTTCTTTCTTTCTTAGGACACAGAATTCAAGTACACCTTATGCCACTTGACATGCATGGATTCGATGTGATCCTTGGATGGATACCTTAGAGAAGTACTAGATGGTCTTGGAATGTAGTTCTAAGGTGACGACGTTACACGAGGGATATGTTTTGTGGGTCTTCTAAGGAGATAGGAAGATTCTTATGGCATGCTTGGTGTCAGCTATGACAATAGATAGGTTGATGGAACATGGGTTTGAGGCTTTCTTAGCACATTGTAGATACCAAGGTGAGAGGTCCTAGTATCCAAGAGGTATCGATGGTGTGAGAGTTGAATGATGTCTTTCCTAAGGAGTTTCCTAGTGTTTCCCCTCCTATAGAGATTGATTTTGATATCAATATTATTCCTAGAACACAGCCCATAGAATAAGCACCGTATAGGATGGCACTACTAGAGATGCAGGAGTTGAATAAGCAATTGCAGGAGTTGTTAGAGAAAGGCTTTATCAGACTAAGCACTTCCCCTTGGGGTGCTCCCGTGTTGTTTTTAAAGAAGAAGGATGATCTATGAGGTTGTGCATATACTATCTACAGTTGAACAAGGTCAATATCAAGAACAAGTTCCTATTATTGAGGACATACTATCTATTTGATCAGCTGAGAGGTGTTGTAGTGTTCTCAGAGATAGATCTGAGATTAGGTTACCATTAGTTGAGGATCAAGATGGATGACATACCCAAGTTTGCTTTCAAAACTAGGTATGGTCACTATGAGTTTGTAGTTGTGCAATTTGGGTTGACCAACATACCAGCAGCTTTTATGGATCTTATGAATAGGGTGTTCATATTATACCTTGATCAGTTTGTGGTGGTGTTCATCGACAACATCTTGATATACTCCAGAGACAGTCAGCAGCATGAGCAGCACTACGTCAGGCATTGGTGTTGTTGAGGCAGTACATGTTATATGCTAAGTTCACCAAGTGTGGGTTCTGGTTGATGGAGGTGTCTTTTTTGGGTCATGTGATATCTGCAAAGGGTGTCTATGTAGACCCCAAGAAGGTTCAATCAATGTTGGAGTGGGAGCGGTCAAAGACACCAACAGAATTTTGAAGCTTTCTTGGTTTGGCAGGATACTACATGAGATTAATCAAAACTTTTAGTGTTATGACGTTACCCCTAACCAAGCTGATCGGGAAAGGCATTCTATTTGTTTGGGATGACAAGTATCAGCACTCTTTTTAGTGGTTGAAGTAGAAGTTGAACAATGCACCATTATTCGTTCTGTCAGAGCTAGGGAAAGACAATATCATCTTTTGTGATGCTTTGAAAAAGGGCTTGGGATGTGTGTTGATGCAGGATAAAAACATTATTTCTTTTGCTTTGTGATAGCTTAAGAAACATGAGGAAAACTACTTGACGCATGATCCAGAGCTTGCAGTTATGGTCCATGCCTTGAAGATTTGGAGACACTATCTTTATGGAGAGAAGTGGCAGATCTTCACCAACTACAAGAACCTATAATATATCTTCTCAAAGAAAGAGTTGAACATGAGGCAGAGAAGATGGATGGAGTTGATCAAAGACTATCATTGCACGATAGACTACCATCTGGTTAAGGCAAGTGTGGTATTTGATGCATTGAGTGGGAAGTCATCTTCATCATCGTCTGCAGATAAGGTACAACTTTCAGCTTTGGTGTGTCACAAGTGAGATATGTTAGTGTCACTTTGTCGAGTGAATGTACAGTTAGAGGTTTCCTTGTTGGCAGGACTATTGGCATAGTTGCAGGTTAAGCTGATGTTGATGCAGCAGATTAGAGATGCACAACAGAATGATACTATGATATAGAATATGAGGTCAGTGTTTGGTAGTAAGAAGCAAGATGGCTTACATGAGACAGAGGATGGGACAATGTGTTTCCATGGTAGGATAGTGGTCCCAAATGTTGATGGCTTTTGGAAGATAGTTCTTGAAGAAGCTCATTCCTCAATGTATGAAATGCATCTTGGCAGTACCAAGATGTACCATAGTATGAAGGACATGTATTGTTGGCCAGGTTTGAAGCGTGATGTGGCAGATTTTGTGGATAGATGTCCAATCTGTCAGTAGGTCAAGGCTGAGCATCAGAAATAGGCAAGAACTTTGCAACCTTTGTCGATATCACTGTGGAAATGGGATTATATCACCATGGACTTTGTGGTTGTTCTTCCTAAGATAGCCAAAGGTCATGATTCCATCTAGGTGATAGTGGACAGGTGACAAAGCCATCTCACTTTTTACCAGTCAAGACGACGTATACAATAGAGAAGTTGGCATAGATATATGTTGATGAGATCGCCTGCATGGTATACCAGTGACTATAGTATCCAAGAGAGGTCCATAGTTCACAAGTCATTTTTGGGAGAGTTTGCATACAGTGGTGGGGACACAACTGAGGTTCAGTACATCCTTCCACTGATAGATATGTGGTCAGTCATAGAGGACCATTCAGACATTGGAAGATCTATTGAGAGCTTGTGTTTTGCATTTTCTTGGCAGTTGGGACATCCATCTAAGTTTGATAGAGTTTGCCTACAACAGTAGTTATCAGAGGAGTACAAATATGGCACCATATGATGCGTTGTATGGGAGACATTGTCGGTCATCGCTATGTTCGTATGAGATAGGTGAGTACCAACTCTTGGGTCCTAATCTAGTACAGTAGACTACAAAGAAGATTAAGATGATACAACAACAACTGAAAGCATCTCACGATAGATAAAATTCATATGTTGATAACCTTCAAAGACCGTTGGAGTTCTAATTTGGATACTTTGTGCACCTTAAGGTTTCCCCTTGGAAAGGTGTGTTGAGATTTGGTAAGACGGCTAAGTTAGCTCCTAGGTATATGGGGCCTTACCCTATTGTGACGCATGTTGGCATACAATATTAAGTTACCACTAGAGTTGCACAGGTTGCACCCTATCTTCCATATTTATATGTTGAAGAAGTTTCATCCATATATAGAGCAAATGTTGCAGCCAGTGGAGGTTGATTTGGTGGAGGATGTGTATGCTGAGGGTCGTGTGTTGATCTTGAATAGGAGGGTGAAGAAGTTGAAGAAGAAGGATATAGTCTTAGTTAACATTTTTTGGCATCATTGTGGTGTATAGGAGGCCACATGGGAGTTAAGAGGATGATATTCATAGGAAGTACCCATCTTTATTTGTGTAAGATTTCAGGGGTGAAATCCTTATTAGGGGTTTATGGTTGTAAGACCCTAGACCTTGCTTGATGGTTGAACATGCTTTCTTACCTTTATTAAGTACTTAAAACCTTAATCTAAACCTTTTAGGTGCTTTTATATCATGTGATAAGATTAAGTTTCAAGTTTGGTCCAGTTTGGACACTATTTGAGCAACTTATGCAATTTTATGTTGTTTTGGACTTTTTTGTAATTTACCCATATCTAAGGTTTTTTCTTGAAATTTTTCACATGCTTTTTGTTCCCCATATGTTTTCTTAACATTATTGATCTTGTTGTTCCATGGGGATCTTGGTTGCACCTTGGTTTGGTGGTGATACCTTTCTAAGGTTGAGTTGGGGTTTTGCTCTCTTGGATGAGCTACCTTGGAGGCCATCAACCGATGGTTCCCCCTGGGTGGGTGACATCTGACGGTCCTCTTTAGGTGGGGACAACTGATGGTGATCTCTAGAGGTTGTAGGTCGACGGCCTTCTCTCTTGAGGTCCCTTGGATTGATGGTTTGCTTGAAAGGGGAGTTCAATCGATGGTTTTCCACCTAGTGACCTAGGGTTTCAAGAACAGATGGTCATCAAGTGATGAAACTCAATGTCCACCCTAGGAGAGTCAAGATCCTATGGCCCTTCAGACTCCACAACCAATGCAGCTTCTTCTTTCATGGACGCCATGTCCTTTGGCCACGGACACTTGGCAAACATGGTAGAACACCTAAACCTTCTCTTCTCTCTCACCCATAGCTATATAAACCTCCTACCTTCCATGCAAACAAGACTTTTGTACTCCTTTATCTTCCTTTCTTTCTATATCTTTGTCCTCCTTATCTATGTGGATAATAGGGTGCCCAAGGCAGAAGAAGGTGGTCGATCTCCTTGCATGTGTTGTCAGGGTTTAGATCTACCCTCTCTTAGAGCTTGTGCATGTTCCTTTGCTTGTTCTTGACCTAAGCAAGTAAGATATCCTTGTCTCCCTTCGTTTTCTTCGCTGCCTTACCTCATTATTCCTTCTTCTTGTTCATGACCATGGTGTTCCATGGTGGAGCTTGATCTATAGCTTATGGAACATCTCTTTCTTGCTTCCTTGGCCTAGGGTTTGCTCTCTTTCTTAGAGAAAGAGATTGCTTGGCCATGAGTGCTTAAGATATGGTTTCATCCTCCTTTGCTCAAGATACCTTTCTATTTGGATCTTCTTCTTCCTATAGGAAAGTTATATAACTTTTTCCACTTTTATTGCTTACTTATAGCTTGCATGTGCTAGACCTTGCTCTAAAACTAAGTTCTAAGTAGAGAGGTAGTATTCTTTCCTAGGGTTTGAGATTAGGTGTTAGTTCTTAGATGGTTTATCTTCTTGGATGTTCTCTAAATATTTGGCATGGATTTCCTTCAGTAGAGGAAGCATTAGGTCTTGCTTGCATGACAAACTACGGCTCTTATTATCTCTTAAACGATGGGTTTCACTTAGGGTTTTGAGTTGTTTTCTACCTTGTGCATAACTCGGTGGTTTTCCTTCTTGCTAGAACTGATGGAATTGCTTTTGGAGTTTTTTTGCTTGTGTTCTCATACCAACCAATGGTTCAAACCTAAGTTCTTTTTTTATTCTTTTGGTTCTCAAGAATTAATGGTCTTAGTTCTCTAGTGATCGCTTCAATCGATGGTTTCTTTCCCTTCACCAAACGATAGCTTTTCCTTATGGTTTGCCTTGTTTCTCCATCTATTGATGTCGACCAATGGAAGTACTAGGTCTAATGACCTATTGCCCTTTTGGTTCATCAACTAATGGTTGATCTGACTCCAAGACTCTATGGTCCCTTGACCTATGATCATCAATCGATGGTAGTATAGGTTCAACACTTGATGGTGTCAACCAATGGAGGTTATGACTTCATGATCTGATGGTGGTCCTACATACTACAACTGATGGTGGCATTGGACACTATAATCAATGGTGATCCATTATGCTACAATCATTGGTGGGTTTCCTTCCCATAATCAATGGTTCTTCTTATGTTTACAATCGATGGTGTTTCTTATGTCTACAACCAATGGTGCTTTTTATGTGTTCAATTGATGTTGCATTCTATGTTAATAAGAAATGGCTTGACTAAGTTTAGTTGGTGACTCTTTCTAGGTCACAACTCGATGGTTTCTCTAGATGTTTTGTCCAATGCATTTGGTTGTGTACAACTGATGGTTCTACCTACTCAACATCTGATGGTTTTGGGGTGATGCTCATGACATGATGGTTTGGTTTTGATGATAAAGATTTGGTGGTGAAATGCCCTTAACTTTGTAGTCTTACCTTTGCCCTCATATGAATGTAAACTAATAGATACTATAAAGAGATAATGGGTAACCCTAATACAACTAGGTGATGATGGGTAATCATACTTAATCTACCTTGTTGCAACCCTAATGTGTTGTGATGTGAACATCTTATTCCAATGTTCTGCTAAACATGTGTATCACGGGTATGGTGATGGTTTGTTGAGCCTTTGGTATGACATGGAAAGATAAGGATGTTCTTTTAGGTGATTATGATGTGATGGTATTAATGACCCTTAGGCATGGTTGAGCCCTAATGGAGGTGTGATTCTCTTGTTTATGTGATAGGAATTGATATCATGTGGTGATGTGATAAAATTTATACCTCATATGTATTATATATTCTGGAGTTTATCTAGTTTGATGCTTTCTAGAAATGAATTAGCGTTTGTATTTACACTTGTTTGATAAAGCCTTAATTCACCTAGTTGTCGTTAACTAATCAAGTAAAACCCTAATTATGTAATGCCCTGAGATGTAGAACCTTTTAGTGTCAGGACTTGTGGAATGAGGAAATGAGTATTCTTGAGGGAAACTCAGAGCGTATACTTTTGAGTATGTGAGGTGTCCTTGACATCCATATATCAAGATTTCAGAGGATGTATGTGATCATGCCTTGATGTAAGAACTATTAATACTTGTACATATGTGATTGAGGACAGGAACGGTTGTACCTCGGGTGATTGGGTAGTATATACCCTAGTTTCAGGCATCGTGGCCTTTATACCAAGGATAGGTCAGTGTTTAGAAAGTTGACTATATGTCACTATAGGAAGATTGATTGTTATGTCACTTCCTTCCACTTGTACTGACCAAGGGTGGGAGATTTTAGGATATCGGTACTCCTAGATATTATACAAACTGAATAGCACTTCACAGTGATCAGTTGAAGTTTGAGTGTTATACCTCCCCAGAGCTTAATAAAAGATGTAATTCAGCCGTACAGTATATCTGATTAGGGTTAGACACGACTTACATTGGATGTTTACCCTTGCCTCGTTTCTTATATTTCTCAATTGTTATATAATGCAGTAAGAGAAATCAATTGTTATACATATTCTTCATATTCCTTCTTATCATGATGTTGTGCCTATCTGTTATATCTATTTAACATACTTAACATGTGTAATTAGTTTAAATAATTCATTTAGGTAAATCTGCTCATCTTGTTTAATAGTATTATATTTGTGGTAACAACAATCATCGATTGAGAGTTATGTCTCTCACTGGGACATGGGTCTCACCTCGTGGGTCACTACATCTTTTTAGATGATTGTCAGCAGTGTGATTAGGATCGTGTTGTTGAGGAAGAGTAGCTTGAGTGTAAGTAGCCTCAAAAGGTTGGATATCTACCATTTGTTGTTGTAGTAGAGTCCTAGTGTCGTCCTTATACTCTCAGGTCCCAGAAGGGGTGCATTTTGTAGATGATATGTATATTGACACATTGGTAGTATGTTGTGGTTTGTATATATATGGCATGTATATGTGAATAGGATATCTTTTATATATAGGTTGTGGCTAAGGCCGTTGAACAGATAAGTAAATACCTAATATGGTATGTCATGCTTTGTAAAGTTTATGTGCCTTTATGTAAATGTTTCTGCTCTTGCAAGTAATGCTTAGATCAGTTTTAATTTACCCTATTTTCTAGTAGTCTTGATTTTTAGTGATTGATTGTTTGTTTTATTTTGAGTATTATCATTGGGTGTGGTGTTGGGCATCACATTAATGGTCATGTCGATTCCCCAAACTGAGAATGGCCAAGGCATGGCTATGTTGTAAAGTTGATTTGCATGCAAATGGATGTAGTTCAAATGGATTTGATAGGCTCGAAATTTGCAAACAAATTGGCAGCAATCTGTTTCCAAGGTGTTCCAATAGTATCCCAAGAACTATATTTTCTTAGCTAGCATAACTCCAACCATGTGTGTGTCGCATGACCTTGCATGAATTTCCTTTGTGAGAGTTTAGCTTCTATCTTATTGATGCATCAAACATAGATTCTGATTGTAGAATCTACGATATAGTTGTTCTACCCCTGGGACATATTGTGTGACACGTCATTTGAGAACCAATTCCTCTCTCTGGGAGAGGTTCTTGGTAATTACTTGGTTTAATAGATACATCTTTATGTCATGAAACCAAGCCTTTTCTTTGTCATTAAGTGTGTTATCTATGACCATGCAGTAGGTGTGCTGAGAAAGCACTTGAGCTTCAAAAAAGAAGGTATGTCATTCTCAGATGTCAATCCATGAAGTGAGGGTCTCTAGAGTGTCAATGAAGGCATTGTGATCTCTTATGATGAACTAAAAGGAGATATGCTCAAGTCTCAACCCAGAGAACACATATGTTCCTTATATAACCAGGTTCTAATGGCATGTTTTTCAGTTGTTCTGGACCTAAAATACTATGAAGAAGGTCACCATAGACCTATAAGCGGTGTGCCCCTTATTGTCTGGCGAGCTAGAGTCCTAAGATTCAAGCTTCATACTCACCCACATTGTTGGTTGTGTCAAACTCTAGTTGTCTGGATACTGATAGCTATTCTCCATGGGGTTTTCAAAGGATTATGCCTATTCTGACTCCTTTTCTATTTATAGATTTGTCAAACAAGATGGCCCACATATTAGTATCTGGAGGAGTCTTTGTGTTTGGTGGTCTGATCATCCCTACGTCTTCATTTGGGAACTCATACTCATGTGTAGCCTCTTTTGGAAGTGGGGAATCTACTAGTTGGTCAATGTGGGCTTTTTCTTTGACTACCTTCATTGAGAGATAGGAAATATTGAACTCTGATATCATTACCTTCATTTAGCACATCATCTCTTCATAGTTGGGCGATCACACAAATAGCAGAGTGGATTATGCTTGGCAATTAGTTGTAGAAGATATCATTAGGTGGTTATGTAACTTCCTTGTATTGTCTATTAGAGCCAGACTATACTTTTTGATTGTCATGTAGTGAGTCTCTATGTCATTGAACTTCTTGGGCATATACTAGACGGTGTGCTCGCCATCAGTTGTTTCTTAACTCGAGACTCCACTCATCGTTTTTTCTCAAACTGATAGGCACAGTACGAGAGGGTATCTAGGCACGATCGGCCTTAATACTGGGGGATTGGTGAGGTAGTCTTTAAGCTTTTGGAGTGCTCCCTCACATTGTTTGTTCCCTCCAAAGTTCGGGTTCTTTTTAATAGCTTGAAGATTGGCTCATATACAGGTGTCAGTTTGGTAATGAAGCGACTGATGTACTAGAGACGTCTAAGTAGGCCTCATATCTCCTAATCAGTTATGGGGGAAGGCATTTCCCCATCACCTTTAGCTTTCCCAAGATCTACTTTGATCTCTTTCTGGATGACAATGTATCCCAGTAGGTTACCAAACGTAACCTAAAAGGTGCATTTGGCAGGATTTAAGCATAAGGAGAGCTGTTAGAGATGTTAAAATAGCTTCTTGAGATTGTTGATGTGGTCATTTAGACTTTTAGGTTTGGTGATCATGTCATCCATGTAGACCCCCACCTCTTTGTGCATCATGTCATGAAAGAGAAGAATCCTTGCCCTTTGATTTATAGATCCAGCGTCCTTGAGACTAAAAGGCATGACACCATAGAAGAATACTCTCCATGATGTGATGAAGGTTGACTTCTCTTTATATTCTTTTACCATCTTGATCCAGTTGTAGCTAGTGAATCAAACCATGAAACTGAGTAGTGCATGGTTGGTTTTTTTTTCAATGAATGTCTATGTATGGAAGCCGAAAGTCATCGTTTGTATATGCTTTGTTGAGTTTGTGATAGACACGCATATTCTACTTTTTATCTTTCTTCAGTACTGG
Source organism: Alisma plantago-aquatica (assembly GCA_963693085.1). Lineage (NCBI taxonomy): Eukaryota > Viridiplantae > Streptophyta > Magnoliopsida > Alismatales > Alismataceae > Alisma > Alisma plantago-aquatica. The sequence goes on from OY856412.1 coordinate 641,282,392, forward strand.
TAAAATGTCGGTGAGTCGTGTAGGATAGTTGATCGGATCTAGAAACTAGCATTGTATTGTCATTAAACTTCTTCCATGTTCTTAAAGCTCCATTCTTGTCACAACCTCTACCCTTTTGCTTGATGGGGCAAACTCGGGGATGATAGGTAGTTGATGAACAATGCTTGACTCATCTATCCCATGAATGTCTCATATCTTCATGCAAACACATCAGTGTAGTGGCTTAGAAGATCTATCATTCGGTCTTTGATATCTTGTGAAAGGAACACCCCCACTTTCAATTTGTGTTGCCCATGGCCCGAGCAGAGATTCACCATCTTTGTCTCATATTCATTATGAAAAGGTTGATGCTCCTTCATTATATACTCCATGGTAAGGACTTCTTGTGGCATCCAACTTACAAAACACAAGATTAACTAAGCAGAAGCGAATCATTTGCAGCGGATTACTGAAAATCACTAAAAATTTAAACTTTTTGCAAAGATATTGAACATTGGAAACTCTTACAACAAGAACCATAGTATAACATATACATCCTGGTTTAAAAGTACATGACTTGTACCATCTCTCCTTGAGGATTACAACATTAGCTGCCATATAACATTATATACAGACAGCATAAAACCCCAAGGCATCAAGCCAAAATCTCAGATCGATCCATTAAAACACTAACTAAAAACTCTGAGGACCTGAGAGTATAGAGACGACACATAGGACTTCTAACTATAAGACTTGACAGTTAGGATCTCCACCTGAGATCTCACTGCTATCCAGGCTATTGCTTTCCTTTCCCTGCAAAAGAATATATGCTTCTTTGTCCGCGTCTACCTAAAAATGTTGGATCTCACGGGGGTGAGACAATTGTAAATTGCCCCAGCGGGAGATATAACTCTCCGCCAAAACATTGTATTGCAGATTAAAGATATGAAACTGAGTAGAGAATAAGCAGTTTAAAGCATTCTCAACTTTGTAAGCATTGCAACTATTATGATAAAGCAATATACCATCTATTCTTTTAATAAGGAATAGGAATAACATGTATACCATTTATCCAACATATTATACCATCATATCAAACTTTTCTTGTGACACTCATCATCTTGTTATGTCACCCATGAAACACTCTTGTTCCATTCTGTTGGCCTTAGCCAACCTGTTTAACAAATAAGGAGATATATCTACCATGTACTCATATATCAATAATACAAGCATTGGATTAACACCAATCCTAAATCATCATTACAAGCACTAGGTTATTACCAATCCTATGTTATTATTACAGGCATTAAGCCTCTTCCAAGTATTGGACTCTTCCAAACCTGATTACACCGCCAGGCATTGGACTTTAACCAACCCTGATTACATAGCCAGGCAGTGGACTCTAACCACTCCTGATTTCACCGCCAGGCATTGGACTTTAACCAACCCTGATTACACAGCCAGGCAGTAGACTCTAACCACTCCTGATTTCACCGTCAGGCATTGGACTTTAACCAACCCTGATTACACAGCCAGGCATTGGACTTTAACCAACCCTGATTACTTAGCCAGGCATTGGACTTTAACCAATCCTGATTACACAACCAGGCATTGGACTTTAACCAACCGTGATTACACAGCCAGGCATTGGACTTTAACCAACCCTGATTATAGGCATTACACCTCTGCCATGTATTGGACTTTAACCAATCCTGATTACAGGTATTACACCTCTTCCAGGTATTGGAATCTAACCAAACCTGATTACATGGATCATGGAATATAAATTCCTTTGACCCATCATTAATCATCTTGGTGCTTCTTACTATGCTACAATTGTTCTCATGGCTCATAAGGCCCATAAAGCATCTTGTCACCTCTCATAAGGCAACATCTAATCATATGGCTCACAGGGCCATTCAACATCTTGTCACCTATCACTAGGCAATAAAATCATTTTATCTCATGTAATATAATAGTGACACCATTATTCCCTCAATAGGATTAGGGCGTACTGTTCACATCACATTAGGGTTTCTCATGTCCCATTACCCAATTTAAGGTTAGGGTTTTCCCATCTCTCATTGTTTAGGGTTTCCTGTTTCACATTATTAGTTCAGATCTAATATATTACTTCACACCTCTAGGAGCATTCAAATATATCATAAGTGTATGCTTACGATCACTATTCTCATCATATATCATTAATGATCAACAATTTAACGCATGAGTTCATTTCTCATCCTTATCATGGTATGATTACATCATACTCATTGATTTGTCTTAACTCCATTCTCAAAGTATATTAATCAACATTTATCACAGTACATCAAGTTCATTACATATTTATTGTAACAATTGCATAACACACATTTCATGTGTTTCTTATACAAGAATAGTGGATTAGAGGTTCATCAAGGAATGCCTACCCTGAAAAGCTGAATGTGATATCTATCATGTCTTGATGTATCACTTTCTTCTCATTTCCATCTTACTTAAGTTAATCAACTAACCTTGTATTAAGGTACTTCCCTCTTAATACTTTATCCTCTAACTTGTCACTTTCTTCATATGGTGTATATATTACACATTGGAATTGTCCAACTATCTTTAATGATATGGACTTATCTAATGGTTAGGCATTGTTGATATAGAATAAATTATTATCAACCACTTTAGGTATTTCAACCCATAGGATGTTATTCACTCCATTATATAATATTACATACATCACTCCTAAGAGTTTCATACCCTCATCATTGTAAGATTTATAGGGTTGTTACACATACATGAAATTAGATATATAATGATCTAGGCATCATCTTGTCCTTTAGACCCTTATTCATTAGGGTATCAACACTATCATTCATATAGTTCATCAGCTTTACCCTTCATGGTTATAACATACTCATCTTACTTGATTGTAATAACCACATCCTACTTTAGTGTATTGGCTATTATACCATGACTATGGTTGCACATATCATTATATGGCATCATCCTGGATTTAAGTCTCACTTCACATCATTCTTCAGGGTTTCCATAATATTACTCTTAATTAGGGTTTCACATGAAATTACCCTAGATTAAGGTTTCTCATAGCATTAGTCTTAATTAAGGATTCTCATAACATTACCCTAAATTAGGATTTATCATGGATTCACCATCAATTAGGGGTTTACATGGAATCACCCTCAATTAGGGTTTATCATGGATTCACCCTCAATTAGGGTTTCACATGGAATCACCCTCAATTAGGATTTATATTCAATCACCCACGATTAGGGTTTACTATTGACATCACTTCACCCTAGATTAGGGTTTATCATTAAAATACCCTGAATTAGGGTTTCCCATATCATTTCCCTAAATTAGGATCATACTATCATCATGGATTAGGATTACACCTATCATTGCCCTCAATTAGGGTTAGGATTCATTAGCCTTTATAATTAGGGTTTCACGATCTCACTATAAAGAATCATACCCTAATTAGACATTCATCCATAATGAAAGTGTTACAACTTTACCATTCATAGTTATCATTCATGTAGGAAGTCTTCTCTCTCATCTTCTATAAGATGATGTTTAATTCAACCTTGATTAGGCTAAGTCAACTCACTTGAAAGAAGAATTGACACCATGAGTTATGTCATTACCACCATGATCATTAAAGCTTAATTATTCAAAGGGTACTAATCACCCTATCTCATTAAGGGTACCATTATTATAATCACCCTTGGTTTACATCATGTAATTGTTCACTTAAACAATTAACTTTTATCCACTTTGAGTGTTCATACAATTTGGTTGATTACCTTCCAAATTATCTTGGTCTCTTAGAACTCAAACGGTCTTGACCAATCAGACCTCAAACGGTCTTGACCAAACCATTGAAACTGTTTGGTAAAGGTGAACCCTTGAGACCATTTGCTAAAGGTGCACACTTGAAACTGTTTGCTAAAGTTGAGGTTGAAATTGTTTGCCAAAGTGAATCCTTGAGATCGTTTGCTAAAGTACAATTTTGAAACCACATGAGACTCGACCGATTTGGGATCGATTGGTCCCAAACGGTCTTGATACCATTTGGACTCAAACGGTCTTGAGACCGTTTGGTCCAAACCTCCTCAAAACTGCATGGTCCAAAAATGGTCTCAACCACTCAAATCGATTTAGGATTCTCAATGTTGATTTCTTCAACCATTGAATTCATATAATCATTTGTCAATTGGGCCTATAAACATACTTCAATTGAGTTAAATAGGTCATCCTTCAACTGATTTGACCCTCAATTAATCATCAATTAGGGTTTGAATCAATTGGATTAAGGATTGGAACCATTGAACCTTCAATGTTAGTCAATGTGTTATCAATTACTTTGAAACTATTGGACCATCATTCAAATTGGGCATGACCTGACCTCAAACGGTCTTGAGGTCGTTTTGATGACCTCCAAATGGTCTCGAGACTATTTTCCCATCATATCATCAAAATCCATGACATCCAATTAGGGTTCGAGTCATTGGATTGATCATCAAATCAGCACTTAGTTGCAATTCAATTTGATACCTTTGGACCTTCAAACACTTAACCATACTTAACCCTAGACCTCCAAACGGTCTTGGGTGACCCCCAAATGGTCTTGAGACTGTTTGGGTTATCCTCAAACTGTTTTGAAACTATTTGGGCTAATCAACCCAAAATTCCAAGTCAATTGATTATGAAATCAGCACCTAACCCGATTAGGGTTTGGTGATTGATAGACCTTCAACTCATGAACCAATTGGAACTAATAAATTATAATTAATGGTTCATTAACCAACATTATTATAAACAAATCTCCAAACAGTCAACCCTGGTCAACACCTCCAAATGGTTTGAAACCATTTGCCCTTAAACGGTTTGTGAAACTGTTTGAACATTTCAATTGAAACCGTTTGGCCAAGATATTTGGGGAGGTGTGTGCTTATGATGATGTCATCATCATCAAGCTCTAAACCCACGAAACCTGTTGTGGTTTCCATGGAAATTGCATCAATCAACCAAATCGATTATTGTGAATAGAGAAATGATCATTATTTGATAAGGAATTGAATGCAATAACAAAATTAAGGTTTCAGGTTATAAAACCCACCTCCAATTGAGCTCCAAAGCTCCAAGATCACGCCAAAAATGGTGTATGAAGCTTTTTCAAATCCCCCTAGGCTCGTCCTCAAGCTTTTGGTTAAAAAGATTGGCTAGGGTTGAAGAGGAGATCGAAATAAGAAGAAATCAATGATTTATTTTCGATTTACATCATGGAACCAAGGTAAAAAGGGTCAAGAACCTTACCAACAGGTTGGAGGTCGTCCTACTGGTCCTCCCTAGCTCCCTTGGTCGGTTTCCAAGCAAAGAGAACAAGTGGGGTCGAAGAAGCCTTTGTTTGGGCTAGGAAAGGGTCTTTTTATAAGAAATTCAATGAGAGAGAAAATATTTTATAAAAGCCTTTTAATTCCAAAATTGTTGCTACCTTCTCCCCCTTGGTTTCTTTTATACAAAGGCATCTCTATCCCCACCGAGCTCCCTTCCATTATCCAAGAATAAAGGGAAAAGAAATTAAGCACCTTAACCCTTATAATAATAATTTCCATAATTGAGTGGAAATTCTTTTTCTTATAATAATGGTGAGTGGAGTTTTCACCTCCTTGGGATATACTCGTTCCTTTGCAAGGTTTAAGGATGTACACACACATCTAAATCCAACCATATTAATTTTTTGTTGAAGGCCCTTCAATTATTTTATTTGTTTTTGCATTAAATTGAATTAAGGTTCCAATTAGGCTTATATCTTGATTATTTTAATATCAAGATTCTCTCTCCTCCAACATAATTAAAATGAGGCGCCCCTCTCATTTTCTTTGCTCTACATGATGCCAAGAAACATTAGGGACATTATTGAAGTGGTAATTTGCATATTGAACCCTAGGTTTTGGGTAAATTACACATTACACCAAAACTAGGTTTTTATGCACAAATCTTGTTTTATTAGTTCTTTCTTGGTACTCAGGCTTTCATAAGACATTCCTCTGAATCATCTTCATTCTCATGATGCCAAAATTCTTGAGGAACATATTATTATGTAACATTTCCAATTTAACCTCTCATATTGGGTAATTTGCACATTAGTCCAAAATAAGCAAACATTGCTTCAACATTATTCAAACAGAACCAAAATTGAAACATAAGTTCCTCTTGAGCCTTAATTACTTTTCACAAGATAAAATTAAGGATATAATTAACTTGCTTAAGCAAAACTCCCAGGGTTAAGGCATAACCCAGGTCAGGGATGTTACAAATTATAAACCCCTAACAAGGATTTCATCGTCAAAATCCTAGATAAAGGGAAAAAAATATTATTCACACATCATATCATCATGTCATCACATAACATCTCATTATTATGGTGACACCATAGATCTTTGATCAATAAAAAGTTATTCCACACAAGTTTATCATGGAAAGATTCACATGGGACATATACCCCCATGTTCCTTAATTAATTCAACATTTCACATACAAGGTTCACAATTATATTCTATCACCCACTTGGGACTATAAGTCTTTTCATACCTTGATTATTCCATCTCACGTGGTGACTCAATACTAGCTTTCCTTATTATTTGCACTAACTATCTTATTAGTTTTGCATTCTTTTACCATAAAGAGAGGTTACATATCAACCAAGAACTTTTCTCAAAGATATCTTCAATTGTTATGTTTATGCAAAACATAAACCCCTAACATGTGATGTTCATATTATTTTTTTTTTATCAATCTGATTTCATGGTTGACCACTCTAGGTAGTCAACATAAATCATCAGGTATTTCTTAGATACCAGAATCTTTTATCTTAGTATTTATCACATGAGTTGAAAACACATCACATTTTTATCTTTCTTTCATCTTGGGACATAACTTGTTACATATATCTTTACCTTGGAGCCAAAGTTGAAGATAAACTGATACCTTTCTAAGTATCCATCACATAAACATCTTTATATTATGCACATCAAGTGTCCTATGACCCACTTGATTTCCATGCCCCTGAAAGGAAAGAGAACAAGGAGCCATGTTCCTCTTATTATTTCATGTATTTTCAACTATTCATGAAACATTTACTCTTTATCTCATCCTAGGTTCCTTGCCCTAGCATAGAAATTATAAGGATGATTACATGACATTATTCCTTTCTTTATTATTGTCTAACATGTTTATGATCATCTTAGGATCTCATCACATTTTCCATTTCCTTACTATGGAAAAGATCTCTATTATTCTCACAACTTGATTGAGCAGGGTTCATCTCCCTTATTCTTATTCTTGTCTTTTGAGGGGTATACTTTTAGTTCATCATACCAACATGATTATCTGAGATTATCTCAAACTTCTCTTTCTTATGGTTAGAATATAATATATTTATTCATTCCATATTTTTGATTTCATGATACTCATTAGATTGTCTCAGAATGACTACTTGATCAGAGTAATCAAAAAGACAATAATCTAAGAGTCTCCATACTCACTTTATCTTCAATAGTTGTATACCTGGCCAGGGTATATAAATACTGAGATCAAGTAGTATGCACTTATTTTTATTTTATGTTTTTCATCTATTTAGATTTAATATACTTAATATCTCATATTTCCTCTGAGTTCCTTTTTCATCTCTTCCCTTTCTTAATGGAGAAAGATAAACTTCAAAACATATAAAAGAATATGAAACTGAACACAAGTTTTCATACTACTATCTCTTCCTCATATCCTTACAGAATTGTATAGGTAAACTAGATAACAACTACCCTTCTTATAGTAAGGAACAGAATATAATTCAAAATAGAAAGTTTTGTCTTGACAAGTCTACTTTTTACAAGTTATCTAGTGTCTTGTCTGTTGAGTCTCCTCATTGTTTTCTATTTGGACATTGCCACCTCAGATGTCCTCTCTGTCCACATCTATAACAAGCTCGGAGCATTTTAGGTGATTGTTGTTTGGGTGCACTACATTGTGGTTGAATCAGTGCTACTAAAATCTTTGATTGTTTAGTTCCACCAATTCCCTGTCCTTATGACTGTTTAGACTTCCTTTTAAGATTTGTCTCATGTTTCTTTATCATAGACCCTTCTATCCTTCTAATTGACTCCACAAATGTGGCAAACTTCTCTCTTCTTTCTAGGGCAGATGTCAGAATAGACATTTCAGCATTCAATCCCTTCTCAAAACATTGAATCTTTTCCTCCTCAGTAATAGCCATCTGAGAACAAAATCGTAAAAGTTTCATGAACTTAACCTCATATTCACTTATTGACATGACTCCCTGTCGAATCTTCTCAAACTATGAGATATTTTCATCTAAATAAGTCCTTGGAAAGTACTTATTAATGAATTCTCGACGAAATTCCTCCCATCCAATTTCTTCATCATTTCTTTTTATTTCTTCTATATCCCACCAATGTCCAGCACTACCCTTTAAAAGGTACACAGCATGTTTAACTTTCTTAGCATCCGGGATACTAAGGATCTTAAAAGCCTTTTCTAATTCAGTGAGCCAAAGATCAGCATCTGCTAGGTCAGATGTCCCAGCATATTCAATGGCTCTGACATGACGTAGTCATTCAAAGGTCTTACCAGACCCATATCCCTCATTGGGAGATGGTGCCCTGGGTGTTGATGCTGGCATCTGGTCTTCTATATAATTTAGTGTGGTCATGAGCTACCCAAAAATATTATGAACATCTGGGTATCCTCTCATGACTTCATCAACATGGGGATTTTCAGGCACTGGTTCCTCCCTTGCCTGGTCACTTGCACCTCCCACTGGTGTAGCAACATTGCTCTCATCAACGCGTTCCTCGTGTCCTCCGGGCATCTTGGAGTTATATATCTTCTTCTGCATAAGCAGAAGGTACTATAAGATACAGTGAGGTACATTTATAATAGACTCGATACTTTAATCCTATGTCTCTATAGACTCAGCGAAACTAGAGCTCTTATACCACTAAATTGTGGCATCCAACTTACAAAACACAAGATTAACTAAGCGGAAGCGAATCATTTGCAGCGGATTACTGAAAATCACTAAAAATTAAAACTTTTTGCAAAGAGATCCAACATAGGAAACTCTTACAACAAGAACCATAGTATAACATATATATCCTGGTTTAAAAGTACATGACTTGTACCATCTCTCCTTGAGGATTACAACATCAGCTGCCATATAACATTATATACAGACAGCATAAAACCCCAAGGCATCAAGCCAAAATCTCATATTGATCCATTAAAACACTAACTATAAACTCTGAGGACCTGAGAGTACAAAGATGACACATAGGACTTCTAACTATAAGACTTGACAGTCAGGATCTCCACCTGAGATCTCACTACTATCCAGGCTATTGCTTTCCTTTCCCTGCAAAAGAATATGTGCTTCTTTGTCTGCGTCCACCTAAAAATGTTGGATCCCATGGGGGTGAGACAATTGTAAATTGCCCCAGCAGGAGATATAACTCTCTTCCAAAACATTGTATTGTAGATTAAAGATATGAAACTGAGAAGAGAATAAGAAGTTTAAAGCATTCTCAACTTTTTAAGCATTGCAACTATTATGATAAAGGAATATACCATCTATTCTTGTATAAGGAATAGGAATAACATGTATATCATTTATCCAACATATTATACCATCATATCAAACTTTTCTTGTGACACTCATCATCTTTTTATGTCACCCATGAAACACTCTTGTTCCATTCTGTTGGCCTTAGCCAACCTATTTAACAGATAAGGAGTTATATCTACCATGTACTCATATATCAACAATACCAGCATTGGATTAATACCAATCCTAAATCATCATTACAGGCATTGGGTTATTCCCAATCCTGTGTTATTATTACAGGCATTAAGCCTATTCTAGGTATTAGACTCTTCCAAACCTGATTACACTACAAGGCATTGGACTTTAACCAACCCTGGTTACAAAGCCAGGCAGTGGACTCCAACCACTCCTGATTTCACCACCAGGCATTGGACTTTAACCAACCCTGATTACACAACCAGGTAGTGGACTCTAACCACTCCTGATTTCACTGCCAGGCATTGGACTTTAACCAACCCTGATTACACAGCCAGGCATTGGACTTTAACCAACCCTAATTACACAGCCAGGCATTGGACTTTAACCAACCCTAATTACACAGCCAGGCATTGGACTTTAACCAACCCTGATTACACAGCCAGGCATTGGACTTTAACCAACCCTGATTACAGGCATTACACCTCTACCAGGTATTAGACTTTAACCAATCCTGATTATAGGTATTACACATCTGCCAGGTATTGGACTCTAACCAAACCTGATTACATGGATCATGGAATATAAATTCCTTTGACCCATCATTAATCATCTTGGTTCTTATTACTATGCTACAATTGTTCTCATGGCTCATAAGGCCCATAAAGCATCTTGTCACCTCTCATAAGGCAACATCTAATCATATGGCTCATAGGGCCATTCAACATCATGTCACCTATCACTAGGCAACAAAATCATTTTATCTCATGTAATATAATAGCAACACCATTATTCCCTGATGCGATGATTTTGATTCGCATTTATAGACTTGTTTCACTCACATTTTATGCGTTTATTGGTCATTTTGGTGGTTAATATTGCATAATTCACTTACTTTAGTCTATGACCCTTCTCAGCATCAATTCTCCCTTATTCTATTGTTTTGAGCATAAATGATTACAATAATATGTTTTATTTCGGCTTATGTGGTTTTGTGTTGCAATTTCAGGAAAAACACATATTTGCAGCTCTCGATACCATCGACAACTGTCGATACTATCGACACAGCTACAGGTTGCCAGCCGCAAGGAGTAGCACAGAGTCAATACCATCGACAGGGAAGTCGATGGTAGCGACGTACCTTCAGGTTGCTGGCGAGCAGATAGTCAATACTATCGACCATTAAGTCGATACTATCGAGCCAAAAAGATTCAACGACAGAAAAGGACAAAAACTGACGCCTTAGGGTGTCGATACCATCGACCCTCATCGATGGTATCGAGTCAGCATCAGGCGCAACAAAGAAAAGAAAAGAAGACTTGCCGATATCGCGCAAAGTCATACCATCGACCCGCGTCGATGGTATCGACACCGTCAGATGCAAGTTTGTTTCAGATCAATCTAAATCTGACGGCTGTGATATTTTTGCAACCTAACTCGGTGATTAAACCTAATGACGGTGGCCAAGAGCGAGGTATCACATCATTAGCCACTGCACACGTCCTGAGAAGGTGTGGAGAGAAGAGCGGAGCCTAGAAGCACGCCCCAGCTATTCCGAAAGCTGAAGAAGACGTTTTCCACAACCGAAAGGTTGTAGATCACGCATTCCACGCCGAGGAACGCTTGGATCTTCTCCGTTCAGGGGTTTCATTACTTATTCACATTTTTCTCCATGTTTCCCCTTTTCTCATCCATGTTTTGCTCTGAGATGATCATGTGGGGCTAATCCCCTTTATCTATAGGACTGGGAGTAGCCCGAGGAAGCATTGTATGACATTTTTATCATCGTAATTCATATTTTATCTCTTAAATCCATGGTATAATTTTGTTTTCTCAATTATATTGTTATGCTTGATCACCATAATGATAATCTAATGCCTTTAATTAATTTGAAAGAAGAATTAACGGTTGAAAAGAGACGAAATCTACATTAATTAACAAATCCCTTGAACAAGGTGATGTAAGATTAATGGTGGAAACCCAGAGGTTGATTCTAAAGCTCCTAGTTTAGGGTATAGGTTACTACGACGGTGGAACCCACCTAGACATAGGTAGTGAATTGTACCACGACAGTGGACAATTCTGACTACAGGACACTACCCGGATCGAGAGATGAACTTGAATTATTATATGGAAATTCATACAATGATGACCCACGGTGAAACCGCAATCCTAAAGGTCTCCACTTGAATTGATTAAACTAATATCTTAATCGATTGATTTGCATTATTTTATTTTCTTTTATTTTTACAACAACTCTCAAACTCTTTTAATCAGTTTAGCTAATCGCAAATAGTTAGTAGTAGTCTACTGATAGTTCAGTATCCCTGAGTTTGACTTGGGCCTCACAAGGGCTTATACTACATTGACGCGTGCACTTGCGTTATACGCACGGTAAAATCGTGTCAAGTTTTTGGCGTCGTTGTCGGGGACACGGCAATTGTCGTCACTACGAGTGTTGCAAGTGGCCATTCTAGGCCACTTTTTAATTTTTATTATTCTTAAATCATTTTAAAATTTATAGTTTATCTTGCACATTTTTTAATCATCTAGCACGGTATTGAACTAAAATTATCATTTTGTAGGTACTATGCATGGTGCAGACGCGTGGCACTGATTACACGCAACAGGCACCAGAGGTTCCACTGTCGGGACCTGACGACGAGGAGGATTATAATCAAGACCAACCAGAAGATATAGATTTTGACTCAGAACAAGAAGCCATGGCAGAAGAGTGGACGATATGGGAGAAGATAAAGGCTTCTTCCTCATCCGCTTCAAAGGGGCCAATTAAGAAGCAGGCGATCAACATTCTGACCTATAAGATTGATCCTGCATTAATCAACTTGGTCAAGTCAAATGCATTTCATGGGCTAAAAAATGAAGACCCGGTAACTCACATTAGCCAGTTCATGGAGAACTGCGATATGATAAAAATACACAGGTTCCCGCAGGAGAAACTTTACCTGAAGCTGTTTCCGAGTACTCTAGCAGGAAATGCATGACAATGGTTGCATAATCTTGACGATGAGTATGTGGAATCATGGAACCACATGGTGGAAGTGTTCTTTGAAAGATTCTTTCTGTCCGAGAAGACAAATGATATGATCAGAAAGATCCACAACTTCAGCCAGAAATTCGGTGAAACATATTCTGAGACTTGGGAGCGCTTTCATATAATGATGAGGAGATGCCCGCATCATGGACTGGATAAGGAAAAGCAGGTTAAAATCTTCTATTTTTCTCTTTCTGAGCATGATAGAAGTAACTTAGATTCTGCAGGTTCAGGGTTCTTCTTAAACAACAAGGGCACAAGGTGCTGGGAAATTTTGAAGAACATGGCAAAGAAGCAATCCTGGGGCGACAGGGATGCACCAAAACAAGTGAAAGTTGCAGGTGAGTCCAGGGCCATCTAGGAGCTGAATGATAAATTAGACCTTTTAGCCAAGAAATTGCTTGCCAAAGAAGATGCAGAATCTGATGAGGAAGCCCAGGTAAAATTTATGCAACAACGGGGCTATAGAAACAATGATTATGCTTGGAGGAAGGATAAGAAATTCTCATGGAAGGATCCAAACAACTTCCTACAAGATCCAGATGCAAAGCTACAACTAAGGGTTGAAGACAAAAGCATCGAGTTGCTTAGTCAAGTGGTGCAGCAAAATCAGGAGATGATGAGCATGTTTAGTAAGCAGTTGCAGTCCCAAGGTGAGATCTTGACTAAGTTTGGGCAAACATGGCAAAGCCATGGAGCACAGATGAGGGCATTAGAGACGACTGTGACCCAGATTTTCAATGAAGTGGCGGCCATGAAGCATGCCAATCAACAAAGACAGGGTGGGAATGCAGAGGTTGTTCAAGCGCATCATCAAGTTAAGTACATATCTGTGATTACTGAGGCAGAGCCCCCGGTGGTGGTAGTCCATGACAAAAGCAAAATGATTTTTGATACGGAGGCTACACTGAGAATACCATATCCTCGCAATCATTATGGATTACCTGGCAGATATATCCCATTCAGAAAATCCCGCCAAGAGCCCACCACGTTCGCGCCCGCACCTGGGCAAGAAGAGCATGTGAAGGCCATGTGTCAGGGTGAAGTTACATTCACTGAGGGAGAGGAGTCGCCTCAAGTTACACCTGTTATAAATGATGTACCAAAGTTTGTGCCAGAGGGTGACATTGAAGCAAGCTTAGGGGAGGAGACCCCAAAACGCACATATGAGCCACCTCACAAGCCTTTAAATGAGGCAATGGTGTCTTTTCCGGATAATCAGAGGTCGAAGAAAGAGCATTGACACTACAGGAAGTTCTTGGAGATGTTTAGGAAACTTCATATCAATATTCCGTTAGTGGAAATGATAGATCAGATTCCAGCTTATGCAAGGTTTATTAAAGAAATCATCACCAAGAAAAGGCGGATCAAAGACACAGATGTTTGTCGGGTGAGCCAGATGGTGAGCTCAATTATCCATGGGAGTCTACCACAGAAGAGGAAAGATCCAGGAGGTTTCTACATCCCATGTTCTATAGGCGGTCAACATTTTCCACAAGCACAATGTGACTCAGGGTCCAGTATTAATCTTATGCCACTGTCCACGTTTCAAAAGCTTGGGTTGAAGGAACTAAAGAAGTCTAGTATGACTATCGAGCTGGTGGATGGGTCCATTGTGAAGCAATATGGAGTGTGCGAGGATGTACTTGTCAAAGTAGATAAGTTTATCTTTCCATTGGATTTCATCGTCATGGACATGCCACAGCTTAAAGGTTGTGAGATGCTATTAGGTAGGCAGTTTCAAGAAACGGCCGATGTTGTTACTGCTATTGGAAAAGGTACTTTGACGTTGGGGATTGGCCAGGATCGAGTTGAGTTTAAACTGCCGCATGATCCCATGGGCACACTCTCCAAAGCTCCAAAGTGATGAAGCTCAATTCATCTAACCTAAGACGTTAAATAAGGGCACTTGTTGGGAGGCAACCCAGCCATTGGTAGTTTTGTTTAGTTTCTTTTAAATTTGTAAGTTAGTTTGATTTGATGTTGTTTTTAGTGTAAAAATGATACCTTGATCATTTGTTCAGTGTGCAGGACTGAGGCAGGGTCGATGGATGGTATTGAGATAGGCACAGGTAGGCAGCTGCAAAAATTTCTCTGAGTCGATACTATCGACGGCCTCATCGATGGTATCAACCCACCATCAGGTTACTCGCCAGACAGAGGTCGATAGTATCGACATGGGCATCGATACTCGCGAGATCTCTGGAGATATTCAGACGAAATTGTCTCAGTGAAGTCGATACCATTGACGGGCCTGTTGATGGTATCGACCCAGTTACAGGCAGAAAGCGGCGGCCGGGCCTCGCAAGGGTGTTTTCCCTAAGAAGAGTCGATACTATCGACTTGCGTCGATGGTATCGACGTGACATGTCACCGATCTGCGAGCGGAAATCAACGGCGATCGCTACATCAAGAGAATCGATCCGGGCCCCCAAAGCAGGCTATCGACAACCGTCGATACTAGCAGAGGATCGGATTGTGCCATAGGTGCCGATACCATCAACCCGCGTTGATGGTATCGACGGGTGCACAGCATCACCGGCCGTGGTTATAAAAGAGAGGGATTGTCATCAGATGACGTCACACCTTTAGAGATTTTCTCCCCTACTTGTATCGTGCATCTTGTTGTGCGACCAGAGCCCGGCTACGAGCATCCAAGGAGCGCGTTCTTCCCCGAGCTTTCATCGAGCAGAGATTGTCTTCTCCGACCTCCACCGAGCTCCGTCTTCTATTCCTCCTTTCTTTTCGACGATGGTGCATACAGCCGGAGATTCTTCTTCATGGGTGGATCCTATGGAGATCCCAGAGTTTGTTCCTCCACTGACTGCATCTATTCCTCGTCTGAGGATAGTCCATCCTTCCGTGGAGGTCCGGAAGGTTTACGAGGAACTGATGAAGCGCAAGATTGAGCCGACCCGCTACGTCGACCGGGATATGGTTCGCTACTTAGGGTTCGAGGCTAATCTCCAATATGTTCTCAAAGGTCAAGTGCACCAAACCAACCAGACGCCAGATGAAGTCCAATACTACGTCGAGGGCCATCCATTTTTCGGTGAGTGGCCAACCTATAAGGAACTCATGGCGAAGTTCATGGCATCACTAGACATCAATGTGCTGCCCAATGACTTGATTGCCACTGACAGAGAATGGAGGAAAGGGAGGGTGTCGTTCTGACTCTTCAACAATAACTACACCATCACCATTGACCAGTTCAATTCTATATATAATTGGGCTCATCACAACTACCAGCACTGGCGTCCAAACAACTGGACGGATTACGACGCCATCTTTGTCGAGTTGGTGACTGCGCCGCCCAGCAAATTCGTGAGCTACCATAATGTGGCAGTTGCGGATTTCGAACATCCGTTTGTGCGGGTTCTTCATCGCATTCTCTACACCACCTTGTTCACGCATGGTGACCTGTCTCTCAGAAAGTTTCAAGAGATAGATTTGTTCTTCCTGTATAAGTTGCTGAAGCGCGAGGAGTGTAATTGGGGCTCATTTTTCTTGACACGTGTGGTGGTTGTGAAATGGAGTACGCGAAAAGCTCCAATCCATTTTGGAGGGCTGATCACACCATTGGCCGTCTATCTTGGGCTGGATATTTCCCAGCTTACTACCCTCTCTACCAGGAGCAAGGTCAACCTCCAGCATCTGCACTGCTCCAACCTCATCCTGTTTCGTGATGGTTTACCATTCGCACATTGCCACGTTAATCAAGCTTATCAAGAGTGTGCGCTTCCCAACCCCATCTTCCACATTGAGGGTGCTCAGCATTTCCGATGGCCCATCATAGCCATTGATGACTCGGATGAAGACGGCAGCAACGACGACAACGACAATGACGTCGACGAGAATGAAGAGGAAGAGGAGGCCTTCACTCCTCTTCGTGCACGAGTGGCACCTAGGAAGCGTCCCCGCATGCATCCGGGTGCATCTTCTTCTTCGCAGCCTCCGCCACCACAGCCCTCTCATCAAGGAGAGGATGAGTACTCCATGCAAGGGATGTATGCAATGTTGCAGGATATTCATCAGATGCAGTAGCAGCATATAGCTTCATATGTCGATATTCAAGATACGTCGAACTGGCTGTTAGATAATCAGAGGGCAATTTTTCAAAATGAGTGCCTCCTCCTTGAAAACTAACAGCACATCTATGACAGGTTGCATAGGATGGAGATGCAGCAGTAGCCCTTCTACGATCATTACTGGAGCCAGAATTACTTTGGGGGGTATCCACAACCTCCGCCTATGCCCCAGTATGATCTGAGTTTTCAGGGGCAGTACCCATCTTGGGACCCCACGGCCCCGCAGTACCCGCCTCCTCCTGAAGAATGATTGGTATCTCTATTCCACCTTATTAAGGTTGTTTTTTACTATGAGGCCATAGTCGAATTCAAGCTTAGGGGGGGAGTTGGAACAGCTCTATCCTTTAGTTTAGTTTTTATTGTTTTGTTTCTTGTCATTTATTTCTTGCAGTTTTTAGTTTGTTTGTAGGATCCACACTCTATCTAGTGTAATTGTGTATGTCTTAAGTCATGTGTCATCTCGTTGCTTGTACATGGGAATCAAGGGAAAATTTAAAAAAATTTAGTGTTCTGCAAGCTTGTGTTGTTCAACTTTGAGCGAATGACTTAAGGAAATAATTGGGTTTGTCAACTCTAAAATAGGAAATCACAACTGTACATTCCTATGATTCATGAGAAGTGGACGGAATTGGTTGTTTGAGCCTAAACTGACCAAATGATAATGAGACTTTAATTTGAAATAAGAGAGAGAAACCTCTTAATTACTATACAGGTTAGTAAGGAGGGACATATAATAATTTTTTAAAGGTTCAGTCAATTAGTCTTGTGATCTATTCACTCCATTGTTTTCATACCCCACCTTAAGAACTGGAAGTACATTACGAGTTTAATCTCTTTGATTGCATCTCATGTAGATAGGACTTGCATTGCAACTATTTTCACATATGTTGCATGAAAATAAAAAATAGATTAGTTATACATGCAAATTATCCTTAGGTGCATGTCATTTAGTTGCATAATATCATTTTGTAGTTGCACTCACATTTTTGTGCATACAGTACATCATGCATCTTATTTCTTCTGAAACATTAAGGGTGATGAACTTGTTCCATACCTTCTGAATGCTTCAAATGTATAAGTTAGGTGGCAATAAGTGAGCCCGACAAACAATTCATTGTCAACTGTGAAAATAAGGGCTTGAAGAAAAAGAATAAGAGAAAGAAAAAAAATTTGAAAAAAAAAGAGAAAAAGAAATAAGGTTTTGAAAGAAAAAAAAACAAGAAGAAAAAAAGAGAGAATTGAGAAGTAAGTAAGAATGAGAGGGAGAAAGGAACATGTGTTGGGTTTTAGGGGAGACAGAGAAGGCAGCGGAAAAAAAAAAATTTCTCCCCAACCCATACCGAGGAAACGCGTCAACGTCTATATAATAGGAAAGGATGGTTTGTGGAATCATACCTTGTCCCGAGGCTTGCTCGGCGACAATACCTCGCGCAATGTGCAGTCTTCAACTCCGAACTTCGACGGTGTCTGTGCAGCTCCTGGTCGCACCGGGACTGACAACTCCTACTCGAACCGGACTGTCGGATGACAATTGTCCTCCTAAGCGGCAGTGTCCTCCCGCCTCTGTAGTAGTCCACGCGGACCACCTGGAACTCCACTCTCCTTGTCCCACAAGGAAGTGGAAGGAATCGCACCCTCCTGTTGACGTACTAGTCGCCAACACGCTCTTCTGCCTCCTGTTGCAACTGCAGTTGTCCTTCCCTTGCTGCACCTCCCTTTTGCGGGAAGCACTTGCTCGGGCTCTCTCACGGTTACCAAAACCAGAGAGAACGACAACTTGCAGAGCAACTGGTTGCACTTAGCTGTACCTTGAGAAGCCCCCAATACCCCTATATATAGGAGAGTCATGGGACAGGGTTCTCCATCCCGGGCAATGCGGGACTAAAGCAGGAGTAGAAGGGTTTGAGAATTTTCCACAAAAAGCAACCGGTTCGCAACTTGAAATGATCGGTTCACAACTGAACCGATCGGTTCGGCCATTGAGCTGATCGGTTGGACCTGAGTCGATCGTTTGGGGCACTCCAACCGATCGGTTGGTGCCCTGAACTGATCGGTTCATGGTCCTAATCCGGCTCAAAAGGACTTTCCTTGTTTCTTTCCCAATTGGTATCGAATACCAATATTATTCCCAATCGAATTGGGCAATTTGAAACCAAAGGAAAATTCTTGCCGACATGACTTTTCCCAACTGGTCGGTTGCACCAGTTGAGCTGATCGGTTCAACCCTTGAACCGGTCGTTTCAACCTGGACATGAGCCGATCGGCCTGGACACTCCAGCCGACCGGTTCAGCAACCTCAGCCGACCGGTTCATCACATGAACCGATCGGTTGGGAGCACAGGTTGGGCAAAATCAGTCAATTGCAATTTCAATCAATCTGATACTCCAATCAATGCGTCCAACACCTTGAACCATACGATATTGAGCTATCGACTGATTGAGTGTTTAATTGAACTACTAAACTCCTTTAGTAATCAATCTAAACATTGCTTTGTGGACAAAACTCCTCTTCCAGGTTAAATCCTATGTGTGTGACCCTGTAGGTCCATTTCACGTTGGCAGTGAAAGTCCATAACACTTATGACTTCACAAGCAAAGAGCGGTGCCTAGTCACACATCAGTGCTACCCAAGTGAAAGTAGAAAGTTGGAGAACAACTTTCATCCTACAATCCGTGAATGGTGTTACAGCGAATGTATAATTCATTTGTCACTGATATCCCGAATGAACTCGAGGCATGGAACAGTCATCCTGTCAACGTTCATTCACTTCCTTGATCTTAGAGTAGACTGGAAGAGATATGTATGACATCAGTATCATATACTGATTCACACATGCGTGCACGCCTTTCTCAATCCTACTCATCAAGTGGCCATGGATATCAAACTCCCTCAGGAGGGACAAATCCCATATCTATCACTCACCCCTCAAAAGCCCCATGTGTCAAAGCCACCCAATCATCACCTTTATAACAACCCATGTTTCAAGACTGCGTTTGATGATGTCAAAGTGTGCCCAACAACATGTGTTGAGTGTAGTGATTTCAGGTCTAAGAATCACACTCACCACCATCACTGTGAGTACTGACTGTGACTACCATCTCATGGTTCCATGTGTCAAACTCACGGTGGGTCTGTCCGGTACCTTGTTCTCTAACAAGTACCTATGTGTTTGGTTTGATATCTCTATATCATGACTAATGAGATTCTGTCATCAACCAACACCACAATCTAGTCTTGTGTGTCATTGCTGTCTATCTACCTTCCACAATGACATCCGACTAGGGACATAACAAGAATGTACAAACTCTTAGCATTCGTATGATCTCATCGTTCAGGTCATGAACCTGAAGGCATACGTCATTGAGTACTGTCATTCTCTAGACATTCAATCTGTTCTATCACTATCTCATATGACTGAACCAGAAAGAATTGGAAGCTCGCCTTTTTTATGTTTATCAAATCAATCTTAATGTATCCCACCAATCATCCCATGATTGGCTCTCAGGGAATACATACCAACAGACTCCCACTTGCACTACGAGCCAATCACCCATGAATCATATTCATAGTGATTTTCAAACATGTCTCACATGTTACTGTGTTGTAGTGCCAACATAGTGAGTAATGGCAACACCTTGCCAAAGTCTGTATAAAATGCATGTCTCTCATCTCTTCGATGTACGTCACACGTATGAGATGGAGTTTCCGTAATATGCGATCTTGTATTCCATTTGCTAACCTTTAGCCACATTGCATGATCAAGGATTCCAGACTTGTCATCAATGAGTGGAATATAAGTTCATCTCATGAACTTTCAGATCCATATAGTATCCACTGTTGTTCACTAACACATAGATACTCGGCTTTTCCCTTTTAAATGGCTTTATTGGAACACTTCCAATTATCAACAAACATTCACTTTTATACATCTCATGTATATATATTGCGATTAATTTTCTGTCCTTTCGGAAGTTTGCATCAATGTAACTCTTTACATCGAACTCTTCTCCATAGAACTAGTGCTTCACAAGCACTTATCAAGTTCTCATGGTATTCCAGTAACACTTACTGGAAGCAGACAGTCATCCACTCATCATGTCTCACATACGAGTTATCAGGATGAGCACATCATATTGCCATGTCCTACATACAAGATGATGAATGCATTTTATTCTTGCCATGTCATACATGCAAGATAATGGGATGATTACATACATGATAGATCCATATCTATTCTTAGTGTTCCCATTCTTCATAAGAATTGGACACTTGGCCTTGGGATACTAATATCCATGTAACATGGACAAGTTTTCTCCCACTGAATCTGTGCATACTGAACACTTCAGTACAGATTGCCAATGTATGCTTTCTCTTTCCAGGTCAAGAGATTTTCGAGAACTATCTCTATAGATCTCTATTCCTATCACATAGGAAACATCTCTATCTTCCTTAAAGATAATTTCCACTTTTGGATTTCCATTCTAGAACAATTCCATTTCACATCAATATGTGGAATGTGAATACGCTCCCACTAAATCACAGATCACTTCTTTATCTTTGACATATCAGTCAAACCCTTTGACTATATTATCAAAATAAAGATCCAATTTTGAGTTGCTTGTACTCAATCAATCACATTGATTAGTCCATTGTAACTTATAGACTTCATTTGCATTAGTGGATTCATAAACCTTATAGGCTGTGTCATGTACACATCCTGGTTTTATTCCTCGTAGGAATGCGGTTTTAGTATCCATATGCCAAATGTCTTAGTCAACAAGCATCATCCTTCTCAAAATGTTATCCATGTGTCTTAACACTTAAGACTCATCTGCACTTATGGATATGATCCAATGAGTGCTACCATCAAGGTCATACCGTATGGTTCACATGGAAGTCATTTAGGATGTAATGGTTTTAAACTAAAACTCAAGATTCGGTTCCTCATATTCATCTTGATAGTTGACTCATCACATGAACAACTCATCACATAGATAATTGAGGTGTATCTGTTAAAGATATAAGAACTCACAACCCTTGTGATTCTTAATTTCTTTTATTAGTGTGGGGTATTCTTTTATTAAGAAGAATTCAGTTATTTGATAATCATTCTCTAACTCCTTAGAGTATGATTCCTTCTTGATTCAGACATCACCATGCCTTAATCATGAGTTCACTATGATACACTATCATAATCACTCATAAGGATCTCAAACATTTGGTCCAAGTATTTCATTCATTGATCTCATCAAGAATTAATACTTTACCAAATTTTTACTTCATTTATGATAATCTTGAACATTTCAAGACATTCATATTGGTATTTCTCTAAACACCATTTGAAGTATTAGCATTTATTCCAATAGGTATGTAAATACATCACATGTATTATACCTAATAGGATAATCACTCTTCCACTACTTTAGTGAAGATTGATTAATCATGTCCAAGATATTCATGTCCCTTACTGGTTCTCTAACCAAAAGAGTCTAGTTTTATCCATGACATGGAAACTAGAAATGAATTTCTCATGATTAATGCTAATTAAATTGTTTGAGTTATCTATAACTTTTAGGTATCGTCTTATCTTATGCATATCAAATATCACAAGATAAATAAGGCATTGCCACAAAGATCACATCTTTATAAATTGAAACATCTCTTTATTAATTGCTATCATTGTCATACAATATGCAAAAATAAAGTGTTTCTATCTATTGGCAAGTATGAAATAGCAGTTCATAACTGTATTACATGCCTTATTGGCTGAAAATAAACTAAAGTATTCCTATCTATAAAGGAAACACTTGCCCCAAGTAAGAATGCTTTACACTTTACATCTTGATATCATATATCTCAAAAGTGTTACAGGTTTACTTTCATGACACCTTTAAGTAGAGGTTTCAGTCGCCTCCTTCTTCTTTTGTTCTTCCAGGTAGAGAGGACAATTCCTTTTCCAATGTCCTGACATTTGACAATGGTGGCAATTTCCTTTCTTGGTCACGCCTCCCTTGGCCTTGCGAGCTGAAGATGGCTTGGACTCCTGGCTATCTTCAGAACCTTTCTTAGCTTTGCCCTTGCCCTTGCGCTTGGACTTGCCTTTCTTGCTCATGATCACCATCACGGACTTAGGCTTGTCCTTCTTCATCTGTAACTCAGCTGTCCTCAACATGCCCAACAACTCTGACAGTGGCCTATCAAAGTTGTTCATGTTGTAGTTCATCACAAACTGACTGTAAGATTCTGGCAACGATTGCAGTATCACGTCAGTAGCCAACTCTTGGCTCAGTGGAAATCCCAGTCTCTGCAGGTTCTCCACATACCTAATCATCTTGAGTGTGTGAGGACCAACTGGATCTCCTTCTGTCATGACACACTTGAACAGTGCCCTAGAAACATTGTACCTCTCTTGCCTTGCCTGATCTTCATACATGTTCCTGAGATGCAGAATCATCTCTATGACACCCATGTTCTCATGTTGCCTCTGCAACTCATGGTTCATTGAACATAGCATCAAGCACTTTGCATCAATGGCATCATCAGAATGCTTCTTGTAAGCATCCCTTTCTGTCCTTGGTGCATTAGGAGCGGGTTCCTCTGGAATTGGAGTATCCAGGACATAGAGCTTACGCTCTTGAGTGAGAACAATTCTCAATGTCCGATACCAGTCATGGAAGTTTGTCCCATTTAGCTTGTCCTTGTCAAGGACCGATCGCAAAGAAAAGTTGTTGTTGTTTGTTGCCATTTGAACTACAAAAAGGAAAATATGCAATTTTAGTCCAAAACTCATTTTTGACTTATTTGATTGATTTGAAAGTTTGACGATATAATTAGGCCTTTAATTAATTATCGCTCCCACTATTTTACTTCAAATTGATAGCCCTCACCATCAATTCGGAAGATTGCAGCGTACAACCTTCTAGTGGGCAAGATCCTGAAATCCTCTAAGTCATGGACCAGCTAGGGCTGTCACCCACAACATAGATCTCTCAGGTAGGCAACTTTTGCCAATTGCATCATATGAAACTCTTGATAAGATGTCATATACAACTCCTTGCAATGATCATCTCCATGCCTCAAGGTACTAGATCCCATCTAGATCACCTTGTTAAGTCTGACCCAAAGCAAACACGATGAACATGCACCCTGCTAGGGCAGACCCACACATTCATCCTTCACGCTTCCACGAGGTAGACGGTGCACCACGCTAGGGCGTGCCCACACTTGGTCGAACAAGCTTTTCACGTGTGTCGCATTTGGAAGGCATCTAAAACTTAATATTGTAATGAGGGATTTGGTTTTATATATATATATGTATATATATATATATATATATACATATCCAATCACCACAATACATAGTATGTATCATATACATGCTATATCCCACAGAAAACATGCACAAAACGATAAAATCGATGATTATGGCCATCCTAATGTGATTCCTCGAGCCAAGCGGAATCACGGTCATCTAGGTCTACATCACATGCAACCTGTACAAGATGAACATCTGTGCCTTGCCATCCGAGTTGATCAACTCATCACATGAATGATCTGTACTCTCCAACCGGTCGTCTGGGTGCCACCAGTCGATCGGTTGGCTCCTCCAACCGATCGGTTCGCTTGGTCGTCGTGCATCTCGTCATGTCCGCCACCCGCTCGTCTCGCTCCTCGAACCGGTCATCAACCGATCGGTTCACTCCTTGAACCGGCCGTCTGGAATGTCAATCGATCGGTTCATGCCTTGAACCGATCGTTTCAGCTGTCGTCTTGATGTCCGCCGGTCTATGACATAACAGGAAATAAAAAACTATCCTATTTATTACATTGCTTTAAAAAAGGAAACCCCGAGTTACATTCGGGGGGAGCAAAGGTAGGAAAGAATCTCGAATTATTTCGAGTTACATCGGGATTAAGAGAGGGAAGATCGGTGCGCAGACCGAGATGCAAGCAACCACAAACAACCACACACAGATAAGGGTTTTATAGGCCATAATCACGCTACACACATCCACCACAAAACTCGTTTAAGGGCGACGCGTATCGAGTGCATTAATAATACATATCATATATGTAATTAGGGATTTGTGGATTTAGGATTGGACATGCATAAAGCCAATATTATTCGCATCGTATGCAATAAATAAAGGCGACAAACAAAAATCGATCATATCGATATTCCTAAAATATAGAGAAGTTGACGTGGCTCTGATACCACTGTTGGGTTTTAGGGGAGACAGAGAAGGCAGCGGAAAAAAAAATTCTCCCCAACCCATACCGAGGAAACGCGTCAACGTCTATATAATAGCAAAGGATGGTTTGTGGAATCATACCTTGTCCCGAGGCTTGCTCGGCGACAATACCTCGCATAATGCGCGGTCTTCAACTCCGGACTTCAACGGTGTTTGTGCAGCTCCTGGTCGCACCGGGACTGACAACTCCTACTCGAACCGGACTGTCGGATGACAGTTGTCCTCCTAAGCGGCAGTGTCCTCCCGCCTCTGTAGTAGTCCACACGGACCACCTGGAACTCCACTCTCCTTGTCCCACAAGGAAGTGGAAGGAATCGCACCCTCCTGTTGACGTACTAGTCGCCAACATGCTCTCCTGCCTCCTGTTGCAGCTGCAGTTGTCCTTCCCCTGCTGCACCTCTCTTTTGCGGGAAGCACTTGCTCGGGCTCTCTCACGGTTACCAAAACCAGAGAGAACGACAACTTGCAGAGCAACTGGTTGCACTGAGCTGTACCTTGAGAAGCCCCCAATACCCCTATATATATAGGAGAGTCATGGGACAGGGTTCTCCATCCTGGGCAATGCGGGACTAAAGCAGGAGTAGAAGGGTTCAAGAATTTTCCACAAAAAGAAACCGGTTCGCAACTTGAAATGATCGGTTCACAACTGAACCGATCGGTTCGGCCATTGAGCCGATCGGTTGGACCTGAGCCGATCGTTTGGGGCACTCCAACTGATCAGTTGGTGCCCTGAACCGATCGGTTCATGGTCCTAATCCGGCTCAAAAGGACTTTCCTTGTTTCTTTCCCAATTGGTATCGAATACCAATATTATTCCCAATCGAATTGGGCAATTTGAAACCAAAAGAAAATTCTTGTCGACATGACTTTTCCCAACTGGTCGGTTGCACCAGTTGAGCCGATCGGTTCAACCCTTGAACCGGTCGTTTCAACCTGGACATGAGCCGATCGGCCTGGACACTCCAGCCGACCGGTTCAGCAACCTCAGTCGACCGGTTCATCACATGAACCGATCGGTTGGGAGCACAGGTTGGGCAAAATCAGTCAATTGCAATTTCAATCAATCCGATGCTCCAATCAATGCGTCCAACACCTTGAACCATACGATATTGAGCTATCGACTGATTGAGTGTTTAATTGAACTACTAAACTCCTTTAGTAATCAATCTAAACATTGCTTTGTGGACAAAACTCCTCTTCCAGGTTAAATCCTATGTGTGTGACCCTGCAGGTCCATTTCACGTTGGCTGTGAAAGTCCATAACACTTATGACTTCACAAGCAAAAAGTGGTGCCTAGTCACACATCAGTGCTACCCAAGTGAAAGTAGAAAGTTGGAGAACAACTTTCATCCTACAATCCGTGAATGGTGTTACAGCGAATGTATAATTCTTTTGTCACTGATATCCCGAATGAACTCGAGGCATGGAACAGTCATCCTGTCAACGTTCATTCACTTCCTTGATCTCAGAGTAGACTGGAAGAGATATGTATGAGATCAGTATCATATATTGATTCACACATGCGTGCATGCCTTTTTCAATCCTACTCATCAAGTGGCCATGGATATCAAACTCCCTCAGGAGGGACAAATCCCATATCTATCACTCACCCCTCAAAAGCCCCATGTGTCAAAGCCACCCAATCATCACCTTTATAACAACCCATGTTTCAGGACTGCGTTTGATGATGTCAAAGTGTGCCCAACGACATGTGTTGAGTGCAGTGATTTCAGATCTAAGAATCACACTCACCACCATCACTGTGAGTACTGACTGTGACTACCATCTCATGGTTCCATGTGTCAAACTCACGGTGGGTCTGTCCGGTACCTTGTTCTCTAACAAGTACCTATGTGTTTGGTTTGATATCTCTATATCATGACTAATGAGATTCTGTCATCAACCAACACCACAATCTAGTCTTGTGTGTCATTGCTGTCTATCTACCTTCCACAATGACATCCGACTAGGGACATAACAAGAATGTACAAACTCTTAGCATCCGTATGATCTCATCATTCAGGTCATGAACCTGAAGGCATACGTCATTGAGTACTGTCATTATCTAGACATTCAATCTATTCTATCACTATCTCATATGACTGAACCAGAAAGAATTGGAAGCTCGCCTTTTTTATGTTTATCAAATCAATCTTAATGTATCCCACCAATCATCCCATGATTGGCTCTCAGGGCATACATAGAATAGAAGATCACAAGACGCACTGAGTCTGGACCAGAGAATTTTATTATGTTAACTGCCTTATGTGATAGTGTTCATTATTTTTGAGGTAGATATCTTTTATGGATGATTACTGTCGCCATTAGGGTTTTTATCATTCTGTGGTTAGTGAGGGCCGGTATGTGAATGTCCGGCGGGGATTATGTGGTGATGTTTGTTGTGACGATATGTTCTTTAGTTGACCCTCGCAATTCTATTCTAAAGTTTAGTTGCTCGAGGGTGAGAAATGTTCAAGCTTAGGGGAGTTTGATGCGATGATTTTGAGTCGCATTTATAGACTTGTTTCACTCACGTTTTATGTGTTTATTGGTCATTTTGGTGGTTAATATTGCATAATTCACTTACTTCAGTCTATGACCCTTCTCAGCATCAATTCTCCCTTATTCTATTGTTTTGAGCATAAATGATTACAATAATATGTTTTATTTCGGCTTATGTGGTCTTGTGTTGCAATTTCAGGAAAAACACATATCTGCAGCTGTCGATACCATCGACAGCTGTCGATACTATCGACACAGCCAC
The DNA here is from genome assembly GCA_963693085.1 of Alisma plantago-aquatica. Taxonomy (NCBI): domain Eukaryota; kingdom Viridiplantae; phylum Streptophyta; class Magnoliopsida; order Alismatales; family Alismataceae; genus Alisma; species Alisma plantago-aquatica. Next base: position 641,310,364 of record OY856412.1, read on the forward strand.
AGGTTGCCAGCCGCAAGGAGCAGCACAGAGTCAATACCATCGACAGGGAAGTCGATGGTAGCGATGTACCTTCAGGTTGCTGGCGAGCAGATAGTTGATACTATTGACCATTAAGTCGATACTATCGACCCCAGAAGATTCAGCGACGGAAAAAGACAAAAACCAATGCCTTAGGGTGTCGATACCATCGACCCTCGTCGATGGTATCGAGTCAGCATCAGGCACAACAAAGAAAAGAAAAGAAGACTTTCCAATATCGCGCAGAGTCGATACCATCGACTCACGTCGATGGTATCGACACCGTCAGATGCAAGTTTGTTTCAGATCAATCCAAATTCGACGACGGTGATATTTTTGCAACCTAACTCGGTGATTAAACCTAATGACAGCGGCCAAGAGCGAGGTATCACGTCATTATCCACTACACACGTCTCGAGAAGGTGTGGAGAGAAAAACGGAGCCCAGAAGCACGCCCCAGCCATTCCGAAAGCCGAAGAAGACGTTTTCCACCGCCGAAAGGCTGTAGATCACGCATTCCACACCGAGGAATGCTTAGATCTTCTCCGTTCTGGGTTTCATTACTTATTGACATTTTTCTCCATGTTTCCCCTTTTCTCAATCATGTTTTGCTCTGAGATGATCATGCGGGGCTAATCCCCTTTATCTTTAGGATCGGGAGTAGCTCGGGGAAGCATTGTATGACATTTTTATCATCGTAATTCATATTTTATCTCTTAAATCTGTGGTATAATTTCGTTTTCTCAATTATATTGTTATTCTTGATCACCATAATGATAATCTAATGCCTTTAATTACTTTGAAAGAAGAATTAACGGTTGAAAAGAGACGAAATTTACATCAATTAACAAATCCCTTGAACAAGGTGATGTAAGATTAATGGTGGAAACCCAGAGGTTGATTCTAATGCGCCTAGTTTAGGGTATAGGTAACTACGACGGTGGAACCGACCTAGACATAGGTAGTGAATTGTACCACGATAGTGGGCAATTCTGACTACAGGCCACTACTCGGATCGAGAGATGAACATGAATTATTATATGGAAATTCATACAATGATGACCTGCGGTGAAACCGCAATCCTAAAGGTCTCCACTTGAATTGATTAAAGTAAACCCTTAATCGATTGCTTTGCTTTATTTTATTTTCTTTTATTTTTACAATAACTCTCAAACTCTTTTAATCAATTTAGTTGATCGCAAATAGTTAGTAGTAGTCTACCGATAGTTCAGTCTCTCTATGTTTGACTTGGGCCTCACAAGGGCTTATACTACATTGATGCGTGCACTTGCGTTATACGCACGGTAAAATCGTGTCAAGTTTTTGGCGTCGTTGTCGGGGACATGGCAATTTTCGGCACTACAAGTGTTGCAAGCGGCCATTCTAGGCCACTTTTTAATTTTTATTATTCTTAAATCATTTTAAAATTTATAGTTTATCTTGCACATTTTGTAATCATCTAGCACGGTACTGAACTGAAATTATCATTTTGTAGGTACTGTGCATGGTGCAGACGCATAGCACCGACTACACGCAACAGGCACCAGAGGTTCCACTGTCGGGACCTGACGACGAGGAGGATTACAATCAAGACCAACCGGAAGATATAGATTCCGACTCAGAACAAGAAGCCATGGCAGAAGAGCAGACGATATGGGAGAAGATAAAGGCTTCTTCCTCATCCGCTTCAAAGGGGCCAATTAAGAAGTAGGCGATCAACATTCCGACCTATAAGATTGATCATGCATTAATCAACTTGGTCAAGTCAAATGCATTTCATGGGATAAAAAACGAAGACCCGGTAACTCACATTAGCTAGTTCGTGGAGAACTGTGATATGATAAAAATAGACAGGTTCCTGCAAGAGACACTTTACCTGAAGCTATTTCCGATCTCTCTAGCGGGAAATGCATGAGAATTGTTGCATAATCTTGACGATGAGTATGTGGAATCATGGAACCACATGGTGGAAGTGTTCTTTGAAAGATTCTTTCCGCTTGAGAAGACAAATGATATGGTCAGAAAGATCCACAACTTTAGCCAGAAAGCCGGTGAAACATATTCTGACACTTGGGAGCGCTTTCAGATAATGTTGAGGAGATGCCCACATCATGGACTGGATAAGGAAAAGCATGTTAAAATCTTCTATTTTTCTCTTTCTGAGCATGATAGAAGTAACTTAGATTCTGCAGGTTCAGGGTTCTTCTTAAACAACAAGGGCACAAGGTGCCTGGACATTTTGAAAAACATGGCAAAGAATCAATCCTGGGGCGACAGGGATGCACCAGAACAAGTGAAAGTTGTAGGTGAGTCCAGGGCCATCAAGGAGATGAATGATAAATTAGACCTTTTAGCCAAGAAATTGCTTGCCAAAGAAGATGAAAAATCTGATGAGGAAGCCCAGGTAAAATTTATGCAACAACAGGGCTATAGAAACAATGATTATGCTTGGAGGAAGGATAAGAAATTCTCATGGAAGGATCCAAACAACTTCCTACAAGATCCAGATGCAAAGCCAAAACCAAGGGCTGAAGACAAAAGCACCGAGTTTCTTAGTCAAGTGGTGCAGCAAAATCAGGAGATGATGAGCATGTTTAGTAAGCATTTGCAGTCCCAAGGTGAGATCTTGACTAAGTTTGGGCAAACATTACAAAGCCATGGAGCACAGATGAGGGCATTAGAGACGACTATGACCCATATTTCCAATGAAGTGGCGGCCATGAAGCATGCCAATCAACAAAGACAAGTTGGGAATGCAGAGGTTGTTCAAGCACATCATCAAGTTAAGTGCATATCTGTGATTACTGAGGCAGAGCCCCCGGTGGTGGAAGTCCATGATAAAAGCAAAATGATTTTTGATACGGAGGCTACACTGAGAATACCATATCCTCGCAGTCATTATGGATTACCTGGCGGATATATCCCATTCAGAAAATCCCGCCAAGAGCCCATCACGGCCGCGCCCGCACCTGGGCGATGTGTCAGGGTGAAGTTACAGTCACTGAGGGAGAGTAGATGCCTCAAGTTACACCTGTTATAAATGATGTACCAAAGTCTGCACCAGAGGGTGACATTGAAGCAAGCTTAGGAGAGGAGACCCCAAAAAGCACATATGAGCCACCTCACAAGCCTTTAAATGAGGCAATGGTGTCTTTTCCGGATAATCAGAGGTCGAAGAAAGAGCATCGACACTACAGGAAGTTCTTGCAGATGTTCAGGAAACTCCATATCAATATTCCGTTAGTGGAAATGATAGAGCAGATTCCAGCTTACCGAAGGTTTATTAAAGAAATCATCACCAAGAAAAGGCGGATCAAAGACACAGATGTTTGTCGGGTGAGCCAGATGGTGAGCTCAATTATCCATGGGAGTCTACCACAGAAGAGGAAAGATTCGGGAGGTTTCTACATCCCATGTTCTATAGGCGGTCAACATTTTCCACAAGCACAGTGTGACTCAGGGGCCAGTATTAATCTTATGCCACTGTCCATGTTTCAAAAGCTTGGGTTAAAGGAACTAAAGAAGTCTAGTATGACTATCGAGCTGGCGGATGGGTCCATTGTGAAGCCATACGGAGTGTGCGAGGATGTACTTGTCAAAGAAGACAAGTTTATCTTTCCGGTGGATTTCATCGTCATGGACATGCCACAGCTTAAAGGTTGTGAGATGCTATTAGGTAGGTCATTTCAAGCAACGGTCGATGTTTTTACTGCTATTGGAAAAGGTACTTTGACGTTGGGGATTGGCCAGGATCGAGTTGAGTTTAAACTTCTGCATGATCCCATGGGCACACTCTCCAAAGCTCCAAAGTGATGAAGCTCGATTCGTCTAGCCTAAGACGTTAAATAAGGGAACTTGTTGGGAGGCAACCCAGCCATTGGTAGTTTTGTTTAGTTTCTTTTAAATTTGTAAGTTAGTTTGATTTGATGTTTTTTAGTGTAAAAATGATACCTTGATCGTTTTTTCAGTGTGCAGGACTGAGGCAGGGTCGATACCATCGACCCTTATGTCGATGGTATCGAGATAGGCATGGGTAGGCGGCTGCAAAAATTTCTCTGAGTCGATACTATCGACGGCCTCATCGATGGTATCAACCCACCATCAGGTTGCTCGCTGGACGGAGGTCGATAGTATCGGCATGGGCGTCGATACTCGTGAGATCTCTAGAGATATTCAGACAAAATTGTCTCAGTGAAGTCGATACCATCGACGGGCCTGTCGATGGTATTGACCCAGTTATAGGCAGAAAGCGGCGGCCGGGCCTCGCGAGGGTGTTTGCCCTAAGAAGAGTTGATACTATCGGCTTAGGTCGATGGTATCGATGTGACATGTCACCGATCCGCGAGGGGAAATCAACGGCGATCTCTACATCAAGAGAATCGATCTGTGGGATGGGTCGATACCATCGACACCCGTCGATGGTATCGACGCGTCATCGATCCGGGCCCCCAAAGTAGGCTATCGACAACCGTCGATACTAGCGGAGGACCGGATTGTGCTACAGGTGTCGATAGCATCGACCCGCGTCATTGGTATCGGTGGGTGCACAGCAGCGCCGGCCGTGGTTATAAAAGAGAGGGATTGGCATCAGATAATGTCACACCTTTAGAGCTTTTCTCCCCTACTTGTGCCATGCGTCTTGTTGCGCGACCAGAGCCTGGCTATAAGCATCCAAGGAGCATGTTCTTCCCTGAGCTTTCATTGAGTGGAGATTGTCTTCTCCGACCTCCATCGAGCTCTATCTTCTATTCCTCCTTTCTTTTTTACGATGGTGCATATAGCCGGAGCTTCTTCTTCATGAGTGGATCCTATGGAGATCCCTGAGTTTGTTCCTCCACCTACTGCGTCTATTCCTCATCCGAAGATAGTCCATCCTTCCTCAGAGGTTCGGAAGGTTTACGAGGAACTGATGAAGTGCAAGATTGAGCTGACCCGCTACGTTGACCAGGATATGGTTCGCTACTTAGGGTTCGAGGCTAATCTCCAATATGTTCTCAAAGGTCAAGTGCACCAAACCTACCGGACGCCAGATGAAGTCCTATACTACGCCGAGGGCCATCCATTTTTCGGCGAGTGGCCGACCTACAAGGAACTCGTGGCAGAGTTCATGGCATCACTAGACATCAATGTGCTGCCCAATGACTTGATCGCCACTGACAGAGAATGGAGGAAAGGGAGGGTGTCATTCCGACTCTTCAACAATAACTACACCATCACCCTTGACCAGTTCAATTCTATATATAACTGGGCTCATCACAACTACCAGCACCGGCGGCCAGATAACAGGATAGATTACGACGCCATCTTTGCCGAGTTGGTGACTGCGCCGCCCGGCAAATCCATGAGCTACCATAATGCGGCAGTTGCGGATTTCGAACAACCGTTCGTGCGGATTCTTCACCGCATTCTCTGCACCACCTTGTTCACGCGTGGTGACCTGTCTCTCAGCAATTTTCAAGAGACAGATTTGTTCTTCATGTATAAGTTTCTGAAGCACAAGGAGTGTAATTGGGGCGCATTTTTTTTGACGCACGTGGTGGCTGTGAAACGGAGTACGCGAAAAGCTCCAATCAATTTTGGAGGGTTGACCACACCATTGGCCGTCTATCTTGGGCTGGATATTTCCCAGCTTATTCCCCTCTCTACTAGGAGCAAGGTCAACCTCCAGCATCTGCACCGCTCCAACCTCATCCTGCTTTGTGATGGTTTACCATACGCACATTGCCACGTTAATCAAGCTTATCAAGAGTGTGCGCTTCCTGACCCCATCTTCCACATTGAGGGTGCTCAACATTTCCGATGGCCCATCGTAGCCATTGATGACTCAGATGAAGACGGTGGCAATGACGACAAGGATAATGACGGCGACGAGCCTGAAGAGGAAGAGGAGGCTTTCACTCCTCTTTGTGCACGAGTGGCACTTAGGAAGCATCGCCGCATGCATCCGGGTGCATCTTCATCTTCACAGCCTCCGCCACCTCAGCCCTCTCCTCTAGGAGAGGATGTCTATTCCATGCAGGGGATGTATACAATGATGCAAGAGATCCAGCACACCCAACTACAGCACACAGCTTCATACGTCGGTATTAAGGATACGATGAACCGGTTGTTAGATAATCAGAGGGCAATTTTTGAAAATGAGCGCCTCCTCCTCAACAACCAACAGCACATCCATGACAGGTTGCATAGGATGGAGATGCAGCAGCAGCCCTTCTATGATTATTACTAGAGCCAGAATTACTTTGGGGGTATCCACAACCTCCGCCTATGCCCCAGTATGATCCGAGTTTTCAGGGGCAGTACCCATCTTGGGACCCCACGGCCCCGTAGTACCCGCCTCCTCTTGAAGAATGATTGGTATCTCTGTTCCACCTTTTTAAGGTTTTTTTTTACTATGAGTCCATAGTCAAACTCAAGCTTAGGGGGGGAGTTGGAACTGCTCTATCCTTTAGTTTAGTTTTTATTGTTTTGTTTCTTGTCATTTATTTCTTGCAGTTTTTAGTTTGTTTGTAGGATCCACACTCTATCTAGTGTAATTGTGGATGTCTTAAGTCATGTGTCATCTCGTTTCTTGTACATGGGAATCAAGGGAAAATTTAAAAAAAATTAGTGTTCTGCAAGCTTGTGTTGTTCAACTTTGAGCGAATGACTTAAGGAAATAATTGGGTTTGTCAACTCTAAAATAGGAAATCACAACTGTACATTCCTATGATTCATGAGAAGTGGACGGAATTGGTTTTTTGAGCCTAAATTGACCAAATGATAATGAGACTTTTTTTTTGAAAAATAAACAATCTTATTTAACCTTATCATGAAGTAGTACAGGATGCCCCTCTACTCATACTCATCTGGTGGGCTATAGGGCTAGCTGTTGTATGATCAGACATGCTTTCTTTAAGATATAGGCTCATGACCCAGTTTGGGGGTCTGTTAAAGGCCTGGTACTGTGACGCACAACGAAGTTGGCATTTGGCAATTTTATCAATGATGAAGTTGCTCTCGCAATCTACGTGTTGTATTCTCACGCTCTCCGTCATCACCTTCTTCAATCGACTCATCCAGTATGCATACTTAGGGAACCTTTCTGCCTCCTCATCGCACAGTTGCTTCACCAGCTTACAATCTGTTTCCACTATGCAGTTGCTCCATGCGTGTGCTTGAGCTTGCTCCAGAGCTAGGTGAATTCCTGCTAATTCCGTAGCCGTTACCGAGGAGCAACCTATCTTCTTTGACCATCCCCCGAGCCAACGACCTTGGGCATCTCTAGCTACTGCCGCTACCATTGTGCCTTTGCCTTTAACGGCTACATCTACATTCAGTTTGATCATACCCGGCTCTGGTTTCCTCCAACTGTATTCTCTGTTCGGCCGATGGACTGTGTTGTGCCTCGCCCACGTTTCCGTGGTAACCGTGATTGCCTTCTGAATAAAACGGATATGGCGTTCCAGCGGCCTGACATCGCCGTCAAAGACTTCTGCATTCTTGAACCCCCACACATTGCTGTAGATTATCCAGAAAACTTCCTTCGTGAAATGTGGGTCGCCATGTGCATTCTTCAACCAAAGCTCAGTAGTATTCGGCCTAAAGAACTCCGTCAGGTTTCTAGGGCTGGAGAAATGATTCCAGATCATCTTGACTTTCTCACAATCTCTCAGTGCATGGATAGCATACTCATCTTCTTTCTTGCATCTAGGACATAGGCCGTCCGTGGTCATGTGCCTCGCCAACCGACAGGCGTTTGTCAACAGGGCACCATGGGTGACCAGCCAGGCGAAGGTCAGTATCCGTGCTGGGACTTTTAGCTTCCAAACTGACCCCCAGTCTCCCGGACAGATCTGCTCCTTCCCTTCTCTTAGAACCTGATAGGCTGATTTCGAGGAGAAATTCCCGTCTGTCGTATGTATCCACGCTCTGTAATCTCTATGATTTGTGATGTCTGGGGCATTCAAAGCCAAGATAGTTTTCACCATATCCTCGTCAAACCAGTGATCTAAGAAATCTTTATCCCATTCGTCTGTGTCCAACACTAAGCTACTCACCATCAGGTCCTGGAGGTCTTCAGGGATTTCACGCTTACAGTAGTTCTTAAGTTTAGTTCCTACCTCCACCCATACGTAATACCAGACATTGATCGTGCTCCCTCCCACCGGAATCATCAACGAATTATCGAGGATAAACTATTTCCCAGCAATCGTCGCCTGACCTAGCCTGGATGCCGAAAACTTCTTCCCCCCGATAGCATTAATGAAACATGAGTTAATCACTTTACACCAGCTAGACTTCCTCCCAACCGCAACCTCCCATGAATTCTTCATAAGCAAAGCTTCATTCCATTCCCTCATGGATTTGATACCCAAGCCCCCATTAGATTTGTCACTCGTAACCTTGTTCCAAGCCACCAAGGACACCGGTCTCATCTTATAACTTCCGCCCCAGATGAATCTTCTAATGGTGCCGTCAATTCTGTCGCACAGGCTTAGAGGGAGGGTAGATGTTTGCATCATATAAGTTGGAATGGTTGTTAACATGGATTCCGACAAACACACTCACCCTGCCAATGACAAGGTCTTAGCTGCCCAGGCTTGAACTTTCCCTTCTACCTTGTCAATGATTTCCGAGTACGTCTATTTGTTAATTTTGGAATGCAAAATTGGGACGCCCAGATACTTGCCCAAATTATCCGTAACACGGAACTTGCTTAACGACTTAATAGACCTTTGCACTGCTCTTGGCACGCTCTTAGAGAAAAAGATTTGAGATTTTACGGCTGATATCTTTTGGCCTGACGCATCTCCGAACACCTTGAAGCACTGCAGAATGGTCCTCATCTGAGAACGGCTTGCCTCAGCAAAAAGAATAAGGTCATCTGCGAAGCAAACATGGGCTATCTCAAAACCAGTTCTGCCCATTTTGATAGGTTTCCATCTCCCATCTGCAACCCTCTCCTGTATCATCTGGGATAGTCTCTCTAGACAGAGAACAAACAAATAGGGTGAAAGCGGATCCCCTTGGCGCAAATTGCGGCTTGCCTTGAAAGATCGGGACTGTTTACCATTCCATACAATAGTTGAGGTACCTTCTGTAATGGAGAACATAATGAATTGTCGAATGCTTGTCGGTAGGCCCACCATATGCAATGTTTCCTCAAAGAACCTCCAAGACATTCGATCGTACGCTTTGGACAAGTCAATCTTAATGGCCATAGTTTTAGCTCCCCTTCGGCTCCTCATGCCATAGATAAATTCCTGGACTAGTGCAATATTATTCGTGATTCTTCTTCCTGGAATGAAGCTACTTTGCTCAGTAGAAATCCAGTGAGGTATGAATTGTTTCAATCTCTCAATGATTAATTTGGAGGCTATTTTCAGAATGATATTGTTTAGAGATATCGGCCTGAGTTGCTCGCATCTCTCTGGACGGGGCATCTTGGGAATGAGTACAATAGTTGCATTGCAAACTCCTTCATTAGGGCACCTTCCTGCTATTAAGTTCTGTATTGTGTTAGTTACGGACTGACCCACGGCTTCCCAGTTACCTTGCAGAAATTCCACCGTGACTCCATCGGGTCCAGCCGCCTTGAACGGTTTCATCTTCTTCAAAGTAGCTAAGACATCTTCTGACATTGGTTTGATTGTAGTAGACTTCAGGGCATCCAACGAAAAGGAATGAAAACTTCCAGGAATGCTAGAAGTGTTCGACCTGTCCCCTCTTGGTGGCTCGGTGAGAATATCCTAAAAATGGCCAACGACCATCTCCATTACCTCCGCTTCATTAGAAATCCAGCATCTAGTGTCGTTCTTGAGGGATGTGACAGTGTTTTGCCTCCTTCTTTGGTTCACCCAAGCCTGATAGAACCTAGTGTTGTTATCCCCATTCTGCAGCCAATGGATATGTGCTTTCTGTTTCCAATCCTCTTCCTCCCTATTAATAAGGGTTTGGAGTTCAGCCTGCATGTCAACACACATTTGGTCAGTAATAGTATCATATTGCTCTGCAAGCATATACTGTAGAGAGGCTATGTTTCACTAGAGCCTTTGTTTCTCCTTGTACTGGCGCTTTTTCTCTTGCTCTTCTAGCTTAGTCAAATCTCGCCTTGATGTCTGGAGAGTAGCGTAGAAGTCAACAGAATTAGCCCACTTCTCCTTTACCAGGGATTTGATTGCTTCATTTCCATTCCAGGAAGATTTCACCACAAAACGCTCCTTCCTAGCCTCCTTCCTTCGTGGTTTGAGGAGTAAGGGACAATGGTCTGATGAAACCCTTGGCAGGTGTTCCACAAACCATCTAGAGAAATCTCTAGTAAAATCTTCATTCGCAAGCACACGGTCTAGCCTTTCCTGTAAACTACCGTGTTTGTAAGTGAAACGTGGGCCGGAGAAACCTAGATCTGAGAGGCCTGCTTCCATGATAGTTTCCTTGAAAATTCTGGCCTCAGTAAAATCATATATGTTGCTACCCGATTTCTCCGCTGGATACAAGGTAGTGTTGAAGTCCCCCATCACTACCCAGGGGCCATTGACGCTTTTGCTTGTATCAATAATATGCTTCCACAGGAGCTTCCTCACTGTGATATGAGGGTCTGCATAAACAAACGTAACTACCACCTTGTTCCCAACCCTGAAAGTTACGAACTGTCTGTGGCTTCTTATGATTTGGACAAGATCCTCCTCTCCCTTCCAGCATATCCAGATTCCCCCTGCAAACCCTCACTCTTCCACGCGGTAAGAGAAATTGAACCCCAGATTCTTGATGGTTCTGGTAGCAGATCTTCCGCTGATCCTGGGCTCTAATAAAGCTACTACATCTGGTTTGTTTTCCCGCATATAATTAGAAACCATAGCACATCGGTCCTTGTTTCTGATCCCACAAACATTCCAACACAAGAGACGCATTAGGTAACTCTGATTCGGGAAGGAGATAGATTCAGAAGGTGTCAGATCCTAGTGCTCCCCCTCGCTGCTTTTGCCTGTAGAAGTAACCTCCAAGCTCTTCTTAATCTCCTCGTTTGTCCAAGACTTTCCGTCAGTCGTAGAATTCGGGTTAGGTGAGCACTCTTCACTTGTCTCCAGGTGGATTATTCTACTGCTTCTCCTCCTTGTTGTCGGATTAGGGGGTTTAGCCTTACCCTTCCTCTTCATTTGATTCCCACTGCTAAGCCCAGCTTTCCGTGGTTGTAGAGTTTTCTCCTTTTCTCGCTCTCCTTTTTTATTCTTGTTCTTCTTCAGGCGTGACGAGACAGTAGAGTCCCTGTTGGGTAGTTGGGCGGCGTTCTTCTCCATAACAACCTCGTTAACTGCAGGCTCATCTTCCTCCTCCACCATGATCACCTGGTCAACTTCAAGGTTCACGACTATATGCTTGTCCTTAGACGTCTACTTTTCTTTCCGAGATTTATCAGATATGGCCCTCGTCCTTGTGGGTATTGGAAATGTCTCTAAATGCTTCTCCTTCGTCCGTCGATTTTCCCTCTTTGGTCGTCGATTTCTTCTTGCGCCAGATTTTTCCGGTACCGCCATAGCTTCAGAACTTTTCCTCCGGCTAATCTCCTCGCTAGCTTCCTCCACTCATTCTTCTACTGCTTCCTATTGCAGCCCCGCGAAGCGGTTTGTCCCCGCGGTGGAGCGTTGATGAGTATTCTTGTCCTTCGTGTTCGTCTGTCTCCTATGTGCCTTCTTCAATCTTTGTTGTTGTCATTCATTTGATGTCTATGTCTCAGTGGGTTGTTGTTCACCATGTTGGTTTTCCACAGACTGTCCATTCATCGTCCCTTCCGTCATGATAGGCTCCCTACAGTTCTTGGATATGTGACCTTCTCTTCCGCATCTCGCGCAGGCCCATGGCAATCCCTCGTATATGACCTCATACTCGATGCCATTGATTAAGATAGAAGGCGCCAGATCCTTGTATGTGTCTATCTGGACCGCCAGTCTCGCAAAACGACTACGTGACATGTTCTCCGTATGGGTGTCCACTTTCACCAGACAGCCCAAGGCCATGCCTAGGTACTCGAACATGGTAGTAACGTACAAATGCAACGGCAAGTTCATGATTCGTACCCACGTGACCATGTAATCTGGCAGATCCTCCGATGGTTTGAAGTTAGGATACCATTCCCACACAAGAACATTGCAACCAAATATTTTCCATGGTCCCCCTACCAGTGCTGCATCGAAGTCCTCACTGCAGGAAAGTTGCACCACGAAGTGTCCATGTTCAAGTTCGAACATATTGAAGTGGCCCTTGATCTTCCACATAAGTGTGAGCTTGTCCTTAAGGGTCATGTATCCGATCTCAGTCCCTAGCATTCTCACCACCACCGCATTCCTCCATGGGCGCACGAGGTCCTCCTCTGCGTCTGGGCCGATCTGCAATGCCGGGGTGTCGTCGACTTCCTCGAGAGAAACTGCACCCAGCGGCAGGTTTTCTTCAAAGAGCTTATCAAGGAATAGGTACTCTGTCTGTCCTCTTGTTGCTTCCTTACCTGTGCTTGTGTCGTTCCTTTTCGTCATGCAAGCGTATGAGGCTACGTCTGCCCTGTCGGCTACCTGAGGCGGTGTCGTCAAACTTCCAGATCTAGTATCAAGGACCTACGCCTCGGTCCCCGATGGTTCCTCCCGATTAGTATAACTTTGTCCTTGTTCATGCATTCCTACCACCGAGCAATTGAGGCCGGTCTCTGGGATAGTTAAAGTCATGGTTCCTTTGTGTTTCCCCGCGTTTCTCCTCCACGACTGTGCTTCATCCCTGTCGCTTCCGCCGAGCTGGCTCCCCGTCACCTTCTCTGCTTTATTCGTATCTGCTCTAGGATCGAAGACTCGATCGGAACCTTCCCCCTCGGGATCCCCCCCATCGCCCCCGATCGCCCCCTCAAACCCTAGCGCCGCCATCCTCTTAAGGAAATCTTATATATGATAATGAGACTTTAATTTGAAATAAGAAAGAGAAACCTCTTAATTACTACACAGGTCAGTAAGGAGGGACACATAATAATTTTCAAAGGTTCAGTCAATTAGTCTTGTGATCTATCCACCCCATTGTTTTCATACTCCACCTTAAGAACTAGAAGTACATTACGGGTTTAATCTCTTTGATTGCATCTCGTGTAGATAGGTCCTGCATTGCAACTATTTTCACATATGTTGCATGAAAATAAAAAAATAGATTAGTTATACATGCACATTATCCTTAGATGCATGTCATTTAGTTGCATAATATCATTTTGTAGTTGCACTCACATTTTTGTGCATACAGTACATCATGCATCTTATGTCTTCTGAAACATTAAGGGTGATGAACTTGTTCCATACCTTCTAAATGCTTCAAATGTATAAGTTAGGCAGCAATAAGTATGCCCGACAAACAATTCGTTGTCAGCTGTGAAAATAAGGGCTTGAAGAAAAAGAATAAGAGAAAGAAAAAAAATTGAAAAAAAACAGAGAAAAAGAAATAAGGTTTTGAAGAAAAAAAACAAGAAGAAAAAAAGAGAGAATTGAGAAGTAAGTAAGAATGAGAGGGAGAAAGGAACATGTTCACACTTGCATCCTAAGAAGAATAAGCATGGTGTAGTTTCTTAGATATTCCATCTCATCTTGAGATGAAATGATAGTGCATGCATCATTTCACCCAAGTGTAGGCATTAGGGCATTTTTCGTTTGCATATGCATCATTTAGGACATTATTGTTTTTGTGCATTTTAAAATCGTATAATGCTTCCATTTCTTCCACAAGCCACCCATTCCATCCACCCGTTGCTCGAATTGGTAGGCCACCGTGATTTTCTCCTCACTCATTAAGACCAGGAGAGTTTCTTCCATGTAGATGGTAGTTAGGGCGAGCAACGTAGAATAGAAGATCACAAGACGTACCGAGTCTGGACCAAAGAATTTTATTATGTTAACTGCCTTATGTGATAGTGTTCATTATTTTTGAGGTAGATATCTTTTATGGATGATTACTGTCACCTTTAGGGTTTTTATCATTTCGTGGTTACTGAGGGCCGGTATGTGAATGTCCTACGGGGATTATGTGGTGATGTTTGTTGTGACGATCTGTTCTTTAGTTGACCCTCACAATTCTATTCTAAAGTTTAGTTGCTCGAGGGTGAGAAATATTCAAGCTTAGCGGAGTTTGATGCGATGATTTTGAGTCGCATTTATAGACTTGTTTCACTCACGTTTTATGCGTTGATTGGTCATTTTGGTGGTTAATATTGCATAACTCACTTACTTTAGTCTATGACCCTTATTAGCATCAATTCTCCCTTATTCTATTGTTTTGAGCATAAATGATTACAATAATATGTTTTATTTCGGCTTATGTGGTTTTGTGTTGCAATTTTAGGAAAAACACATATCTGCAGCTGTCGATACCATCGACGGTTGTCGATACCATCGACACAGCCACAGGTTGCTAGCCGCAAGGAGCAGCACAGAGTCGATACCATCGACAGGGAAGTCGATAGTAGTGACGTACCTTCAGGTTGCTGGCGAGCAGATAGTCGATACTATCGACCCCAGAAGATTCAGTGACAGAAAAGGACAAAAATCGACGCCTTAGGGTGTCGATACCATCGACCCTCATCGATGGTATCGAGTCAGCATCAGGCGCAACAAAGAAAAGAAAAGAAGACTTTCCGATATCACGCAAAGTCGATACCATCGACCCGCGTCGATGGTATCGACACCGTCAGATGCAAGTTTGTTTCAGATCAATCTAAATCCGACGGCTATGATATTTTTGCAACCTAACTCGGTGATTAAACCTAATGACGGCGGCCAAGAGTGAGGTATCACGTCATTAGCCGATGCACACGTCCCGAGAAGGTGTGGAGAGAAGAACGGAGCCCAGAAGCACGCCCCAGCCGTTCTGAAAGCTGAAGAAGACATTTTCCACCACTGAAAGGTTGTAGATCACGCATTCCACACCGAGGAACGCTTGGATCTTCTTCGTTTAGGGGTTTCATTACTTATTCATGATTTTCTCCATGTTTCCCCTTTTCTCAACCATGTTTTGCTCTGAGATGATCATGCGGGGCTAATCCCCTTTAGCTTTAGGACCGGGAGTAGCCCGGGTAAGCATTGTATGACATTTTTATCATTGTAATTCATATTTTATCTCTTAAATCCGTGGTATAATTTCGTTTTCTCAATTATATTGTTATGCTTGCTCACCATAATGATAATCAAATGCCTTTAATTACTTGGAAAGAAGAATTAACGGTTGAAAAGAGATGAAATTTACATGAATTAACAAATCTCTTAAACAAGGTGATGTAAGATTAATGGTGGAAACCCAGAGGTTGATTCTAATGCGCCTAGTTTAGGGTATAGGTTACTACGACGGTGGAACCGACCTAGACATAGGTAGTGAATTGTACCACGACAGTGGGTAATTCTGACTACAGGCCACTACCTGGATCGAGAGATGAACCTGAATTATTATATGGAAATTCATACAATGATGACTTGCGGTGAAACCGCAATCCTAAAGGTCTCCACTTGAATTGATTAAACTAAACTCTTAATCGATTGCTTTGCTTTATTTTATTTTCTTTTATTTTTACAACAACTCTCAAACTCTTTTAATCAGTTTAGCTGATCGCAAACAGTTAGTAGTAGTCTACTGATAGTTCAGTGTCCCTGAGTTCGACTTGGGCCTCACAAGGGCTTATACTACATTGACGTGTGCACTTGTGTTATACGCATGGTAAAATCGTGTCAAGTTAACGTGTGCACTTGCATTATACACTATTCTAGCCATTCTACTAACTATTATGACTTGATACCATTCTAGCCTCAATAGGATTAGGGCTTAGTATTCACATCACATTAGGGTTTCTCATGTCCCATTACCCAATTTAAGGTTAGGATTTTCCCATCTCTCATTGCTTAGGGTTTCATGTTTCACATTATTATTTTAGCTCTAATATATTACTTCACACCTCTATGAGCATTCAAAGATATCATAAGTGTATGCTTATGATCACTCTTCTCATCATATATCATTAATGATCAACAATTTAAGGCATGAGTTCATTTCTCATCCTTATCATGGTATGATTACATTATACTCATTGATTTGGCTTAACTCCATTCTCAAAGTATATTAATCAACATTTATCACAGTACATAAAGTTCATTACATCTTTATTGTAACAGTTGCATAACACACATTTCATGTGTTTCTTATCCAAGAATAGTGGATTAGAGGTTCATCAAGGAATGCCTACCCTGAAATGCTCAATGTGATATCTATCATGTCTTAATGTATCACTTTATTCTCATTTCCATCTTACTTAAGTTAATCAACTAACCTTGTATTAAGGTACTTCCCTCTTAATACTTTATCCTCTAACTTGTCACTTTCTTCATATGGTGTATATATTACACATTGAAATTGTCCAACTATCTTTAATGATATGGACTTATCCAATGGTTAGGCATTGTTGATAAAGAATAAATTATTATCAACCACTTTATGTATTTCAACCCATAGGATGTTATTCACTCCATTATATAATATTGCATACATCACTCCTAAGAGTTTCATACCCTCATCATTGTAAATATATAGGGTTGTTACACATACATGAAATTAGATATATAATGATCTAGGCATCATCTTGTCCTATAGACCCTTATTCATTAGGGTATCAACACTATCATTCATATAGTTCATCAGCTTTACCCTTCATGGTTATAACATCATCATCTTACTTGATTATAATAACCACATCCTACTTTAGTGTATTGGCCATTATACCATGAATATGGTTGCACATATCATTATATGGCATCATCCTAGATTTAAGTCTCACTTCACATCATTCTTCGGGGTTTCCATAATATTACTCTTAATTAGGGTTTCACATGACATTACCCTAGATTAAGGTTTCTCATAACATTCATCTTAATTAAGGATTCTCATAACATTACCCTCAATTAGTATTTATCATGGATTCACCCTCAATTAGGGTTTTACATGGAATTACCCTCAATTAGGGTTTATCATGGATTCACCCTCAATTAGGGTTTCACATGGAATCACCCTCAATTAGGGTTTATATTCAATAACCCACGATTAGGGTTTACTATTCACATCACTTCACCCTAGATTAGGGTTTATCATTAAAATACCTTGAATTAGGGTTTCCCATATCATTTCCCTAAATTAGGATCATACTATCATCATGGATTTGGATTACACCTATCATTGCCCTCAATTAGGGTTAGGATTCATTAGCCTTTATAATTAGGGTTTCATGATCTCACTATAAAGGATCATACCCTACTTATACATTCATCCATAATGAAAGTGTTAAAACTTGACCATTCATGGTTATCATTCATGTAGGAAGTCTTCTCTCTCATCTTCTATAAGATGATGTTTACTTAAACCTTGATTAGGCTAAGTCAACTCACTTGAAAGAAGAATTGACACCATGAGTTATGTCATTACCACCATGATCATTAAAGCTTAATTATTCAAAGGGTACTAATCACCCTATCTCATTAAGGGTACCATTATTATAATCACCCTTGGTTTACATCATGTAATTGTTCACTTAAACAATTAACTTTTATCCACTTTGAGTGTTCATACAATTTGGTTGATTACCTTCCAAATGATCTTGGTCTCTTAGACCTCAAACGGTATTGACCAATCACACCTCAAATGGTCTTGACCAAACCATTGAAATAGTTTGGTAAAGGTGAACCCTTGAGACCATTTGCTAAAGGTTCACACTTGAAACCGTTTGCTAAAGTTGAGGTTGAAACCATTTGCCAAAGTGAATCCTTGAGATCGTTTGCTAAAGTACAATTTTGAAACCACATGAGACTCAACCGGTTTGAGACCGTTTGGTCCCAAATGGCCTTGAGACCATTTGGACTCAAACATTCTTGAGACTATTTGGTCCAAACCTCCTCAAAACCGCATGGTCCAAAAATGGTCTCAACCACTCAAATCGATTTAGGATTCTCAATGTTGATTTCTTCAACCATTGAATTCATATAATCATTCATCAATTGGGCCTATCACCATACTTCAATTGAGTTAAATAGGTCATCATTCAACTGATTTGACCCTCAATTAATCATCAATTAGGGTTTGAATCAATTGGATTAGGGTTTGGAACCATTGAACCTTCAATGTTAGTCAATGTGTTATCAATTACTTTGAAACTATTGGACCATCATTCAAATTGCGCATGACCTGACCTCAAATGTTTTAGAGGTCATTTTTATGACCTCCAAACGGTCTTGAGACCGTTTTCCCATCATATCATCAAAATCCACGACATCCAATTAGGGTTTGAGTCATTGGATTAATCATCAAATCAGCACTTAGTTGCAATTCAATTTGGTACCTTTGGACCTTCAAACACTTAACCATACTTAACCCTAGACCTCAAAACGGTCTTGGGTGACCCCCAAATGGTCTGGAGACTATTTGGGCTAATCAACCCAAAATTCCAAGTCAATTGATTATGAAATCAGCACTTAACCCGATTAGGGTTTGGTGATTGATAGACCTTCAATTCATGAACCAGTTGGAACTAATAAATTATAATTAATGGTTCATTAACCAACATTATTATCAACAAATCTCAAAACGGTCAACCCTAGTCAACACCTCCAAATGGTTTGAAACTGTTTGCCCTTAAACGGTTTGTGAAACAGTTTGCTCCCAAACGGTTTGTGAAACCGTTTGAACATTTCAATTGAAACCATTTGGCCAAGATATTTGGGGAGGTGTGTGCTTATGATGATGTCATCATAATCAAGCTCTAAACCCACGAAACCTTCTGTGGTTTCCATGGAAATTGCATCAATCAACCAAATCGATTATTGTGAATAGAGAAATGATCATTATTTGATAAGGAATTGAATGCAATAACAAAATTAAGGTTTCAGGTTATAAAACCCGCCTCCAATTGAGCTCCAAATCTCCAAGATCACGCCAAAAATGGTGGATGAAGCTTTTGCAACTCCCCCTAGGCTCGTCCTCAAGCTTTTGGTTGAAAAGATTGGCTAGGGTTGAAGAGGAGATCGAAATAAGAAGAAATCAATGATTTATTTTTTATTTCCACCATGGAACCAAGGTAGAAAGGGTCAAGAACATTAACAACAGGTTTGAGGTCGTCCTCCTAGTCCTCCCTAGCTCCCTTGGTCGGTTTCCAAGCAAAGAGAAAAAGTGGGATCGAAAAAGCCTTTGTTTGGGCTAGGAAAGGGTCTTTTTATAAGAAATTCAATGAGAGAGAAAATATTTTATAAAAGCCTTTTAATTCCAAAATTGTTGCCACCTTCTCCCCCTTGGTTTATTGTATACAAAGGAATCTCTATCCCCACCGAGATCCCTTCCATTATCCAAAAATAAAGGGAAAAGAAATTAAGCACCTTAACCCTTATAATAATAATTTCCATAATTGACTGGAAATTCTTTTTCTTATAATAATGGTGAGTGGAGTTTTCACCTCCTTGGGATATACTCGTGCCTTTGCAAGGCTTAATGATTTCCACACACATCTAAATCCAACCATATTAATTTTTGGTTGAAGGCCCTTCAATTATTTTATTTATTTTTGCATTGAATTGAATTAAGGTTCCAATTAGGCTTAAATCTTGATTATTTTAATATCAAGATTCTCTCTCCTCCAACATAATTCAAATAAAGTGCCCCTCTCATTTTCTTTGCTCTAAATGATGCCAAGAAACATTAGGGACCTTATTGAAGTGGTAATTTTCATATTGAACCCTAGGTTTTGGGTAAATTACACATTACACCAAAACTAGGTTTTAATGCACAAACATTATTTTATTAGTTCTTTCTTGGTACTCAGGCTTTCATAAGCCATTCCTCTGCATCATCTTCATTCTCATGATGCCAAACTTCTTGAGGAACATAATATTATGTAACATTTCCAATTTAACCCCTCATATTGGGTAATTTGCACATTAGTCCAAAATAAGCAAACATTGCTTCAACATTATTCAAACAGAACCAAAATTGAAACATAAGTTCCTCTTGAGCCTTAATTACTTTTCACAAGATAAAATTAAGGATCTAATTAACTTGCTTAAGCAAAACTCCCAGGGTTAAGGCATAACCCAGGTCAGGAATGTTACACTTCTTTGAACTCATAATCTTTGTCATTGTATATCTATGCTACCACAGCGATATAGTTGGAAAACTCTTGGAGAGTTTGTTTGTCTTCAAATTCTTTTGGGTTTTCTAGGCTTTGTAATGTTTTGAGTTTTGCATGTTTTATAATTCTTTTAGATTTTATAGGGGCGGGTAGGAATGTGGCAGAGTGTGACCAAATAGCCACTCGGGGGTCTCTATCACATCAGGGTTTCATTCCTCAAATGGGATTTTTTGGTGTTTGTGGAGGGTCCTGGTCCTCAAGACGTTGCGGTCATCCACGTAGTAGTTATGGGATTCCTCTCCTTTCTCTACAGTGTAGATGAGAGTATGTGGGTAATCTACAACCTTTGTATTAAATATGGTGTTGACGTCCATCCATCCATCATGTTGTATGCACCTTTGTAGTCATTCCATGTGATGTCGTGGCCCTCCTTTGTGACCCTGGGGTCTGCAGACTTGGTGTCATCTTGGTTGGGCCATCCATGTCAGATCTAGAGAGGATTGTAGCCAACTATTTTGGGTGGCACCTCCACCCCTCTAGGTTTTGGTTGTTGATTTTTGTCTAGATAATATGATCATATCCATGATGTTTGATGCTTTTTCTAATGTTGGGGTGCCCATGGCACGGTTCACTGACAGTTGGAGTGTGCATCCATTTGATTTCTTCCTTGTTTGGAGGGATGACATTTTCCTTGGATTGTTGGTTGTACTAGGCGGTCTGAATGCCTTGGATTTTGTTGATGATGATGGCAATCTCCTTGACATTGGCCATGATCCTAGGATAGTCCTCATGGGTGTCATCAACTTCTTGTACAAAGTAAGATAGTGTCATAGGGGTGATGGACTTGGCAGTATCTAGATGGTCTTTAGTTATGATAGTACAGGGAAAGTACGGGTGGGGCCCTTATGCTAGAGGCCAAGATCCCATCAATATAGCAACCTGACTTGACACTCTTCTTATAGATGAATGTGTCGGGTCTTACAGCTCAAGTCTTGGGTTAGTGGTTGACAATTAAGGTAACCTCTTTGTGTCTAGTCTCTCATAGTGGGACACAATGTTGTGGGCTTCAGATAAGGTGTCCTCCTGGTGATCTAAGGCCAAATGTAGGATGGGCAATAAAATCATGGGCCCAAACCCTTATCTCGAAGGGATCTAGATTATCCCTATGTGCCCTTGTCGTCTAGCTCCCAGTCTTCAATATGGATGAATGTGCATCTCCTACAATTGTTGTGCAATCTATGTGGGATTGTAGGGGAGATAGTGATCTTTACATGGAAGCATCCAGCTAATATTAGACATGTAAGCATCTTGAGTGGAATAGGAGATCCTCCTCCTCGGTGCAAGCTGTGGATTCATGACTATAAACTTGATAAGTGATAATAGCATGTCCTAGCCAATATTTCAGTTTTTGACATAGTGATGAAGGAACCACCCAACTCTGATGAATACATGATCTTCCTAGGAGGAGATTAAAGGAGGGACTCAAATCCATGATCGTGAAAGGGATTGTGAATGTTTATGGCCCATTTTGTTGATCCAGAGTAATTTCTCCCAGAGTGTCTTTGATTACTCTTTCGAAGGAGGTTGCCTTCTTTTTTGTTGAATGGAGGTCAAAGAGATCCTTCCTCAGGTTGATTAGTGTCTTTTAGGGACACACAATGAGGCAGGTGCCATTCTAGACAAAATATGAGGGTATTTTGAGGTTGTTGTATATTATTGTGATTAGTAAAGGATTCTTGTGACTTCCTCCCATTGATATCTCATCCTCAAAAAATGATATCAAGTGTGGGGTTGTGATTAACTTGATGGTGTCTATGAGAGCTTATGTCCCCTTCTAGAGTTTCCATGACCACAGTGTGCCAGGAAGTTTTGCATCACTTCTATCGATGACACCTCCCTTCTAGTTTGTTCATGAATTGTATTGTATCTGAGCCTTCGGGATCGGTCTCCTTTTAAGGCTCAGGTTTTGGTGATACATGTTTCTATGTATGCCTAGAGAGACAATCATATGATGTTTGTAGTGGCATATCTTGTAAACAAATTGAATAATAATAAAGGCAGTCTTCATCTATATGCTTGTTCAATTATGAGATAATGGTATAACATAATAGGTTTCTAAATAATGGTGTTACTTGATGACATATATCTTCAAGTTGAGGACCTGAAGAGTGAGATCATATGTATGAGAAGAGTACATACATTCTTGTTATGTCCATAGTCGGATGTTATCATGGAAGCTAATAGAAAACAATATAATATAAGACTATAGTAAGTGTTGGTTGTTGAGAGAATCTCATTAGTCATGATATGTGATATCAAACCAAACACATAGGTACTTGTTAGAGAACAGTGTATCAGACAGACCCACCTTGAGAGTGATGCATGGAAACCATTGAATGGTAGTCATAATCAACTCTCCTAGTGATAGTGGTGATTGTGGTTCTTGGACTTGAAGTCACTACACTCATCACATGTCGTTCGATGTATTTTGACACCATCCAATGTGACCTTGAATAAGGGTTGCCATAAAGGTGATTCTCATATATGTTATGATACATGGGGAATGACTGTGAGTGATGTAGATGGGATTTTTTCCTGCTACTGGAGTTGATATCCTGGTCACTTGATAAGCGAGATGGAGAAACATAGGGTCATACTCATGTGAATCAATATATGATATGTGAACTCACATGCATCTTAGACAGTCTGCTCTAGCTCACATAACATGGATTGAATGTTGAGAGGATGATGTTTCCATGCCTTGAGTTCAGTCTAGATATTAGAGACAAAGGAACTATATGATCATTGTAACATTGATAACAGAGTGTAGGTTGAAGTTGTTCTCCAACTTTCCAATCACTTGGGTAGCAATGATGTGTTGCTAGATACCAGTCATTGCTTGTGATGTCGTAAGTTTGTTACGGACATTCACTGCTAATGTAACTTGGTCCCTATAGGGTCATACACATAGGATACACTTGGAATACTCATGAATAAGGTTTTACTTGATTACTAAATTGTTTAGGTATTCAATCCAAACAAGATTGGCTAAAAATTGGTAGAACTAGAAAATAAATTAATCGGTTCAGAATATGAACCGATCGGTTCATATTCTCAACAGACGGGCTGGAATTGTGAATTGCCCAGTTCAATGATCAATAAGATTGGATCAACGATTGATTTTTATGTTATGTCGTGTATTAACCATCACAATAAAGCTAATATGTTTGCAAATAGGAAATAATGTGAATCGACCAATTCAAGTATTGAATTGATCATTTCACATGTGAACCAACTAGTTCAATACTAAATTGACTAATTCATAGTTTGTAGATTCTAGAAAATTCATGAAATTTTGTCTCTTTGACTCCCACTTGATATGGAAACTCTAACTATGGCTCTCCTATAAATAAAGTTGTAACATACTCAATTCTAGGTACATAGGTTAACTATCCTTTGTTCTAGGCCCCTATTCTATTATGTGGATATTCAATCTCCATTTTTCCCTTTAACTACCTCTTAGTATCTATATTTCAGTATTTTAGACTAGTTTAGACCTTATTGAGATATTAGAGCCCTAATTGACTCATTAGTATTCCATGGACATGAAATCTTAGGACGTAGTAACCCTAACAATTAAACTATGGGAAATTAGTGAATAATAATAATAATAAACTATAGTCTTGGTCATAATTGAATACCCTAGTAGGATCCTAGGATATTAGAGTGAGATAGAAAATTGGAAATAACTCAAAAGTAATCACCCTATTTGATTATTAGGGTAAGACTAATACCCTAATTAAGTAATTAGTGTATAATGGTGAAAATACAAAACAAATAATCTGAAACTACAAATCTAAGTTCAAAATCATATTCCTCATACCCAATTTAGGTACCCTACCAAGTTTGAGTTAAATCATATATCAAGTACACACCTAGTTGTGGCTTAGAAGGTAGAATATAAGTTTATTGAATCATTTCATGTAAATTAGATATCACACGCTGATTAATTTGGGTACATGTTGAATTTAACATCTCTGTTATATGTGTCACGCGTCCGCAGTTGGGTTGGGTAAATGGATCGGTGGACTTTGTCCCCTTCCATGATTTTCATCATGTTTACCTACTCCTATGATAGACCAACTCATATTT
Organism: Alisma plantago-aquatica; assembly: GCA_963693085.1. Classification (NCBI taxonomy): domain Eukaryota; kingdom Viridiplantae; phylum Streptophyta; class Magnoliopsida; order Alismatales; family Alismataceae; genus Alisma; species Alisma plantago-aquatica. Next base: position 641,334,680 of record OY856412.1, read on the forward strand.
GTTGACTGATTCATGTGCCCTTTCTCCATTCACTCACCCTTTTCTCACAAAGTCTTCACCTTTTGATATGCATTTCCCTCCTGATTTCATTGAACCATAAATCACTACTTCTCGAGCCCTAGATATAAAAGGCTTAATATCCCCAACTTCCATCTCATCATTGTAATCTTTGAGAGCCTTACCTAGTGGATCTCACCTCCGTATGATGATTCATCTTGCACTGACAGATCCTTAAAAATACACCTTTGTAATCAATTTAGTCATGCACCCATTGGAACGTCAACATGGAGCCAGCCTTCTTCCCCAGCTATGGTAGCACGTCCTCACTTATACTGACCTTTATCTTCAAATTCATCTCATGATGAGTTTGACAATGGTCCCCTTTTCCTTTTTGTATTCATTTTATGTCGTGTGATTTAGTGGTATGGTCTACCAACAAGCTTTGTCTACGTTGGATGTTAACCATTCGATAACTTGAGTCGTCTACTGCTCCTAGACCCCAAAAACCATGTTAGACTCTTTGCGAGGTTTTAGTGAAGTTCCTCAAGGTGTTTTTCAATTGAATGCTTCACAATGATGACATTTGTCTTCATTTCCATATTTTCCTACCAGAACTTGGTCATCGTCAATTCCCCGGTGATTATTCATCAGGACAACCAACCCACTGGTAATTCCATGATGATTACCGCATTGACAGGTGGCCATTGGCCCCTTAGCCCTGTTGCTTTTTGTCTTGACTAGATGATCACATGTTGTCTTACCTTCTTCCCAATAGAGTGATGTCGGGCTCATACTCTATTTTTTCCTCACTAACAAACTGTTATCCCTCTGTTGGCAGATTCAAAACCTGATTTGAGGCTCCTAGAGTCCATAATGGCGGGGTGGAGCCAGCAGATGGGTTCCCCACTTGTGAAGAGGTCTGGTTCAAGCATCCCTTCCATGCATCAAGCTCCAGGAGGTGATGAATGGTGTGAGACATAGGGTAATCAATCCCTGGGGCAAAAACCCAGTGTCACCCATGAAGCTTGTAACATATGTCACACCTGTGAGGATATTAAGGGTATTTTGAATAGTGTTGACGTTGTTTAACCCCAGAACTCACTACTAATACCTCTATAGTTGGTGTGACATTGTTCCTATGATTAGCATTTCCATTTTGGGGCAAAACCATCATTTGACAATTCATTTTCGTATTTACTCAGAAATTGCTTAAACTTATAAAATTCATAAGTAATTGTTCCTTTGTCCAAATAATACATATAAATATACTTTTAGAATTAGAAAATTACGATTGATTTAATAGGATAGGTTTTGAGACCAAGTGTTTATCATACAGTAGGGTCATTTTCTATATAATGAATTCAATGGAATCCATATTAATTCAACGAATAAATATTGTGATTAGGTTGTGATAGGTCGGACCCTAAACTTATAGAGTGTTAATGACCCTAAACTTATAGAGTTCTAATGAATACATATGTCTGATCATAAGGTGTGTACGTCCTCTATTTTATTTTGGGTATTGTTTGAATGAACCTACATTTATTTAATGAGGCATTTGGACTATCAAATTGTAATGCTCGGGCCCACTACCCAAGGCTCTAGCATGGTTTTGAGAATGACGAATGACCCCACAAACCACCACTAACCTTAACTATGTGCTTTGTCCTCACTCAAGAACAAGACAGGATAAACTTCCCGACTGGTCGCCCATCCTCGTACTACTCTAGGATGAGCATGCTTAACTATAGAGTTCTTTAGTGATGGACTCTCTGAAAAGGAGGTGCACCTTGGTGATATGGGTAGTCCAATCATTTCTTCTAAGATCATTGTATATGAGGCCTCAAATCCTAGGAAGTTACACAAATCCAATTGTTGGACATTTATATTTCCTATTTTTATTCATATAAATTTTTGTGGTTGCTGAAATATTCTTTTATAATGGGTCTTTGGCCCCCTCCTGATATGATTGCCAATTTATGTGAAATTGACTAAAATGCTAGTCTTTTCACTCTATTTATGCATGCTACATGTTTGACTAGAATATCTAGAGCAGTGGTACTTATGTACAACCATACTTATAAAGGGTGTGCATACTCCACTCGGGGTGTGCATTTCAACCCTTATTTCTTTTAAGCCATGAACCTATGGCATTATGGCCCTATTTTAGGTATATTTAGTCTACGTTGTTATGCATGAAAAAGTTATTGTTTTATATTGAGATTGTTGGTAACTGCTATGGCAAGGCACTTGTATTTCCATGCTTGTAATCTGAATTTTTAGTAGGCCTCATTTCTCTTGTTATGATTCTTTTGAACTTACCTAATTGCAAATAGCCCCCTTCTTGTAAGAAAATCACTTTTTGTACTTTTAACACCATGCATCAAGAATTTACTTCTTGTGCATGGCTTAAATCACAATTTAATAAGTGTTATTCAACTTTTTGATAATGGTTATCTGGTTCTATTTACTTCTTTAGAATGCTTGCTTCTAGATTCCCTCTCCTACAATGTCATATATAAGGGAACTAGAAATGGTAATCTTTATATCATTGTTCTTGAATCTATTAAGCATATTGTTGGTAGATGTCTTGTTTCCAATTCAAATGATATTTCTTTATGGAACCATAGGATTGGTCATGTATGTATGCATCAAATGAAGAAGTTGAGCAAAACGGATTTGGTGAAGGGACTTCCTAAATTGGATTTTGAAAAGGATGAGGAATTCCAACCTTATACCCAAGGAAAGCAAACCAAGTCCTCCTTCAAATCCAAAGGAGTCCTTAGCACCAAAAGAGTTCTTGGGCTTCTTCACATTGATCTAGTTGGACCAATGTGTAAGCAATCGCTTCATGGTAGCAAGTATTGTCTTGTGATTGTTGATGACTTCTCTCAATATGTGTAGACCTTCTTTCTTGTTTCAAAAAAGTGATACTCTCGATGTCTCTCAATCCAAACGAGTTGAAAATGAAGCTTCTTTCTGGATTGTTTCTATCCGCAGTGATCATGGGGGAGAATTTGAAAATGATTTGTTTGAATGGTTTTGTGAAGAATACGGCTATGCACATAACTTTACTTCACCTTGAACGCCTCAACAAAATGGGGTTGTAGAGAGGAAGAATAGGTCACAATAGGAGATGGCTGGGACTAGACTTCTAGAGTATAACACTCCAAAGAAGTTTTGGGTCGAAGTCGTTAGTACTTCATGTTTTGTGCAGAACTAGTTTTTTACTCATCCATCATTAAAGAAAACCCCCTATGAGCTATAGAGCGGTAGAAAGTGTTACATTAATTTCTTTCATGTTTTTGGTTGTCCTTTTTTTGTTTTAAACACCAAGGATTCCCTCTACAAGTTTGACCCGAAGTCTTACAAGGCTTTCTTTCTAGGATATAGAACTACTAGCAAGGCTTATAGAGTATTTAACATTGAATTGTGTAAAGTAGAAGAACCTATCAATGTTAGATTTGTTGATACTAACCCTCTATTTCCAAGAATGTTGTTGATGATGATATTGTCGATGAGGTGATCCTCACTTGAAAGAACTCAACATTTGTGAAAAAGGGAAGGAAGTGTTAGTTGATGAAGAAAAGAAGGATCCAACCCCCCCCCCACTTTCCAAAGCATCATCCTAAAGAGATCATCATAGGAAATCCTTTTGAAAGGGTGAAGATGCGGGCTGCATACAACAAAGAACAAGCAGATAGGGACTTCATCTCTCATCTTGAGCCTAAAGATGTCAAAGAAGATCTCAAGGATGATGAATGGATCCTCTCCATGCAGGAAGAGTTGGAATAGTTTGAGAAGAACCGAGTATGGACTCTTGTTCCAAGACCAAGTGATAGAAAGATCATTGGCACCAAGTGGGTCTACCTCAACAAGCTTGATGAAAGTGGAAAAGTGTTAAGAAACAAAGCAAGGTTAGTTGCTCAAGGATACAATTAGCAAGAAGGTATATATTTTGATGAAACATATGCACCTGTAGCTAGACTTGAGTCAATTAAAATGTTACTTGTTTTTACTAGTGGTAAGAATATTCTGCTTTATCAAATGGATGTTAAAAGTGCATTTTTAATGGTACAATTGAGGAGGAAGTATATGTTGCTCAACCTCTCAAACATGATTATTTTCCTAAACCATGTTTATTTGTTACAAAAAGATCTCTATGGTCTCAAACAAGCACCTCAAAGCTTGGTATGAGAAACTAAAGAGCATTTTGCTAGACAATGGCTATATCATGGGCAAAGTCAATTCTACCTTATTTCTAAAATGCACTTCTATCAATTTCTTAATCATTCAGATTTATGATGATGATATTATTTTTGGTAGGACTAATCTCAGTCTTTGTAAGGAGTTTAGTTCTCTTATGCAGAGTGAATTCAAGATAAGCATGATGGGGGAGCTTACTTTCTTTCTTGGCTTTCAAATCAATCAAATGAAAAATGGGAACTTCATCAACCAAGGCACAAGCTTGACAAAGATGAAGAATGAGAAAGGGTAGATGAGAAGCTCTATAGAGGTATGATTGGAACTTTACTTATTTAACTACCTCTAGACCTGATATAATGTTTAGTGTTGGCTTGTGCGCTCACTTTCAATCAAGTCCTAGGAAATCACATCTTATAGCCATTAAGAGGAATTTGAGGTATCTAGCCAAAACCCAAAATTTTGGACTATGGTATCCCAAATCAAGGGACTTTACACTTACTGCTTATTGTGATACTAATTACGCAGGTTGTTTGATTGATAGAAAGTGTGTGAGTGGAACTTGCTTCTTACTAGGACCATGTCTAGTTTCTTGGTTCTCCAAGAAACAAAGCACTATGGCTCTTTCAACTACTGAGGCTGAATACATTGTAGCTGGAAGTTGTTGTTCCCAAGTCCCATGGATGAAGCAAATGCTCCAAAACTTTAGCATTCATTTTGATGATTCTCTTATCTATTGTGATAATACTAGTACAATTAACTTTTCTTACAATCCTATATTGCATATTAGAGATAAACTTATAGAGGTTTGTCATCTCTTTCTTTGTGACCATATTTCCAAGAAGGATATTTATATCATGCATGTGGATACAGAGAATCATCTTGCAGACATTTTTACTAAACCTCTAGCTAGAGAGCAATTTGCTTTTATAAGATCAAAACTACTTATAACTGCTCTTGATGATATTGACATACCTTCTTGGTAGTTGTTCACTTATCTATATGTTTCTTGGTTAAAATGGATCATCTCTTGCTTGATATGTGCTATAATTATCTTGTTTCTTGCCTTATTTTGATTTTTTGGGTTTTTTTGCAAATAACTATTTTATCGCAAAATAGTACCCTATAATGAGTGACATGTGCCTCAATATGTCTAAAATGCATAATATGTTAAAGAAATAAATTTAATTAGCATCGTAGAGCCTACGAATTAAAATTCATATTTTTATAGAGGTTGCATGTTGGTTGAGTTGCCAACTTGACCGATCCCATAGTTGAGGTTATGTGAAAATGTCAATCGGTCGAGCTTTCGAATCTCAAAAATTGAATGATGGTCGAGCTAGACCAAATTTAAACAGGGTTTAGCTGACATTTCTCCCTCTCAACTAGAGAAAAGTCAAATTGATCCCTACCTCTAGCTCCCTTGACCTCCAACCCTAGGTTCGCACACCCTCTCCCTTGCCTTATGTAGCCTCCTTTGCCTCTTCCAACACCTATCTAGGTGGTTAGATGACATGTTGGTGAGGATCTCTCTCTCTCTTTCATTTGTAGTTTCTTCTCCATTTTGTCTCCATGGCATCCAACTGTAGGAAAAGAGTTGTCCCAGGTGGAGCACCTTCCTCTTCATCTAATCCTCACCTCTTAACCTATGATGGAACCTCCTTTGTCTCCTCTGAAGCCCTAAATTGCTATAAAGAGCTGCTTCCTAGGAATCCTTTCATGTTTAGAGCCTTGTTTGAGCCTCGTCTCACCACGACGACATTTATAAACGAGGTTGTAGAGTTGTTTTCTTCCCTTCACCTAGGTGCATTGTTTATAGAACGTCGGTGCTTCCAAAATTCCATAACTAGCTCCAAGGTGGTCCATGGATTTTATGCCAATCTTCAATGGGATTATGACACAGCTTTGCCACCACCCAATAGTTAGCCAGTTCTCACTTCCATGATTGTTGGGACCAAATTTACCATCTCAAAAGAATCTCTAATATCTTTTTCAATGGTACTAAGGTAACCAACACATGGAGGAAGGACTACCCTGACTATTTTGACTTGCTTGACCCTGAGGCTTTCTACAAACACTTTGAACTTGCTCTCCCTCAATTTTACAAGTTTTTTTAAGAAGCCTCATGTACCCTATAGGAAGAATTCAACCTTGCCATCCTCTTCCCTAAATCTCAAGAACCTTCTAACCACATTAGTTGTAAACTGCAATACCCACCCAAAGAAAAACCAAATGGAAAATTGCAAAAAACATTGTTGTGATCATGTATTGTTTCTTGAAGAATGTTGGAGTCAAGTGGTCATAATACATTCTACACCACATGACCTACTTTGAATCATGGAAGGACACCTGAGGTACCCACCCCCACCCTACCTTGATTTGTAGTGTTTTTTTCTTTTGCTACTCAGAAATCTCTTTTCCATGATCTCCACTACAAATCTAGTAGGAAAGGAGTCTGCATCAGTGAAACCACCATCAAGAAGACCTTTCGCCATACCTATCCCACCACACCTGGAGCCTTTACCTCTACCTCCACCCAGGCACCTTCACCTCCACCACCACCCTGACCTGACCGTGCCTCTTTCTCGATGTCAAATGAAGCCTTGTGGATTACATGATAAACCAATAGGTTGTACAACCGTCATGTTCAGGATCATCTCCACTAGGACCTCTGCCAGATCATGTCTCACATGAACATGTCATGTAGCCATCCCTACCCCTCCCACCAGCCATACCTAGGTGGTGATTATGCTTCTTATGCATACAATCACTACCCACCCCCTCCACCTACTGCTTCCGCATCCATCTTTGTTGTTGATGGTGGACCTGCCCCTTCCCCTGGTGTGCTTCCCCCATTGGCCCTTCCTGTTGGTCCTGTTGCCACCCTGATTGCTAGCCTTGGGACTTCTACTCCCACCTTCCCATAAGCACAGGTGTTACATGCTCTTGGCATGTCTTGGGATGAGCAAAACGCCATCTGGCCCGGTCGTGGCTTTGGTCCTCCTGTCGATGAGAGATGCCTTACCAGTCTACTGAGGATGAGGATGATGATTATGAGAGCAGTGAGGATGATGGCTCCGGTGATGGTTCTAATGATGGCTTCATTGGTTCCTCTGGAGATGCAGGTGAAGATGTTGTTGTCTGTGTAGCACCTTTATATGGTGATGAGGACTACGAGCTCGAGGCCGACGATGATGATGTTGATGATGACCCAGTTGACATAGATAGCATATGTGTAGCCTACATGTTTTTGTTTGATAGTCTTTAGGTGTTGATTATATCTATCTTTTTGGACTTTTATGTACTAAGACATTTGGGCACTATATCTGAGGCTTACTATTTTATCATCTTGTTGTTTTATCATTGGTTTATGGTTCTTTTTCTGAGAACATGCATGGTTTGTAATCTTAATCTTATGTACCCTAACTCTTTAGTTGACTCTATCTTATGAGTTTGTGGTATGTTATCCCATATTTTGGTTATGACACTGGATTGTTTGTTTCTTTGTGCTTCATCTCCATTTGATGTGTGTTATGTGGTTGATTACTTTATCTTGTACCTTTGGAAAAGACCTATGTCTTTATCTCTTCCACCCCCACCTACCTTTTTGATAATGTCAAAAGGGGGAGAATTTACCTCAGTCATATTGTTTATTGCTTATATGATCCTTCTCTTGTCAATTATCTACATATCATGTGACTTGCTAGAGGACCATATAATATGTATATGTTCTATGATTATGTGTAGAAAGGACTAACCATGAAAGCTTAGGTAAGCATGAATTGAGGGGGAGAAATTCACATTGTTCATTCATGTATCCCCTTGCAATTCACAAGGTAAAAGGTTTAACTCTCACATCCCTTCTAAAAGGTAAAGGTTTAATTTTCAATATCCTTTTTAGTATGTTGAGGAATGGTTTGTCATTGTCAAAAGGGGGGGGGGGAATGTTGACCTAAGTGTTACACATTGTCCATATTTTGATAATTATTTAACCATTCCATTCATATGTATCTAATATGTTTGTTTGAGATCGATTTCAGTCATTAGGTACATGAAAAGGATCAAATTGATCAAGCCCTAGCTTGTTTTAGTACAAGTGAAAAGCAATACAAATGCATTTGTGTAAAACACTCCAAATCACCTTAGATCCTTTTTGTAATCATTTGTATTGATGATATGACTTGTAATTAAGATGAGAAAAAATCAGGGACACTTAATTCGAACGTTTGATCACTTAAATGTCATTTTGTAAAATTCATTACAGATTGTTCGTCAGTCGAGTTACAAACTCGACCAATCCTTAACGGATTTTGAGAATGACTTTGATTGGTCAAGTTGTACATCTAGAGAACTCAACCAGTAACCTCTCTGTGCAAAATTGGTTTAAGTGGATCGGTCGAGTTTCCATCAGGACAAACTCAACCTATGGTTTAAATTAGCTTTTTCGCATAGTGTGATTGGTCGAGTTATCTGTGTTGAAACTCGACCAAATGCTCTATAAGGAAAACATGGAAGAAGTGATTCTAACCATTGGAGTATTGCAAAACTCAAAATTATATCTGTTTCAACCCTCCAAACGGCTAGAAAACATTCACAAGTGTTCCCACACTCTAGTGGACACCCCCAACTATAAATAGGACCCCTTAGAGTTCATTCCAAGTTTTCTCATTCATGCTATTCAAGGTCCTTGCTATAGATGACTGCTTTCAGTCCACTTGAGCCCATTTATCTCTCTTGAATACACCTCATTTTGTCCATATGAGTGAGATAGGATTTATGTGACAGAGCTACCTCATTGTTCATTTGTAAAGGTCTCAAAGCTTCTCCTTCACAATCCCTTTCTTCAAGATCATGTTGATGAAGGCTTCTCTAAGTGAAGGAGGAGGTGCATGCTTCTTCAAGCTGTAGAAGAAGGTGCTTCAAGCTTCTCTGGTGAAGGAGGGGGATAATGCAGAAGATCCAAGGAGCTGAGTGGGTAAATCCTTTAAGGCAAAAGACTCGGTGCAAGAAGGGGATCTCCTTGTTGAAGGCATACAGCTGCTTGCAAAAGTGGGTAAGGCCTTGATGAGGTAGAAGACTAGATCTTAGATAGGTAAGACCTTGTTTGTAAGGTTGTTGGCTCCCTTGGCCTTAAAGGGAAGATGTGTATCCTTGTCCCAGAAAAGGAAGGCCATATGTTGTAACTCTTATAAGTGAGTATAATGAGTAGAGATGCTTAAGAAATCCTAGAGCTTGACCTCTCTAGGTAGTGGACTGATGCTCTCCTAGTTTGGAGAGTGGAACCACTCTAAAACAGTTTGTTCCATTGGTTGCTTCAATCTCTCTCATCCTTACTATGTATGTTTGAATCGCCATCAAATTCACTATTTCCATTTGAGTTTATATGAAGTAACTTGAAGGTCTAACAAGTTTTTTGCAAGTGTTTTTAGCTCTATTCACCCCCCTCTAGAGCCCTCTGATCCAACAACATCCTCACTCAAGTGTAACCTACATGGAACAGGTGGGTCCTTATCTTCTCTATTGATAGATGGCACTTATTAAGGGGTAACCTCAGCTCAACAGATACGCGTACTACTCTCAATACACCTTGTGAGTAGGGAAACTGTAATTAGTCGGGGGTGCTAGGAGAGGGATTCTTTCACGGCCTTTGAAGTTAGCATTAACGTTACATTGGTACCTATACTAACATCCCACATCACTTCCATGTATCCAACATGAGATTGGCACTTGTTCCATGACACATGAGTTTGTAGGTGTGTGAAGTGCATGTAATGGGTTTTAGCATTTTTAGAAGCAACTCCATTTTTCATGAAACTCTAAGATATTCAAATAAAGAAACAATGGATGAATGTTTTTAAGAAAGACCATAATTTATTTCCCTTCTTTATTTTTTAACATGGGAATCGAACACCAAACGCTAAATGGGAAACGTGGCTGAAACCCTACTTGACACATGGCAAAGACCCTCAGAAAAGAAACAAACTAAATGAGACCATGACTACAAAGGCATACTAGATACAAAAAGGGAGAGTAGGGTTGAGATATCACCTCAATCAGCGGACCAGGGGTTGACGGATCAAAGGGATGTTCCACCCTTCTCCTAGACCAAAATAGACAAAAAAAATAATAGACTAGAAGGAAGTAAAACAAACAAATGGCCTTGAAGATGATTAATCTTCTTAACAAGATAGTGGGAGTTTAATTCAGATCGTATTGGCTATCCCCAACAGATTTTCTGGTCTATCGCACCCTAACAAAAAAGGGGAGGGGGAAGAAATATTGATATTTGGAGAAAACTCTACCCTTCGGTAGTGAAATGTCACATAAAAATAAATGGGGGTGTTTAGAGTTTCCACCACATTATATATGAAAAATGAGAAAAACAAGGTAAATTGTTGAAGCCACATTGTAAATTTGAGTTGATTTAGGATAAGAAATATGAAATAAAGTAGAATCTAGAGATCACATTTGGTGATCTGGTTATGAGAGGGGAAAGATTAGCACCCTTATCTCGCCCAATAAATTGTTATCAAGACACCATCTCATTGCGGAAAACATAGCGATTCGAGACAGTTGAATCAAGGTAAAACATTAAAAAACATTTTTTATTGGTGGGTGGGCTTTTAGGGTTGGAGTTGGTTGTGTTTGTTCCGTCATTCCCCTAAAAGTCCTAGTTTCTAGGTGGGTTGGGGTCCTAATCACCTCAAGACCTCCCATTACGGATATCCCTCATTGGTTATTATGACCATTTTGTAGTATTATAGGTGATTAGAAAACGTAAGCTAATGAAACAAGATCTAATTTCTTCAGATGTAGTTATAACAGCAACATGGCAATTATAGTTGTTTAACCAGATTAGGTGCAACAATAGAACATATCAGATGCAGCTGTTATAGATCACATATAGAGTTGCAAATATAGCAGACACAATAGTTAGAGTGGTTTACCATTCTATAGGTGCTAACAAGGCAGGAGGTGTCACGAGAAGGATCCTCTAATCATGAGAAGTATAAAAAATAAAAAGGGAGGTAGTTTGATCCTCTAGCTTCATGAGGTTTGAAATGGGCCCAGAAACTGTGGGTGTAGGGGGCATTTATAGTTAGTGTTTAGGATCAGTGGTTCTTGGCAGAACATTCTAGAGATATTGTGGTTTATGTCGATCCGCTGGCTAACGTCATTGTAAGATGAGGTCATCTCACCATGTGTTAGTCCTTGGATGGCTAGGATCCACCTGGTGATGCAAGAAGGGTAAAATGCATTTTTGATTTTCTGATTGTTTCAATAGGATAATGAGAGAGATAATTTAGGATTATCCCTCAAAAAAAGGTAATTTAATTCCTATAAGGAAAAAGAATATTTTACTATAAAAGACTCAACTGGGCAATTTATGAAAAATAACTTATTTAAAGAAGATGTCAAGAACAAATTGCACTTTTTGGTCTAAAAAGAAGTCTTCTTTGCAGAAGACCCCAAACTCGGTGAAAGTAGGTGTAAATGAGTGGCTTAAACATGTAGTAAAATATGGGGGAGAAGTAGAAAAATGATAAATGTGGAAATGGAGTGGAATGTGAAATAGATTTCATCATTCACCGGAGAATTTGTATTGCTCAGGACTTTCTACAGAGTGAGAAAAAATGGGGCGTCAACAACTAGCATGTATGGTTAGTGATGACTATGTCTCTTAGGTCATAATATTAGATATCAACTAGGATGCATGGGTACTCATTAGAGAACAAATTGTAATGGACAGACCCACCTTGAGATTGACACATGGAAGTCATGTAGTGACATGCTTGAGACATATCTCAATGTGACAATGGTGATTGTGATCCTTAGACTTGAAGTCACTATAGTAACACATGTTGTTCTGTGTACTTTGACACTAGACCTACATGCTTTAAAATACAAGTTGACAAAAAGGAGGTGATTGGGTATACTGTGACACATGGGGCATGTTGTGAGTTATGTATATGGAATTTGTCTCTCCTTTAGAGTGATATCCCCAACCACTTGACAAATGAGACTATGAATGCATGGACATGCTCGTGTGAGTCAATATATGATATTGAGCATGAAATACTTCAAATAGTTTGTTTTAGTTCAAGGAACATAGATTGAATGCTAAGAGGATGACATTTCATGCCTTGAGTTCAATCTGCATATTCATGACAAAAGGATTGTATAGTCATGGTAACATTGATCACCTTATAGGTTGTATTTGTTCTCCAACACATTCCAATTACTTTGGTGGCAATTAAGTTTGGTTAGACACCAATCTTTGCTTGTAATGTTTTGAACATCACTACTAACATAATTAGGAACCTACTGAGTCACACACATAAGGATACATAAGGGAATTGAAGTTCACAATCAAACAAATGATTAGAATGGTTCTAAATGATAAACATAATGCTTATCTCTCACATCATGCAACAAAATGTCTGATTAGCCAATTGGAAGATTGGTAAAGAGTTTTCCACAAGAATTCTGAGATTGGGTGATTGACTTCTGACATCGGGTGATCATAGTCTAACAGAGAAAGTTCTAGATTTTAGACCTAGATCAAAAATCTCATGATTGGTTAATCTACTTCTGAGATCGCGATCAGGGACTAAGATCGAGCAATCTGCAAATGAGACTGTGTGACTGCAAATCCAATCTGAGTTTTCAACATTGAACTATTTTTTAGATTGGGATTAGGAAAGGGATTGGAATTAGGTTCTCCCAAGCTCATGACTCACCTATATATAGGGGGCACATCCTAAAGGATTAGATACAACTCTTGAAATAACCCATAAGACAAGTTGGTTGTCAAACTTCCATCTTAGAGACATAAAGCCACCATAAGGTTTGCTTCCAAAGATAGGAGAAGAAAGGGAGTTCTGGGTCTCTATCACATTGACAATGCTTGTTCCTCTCAACTTAGTGACCATAGTGTTGAACTGTGTTCTCCCTCATCTGCATGGATGAAGTAGAGGTCGAGTCATACATGCGGAGGTGTGATAAAGTGGATATTACACCCATTGGTTTCTTAATCTATTTTATATCTTTATTGTACTCTATAAACCCACTTTACTATCAACTAAGTAATAGACACTCATTTTGGAGGAATGTTAGATAATGTTATGATTCAAGTACATTGGTGACACTTAAGTTGAAGAATTTGATACCTTTGTATACCTTTAACACATGAAAATCCACTTATCTTGGACATGTTAATCTTTTTTATCATTCCTATACTTACCTTCATCCTATGGATCCCAAAATATTTGTGAATACTCTAGGCCATAGATGAGTCTTGCATCCAAATTTGATCCCAAAAAGAGCTTCCTAGCTTCCTCTAAATATTTGGGGAAATCACATATAAAATCACATTTTTTGACGTCCTTCTCTTAGTTGGACCATGTTGACCCTATTGGGCACGCGTTGAGCATTATACAAGTCCACCTGCACAGGGAGTCATCCCCTACCCCAGGTAGGGCTAGAAACATCTACCCTAGCTATTTCATCTATCCATAGCACCCCATTCATCCCCCTTTCTAATTGATTTTTGCTCCATTTCACCTATCTCGCTTCCTCTCTCAAATATGCCCATATTGCACCACTTGTTGGACCAAAAGAAAGAACATTTGAGAAGTTTTAAGGAACAACTCCATGACCATCACCATGGAGGTTTTACCTCTAAAAATGAGTGAATTAATCATGTGGGAAAATATGGGGGAGAAGTAGAAAAATGGTAAATGTGGAAATGGAGTGGAATGTGAAATAGATTCCATCATTCACTAGAGAATTTGTATTGCTCATGACTTTCTACAGAATGAGAAAAAATGGGGCATCAACAACTAGCATGTATGGTTAGTTATGACTATGTCTCTTAGGTTATGATATTAGATATCAACTAGGATGCATGGGTACTCGTTAGAAAACAAATTGTAATGGATAGGCCCACCTTGAGATTGACACATAGAAGTCATGTAGTGACATGCTTGAGACATAGCTCAATGTGACAATGGTGATTGTGATCCTTAGACTTGAAGTCACTATAGTAACACATGTTGTTCTGTGTACTTTGACACTAGACCTACATGCTTTAAAATACAAGTTGACAAAAAGGAGGTGATTGGGTATAGTGTGACACATGGGGCATGTTGTGAGTGATGTAGATGGAATTTGTCTCTCCTTTAGAGTGATATCCCCAACCACTTAACAAATGAGACTATGAAATGCATGGACATGCTCATGTGAGTCAATATATGATATTGAGCATGTAATATTTCAAATATTTTTCTCTAGTTCAAGGAACATAGATTGAATGCTAAGAGGATGACATTTCATGCCTTGAGTTCAATCTGCATATTCGTGACAAAAGGATTGTATAGTCATGGTAACATTGATCACCTTATAGGTTGTAGTTGTTCTCCAACTCATTCCAATTACTTTGGTGGCAATTAAGTTTGGCTAGACACCAATCTTTGCTTGTGATGTTTTGATTGTCACTACCAACATAATTAGGAACCTACTGAGTCACACACATAAGGATGCATAAGGGAATTGAAGTTCATAATCAAACATATGATTAGAATGGTTCTAAATAATAAACATGATGCTTAGCTCTCACATCATTCGACAAAATGTCTGATCAGCCAATCAGAAGATTGGTAAAGAGTTTTCCACTAGAATTCTGAGATTGGGTGATTGACTTCTGACATCGGGTGATCATAGTCCAACAGAGAAAGTTCTAGATTTTAGACCTAGATCAGAAATCTCATGATTGGCTGATCTACTTCTGAGATCGCGATCAGGAACTGAGATCGAGCAATCTGCAAATGAGACTATGTGATTGCAAATCCAGTCTGAGTTTTCAACATTGAACTATTCTTTAGATTGGGATTAGGAAAGGGATTGGAATTATGTTCTCCCAAGCTTGTGACTCACCTATATATAGGGGGCACATCCCAAAGGATTATATACAACTCTTGAAATAACTTGTAAGACAAGTTGGTTGTCAAACTTCCATCTTAGAGAGAGAAAGCCACCATAAGGTTTGCTGCCAAAGATAGGAGAAGAAAGGGAGTTTTGGGTCTCTATCACATTGACAACGCTTGTTCCTCTCAACTTAGTGACCATAGCGGTGAATTGTGTTCTCCCTCATCTATGTGGATGAAGTAGAGGCCGAGTCATACATGCAGGGGTGTGATAAAGTGGATATTTCACCCATTGGTTTCTTAATCTATTTTATATCCTTATTGTACTCTATAAACCCACTTTACTATCAAATAAGTAATAGACACTCATTTTGGAGGAATGTTAGATAATGTTATGATTCAAGTACATTGGTGACACTTAAGTTGAAGAATTTGATACCTTTGTACACCTTTAACACATGAAAATCCACTTATGTTGGACATGTTAAACTTTTTTATCATTCCTATACTTACCTTCATCCTATGGATCCCAAAATATTTGTGAATACTCTAGGCCATAGATGAGTCTTGCGTCCAAATTTGATCCCAAAAAGAGCTTCCTCTAAATATTTGGGGAAATCACATATAAAATCACCTTTTTTGATGTCCTTCTCTTAGTTGGACCATGTTGACCCTATTGGGCATGTGTTGAGCATTATGTAAGTCCACCTGCATAGGGGGTCGTCCCCTACCCCAGATAGGGCTGGAAACATCCACCCTAGCTATTTCATCTATCCATAACACCCATTTCCTCCCCCTTTCTTATTGATTTTTGCTCCATTTCACCCATCTCGCTTCCTCTCTCAAATATGGCCATCTTGCACCACTTTTTGGACCAAAACAAAGTACTTTTAAGAAGTTTCAAGGAACAACTCCATGACCATCACCATGGAGGTTTTGCATTTAAATTTGCACCCTAAACCCTAAATCTACCTTTATAAATAGACTATTGTTGACTTCATTTCGCTCTCATGAACACAACGCTATGCTCGGAACATTCTCTCGTGCTCTCTAGCATTTACCCATCTTTGGTAAAGATTAGTAGCCATTATGCTACAGTAACCCAACATGATTCTCTCTTTACATGTATCTCACTCTAGCTCTCTCTCTCCCTCTCTCTTTATATCATAGTTTGATCATATCTCTCACGTCCAACGTTTAAATTGGATGAATCTATAGTCCATTTTGATCACAAGAGAGAGACAGACAGACATACGTATGAAAATACTTTTAACATCTAATTCCAATTCACATTCTAAAGGTTACCTTATAATGAACTTTGGTGGTGATTATGAAATCAAAGGTTCAACTTTTTCTAAACATCAAGAGATAAATTTGAATCAGTATTGGATCAAACATTATCTCAAACCTTGATGTATAAACTTGAACCTTGACAAGATAAGGGCCCTTTGATGTTTTAATATATAAAAAGCTAATGGATCATTCATCTACATATGTACTTTTGATATTTTATATTGTTGACATATTAAGAAATCTTGTTACTTGACAATGATGAATGATCTAACCTTGATGATTATGAATCCAGGTCATTAGATTTACCCATTTTAGTAACTTTTGATATTTACAATGTTGATATCTAGACTCTCTATTATCATTGTGACACTTGTACTTGTGTGATTCTTGTTGTTTAATGAAATCATGTGATAATGAACTCTATTGATGATCAAACCTTCTTTTATGGAATCTATATCTTAATCAGATCTATAGTTGACTAGTTAACCCTTGTGATAAAGATATAGGTATTAGTCCTATTATGAACTAAGTGTGGATATTGATACTGGTCTTGATAATATTGGAAACATGAAAACTTGATCATGGATGTATTTCACTCCTAAAATTCACTAATAATACTTTAAAATCCTATTTTGGTCATTGGAACACAAATATGTTGAAAATCCCTATTTTTGACACATATATACTTGTTTACATGACATGTGTTATTAATCTTAACTTGACTTACTAAAGATCTTTTTCTAATCTCAAAGGTATTCTTTATCTTCATATTGACCTTGATTATGATATTGTTTGGTTGTTTATTATTACTATGAGTCATGTGCTTGGCCTACTCTACTTGTTTAAGCTAAAATGTTCTTGTGAACATGGTTCTGAATTTCTTATATCTATCTTGACAAAACTCAAAATAGAAAATATAAATTCATTATACGAACCTTGTCTTACCTTGTTGCACATGCCTATTACTTGGGGTCAGGGTGAATCCTTTGATTACCTTGTTGCACCTACATGTACCTTGGGGTAAGGGCACATGCCTCGGCTTACCTTATTGCACCTACCTTTGAGTAAGGTTGCAAGTGTCAGTGTACCTACCCATATTGTTAGCATAAGGACACATTTTTAGAGGGTGCCTTGGTACACCTCAAGTATGTCGAAATTATAAAAAAATAACTACATGGCATGCAGGTATGCAAAGTGGGTAAATTCTAAATTAGAACCAAAAAAAAGTAAACAAAACAAAAGTAAATGGCAGGTGAAATGTAAAAACAAGAGTGAAAATGAGATAAGGGCATACCTCCCTACTACCCCAAACTTTTGAATCATGTTGTCCTTAGCATGACCTTAAAGTCTAGGAATGATAGGGTAGAAGATCACTGTGGTGGCGGTGATCCTCCCTATGGTGGAGGATGCTGGTAATACGAACCCCAATAGTCTGACTGTGGAGGCGAGTAGTTGTCCTAAAATGCTGACAATGAATTCCACCAATCTTCCCCCCACTGGGGGTTCCTCTGGGATTGGGTGTGCTAGAACCGATATAGGTGGTTGACCTATAGTGCATATGTTGATGGTCTAACCACGTATCATCCTAGGTGCACTGGAAACCCTCTTGTGCCCTCAAAATGCCCTCCTGGGTGCTCAGTATGCGGTCATGTGTACCCTGGATGCCCTCTAGTTGTGCATGTATGGTGGACATGTCATATGCGTTTGCTGTAGGCTGCTATGGCTGATGTGATGTCTCTACCTCATGTCACCTCACCCTATGTGTCTCTCACTCCTCAACATCCCTCCTCCTCTCAACAACTGTCAGTGACTCTCTAAGCCCTTCAGGCAGATCTCTGGGCTATTGTTGCCATGTATCTCTTGGGTGCTCCTCTTCCCACCTCCTCAAGATGTCCAAAAAATCTGGAGATGGACCACATCCCTCTAGGAGAGGTGTGGCATGGTAGGGGAGATCTAGTGAAACCCTTGCATAAGGAGGGTTGACCTGGTAGAAAATCTTCTGATCAACCATTGAAATCGTAGATGAGCGAGTCAACTAGTGCAGGTCAACGAGCTTCCCTCCTTCTACCTTTGTGTAGCCAGATACATCATGCCCCGGGGCCAAAGAAATGCAAGTTAAAATCCCTCTCATAATAAAGGCTTTCTTGCTGTTGGACCGGATTGTCTTCATGTGATCAATAATAAGTGACCCCAGACTTACAAGCTTTCCCTACACCATCCATCCCAACACAAAGAGGTCTTTCTTGGTACAACTACCTTGATTTTCATATCGGGGAAAGATGGTATTTTCCAAGACCTTTTGAATGTATCTTAAGATGAGATTGTGAATCAGACTTGTCTTTGATTTACCCGCCATAAAACTAATTTGCCCTATAAGTTTCTTCCACATTGCAATATAGTTTGCATTGGTTTCCCTATCTATGCTTCCTTGATCAAGTGATGTTGCTACCTCAGGAGTTGGAGTAAAAATGCCATTAAGAAAATATGTAGTGATGAGGTAGGTGTAATTCCCTAAAGTGACACTGAAGAAATCCTGTGAGACCTTCTCTAGGGTTGCAAACACTGATGCCATCTTGTGGACAACACCTCAACTAGCCCAACCGGATCCAAGATATCCTTAAAAAAATTGAAGATACCCAAATTTTCCATCGTCTCCTGGCATGCGTAGAGAGTGGCAATCACTCGATGTGTCAAGCACTTTGGGTGCTTTGGCTTCTTCATTTTCTTGCTTTGACTCTCAGGTTGTTGCCTCATGATGCGCTTTAGGTGCATCCTCTTGTTGTGCATCTGGCATTGTCTCATTTGTATCATCTATCAGTAACCGTCGTCATGCTCTCGGTTGTAGGTGTGGTTGTGGTGTCGTGGACGTCGAAGGTCATGCAGTTGAAAATGATGGCCGAGCTACCGAAACTAATGGGTAGGGTTCTGAGACTGATGGTCAGGCTGCTGCCCTACCTTTGTTGGGTAGTCTATAGGACTCCTCCATCATGGGATCCACCGTTGCCGCAATGTGGGGTGATTCTCCTTATGAACTGGAGGTTGCCGATGGTGATGGAAGGGCTAGAGGTGTCGACGGAGCCAAATACAATGCATTCTTGGGCCGACGCCCATAGAAAATGACCTCCTTGGTCTTAGATACAACCTTCTTAGTCATTTGCTTCATTTTGGATTGAAATTGGTGGAGAAAATGGGATTTTAGGTTTTCTCCAAAGAACTAGGTTGTTGGGGTGGATTGGAGATAAATGAGGGGTTTTGTGGATGAAAATGGATGGAATCTAGAGATTAAGGTAGTGGAAATGATGGGGGATAGAGCAAAAAGTGGAGCGGCCTAAATCGCGCGTCCAAAAGGAGCAGATTTGAAGTAGTCGGACTTTTAAATAACCTGCAATGATAATGGGGTCTGAAGTAGTGATCGGGGTCAAACCACAGGGACCAGGTTGGTCGTGCTAAGAATGCAGAATCAACACTCTACACTCCGGTAAAAGACAGGTAAGAAAATGTTCCCAAGGGAACGGTAGATAAAGAAAGGTAAAATGAAGGAATAAAAGGAAACAAAATGCTATAAGAAAGCGTTATAAAGAAAAAGCTATCCCCAACTGGAGTAACAAGGAAGATTTAAGGTTTTGGCATTTTATCAATTTTTAGGGGTTTTGTGCAACGGAACCTGAGGAGATAACACAAATGCCTAGGTAAGGAACGAAGGAAGAAAACTTAAGCATAACAAGCGGCAGCAGAAAATATCCAGTACCCCTTCTCTCAAAGAGGGTACCTCCAACTAAGCACCAACACCCTCTCTCAAAGGTGGTGGACTTGGGTTGGAGTGGAAAGATAACTGAAGCAACTCTGACCCTGGGTACTCTCGTACTCCTTGATCGGACCAAACGCTAGAGTTACAACACCTCTCTCAAGGGAGTTGCAACAGGAAACACGATTCGATAGCTAGTCAAAACATGATCCAATCATACAAGCTAGAGTTCAGATGCTAAAAAGAAATCATCCAACAAAAGGGTGCCAAACACAGAGCAATAGGTATTAAAACTCCATTAATTCCATTAGCATGAGCATTGTATAAAAGGTTTAGTTACATTGCATAATAAATTAAGGGAAATGACTGTAAAAAGGGAAGATAGGTATCACCTCCTCGATATAGGAGGGTGATAAACAGCAGTAGACCCCTAAGATGTCTCTAACCCGATACTGGGCGGGAGCTCTAACCGATATGCCCGTGTCGGGCGGCCAGCCCATGTCGGGTGGCAGGCAGTGACGGGCAGGCATAACGGCCAAGGCTCACTACCTGATACGGCCATATCGGGGTACCACCCTCTCAGGCAGCACGCCATGACGGGAAATCTGTATTGAGCTCGGTATCGTGTCGGGTTAATGGTAGCTTAGGTTCTCGGGTTCCTTGTATCGGGTGTAGGGGTGAGCCATCTCGGGCAAGAGCCCATCTAGGAACCCGGCACATCGGGTGGCCTTCTTGGTTGTATCGGGATACTACGGCTACCAGGATGGGTTCTAAGTGAACCACTCCCGCCCCTCTCGGGTAGGGGGGTGTGCTTACCTAGTATCGCCCAGTACGCCCTTGGAACGCATCACACTAGCTCCTAAATCTTTCCAAGGTTAGCTTTCTCTAGGGTTCTGACCCGTCCCATCGGAGTCCTGTAGCTGCTATTTATAGGAAGCGGTTGGAAGAAGTTGCGGTTCTCTAGGCACCACGCTTCCTCCATCAGCTCCATTAGCGCGGATTTGGGGATGATCGACATGCATGTCGCCCGGCACAGTGGGTGCCGAGTTGCAAACATGTCGGGTAGTCGTGACGGGTGGGCGCCTTCCAGTGGGTGGCTCGTATCGCGCGACACGCTTCATCGGGAGAGTAGTCGTGGCGGGTACAGCTCCCTATCGGGTAAGCGACGTATCGCCCGGCGGAGTCTTCTTGCGTGACACACCCGTGTCACGCGGTAACTGTATCGAGCAGCTGTGCGACGGGTAATGAGTGTGTCGGTTGACGGGTAGGAGGGCCGATGCAGGTAAACATTGTTCATGGGCCGGGATGGGCCTTTTTGGTAGAAAGATAAGGAAAAACTCTTTGTGGGTATGCGTATTGATAGTGGAGCTCCTCTGCTGTGTAGGTAGATGATCATACTAGTTACTATTTGTATGGATGCTCTTTGTTGTCCTCTATATCTGGGTATTTCTTTCTTTGTTGGGTCTTCTGTGCAAGACTTTAGTTTTACTTTGGTTCCTTTGTAATCCTCTTTTAGAGGATTAAGGGGTGCGCACTCGATGTACCTAAAGTTTTGGTATCATAATAGTAACAAAGTTTTTTTCCGACCAAAAAAATGATGGGGGGTTGATTGGAGATGGATTGGGGTGATTTGATGGTGATTTGAGGGTGGTAGAGTGTGTGGGAGGTGCTTAACGACTATCGTTCACAGAAAACAGTCGAGGTGTTTGTGGAGTTGAGAATAGAACTGATTTGGGGTTTTTGGAAATTATTGACTTAAGTGTTGGAGTTGGGCTGCAGCACAGCCTGATGCATGGTATGGCCATGGTGGCTTGCTTGTTGCACGACCATGACACCCCACACGGCTGTTCTGAGTGGGTAGCTACATGACCGTGCTTCCTTGCACAGCCGTGTTGGGTCTATTCTTCAGTTCTCTAATCCTTTAGTTTTTCTCAATTTCCCTATTGATTGTGAATGCACTGCCACGGTCATTCCATGCCACCATAGTCGTTGTAAGTATTATGGCAGTTCATTTCAACTCGAATCTCATCAAACATCAATTTTTTGGTGGAAAATGGTTTTTCATGGATTAATTGTCAAATTTTCATCTAATTTTCCTCAGTTCACCCTATTTTCACCTACACATCTTAAAACTAAACAAAAACTATTAAAAACAAGTGTGTGTGTGTGTGTGTTTTCTTGAAAAGTGAAGAAACAAAATAAAAGTATCAAAAATGGAAGGTTGGGTGAAAAATTTTCAAACCTAGGTGGGTTGCCTCCCACAAGTGATGAGTTTGACGCCTTCAGCTGGGCTTCTTAGTGACTCTTCAATCATCCATCCATTCAGCATTCTTGTGTGCCCATTTTTGCAATAAATGCATCTCTCATTTGCGCTCAATCTATGTTCCCATCTTGTTGATCACAAAAATTGTCATCAATTCATCCATCCTAGCCTTCTTTCAAATGACCATTCGGAATATTAAAGTATCCATATCCAATATCCTCATCTTGGGATCGCTGAGTTGGGTCTTGTGCATGTTGATCTTGATCTTCATGTCCATGAATGAAACTATCATCATGCCACTATGAACATGTATCTCCGAATCGACTATAGATAATAACGGTATTCCCAAGATAATAAGAATCTTCCTATCCTTCGACTCCATATCAAGAACAATGAAATCTTCCGAGAACATTGCGCCCTTTTCTTTGTCTATCATCACCAAAACATCATCCACTCTTCCTCTAGGCACTTTTATGGAATGGTCTGCTAATTGGAGAGTGCAATGTGTTAGATTCAACTTGCCCAATCCAGCTCCACATAGAAATTGTGTGGCATCAAATTCACACTAGACCCCAAATCAAGTAAGGATTTGTTTATGCAGTGTCACCCTATGTAACTAGGTATGAGTAAGGCTCTTGGGTCTTTGCTCTTCATGGGAACTGAGAGTTGGATGATAGATCTCACTTGTTCAGTCAAATTCACTCGCTTTGGTATTCTCCTCATTGACCTTCTCTTCACAGTGCATAAGTTCTTAAGAAACTTGGCATATGATGGAATTTTCTTGGTATCATCCTATAATGAAATATTGACCTTCACTTGGTGAAACACCTCAAGAATGTCAACATTGTGCTTTTGCATCCTCTTTACTTCCGGTGGATCATCTAATGCTTCAATGAATGGTGGCTCACTTGCTTTGGCCTTGCTTGCATCGACATGAGATGGAATACTAGGGATGGTGGGACTTGCAAATGGAGTGTGACGTGGAGCACATGGCATCTCAAAATCAACAGGAGGTATCACAAAATCATCTTCGGAAATCTCAAATATAGTATCACCACTTGGCTACCTTTTCTTTGCTTTATCGACCTTTCTTTGGCTAGCAGGCTGCTCAAGAGATTTTCCACTCCTTAGAACTGTCATAGCACTTCCTTGCTCATGGTGGAGAGGGGGAGCTAGTTGTGGTTGTGGAGGAGGTGCATGTGACACTTGGTTTTGAAATTGAGGTGAAGGGGAGAATTGAGGTTGGAAGGTGAATTGTTGAGAAAATGGTAGTGATGATGGGGGGAGGAGTATAAGGGTTGGGATCCCCTTGGAAGTGGTATATGGGTTGCACTTGCATCGGTGGTGGACTATAGAAAACTTGTGAAGAGGGCATTGGTCCACTTGCTTCATTGAAACTCAAGATGGGTTTTGAAAACAAGTTTTCTTCTTGGAGAGCAATTATGCAAGATAGTTTCTCTATCCTCTCCTCAAGCCTTGTCACATTCTTTTGTATGTCATCAAAGCTATTCGACCTAGAGAGAACCTCTTCCTTAAACCTTGAGTTGTATCTTGGACTTTCCGGTTCCTAGTAGCTATAGGAGTGAGGTGTCTTCTTTTCTTCACCATAGAACTCAATAGCACTGATCGCATGGAAAGGAACATTTGTCACTTGGTTTTTCATGAAGCTCACCATGTTACCAAGAATCTTCATCATTTGTAGGCTTGAGTCATTATGAGTTGGAGATGTCATATCAAAGGCATAGCCACCATCATTCATCATGCTAGAAGCTCAGATTCTTGAACCTTCTGCCAGTTGCTCATACAAGGCCCATATCTCCTCGAGTGGCCTAGTCATTAAAACTCCTCCACAAGCAGAATCTACTGAAGTTTGGCTCTTTGGAGATGGATTGGAGTAAAATGACTAAACTACATGCCTCAAAGGGATCTCATGGTGTGGGTACTCTCTCAACATCTTCTTAAACCTCTCCCATGCATTTACACCTGTCAAACAGGTGGGTGGGTTGGGTTTGGGTTGGGTCATTGCGGGTGCGGGTCTGGCGGGTGCGGGTCAAAAAGATACACTTCTAAACGGGTGGAAGAAAAGCACACCCAAACCCGACCCAGTGGGTTGCGGGTTGCCCGCGGATGCCCATATAAAATGTGTACAATCAATAATAAGTTACTAGTTTCTTTCTTTAACACTAAAAACAACATTTGAAACAGCTTGTAACTATTGTTTTTATGTCAAATATAGTGCAAAAGAACCAACCAACTACTATGTTTGAAGTCAAACTATTCCATTAGTTTTTGATATATGAAAAAGTAGCAGCTAGTTGTATGTTGATATAAATTAGGAAAATCGATGTAGTTTTCATAGATAAATATCACAAAAAATACATAATTTTGTCATGTAACATTAGGCATTCCTAATATTACAAGTACTTTTTATTGCCTATTACAAACACAAAATAAAGAGAATACAATTTTTGTTGGTAAAGGTAAAGAATTAACTTGTACAAAACAAGCAACATCTTTTAATAGGTGTATGTGTATATTATGTATATGAATATATTTACTTCAATTAACTGGGTCACCCGCGGGTGCCCGCGGATCACCCACGAAACCCGCTTAATAAACGGGTGGGTATGGGTTTGGGTGATTTTCAGCGGGTGGCAAATTTTGCCACCCAAACCCAACTTAAACGGGTCGACCCATGGGCGCCCGCGGATTTTGACCCAGTTTGACAGGTCTACATGCATTGTGAAACTTCTCATTTACCATTTGACTAAAACTCATCACGACATGCTGCATTTTTGTTAACCTTGCTATAGAGTAGAATTGTCTTAAGAATGCATTCTTCATCACTTCCCAACTCATGATGTCCCTCCTTAAATCATACTAATCTTTGGCTTTATCTTTGAGGGAAAATGAGAACATGGTCAATTGGATTGTGTCATCACTAGTCGTTGGCGTCCTAAATATGGAGCATACTTCAAGAAATGAGTCCAAGTACTTGTAGGGGTTCTCATTCTCTGAGCCGTAGAAGATGGGCAGGAGCCCAAGAAGACTTGGAGGGATGGAGAATTACTCCCCTGGCATTTCATTAACCCTGCTAGCAATTGACAATTTGTAGTTCCTAGGCATGAAGTAATCTTGAAGTGGCTTGTAGGGTGCATTTTGGCATTCCATCTTGTCTTCTCCCGAGTGGCTTGTCACATGCACAAGGCACAACCAAACAAAAGAGAACAAGTTAGCAAACCAATATGCACAAAGAATAAAAAGAATACATAATAAATAATAGCAATGATGAGGGTAGTAGGAAAAGTCAAAGCAAAACTAACTAGCCAGGCCGAATGCCTTTCTCCCTGGAAACGATGCCAGAAATCTTGGTGTGTTTCTACTAATGGCGTTACATACTACTCAATTGGAGTTTGAATACACGCAACCCCATGAATAGAAACACACGACGGGTCAACTTTCAAATTTTATAATAGACCTAAACTCAACACACTCGCACAATTTAAAACACTACACCCGCAAGCGCATGGGGTCAGGTCATAGTATAGAAGGGCGGAAAGTATAGGGTTGATCCACAGGTAGAAAAGGGGGCACTAGAGCTAGGTTAGTTTTTTGGCTAGGTTCCAATTGTGGAGTCTAGGGTAGAAGGGTTTAAAGGTTGATTTGATTGATTACACTAATGATGAGAAAGAAAGAAATTAAAGGAAAGCAAACAAGATTAAAATCTAAATTAACCCTAGACAACTAATTCTACTAAGCAATAAAAGACAAGGCAAGCAAGAAAAGAACAAGAAAAGAAAAGAAAAATCTACACTAAGGCAAGTAAGAAAAGGTCTACACTACACTAAGCTAGAAAATAGGGCAAATGAGCAAGTAAAGACCTAAACTAGCAAGAACAAAGCAAGAACAAGTCAAGAAGCTAACTAAGTGAGTAAAGAGCTAACTAAGCTAACACTAGCTAAGCAAGATGACAATTAAAGTTTTAAAGCAATAAAGGGATGTGTGGGCTATTTAGGGGATGCACTTATCAATTAGGTTGGGGGTGACATATGAACAAAATGATTTCATTTAGATTATCAAACCAAACAACAAGCTAGAGTCTAATGAATTATCCTAAACTACTAACTGGTCATGGATATGTTAGGTTATGTATAGGGGAACTAGTCCCTAACACCCCCTACTACCCTTGTGAGGCTCAATTGGGTTAGTGTTTATGTGTAATTCAATTAGAGTCTAAACAAGCCTAGGTTTCTAGGTTAGATGATCTTAAGATGATTAGGGGTTGAGGGTAGTAATGGGAGTGGCAGTGAGGTTTTAGGCCTCCCATCACCCACATTCTAACCTTGAGAAAGCTCCATGTTAAGCACACCAAATTCATCTAAACTGGCTACTTAGATCTCTCAATTAGGGTTAGGAGAATTGATTAGGATGTAGGAAGATGGGTAGCTAGCTAGGGATCCAAGAATTGGACCTAGGAGCAAATCCCAAAATGCACACATATAAGCAATTTCCCTAAATTCATAGGTAATTTCAAAGACAAACCAGCAAGTAATTCATGGATAGTGAGATAGAAATATAACATAATCATTAGCAAATGAAATTACAATGTTTACATATCATTTCCCCCCACCCCCCAACATGGTATCAAAGTAACATTTTTCACCCCAAACAGCTCACCCAAGGGGCCTAGCTACTCATAGCAATGCCAAATACAAAAAGAAGGGAGAAAGAGGTATAAGAAGCCATGGAGCTCAATGTAGATGAAGAAATCCTCCACTTCAGTTGTTATAGGACGTCCTCCTCTCTCCTCCAAGGTGAAATGGCATGGGATGATGGTACAATAGGGGCAAAATGCTAGGAAACTAGGGTTTTGGTGGTGGAAATGGTGAAATTGAGTGGAGTGGAGGTGGAAATGAGCTAAGAGGTGGTAGAAGGTAGCTAACCTCATGCTCCAGTCACCGCCTATGTAAATATAGGTGTGGGGGAAGTAATAGGTCAAGTAGGGTAAAAATGGGTAAAGCACTGCAAAGGTAGCTAGTTTTTGTGAGTAGCACGACCGTGGTGGTCACCAAGGCCGTGGTGGGGAGGGGTGAGAATGGTCATGGTGGATGGGAATGACTGAGGTGAGAAATGGGGAAAAATCACAGAGACTTGGTTGATTTTGAGCTAGAAGTGGCATGGCTGTGGTGGTCACCACGGCCATGGTGGGTCTAGGGTAGCATGGTCGTGGTGGTCACCACGGTTGTGGTGGATTGGAAAACATTGCTCGTTCTTGGCTCCACGACCGTTCTATCTCAGCTGTCACCCGGTCATGCAAGGTGGCACAGCCATTCTAGGTCAGTTCACCACGGCCATTTTGAGTGGCACAGCCGTGGTGAATATAGCTTTGCTCCAAGGTGACTCTGTTGATTTGTAAGTATGATAGCACGACTATTTTGTGGTACCACGGTTGTGTTGGCCTCTGGGTCAGCACTTGGACTTGTTTCTTTGGATTTTCTTAGACATCATTCCTTTAATAGATCTTTGGCCACTAGGGGTAGGTTGAGGGAGCATTGGACTTCACTTTAGGCCTCTCCAAGGGTAGAGAAATGCTAGGATCACTCCTTCTCTCTCTCTTCTATCAAGCGTGGTCCAAATGCCTGAAAAACATGTAAATAATGTCCATAAGTGTATTTTATATAGATATGCATATTGAGGGAAATAATGTGTAATCTAACAGGTATAGATGTGATTGAAATACAATATGATATAAGATGAATCCCAAAAATAGGGCTGAATTAGAGGGTACCTTGGCACACCTCAAGTAGTCATGACTCACTTGGATTGGTCCTATCAGAAGTTGGTTGTAAATTATCAGGCCCAGTGGCTAAGGCTCTAGTACAATTTTAGGAATGATGGTTGCCCCCTCATACCACCACTGGCCTTAATAGTATACTTTATCCTCACTCACGTGCAAGTTGGGATCAACTTCCCAACTAGTCACCCATCCTAGTACTACTCTGGGTTGAACACACTAAACCACATAGTTCTTTAGAGATAGGCTCCTTGAAAAGGAGGTGCACCTTGGTGATATGGGTAGTTCGATTATTCCTTATAAGATCATTTTATCCAAGGCCTCAAGACCTAGGATGTTATGATCTCCCCCCACTTAGACTCCTGATGTCCTCATCAAGGCTCGATTATAAGGACTCATAATATATCCTGATTTCAGTGCAAACTCATAATGGCCCATGGACACCCATCTCCTGATCATGGAATACCATCACAAGGGTGGCTACATCACCACAAATAACCCTTTCCAACATGCCTGGACCACATGGCTCAAAACTAGCATGCCACATGCCCATGTAGGCCCCACCTACTAGAGAGGATTTAGCTCTAATACCATTTGTAAACATTTGGGCCCACCAACCAAGTCTCTAGTAGAATTTTCATGAATGATGAATGGTCCCATAGACCACCATTATCCTTAACTACATGTTTTGTCCTCACTCACGCACAAGTTAGGATAAACTTCTGACTAGCCACCCATCCTAGTAGTTTAGTACTACTCTAAGCTGAGCATGCTTAACCACGGAGTTCTTTAGTGATGGGCCCCTAAAAAGGAGGTGTGCCTTAGTTATATGGATAGTTCAAACAGTCCTTATAAGATCATTTTATCCAAGGCCTGAAGACCTAGGGCGTTATATTGGCCTTGGCATTGGCCCTAGTGGCAATGTCCTATTGAGTATAATAGATTTGTAAACAAAAGATGACTGGTTTGGAACAACTGAACATTTATTGATGTTTGTTTATTTCTTGTGGTTTATATTATCTTTTTCCAAGCATTATATTGTTATTAATGTATGTGTCATTTTGATTTTAAAAAAGTACCATTGTATTTGCATTGTCCAATTTTCCTGACTTTGGGTTTATGAATACTAATTCCCTGGATCTCTTTCAGATAATATGAAATGACTTACGAAACTTTAATCATGCTTCATAAATAAGAACATCACATGAAATGGTAAAGCTCTTACGATCTAGTAGGTAGCTTTCAGTTTCAACTTTGTAACTTTCATATCATGTTCTCTTCAGGCCCCTTTTGTAAACTTTATGATTTGAGAACATTATTTTTTATTGTATATGCCAATGTGTTATTTCCTTCGGCCACCCAGGGATGGGTTCTTTAAACTCTCAACCATTTTCTAGGTAGTGGTATTATAATTGGGGTAAGAATGGTTCTGTGACAGTTGATATTAGGGCCAACACAATCTCATACGCACTAAGTAAACAATTTCTCCAATCACTTAAACCAAGGAAACCTTGAAAGGCCACAATAGTATAAATTGAGGTATCTAGAATCGGGGTCCTCACTATCATCACCTCCTATCTACCTCACAATGGTGGCTAAAGTGCCCTGCTCAATCTGGATTCAATCAATTTATAACTTGACCTAAATGTTTTCCTTTGAAATTCTAGAGAGTCTTCCATCGTCTCCTCTTTTCTCTAGGGATTGTCCTAGATGCCCATTTACAATGAAGTAGGGTCACTACCAATCTTCTTCTTTCCTGTTATGTATATTCACTTGAACTTTCTTCCCTTGATTGTGAGTAGCTTGTGATGGGAAAACTAAAATTCAAATCAACTCATAAAAAATTGATAAGAAGTTGTAAGTTTTTCATATCTTTTGTCCAAGGTTTCATTATCAGATACTTATGGAGTTGAGTACATATATACACACACAAACACACACACACACACACATATATATATAGGGTAGCGATCGAATGACAAACATGCTATGGTGAGACCATGAAAGGAATTTGAATAACTATAAATATATAGCTTGTTTTTAATATCCAACCTTATGTATGGGAACAACATAATTTCATTTACCTTCACACAAAAAAAATCATTGCAATTGTATATCATTTACATGATCATATGTATGGTATAAATAGTTTACATCCAACTTTTAGCCTGAAAGTCAAAATTTGAGCATTGAAAAGTATTTTTTTACACATGCAATACAAGTTTGATGGTGATGAAATTTTTTAAAAGGTAAATAATAACATATATCTTCAATCCATATGACTGGATTATGAAACTTCAATCGCAGTACAAAGTTATTCAAATGCCTCTCATGCTCTCACCAAGATATGTTTCGCACTGGATCGTTGTCGTGCGTGTGTGTATGTGTGTATCTTGCAAAAGGATTCACAAACTTGGGGTAGTGAAAAGGTTGGAGTGAATGCCTCTGGTGTAAAGGATGACAAGGAAAAAGAAAAACGTGATAGGGAACCCAATGAGGAAGAAAATTTTGAGGAACCGTGTAGAAAACCCCAAAGTGGGAAGATCAAAACAAGCTTGTCATGGAAATGTTTAGCAACCTGGCAACCCAAACCACATTGGTTCTCCCTGGAGGACTTCACATCACTCTTAGTGCTTTCATCCCATCATCCAAACCTCACCACCATGGAAATAGGAGTAAAAATAGAGGTTTGAATTGTAATGGAGGACCAACTCAAGTGCTCAAACAAGGTCCCAAACTTGATAGTAAGAAGGGGATAAAACCAAAGAGGTTCTCCAAATGTGGGAACTAGCACCATGTACCCTATTGGCATCAGAATATGCTTTTCTACCTTAATAAGAAGGAAGGGCATTTTAGTAAGGAGTGCCCCTACCCACCTACACCATGGGCTTCCAAACACAACTTTGACAAAGAGAAGGCTAGTGTGCCCACACCCAACATGAAGAAGATGCATAAAAAATCAAACTCTTAATTAAAGGTATTCTTGATTTATGTATGTGTTACACATATTGTTATAGACCTATTATAATCTTGTACAGAATAGATGCATACTCAAATAATTGATTTATTACTAAAATATGACTCCTCGCACTCAAATCTTGAAATCTTAACTTGCTCATGAAATGATGAACTCTACCTGCCTGACATACAAATTGATCATCCAAATTTTAGACCTTTGACCCAAAAATTGAGATCTTGAGATGTTGACTAAATGATAGTTTTGAGGATGATATTTTTATTATAGGGTTAATTTCCTAAAAATTACCTAGGTCTAGTCATTCGTCAACCTTGAATATACTTGATTGTGAATGGACATTGATGTCTCAAAATTGTGCTAGACATTTTCTTTTAGATGAATGGTCACATCTATGGTCTAAATTATGAAATATTACCCTACTTCAAACGGTCCGACACAAAATATTTGATATTTGAATCTTGAACCTTGAATCACAATGTGACTTGATCATGACCTAATTTGATCCATGACCTTTGACCTTGACTATCTATCCGGATCCTCACTCACTATTGATATGACTTGGAATTGAACTCTATCGACGAACTATGATTTTTCACCTCTATGTGTGCAATACAAGTTTATAAGTGACTTTTTTATTACATTATGGTTATAATTTTTGAGGATCTAATATGGATTAGATAGTCTTAGACTTTGAGGATTTTTTTAATATTGGGGATAAAAATCCCTTTAACGGGTGAAGGAGATGTGGTTATTTGGATAATGTTATGATTTAAGGACATTGGTGACACTTAATTGAAGAATTTATTACCTTTGTATACCTTAATTACATGAAAATCCACTTATATTGGACACGTTAATCTTTTTTATCATTCATGTACTTAACTTCTTTCTATGGATCCCAAAATTTTTGTTAATATTATAAGACATTTATGAGTCTTGGTTTCAAATTTCATACCAAATGAAGATTCCTAGATCCCTTCAAAAGTCTTGAAAAAATCATATATAAACACCCCTTTTAGCCTTTCTTCTCTTATTTGAGCCATTTTGACCCTATTGGGCTCGGACTGTGCATTGTGCTGGCCCAGGTAGGGGGCTGTCCCAAAATACCTCAAGTAAGGCTGGCAACAACCAACCTATTTGCTGCATCTAGCCATATGAGCCCCTTCCTCCCCTTTCTTATTCTTTGTTGCTCAATTTTCTCCCATTTCACTTCCCCTCTCAATCTACCTATCTTGCACTGATACGATTAAACCGTGTGTAAAACGCAAGTACACGCGTCAATGTAATGTAGGCCTTTGTGAGGCCCAAGTCGAACTCAGGGAACGTAATTTCGGTAGACTACTACTAACTACTTGCAATCATCTAGACTAATTATAAAAGTTTGAGAGTTGTTTTGAAAAAGAAAATAAAAACAAAAGAAAGCAAAGCAATCGATTAAATGGTTGGTTTAATCAATTAAAATGGGATCTTTAGGATTGTGGTTTCACCATAGACTCTCATTGTACTAATTCCTACATAATTATCACAACTTGTCTCCTATCTCGGGTAGTGGCCTGTGAATAGAATTGTTCGCTTCTGTGATACAATTCACTACCTTAATCTAGGTCGATTCCACGTCAGTAGCAACCTATACCCTAAATTAGGTGCATGAAAAACATATCTTTAGGTTTCCACCATTGACCGTACCTCACTTTTTCCAGGGGATTTATAAGTTAATGTGATTATTGCATCTTTTCAACCATTAATTCTTCATGAAAAGCAATTAAAGGTATTAAATTACCATTATGGTGATCAATCACAATGATAGAATTGAGAAAACAATATCATACCACGGATTTGAGAGACCAATTATGATTAACTATGTAAAAAGCATCATACAACGATTACACGGGCTACTCCCAGTCCTAAAGACAAAGGGGATTAGCCCTGCATGTTCATCTCAATGAAAAACATCATAAAAGGAGAAGAAAACATAAGGGAAATGTGGATGGAGATGGTGTAACCCCTGAACGAAGGAGAACTGGGAGATCCTCGATGTGGGATGGGCATTCTGCAGCCTTCTAGCAGTAGAAAACTTTGTCTGCAGCTATGGAAACGTCTGGGGCGTAGCTCTGGTCTCTGTTCTTCATCCTCTCCTCTTCCTAGACTTGTGCAGTAGCTAATGGCATGATAGTACGGCTTGGGCCGTCTTTTTTAGGTATAGGGATCACTTACAACCGCCAAAACATCACGCCCGTTTGATTTAGATCAATCTGGGCAGTTTCCTGATCTGACGGCGTTGATACCATCGACGGTGGGTCGATGGTATCGACCCGTGTAGAATATCGGTGCTCCTTGATTTTCTGGCATTCTCTCTGATGGCATCTCGATACCATTGACAACCTGCGTTGATGGTATCAACATGTGGATGTTTGGCTCGCTGAAGACATCTCGCTACCTTCGACTTCTGGGTCGATGGTATCGACCCATTCTGCTCTTTCCGGCTACCTCACTGTGGCCGTCTCGATAGCATCGACAGCCATCGATGGTATCGATGGCTGCATATATGTGAATTTCCTGAAATTCAAAGATAAACTCAACTCAACTCTGAGAAATATGATCATTTATACCAAATAAGATAAAACAAGGTAAATTTGATGCATAACGAGATTATAGACTGAAAGAAATGAGTCATGCGATATTAACCATGAAAATGACCAATAAACGCATAAAACACATATGAAACTAGCCTATAAAAGCGACTTAAAATCCTCACATCAAACTCCCCTAAGCTTGAACTTTGCTCGTCCTCGAGCAACAAAACTACAGAATATAATTGTGAGGGTCAACTAAAGAATATACTAGCATAAAAGACATCTCAGAATGATTCCCTCCTGTAAGGCACATACCGGCCCTTACTGACCACGGAACGATAACTACCCTAAAGGTGACAATTATTGTCCATGAGAGATGCCCACCCTAAGACCAATGAACACTATCAAATAAGGCAGTTGATATAATAAATTCCTCCAATTCAGGCTTGGTGCATCTTGTGATCTCCTATCTACGTTGCTCATATCCTAACTACCATCTACATGGAAGCAGATCTCCTGATATACAAAAATGAGGAGATAATCACAGGTGGCCTACCATTTTGAGCAACGGGTGGATGAAATGGGCGGCTGTGGAAGAAAAAGAAGCACAATACAGTTTAACATGCAATAAATAATAAAAATGACCTAAATGATGCATATGCGTATGGAAATGACCTAATGCCTACATTTTATGTGGAATGATGCATGCTCTATTCTGTCTCAATGTGAGATGGAATGTCTATAAAACTACATCATGTGCTTATTCTTCCTTTTATGCAGGTGAAACAAGTTCTTTTCTCCCTCTAATTTTTGCTTAAAAAAATCTTTTTTAAGCCATTCTTCTTCTCAATTTTGATTGGAAAAACATTTACACTACATATAATTTTTTTATGCTTATTTTCACATAACTACCACAATTGGTGCATTACAATTCACTTCACAGAGAGTATAGAACAATTTCCGTGCATTTCTTATTTTTCAGAATAAGTAAGGCACATAATGTCCTATATGCTCAAGAGTATGCAAAATGCAACTAAATGAAAGTAATTATGCAACTACCATGGAATGCACTTGAGAATGTGTACATGCATGACTAATATACAAATCTCTTTTCATTTTTCATTGTTTTTATGCAAAATCTAGCTATAATGCAATCCTATCTAAATGTCATGCAATAAAAAAAAGGAAAAACTGTAATGTGCTCTCAATTCTCATGGTGGAGTGTGAATGAAGTGGGGTGGACAGATCACAAGACTAATTGACAGAACCATTGGAAAAGATTATATGTCCCTCCTTACTGACATGTGTACCAATCAATCAACGGGTTTCTCTCTCTCACTTATGATTAAAGTCTCATTGTCGTTTGGTAAATTTAGGCTCAACATCTAATTCCATCCACATTTCTTGAACCATAAGGATGTACAGTTATGATCATATGTTTCAAAGTTGACCTACCCAATGATTTTCATAAGTTATGTGATCAATTTCAAACAAGTCCAACTTATAATTCCTTGGAAAATTTTTAATTATGCTCAAATTTCAAACTTCCCCCATATGACAAACATAGAGATGACATGCATTTATATTAGACATCCACGGATTACACTAGATAGACTGTGGATCCTAGAAAGTTGTAAACAATAAGCAATACTAAAAACAACTGTGAAAAGGTAAGAAAAATACTAAGAGAAAAAGAAACTAAGATAGAAATTGTTCCATCTCCCCCCAAGCTTGAATTCGACTATGGCCTCATAGTCAAAAACAACCTCAGAAGGTGGAACAGTGATACCCTCTATTGTGGTGGTGGCGAAAATGGCGGGTACTACTGGGTATGGGGATTCCAATCTAGATATTGCCCCTAAAAGCTCAGATCATAAGGTGGCATGGGCGGTGGTTGTGGATATCCCCCGAAGTATCCTTGGCTCCATTAATGATCATAAAAAGGTTGTTGTTGCTGCTCTATCCTCCCCAACCGGTCATAGACCTTCTGCTGGTTGGTGAATAGCTGGCGTTCATTCTCAAAGATCGCCTGCTGATTTTCATACAGCCTATTCTGCATATCCTGGATCCCTACAAAAGCTATCTGGTGGGACTGCTGCGTGATCTGCTGGGACTCCTGGATAGACTGGAGCATGGTATACATCCCCTGCATAGAATAGAGGTCATCTTCATCATGGGAGGATTGTGGTGGTGGCGGCGGCGGCTGGGAAGATGATGAAGCTCCCAGGTAGAAGCGTGGATGCTTCCTCAGGGTTACTTGTGACCGAAGAGGTGTGAAAGCCTCCTCTTCCTCCTCATCGTCGTTGCCTGCATGGTCGTCGTCTCCCGCATCCTCTTCCTCCTCTGAATCTGCAATGGCAATGATAGGCCACCGAAAGTGCTGGCCTAGCTGGAGGTTGAAGATGGGTTCTGGCAGTCCGCACTCCTGGTACTCCTTGTTAATGTGGCAATGAGCATATACCACACCATCGTGGAGTGTAAGAAGATTGGAGTGGTGGAAATGGGACAGATTGACAGGGTTCCGGCTGACCAGTGGAGCGAGCGTGGATAGGTCTAGCCCAAGGTAGAGGGCTAGTGGCGTGATAAGCCCCCCGAAGTGAATAGGGGATCGTCTGGTGCTCCTCTTCACTGTCATCACACGCGTCAAGAAAAATGCACCCCAGTTAAGCTTTTCCCTCTTCAGCAACTTGTAGAGGAAAAATAGGTATGTCTCTTGGAACTTGCTCAGTGACAATTTGCCACGAGCAAAGAAAGTAATACTCAGCATACGGTGAAGAATCTGCACGAATGGGTGCTCAAAGTTGGCGACGGCTGCATTGTGGTAGCTAAGCGTCTTGCCTGCCAGCACGGTCACCAACTGGGAGAACATCTCTCCATAGTCAGCCCGATTGTCCCGTCGTCTGTACTGTTCGGGCAAATGCCACCAGTTGTAGATTGAGTTGAACTGGTCAAGCATGATGGTGTAGTTGTGGTTGAATAGCCAAAAGGTGACTCGGCCCTTGATCCATTCACGGTCGGTGGTGATGAGGTCGTTGGGCATGATGCAAATGTCGAGAGATGCCATGCACTCTACCACGAGTTCCTTGTATGTCGGCCACTCGCCAAAGAAAGGGTGGCCCTCAACGTGATAGGAAATTTGTTCCTCACTCGGTAGCAACCTCCCAACTTGGCCATGGAGGACATAGTGGAGGTTGTCCTCAAAGCTAAGGTCTCAGATCAGGGCCCGATCAACGTAACGAGTGGGCTTGATTGATCGCTTCATTAACTCGTCGAAGATCTTCTTCACGTCCACCAAGGGATGTGAAATTCTCGAACGGGGAATGGAGCATGGCAGTGGTGGTACGAATGTCTCGATCTCCATTGGAGTAGCACGCGAGGAAGATGCTGCTCCATGCCTCACCATGATGAACAGAGAAAAGATAGAGAAAAAGAGCTCGGTGAAGGTTGGAGAAGATGATCTCCACAGTCGATGCCAAACTCAGGGAAGATGTGTAGCTCGTCGGATGCCCGGTGAAGGTCTCTGTCTGCTCATCAATGCTCAATGTCGAGATTGATGAAGAATACTCTGAAGGTGTGAAGAAAAATAAAATACAACCCTTCCTTTTATAGCTGAGGTCGGCACCCCTGGTACCCCGTCGATACCATTGACGGGGTGTTGATGCTATCAACACATGTAGCACAATTCGTCCTTCACTGCCATTGATGGTCGTCGATTGCTGGATGTGGAGGCCCGGATCAGTGACGCGTCGATACTATCGACAAGGGTCGATGGTATCGACCCTTCCCATGGATCGACCTCCAGATTTGGCGTGCTTGTCAAATATGTCTTGCGGATTGCTGACGTGTCGCGTCAATACCATCGACGAGGCGTCGATGGCATCGACTTCTGTTTCCAACCCTTGTCCTCATGAGACCTGAAACCACCTTTTCTCTGAATCTGGGTCGATACCATCGACATGGCCATCGATGGTATTGATATCTCTGCTACCAATTTTTCTGAAAATCTTCAAGGATCTTGCGAGCATCGACTATGGTGTTGATACTATCAACCTCCTCCAGAATTTTTAGTCGATCAACCTGTTGGGTGGTCGATACTATCGATGAGGCCGTCGATAGTATCGACAGAGCAAAATTTATGTAGTGTCCGATCTGCACCCTTGTCTCTACCATCGGCACAAGGGATGATGGTATCGACACCCAAGCAGTCATGCACAATTAACAAACATATCAGGGTATCATTTTTACACTAAAAACAAAATTAAACAAAACTACTAAAGTAAATGGAAATGAAATCTACCAATGGTTGGGTTGCCTCCCAACAAGCGCCCTACTTTAATGTCTTAGGATAGACGAAATCAAGTTGTTCATTCTTCCTTAAGTGCCATGAGTTTAACTGCATGCACCTTCCTTGTGTAGTCCTCCCCATAATAGTGCTTCAATCTTTGACCATTTACTAAGAATGTTCTATCACCATCCTTAACCATGATAGCACCATGGGGTCGCACCTCCTCTACCATAAACGGTCCACTCCAGTGAAATCGCAATTTTCCAGGATGCAACTTTAACCTTGAATTGAATAAAAGGACCCTCTCACCCTTTTTGAACACTCGCATCTGAATGTGGCGATCATGGATTTGCTTTGTCCGCTCCTTATAGATCCTTGAGTTCTCATAGGCATTCATCTTTAGCTCGTCTAGCTCATTGAGCTCTAACATTCACTTTCTCCCTACCTCATCCATGCTCAAATTCAATTTCCTTAGCGTCCAGTGTGCTTTGTGCTCCAATTCTACCAGCAAATGGCAGGCCCAGCCGTACACCAACCTAAAAGGCATAGTGCCTATAGGTGTTTTAGATGCGGTCTTGTATGCCCATAGTGCATCTAGTAGCAACGCACTCCAATTCTTCCTTGATGAGGCCACTGTGCACTCTAGGATCTTCTTAATTTCCTTGTTCGACACTTCCACCTGACCTTGTGTTTACGGGTGATATGGGGTACCTACATTGTGTTTAACCCCGTATTTGCTCAATAATGCAGCAAATTTCTGATTCGTGAAGTGGGTGCCCCCATCTCTAATGATCATCTGTGGCACACCAAACCTACAAAAAATATGATCCTTCACAAACCTGTACACTATTGCAGTGTCATTAGTCCTTGTGGGTATTGTCTCTACTCACTTCGATACATAATCGACAGCAAGCAAGATATATAAATTAGAATTAGAGGATACAAAGGGTCCCATGAAGTCAATACCCCACAAATCAAATACCTCAACCTCTTGAAATACATTGAGGGCCATCTCTTGCCACTTTGATATGTTGCTTGCCCTTTGGCAGGAATCACACCACCTCACATAGTCATAGGCCTCTCTGAAAAGTGTAGGCCAGTAAAGGCCACTCTCTAGCACCTTGGTCGTCGTCCTTGCACTCACATGATGACCGTCGGTGGGTAGTGTATGACAGTGTCTAAGCACGCTATCATATTCATTTTCTGGTGCACACCTATGCAAGATTCCATCCCTGTATTGTCTCAACAGAATAGGGTCATCCCAAAAATAATATCTCAAAGAATGGAAAAACCTTTTTTCTTTTAATAAGTCCAATCATCCGGGATTTCCTTACATGCAAGGTAATTGACAATATGCGAAAACCATAGATCCGTAGATTGAATTGAAAGAATTTGCTCATCTGGAAATGTCTCGGTAATGGGTATGTTAGTATCCCTCTCATTAACCTGTTCTAATCGAGATAAGTGGTCCACAACCACATTTACAATGCCCACCTTATCCTTAATTTCAATGTCAAATTCTTGTAATAATAAGATCCACCTAATCAATCTAGGTTTAGCATCTTTCTTCTCCATTAAGTATTTTATGGCGGCATGATCAATCCACACCACAACCTTAGAACCCACTAAATATTGCCTAAATTTTTCGAAAGCCAAAACCACGGCAAGCAATTCTTTCTCGGTAGTGGTGTAATTTAGTTGGGCATCATTTAAAGTTTTAGATGCATAAAAAATCACTGTAGGTTTGTTCTCAAGACGCTGCCCAAGAACAGCCCATACGGCAAAGTCTGACGCGTCACACATAAGTTCGAAGGGCTTAATCAAATCCGGCGTTTGAACAACCCGCACAGAAATCAATTTTTCCTTAAGTACCTCAAAAGCATGCAGACATTTATCATTAAAATCAAAAACTGCATCTTTCTCAAGCAATTCTGATAGTGGCTTAGCTATTTTTGAAAAGTCCTTGATAAGCTGGCGATTAAACCTCATGTGACCAAGGAAACTTCGCACCCCTTTCACCGTATTCAGTGGAGGTAGTTTGGAAATAACCTCAATCATTACTGGATCCACCTCCAGTCCCTTGCAGGACACCTTGTGTCCTAGCACTATGCCTTCATTTACCATCATATGGCACTTTTCCCAATTGAGGACCAAATGTGTGTCCTCACATATCTACAACACCTTATCAATATTTTGCAAACATTCGTCAAATGACACATCGTAGATGAAAAAGTCATCCATAAAAACTTCTAAGCAGCGCTCCACCATATCAGAGAAAATAGCAAGCATGCAGCACTGAAAAGTGGCTGGTGTGTTGCACAAACCAAAAGGCATGCGGCGGTAAGTGAAAGTTCTGTAAGGACAAGTGAAGGTCGACTTCTCTTGGTCCTTAGGATCAATGGAAATATGATTATAGCCGGAATAGCCATCTAAAAAGCAAAAATGAGAGTGGCCAGCCAACCGCTCTAAAATTTGATCAATGAATGGGAGAGGAAAATGATTTTTCAAAGTAGCGGAGTTCAGACGGCAGTATTCAATACAAACATGCCATCCGGTTACCAATCGGGTGGTAACCGGTTCATTCAACATATTTTGAGTGACAGTGATTCCCCCCTTTTTAGGGACTACCTGTGTGGGGCTTACCCATGTCGAATCTGAAATAGCATAAATGATGCCCACCGAAAGAAGCTTGATCACCTCCTTCTTGATGACCTCCATCATGCTAGGATTGAGTCGACGCTACGAATGAATCACTGGCTTGGCTCCTTCTACAAGCCAGATCTTGTGCTGGCATAAAGTAGGGGAGATCCCCTTGATGTCAAAAACAGACCACCCAAATGCACCACGGTGGTTCTTCAACACAATCATCAATTGTGCTTCCTCATCGGCACTCAGATATGTCGATATGATCACCAGAAGCTTCTCATTATCTACCAAGAAGACATACTTTAAGTGGGGGGGCAGAGGCTTAAGTTCCAACTCAGGTGGGCTGACCAAGGAAGATTGAATCGGTGGTGGCAGCGGTCCCATATCTTCATAGTGCTTGGTGTAATAGCAAGGAAGCACTTGAAGCATCTTTACACATTCTTGTAATGAGGTACTTCTCATCCAATCTTCCATTAAGTTGAAAAGACATGCCTCAAGGGGAAGTTGCGAGTATGAGTCAAACATGGAGACTACTATAGCCTCCTCCTCAGTAGATGGTGAAACTTCTTCTTCTTTATCGTCATGGTAACCCACTACTTTCACAAGAGAGATTACCTTCATCTACTCCATGATGTCCACAACAATTGTTCCCTTATCTACCTTCGTAATTACGTGAGCCATATCAATAAATGGCTTCCCTATATAAAGAGAGATGTGGTGCTCAAAGTGCTTTATTTTATGACATTGTTCATTTGCTTGTGACTACTTTGGATTTGGTGGCATGAGTATTTCAAATCTGTCATCGGCTATGCCCATTGTCAACCGGCCTCTACCCATCTCCAGTATCATGTCGGTAGTGGCTTGAAAGGGTATTCCCAAAAGTAGCTCATTCCCTAGTTCATCTTGCATCTCCAAAACAACAAAATCAGCCGGGAACACAAACCTATCAACCTTTACTAAGACATCCTCACAAATACCATACGGCCTCACCACAGAATTGTCTGCCAGTTGAATTGTCATATTGCTCTACTGAGATTCTTTTAGCCCAAGCTTTTTAAATGTAGAGGGGGGCATCAAGTTGATACTTGCCCCAGAATCACATAGTGCCTCACCAAATTTTACTTTTCCAATATAGCAGGAGATGTTGAAGCAGCCCGGATCTTGTCTCTTTGGTGGCAGTTTACCTAGAATGAAGGCGCTAACCTGCTCCTTAAGCACTACCACCTATGTATCAGGTATCTTCCTCTTCTTAGTAATTATGTCTTTCAAGAATTTACCATATGAGGGTATCTTCTCAATCTCCTCCAACAAAGGAATATTAATACAAAGTTTTCCAAAACTATCCAAAAATTTCTTGAACTATGCATCCACTTTCTTGGCTTTGAGACTATTGGGGTAAGGGACGGGGACGATATGTGC
The DNA here is from genome assembly GCA_963693085.1 of Alisma plantago-aquatica. Taxonomy (NCBI): domain Eukaryota; kingdom Viridiplantae; phylum Streptophyta; class Magnoliopsida; order Alismatales; family Alismataceae; genus Alisma; species Alisma plantago-aquatica. Next base: position 641,376,803 of record OY856412.1, read on the forward strand.
CCTATGATGTGGTGGCACATATGGCGTCATGTTATCCTTCTCCTTCTCTGCAATAGGCTCCTCTATGACCTTCCCTCCTTCATCTTCAACTGTCTCTACCACTTCAGTATCCTCTGCGGTCTCACCTTGAGCTTTTGGATGTGGGGTGCTCGGTTCATCGGCCCTAGGGTTTAAAAGTTTCTTTCCACTCCTCAGTAGAATGGCTTTATCCTGGTGGTTCCCTCCTGGAACATTTGTATTTCCCAGAAAACCTTGCACTGTGGGCTTCTTCAGACTTGCTATTTCAGCTGCCATCTGTGCTATAGATGTCTCAAGAGTCCTCATCTGAGCCCCATGACTTTGTAGAGTTTTCCCAAACTGGTTAATAAATTCTCCTTGTTGCTTGATTTGTTGGCCAAATGTTCTCATTAGCTCTTGATTCTACTTTATCACCTGATTGAGCAACTCATTGCTCTTTTCCTCTATCGTGGGATGTGGCTTACCATTAAGATCCTGAAGGAAATTATTTGGATCCTTCCATGAAAACTTTTTGTCCTTCCTCCAAGAATAGTCATTATTTATATACCCCTATTGCTGGTGCATGAATTTCACTTGTGCCTCGTCATCAGATCCTCCATCTTCTTTGGCTAGAAGTCTCTTCGCAATCAAGTCCATCTTATCATTTAGTTCTTTGATGGCTTTTGCATCCCCTACAGCTTTAACTTGTTCCAGTGCATCTCTATCACCCCAAGACTATTTCTTAGCCATGTTTTTCAAGATCTCCCAACACCTTGTGTCTGTGTTGTTCAAGAAGAAACTTGAGCATGCTGAATCTAAGTTGCTTCTATCATGCTCATTGAGAGCAAAGTAGAAAAAATTTACTTGTTTTTCCTTGTCCAGTCCATGATGTGGGCACCTCCTCAGCATGATCTGGAAGTGTTCCCACGTCTCAGAATAGGTTTCTCCCGCCTTTTGGCTGAAATTGTGAATTTTCCTCACTAGGTCATTGGTCTTCTCTGGTGGGAAAAATTGCTCGAAAAAGACCTCAATCATTTGATCCCAAGTCTCAACAATTTCATCATCAAGGTTGTGTAGCCATTCTCGTGCATTTTCTATGAGAGAGCTGGAAAATAACTTCAAGTAGAGTGCCTCCTGTGAAAACCTTTCAATCTTTATCATGTCACAGTTTTCCACAAATGTGCTAATGTGAGCAACATGATCTTCATTCTTCAGCCCGTGAAATGCTTGAGACTTGACCAGGTTTATCAATGTCAGATCAATCTAATATGTGGGAATGTTGATTTCCTGCCTTTTGATCGGCCCCTTTGATGTTGATGAGGAAGAAGCCTTGATCTTCTCCCATATTGTCTTTTCTTCAGCCATTTCTTCAGGTTCTTGTTCAAATTCCTCAGGTGGTGGATTTGTCAACTCAACTCCTTCACCTACTGGCAGACTTACTGGTAATTCTACGTAGTCTATGCTATGTGTCTTTACCATCAACTAGCACCTGAAAAGATGGAAATTATTTCAGTACAGTGCTAAAGAGGAATAAGTAATTAAAATATGTGAAATTAAATTTTAAAATTTTTAAGAATTAAATGAAAAAGTGGCCTAGTGTGGCCGCTTGCAGCACTCGTAGTGCCGAAAATTTCTTCTCCCCGGCAACAGTGCCAAAAACTTGACATGATTAAACCATGCGTAAAATGCAAGTGCACGTGTCAATGTAATATAGGCCTTTGTGAGACCCGAGTCGAACTCAGGAAATGTAATTTTGGTAGACTACTACTAACTACTTACAATCAGCTAGACCAATTATAAAAGTTTGAGAGTTGTTTTGAAAAAGAAAATAAAAACAAAAGAAAGTAAAGCAATCGATTAAATGGTTGGTTTAATCAATTAAAATGGGATCTTTAGGATTGCAGTTTCACCACAGACTCTCATTGTACTAATTCCTACATAATTATCACAACTTGTCTCCTATCCTAGGTAGTGTCCTGCGAATAGAATTGTTCACTTCTATGATACAATTCACTACCTTAATCTAGGTCGGTTCCACGTCAGTAGCAACCTTTACCTAAATTAGGTGCATGAAAAACATATCTTTAGGTTTCCACCATTAACCGTACCTCACCTTTTCCAAGGGATTTAAAAGTTAATGTGATTATTGTGTCTTTTCAACTATTAATTCTTTGTCAAAAGCAATTAAAGGTATTAAATTACCATTATGGTGATCAAGCACAATGATAGAATTGAGAAAATAATATCATACCACGGATTTGAGAGACCAATTATGATTAACTATGTAAAAAGTATCATACAACGATTACCCGGGCTACTCCCAGTCCTAAAGACAAAGGGGATTGGCCCCGCATGTTCATCTCAATGAAAAACATCATAAAAGGAGAAGAAAACATAGGGGAAACGTGGATGGAGATGGTATAACCCATGAAAAAAGGAGAACCGAGCGATCCTCGATGCGGGATGGGTGTTCTGCAGCCTTCCAAATGTCTGAGGCGTAGCTCTGGTCTCCGTTCTTCGTCCTCTCCTCTTTCGAGACTTGTGCAGTGGCTAATGACGTGATAATATGGCTTGGGCTGTCTTTTTTAGGTATAGGGATCACTTACAGCCGCCAAAACATCACGGTCGTTCGATTTAGATCAATCTGGGCAGTTTCCTAATCTGACGGTGTCGATACCATCGACGGTGGTTCGATGGTATCGACCAATGTAGAATATCGACGCTCCTTGATTTTCTGGCATTCTCTCTGATTGCATCTCGATACCATCGACAACCTGCGTCGATGGTATCGACATGTGGATGTTTGGCTTGCTGAAGACATCTCGCTACCATCGACTTCTGGGTCGATGGTATCAACCCATTCTACTCTTTCCAGCTACCTCATTGTGGTCCTCTCGATAGTATCAACGGCTGCATATATGCGAATTGCCTGAAATTCAAAGATAAACTCAACTCAACTCTGAGAAATATGATCATTTATACCAAATAAGATAAAACAAGGTAAATTTGGTGCATAACGAGATTATAGGCTGAAAGAAATGAGTCATGCGATATTAACCATGAAAATGACCGATAAACGTATAAAATGCATACAAAACTAGCCTATAAAAGTGACTTAAAATCCTCACATCATGCACCACTTTTCAAACCAAAATAAAGACCTTTCTAGATGTTTTAAGGAGCCACTCCATGGCCACCGCCATGGAGGTTTTGCCTCTGAATTTGCACACTAAACCCTAAATCTAGACCTATAAATAGACACTTGTTGACTTTATTTTTCTCTAGCAAACACAACCATACCATCAAATTATTCTCTCATGCTCTCTAGCATTTTTCCTTATCAGGGCCAAAGATCGATAGGTGTGGTGATAGTAACAGTGCTTGCTTCTCTCTTTGTAGGTCTCTCTCTCTAGCTCTCTCTCTCTCCCTCTCTCTATAGATCGTATTTTAATCATATCTCTCATGTCTGATATTGAAATTAGACAAATCCATAGTCCATTATGATTGTGAGAGAGACAGACACTACGAAACTACTTTTAAAATACAATTCCAACTTTTGTTATAAAACTTCCCTTAAAATGGACTTTAGTGGTTATTATGAAATCAAATGTTGAACTTTTATCTAAACATTATGAGATCTATTTGAATCAGTATCGGATATGTCATTATCTCAAACCTTGTTGTATAAACCTGAACCTTGATAAGATTAAGGATCCTTGATGTTTTACACCTAATGGGTCGTTCAACTACATATGTACTTTTGATATTCAATATTGTTGATATATTGAGAAATATATAGTCCATTTCGATCACAAGAGTGAGAGAGAGACATAATGAAACTTCTTTTAACATCTAATTCCAATTCACATTCTAAAGGTTACCTTATAATGAACTTTGGTGGTGATTATGAAATCAAAGGTTCAATTTTTTCTAAACATCAGGAGATAAATTTGAATCAGTATTGGATCTATCATTATATCAAACCTTGATGTATAAACTTGAACCTTGAGAAGATAAGGGTCCTCTGATGTTTTAATATATAAAAACCTAATGAATCATTCATCTACATATGTACTTTAGATATTTGTTATTGTTGACACATTAAGAAATCTTGTTACTTGACAATGATGAATGATCTGAGTTTGATGATTATGAATCCAAGTCATTAGATTTACCCATTTTAGTAACTTTTGATATTTACAATGTTTATATCTAGACTCTCTATTATCACTGTGACACTTGTACTTGTGTGATTCTTTTGTTTTATAAAATCTTGTGACAATGAACTCTATTAATGATCAAACCTTCTTTTATGGAATCTATATCTTAAGTAGATCTATAGTTGACTAGTTGACCCTTGTGATAAGGATATAGGCATCCTATTATGAACTAAGTGTGGATACTGATACTGGTCTTGATAATGATGGAAATATGAAAACTTGATCATGGATGTATTCCACTCCTAAAATTCATTAATAAGACTTTAAAATCCTATTTTGGTCATTGGGACACAAATACGTTGAAAATCCCTATTTTCGATACATATATACTTGTTTACATGCCATGTGTTATTAATCTTGACTTGACTTACTAAAGATCTTATTCTAATATCAAAGGTATGCTTTATCTTCATATTGACCTTGATTATGATATTGTTTGGTTGTTTATTATTACTATGAGTCATGTGCTTGGCCTACTCTACTTGTTTAAACTAAAATTTTCTTGTGAACATGGTTCTAAATTTCTTATATCTATCTTGACAAAACTCAAAATAGAAAATATAATTTCATTATACGAACCTTGGCTTACCTTGTTGCACCTGCCTATTACTTAGGGTAAGGGTGAAGCCTTTGATTACCTTGTTGCACCTACATGTACCTTGGGGTAAGGGCACATGCCTCGGCTTACCTTACTGTACGTGTCTTTGAGTAAGGTCGAAAGTGTTAGTGTACCTACCCATATTGTTAGCATAAGGACACATTTTTGGAGGGTATCTTGGTACTCCTCAAGTACACAAAAATTGTAAGAACGTAACTACATGGTATGCAGGTATGCTAAGTAGGTAAATTCTAAATTAGAACAAAAAAAGTAAACAAAACAAAAGTAAATGGCAGGTGAAATGCAAAAACAAGAGTGAAAATGAGATAAGGGCATACCGCCCTACCACCCTAAACTTTTGAATCATGTTGTCCTCAACATGACACTAAAGTCTAGGAATGATAGGGTAGAAGATCATTGTAGTGGAGGTGGTCCTCCTTGTGGTGGTGGATGATGGTAATAGGAACGCCAGTAGTCTGACTATGGAGGCGGGTAGTTGTCCTGAAATGCTGACAATGAATTCCACCAATCTTCCCCCCATTGGGGGTTCCTCTTAGACTAGGCATGCTGGAACTGATACAAGTGGTTGACTTGATAGTGCATCTATTGATGGTCAAACCACATAGCATCCTAGGTGCACCAGAAACCCTCATGTGCCCTCAAAATGCCCTCGTGGGTGCTCAGTATGTAGTCGTGTGTGCCCTGGATGTGCTCTAGTTGCACATGTATGGTGGACATGTCATATGCATTGGTTGTGGGCTGTTGTAGATGATGTGATGTATCCACCTCAGGTCATCTCACCCTATGCATCTCTCGCTCCTCAACATCCCTCCTCCTCTCGACAGCTGTCTGTGACTCTCCAAGCCCTTCAGGTAGATCTTTGGGCTATTTTTGCCATGTATCTCTGGGGTGATCCTCTTCCCACCTCCTCAAGATGTCCAAAAAATTCGGAGATGGACCACATTCCTCTAGGAGAGGTTTGGCATGGTAGGGGAGCTCTAGTAAGACCCCTACATAAGGAGAGTCGGCATGGTAGAAAATCTTCTGATCAACCACTAAAATCATAGATGAGTGAGTCAAGTAGTGCAGGTCAACAAGCTTTCCTCCTTCTGCCTTTATGTATCCAGATACATCATGCCCCAGGGCCAAAGCAATGGAAGTTACAATCCCTCCAATAATAAAAGGATTCTTGCTCTTGGATCAGATTGTCTTCATGTGATCAATAATAAGTGACCCCAGACTTACAAGCTTTCCTTACACCATCCATCCTAACATAAAGAGATCTTTCTTGGTACAACTACCTTGCTTTTCATATCTGGAAAAGTTGGTGTTCGCCAAGACCTTTTGAATGTATCTTAAGACGAGATTGTGAGTCAGACTTGTCTTTGATTTACCCGCCACAAAATTTCTTTGCCCTGTAAGTTCTTCCACATTGCAATGTAGTTTGCATTGGTTTCCCTATCTGTGCTTCCTTGATCAAGTGATGTTTTTGCCTTGGGAGTTGGAGCAAAAATGCCATTAAGAAAAGATGTAGTGATGAGGTAGGTGTTATTCCCTAAAGTGACACTGATGGCATCCTGTGAGGCCTTTTCTAGGGTTGCAAAGAACTTATGTGTAAGCTCCTCATAGGTCTCCTGAACTGTGGTCAACACCTCAACTAGCCCAACTGGCTCCAAGATATCCTAAAAAAAATTGAAGATACCCAAAGTTTCCATTGTTTCCTGGCACACATAGCAAGTGGCAATCACTTGACATGTTATGCACTTTGGGTGCTTTGGCTTCTTCACTTTCTTGCTCTGACTCTCAGGTGTCGTCTCATGATGCACTTTAGGTTCATCCTCTTACTGTACATCTGGCATTGTCTCATATGTATCATCTATCAGTAGTCGTCGTCATGCTCTCGGCTGTGACTGTGGCTGCGGTGTCGTGGACGTCAAAGGTCATGCAGTTGAAAATGACGACTGAGCTGCCGAAATTGATGGGCGGGCTTCTGAGACTGATGGTCGGGCTGCTGCCCTACCTCTGTTGGTTAGTCTAGAGGACTCCTCTGTTATGGGATCCACCGTCTCTGTAATGTAGGGTGATTCTCCTTGTGAATTGGAGGTTGCTGATGGTGATGGAAGGGCTAGAGGTGTCGACGGAGCTAAAGATGATGCATTCTTGGGTCGACACCCATAGTAAATGACCTTCTTGGTCTTAGACACAACCTTCTTAGTCATTTTCTTCATTTTGGATCAAAATTGGCAAAGAAAATGGGGTTTTAGGTTTTCTCTGAAGAACTGGGTTGTTGAGGTGGATTGGAGAGAAATTAGGGTTTTGTGGATGAAAATGGATGGAATCTAGAGATTAAGGTAGTGTAAATGATGGGGGATTGATTGGAGATGGATTAGGGGTGATTTGGTGGTTATTTGAGGGTGGTAGAGTGGCTGGGAGGTGCTACACGATAGTCAATCATGGAGAATGGTCATGGTGTTCGCGGAGTTGAGAATAAAACTGATTTGGGATTTTTTGCAAATTTCTAACTTAAGTGTTGGATTCGGGCTACAACATGGACTGTTGCATGGCACGGCTATGGTGGCTTGCTTACTACGTGGTCGTGGCACCCCACGTGGCTATTCTGAGTGGGTAGCTACACGGTCGTGCTGCCTTGCATGGATGTGTTGGGTCTGTTCTTCAGTTCTTGAATTATTTGATTTTTCTCAATTTCCCTGTTGATTGTGAATGCACTGCCACGGTCGTTCCATGGCACCATAGACGTTGTAAGTATTGTGGTAGTTCATTTAAACTTGAATCTCATCAAACATTGAATCTTTGGTCCAAAATGGATTTTCATGGATTAATTGTCAAAATTTCATCTAATTTTCCTCATTTCACCCTATTTTCACACGCTCATCTTAAAACTAAACAAAAACAATTAAAAACAAGTGTGTGTGTGTTTTCTTGGAAAGTGAAGAAATAAAACAAAAGTATCAAAAATGGAAGGTTGGGTGAAAATTTCCCAAACCTAGGTGGGTTGTCTCTCACAAGCGATGAGTTTGATGCCTTCAACTGGGCTTCTTGGCGACTCTTCAATCATTCATCCATTTGACATCCTCATGTGCCCATTTTTGCAATAAATGCATCTCTCATTTGTGCTCAATCTATGTTCCTCATCCCATTGATCACAAAAATTGTCATCAATTCATCCATCCTAACTTTCTTCTCTCAAATGACCATTCGGACGATTAAAGTATCCATGTCCAATATCCCCATCTCGGGCTCGCTGGGTTGAGGTCTTGTACATGTTGATCTTGATCTTCATGTCCATGAATGAAACTATCATCATGCCACTGCAAACATGTATCTTGATGTCAACTGTAGATAAGAACGGTCTTCCCAAGATAATAGGAATCTTCCTATCCTCCAGCTTCATATCAAGAACAATGAAATCCGCCAGGAACACTGCACCCTTTTCTTTGTCTATCATCACCAAAACATCATCCACTCTTCCCCTAAGCACTTTTATGGAACGGTCTGCTAATTGGAGAGTGCAATGTGTCAGATTCAACTTGCCCAATCCCAGCTCCACATAGACATTGTATGGCATCAAATTCACACTAGACCCCAAATCAAATAAGGATTTGTCTATGCAGTGTCCCCCTATGTAACTAGGTATGAGTGGGGCTCCTTGGTCTTTCCTCTTCATCGGAAGTGAGTGTTGGATGATAGATCTTACTTGTTCATTAAACTTCACTCTCTTTGGTATTCTCCCCATTGACCTTCTCTTCACAATGCATAAGTTCTTAACAAACTTGGCATATGATGGGATTTTCTTGATAGCATCCTATAATGGAATATTGAGCTTCACTTAGCAAAACACCTCAAGAATGTCAAGATTGTGCTTTTGTCTCCTCCTTACTTCCGATGGCTCATCTAATGCTTCAATCAATGGTGGCTCACTTGCTTTGGCCTTACTTGCATCGACATGAGATGGAACGCTAGGGATGGTGGGACTTGCAAATGGAGTGTGAGGTAGAGCACATGGCATCTTAAAATCAACATGAGGTATCACAGAATCATATTTGGAAATATCAATTGTAGTATTACCATTTGGCTACCTTTGCTTTGCTTTATCAACTTTTCTTTGGCTAGCAGGCTGCTCAAGAGATTTTCCACTCCTTAGAACTGTTACAGCACTTCCTTACTCATGGTGGAGAGGGGGAGCTAGTTGTGGTTGTAGAGGAGGTGTAGGTGACACTTGGTGTTGAAATTGAGGTGGAGGGGAGAATTGAGGTTGGAAGGTGAATTGTTGAGAAAATGGTGGTGATGGAGGGGGGAGAAGTATAAGGCTTGGGATCACCTTGGAAGTGGTATATGGGTTGCACTTGCATCGGTGGTGGACTATAGAAAACTTTTGAAGAGGGCATTGGTCTACTTGCTTCGTTGAAACTCAAGATGGGTTTTGAAGACAATTTTTCTTCTTGGAGAGAAATTATGGAAGATATTTTCTCTATCCTCTCCTCAAGCCTTGTCACATTCCTTTGTATGTCATCAAAGCTATTCAACCTAGTGATAACCTCTTCCTCAAACCTTGAATTGTATCTTAGACTTTGTGGTTCTTGGTAACTATAGGAGTGAGGTGTCTTCTTTTCTTCACCATAGAACTCAATAGCATTGACTGCATGGCAAGGAACATTTGTCACTTGGTTTTTCATGAAGCTCACAATGTCACCAAGAATCTTCATCACTTGCGGGCTTGAGTCATTATGAGTCAGAGATGTCGTATCAAAGGCATAGCCACCATCATTCATCATGCTAGAAGGTCAGATTCTTGAACCTTCTGCCAGTTGCTCATACAAGGTCTATATCTCCTTGGGTGGCCTAGCCATGAAAACCCCTCTACAGGTAGAATCTACTGAAGTTTGGCTCTTTGGAGATAGATCAGAGTAAAATGACTGAACTAGCTACATTGAAGGGATCTCATGGTGTGGGTACTCTCTTAACATCTTCTTTTGCAATTCAATAGCTCAAGTCAATTCATTTGCAAGTACCTATAACAAGAAAGATGAAATGGTCCCCAATCATATTTTTGGGTCTGGAGGGGTTAGTTTAGCAACCCAAGTCCTATTGCTCTTGGGTGCTTTCCTAAAAAGACAACAAGTAGAATAAGACCAATTTCATTGCAATAGTTGCATGTGCCCATAGTCTTGGAACTCGAGGATTCTTCATGGAATATTGGAGGTCCTTTATTTTTGTTGTTCCTTTGACTACCATCATACCCCAAACCATGTCTACCAATTTGTTTGGTAGTATGGTGTAGGATATCATTAACGCTCTTCTTACCAACTAAGAATCTTTGCAAAGAAGATCTCAAACTATCATTATCATGTATAAGAGAAGTAATAGTAGAAGACAAATGATTGATATTATCTCTAGCATGCAAAAGATCATTTTCTAAGCAAAGAGCTTTTGTTAAATAAGAATCTTTATTAATGTGAAGAGTAGCAACATCATTCTCTCTACTAGTAGGACTAGAACAAGATTCATGCACATTGATTTTAGCAAACAAGGAGGCATTTTCTGTTTCTAATTCTTGTAAAATAAAATCTTTGTCCTTGTTTTCATATTTAAGAACATCAATATCATGCATGAGAGGATCAATAATTAAAGTATGCTCCTCATTAGAACTAGGTATGAGAGGTTGAGCTTCTAGAAATCTAATCTTATCAAGCAAACTAGCATTTTCAAATTTAAGAGAGTCTACTTGGCTAAGACAAACATTTTTGTCATCAAGCAAGTAAGAATTAGCATGTTCAAGATCATCTAGTTGTACATGCAAATTATCAACAATTCTAGCAAGGTTTTTTTTTCCTTTTATAAAACTTAAGAGATGTACAAGTATCATGAATAATAGCAATCAAAGATTCTTTATCTAAAGAGTTTAGATTTACCTCACTTGAGTCTTTACTTGTTGATGCTATAAGAACAAAATGGCATTCTCCTTCATCACTAGAGCTTGAGCTTGATCCTTCACTTGAATCTTCACTTGAGCTTGAGTCAGAGGAGCCACTTGAGCTTGAGTGCCATTTCTCCTTCTTGTGAAGATGGGTCTTTTTGCCTTGTGGGCAATCTTCCTTGTAGTGACCCTTCTTTCTACATTTGAAGCACCTTATGGAGGAGGACTTGCCTTTGTAGAATCTACCCTTGGAGTACATTGCATCTTCTTCAGCTTGAGAGGATGGAGAAACTTGAACAACAATAGCCTTGATTTTAGCTTTGATTTCAGCCTTCTTCATTCTCTTGAGTTCTTTTTCCTCTTGTCTTTCTACTTCCTCCCTCTTGTCAAGTGTGGCTTCATGTGCTTGTAGATTTACAATTAGCTCTTCAATAGCGATATCCTTAAGAGACCTTGCTTCTTCAATGGAAGTCACCTTGGGTTCCCATCTCTTGGGGAGAGTTCTAAGGATCTTTGAGTTGATCTCTCCACTAGACATAGGATGTCCTAGAACAGCAAGACCATTCACAATGGTGTTGAGCTTTGAGTAAATGTTGGCTATACTCTCCTCCTTTCCCATCTTGAAGTTCTCAAGCAGCCTTTTGAGCATGTAGACTTTGCTTTCCTTCACTTGATCCATCCCTTCATAGGTGATGCATAGCTTTCTCCATACCTCATAGGTTGTTTCATATGAAGAAATCCAGTTGAACTCGGTGGGGGTCATGGAGGCATATAGGATGTGCATGGCTCCAGCATTCAAGGTTGCTTTCTTCAAGGTAGCTTCATCCCATTCTTTAATCTTTGTCTTTGGTAGCATTATTGGGTTGTTCACCATTTGCCACATCTCAAGACTTGATCCTTGGATGTAGAATTGAAGCCTTCTTCTCCAATAGAGGAAATTGCTCCCATCAAAGATTGGTAGGCTGGTCGAGTATCTCCCTCTTTGTTAGTCATCCATCTTCTCCTACTTGTTGAAGTATGCTTGGAGAAGACCCGCTCTGATACCAATTGTTGGATCCTAGATGGGTGATTAGATGCTCTAGAGGGGGTGAATAGATCTGAATGCACTTAAACAAAATTCATTAGACCTTCAAGATATATCACAAGATAAGGTTGTTAAATAGGTAATTTGAGTGCAACTAAAACATGCATAGCAAGGATGAGAGAGATTGAGAAAACACAAGTAGACATGCTATTTAGAGTGGTTCCACACTTCAAGCTAGAAGTATGTCAGTCCACTTACCTAGAGAGGTCAACCTCTAGGATTTCCTAACCATTGCATTCTTATATTTATTTATAAGACTTACAATACATGACCAAACAAAGGACTTACATATCCAATACAAAGAGTCTTCAACCTTACCAAGGACTTACCCACTTTGCAAAGAGTCTTCCGCCTTCTTCCAAGGACTTACCTACTCTTGCACAAGTCTTCAGCCTTGTAGGAATTACCCACTCTTCTTGGATCTTCTGCCTTTGACTTCACCTTCACTCGGAGAAGCTTCCACCAAGGACTTACCCACTTGAGCAAGGAGTCTTCTGCCTTCACCAAGGGCTTACCCACTCTTGCTCCAAGTCTTCAGCCTTGATCTTCACCAAGGGACACCTTCCCTTGTTCTTCTTCACCTCTCTTAGCTAAGAGAGAGAACCTTCATCTTCATGATTGAAATGAGAGATGGGGAGGTGGTGGAAGTGAGAGCCTCACAAGATATACATGTAGGACTAACTCTCTTACAGATTTCCTACTCACTCTAATGGATGTAGTAAGTGATTAAGCTTAGAGAGAGAGGAGGCTTTAGTAAGCACTCAACTATAGAATAGGAACCTCACATAGAGTTTTGCAATGAATTTTCAACCTTGGAATGAAGCCCAAGGGGTCCTATTTATAGTTGGGGATGCCTCTTAGCCTTTGGGAACACTTGAGAACGAAAACTAGCCATTTTGTGGCTTGCAACGGATATATTTTCACTTGTTGCAACTCCACAATGGCTAGAAGCACTTTTTCATACACTACAATCGGTCGAGTTTCTATAAGGGTAACTCGACCGATCAAGTAAATGACAAGGCCGATACTCAAATGATCGGTCGAGTTTGTCCTGACAAAACTCGACCGATCATTAGGAATCAAAATGGTCAGTTACTTGATCGGTCGATTTTTGTGTAAACACAACTCGACCGATGCAATCTCTAGAAAATTGATCAAGGATGATCGGTCGAGTTTTCAGGCTGGGAAACTCGACCGACAAAGTGTTTGTAATCAATTTTCAAAGTTTCATCTAAAGTGATCTAACATTCGATCTAAGTGCTCCTGAAGTTTTCTAAGATTAATTACAAGTCATACAATCATTACAAGTGATTTACAACATGATTCTAATGGATTTACATCATATTACAAAAACGTGCACTTGTATTGATTTTGACTTGTGTTTTCTCCAATTTGATATGCCCAAGTTAGGGCATTTGGAGTGTGTCTATACCTAATCTGAAATCACTCAAGTAGAGACATTAGACACAAATATATGGAATGGTGAGTCATCATCAAAACACGGGTTTAGTCAATTTAGACGTGAGTCAACATTGACTTAATTGACCTTGAGTCAACATTCTCCCCCTTTTTGAAGATGACAAACCATTCCATAAATGTATTGAAAGCTTTTAAGAAAAATCATACCTTTGTAGAAACCTAGGGGTTTCAATAGAATTGAGTTCATATGCTCCCCCTCAATTGATGTGCATTGAGTTCTCATACTCCCCCTCAATTGATGTTATTCCTCCTGCATGGTTAGCTTTCATAACATTTATAGAATATTATGTCTTCTACTCATATATGTTCTACACATATATGTCTTCTCCCATTTACCTTCTCCCCTTTATATGGACATACTTATCCTCTTCATGTAAGACATGCCTTCTTCCTCTTCTTGTCAAAAGAAGACATACCTTTCTCCCCCTTTGTCATTTCAAAAAGTGGGGTTATGAAGAAAATAATAAACATCACTTGTTAAAGAGAAAGGAGATAACACAAATATATATAAGGAGAGTAGAAGAGCACAGATAGGGGCTTGTCCAAGCATAGAAAGAAAAGCAAGTTAAAGCATATACTTGAACAACCCAAGATGAAAGATAAGGTGCTGCAGAAAAACAATACAACACAATTTTGACCCTCAAGATGACGAAATTTGACCAAAAACCATCAGAGCTCATCGTGAAGCATGAGTCTTGCTCAGAAGGTTGTTTCTGCATAAAAAAACACTACTCTTGCAGCAAAAACTGAAACTGGAGCAAAAGCTGCATAAAATCCAAAAAAATACTCCAATTTCTACATATAATGTAGATCTATGTACCCTGCATCACAATGTTATGCAAGCAACTCAAGATAGTAGATATGCAATTCAAGGAACAATCTTGAGCATGTATGAGACAAGATACAAGAATAGCATATATATGAGCAAGGATGCCAATATTAAACAAGGCTAGAACTACATGTATATGAACTACTAGTAGATGTTATCACAAGTTAGGACTACTAATAGGATCTAGATCATAGCAAGAGATACCAAAAGATACACAAAATAAAGCAATCTATGAGTAGATGTAGAGATATATCCAAACAAAAAGATATGCAATGAAAGGATATAACTCACTAGATATGCATCCTTATCATAAGATGATTACCACTAAGAACCTCAAGGTTGTATCAACACAAGATATACACCTAGATAGATGTAGCAAGTAAGAGTACAACAGAAGCAATTTTAGACACAACCAAGAGATCCAAAGAGATCATCATCAAAACCTGCAAAACAACTCAAAGAAAGTAATTGCAAGATATAGATATACCAATTTAGAGCAATTAGAGAGATAGAGTTGTAAGCAAGATAGGCAATTTAGAACATGGCAATATGCATATATAAAGGTAGTGCCAAAGAATAAGGCTATTGGTTGAGAAAATCTAGTTGAGAGGGAAATTCTCATTTAATAAGCTAAATGTATATTCCGTGCACAGTGTTATCGGTCGAGTTCTGTGCATTGACAACTCGACTGATGACAGCTGTTGGCAACACCCATTGGTGCCTATCGGTCGCGTTTCAAACAGGACAAACTTGACCGACAGAGCAGCTATCAAAAGCATATATTTCACAAAAACATATTTAAAGGCATGCTAAATATACAAACCATATCCAAACATATCTAAACAAGTTAGTAATGCACTATAGAAGCATTAGAAACAATTTTTGAGCAAGAGTGTGAAGAGAAACACAAAATACCACTTTTGACTCAAAAACCACATGCATAATGCACACTAACTTTACAAAAACAAGTTAAGATAGGTTATAGGCAAGAGAAACATTACCTTTGTGCTTATCATTCCTTTTTGCACTTGTTGTCACCCTCTACACATCTCACCTTTCTTCTTTCATGTGGATCGACAAGTAAATTTGCAATTCAATCACTCAAGTCAATCCATTTGCAAGTACCTACAAGAAAAAGATGAAATGTCTCCAATCATGTTTTTGGGTCCTGAGGGGTTAGTTTAGCAACCCAAGTCCTATTACTCTTGGGTGCTTTCCTAAAAGGACAACAAGTAGAATAATGACCAATTTCATTGCAATAGTTGCATGTGCCCATAGTCTTGGAACTCGAGGATTCTCCATGGAATATTAGAGGTCCTTTATTTTTGTTGTTCCTTTGACTACCATCATACCCCAAACCATGTCTACCAATTTGTTTGGTAGTATGGTGTAGGGTATCATTAAGGCTCTTCTTACCAACTAAGAATCTTTGCAATGAAGATCTCAAACTATCATTATCATGCATAAGAGAAGTAATAGTAGAAGACAAATGATTGATATTATATCTAGAATGCAAAATATCATTTTCTAAGCAAAGAGCTTTAGTTAAATAAGAGTCTCTATTAATGTGAAGAGCAGCAACATCATTCTCTCTACTAGTAGGACTAGAACAAGATTCATGCACATTGATTTTAGAAAGCAAGGAGGCATTTTCTGTTTCTAATTCTTGCAACACAAAATCTTTGTCCTTGTTTTCATATTTAAGAACATCAATATCATGCATGAGAGGATCAATAATTAAAGTATGCTCCTCATTAGAACTAGGCATGAGAGGTTGAGCTTGTAGAAATCTAATCTTATCAAGAAAACTAGCATTTTCAAGTTTAAGAGAGTCTACTTGGCTAAGACAAGCATTTTTGTCATCAAGCAAGTAACAATTAGCATGTTCAAGATCATCTAGTTCTACATGCAAATTATCAACAATTCTAGCAAGCTTTTTCTTTTTCCTTTTATAAGACTTAAGAGAGGCACACGTATCATGAATAATAGCAATCAAAGATTCTTTATCTAAAGAGTTTAGATTTACCTCACTTGAGTCTTTACTTGTTGATGCTATAAGAGCAAATTGGCATTCTCCTTCATCACTAGATCTTGAGCTTGATCCTTCACTTGAATCTTCATTTGAGCTTGAGTCGGAGGAGCCACTTGAGCTTGAGTGACATTTTTCCTTCTTGTGAAGATGGGTCTTTTTTCCTTGTGGGCAATCTTCCTTGTAGTGACCCTTCTTTCCACATGTGAAGCACCGTATGGAGAAGGACTTGCCTTTGTATAATCTACCCTTGGAGTACATGGCATCTTCTTCAACTTGAGAGGATGGAGAGGCTTGACCAACAATAGCCTTGATTTGATCTTTGATTTCAGCCTTCTTCATTCTCTTGAGTTCTTTCTCCTCTTATCTTTCTACTTCCTCCCTCTTGTCAAGTGTGGCTTCATGTGCTTGTAAATTTCCAATGAGCTCTTCAATAGGGATATCCTTAAAATACCTTGCTTCTTCAATGGAAGTCACCTTGGGTTCCCATCTCTTGGGGAGAGTTCTAAGGATCTTTGAGTTGATCTCTCCACTAGACATAGGATGTCCTAGAACAGCAAGACCATTCACAATGGTGTTGAGCTTTGAGTAAATGTTGGCTATACTGTCCTCCTTTCCCATCTTGAAGTTCTCAAACAACCCTTTGAGCATTAGACTTTGCTTTCCTTCACTTGATCCGTCCCTTCATAGGTGATGCATAGCTTTTTCCATACCTCATAGGTTGTTTCACATGAAGAAATCCAGTTGAACTCGGTGGGGGTCATGGAGGCATATAGGATGTGCATGGCTCTAGCATTCAAGGTTGCTTTCTTCAAGGTAGCTTCATCCCATTCTTCAATCTTTGTCTTTGGTAGCATGTATGGGTTGTTCACCATTTGCCACATATCAAGACTTGATCTTTGGATGTAGAATTGAAGCCTTCTTCTCCAATAGAGGAAATTGCTCCAATCAAATATTGGTAGGCTGATCGAGTATCTCCCTCCTTGGTAGTCACCCATCTTGTCCTACTTGTTGAAGTATGCTTGGAGAAGACCCGCTCTGATATCAATTGTTAAATCCTAGATGGGTGATTAAATGCTCTAGAGGGGGGTTAATAGAGCTGAATACACTTAAACAAAATTCATTAGACCTTCAAGATATATCACAAGATAAGGTTGCTAAATAGGTAATTTGAGTGCAACTAAAACATGCATAGCAAGGATGAGATAGATAGAGCAAACACAAGTAGACAAGTTATTTAGAGTGGTTCCACACTTCAAACTAGAAGTATGTCAGTCCACTTACCTACAGAGGTCAACCTCTAGGATTTCCTAACCATTGCATTCTTATATTAATTTATAAGATTTATAATACATGACCAAACAAAGGACTTACCTATCCAATACAAAGAGTCTTCAACCTTACCAAGGACTTACCCACTTTGCAAAGAGTCTTCCGCCTTCTTCCAAGGACTTACCTACTCTTACACGAGTCTTCAGCCTTGTAGGAATTACCCACTTTTCTTGGATCTTCTGCCTTTGACTTCACCTTCACTCGGAGAAGCTTCCACCAAGGACTTACCCACTTGAGCAAGGAGTCTTCTGCCTTCACCAAGGGCTTACCCACTCTTGCTCCAAGTCTTCAGCCTTGATCTTCACCAAGGGACACCTTCCCTTGTTCTTCTTCACCTCTCTTAGCTAAGATAGAGAACCTTCATCTTCATGATTGAAATGAGAGATGGGGAGGTGGTGGAAGTGAGAGCCTCACAAGATATACATGTAGGACTAGCTCTCTTACAAATTTTCTACTCAATCTAATGGATGTAGCAAGTGATTAAATTTAGAGAGAGAGGAGGTTGTAGGAAGCACTCAACTATAGAATAGGAACCTCACATAGAGATTTCCAATGAATGCTCAACCTTGGAATTTAGCCCAAGGGGTCCTATTTATAGCTGGGGATGCCTCGTAGCCTTTGGGAACACTTGACAATGAAAACTAGCCGTTATGTGGCTTGCAACGGATAGATTTTCACTTGTTTCAACTCCACAACGGCTAGAAGTACTTTTCTGCATTTTTTCGTACAATGCAATTAGTCAAGTTTCTTTAAGGGTAACTTGATCGATCAAGTAAACGACAAGGCCAATACTCAAATGATCAGTCGAGTTTGTCCTGACAAAACTCGACCGACCATTAGGAATCGAAATGGTCAGTTACTTGATCGGTCGAGTTCTGTGTAAACACAACTCGACTGATGCAATCTCTAGAAAATTGATCAAGGATGATCGGTCAAGTTTTCAGGCTGGGAAACTCGACCGACAAAGTGCCTGTAATCAATTTTCAAAGTTGCATCTAAAATGATCTAACATTTGATCTAAGTGCTCCTGATATTTTCTAAGCTTAATTACAAGTCATACAATCATTACAAGTGATTTACAACATGATTCTAATGGATTTACATCATATTACAAAAATGTGCACTTGTATTGATTTTGACTTGTCTTTTCTCCAATTTGATATGCACAAGTTAGGGCATTTGTAGTGTGTCTATACCTAATCTGAAATCACTCAAGTAGAGACATTAGGCACAAATATGTGGAATGGTTAAACATCATCAAAACATGGGTTTAGTCAACTTAGACGTGAGTCGACATTGACCTAATTGACCTTGAGTCAACATTCTCCCCCTTTTTAAAGATGACAAACCATTCCATAAATGTATTGAAAACTTTCAAGAAAAATCATACCTTCGGAGAAACCTAGGGGTTTTAATAGAATTGAGTTCATATGCACCCCCTCAATTGATGCGCATGGAGTTCTCATACTCCCCCTCAATTGATGCTATTCTTCCTGCATGGTTAGGTTTCATAACATTTATAGAATACTATGTCTTCTACTCATATATGTTCTACACATATATGTCTTCTCCCGTTTACCTTCTCCCCTTTATATGGACATACTTCTCCTCTTCGTGTAAGACATGCCTTCTTCCTCTTTTTGTCAAAAGAATACATACCTTTCTCCCCTTTTGTCATTTCAAAAAGTGGGGTTATGAAGAAATAAGAAACATCACTTGTTAAAGAGAAAGGAGATAACACAAATATATATAAGGAGAGTAGAAGAGCACAGATAGGGGCTTGTCCAAGCATAGAAAGAAAATCAAGTTAAAGCATATACTTGAACAACCCAAGATGCAAGATAAGGTGTTGTAGAAAAACAATAAAACACAATTTTGACCCTCAAGATGACGGAATTTGACCAAAAACCATCAGAGCTCATCGTGAAGCATGAGTCTTGCTCAGAAGGTTGTTTCTACATTAAAAAACACTACTCTTGCAGCAAAAACTGAAACAGGAGAAAAAGCTGCATAAAATCCAAAAAAATACTCCAATTTCTACATATAATGTAGATCTATGTACCATGCATCATAATTTTATGCAAGCAACTCAAGATAGTAGATATGCAATTCAAGGAACAATCTTGAGCATGTATGAGACAAGATACAAGAATAACATATATATGAGCAAGGATGCCAATATTAAACAAGGCTAGAACTACATATATATAAACTACTAGTAGATGTTATCACAAGTTAGGACTACTAGTAGGATCTAGATCATACCAAAATATACTAAAAGATACACAAGATAAAGCAAGCTATGAGTAGATGTAGAGATATATCCAAACAAAAAGATATGCAATGAAAGGATATAACTCACTAGATATGCATCCTTATCATAAGATGATTACCACTAAGAACCTCAAGGTTGTATCAACACAAGATATACATCTAGATAGATGTAGCAAGTTAGAGTACAACGGAAGCAATTTTAGACACAACCAAGAGATCTAAAGAGATCATCATCAAAACCTGCAAAACAACTCAAAGCAAGTAATTGCAAGATATAGATATACCAATTTAGAGCAATTAGAGAGATAGAGTTGTAAGCAAGATAGGAAATTTAGAACATGGCAATATGCATATATAAAGGTACCAAAGAAGTGCCAACGAATAAGGCTATTGGTTGAGAAAATCTAGTTGAGAGGGAAATTCTCATTTAATAAGCCAAATGTATATTTTGTGCATAGTGTTATCGGTCGAGTTCTGTGCATTGACAACTCGACCGATGACAACTATTGGCAACACCCATTGGTGCCTATCGGTCGAGTTTCAAACAGGGCAAACTCGACCGACAGAGCAGTTGTCAAAAGGCACATATATTTCATAAAAACATATTTAACGGCATGCTAAATATACAAACCATATCCAAACATGTCTAAGCAAGTTAGTAATGCACTATAGAAGCATTAGAAACAATTTTTGAGCAAGAGTGTGAAGAGAAACACAAAATACCACTTTTGACTCAAAAACCACATGCATAGTGCACACTAACTTGACAAAAATAAGTTAAGATAGGTTATAGGCAAGAGAAACATTACCTTTGTGCTTACCATTCCTTTTTCCACTTGTTGTCACCCTCTACACATCTCACCATTCTTTTTTCATGTGGATCGACAAGTCAATTTGCAATTCAATAGCTCAAGTCAATCCATTTGCAAGTACCTACAAGAAGAAATATGAAATGGTCCCCAATCATGTTTTTGGGTCCGGAGGGGTTAATTTAGCAACCCAAGTCCTATTGCTCTTGGGTGCTTTTCTAAAATGACAACAAGTAGAATAATGACCAATTTCATTGCAATAGTTGCATGTGCCCATAGTCTTGGAACTCGAGGATTTCCCATGGAATATTGGAGGTCCTTTATTTTTGTTGTTCCTTTGACTACCATCATACCCCAAACCATGTCTACCAATTTGTTTGGTAGTATGGTGTAGGATATCATTAAGGCTCTTCTTACCAACTAAGAATCTTTGCAAAGAAGATCTCAAACTATCATTATCATGCATAAGAGAAGTAATAGTAGAAGACAAATGATTGATATTATCTCTAGCATGCAAAAGATCATTTTCTAAACAAAGAGCTTTAGTTAAATAAGAATCTCTATTAATGTGAAGAGCAACAACATCATTCTCTCTACTAGTAGAACTAGAACAAGATTCATGCACATTGATTTTAGCAAACAAGGAGGCATTTTCTGTTTCTAATTCTTGCAAAACAAAATCTTTGTCCTAGTTTTTAGATTTAAGAACATCAATATCATGCATGAGAGGATAAAAAATTAAAGTATGCTCCTCATTAGAACTAGGCATGAGAGGTTGAGCTTCTAGAAATCTAATCTTATCAAGCAAACTAGCATTTTCAAGTTTAAGAGAGTCTACTTGGCTAAGACAAGCATTTTTGTCATCAAGCAAACAAGAATTAGCATGTTCAAGATCATATAGTTCTACATGCAAATTATCAACAATTCTAGCAAACTTTTTCTTTTTCCTTTTATAAGACTTAAGAGAGGCACAAGAGTAATGAATAATAGCAATCAAAGATTCTTTATCTAAAAAGTTTAGATTTACCTCACTTGAGTCTTTACTTGTTGATGCTATAAGAGCAAAATGGCATTCTCCTTCATCACTAGAGCTTGAGTTTGATCCTTCACTTGAATCTTCACTTGATCTTGAGTTGGAGGAGCCACTTGAGCTTGAGTGCCATTTCTCCTTCTTGTGAAGATGAGTCTTTTTGCCTTGTGGGCAATCTTCTTTGTAGTGACCCTTGTTTCCACATGTGAAGCACCGGATGGAGGAGGACTTGCCTTTGTAGAATCTACCCTTGGAGTACATGGCATCTTCTTCAACTTGAGAGGATGGAGAAACTTAAACAACAATAGCCTTGATTTGAGCTTTGATTTCAGCCTTCTTCATTCTCTTGAGTTCTTTCTCCTCTTGTCTTTCTACTTCCTCCCTCTTGTCAAGTGTGGCTTCATGTGCTTGTAGATTTACAATGAGCTCTTCAATAGGGATGTCCTTAAGAGACCTTGCTTCTTCAATGGAAGTCACATTGGGTTCCCATCACTTG